>JAREIS010000343.1:0-1303863 GCA_030060385.1 Muscicapa striata striata
CAGGGCGGGGTCCCGGGGCAGGAAGGGACCTGGGGACAGCGGGCGGCCACCGTGGGAACTCTGGGGACAGTTGGGGACACCAGGGTCACATGGGGGCACCCCAGTGTCCCCATTGTCCCCAAGTCCCAACCCATTGTTCCCAGTGCCACCCCAATGTCCCTAAATCCCCAATGTCCCCAGTGCCTCTCCATGTCCCCAATGCCCCTCAGTGTCCTCAAGGCCCCTCAGTGTCCCCTATGCCACCCTCATTGTCCCCAGTCCCTTCATTGTCACCAAGTTCCTCTGACTGTCCCCAACCCCAAATGTCCCCAGTGTCCCCAATCTCCTGATTATCCCCAATGTCCCTCCCCAATGTCCTCAAACTCCCAGTGTCCCCCTCAACACCCCCAATATCCCCAATGTCCCCATTCTCCCCAGTGTCCCCAAATCCCCAATGTCCCCAATATCCTCAAACCCCTTATTGTCCACTTGTAATGTCCCCAGTGTCCCCGATGTCACCTGCAGCAGCCACTGGGGGTGACGATGGCCACGCTTCGGCCCAGGGCACACAGGAATTTCAGTATCCCCAATGTCCCCAACCCTTTCAATGTCCCTGATTGTCCCCAACCCCGTAATGTCCCCAAATCCCCAATGTCCTCAACGTCCCCAAATCCCCAAATCCCCTGATTGTCCTCAACATCCCCAAACCCCCAATGTCCCCAACACTCAATGTCCCCAATGTCCTCTGAGTATCCTGATGTCACCTGCAGCAGCCACTGGGGTGACAATGGGGACACCCTTGCCCAGGACCACAGAAATTTCAGTGTCCCTAATGTCCCCAATCCCCAATGTCCCCAACCCCTGATTGTCCCCAATGTCCTCAATGTCCCCAAATCCTCCGATGTACCCAATCCCGCAATGTCCCCAATGTCCCTCGATGTTCCCAAATCCCTGATGTCCCCAACCCACCCAATGTCCCCAGTGTCCCCCAATGTTCCTAATCCCCCGATGTCCCCAATGTCCCCTCAGTGTCACTGACCCCACAGTGTCCCCAGTGTCCCCAGCCCCCGCAATGTCCCCCCAATGGTTCCCAGTGTCCCCAATGTCACCTGCAGCAGCCACTTGGGGGTGACAATGGGGACACCCCGTCCCAGGGCGCACAGGAATTTCAGTGTCCCCAATATCCCCGGCCCCCCCAATGTCCCCCAATGTCCCACAATGCCTCCGCAGTGTCCCCAATGTCACCTGCAGCAGCCACTCGGGGGTGACGATGGGGACGCCCCGTCCCAGGGTGCACAGGAATTTCAGTGTCCCCAATGTCCCCGGCCCCCCCAATGTCCCCCCAATGTGCCCAATGCCCCCGCAGTGTCCCTGATGTCACCTGCAGCAGCCACTCGGGGGTGACAATGGGGACGCCCCGTCCCAGGGCGCACAGGAATTTCAGTGTCCTGCGGATGCCGTCGGTCACCAGGTGGCTGCAGTCCTGCACGGAGGTGGCCTCGGTGCCACCCAGCGAGGACAGGGCCACCAGCAGGGCAGGGGAGGCCACCAGGCCAGTGAACAGCACCTGGGGACAGTGGGGACATTGGGGACAGCCCTGAGTGCCACCAGGCCTGGGGACAGCACCTGGGGGGACATTGGGGACATCACTGGGGACATCACCGGGGACATCCCCAGGTGCCACCAGACTTGAGGACAGCAGCTGGGGACAGAGCGGAGGGGGATGGGGAGAACTGGTCTGTACTGGTTTATACTGGTCCCATACTGGTCTATACCAGTTTATACTGGTCTGTACTGGCCTATACTGCTCCATACTGGTTTATACTGGTCCATACTGATTTATATTGGTCTATACTGGTCCATACTAGTCCATTCTGGTCCATACTGGTCTATACTGGCCCATACTGGTTTATACTGGTCTACACTGGTCCATACTGGTTATATTGGTTTATACCAGTTCCATATTAGCCCATACTGGTCCATACCAGGCTATACTGCTCCATACTGGTTTATACTGGTCCATACTGGTTTGTACTGGTCCATACTGGTTTATAGCAGTCCATACTGGTCCGTACTGGTCTATACTGCCCCACACTGGTCCATACTGGTTTATACTGGGCTATATTGGTTTATACTGGTCTATTCTGGTCCATACTGGTCCCTACTGGATTGTACTGGTCCATACAGGACTATACTGGTTTATACTGGTCCATACTGCTCCATACTGGTTTATAACAGTCCATACTGGTCCATACTGGTCTGTACTGGTCTATACTGGTCTATACTGGTCTATACTGGTCTGAACTGGTCTGAACTGGTTTATACTGGTTTATACTGGTCCATACTGGTCTATACTGGTCCTTACCCGGATGGGGGCGGGGCCCAGCACTCTCTGGGGGCGGAGCCGGCTCTTGGCGCCCCCTGCTGGCTCTTCCTCCTGTGGGGGCGTGGCCAAGTCTAAGCCCTGCCCATTTCCTTTTATGGACATGGAGGGCGTGACCTGTCCAAGCCCAGCCCCTGATTGGTCATGGCTGCTCTGGGGGCGGGGCTTGGGGCCAGCAGAGGCCCCTCCCCCTCTGCTCTCGGCCAATCGCTGACTGCGCCGAACCTGGGGAGGCAGGGCTAAGCTGGGAATCCCAGAATGCAACAGGAACCCCAAAATCTCCTACATTCACCCCAAAAATGCAATTGGAACCCCCAAAATTCAACTGGGAAACCCCAAAATCCTCCAAATTTAGCCCAGAATTCTACCAGGAGCCCCCAAAATTCAACTGTGAAACCCCAAAATCCCCCAAATTCATCCCAAAATTCAATTGGCAAACCCCAAAATTCACCTGGGACACGCCAAATTCTACCTGGAAACCCCAAAATCCCCCAAATTCACCCCAAAATGTTCCCAGAGACCCCCCCAAAATCCACCTGAGACCCCCAAAAATTCACCTGGGACACTCCAAATCCCCCAAAATCCCACCTGGGACCCCAAAAATCCCATCCAGGACCCCTCAAAATCCCCCAAATTCACCCCAAAATCAACCTGGGACTCCCCCAAAATTCCCCAAAATTCCACCTGGGATCCCCCAAAATTCCCCAAATTCATCCCAAATTCCCCCCGAAATTCCATCTGGGACCCCCCAAAATCCTTCCAGGGACCCCCCCCAAGATTCACCTGGGAAGCCCCAAATTCACCCAAAAATTCACCTAGGACCCCCCGAAATCCCCCCAAAATTCAGCCCGAAATTCCATCTGGGACTCCCCCAAATTGACCCCAAATCCCCCAAATTCACCCAAAAATTTCCCAAATCCACTTGGAACCCCCCAAATCCCCCAAATTCACTCCAAAATTCCCCTGGAAGCCCCCCAGAATTTACCTGGGAACCCTCCCAAAATCACCCCAAATTCCCCCCAAAAAACCCCAAATTCCACCGGGAACCCAAAAATTCACCCAGGAACCTCCCAAATCCACCTGGGAAACCCCAAAATCCCTCAAATTCCCCCCAAAATTTTTCCTGGGACCCCCAACATTTAGCTGGGATCCCCCAAAATCACCCAGGACCCCTCAAAATTTCCCAAATTCACAAAAAAATTCCACCTGAGACTCCCCAAAAATACATCAGGAACCCCAAAACTTCACCTGGGAACCCCCAAAATCCCCCAAATTCACCCAAAAATTCCCCAGATTCCACCTGGGACCCCCTCCAAAATCCTCCCAGGGACCCCTCAAAATTCCCCCAAATTCCACCTGAGATCCCCCAAAAATTCACTTGAGACCCCCAAAATTTACCCCAAAACCCACCCAGGACTCCCAAAATCCCCCAAATTCACCCCAAAATCCCCTCAGGGACCCCCCCAAATTCACCTGTGGGGTGGGTGGAGCCTCCGCGCCCTCCTGGGTGGGGCCCAGAGGACCCCCAACATCTGGATTGGGGCTCAGCCGCCCCACATCTGGATCTGGGGCCTCTGCCACCACATCTGGAATTTCAGGCGGTTTTAGGGGAGTTTCGGGGGGCCCAACATCTGGATCGGGGGCCAGGAACAGCTGGGTGGCCACGTCAAAGTCCCCCTCCCCATCTGGATCTGGGCTCTCCGCCCTCACAGCTGGAATCTGGGGGTGATTCAAGGAAGTTTTGGGTTGGTGGGGGCCCAGAACATCTGGATTCGGGGGCACGAACAGCTGGGTGGCCACATCTGGATCTGACTCCTCTTCTTCAGCCACATCTGGAATTCTGGGGTTGTTCTGGGTAATTTTGAGTGGTTTTGGGCTCCCAGTATCTGGATTTGGGCACATGAACATCTGGGTGGCCACATCTGGACCTGACTCCTCTTCTCCCTCTACATTTGGAATTTTGGGTGGCTTCGGGGTAACTTTGAGGTTTTTTTGGCTTCCAACATCTGAATTTGGATGCAGGAACAGCTGGGTGGCCACATCTGGATCCAGGGAGGGTGGCCCCTCCACATCTGGAATTTTTGGGTATATTGGGGCCTTTTCAGGGCTTTCTGGGCTCCCAACATCTGGAGAGGACAAGAACAGCTGGGTGGCCACATCTGGATCTGACTCTTCTTCCTCAGCCACATCTGGAATTCTGGGAGTGTTCTGGGTAATTTTGAGTGGTTTTGGGCTCCCAGCATCAAGATTTGGGCACAGGAACATCTGGGTGGCCACATCTGGATCTGAGTCCTCTTCTTCCCCCTCTACATCTGGAATTTTGGGTGGCTTTGGGGTAACTTTGAGGTTTTTTTGGCATCCAACATCTGGATTTGGGAGTGGGAACAACTGGGTGGCCACATCTGGATCAGACCCCTCTTCCTCCTCCACATCTGGATCCAGTTCCTCTTCCACATCTGGAATTTGGGGTGAGTTTGGAGCAATTTTGGGTTGTTTTGGGCTCTCCACATCTGGATTTGGGCACAGGAGCAGCTGGGTAGCCACATCTGGATCTGGGGAGGGTGGCCCCTCCACATTTGGAATTTTGGGGTCTTTTGGGGCTGTTTTGGGGCTTTCTGGGTTCCCAACATCTGGGGAGAGCAAGAACAGCTGTGTGGCCACATCTGGATCTGACTCCTCGTCCTCCTCCACATCTGGAATTTCGGGTGGGTTCTGGGTCACTCTGAGTCGTTTTGGGGCCCTCACATTTGGATTTGGGGCCAAGAACACCTGGGTGGCCACATCTGGATCCCACCCCTCCTCCTCCTCCACATCTGGAATTTTGTCCACGCTTTGGTGCCTCCCAACATCTGGATCTGGGGCCTTTGGCCCCACATCTGGCGTTTCGGGCCGGTTTTGGGTCACTTTCCATCTTTTCGAGGGCCGACCATCTGGATCCAGCTCCTCCTCCTCCTCCTCCACATCTGTGTCGCTCTCCCCACCAGGGCTGCACATCTGGATTCGGGGCCTCCAACATCTGGATTCGGCCTTTTGGCCTCACATCTGGAGTCTCGGGCATGTTCGGGGCCAGTTTGGGGTTTTTTTGGGATCCAACATCTGGATCTGGCCCCTCCTCCTCCTCCACATCTGGGTGCCCCACTGGTGCCTCACACCTGGTTTTGGGTATCCCAACATCTGGATTTGGGGCCCTCAGCTGCACATCTGGGCTTTCAGACACACCTGGGGGAGTCTGGTGCTTTTTTAGGGGCTCCACATCTGGATTTGGTCCCTCCTCCTCCTCCACATTTGTGTCACTGTCCACCAGCAGCGCCTGGGACCCGATTTTGCGATCTGGAACATCTGGATTTGGGGCCTCTGGTGGCACATCTGGAGTTTCGGGCACATTTTGTGTCATTTTCAGTAGTTTTGGGGTTTCCACATCTGGATCCTCCTCCACATCTGTGTCGCTGTCCACCAGCAGCGCCTGGGATCCAATTTTGAGATCTGGAACATCTGGATTTGGGGCCTTTGCTGCCACATCTGGAGTTTTGGGGAAGTTTTGGGTAATTTTTAGCTGTTTTGGGGGTTCCACATCTGGATCCTCCCCCGCATCTGTGTCACTGTCCTCCACCAGGAACACCTGGGACCCAATGTTGGGGCCTGGAACATCTGGATTTGATGTCCCCAGACGCACATCTGGAGTTTCGGGCACGTTCTGGGTCGCTCTGAGCCGTTTCAGGGGCTGCACATCTGGATCCTCCTCCTCCACATCTGTGTCACTGTCCACCACCAGCGCCCTGTGCCTGATTTCAGGCCTTTCCACATCTGGATTTTGTGTTTCAGCCACCACATCTGGAGCTCCGGGCATCTTTCGGGTCACCCTAAGCCTTTTTTGGGGCTGCACATCTGGATTTGTATCATCATCATCATCCACATCTGTATCGCTGCCCAGCAGCAGCAGCTGGGGGTGGTGTTTCGGGCCCGGAACATCTGGATTTGGGGGTCTCAGCCCCACATCAGGAGTTTCTGGCACATTTTGGGTCATTTTCAGCTGTTTTTGGGGCTGCACATCTGGATCCTCCTCCTCCACATCTGTGTCACTCTCCACCAGCAGCTCCCAGCTCCTGATTTTGGGCCTTCCCACAGCTGGATCCGGGGTCTCCACATCTGGAACCCTCGGCACGTTGTGGGTCGCTTTGCTCCTTTTTGGGGACTGCACATCTGGATTTGTGCCATCCTCCTCCACATCTGTGTCACTCTCCACCAGCTGCGCCCCACGCCGCGTTTTTGGGCCCCAAACATCTGGATTTTGGGTATTTGCTGCCACACCTGGAGTTTCTGGCACATTTTGGGTTGTTTCCAGTTGTTTTTGGGGCTCCACATTTGGATTATCCTCCTCCTCCACATCTGTGTCGCTCTCCACCACCAGCAGCTGTGCCCCACACTCATTTTTAAGCCATGGAACATCTGGATTTGGGGCTCTCAGCTCCACATCTGGAGTTCCAGGCACATTCTGGGTCAATTTGAGCCGTTTTGGGGGTGGCACATCTGGACCCGGCCCCTCCCCCTCCCCCACATCTGTGTCACTGTCATTTTCGGCCCACAGCACATCTGGATCTGGGGTCTCTGTTGCCGCTACATCTGGTGCCACTCCAGGTGTTTTGGGGTCCCCAACATCTGGACCTGGCCCTTCCCCGGCCACATCTGGGGTGTCCCGGCGGCGGGGGGGGCATTTTTTGGGGGGCCCAACATCTGGGGGCACAGCTGGATCCTCCAGGGCGCTGGAAAAGGGGAGGGGTGAGGAGTTGGGGAGTTCAGGATCCCCCCAAAAAAGACCCAAAGAGCCCCAAAATCCTCCCAGGAACCCCCAAAATATCCCAGAATTGTCCCAGAAATCCCCACAGGGATCCCCAAAATGTCCCACGGACCCCCAAAAGCTGCCAAAACTGCACCCGAACATCCCAAAATTCCATAAGGATCCCCCAAAACACCCAAAATTCCCCCAGGAACTACAACTCCCCCTCAGGAATCCCAAATTCCCTTATGGAACCCCAAAATTACCCTTAGGGACCCCAAATTCCCCTCAGGAAGCCCAAATTCCCCACAGGAACCCCAAATTTCCTACCTCATGGAATCCCCAGATCCCCTCAGAGAACCCCAAACTTCCCTCAGGAACCCCAAAATCCCCTCAGGAACCCCAAAACCCCCATAATGAACCCCAAAATTCCCTCAGGAACCTCAAAATTACCCACATGGAACCTCCAACCCCCCTCATGGAACCCCAAATTCCCTCAGGAACCCCACATTCCCTACAGAACTCTTAGTTGGGAAGCTCCAACTCCCCCTCAGGAACCCCAAACCCCCATCAGAACTCCCAAATTCCCTTCAGGAACCCCAAACTTCCCTTTAGGAACCCCAAATTCCCCTCAAGGACCCCCAAATCCTCTCAGGAAGCCCCAAATTTCTCTCCGGAACCCCAAATTCCCAAACCAAGCAACAAACTCCTCTCAGAGACCCCAAACTTTCCTCAGGAACCATAAATTTCCTCAGAAACCCCCCAAATTCTCTCAAGAACCACAGATTCACTCAGGAACCCCCAAATTCCCTCAGAAACCCCGAATTCCCCTCATGGAACCCCAAACCTCCCTCAGGGAACCCCAACTCCCCCTCAGAGACCCCAAATTCCGTCATGGAACCCCAAATTCCCTCATGGAACTCCCAACTCCCTCAGAGACCCCATACTTTCTCAAGAACCTCCGACCCCCCCCCCTCAGAGACTCCGCTCAATCTCCCTCAAGAACCCCCCCAAAACTCCCCCCACGAAGCCCCAACCCCGACCAAGGACCGCTCCAACCCTTTCTGTGACCCCAAAATCCCTCCAGGAGATCCCAGAACCCTCCCGGATCCCAAATTCCCCCGAATTACCCCTAACTAATGAAAGCGCTCCAAGCGGGCGGCGCCCACCAATGGGAGCCGCGGCTTTGTCCTATATGAGCGCGCGCGGGGCCACATCTGCCGCCATTTTCGTCGCTGCGCGCGCGTGATTTGCTCCGCAGTTAAAGGGCTGCACCGCTTCTTTTTCTTTTTTCTATCCCTTCTCCAAGCGCCTCCGCGCCGTCCGGGTGGGCCTGAGTTCCCCCGCCAGCCGCCGCCATGAGGGAGATCGTGCACATCCAGGCGGGCCAATGCGGCAACCAGATCGGCGCCAGGTGAGCGGCCCGGGCCCTTCTCCATACCCGCCGCGCCGGCGTTGCCCTTTAACCCCCCACCCCCACTGCGCGCCAAGACAAAGGGTGACCTGCAAATAGGGCGATTTTAAAATCGGCGTTTTGCCGCCAAAAAGCGGCTCTGAGGAAGGAGGCGATGCGGAATTTTGCGGGTTTGGGGTTAAGTGAGGAGATTTTGTATAAATGAGGAATTTCCGTGGCCCAACGCGCTCCCCCTCATGCGGCTGCAAAATGGCGGCTGAGGGCGGCGGTTCTGAAACGCGGCGGTTTCGCCGCTGAAATCGCTTTTTTGGGGTGTTTTATAAAAGACAATTATTTATACTGGAATTTAAATGATATTTTAAAACGTAGCCGTAAATACTGCTTTTTGCCCGAAATCGAAGGGGTTTAGCTGAGCATGGGGGGAAGGCGCCAAAATGGCGGCGAGTAGCCCCGGGAATTAACGGATTTCAACGCAAAATTAAAATTTTCGACAGAATTTATTCCTAATTAAATCTCAAAAAGTAATTTCTTTCGCATTTCTTAATAACTTTATTTTAAATGGTATTTTTAGGCCTTTTATCTGTTCTTTTCACCTCAGAATTGGGTATTTTCGCCCTAAAATTTGCTCTATTCACGCAAAACCGCTTAATTTTTACCTCAAAATACGGAATTTTTGCCCCAAAGTCAATATTTTTGACCCCCAAACGAGGTGTGATTTGGAGGGCTGGGTCAGACCTGAAAATTGAGGATTTAACAAATAAAAAGGATTTAATATAATAAACATTTACGGAGCTCTAAATAAGAGGTGCATGGACATTTTTTGTTTAAAAATCAGATTTTTTTTTCTGCCAAAACGGGTTTTTATCCGTAAAAATATATTTTAAACTTTCTTCATGGCGCTAGATTTTATGACAAAGCTTGGGTTTTTTAGTCTTTGTGGATTTTTAATTTTTAAACTAAATATTTATCTGCAAAATTGATCTTTTTGTTCCCTTGCATCAGCATTGTGTCCTAAAATGCTTTCTACAGTTAAAAATGGGTCGTTTTATTTCCCAAAACCAGTTTGTTTCTTAAAATATCAATATCTTGGGTTTAAGTGATATTTTAATTGATAAAGGATTTTTTATGGCTAAAATGCGGCTTTTTGCTCAAAATTTTTTAATTTCCATCCTCACAATGGAGCTTGAGCTGCAGCTCAGATATCTTTGTTTTTCAAAATAACATTTTTTATGCGAAATTAAGATTTTTTATCCCAAAACGTGGATTTTTGAGGAGAAAAACTGATGCGTTTATTTTTTTGAAGTATAAATTTTGCTGAAATTGGGATTTTTTTTGTATTTCGGAGTTCCCAACCCCAAAATGGAGGTTCCAACCCAAAATGGAGGTTTGAGGAAAGAATCGCAGCTTTGTGCTTCTAAATTCGCTTTTTTAAAACTCAAAATCAACTTTTGTGCTCCAAAATTCACAGTTTTTTTATTTCAAATTAATTTTTTAGCAAAAATGGGGATTTTTACGCAAAAATGCGTTGGTTTAGGCCTCGGAATTTACAGTTTTGCACACCAGTATGTTATTTTTGCTGCTTGAAAATCTCTTTTATTTCATAAATTTTTTTTTTTTTTCCTAAACTGCCCCATTTAACCTTGTATTTAATTTCAGAAAAATTTTAATTTTATTTTTTGGCCAAAATCGCCATTTTCAACCCCAAATCCATCTCTTTGTGTCTCCAGACCGCATTTCCTGCCCCTTTAACATTTTACATTTCCTGCCCACATTGAAATCTTCGTTCTCTTTCTAAAACGCCTCAAATTGGAGTTTTTAACCCCAAATGGATTTTTTTTTTTTTTTTTAGTTTTAGGACCTAAAATTTGAGTTTTGAGGCCGAAAAGGGTTTTTTATTTCACAAAAAAATATCGGTATTTAATAGATCAAATTTGTTCTCAAAATGTTTTTTATCCCCAAACCCGCATTTTTTCAATGCAATATTTGTGATTTTTACCCTTAAATATTTTTTTCTCCTGTAACAAATATATTTGTTGCTAAATTCACCATTTCTGCCAAAACCGCACATTTTTTCTCAAAACTATAAATTTTAACTGAGTCTGTTCCAAGCTTCCAAAGTGCAGATTTTTGCCCAAAATGCTTTATGTTTTAATTGAATCTAATATTTCAACCTCATTTTTCCTCATTTGTCCATTTGCCCATTTTTTTACCCGAAATTGCTTTTTGTACCCATTCTTCCTGCACTCCCCAAAACTGCCCTTTTTAACCCATGTTTTCCATCCTCCCAAATCTTTATTTTTAACCGACAGCGCCAGAGCGCCGGCTGGAGGGGCTTAAAGAAATTTGGACCAATGGAAGAGCAGAGAGTTGGATTGGCAGCACAATTAACTAATGAAAGCGCTCCAAGCGGGCGGCGCCCACCAATGGGAGCCGCGGCTTTGTCCTATATGAGCGCGCGCGGGGCCACATCTGCCGCCATTTTCGTCGCTGCCGCGCGCGTGCTGTTGCTCCGCAGTTAAAGGGGCTGCACCGCTTCTTTTCTTTTTTTCTATCCCCTTCTCCAAGCGCCTCCGCGCCGTCCGGGTGGGCCCGAGTTCCCCCCGCCAGCCGCCGCCATGAGGGAGATCGTGCACATCCAGGCGGGCCAATGCGGCAACCAGATCGGCGCCAAGGTGAGCGGCCCGGGCCCCTCCTCCATACCCGCCGCGCCGGCGTTGCCCCTTTAAGAACCCCCCCACCCCCACTGCGCGCCAAGACAAAGGGTGACCCAAATTAGGGCGATTTTCCCCCAAAATCGGCGTTTTGCCGCCAAAAAAGCGGCTCTGAGGGAAGGAGGCGATGCGGAATTTTGCGGGTTTGGGGTTAAAGTGAGGAGATTTTGGCGCTAAATGAGGAATTTCCGTGGCCCAACGCGCTCCCCCCTCATGCGGCTGCAAAATGGCGGCTGAGGGCGGCGGCCCCGAAACGCGGCGGTTTCGCCGCTGAAATCGCTTTTTTTGGGGTGTTTTATAAAAGACAATTATTTATACTGGAATTTAAATGGATATTTTAAAAACGTAGCCGTAAATACTGCTTTTTGCCCCAAATCGAAGGGGTTTAGCTGAGCATGGGCGGGGAAGGCGCCAAAATGGCGGCGAGTAGCCCCGGAATTAACGGATTTCAACGCAAAATTAAAATTTTCGACAGAATTTATTCCTAATTAAATCTCAAAAAGTAATTTCTTTCGCATTTATTGCACTTTATTTTAAATGGTGTATTTTTAGGCCTTTTATCTGTTCTTTTCACCTCAGAATTGGGTATTTTCGCTCCTAAAATTTGCTCTATTCACGCAAAACCGCTTAATTTTACCTCAAAATACGGAATTTTTTGCCCCAAAGTCAATAATTTTGACCCCCAAACGGGGTGTGACGCCCGGAGGGGTCAGACCTGAAAATTGAGGATTTAACAAATAAAAAAGGATTTAATATAATAAACATTTACGGCCTCTAAATAAGAGGTGCATGGACATTTTTTGTTTAAAAATCAGATTTTTTTTTCTGCCAAAACGGGTTTTTTTATCCTTAAAAAATATATTTTTAAGCTTTCTTCATGGCGCTAGATTTTATGACAAAGCTTGGGTTTTTTTTAGTCTTTGTGGATTTTTAATTTTTAAACTCCAATATTTATCCGCAAAATTGATCTTTTTGTTCCCTTGCATCAGCATTGTGTCCTAAAATGCTTTCTACAGTTAAAAATGGGTCGTTTTATTTCCCAAAAAACCCAGTTTGTTTCTTAAAATATCAATATCTTGGGTTTAAGTGATATTTTTAATTGATAAAGGATTTTTTATGGCTAAAATGCGGCTTTTTGCTCAAAATTTTTTTAATTTCCATCCTCACAATGGAGCTTGAGAGCTGCAGCTCAGATATCTTTGTTTTTCAAAATAACATTTTTTATGCGAAATTAAGATTTTTATCCCCAAACGTGGATTTTTGAGGAGAAAAACTGATGCGTTTATTTTTTTTGAAGTATAAATTTTGCTGAAATTGGGATTTTTTTGTATTTCGGAGTTCCCAACCCCAAAATGGAGGTTCCAGCCCCAAAATGGAGGTTTGGAGGAAAGAATCGCAGCTTTGTGCTTCTAAATTCGCTTTTTTTTTAAAACTCAAAATCAACTTTTGTGCTCCAAAATTCACAGTTTTTTTTTTTTTTTATTTCAAATTAATTTTTTTAGCAAAACCGGGGATTTTTACGCAAAAATGCGTTGGTTTAGGCCTCGGAATTTACAGTTTTGCACACCAGTATGTTATTTTTGCTGCTTCGAAAATCTCTTTTATTTCATAAATTTTTTTTTTTTTCCTAAACTGCCCCATTTAACCTTGTATTTAATTTCAGAAAAAATTTTAATTTTATTTTTTGGCCAAAAATCGCCATTTTCAACCCCAAATCCATCTCTTTGTGTCTCCAGACCGCATTTCCTGCCCCTTAACATTTACATTTCCTGCCCCACATTGAAATCTTCGTTCTCTAAAACGCCTCAAATTGGAGTTTTTAACCCCAAAATGGATTTTTTTTTTTTGTTTTTTTAGTTTTAGGACCCAAAATTTGAGTTTTGAGGCCGAAAAAAGGTTTTTTATTTCACAAAAAATATCGGTATTTAACAGATCAAATTTGTTCTCAAAAATGTTTTTTTATCCCCAAACCCGCATTTTTTCACGCAATATTTGTGATTTTTACCCTTAAATATTTTTTCTCCGTAACAAATATATTTGTTGCTAAATTCACCATTTCTGCCAAAACCCCCCATTTTTTCTCAAAAACTATAAATTTTAACTGAGTCTGTTCCAAGCTTCCAAAGTGCAGATTTTTTGCCCAAAAATGCTTTATATTTTAATTGAATCTAATATTTCAACCTCATTTTTTCCTCATTTTGTCCATTTGCCCATTTTTTACCCGAAATTGCTTTTTTGTACCCATTTCTTCCCTGCACTCCCCAAAACTGCCCTTTTTAACCCATGTTTTCCATCCCTCCCAAATCTTTATTTTTTAACCCATTTTTGCCCAAAATCCCCAAAAATGCCAAACTTTAACGAATTCTTTTCCTCAGCTCCAAAATTTCAAAAAATTGGCATTTTTAGCAGATTTATTGTTTTATTTTTAACGTTAAATCGATGATTTTAGTCCCGATTTTCTCCTCAACTCTGAAATTAATATTTTTAAACGTTTTTCTTCTCAGACCCAAAACCTTAGTTTTTTAAATACATTTTTCCTTCCGAATTCCAAATTGGATTTCTTTCAAATCACCTTGTTTTTTCCTCTTTTTTTCTAATTTACAACCCCAAAATCACCAGTTTTTAGCTCAAGTTATTTTTTAACCCCATTCCTCCCTCCACAATCTCAAAATCCCAATTTTTTTTGCCGCATTTCTGTTCTTTTAGCCCCAAAATCTCCTTTTTTCACCTCATTTTCCTCTCCCTCTTCCCTTTTCCCTGGGCTCTTTTTAACCCCAAAACCCCAGATTTTACAATTTCACCTCCAAATGCAAAATTTTCTCCCCCGAGATGTTTTTCGGTGTAAAAATCCTCACTTTAAGGTTTAAAAAAGCTGATTTTGGGTGGGAAAAGCCAATTTTTGGGGGGGGTTTATTTGAATTTTAACGATTTGCCGCCATTTTCTGGCGTTCCCGCCCTTTTTAAGGGGTGGGGCCGTCCTGCTCTGACCACATCGTCTCCCCCACAAAGCCACGCCCCAAAATTGTGAAAAAAAACCCCCCTAAAAATCGCTTTTTTCAGTTCCAAAGAAATGGTAAAGTCACTGCAGGTTGTAGCTCCACTTTTTTAGGATCTGATCACACCCCAAATTTGATTTTAAACTTTTTTTTAAATCATTTTTCAACCTGAAATTGGTCCTGGTTGTGGGAGAGGTCTCATGCCTCACTTGGTCACACCCTCAAATTTATTTAAATCCCAATTTTTTGGTTTTGCCCCAAAATCGCAGCTTGGGGGAGGTGGGTGGGGCCAGACTCAAATGCCATTGTTCCTAAAATGTCCCAAAATTTTATTTTTTGTCCCCAAAATGAACCCTGGGTGTAGCAAAGTGGGCGTGGCCTGCTGGGTCTCAGCCTGCCACAAGCTCCAGACCTTGCCCCCAATTTTTTTCTTCAAAAATCCCTATTTTTTTCTTTTAAAATCCCTTTTTTTTTTTTTTTTTTTTTTAAACTGCAATATTTTTCTTTCAAAACCCCAATTTTTTTTCTTTCAAAATCCTGGGTTTTTGTTTTTAAATCTTCAGTATTTTTTCTTCAAAGAAGATTTTTAGTTTTTAATTTCTCTAAAGAATTAATTTTTTTTTTTTAGTTTTCTAAATTTTTGATGTTTTTTACTCTTGTTTTCTACCCTAGATTTTTAATTTTTTGAGCCCCAAATCCTCATTTTCTCCCCCAAAAGCTTGTTTAATGTGGAGCAAATTGGGTGTGTTCTCACCCCTTTTTAACCCCACCCCTTTACTACCAGGCCATGCCCCCAATCCTCATTTTCCATCCTAAAATCCAAAATTTTTTTCTAAAAAATCCAATTTCTCTCTCCCAAAATGGTGTTTGGGGTGGGCATGGCCCAGCCTGTCCCACCTGTCCATAAGCCTTGCCCCTTTAACCTCAGACCTCTCCCCCAAATCCCCAATTCCCACCCCAAAATATTCTTTTCTCCACTAAAACTCTCAATATTTTTCTGCCCAAATTCCAATTTTTTCCCCCAAATGGTGTCTGGGATGGGCGTGGCCCTGCTGACCCCAGCCTTCCCTAAGTCCCACCCCTTAAACCTCAGATCACACCCCAAGATCCTCATTTTTTCCACCTTAAAATCCTCATTTTTCCTCCTAAAATCCCTGGTTTTGGGTTTTTTCCTCAAATTATCATTCCCCGAAAATGGAGTCAGGGATGGGCGTGGGCAATCTGCCCCTTTAACCCCCCCAAACCCCCATTTCCCACCCTAAAATCCCCTTTTCTCCCCTAAAACTGTAATATTTTTTCCCCAAAATTCTGATTTTTTTTTCCTTGAAAATTCTCTAAAAATGGGTTCTGGGGTGGGCATGGCCTAGCCTGTCCCACCCTTCCAAGAACCACACCCTCAAACCCCAATTTTCCCCTAAAATCCTAACTGTTCTTTCTAAAGTCCCATATTTGTTTCCAAAAAATTTCCAATATTTTCCCCCAAAATGGGGTCTGGGATGGGCGTGGCCCTGCTGACCCCACCCCTTCTCAAGCCCCACCCCTTTAACTCCAGACTGTGCAACCAACCCCCCATTTCCCACCCCAAAATCCTCATTTTTCCTCCCAAAATCTCCATTTTTGGTTTTTCTTCCCACTCAAATCATTATTTCCCTTTTGCCCAAAATGGAGTCAGGAATGGGTGTGGCTAATCTGCCTCTGCCCCTTTAACACCAGACCATGCCCCCAAAACCCCAATTCCCACCCCAAAATGCTGTTTTCTCCCCTAAAACTGTAATTTTTTTTTCTCCAAAATTACAATTTTTTCCCACAAAATGCTGATTTTTTTTCCCTGAAAATTCCCGGTTTTTTCCCCAAAAAGGGGTCTGGGGTGGGTGTGGTCCGGCCTGCCCCACCCTTCCACAAGCTTCACCCCTTTAATTCCAGACCGAGCCCCCATTTCCCACCCCAAAATCCTATTTTCTCCCCAAAAACTCCCAGGTTTTTTCCTCCAAAATCCCAATTTTCCCCCTAAAATAGGGTCTGGGGTGGGTGTGGCTGTGCTGCCTCCACCCCTTTTTAAGCCCTGCATCTTAAACCCCAGACCATGCTCCCAAACCCTCTTTTCCCACCCCAAAGTCCTGACTTTTCTCCCTAAAATCTCTTTTTTTCCCCCCAGAATGCCAATATTTTCCCCCAAAATAGGATCTGGGGTGGGTGTGGCCCTGCTGACCCCACCCCTTCACAAGCCATGCTGCTTTAGCCCCAGACCACTCCCCCAAACCCCCATTTCCCACCCTAAAATCTCTCTTAAACTCCCTTTTCTCCATAATCCTGATTTTTTTCCCCAAAATTCCCGTTTTTTTACCAAAAATGGGGTGTGGGATGGGTGTGGCCCTGGTGACCCCACCCCTTAAGCCCCAGACCACACGTCCACAACCCCATTTGCCCTCCTAAAATCCTAATTTTTCCTGCTAAAACCCTGGGGGTTTTTACCCCAAATCTCTATTTTTCACCCCGAGGCCATTCCTGGGCTGTCCCCAGGGTGTCCCCAAGCTGTCCCCTCTGTCCCTACAGTTCTGGGAGGTGATCAGCGACGAGCACGGCATCGACCCCACAGGCACCTACCACGGGGACAGCGACCTGCAGCTGGATCGCATCAGTGTCTACTACAATGAGGCCACAGGTGGGGACACTTGGGGACAGCTGTCACCCCCCGGGGCTCCTCTGGTCTGCCCCATCTTCATTATGGCACTTGTTGGTGGTGGCACTTGGTGGCTTTTGTCCCCTCCCCCATGTCACCTCTGCAGTGTCACTTGGCCACTGCCACGTGTCAGATGTCACCTGTCCATTGTCACCTATGTACTGTCACTTCAGTGTCACCCTGTCCCCAGTGTCACCCCCTGGTGTCACCTGTCCATGGTCACCCCCAGTGTCACCTGTCCTTTGTCATCCCAGTGTCACCTCAGTGTTACCTGAGTGTCATCTGTCCAGTGTCACTTTTCCATTGTCACCTCCCAGTGTCACCCTTCGGTGTCACTTGTCCATTGTCACCTAAGTGTTGTGTATCCAGTGTCACTTATTCATTGTCGTCTCAGTGTTACTTGTCCATTGTCACCCTGTCCCCAGTGTCACCCTCCTGGTGTCACCTGTCCATTGTCATCCTGTTCTCCGTGTCCCCCCGTTGGTGTCATCTCTCCAGTGCCACCCCCCTGTGCCACCTTATCCCCCATTTGTCACCCTGTCCGTGGTGTCACTCTGTTCCCAGCGTCACCCAATGGTGTCACCCAATGGTGTCACCCTACTGGTGTCACCCCTTGGTGTCACCTGTCCCATGCCACCCTGCTGTGTCACCTTACCCCACATTTGTCACTCTGTCCTCAGTGTCACCCCATTGATGTCACCTGCCTGGTGTAATTTGTCAAGTGCCACCCCTGTGTGTCACCTTATCCCCCCATTGGTGTCACCCTGTCCCCAGTGTCACCCTATTGGTGTCACTTGTGCATTGTCACCCTGTTCTCAGTGTCATCCTTCTGTTGCCACCTGTCCAGTGCCACTCCTCTGTGTCACCTTACCTCCCCTTTGTCACCCTGCCTTCAGTGTCACCCCATTGGTGTCACCTTCCCATTGTCACCCTGTTCTCATTGTCACCCCACTGGTGTCACTCTGTCCCCAGTGTTGCCTCAGTGTCACGTGTTCATTGTCACCTCAGTGTCACCTTGGCGTCATTACCCCCAGTGTCACCTTGTCTTGTTTTGGGAGAGATTTGGGGATGAATTTGGGGATTTTTAGGATGGTTTGGGGATGAATTTAAGGTTTTGGGATGGTTGGGGTAGATTTGGGGATTTTGGGATAAACTTGAGATTTTTTGGGGTGGTTTGGGATGAATTTGGGGATTTTGGGGTGAGTGGGGATTGTGGGGTGGTTTGGGGATTTTCAAGAGCGTTTTGGGGTGATTTTGAGTGAATTTGGGAATTTTGGGGTGGTTTGGGGTAAATTTGTAAATTTTGGTGTGAATTTGAGATTTTTGGGGTGGTTTGGGATTAATTTGGGATTTTTAGGGTAATTGGAAATTTTGGGATGATTTGGGGTAAATTTGGGGGATTTTGGGATAATTGGGGGATTTTGGGGTGATTTGGTATAAATTTGGGGTGGTTTTGGGATCAATTTGGAAATTTTGGGGTGAGTGAGATTTTAGGGTGGTTTGGGGTGAATTTATGGATTTTTGTATAGTTTGTGGTAAATTTGGGAATTTTGGAGTGGAATTGGATAATTTAGGGTTGGTTTGAGGTGATCTTGGGGTTATATGAAATATTTTGGGTCAATTTTGTGGTATATTGGGTGGGTTTGAAAGAATTTTTGGCTTTTTTGGGATGTTTGAAGTAATTTGGGATAAATTTGGGTGAATTTAGGATAAATTTGGGGCTGATTTTGGCTCTTTTTGGGCTGATTTTTGGTGTCATTCCAGGATTTTGGGATGATTTGGGCCATTTTGAGATAATTTTGGTTTTTCTGGGGAGAGTTTTGGTATTTTTTGGTTAATCCTGAGCATTTTAATGGTAATTCTGGGGTGAATTTTAGATATTTTTGGGGTTATTTTTGGGTTATTTGGGTTTTTTTAGGATAATTAAGGGAGGTTCTAAGGTGACTTTTCCCATTTTTGGGATAATTTTTCCCATTTTTGTTGAATTTTAAGAGGTAATTCCATGCCCAGGATCCTCTGATGATTTTGGGGTGATTTTTGGGAAAAGTTTTGGGGTGAATTTTCTTGTTTTTTGGGTGGCTCTGAGTGGTTTTGAGGTGAGTTTCCCCATTTTTGGGGTAAATTTTCCCAATTTTGGGATGACTTTTCCCATTTTTGTGATGATTTTTCTGGTTTGGAGGTTAATTTTTCAGTTTTTGGGGTGATTTTTCTCATTTTTGGGAAAAATTTTTCTATTTTTGGTGAATTTCAGGAAATAAATCCGTGCCCAGGTGGTTTTGGGGTAGCAATGATTTTTGGGGTAAATTTTGGTGGTTTTGGTGAAACCCAGGATTCCCTGGTGTTTTTGGGGTGATTTTTGGGGTAAATTTCGGCGTTTTTGGTCCATGTTAGGTGGTAAATCCATACCTAGGATTCCTTGGTGATTTGGGGGTAAATTTTGGGTTTTTTGGATGGTTTCAGGAGGTAAACTGATGCCCAGGATTCCCCTGGTGATTTTTGGGGTAAATTTTGGGGTGACTTCTTGGGTTTTGGGTGACTCCGAGTGGTTTTGGGGTAAATTTTGGGGTATTTTTTGTGAATTTCAGGAGGTAAATCCATGTCCAGAATTTCGTGATGATTTTGGGGTGATTTTTGGGTAAAATTTTGGGATTTTTGGGGTGACTTATCCTGGGTTTTGGGTGGCTCTGAGTGGTTCTGGGGGGAATTTTCCCATTTTTGGATAATTTTAGGAGGTAAATCCATGCCCAGGATTCTATGATGATTTTTGGGATAAATTTTGATGGTTTTGGATAATTTCAGGAGGTAAATACATGCCCAGGATTCCCTGATGGTTTTGGGGTGAGTTTTGGGGTAAATTTTCCCGTTTTTGGTTATTTTTAGGTGGTAAATACGTGCCCAGGGCCATCCTGGTGGACCTAGAGCCCGGCACCATGGACTCCGTGCGCTCCGGACCCTTCGGACAGATCTTCCGACCTGACAACTTCGTGTTCGGTGAGGGGACACCTGGGGACAGCTGGGACACACCTGAGATACCTGGGACACACCTGGGAACTTTTGGGACACTACTAGGACACACCTGGGGACATCTGGGATACCTGGGACTCACCTGGGGATACCTGGGACACCTGTGGGGACACCTGAGGACATCTGGGACACATGTGGGGACAGACCTGGGGAATCCTGGGACACATTTGGGACACACCTGGGGATACTGGGGACACGTGGGAACACAGCTGGGGCACCTGGAGACATTTGGGACACACCTGGGGACATTTGGGGGTTTGTGGGACACACTGGGGACATCTGAGATAACCTGGGGTACACCTGGAGATGTTTGGGACACGCCTGGGGATGTTTGGGGACATCCGTGGGGACATCTGGTGACATCTAGGACAACTGGATGACATTTGGGGACATGTGAGACACACCTAGGGGTTCCTGAGGGACATTGGGACACATCTGGGGGCACCTGGGATACACTTGGGGACACACCTGGGGACATCTGGGACACATTTGGGGATACCTGGGGACCTTTGGGGGTACCTGTGATATATCTGGGGATGCCTAGGATACACCTGGAACACTTCTGGGGGCTCCTGGGGACATCTGGGGGTTTCTGGGACACCGGAGGGCTTCTGGGTTATACCTGGGGCACTCCCAGGGTCTCCTGGGACACACTTGGGGACATCTGGGGTACACCTGGGGGCTCCTGAGGACATCTGGGATGCACCTGGGGATTATTGGAACGCTCCTGGGGACGTTTAGGGACACCTTGGACACACCTGGGATACCTGAGGGCTTCTGGGTTACACCTGGGACACACCTGGGGACCTTGGGGGACTTCTGAGGGACACATTTGGGGACAGCTAGGAGACATGGGGACATTTGAGACCCTTCTGGGAACAGCTAGGGCACATCTGGGACGCCTGGGGACATTGGGACACACCTGGGGACACAGGTGGGACAGCAGGGCCCCAAAGGGGCAGATAAAGGTCCCCAGGTGTCCCCAAGGGTGGAACGAAGGTCCCAGAGAGGGGGCTGAGGGTCCCCAAATGTCCCCAAGGTGGGGCTGCAGATCCCCAGGTGTCACTTCAAGGTGAGTTTGAGGATCCCCAGGACTGGGTTTAAGGGTCCCCAAAGGTAATTTAGGATCCTCAGGGTAGTGTGTGAGGTCCCCAAAAGTGATTTGAAGGTCCTAAAGGTGTTTGATGGTTCCAGAAGTGATTTGGAGGTCCCAAAAGTGGTTTGAAGGTCCCCAAAGTAGTTTGAGGGTCTCCAAAAGTAGTTTGAAGATCCTATAAGTGACTTGAAGGTCTCCAGGGTGGGATTGAGGATCCCCAGAAGTAATTTGAAGGTTCTCAAGGGGGTTTGAGGGTCCCCAAAGATGGTTTGAGGGTCACCAAAAGTGGTTTGAGGGTCCCTGAGGTCCCCAGAGGTGCTCTGAGGGTCCCCAGTATCCTCAGAGCTGGTATGGAGATCCTCAAAGATGGTTTTGAAAGGTTCCCAAAAACAGTTTAAAGGTTCCAAAGGCCATTTAAAGATCCTCAAGGTTGGGTTTGAGGATCCCCAGAAGTGGTTTGAAGGTTCTCAAGGAGGGTTTGAAGGTTCTCAGAGCTGAATTAAACGTCCCCAAAGAGGTTTAAAGGACCCCAAAGATGGTTTGAAGGTTCTCAGAGGTGGTTTGAAGATCTCCAACGGGGTTTGAAGCTCCCCAAGATGATTTGAAGGTCTCTACAACCATTTAAAGGTTCTCAAGACTGTTTGAAATTCCTCCGAGATGGATTAAATGTTCCCAAGGCAGTTTGAAGATTCTCAGAGGTGGTTTGATCTCCAACCTGGTTTAAAGCTCCCCAAAAATGGTTTGGAGGTCCCCAAGGTGGTTTCAAGGTCCCAAGGGCCATTTAAAGGTCTCCAGAGTGGTTTGAAGGTTCCCAAAAGTGGTCTAAGGGTCCCCAAAAGAGATTTGAAAGTCTTCAAGATGTTTTGAAGGTCCCTAAGGTGGTTTAAAGGTTTTGGAAGTGGTTTGAAGGTCCTAAAAGAGGTTTGAAGGTTTTCAAGGTGGTTTAAAGGTCCCCAAGGTGGATTGGATGTCCCAGAAGTGGTTTAAGGACCCCCAGAAATGATTTGGAAGTCACAAAAGAGATTTGAAGGTCTCCAAGATGGTTTCAAGGTCCCCAAAGATGGTTTAAATATCCTGGAAGTGGTTTGACAATCCCAGCAGTGGTTTGAAGGTCCCCAAAAGCAGTTTAGAGGTCCCCAAGGTGATTTGAAGGTTCTCAGAGATGGTTTGAAGATGGTTTAAAGGTGCCCAGGGTGGGTTTGATGGTCCCAAAAGTGGTTTAAGGGTCCCCAAAAGAGATTTGAAAGTCTTCAAGATGTTTTGAAGGTCCCCAAAGATAGTTTAAAAGTTCTTAAAGGCCATTGGAAGTCCCAGAGGTTCCCAAGCTGGATTGAAGATTCTCAAGGTGATCTGAAGGTCCCCAAGGTGGTTTGAAGATCCTCAAAGATGGTTTGAAGGTCATGGAACTGGTTTGAAAGTCACCAGAGGTGGTTTAGAGGTTCTGTATTGTGGTTGAAGGTCCCCAAGATGGTTTGAAGGCCCCAAGGTTGGGTTTGGAGATCTTCAGACGTGGTTTGAAGGTCCCAAAAAGTGGCTTGAGGATTCTCAGAGGGGCTTTGAAGGTTGCCAAGGTGGACTTAAAAGTCTCCAAAAATGGCTTGAAGCTCCCAAACTGGTTTGAAGGTCCCAAAAGTTCTTTAATGGTCCCCAGAAGTGTTTTGGAGGTTCCAAAAGAGATTTGAAGGTCCCCAAAGATGGTTTGAAGGTCTCAGAAGTGGTGTGAAGGTTCCCAAAAGCTGTTTAAAAGTCCCCAAAAGTGGTTTGAAAGTCTCAAAGTTGGGTTTGAAGGTTTTCAAGGTGTTTTAAAGGTCCCCAAGGTGGTTTGAAGGTTCTCAGTGGTGGTTTGAAGTTTCCTAAACCCCATTTTAACGTCTTCCAACCCTCCCACTCCTTCCCTCCAGGCCAAAGCGGCGCTGGCAACAACTGGGCCAAAGGTCACTACACAGAGGGTGCTGAGCTGGTGGACTCGGTGCTGGACGTGGTGCGGAAAGAAGCCGAGAGCTGCGACTGCCTGCAGGGCTTCCAGCTGACCCATTCCCTGGGCGGCGGCACCGGCTCGGGCATGGGCACGCTGCTCATCTCCAAAATCCGCGAGGAGTACCCCGACCGCATCATGAACACCTTCAGCGTGGTGCCCTCGCCCAAGGTGTCGGACACGGTGGTGGAGCCGTACAACGCCACGCTGTCGGTGCACCAGCTGGTGGAGAACACGGACGAGACGTACTGCATCGACAACGAGGCGCTCTACGACATCTGCTTCCGCACCCTCAAGCTGACCACACCCACCTACGGCGACCTCAACCACCTGGTGTCGGCCACCATGAGCGGCGTCACCACTTGCCTGCGGTTCCCCGGGCAGCTTAACGCCGATTTGCGTAAATTAGCCGTCAACATGGTGCCGTTCCCTCGTCTCCACTTCTTCATGCCGGGCTTCGCGCCGCTGACGTCGCGGGGCAGCCAGCAGTACCGCGCGCTCACCGTGCCCGAGCTCACCCAGCAGGTGTTCGACGCCAAGAACATGATGGCCGCCTGTGACCCGCGGCACGGGCGCTACCTCACCGTGGCCGCCGTCTTCCGCGGGCGCATGTCCATGAAGGAGGTGGACGAGCAGATGCTGAACGTGCAGAACAAGAACAGCTCCTACTTCGTGGAGTGGATCCCCAACAACGTCAAGACGGCTGTGTGCGACATCCCACCGCGCGGCCTCAAGATGGCCGTCACCTTCATCGGCAACTCCACAGCCATCCAGGAGCTCTTCAAGCGCATCTCGGAGCAGTTCACCGCCATGTTCCGGCGCAAGGCCTTCCTGCACTGGTACACGGGCGAGGGCATGGACGAGATGGAGTTCACCGAGGCCGAGAGCAACATGAATGACCTCGTCTCCGAGTACCAGCAGTACCAGGACGCCACGGCCGAGGAGGAGGAAGATTTTGGTGAGGAGGCCGAAGAGGAGGCCTAAGGGTTGTTGGGTTCACCTTCCCCCCTTTCCATTCCCGGTGTGCTGTCCCAGGGCGGCGCCTTTGGTGGCATTGTCCTTCGTCATCGGTGGCAGCAGCGGAGTCCCCACGCGGCCTTCAGCCTTCATCATCATTGTTATCCTGGAACAGTCCCCAGCCTTCAGCATTGTCCTCAACCTTCGTCATCATTGAAGAGTCCCCAGCCTTCGTCATCATCGTCACGTCCCTGGCCTTCAAGATCCAGAGTTCCCACCTTTGCTTGTCTTCATCTATGGAGAGTCTCCAATCTTCATCACCTTTGGAGAGTTTTCAGTGTTGTCCTCACAGTCCTCAACCTTCATCATCAAATCTCTAGCCTTCATCATCCTTGAAGAGTTTCCAGTCTTAATCATGGTCAGAGCTCCCAGCTTTTGTTGTCTTCATCCATGAAGAGTCTCCAGTCTTCATCACTGTCGCCCTTGAAGAGTCCCCAGTCTTCAGCGTTGCAGAGTCTCCAATCTTCATCAACCTTGAAGAGTTTCTAATCTTGATCCTTGAAGAGTCTCCCAACTTAGATCATCATTGAAGAGTCTCCAATCTTTGTCATCCTTGAAGAGTCCCCAGCCTTCACCATCACTGAAGAGTCTCTAGTCTTGATCAAGGTCAGAGCTTCCAACTCCCGTCATTGTTGAAGGATCCCCAAGGTTCGGCTTTGTCAAGGCGTCCCCAACCTTTGTCATCCTTGAAGAATCTCCAGCCTTCATTATTGGAGAACCTCCAGTCTTGAGCATCCTAGAAGAGTCAACATTCATCCTTGAAGAATTTCCAGTCTTCATTCTTGAGGAGTCTCCAATTTTCATCATCCCTGAAGAGTTTCCAGTCTTTGTCCTTGAAGAGTCTCCAACTTAAATCATCATTGAAGAGCCTCCAGTCTTCATCATTCTTGAAGAGTCTCCAACATTCATCCTTGAAGAGTTTCCAGTCTTCATCCCTGAAGAGTCTCAGTCGTCATCATTAAAGAGTTTCCAACATTGAAGAGTCTCCAACCTTCTTAGTCCTGCAGACTCCAATGTTTATCATCTTTGAAGAGACTACAGCCTTCATCATTAAAGAGTCTCCAATTCTTCATCCTTGAAGAGTTTCCAGGGTTTGTCATCCTCCACGGCTTCTTGGCCTTCATCCTCCTCGCAGAGCCCTTGGTCTTCATTGGGGCTGGTCAGTTGGCCTTGACCTTCATCATCATCATGGAAGAGCTTTTAGAGCCGCTGACCTTCATCAGCATGGAAGTGTCATAGACCTTCATCATCCTCATCATCATGGAAGAGCCTCCAAGAGTTCTCAGAAAGTTGTTGAGCTTCATCAATTTTGGACAGTTGACCTTGACTTTCATCATCATCGTCATGGAAGAGTTCTTGACCTTCATTGTGGTCCTTGAAAAACCCTTGACCTTAATCATCCTCATAATGGAAGATCCTTTGACCCTCATCAGGGCTGGTCATTTGGCCTTGACCTTCATCATCCTCATCATGGACGAGCCTCCAAGAGCTCTTGGCCTTCAGCCTCATCACGAAAGAGCCGTTTACCTTCATCAAGTTTGGGCAGTTGATCTTGACCTTCATCATCATCATGTTGGAAGAGTTGTTGACCTTCATCATCCTCATCATGGAAGAGCCTCCAAGAGCTCTTGACCTTTCTTCATCATCATCAACTTGGAAGAGCCCTTGACCTTCATCATCGTCAGCCCCACCCCTCCTCCACTGCCACCGCCCTTCCCCCACCCCCTCCACTCCATTTCTGCCATTTTGGGTCGTTTTTCCCTTTTTTCTGTCCTTTTTTTCCCAATTTTTGTTTTTGTCTGTTTTCCTTTTTTGTTTCTTTTCCAATTTTATTGTAATTTCTTCTTTTTTTGTCATTTCCCCAATTATTCTTTGTTTTCCTCCTTTTCCCCCATTTTGATCTCACATTTTTCCATCATTTTCACCCATTTTGCCTCATTTTTGGTCAGGTTACCCTCATTTTTGGAATTTTTTCCCATTTTTCCAATTTCTGCTCTTTTTCCCCATTTTTGGCCGCTCTCAGCTCAATTTCATTCCTTTTTCTCAACTCTTGATTCCTTTTCCAAATTTTTGGTTAATTTTACTCAGTTTTTGCTCAACTATTTTCCCCTCATTTTTGGTTTGGATTCCTCAATTTCCATTCATTTTTTCACAATTTTTGGTTTTTTCCCCAATTTTCGTCCAGTTTTACCCATTTTTGGTTCTTTGTTTTTCCTAATTTTTGACATTTTTTTACTAATTTTTGACTGTTTTTCCTAATTTTTTGGTTCATTTTTTTCCCAATTTTTGTCCATTTTTTCCCCAGTTTTTGTCTGTTTTTCCCCATTTTTCCTATTTTTTCTCTGTTTTTCCCAATTTCCCTCCGTTTCTCCCAAATTCTGTCGCCGTTCCCGGTCGCTCGCTCCCGTTTTTGGATGGTTTTTGGGTTTTTTGGTTGGTTTATATTTTGTTTGTTTGTTTTTTTTTTTCCTGTTTCTTTCGTTTTTCATATTGAAAAGTCGCCCCCGGGTCCGGAATAAACTCGGGATGGAAAAGCCACACAAGGTCACCAGTGTCACCTGTTCTGTCACCTGGGGGGGCTTGGGGTCACCTGAGCAGCTTTTGGGGTCACCTGGGGGTCCCCAGTGTCACCTGTGTCACCTCCAGGGTTACCTGGGTGGGTTTTGGGGTCAGCTGGGTGTCACCTGGGGGTCCCCAGTGTCACCTTGGAGTCACTTTGGGGTCACCTGGGCAGGTTTTGGGGTCACCTGGGTGGATTTTGGGGTCACCTGAGGGTTCCCAGTGTCACCTGGGGGGATTTTGGGGTCACCTGGGGGATTTTGGGGTCACCTGGGTGGGGTTGGCATCACCTGGAGGTCCCCAGTGTCACTTGGGTTTCATCTTAGGGTCACCTGGAGGGATTTTGGAGTCACTTTGGGGTCACCTGGGGGTCCCCAGATTCACCTGGGTGGGTTTTGGTGTCACCTGGGTGTCATTTTGGGGTCACCTGGGGCTTCCCAGTGTCACCTTAGAGTCACTTTGGGGTCATCTGGAGGGTCCCTACATTTACCTGGGCAGGTTTTGGGGTCACCTGAGAGTCCCCAATGTCACTTGGGTCACATTGGGGGGTCACCTGTGTCACCTCTGGGGTAACTTCGGGGTCACCCGAGGGTTCCCAATGTCACCTGCAGGGTCCTAGGGTCACTTCGGGATCACCTGGGTGGGTTTTGGAGTCACTTGAGGGTCCCCAGTGTCACCTGGGGGGTCCCCGTGTTCCCTCCTGGGCATCCCCAATGTCACCTGGGTGGGTTTTGGGGTCACCTCCAGGGTTGCCTGATGGTGTCCAATGTCACCTGGGTGTCCCTTTGGTGTCCCCACCCCCCCTTGGTGGCTCTGGCTGTGGCAGTGTGGGAACAGCCTTGCTTGGGGACACTGGGGGTGGCACTTGGGGACACTTTGGGAACAGGACACAGTGACACCGGGGGAAGCAGCATTTCAGGGACAGGGTGACACTGGGGGTGGCACCTTGGGGACATGCCAGGGGAGGTGGCACTTAAAGGACACAGGGACACTGCAGTGGTGGCACCTGGGGGACACTGCAGGGACATGATGGCATTTGGGGGTGGCACTCTGGGGACACTTCAGGGACATTCTGGAGACACAGTGACAGCAGGGTGGTGGCACTTTGTGGACGCTTCATTGACACGGTGACACTGCAGGGGTGGCACCTTGGGGACACACTGGGGACATGCAAGGCATGGTGGCACTTAGGGGACAAAGGGACATAAGTGCTGGTGGCACTTTGGGGACCCTTTAGGGTGGTGGTGGCACCCTGGGGACACAGTGACATTTGGTGACATTTCAGGGACATGGTGGCATTTGGGGTGGCACCTTGGGGACACTGGGGACACAGTGACAGCAGGGCTAGTGGCACTTTGGAGACAGGGCAGGGGGTGGTGGCACCTTGGGGACATTTTATTGACACAGTGGCACTGCAGGGGTGGCACCTTGGGGATACTTTGAGAATGTAGTGACATTGGGGGGCATTTCAGAGACATGGTGGCATTTGGGGTGGCACTCTGGGGACACTTTGGGGACACAGTGACAGCAGGGTGGTGGCACTTTGGGGACACTTGTGACACTGCAGGGGTGGCACCTTGGGGACACTCTGGGGACACTTTGGGGACAGGGTGGCATTTGGGGTGGCACTTTGGGGACATGCCAGACGTGGTGGCACTTAAAGGCCACAGGGACACTGCAGGGGTGGCACCTTGGGGACACTTTATTGACGGGGTGACACTGGGGGTGGTGCCACCTTGGGGACACATTGAGGGCATGGTGACATTTGGGGGTGCCACCTTGGGGACATTTCAGGGACATGATGGCATTTGGGGGTGACACCTTGGGGACAAAGTGACCCCAGGGAGTGTGGTAGCAATTTGGGGACACTTTGGGGACATGCAAGGCGTGCTGGCACTTTGGGGACAAAAAGACATCAGGGCCTGTGGCACCTTGGTGGCACTTTGGGGACGCGGTGGCATCTTAAGGACACTCTGGGGACATGCTGAGAATGTGGAGACATTTCAGGGACATGGTGGCCTTTGGGGTGGTGGCACCTTGGGGACATGCCAGGGGTGGTGGCACTTAAAGGACACAGGGACATTGCAGGGGTGGCACCCTGGGGACATTGGGGACACTTTAGGGACAGGGTGGCATTCAGGGGTGGCACTTCAGGGACACTTTGATGGCACTTTGGGGACAAAGGGACATGGGGGCTGGTGGCACTTTGTGGCACTTTGGGTTCATAGCAGGGTCCTGGTGGCACTTTGGGGACATTTGGGGACACTTTGGTGTCACTGGGGGGCGGCGCTCAGGGACATTTTGGGGACATTTGGGGACGTTTTGGGGACATTTGGGGATGTCCCGGTGGCCTCGGGCTCCGTCGGCGTCACCTGAGGGGACAAAGGGGGGACAGGTGGTGGCACCAGGGCCCCAAAATCCCCCAAATTCAGCCCAAAATTCACCTGGACCCCCCAAAATTTTACCTGGGACCCCCAAAATTCCCCAAATTCACTTGAGTGCCCCAAAATCTCCTCAGGGACCCCAAACTCCCCCCAAACTCCCAACCTCATCTGGGAACCCCCAAATCCCACAGAATTCCCCCAAAATCACCCCTGGGACCCCCAAAATCCCCTCAGGGACCTCCAAATCCCTCCTGGGCCCCCCAAAATCCCCCCAAATTCTCACTGAGACCCTCCAAATTTCCCCCAAACTTCCCCCAACCTCACCTGGGAACCCCCAAATTCCCCCAACCTCACCTGGGACTCCTCCAAATTCCCTCAGCGACCCCCAAAATCCCCCCAGATCTCAGCTGGGATCCCAAAATCCCCCCAAATTCCCCCCAGACGCCCCAAAATCCTCCAAATCAACCCTGAAACCCCCAAAATCCCCCAAACCCTCACTGGGACCCCCCCAGATTTCCCCCAATGTCACCTGGGACCCCCTAAAATCCCCCAAATCTCTCCTGAGACCCCTCAAATTCAGGCCAAATCCCCCCAGGACCCCCAAATCCCCCAACTCTCACCTGTGAGCCCTTGGCCAGGGCCCCCACGGCCCCCGGCAGCCGCGTCACCAAATCCAGAATTTCCGAGGGAATTTTGGCAACGCCGACGTCCCCGGAGCCGCCCACGAGCGTCACCCGGCGAGTGCCCAGGAGGGGCTGTGCCACCGCCTCGGCCACCTGCCAACCAAAATCCCAAAAATCAGTCCCCAAACCCCCAAATCAGCCCCAAAATCCCGAAATCAGCCCCAAAATCAGTCCCAAAATCGGCCCCAAAATACCAAAAATTGGCCCCAAAATCGGCCCCAGCAGGGGCTGCACCACCGCCTCAGCCACCTGCCAACCAAAAATCCCAAAATCGGCCCCAAAATTGGCCCCAAAATTGGCCCCAAAACCAGCCCCAAAATTAGTCCCAAAATCCCAAAAATTGGCCCCAAAATCAGCCCCCAAATCGGCTCCAAAATCCCAAATCTCAGCCCAAATATCCTAAAAAAGGCCCCAAAATTAGCCCCAAAGATCCCAAAATCAGCTCCAAAGTCCTGAATCCCAGCCCCCAAATCAGCCCCAAAATCCCAAAATAGCCCCCAAGTCCCCAAAACTGCCCCAAAATCAGCCTCAAAATTGGCTCCAAAGTCAGCCCAAAAATTGTCCCCAAAATCCCCACAATCAGCCCCAAAAATCTGCCCCAAAATCAGTCCCAAAATCCCAAAAACTGGCCCCAAAATCAGCCCCAAAAAACCAAAATTGGCCCCAAAATCCCAAATTCCAGATCCAAAATCAGCTCCTAAGTCAGACCAAAAATCGGACTCATGCCCCAAAATCAGCCCTAAAATCAGTCTCAAAAATCCCCAAATCCACAAAATTGGCCCAAAAATCACCCCCAAAATTGGCACCAAAAGTCGGCCCCAAAATCAGCTCCAAAATCCCAAAATTTGCCCCAAAATACCAAAAATGGCCCCAAAATCAACCCCAAAATCCCCAAATCAGCCCCCAAATCCCAAAATTGGCTCCAAAATCAGCCCCAAAATTGGCCTCAAAATCCCAAAACTCCCAAAATCAGCCCCAAAATCCCAAATCCCCAAAATTGGCCCTAAAACCCCAAAATCAGCCCCAAAATCAGCCCCAATATCTCAAATCCCAGTTCCAAATTCCTCAATTCCACACCCCCTAAATCCCTTCTTGGTGACCCCAAGCCCCCTGAAACCTCCCCAGATTTTGGGGTTCCCCTCAGATCCCCCCAAAATCCTCAAATGCCCTCAAAATCTCCCCAAATTCCTTCTTAGAGACCCCAAATTCTCCCAAAATCCCCCAAAATTTTGGGAAATTTTGGGGTTCCCCCCGAAAAATCCCCCAAAAAGGCCCAAAATTCCCCCCAAATCCCCAAAAATCTCCCCAAAGTGTCCCAAAACCGTCCTCAAAGTGTCTCTAAGTGTCCTCAAGTGTCCCCAATGTCCTCAATGTCCCCAACGTCCTCAATGTACCCAAACCCCCAAATGTCCCCAGTCTCCCCAATGTCCACTCAAGTGTCCCCAGTGTCCCCAAACCTTTAATTGTCTCCAAATCCCTAAATGTCCCCAATGTCTCCAAATCCCCAAATGTTCCCAACATCCTCACTGTCCCCAAACCTCCCAAAATGTCCCCAATGTCCCCAGATCCCCAAATGTCCCCACTGTCCCCAATGTCCCCACTGTCCCTATCTCCATTCCCCCCAATGTCCCCAAATCCTCCAAATCCCCCAAACGTCCTCAATGTCCCAAATGTCCCCAAATATCTCCAATGTCCCCCCCATGTCCCTGAAGTGTCCCTAAGTGTCCCCAAATATCTGCAGTGTTCCCCAATCTTCGATTATCTCAAATGTCCCCAATGTCCCCAATCCCCCAAATGTCCCCTCAGTGTCCCCAAATCCCCCAATTGTCCCCAAATGTCTTCTCTGTCCCCATCACCTCCACTGTCCCCAAATCCTCCAAATCCCCCAAATGTCTCCAATGTCCCCAATCTCCCTAATGTCCCTGATTGTCCCCAATCCCATTTTCCCCAATTTCCCCCCATTTCCCCCTTTTTCCTCCATTTTTGTCAATGTCCCCTTAGTGTCCCCAATGTCCCCAAATCCTGAAATGTCTCCAAATCCCCAAATGTCCCCAATATCCCCTTGATGTTCCTAATCCCATTCTCCCCAATTTCCCCCATTTTTTTCCCTTTTTCCTCCATTTTTCGTCAATGTCCCCAAATGTCCCCACTGTCCCCTGCCCCACCTGGGGCAGTCTCTGCAGCACCAGATCCACCACGGCCGCGTCCTGGAACTGCCCGAAGGCCTCGGCCTTGGCGGCCACGGCGGCGGCTTCAGCGCGAGCCCGCGAGGCCATGGCGGCAGCACGGGCGGCTCCCGTCACCTGGAACCCCAAAATGCGACTGGGACCCCAAAAACGGGATTGGGGACCCCGAAAACAACATCAGGGACCCCAAAAACGGGATCAGGGACCCGAAAAACGACATCAGGGACCCAAAAAATGGGAATGGCGACACCAAACACGGCGCAAACCCGGGAGGCCACGGCGGCGGCACGGGCGGCTCCCGTCACCTGGAACCCCAAAATGGGATTGGGACCCCAAAAACAGGATTGGTTACATCAAACACGGGTGGCACTGGTCACCTGGAACCCCAAAATGGGATTGGGACCCCAAAAACGGGATTGGGGACCCCAAAAATGCGGTTGAGGTCACAGAAATGGGATCAGGGACACCAAAACTGGAATTAGAGACACCAAAAATGGCATCAGGGACCCCAAAACTGGATCAGGAACTCAAAAAGCGGGATTAGGGACTTTAAAAATGGAATCGAAAACCCCAAAAATTGGATTAGGAATCCCAAAAATGGGGTCTGGAGCCCCAAAACTTCACAGTTGGGAAAGGTGAAAAATGGCACTGAGGATCCCAAAAATGGGAGTGGGGACCCCCAAACCCCACCTGCGACCCCCCAAAATCCCCTCAGGACCCCCCAAACCCCACCTGGGCCCCGGACTCACCTTGAGGGTCTCAGCCTCGGCCTCAGCCTGCAGCAGCACCTGCGTCCTGTAGGGGGCGCCACGACATTGCTCTTAAAGGGGCAATGCCACTGTTAAAGGCGCAATACTGCTCTTAAAGGGGCCATACTGTAATATGAGTGGGACCACCTAGGTGGGGGATGTGGCTTCTCTTGAAAGGGAAATGGGACTCAAAAGGGCAATGACAGCACACAAGTAATGGCTACAGACTGGTGGGGCCCACAAACATGGTGGCTTCCCTTAAAAGGGCCACGGCTTTACCCATGGGTGTGACACCCACCACAGTGAGGGCATGGCTTTTCCTTAAAGGGGCAACACCTCTCTTAAAGGGGCCATGGCTCTACTTGGGGGACCTCACCCAAACTACACCAGGCCTGACTGGGAGAGTGTGTGGCTCCTTCTTAAAGGGGCAAGGGCTTCACTTGTAAGGGTGGGGTCCACCAGGAGTTTGACTCACTGTAAAGCACAGGGCTTCTCTTAAAGGGGCAACAGCTCCATCTAAACTGGTGGGACCCACCAAGGTGGGGGTGTGGCTTATTCTTCAAGGGGCAACACTTCTCTTAAAGGGGCAACAGCTTCACTTTTAAGGGTGGGACCCACCTGGCCTTTTCCTTGAGGGTTAACACCTTTCTTAAAAGGGCACTGGCCCCACCAAAAATGGTGGGACCCACCATGGTGAGGGTGTGGCTTCTCCTTAAAGGGGTAATGGCTTCACCTTTAGGGTGGGGCCCAGCAGGTGTGTCAGTTTCTGTAATTGGGTAGGGCTTCTGTTAAAGGGGCAATGGTCCCAAACTGGTGGGACCAACAGTGAGGGTATGGCTTCTCCTTAAAGGACAATACTTCCCTTAAAAGACCAATGGATGGGACCACCCCCAAACTGCCACCAGGCCTGACTGGGGGAGAGTGTGGCTCTTTCTTAAAGGGGCAATGGCTTTACCTTCTAGGTGAGGCCCACTAGATGTGTGACTCACTTTAAGGGGAAGACCTTCTCTTAAAGGGGCAATGCTCTACTCAGACTGGAGGAACCCCCGTGGGGGGTGTGGCTCCTCCTTAAAGGGGTAATGCTTCTCTTAAAAGGGCCGTGGTTCTACCCAGACTGGTGGGCCCCACCACAGTGAGGGTGTGGCTTCTTAACAATGCAATGTCTCTCTTAAAAGGGCAATAGCCCTACCAAAATGGTGGGACCCACCATTCTGGGGGTGTGGCTTCTCCTTAAAAGGGCAACGAGTGGAACCCTCAAACCCCACCAGACTGGACCAGAGGAGGGTGTGGTCACTCCCGGGAGGGGCGTGGCCTCCCTTAAAGGGGCCGTGCCTGACCTGTGTGCCTCCGCCAGCCGCTCCAGCCGGTAGCGCTCGGCCTCGGCCGGTTTGCGCACGGTGGCCTCAAGCTCCTGGCGGCGCCGCCCGACCTCCTGCTCCTGCAGCTGCGCCCGCTGCGCCCGCTCCACCAGAGCCACCTCCCCGCGCTGCGCCGCGATGGCCTGCTGGGAACGGGCCGCCTGTGGGGACAGGGACAGGGGACATTGGGGACATGTGACAGAGCCACCTCCCTGCACTGTGCCGTGATGGCCAGCTGCGAACGGACTGCCTGTTGGTACTGAGACAGGGGACAGGTGACAAATCCATCAGGGGACAGGTAAGAAATCCATTGGAGGACAGGGACAGATGACAAACTCATCATGGGGACAGGTGACAGTGGGGACATAGGACAGGTGACACCAAGGACGGGGGACAGGTGACAAATTCATCAAGGGAAACAGGACAGGTGACAAATCCATCACAGGAGGGACACGAGACAAGTGACAAATCCACTGGGGACATGGGACAGGTGGCAATGGGGACAGGTGACAAATCCATTGAGGACATGGGACAGGTGACAGCAGGGACACAGACAGGTGACAAATCCAGCAAGGGACAAGTAAGAAATCCATCAGGGGACACGGGTGAGGTGACAGGAGGGACACAAGAACAGGTGACAAATCCATCAGGGGAGGGACACAGGGACAGGGGACAGATCCATCGGGGGAGAGGTGACAGCAGGGACAGGTGAAAAATCCATTGGGGACAGGTGACAAATCCATCAGGGGTCACAGGCAGGTGACAAATCCATCAGAGGACATGGGACAGGTGACACTTTGGACAGGGGACACAGGTGACAAATCCATCAGGGAAGGGTCCCAGGCGTCCCTGGGGGGTCCCACATGCTCCAGGTGAGCTCCCAGCCACCATTCCAGCCCCCCACAGCTGTGTTACCTGTCCCAGGTGTGTCTCACCTGCCCAGATGTATTTACCTGTCCCAGGTATGCTATCTCACATCTCCCTGGTGTATTTATCTGTCCCAGGTGTGTATTTCCCTCTCCCAGGTGTTACCTGTCCCAGATGTGTATTTACCTGTCCCAGGTGTCTCTCACCCATCCCAGGTGTGTCTCACCCATCCCAGATGTGTCTCTCACCTGTCCCAGGTGTGTCTCACCCATCCCAGGTGTGTCTCTCACCTGTCCCAGGTGTGTCTCACCCATCCCAGGTGTGTCTCACCCATCCCAGGTGTGTCTCACCCATCCCAGGTGTGTCTCTCACCTGTCCCAGGTGTGTCTCACCTGTCCCAGCCAGCTCAGCCCAGGTGTGTCTCACCTAGCTGGGCCAGCTCAGCTCACGGCCCCCGCTCACGGCACTCGCACTCAGCCTGGGCCACCTGGAAGTCGCGCTGGGCTCGCGCCGTGGCCACCTCGGAGAGCAGCTGGGCTGAGACCTGCTCCTGGCGGGCCCGGGCCTCCTGTGGGGAACTGGGGTTACTGGGAGGGACTGGGTTATACTGGGAATGGGGTAGTAGGAACTGGGGTTACTGGGATGGACTGGGAGGGACTGGGAATGGGACAATGGGAACTGGGAGGGACTGGGATGAACAGGGATGGACTGGGCCGAGACCTGCTCCTGGCGGGCCCAGGCCTCCTGCGGGGAACTGGGGTTACTGGGTTATACCGGGAAGGACTGGGATGGACTGGGAATGTGATAATGGGAACTGGGAGAGACTGGGAATGGGATAATGAGAACTGGGGTTACTGGGGTGGACTGGGAAGGAACTGGGAACGGGATAGTGGGAGGGACTGGGAGGGAACTGGGCTGAGAGCTGCTCCTGCCAGGCCCAAGCCCTCTGTGGGAAACTGGGGTTACTGGGATGGACTAGGAATGGGATAATGGGAACTGGGGTTACTGGGAGGGACTGGGAATGGGATAATGGGAACTGGGATGGACTGGGTTATACTGAGAGAAACTGGGCTGAGAGTTGCTCCTACTGGGCCCAGGCCTCCTGTGGGAACTGGGGTTACAGGGTTATACTGGGAGGGATTGGCAGGGACTGGGAGGGAACTGGGAGGGAACTAGGAATGAGATAATGGGAACTGGGATGGACTGGGAGGGACTAGGAATGGGATAATGGGAACTGGGATAAACTGGGATGAACAGGGATGGACTGGGCTGAGAGCTGCTCCTGCCAGGCATGGGCCTCCTGTGGGGGGGAACTGGGTTATACTGGATTATACTGGGTTATACTGGGATGTACTGGGTTATACTAATTATGCTGGGATGTAGTGCGTTATACTGGTCCATACTGGGTTATACTGGGATATATTGGGTTATACTGGATTATACTAGGTTATACTGAGTTGTACTGGTTTATCCTGGGTTATACTGGTTATGCTGGGATGTACTGGGTTATACTGGGTTATACTGTAAGGTACTGTGTTACACTGGGTTGTACTGGTTCATACTGGGTTACACTGGTCCATACTGGGATACACTGAGTTATACTGGTTTATACTGGGTTATACTGGTTATTCTGGGATGTACTGGGTTATACTGGGTTATACTGTAAGGTACTGTGTTACACTGGGTTGTACTGGGATGGACTGGGTTACACTGGTCCATACTGGGATACACTGAGTTATACTGGTTTATACTGGGTTATACTGGTTATTCTGGGATGTACTGGGTTATATGTAATGTACTGGGTTACACTGGGTTGTACTGGGATGGACTGGGTTACACTGGTCCATACTGGGATGCACTGTGTTATACTGGTTTATACTGGGACGGACTCACCTTGATCCCAGCGTCCCTCTTGGCCTCGGCCTCCCCGACGCGGGCGTCGCGCTGCACCTGCGCCGTGCGGCCCTTCCCGAGGGAGCGCAGGTAATCCTGGCCAGCACAGCGGGCTCACAGCGGCTCACCTGGCACAGCTGTGTCCCCATCCCCACAGCTGTCCCCAGGTGTGTCCCAGGTGTGCCCAGGTGTATCCCCAGGTGTGTCCCCAGGTGTATTCAGGTGTCCCCAGGTGTCCTAGGTGTCTCCAGGTGTCCCAAGGTGTCTCCAGGTGTGTTCCCAGGTGTTCCCAAGTGTGCCCAGCTGTCTCCAGGTGTGTCCCAGGTATCCCCAGGTGTGCCCAAGTGTGCCCAGCTGTCCCCCCAGGTGTGTTCCCAGCTGTCTCCAGGTGTGCCCAGGTGTGCCTAGCTTTTCCCAGGTGTGTCCAGATCTTCCCAACTGTCCCCAGATGTGTCCCAGGTGCCCCCAGGTGTGTCCCCATCCCCCCCAGGTGTATCCCCAGGTGTGCCTGGTGTGTCCCCAGGTGTCTCCAGCTGTATTCCCAGCTGTGCCCAGGTGTCCCAAGGTGTCTCCAGCTGTGCCCACATGTCCTCAGCTGCCCCCAGGTGTGCCCAGGTATTCCCAGCTGTATCCCAGGTGCTGTGCCCAGGTATGTCCGCAGGTATCCCCAGCTGTCCCCAGCTGTGCTCACCTGCTCGTCGTGCACGTCCTTCAGGGTGTAGCTCACCACTGAGATCCCCATGTTCACCAGGTCAGACGAGGCCACGCGGAAAACCTGATCTGAGAACTTCTGCCGGTCCTTGTAGATCTCCTGAGCGGGGCCAGGGCGGGGCTTAGATGGGTGGGGCTTAGCTGGGTGGCACTTAGATGAGCAGGGCTTAGGAGGGTGGGGCCTGAGGGGTGGGGTTTGGGCAGGGCTCAAAGGGGTGGGGCTTAAAGGGGTCAGGCTCAAATAGGGCAGGGCTTAGCTGGGCAGAGCTTAATAGAGTGGGGCTCAACAGGGTAGGGGTTATAGGGCAGTAAGGCTCAAATGGGGTGTGGCTTAGCTGGGCAGGGCCTGAGGGGTAAGGTTTAAATTGGGCACGGCTTAGTGGGGTGCAGCTCAAAGGACAGAGCTTAGAGGGGTCAGGCTCAAATAGGGTGGGACTTAGCTGGGCAGGGCCTAAGGGGTGAGGTTTCAATTGGGCAGCGCTCAAAGGGGCAGGGCTTAGAGGGGTCAGGCTCAAATAGAGCAAGGCTTAGGCAGGGTTTAGCTGGGCAGGGCCTGAGGGGTGTGGTTTAAATTGGGCAGAGCTTAGTGGGGTGTGGCTCAAAGGGGCAGGGCTTAGATGAGTCAGGCTCAAGTAGGATGGAGCTTGGTGGGCAGGGCCTGACTGGTGAGGTTAAAACTGGGTGGGGCTTAGAGAGGTAAGGCTCAAATAGGGTGGGGCTTAGCTGGGCCTGGCTCAAAGGGTGGGGCTTAAATGGGGCAGGGCTTACTGGGGTGCAGCTCAAAGGGCGTGGCTTAGAGGGGTCAGGTTCAAATATGGTGGGGCTTAGCAAGGCAGGACCTGAGGGATGAGGCTTAAATTGGGCAGGATTTAATGGGGTACGGCTCAATGGACTGGGGCTTAGAGGAGTCAGGCTCAAATAGAGCGGAGCTTGGTGGGAGGGGGCTGACTGGTGAGGTTTAAATTGGGCAAGGCATAGTGAGATGCAGCTCAAAGGGCAAGACTTAGAGGGGTCAGGCTCAAATATGGCAGGGCTTAGCTGGGCAGGGTCCAAGGGGTGGGGCTTAATGGGGTGGGGCTCAAAAGCATGTGGCCAAGTCAGGCTTAGTAGAAAAAGGGCACAGGGCCTGTGGGCGTGGCTTAGTGGGCATAGCTTGATGTGATGGGCAGTGCCAGGTGGGCATGGCTTGGTCTGGGGGTGTGGCTTAACCAGACCAGGCTTTAAGGTGGGTGTGGTTTGATACAAGTAGGCATGGCTTTGGGAGTCGGTGGAGACAGATGGGCATGGCTTTTGCTTGTGGGCGTGGCTTGGACCAAGGGGTGGAGCTGGTGTGGCTTGGTCATAGGGGCGTGGCCTGGTCCTGGGGGTGTGGCTTTGATCCTGGGGGTGTGGTTTAAGCAGAGTTAGGTCAGTTTAAGGTGTGTGTGGCTTGAGCCCAGTGGGCGTGGCTTTTGGAAGTGGGTGGAGCCAGGTGGGTGTGGCTTAACCCAGAGTGGAGTCAGGCGAGCAGCTCCACTTAGGGGGCGTGGTTAGACTTTAAAGGGCGTGGCTTGACCATGGGGTGGGGCCAGGTGGCCTAAGATGAGGAGTGGGGTCAGGATTACATTGGGGGAGTGGCTTGATCTGGGTGGGTGTGGCTTTGAGCTGGGGGTGGGGCTTGAACTGGGGTGGGATTGGGAAGCAGCTGTAGCTTGAGGTGGGTGGGGCTTTAGCAAGATGATGTCACCTTGGGGTGTGGCTTCACCAGTGGGTGTGGCCTCCTTCAAGGTGGGGCTCTTAAAGGGGCAAAGCTTATGGATAAAATCAGGGAAGGGTCACTGTGGCTTAAAGAGCCATATCCCATCCCAAACAGGGGTGACCAATCCCAGAGGGGGTGTGTCCATCCCAGTGGGTGTGGCTTCTAAGTAAAGCTGGGATTTCTTAAAGGGGCCACATCCCATTCCAACTCGGAGGGATTGGTTGGATCCCAAGTGGGTGTGGCTGTCCTGGGAGGGGCATGGCTTGCCCCAAGTGGGCGTGGCTCTCCCCCAGCCCCACCTCCACGGTCATGTGAGCCATGATGGCGCGCTGGTGGCCCTCCAGCGTCTCCAGGGCGATCTGGCCGATCTCGCTCTCTGACTTGCCCAGGAACATCTGGCAGGCGGCCGCCAGCATCTCCTTGTTCTGCCCCTGGATCTTCACCTGTTGAGGGGGAGGGGCTGCGATCACCTGGGCACCCCCCACAGCCACCCAAAAATGGGTGCAGCCCCTTAAAGGGGGTAGCTGTGGCATTGCCCTTTTAAGGCATCTCATTCTCTTTGAGGGGGTCTTGGGGGGTTCCCACCACTCCTGGGACCCCCCAAAATGGGTGCAGCCCCTTTAAGGGGTAACTGTGGCACTGCCCTTTTAAGAGGCTGGTTCCTTAACAAGGTGGGGACCACCAGGGCAGTGCCCTTTTAAGGCGTCTTAGGGGCATTGGGGGGTCTCCACCAACCCCAGCCACTCCTGGGACCCCTCAAAACGGGTGCGGCCTCTTTAAGAGGGTAACTGTGGCACTGCCCTTTTAAGAGGCCAATTGCTCAATAAGGTGGGGACCACCATGACATTGCCCTTTAAAGGCATCTTAGGGGGTCCCCACCCACCCCAACCCATTTTGGAGGTATATTAAAAGGTTTTTAAGGTTTTAAAAGAGTTTTTGCAGGGTTTTAAAAAGCTTTTTAAGGTTTTTTTCAAGGGTTTCTTAGTTTTTTGTGGTTTTTTTCAGGTTTTTAAAGGGTTTTAAAAGGTTTTTTTCAGGGTTTTTTAAGAATTGTACTTTGTGAGTTTTTAGGGTTTTTAAAAGGGCTTTTAAGGATCTCAAACGGTTTTAAAGTGACTTTAAAGGATTTTAAAAACAGTTTTAAATATTTAAGCTTTTTAAAGGGTTTTAAAGGTTTTTTAAAGGAGTTTTAAATGGATTTTTAAAGTTTTATAGGGGTTTTAAAGGGGTTTTAAGGAGTTTTTAATGGGTTTTTCAAGATTTTTTAAAACGTTTAAAGATTTTCAATGGGGTTTTTAATGGGGTTTTAAGAGTATTTTAAAGGATTTTAAAAGAGTTTCTAAGGTTTTTTTTAAACGGATTTTTTAAAGGATTTTTAAGGGTTTTAAAAAGAGCTTAAAAAGGTTCTTTTGAAGGGTTTTTCAGGCATTTAAAGAGGTTTTTAAGCCTTTAAAAGAGGTTTTTAATGCATTTTTAAGGCTTTTCAAAGAGTTTTCAAAGCGTTTTTTAATGGGTTTTTAATGGGGTTTTAAAAGGGTTTTAAGCAGGTTTTAATGGGTTTTTAAGGTTTCTAAAGGGGTTTTTATGGCTTATTAAGGGTTTTTTAAGGGTTTTTCAGGGGTATTCAAAGGGGTTAAAAAGAATTTTTACGGTTTTTAAAGGGTTTTAATGGGTTTTTAAGGGTTTTTTAAGGGTTTTAAAGTGATTTTTGGGGGTTTTTAGAGGATTTTTAAAGGGCTTCTTTAAGGGTTTTTAAAGGATTTTTTGGCACGGTTTTAGAAGGTTTTTTAAAGGTTTTTTTTTAAGAGTTTTTAAGGTCTCCTAGGTTTTTAATAGGTTTTTAAGGGTTTTAAAGTTTTTTTAAAGGGCTTTTAAAAGGGGTGTTGAAGTGTTTTTAAAAGGCTTTTAATGGGTTTTTAAAAGGGTTTTAAAGGGGTTTTTAGAGGTTTTAAAAGGTTTTTTTAATGGGATTTCTAAGGGTTTTTTAAAGGGTTTTTCAGACTTTTAAAGGTTCTTTAAGGGTTTCTTAGGGGTTTAAAGGGGTTTCTAAAGGGTTTTTGGAAGGGTTTTAAAGGGGTTTTAAAATGGTTTTTAAGGGGTTTTTAAGAGTTTAAAAAGTTATTTAAAACTTTTAAAGTTCTTTTAAAAGGTTCTTTAAGGCTCTTTTAAAGGAAGTTGTAAATTAACATGTTTTAAGATTTTTTTGAAGACTTTTAGAAGGGCTTTTTAAAGAGTTTATTTTAAAGATTTTTTATAAGTTCTCAAAGGGTTTTAAAGATTCTTAAAGGGTTTTTAAGGGATTTAAGGCGTTTTTAAGGTTTTAAAAATAATTTTTAAGGTTTAAAATAACTTTTTAGGCACTTTAAAGATTTTTCTAAGGGTTTCTTACGGAGTATTCGAAGGATTTTTAAAGGCTTTTTAAGTGTTTCAAAAGTAATTTTAAAGAGTTTAAAAAAATTTTAAAGGGCTTTTGAAAGGATTTTTGGAAGGGTTTTTTAAGAGTTTTTAATGTTTTTAAAGAATTTTTAAATGGTTTTTAAAGGGTTTTTCAAAGAGGTTTTCTATAGGCTTTAAAATTATTGTTATGGGTTTTTAAGGGTGTTTCAGCATTTTGCCCACCTTAAGGGTTTTTGGGCTCCCCACCACTCCAAGCCCAATTTAGGGGGATTTCCCCTCCCATCACATTTAGGGGGTTTGAGGATCCCCAAAACTTCGAGCCCCTTTAAGGGATTCCCCACCCTTAAGGCCTTTTTAATGGGGTCATTGCCCCTTTAAATGATCCTGGTGGGCCCCACCAATCCAAATGTCCTTAAAAGGGCTCCTCCCCTCTCCCTGCATTGTTTGTGCTTCCCACCACCATCGCCGCTTTAAGAGCGCCTCAGATGAACCCCACCAGAACCTCCCTTAAAAGGGCAACGCCACCATAGCTGGTTGGGGCAGGGGAGACCTGAGGGGAATTTTGGGGGGTCCTGGGGGGGGATTTTGGCGTCCTGCAGCATTTTTGGGGGGTTCCAAGGAGATTTTGGGAATTCTAAGGGTGGGTTGGGAGGGTACCCAGATGGGATATATTTGGGGGGATTTTGAGGGGGATTAGGGGGATTTTGGGGGATTCTGATGAGGGATTTTGGGAGTGATTTTGGGGGTTCAGGAGAGAATTTTGGGGGTTCTGAGTGGGAGATTTTTGAGGGATTTGGGGTTTCTGATGAGGGGAATTGGGAGGGATTTTTGGGGTTTCAGGAGGGAAATTTTGGATGATTTTGGGGGGATATTAGGAGAGGATTTTGGAGGATTTTTGGGGGTTCAGGACGGGTTTCTTGGGGGTTCTGATGGGGGATTATGGGAGGAATTTTTGGGGGTCCAGAAGGGGATTTTGGGGAGGACTTCAGGTGGTTCAGATGATTTTGGGGGATTTAATGATGATTTTGGGAGGATTTTTGGGGGATTCAGGAAGGGATTTTGGGGGGATTTCTGGGTGATTTTGGGATGATTTTTAGGGGGTTCAGAAGATGATTTGGGGGGGATTTTGGGGAGGATTTCGGGGTGATTTGGGGGTATTATGGGGTTTTCAGGAGGGCATTTTTAGGTGATTTTGGGGGTATTTTTGGGGGCTTCAGAAGATGATTTCGGGGGGATTTCTGGGTGATTTTGGGGAGGATTTTGGGTGATTTTTGGGTAATTTTGGGGAGGATTTTGGGGAGGATTTTAGGGTGAAGTGGGGGTACCTGTGCGATGCCAGTGACCGAGATGGGCACCCCGTGCCGAGTGTAAACCTTCTCACTGCGCACCGGCAGCGTCAGTGTGTTCAGGGAGATCCTGGGGGCACCGGGGGGGTCACCCCAAATCTCAGGGGACCCCTCAGAACCCCAAAAATCCCCCCCAGACCCCTCCTCACCGCTGGATCTGCTGCAGGCACGGGATCACCAACACCCGGCCCCCGGCCACCATCACCGGGGGGCTGCGGCAGAAACCTGGGGGAAAGAGAGATTGGGGACCTCAGAATCACCCCTAAATCCCTTCCTGAACCACCAAAAATCACCCCAAAATCTCTTACTGAACCACCAAAAATCACCCCTAAAATCCCCCAGCAGAACCCTCAAAAATCCTGCCCAAAATACCTTCCTGAACCCCCCAAAATCCCCCCCAAATTCCCTCCTGAAACCCCAAAAATCCCCCACAAAAATGCCCCCACAATCTCCCATCACAACCCCCCAAAATCCCCTCCGGAACCCCCAAAAATCCCTCCCAAAATCTGTTCCTGAATCCCCAAAAATCCCTCCCAAATCCCCTTCTGAACCCCCAAAATCTCCCATCAATACCCCTAAAAACCCCCTTCTGAATCCCCAAAAATCCCCTCAAAATCCTCCATAAGAACCCCCATAAATCCCCCCCAAAATCCCCTCCTGAACCCCTGAAAAAACCCCCAGCAGAACCCCCAAAAATTATCTCCTGAACCCCCCAAAATCTCCTCCAAAATCCTCTATCAGAGCCCCCCAAAAATCCCCCCTAATTCCCTCCTAAACCTCCCAAAATCCCCCCGAAAATGCCCTCCTGAAGCCTCCAAAAATCTCCCCTAAAATCCCTTCCTGACCCTCCAAAATCTCCCATCAAAACCCCTAAAATCCCCTCCTGAACCCCCAAAAATCCCCTCCTGAACCCCCAAATCCTCTTCTTAGCGTCCAAAAACCCCCCAAAATCCTCTCCTGAACCCCCCAAAATCCCCCCCCAAATCCCCCAGCAGAACCCCCAAGAATTATCTCCTGAACCCCCCAAAAATCCCTCCCAAAATTCCCTATCAGAACCCCCAAAAATCCCCTCCTGAATCCCCCAAAATCCCTTCAAAATCCTCCATCAGAGGCCCCAAAAATCCCTCCAAATTTCCCTGCTAAACCCCCCAAAATCCCCAGAACAATCCCCCCAGAATTCCTTCATGAACCCCCAAAAATCTCCCAAAAATCTTCTCCTGAACCACCAAAAATCCCCTCAAAATCCCCCAAAAATCCCTTCCTTAATCCAAAAAAATCCCCCGAAGTCACCCAAAAATCTCTCTCAAAATTCTCCCCTGAACTCTCAAAAATCCGCCCCCAAATCCTCCCTTGAATCCCCAAAAATGCCCCGAAAATCTCCCATCAGAACCCCCAAAAATTCCCCCAACATCTCCCATCAGAACCCAAAAAAATCCCCCCAAATTCACCCAAAAATTCCCTCCTGAACCCCCCAAAATCCTCAAAATCCCCCCAAAATTTCCCATCAGAGCCCCCCACAGTCCCCAGGGGGGTCCCCAAAACCCCGGGGGGAACACGGGGACACCCCCAGGAATCCCTGGGAGGTTTTGGGGGTCCCCAGGAGATTTAGGGAAGGTTTTGGGGGTTCCCGTGAGTTTTAGGGGGATTCTGAGGGTTCCCAGGACTTTTTTGGGGGGGTTCCCGAAAGGGTTTGGGGTTATTCCGGGGATTCCCAGGAATTTTAGGAGAATTCTGGGGGTTCCCAGGAGTTTTTGGGGTTCCCAGGAGTTTTTTGGGGGGTTCCCCAGGAACCCCCGAGCCCCTCGAACTCACCTGACACCACCATGGCCTCGTTGGGGCCGCAGGTGAAGAACATAGCGGGGGCGAACCGGGGATCGATCGGGATCGATCGGGATCAATCGCAGCCGATCGGGATCAATCGGCAGCCGCGACCGCCGCCCCGATCCCGGCAGCCCCCGCGCTCGCCACTTCCGCATTAGCGCGGTGACGTCACCAAAACGTCACTTCCCATGACGGCCATTCCAGAGGGCGGGAAGGAGATATATATTCTGCCTGGCAACCCGTGACGTCACTAATTTCCCGGAGTTCTATTGGCTATGATCAATTTTCCGTATTATCCATGGGAAATGAACTATTTCAGTGACGGATGAAGCGGGAGGTGAGGGGATTGACGGGTCTGGTTAGATCCAGACCATGGCCGGATCGTGGTCACCTCATGGTCATCTCATGGTCACTCATTGTCAGCTCATGGTCAGCTCGTGGCCATCTCACAGCTATGGTTGTGCCACGGTCAGAGTCATCTCATGGTCATAGTCATGTCATGGTCATGGTCATCTCCTGATCACCATCATCTCATGGTAGTGGTCATCTCATGGCCACAATTATATCACAGCCATGGTCATATTGTGGTCACCTCACAGTCGTCTCCTGATCCCCATCATCTCACGCTCATGGTCATGGCTGTGTCATGGTCATTGCATGGTCATGGTCATCTCGTGGTCAGTTCATGGTCATCTCACAGCCATGGTTGTGTCACAGTCAGAATCATCTCATGGTCGCCATCATGTCATGGTCATTGTCATCTCATGGTCATGGTTGTCCCTTGGTCAACTCATGGTCAGAATCGTGTCATGACCTTGATCATTCCATGGTTGTGGTTGTATCATGGCCACAGTCATGATCATCTCATGGCCTAGATCACCACATGGCCATGGTTGCATTGTGGTCATGACTTGGTCACAATCATCTCATGGTCATCTCATGCTCATGGTCATGTTCATGGTTATCTCACTGCAATTGTCATCATATGATCATGGTTGTGTCATGGTCATGATCATCTCATGATCACCTCATGGTCTTGATCATCTCATCTCATCTCATCTCATCTCATCTCATCTCATCTCATCCCATCTCAAGGTCATGGTCATTTCCTGATGACCATCATCTTATGCCTGTGGATATCTCATTGTAATGGTCATCTCACAGTCACCTCATGACCATGATCACACATGGCCATGGTGTATTGGGATCATCTCATGGTCATCTTTTGGTCACAGTCATCTTATGCTCATGGTCATCTCATGATCACAATCATGTCATGGTCATCTCATGATCATCTCATGGTCAACTCATGGCCGCAATCACATCATGCTCATCTCTTGGCTGTGGTTGGGCCATGGTCATGGTTATCTCATGATCACCGATATTTCATGGCCACCACACAGTGATGGGTCATTTCCTGATAGTCATCATCTCATCCTCTCAGTCCTCTCATTGTTACGGTCATCTCATGGTCACAATCACATCATGGTCACCTCATGGCCATCTCATGGTCACAATGATCTCATGAGCATGGTCATCTTATGGTCATCTCTTGCTCACAGTCATCACATGCTCACAGTAATCTCACATTCAGGGTCATCTCATTGTAATGGTCATCTCATGACCATGGCCGTGTCATGGCCACAGTCAGGGTCATTGCATGGTCATGGTCATCTCATGATCACGATCATGTTATGGTCATGGTCACAGTCCTCTCATGGTCACGATCATCTCATGGCCATGGTCACAGTTATAGCCATCAAATAGTCATGCTCATCTTGTCTCGTGGTCAACTCATGGCCACAATCATATCATGGTCATCTCATGGTCATGATTGTGTCATGATGATGGTCATGGTCACCTCATGGTCAGCTCAGGGCTGCAATCATGTCATGGTCATCTCATGGTCATGGTCATCTCATGATCATCTTGTAGCCAACTCATGGCCACAATCATATGATGGTCATGTCAGGATCATAGCTGAGTCATTGTCATGGCCATCTCATGGTCATAGTCATGGTCATGGTCACCTCACAGTCATGGTCATGGTAAGTCACCTCATGGTCACTGTCATGGTCATCTCATGGTCACACATAGCAATGAGGAACAAAGACACACAGACTTGCTTGCTTGCTCCAAAGAAGATTGTTTATTGTAACCAACCAAACTTTTTTATACTCAAAACTTAACCCAAACTTAACCCAAACTTTACTGAAACAAGCAAGCATTGGCTGCCTGTCACTGCGGTGTTGCTGTTGACGTGTCCCTTTACCCAATCAGCTCTCTGATCATGTGGTGCCCACACATCTCCCCAGGAAATCACTGCCTCACACACGAGGCGACCACCAACCCATTCTCTGGCCATCCGACCCACAGCTGAACCCTTCCCAGAGTGCCTTTGGGTGAACAAAAGTTAACAGAAGTGAACAGGATTTAACAAAAGTGGAAAAGGTCCTTATTCTGTAAGGCTTTTCTTATTTCCCACAGTTATGGTCATCACTATCATCTTCTGGTCATGGTCATGGGGTGCTTAGCTCAAATAAAAGAATAGATGACCACGGCTTAAGGCTGCAGGAAAACCCTTTGCAGCGAGAGTGAGTAGAAAAATCACCCCCAGAATCCTCCTGTTCATTATGTTAATCATTGCCTGAAAGTTCCCTGTTCTCCTCGTTGTCATTGGTTCTTTCTTGGTGCAAAAATTTTAATATTCCCAATAACCCTTCCCTATTGGATCCCTTCTCTAAACTCCACTCTAACTTTTCCCCTCCTTCAAGTTTATAAATATTCCTGTTTTGCCCTGGCCCTTGCTTTTTTTGCCATCATCCTTGTGCACGGAATTAGCCTCCCTGTACCACCTTTCTTGACTCAATCAATGTAAGCTCTTTGGCTTGCAGTTTGTTATTTTTGTATTATTAAACTTTTTAGTTTCTGAACAATTGGGTCAGGTTTTATTTCTGCACAAGGTTGCTGAGTTCCATGAAGCCACTGATCCTAATATCCACTCTAGGATTGGCAGCAGCTTCACTTGGCACCCAAACAGGGACTCCTGAAATTCAGGAGAACTGTCAGAACTCAGTTCCATCCCCTGGGGAGCTGAGACTAGGACTTGTCCTTCCTGGCATCAAATCAAGGCTCTGGGAGCCACTGACAGCTGTGGAGTCAGGAGGAGACTGCCTCAGTGTTTTCGCCATCAGGGAAGGCAAGAGGAAGGGCAAGATCCATCCCATCTACTCTTTTTCTATTGTCTAAGTTGGTAGTTCAATTTCAGTTCAAAGATAGGTTCCCGGATGTCTGTAGAGTAGAAAGACATCTACAGGGACTTTAAATTCAAACTGGCTTATCAGGGAAAGAAACTTGAAAAGAAGGAGCTTCAAAATTTAGTCCTATCAGTCTGTAAAAGCTCTCCTGAGGCTACCAAAGACCAGTTCTACTTGGAGGACATTTGGGACTCTATTGGGAGGAAGCTGTATAATTCGGCTGCAAATAGAGATTGCTCGGCTCAGAAACTAATCCCTATTTTTCAAAAAGTATATGACATGATTAAATCAGAAGAAAGAGAACAGAGGATGAGGGAAAAATTATTTGGAGGATGGAAAGAAGCTCCAAATTTGGATCAGCCCAGTACTGCCAACCCTGCTGTCTCCTTCACCCTCTGTCCTGCGACTGAAGCTGGTAACAGACATGGGGCTGAGGCAGCTTCTGCCTGTGCCCGAAGCTGGCCTGGGGAGTTATGTAGTTCTGTTGGTGACCCCGCTGTGCTGTATCCATTGTCCTCGGACCCTCCACCCGGGACCCCTGATGACAGTGTGCAGGAATTCGTGGATCCCCCCCACTCTGTCCCTCCAGTGCCCTCATGTGCTCCTGTCTTAGGTTGCAATACAGGATGTGACCAGAAGTCTCTGTTGTATCACCATCTGCTGAAACCAGGTAAGGCAGTGTTCCTTATCTCCATGGGAGATAGTATCTGCTAATGGGCCATCTGTTAAAACCAGGTGGGGCAGTGCTCTTTATCTTTTCCACCACCCATCCTTCCTCCAGGAAGATATCTTCTGCTAATGGGCCATTGAGTCCCAGTGCATGACTGATAAAATGACATCATCCCATTGGGAAATGCTCCAGCCAGGGGCAGGAGCCAAACATTCCCTATGTAGATAAAAATCTGAGATTTAGAACACCAAAGCAGCTTTTTTCCCACTCGATTCCAGAGGAAAACTGTACCTTTCCACATCATCTTTGGAGGAAAACTGCATCCTTCTACAGGACCACTGCTTCAACTGAACCACATCTGCCACTGCAGGAGAACTGCAGCCACAATTTAATGACACTGCTGCCAACACCCTGACTGACTGACAGGTGTCAGGTTGGATTCCGACTCTGTCAGTGGTTTGGGTTTGTTCTTTGTAATACTGTATTTCTATTTTAATTTTCCTAGTAAAGAACTGTTATTCCTAATTCCCATATCTTTGCCTGAGAGCCCTTTAATTTCAAAATTATAATAATTTGGAGGGAGGGGCTTTACATTCTCCATTTCAAAGAGAGGCTCCTGCCTTTCTTAGCAGACACCTATCCTCCAAACTAGGACAGCTCCTCATCCCCTTTACCCTCCTAACACCATGCAGTCCCATCCAGTCAAAGCACCCACGGCTGTTACCCCACCGGCTGCAAATGGCGGTGATTTTGAAATCACAACTAACACCCTTGGTCAAAGCCCAGGTTAGTCAGGTGTCCATGCCTCTAGCTCTGCTAGCCAGCCCACCCTCACTCCCTCACAGCCCACCCACCACCTCAAGGGGCCAATCCTGTCCCTGCCAGAACTGGCACTGAGTGTGACTCCCCCTGGGAGGAGACCAGAACTATCCTTAAGGTGGTTCCAGTAGGGCTCACCCCCAAAATGGCAATGCCCAGATTGCCCTGGCCTGCACTGAGGGCAAGGGCAGCAACCCAAGGGATAGAAGGGTGCTCCTTGCCAAGGGCTGCTCCTCCAGATCATTCTCCTCTCCCTCCTCTTCCGAGGAAGAACTCCGCTGGTCGAAGTCAAGGAAGAGAAATTGGGAAGAAGTTAAAAGATCAGCCCTGAAGGAGGGTGAGTGGGAGTTGGCTTCTAAGTTTGACATAATACCAGTAAGGTATAACAGGAGAGGCAAGTCACGTGGGAGGTTTTGGCATTTAGTGAGTTAAAAGAACTATACAAAGCAGGCAGAGATCATGGCCAGAGCTCTCCGTATTTTACAAGCATGGTTTCAGCAACTTTTGCTGAGCATACCTTTACTCCCATGACATAAAATAATTAATGACATTTCTGCTATCTCCTACTGAGCTTTCCCTATGGGAGTTGGGGTGGAAAAACTGTTAAATAAATTGCTTCTGGATTATGCTGGGGAACCAGCATGGGCTGGCATTACACTTGACCAGTTGGTGGGGAGGGAACCCATACCAACCCGGAACAGAAGGCCAGACATTTGCAAGGCAGGTGTTAAATGACATTATGGAAGTCGCTAAAAAGGCCTTGTTACAAATACCTGAGGCCAGTAAACCAAAATTGGACTTTGGTGATATAAAGCAAGGCCCTACTGAGCCTTACATGACTTTTCTGGATAGGCTTAAACTCACTATTGATAAACAAGTGGCTGCAGACCGGGTTTGGGAGAGACTACTGAAACAGCTAGCAGTGGTCAATGCTAACCCCGAGTGTAAGAAAGCCCTAAAGGCTTTGCCCTCTGACCCTGAGCCCACCATCCAACAGATGGTGGAGACTTGTCATAAGTTGACTACTCCAAAGCATGTTGCCACCCTCCAAGCAAAAATATTACCTAATGCCTTGATTAAATCTCAGAAGGGTCCTCAAAAACAGCAAAGCCAGAAGCCAGGACACTGCTTTAATTGCAGCCAAAAGGGACACTGGGCAAGGAACTATTGCAAACCCAAAAACTTTGTGACTGTAATAAAACCAGGCCAGATACTAACTCTTGTCATCAAGTCCAGGTACATTGCTGCAGCCAGTCCGGAAATTCCAAGTGGGACAGCAGCATGCGGAGACACAAGAATCCCATGGCTGAACGCTGGCAAGCCAGACACTGGAACCCACCAAACCTCTTTTTGCAATGTCTCGTCAGGGACCTGCCTGCCTCAGTACTGTCCAGCTCCTGACTGGAGCTGTCACCTGCCCGGTCAGTAATGATAACTGATTTTATCCATCAAGTTTTCTCTACAGGCCAGCTAGGACCAGAACTGCAGCCAAGAGACTTTCTCATTATTGGACTAGACTGACATAATATTGAAGGGTTTTATGTGTTGCCCACTGTTTTAACAGTTGCTTCTAATCAGGAGATTACAGTGCTAGCACGGAGCCCTAACCCTCCTTGTTTTGTCCCCCAAGGAATAGTTTTTGCTCAGGCTTTCCTGTTTCTCACAGTCAATGACGACACCTCTGATGAAAATTATGTTGCATGGATCCAGTGGATTGGCCTGGGTAAGACTGAGATCACTTGTGGTGTTACCTGCCTGGGAAAAACTGTCACCTGGACAGGCCCTGTTGACACAGGAGCAGACGTGACCATTACCTCACACATGTATTGGCCACCTGAGTGGGTTCTTGTTCCTTCACTTGACACACTCGTGGGAATTGGGGGGCACCGCAACACAATGAGGAGTTTACATCCTGTCTCCTTTAAAGGACTGGAGGGCCATATGGCCACCACCAAGCCATTTATTATTAAAGACAAAGTGTGTGTTTGGGGTTAGGACGTCCTGTCTGGAGATGGGGACTGAGACTCGAGAAAAATTTTTAGCAAGGACCACTGATCAGCATCATGCTGTAAAACTCACTTGAACCTCAGACAAACTCATCTGGGTCAATCAGTGGCCCCTTCCCATGGAAAAGTTAGCTGTGCTAGAGTCTCTGTTTTGTGAACTGAAAAAAGGGCATATTGTCCCTACAAGTGGTCCCTGGAACACCCTCATTTTCGTTATCAGAAAGCCACATAGTGAGAAGTGGAGGCTGCTTCAAGACCTGAGAAGAGTAAAAGAAATCATTGAGGAAATGGGACCGTTCAGCCAGGACTGCCCTCTCCTAACACGATTCCCAGGGACTGGTCGTTAATGATTATTGACCTGAAGGGTTGCTTTTTCAGTATCCCTTTACATCCAGAGGATACACCATGATTCTCCTTGTCCGTTCCTTCCATCCACCGACAGTCCCCACTGAAAAGGCACCATTGGACCGTCCTGCCACAGGGGATGTAGAACACCCCAACAATGTGTCAATGGTACGTGGCAAGGATCCTTTCACCCACAAGAAATTCCCCCAAGTAATGATACTACACTACATGGATGGCCCCTGGTGGCTTCAGCAAGCCTGGATAAAATGTCCCAAGTAGAACAGATCTTCCTTGGCTGCCTTAGGCAGACGTCAGCTACAAAGTGTTTAAATGCAAGCAAGGCCTTGGCTTAGGCTATCAGCCTTTTTGTGATTTCATTTTGCTTGCAGCACTTTCTCAGCCAGCGAGAGAAATAGAGACCTGGGAATGCTGCACAGAAATTCTGCAGGCAACATTATTTCTACAAAGGGATCTAGCAGCAAATCCGAGTACATAGAATATCAAGGGGGTTTTATAGTGTTGGGGTGGCCTGACAAGTGGACCAATAAAATTAGAAACTAAAAAACTATCCAACTATTTTAAAGTTTTAGGTGAAAGAGTGACCAATTACTTGGAAGGAAAAAAGACCAATTAGAACACTAAAAGATAACACAGGGACCTACAGGGGGTGAACATTTCTCTATCATGGGTAATCCTAAGGAAGGATTTCTTATCTAAGGGGTAAGTTTCCAAGGGGGCCCTAAAGGGGTATCTGAATCATCCACAATGGATGATAGCCTGATTGCCTCAGAAAAGGAGACCACTCTGGAACTTGTCACCACCAACATATTGGAGGAGATCCGTAACTCTGGTCTACAAGCAGCAAAGATAAAGTGCAGTGATCCTCCCCTTGGAGGTACCCAGGGAACAGGCTGAGCGAACTGTCACACCACAAATCATCCAATTGCGGGAGGAACTCACCACCTTACACATCTGCAGAAACTTATTGGGTCAATGAAGTGGGTTAGGATGCCCCTTGGAATCACAAACCAGGATTTGGCTCCTTTATTTGATTTATTAGGGGGGGACATGGATCTGAACTGTCCCAGAGAGTTAACACCAGATGCCAGAACCGCATTGGGTAAAGTGACTACTGCACTGCACACTCACCAAGCCCACTGATACCACCCAGAGTCACCTTTTCGATTTGCTATTTTGGGAGAACGCCCAGGCTTTTATGGTTTAATTTTTCAGAGGAAAAAGGACTTACCTGACCCTTTGTTAATTTTAGAATGGATCTTCTTATTGTATCAAATGCCCAAAACAGTCACTACTTGTCCTGAAATCCTTTCTCAGCTGATCATGAAAGCCCAATGCCAAGTTTTAACTCTTTCCAGAAATGATTTCTTTGTTATGTTTATACTCACTACTTCCCTGTATTTAGAATGATTAATTCAGCAATCTGAGGTTTTTCAAATTGCTTTAGCAGGTTTCACCAAATCTCAGTTCATTTTCCAAAGCATAAATTACTACACCTTCCTTTGAATTTTACCCAAAAACCCCTAGACAGTCACACCTGTCTTAATGCTCTTACTACTTTTACAGATGGCTCCAGCAAATTGCATAAATCAGTTATCACATGGAAAGACCCTAACAATGGTAGCTGGGAATCAGACATTGAACTTGTAGAAGAATCACCACGGATTGTAGAACTTGTGGCAGTTGTCCAAGGTTATCTAAGTTTTTAATTCCTTTGAATTTAATTACAGATTCCTTTTATGTTGCAGGCATCATGGAACGAGCAGAAGGTTCCCTCCTCAAATTTATCACTAATGAAAACCTATATAATTTGGTCAAAAGTTTAATTTTCTTCCTTTCTTTAAGAAAACATCCTTATTTTGTCACACATTTGTTCATGTACCAACCTACCTGGATTCATGGCTGAAGGTAATGCCCATGCCAATCACCTCACCATGCCCATTCAAACCACCCTCCCAAATTTCTTCAATCAAGCCTGTTGAAGTCGTTCCTTCTTTCACCAAAATGCCCCATCCCTTATAAGATTTTTAATCTAAGCAAAGATCAAGCCCACGTGGTCATCAGCTCCTGTCCTGATTGCCAGCAACAATCCATCCCCTCAGTGGGAAGTGGTGAAAAACCCCAGGGGACTGTGCCACTCATGGTCACTCTCATCTCATGGCCATGGTCATGACCAGGGAACTCTCCAAGATCCCAAGCCCACTCAAGGACTGCTGGGGACAATGAGGTCTGGCCTGACCCCTCCCCCCATCCCACTGCCCCTCCAGGAGCCTGACAGGGCCAAACCATCCTGGGGACACCTCAGACATGGGACACAGAGCAGGAAATGAATCCTGGGGGATGGAGCTGGATGTGACTGCCAAGTCCCAATTCCAGTCCTGGTGTCCCCAGCCTGATTTTGATGGCCTCAACCTGTTCCTGGATTCTCCATCCCCATCCCCCAGGTCCCCATTTGCATTCCTGGCTCCCAGAGAGGAACTGCTGGACACTGGAGGAGGGAACCTGGATTTATTGCCTCAAGCAGGATTTATTGCCCCAAGCAGGATTTATTGCCCCAAGCAGGATAATTTCACACCAGAACTAAAGCATTGGGAATATTTGTGGTTCCTGGTTTTAAAACACAGGAAAATGGGAAATTGATCCGTTAGCAGGAGCTGTGGGTGGGTAGAAGCACGGGGATGAGCTCTGCTGGCAAGTCTTGGTTTCCTGGGAAGAGGGAGGGAGCCAGATGCAGCTCCATGGATTGCTCAGGCAGTGATTGCTGCAGGGATGAGAGAGGGTCACGGCGTCACCCCGTCCCTGTCCTCATCCCACAGGATGGACCTGGCTGGAGCCCATGGGGAGGAGGAGCTGCTCCGGATCCAACTGGATCCTGCCCAATCCTGCTCCATCCATCCCACCCAATCCTGCTCTGGAATCCCAGCCTGATCCTGCTCCAGTCCTGCTGCAATCCCGCTCCATGCAGCCCAACAAATCCTGCTCTGGAATCTCACCCTGATCCTGCCTCATCCATCCCACACCAATCCTGCCCCGTCCACCCATCCATCATGCATCCATCATGTATCCATCCATCCATCCATCCATCCATCCATCCATCCATCCATCCATCCATCCATCATCCAGCCATCATCCATCCATCCCACACGATCCCTCTCCCGAATCTAGCCCTGATCCCACTCCACAATTCCATCTGATCCTGCTCTGGATCCCTGCTGTGATCTGGAATCCCTCCCTGATCCCAATCTGTCCATCCTGCCCCAATCCCCCTCTGGAATCCCACCCTGATCCCACTCCGTACTTGCACTCAAGCGGTGGGTTCATTTCCTGCAGAAAGAGAAGATCCATGAGATTCCAGCACGAATCACACACTGGGATTAACCCCCAGGATCCATCCTGGGATCCACACTGAGTGGATCCAGAACTGGATCCACCACTGTACTCACCAGTTGGGATGTTGTATCCCTTCCTGTCCTTCTTCCCTGTGGAAAACCAGTGGGATCAGTGTCAGTGGCACAGGATTCCCAGAACAGTGCCAGGTGGATCTGTGCCCCTTCCCGACCCCCATCCCCTGTGTTACCGGATTGGCGCTTCCAGACGATGAATCCAATGAGGGCAATGAGGATGATGATGGCAGCGATGGACACAGCAACCACCACAGTGAGAGTCACACCAGATGTTGGCTCTGGGAAATGCAGGATGGTGAGGAGGGGGAGGGGAATCCCCATTTGGGAATTCCAAATTCCCAATTCCCACATTCCACATTCCCAGCCTCACCCCAAGCGAAGATCCCGGGCTCTGACATTCCGGGATGCTCCACCCGGCACCGGTACTGCTCCCGCTCCTCTGGCCGCGCCTCGATCCTGGCCCAGGTGTGGAAGGTGCCGTCGCTGTTGGGAACAACCCCGCCCCACTCCGTCTCCTGATCCCAGATTTCATCCCCCTTCATCCAGTTGACGGCGATGGTGTTGGGGTAGAATCCGTACGCGTGGCAGGACAAGATCAGCATCCCGTGTTCCTCTTTCCGGACACATGGACATCAGGGGGCTCTGGAGTGGGATAACGGTGAGAGACATCCATGGAATTCCCACTGGAATGGGATGGGGGTGAGATCTGCCAATGGAATTCCATGGGAATGGGATAGGGGTGAGATATGCCCATGGAATTCCATGGGAATGGGATGGGGGTGATATATGCCCATGGAATTCCATTCGAATGGGATGGGAGTGAGATCTGGCCCTGGCATTGCTACTGCAATGAGATGGGAGTGAGATCTGCCCATGGAATTGCCACTAGGATAAGATGGGGATGAGATCTGCCCCTGGAATTTCCACTGAAATAGGATGGGTGTGACATCTGCCCATGGAATTCCCAATGGAATGCAATAGAAGTGAGATCTGCCCAAGGAATTCCCACTGGAATGGGATGGGGATGAGACCTGCCCCTGGAATTCCCATAGGAATTACCGTGTTCCCAAGTCCTCCATTCCCAAATCCTACATTCCCACAGAAATTCTGCTCCCACCTTTGCGGTCCAGCTCCTTCTGCCCATATCTGACGTATTTCCGGAGCCATTCTGGGCAGATGTGCTCCAGGTAATTCGTTAAACCCTCAGCCACGTTCTCATGTTCCCAGCGCCTCCTGGTGACCTCAGCAGCGCCGTCGGCCGCCACGAATCTCTTGGATCCCAGGTCAAAGGAGATGTAATCCCACCCGTCGTAGCCATCCCGGTAGGATCCACGGACACTCCCATCGGACATGAGGTCACAGCCGATAACTCGCAAATATGTGTGGGGATCTGGGGGATTGTACCCACAGAGACCCATGGAATTGTGTCCCAGCCCCACAGATCCCATCCCAGCCCCACAGATCCCATCCCAGCCCCACAGATCTCCCCACTCACCCCTGGTCTGGTTGTACCGGTCCCGTGCTGTCTCCAGGTTCGTGGCATCCACGTGCTGGGTGCCCCATAGATCTGGGTCTGCTCATCCCAATATCCCGGCTCGACTCCATCCTTTATCCACTGTGTCAGCGGCTCCACCCGGCCCCGCTCGCTGTCGTAGCGCACGAAGGGGATCCCATCCAGGTACCCAATGGTCATGTACTGGGGGATCCCCGGGCTGGGCTCTGACACCGCCACATCCAGGTAACGCAGGGAGTGAAGAACTGGGGGGACACAGAGATTTGGGGGGGTTGAGGAGCTCATGGATCAATGAAAGGGGAACTGGGAGAGCAGGAAAGGGGGTGCACGGGGTCCCAGTGCCCAGGAATGGGGGCTCAGGGCATCCCTGGGCCCAGAAAAGGGAGATACAAGGACTGGGAAAGGTGAGATGGGGATCCAGGGGATCCCTGGGCCCAGGAAAGGGACAGAGGGGCTGGGGGCCGAGAAAAGCAGGAATGGGGGTGCAGGGGGTCTCAGGGTCAAGGAAAAGGGTGGGTCTGGAGAAGGCAGGATGGATGGGAACGGGGTGCATGGGGAGATTGGTATGGGATAAGGGAGTACAGGGGGGTCCCAGTGCCTAGAACTGGAAATTCAGGGGGATCCCATAGCCCAGAATGCCCCCTGGGACCCTCCACGACCCCCAGACACCCTCTCAGACCCCCTGGGACCCCCCACAGGACAAGCAGGGGGTGGAGAACTGGGGGTATGCAGAGACTGGGGGGGCAGGAAGCGGAACGGGGAAAGCCGGGAGAGCCGGGAAGGGTCCAAGACTCAAGGAAGGGACTGGGAGAGGCGGGATGGGGGATCCAGGGGGTCCCTGTGCCCAGGAAAGGGGGTTCAGGGGTCGCCGGTGTTGAAGAAAAGGGGGTCTGGGAGCTGGGAAAGGCAGGAATGGGGGTCCAGGGGGTCCCTGGGTCACGGGAAAGGGGGGTCTGGGGCTGGGAGGGGAGAGCGGATCCCGGAGGCGCAGCCTGGGAGACGGGAAAGAGACCGAGGGAGTGCGGCGGGGGAGGGGTCGGGATGAAAGGGGGAATTCCAGGGAGTTCATCTGGATCCTGTTGAATCCCCGCTGCGACCCCCCTGGGACGCCCAGGACCCTCTGGGACCCGGTGTCGGGAAGCGGCGGGAGTGGAAAACGGATGGGACAGGGAAAGTTGGGAGGTTCGGGGGGTGCAAAGGTCAAGGAAAAGGGCGGGACTTGGGTCTGGGAAAAGCGGGATGCCCGAAAAGGGGGTGCAGGGGGGGTCCCAGGCCCAGAAATGGAGATTTAGGTGTGTCTCAGTGACCAGGAATGGGGTTTCAGGAGGGTCCCCATGCCCAGGAATGGTGGTTCAGGTGGGTCCCCGTGCTCAGGAATGGGGGTTCAGGGGGGTCTTTCTGCTGGGAAAGGCGATGGAGAAGTAACAGGACCCAAAATGAGGGTTCAGGGGTTTCTCCGTGCCCGGGAATTAAGGTTTAGAGGATTCCCAGTGCCCGGAAATAGAAGTTCAGGTGGGTCACGATTTCGAGGGTCCCACTCACCTTTCGTCGCGCCCCCCCGGTCCCCCAGAAGCCCCAGGAGCCCCAAGAGCAGCCCCAGCCCCAGCGCTGGAGCCATCGCGCTGCTCCGCCGCGCTCCCGCTCCCAGCGCTGGCCCCGCCCCCAGCACTTGGCCCCGCCTGCGGCCCCGCCATTGGCGCTGGTATTTCCTTCCCACCAATGGAAACTCATTCTTCAAGTGACGTCACCGGTAACCGGGTAGATCCCGGTCTCCCAGGTTAGGACGCGGAAGCGAAAGTGACCGAGGGAGCGCGGGGTGGGGGAGGGGACGGGGGAATTCCGGAGAATTCGTCTGGATCCCTCTGGATCCCCGCTGCGACCCCCCTGGAGCTCTCTGAGAACCACCTGGGACCCCGTGGGACCCCCTTAAGGAAGCGCCGGGAGTGGAGAACTGGGGGGACACGGAAATTTGGGAGATCTGGGGGTGCAAAGATGAAGGAAAAGGGCGGGTCTGGGGTCTGGGAAGGGCGGGATGCCCGAGAAGGGGGTGCGGGGGGTACCAGTACACGAGAAGGGGGTTCCAGTGCCGAATAAGGGGGTGCAGGGGGTTCCCCATGCCCAGTAATCGGGGTTCACGGGGTCCCGGGGTCAAGGAAAATGGGGGCTGGGGTCTCCGAGAGGGGAAGGGCCAGGAAAGGGGCGCAGGGGGGCACTGGTGCTGGATAAGGGGGTGCAGGGAGATCCCGGTGCCCAGGAAATGGGGTTCAGGGGGGTTCCCTTTGCGAGTTCTGGGGTTCAAGGGGTCTCGGTGCCCAGAAATGGGGGTTCAGGGGGGTTTCTGTTCACGGGCATGGGGGTTCAGGGCGTTCCAGGTTCCAGATAAGGGGGTGCAGGGGTTTTCAGGACTGGGGAAGGGGTACAGGAGGGTCCCGGTGCCCCGAAGTAAACGTTCAAGGGGGTCTCTGTGCCCAGGAAGGGGGGCTCGCCCGGAAATGGAAGTGCAGGGGGGTCCCGGTGCCCAGGAACGGGGGTTCAGGGGGTCCCGGTGCCGGTCCCGGGGCGGATCCCGAAGCCGCAGGTTGGGACACGCGAAAGTGACCGGGGGCAGCGCGAGGAGGGGGAGGGCACAGAGGAAACCCTGGGAATTCCCTTGAATCCCCCGCCGGGACCACCCAGAACCCGCCCGCAGGACGAGCAGGGGGTGGAGAACTGGGGGGACGCAGAGACTGGGGGGGTCTGGCGGCGTCCAAGGGTCAGGAAGCGGAACTGGAAGAGTCGGGAAGAGTCCAAGGTTCAAGGAAGGGACTGGGAGAGGCGGGATGGGGGATCCAGGGGTTCCTGTGCCCAGAAAAGGGGTCCAGGGGTTCCCGATGTTGGGAAAAGTGGGATCTGGGAGATGGGAAAGGCAGGAATGGGGATCCAGGCGGTCCCTGGGTCACGGGAACGTGGGGCTGGGAGGCGGGGGCGGACCCCGGGGACGCGGTTTGGGAGACGCGAAAGCGAGACGGGAGTCACGGGGAATTCCAGGAAATTCATCTGGATCCCACTGGATCTCCACCGAGACCTCCCGGGGTCCCGGAGCACCCCCTGGAACCCCCTTCCAGGAAGCGTCGGGAATGGAGAACTCGGGGGATGCAGAAATTTGGGAGATCCGCGGGTCCAAACGCCGAGGAAAAGGGCGGATCTGGGGTGTGGGAAGGGCAGGATGGCCGGGAATGGGGGTACAGGGGGGTCCCAGAGCACTGACGGGGATGCGGGGGATCCCAGTCCCGGATAAGGGGGTGCAGGGGGGTCCCGGTGCTGGGGGAGTACGGGGGAGTCCCCGTGCCCAAAAATGGGGGTTCAGGGGTTCTCGTGCTGGGGGAATGTGTTTAGTGGGAGTTTCCTTCCCGGAATTCGGGGCTCAAGGCGGTTCCGCTGCCCGAAAACCGGGGTTCAGGGGAGTTTCCGTTTCAGGTGAGGGGGTGCAGGAGGGTCCCGGTGCTGGGGAAGGGGATTGAGGGGAGGCACACGACCCAAAATGGGGATTTCGGGGGTTCCCGTGCCCGGGAATGGAGGTTTAGGGGGTTCCTGGTGCCCGGAAATGGAAGTTCAGGGGGTCCCGATGCCCGGGAATTGCAGTTCAGAGGGGTCCCGGTTTCAGGGGGTCCCACTCACCTTTCGTCGCGCCGCCCTGGTCCCCCAGAAGCCCCAGGAGCCCCAAGAGCAGCCCCAGCCCCCGCGCTGGAGCCATCGCAGCCGTCCCCGCTCGCAGCTGTGGCGCAGCTCGAGAGACCCGAAAGCGAAAGTGTCCGAGGGAGCGCGGGGGGGAGGGGAAAAGGGGGAATTCCAGGAAATTCACCTGGATCCCCTCCTGCGACCCCTCTGGATCCCTCAGGGATTCACCTGGGATCCCCGGGCCGGGCTGTGCTGCGCTCCCGGGCCCTGCGCTCAAACTCTGCCCGGACCCCGCCGGGTTCGGCCCGAAGCGGGGGCAGCACCGCGATCCGCGCATCCAATTTTTCCTGCTGGTGCGGGTCCCACCCCGGCGGAGCAGGGCTGGGCGCTGGGACCCCGATCCCTGATTCCCAATCTCCTTCTCTCTCTTTTTCCTGTTCTCTCCCTTTCCTTTGGGTGATCATAAATCCCAGAGCGGCCGGAGAGCCCCGTGCCCAGTTCGGGTTTCCCAGGAAAGGGAGGCCGGGGGTGAGGTGCCCCGGGCTGGCCGGGAATGGGGGTCTGGGGGTCCCCGGGGTCACGGAAACAGGGGATCCGGGGGCTGGCAGAGGAAGATTCCCGGGAAAGGGGGGTGCAGGGGGTCCCAGTGCCCGGGAATGGGGCAGAGCGGGGCAGGATCTGGGAAACGACGGCGGCTGCCGGGAAGGGACTGGGACAGACCGGGACACCGAGATACAGCAGGACTGGGACAAGAACCCACTTGGAGCAGAACTGGGGCATCAGGGATCATACTGGGATATACTGGGACCACACTGAGGGCTACTGGGAACAAGTGGGAGCATGCAGGGGACAACTGAGATATACTGGGAGAGACTGGGAGTGGCTTGGATCATCCTGGGATTGACTGGAATCATACTGGGAGTGATCAGATCTGTATTAGGGGTGAATAAGAGAAACTGGAATAAGGCAGGGGTAACTGGGATCATACTGGGAGCAGCTGGCCCATGCTGGGATCATACTGGGACTGACAGGGTCACACTTGAAGTGACTGGCATTGTACTGGGAATATCTGGGAGTAACTGGGATCATCCTGGAGGTGACAGGGATCAAACCGGATTCATAGTGGGAGTGTCTGGGAGTAACTGGGATCATACTGGGTTGAATGGACTTATACTGGGAGCAACTCGGACCACAGCGGGGACAAATGGCATCATAGAAAGTGTGACTGGGTTCGTACTGGAAGTGATTGGGGCCACACTGAACTCTTACTGAGAGGGACTGAGAGTGAAAGGAACCATACTGGGGATGGCTGGGAGCCAATGGGACCATGTTGAGGGCAACTGGGATCCTACTGGGAGTGATTTGAAACCTACTGGGAATGCCCAGGCTCATACAGGGGGTGACCGGGAACCAGCGGCGGGGCAGCGGCGGAGCAGCGGCGGAGCTCGGAGGCGGCCCCAGTGCAGGTGGGAGCCGCGCTCGGTTCTGCTCGCTGCGGGCGGAGGGGCGGCAGGGGGCTCTATGGCAACACAGAGGTGGCTGCCCCGTTCCTGGGACGCTGCGCTGGGGCCGCCTCCGAGCTCTGCCGCCGCCTCACTGGGCTCCGGCTGCTGCCCCCTCTCCCAACTCAGCACAGACGCTCCCACAATGGCGCCTTTGGCCCCGGGGCCGGGCTTGTCCCCGCTCTGCCCAATCAGCGCGCGAGAACATGGAGTGACGGCAGAATCAGTTAATGGCAGCGAGGGGCGGGCTCTGCACACGGCACGGTCTCCCCTCCCTTTCCCCGAACTTTTTGCAAGATAACATTAGAGCTGGTACACTGGCTTCACGTTTTCAGGTCATCCTCACAGACGGAAGAACCGCAACAACTTAAAACCCAGAGTCAATTGTTGCTGGAGACTGCCGAATATTCATCTGTGTTCACGCTCGAGCGCTCTGGGAATTCCCTTCCCAGTCTGCAGAAACCTCCAGCTGCTCCTCCCAGTGCAGGGTCGCCCTGTGCTCAGAGGCCTCTGCAAACACTGCAGAATTTGCCTCTTACCATAGCCCCTGTTTGCTTGAAGTAAGGTTTTCCTTCCGCCATCTCAATGGTCACAATGCCCAAGGACAAAATGTCCACCTTGGAAGGAGACCTGGTCACAACTTCTGGGGCCATCCAGTGAGCAGTGCCCACCATGGAGCTGCGCTGGTCCTGCTCAGGGCTGAGCTGAGCACAGAGGCCAAAATCGGCTGAGGACAGAAACAAACACTGTCAGAGACAGCTGGGATGAGCAAAGCAAGTACAAAGATTCCCCACTCTCAGTCTGACAATGCAGTAGTGAAGTCAGCTGGAAAAGTCCTCAGGGCTGTGACTGAGGAATGATGGAACTGGACCCTTCAAGACACCCTCAGCATTCATGCAGCGGCTTTTAGTGATTCTCTTGAAGTTTAGATTCCAACTCTGGTCCCTCTGGAAGGCCCATACCCAGAGCAAAGCCACTGCTGACACCCTGCTCCTCTGCTGAACTCTCTGCAGGAGCAGCTGCTCTCAGCTGGCAGCAGGGGCCGGGCAGTGCCCCCAGCAGCACTTGTGGGGTTCTGGCTGTCACTGGAAACAGCCTCTCACCCGCACCCCGGGAGCACCGTGCCTGGCCAGGAACACCCACCCAGCTTGACAGAGCTGTCCGTTCCCAGGAGGATGTTGGAGCTCTTCAGATCTCTGTGGATCACCCGGTTGGAATGGAGGAAATCCAGGCCCTGCAGACACTGAGAGAGCAAGAAACACAAGGGTAGAAATCAATGGCCAGAATAATCGCACAGGAAAGGACAGTTTGGAATTCTCCCTGCAGTGACTTTGCTGTGACAGGCCAGGAGACAGTGCAGACAAGCTCCAGCAAATGGTTCAAGGCAAAGTTGAGAACAGCAAATCAAATCCAAAAAAGACAGAGAGAGTACCATAACAGCAGGAAAGAGGACAAGAATAGAGTGGAAGTGTAGTGACACTGTCAGGCTGTTCACTTCAGAGGCTCTTTCTTCTCCAGTTCATAAAAGCAGCACAGAAATAAAGGCCTGAGCTGGAGCCACTCCTGTTCTCACACCCTGTTTGGAAGGACCATCGTGTCCAAGCCCTGGGAAGCACAAGCAATCCCTCACCTCCCGACTGACAGCTGCCATCTCTTCTTCAGCCATGCCTGTCTGCCTGACAATGTCCTGCAAAGTTCCTCCATCCATGTATCCCATCACCAGCCAGAGATCTTCACCAACAAGGAAGCTGGAAGAGGAAAACAATGGCAGGGAGATGAATGTGCACTGCTCAATTCCCCCATGGAAAAGCCTCAAGTGGAGTTTTGTTTCCAGGTCACTTGTCAATGAGAACTGAATCAAATGGAGAGACATTCCTGCCAGCCTGCACAGGCCTTGGAATCTACACAGTCTGAAGGAGGAGGAGACACCTGTGAGAAAGGAGGTGCCTTAGATGGCAAGCAAGTGAAAAATGCAGTTTAGCAACAGCCCAGCCCAGTGTGGAACCACAACACTTGCCCCCAGCTGGTTCAGCATCTGAACTCATCAGTTCCACCATTCCCTCCAGAACAAGGCAACACAACCTCCAGAGTTATCCAGGCAAGGAGGCCATGCAGCACTTGGGACAAAAGTTATCGACTGTTTGGAAAACCTTGCACAAAGTCCCTTCAGAAACAGGCAAGGCCATTGAAAAATGGGCAAATGAGGCATTTCTGGAAACCTGGACTTCTGCATCTGCAGCAATGGAAAAGAGTTGGGAAGAAGAAGCCAAGGTAAATAATTTCTGCCATGGTTTGTCAGCACTTGTCATAAGACACAGCAAAAGGGGTCAACTTGAAGAAGAAGCCAAACAAAAGCATGGAGGGAGTGAACTGCCAGGCTGTTGTTTTGGGAAGATATGGCCAGGTCAAGCTTTTTCAAAACAGGCTACAGACTATGGATGAAAGTTTAACGCAGGGCCCTTGCACGGGTTAGGACCTGGAGCACTCACCTGTCCAAAGAGTTGACAATGTTGGGGTTCTTCTTGCCTTTCAGGACCAGGATCTCATTCACAGCTGGTTCCCTGTTCTGCTCTCTGACACTCATTTTCTTTATGGCCACCAGAAGGGACATTGGCAGCCTTTAACTGGAGGGGTCTGTGGCAGGAGACCCCAGCAAACATGGAGTGAATCTTTTTGGAGGGACGGAGCCAGGCTGAGCCAAACTGCCTTGGGATGGGACAGCAGAGCCCAGCAAGTGCCATTCCCACAGCCCATTCCTCTGCTCACTGGGGGCTGCTTACAGGACACGTGGCCAGAGACATTTGGCCTTGTAAGCCCTGCAGAAATGGTCCCTCAGCTGTCAGCCTCAAAGCTCTAACAATATTTTCTGCACCTAGACTCTTCTCAAACGGCCTTAGTTCACCACCACACTGATGATGATGATGATGATGATGATGATGATCATTATTATTTACACACATTTTGCAAGCAGGAGATAATTCTGGTCCTGTGAAACAGAGCAAAACAGCCCAGAACCCTTCAGCAATTCTATGGGATTTGGTCATGATTTCAAATGCCATTGCTCTGTTTGGGATTGCACAAAAAGCAAGCACAGACATCCATTGTCACAGGCTGTCACTGACACCAGACCCAAACACAACTGCAGGGCTCAGGAGAGAGCTTTGCTCTGGACATCCATCTTCTCATTTCTCTCCCTCTCTCTCTGTGAATAGCTGCAATAGGACTAAAACCCCAAACTGAGCCCAGGCAGGATCTCTCCCTAATTAGGCCGTGAGGTATCCTTTGAAGATGTAAAGCAGGATGGAAGAACTGCTAAAGTGTTCCTGTCTGAGGCTGGGATGAAGATAAATTGGGCCTCAGTCTCCACCAGCTGAATCATTCATGGTTTTAGATATGAAGATCAAGGCAGCGTGTCCTGCTCTGACAGACACCGCTGCCCTCCTTGCATTCCTTTGGGCACTTCAGAGGGACCAAGTGTGTCCCAGCTGTGTTCTGAAGGTGACACTGCTCTGCCTTCAGAGGAGCAGCCTATGCAGGAAAGCTCTGCTGGGCCCCCAGAGCTGCAGCCACAGCTCCCAACCGGGGCGGAAAGCCCTCGAGAGCTGCCAGCTGTGCTGGATGTGTTGGCACTGACCTCTCCTCCCATGGCCCTGTAGAGTCCTTTATAAACAGCTCCAAAAGCCCTGGAGACAAAACAGCAGAGAGGAAAGAAGCAGTGCTTTAGGCCTGGGAGTGAATGACAGCCCAGACAGGAGATATCTGCTGCCTGCAGCATTCACAGAACACCTGGGTGCATCGACCCTTCCAACAACAGTGCAGCAGCCACCAGCCATCTGCCAGGCAAGGTGTGCAAGAGAAAACTGAGCCCAACACGAAGGAAAAGGGCTGGAGCTGTATGTCATCCTTTTGCATTTCCTGCCTAAGACTTGCAGGATCCACAAGGGCCCTGCCATCAGGCAGGTGATGCATATTCCCCTCGAGTGCAGCAGCTCTGTGTCTGTTACTGAATGTATGGGGTTTACTACCTGTGCTGAAAAATGCAGCTATTAGTCCTTCTTGAGAACTGTTTTCTGAGAGTCACCAGATGGTGAGCTGCTCTTTAAGCCAATCAAATTCCAGGCACAGAAGATCTTCCAGGTCCTGCTCCTTGCTGCAGGCAGGACACTGCCAGCCTCAGGGGCCTTTGACGGTGCCTTCTGACCAGAGTTACCAATTCTGATCAGGACAGACACAGCAGGATCATAGCCCAGTGTCTGAAGGTGTTTGAAGCTCTCCTGACTTCTCGCTTGATCCTGCAACAGCAAAATACCTGGGCCCTGCTTGTGCAGAAGGAACTGCCATGCACTTACCCGTGGCCAATCTGCTCCAGTTCCAGGTATTTCTCAGCAGGTTCCCCCACGCTCACGATGATCCCTGAAAGAAACCACATGGAAGATGCTCCCTCCCAGATGGAGACCCCGCCTTGCAGCAGAGCCAGAACGCAGCCCCACTCCCTGGGGCGCTGAGCCCCTTGGTCTGAGCTGGGGAAGGACAAGAAATGGCTCTGTGACATTCAGCTGCAGAGCAGCACTGGGTGCAGCTCATACTGAGACACACACAGAGCACCTGCTCTGGCACACAGAACAGAACAGACGTGCCCAGCTGCATCAGGCACCACTCCCCTCTCCCCTCTGGCTGCAGGGCTGTGCTGCTGTCACAATGTTCAGCCCAGGATCCTGCAGCGGAGGGAGGTTATCACCTTATTTATCCTCAGCTACACATCCAGCTGCACTAAGCAGAAACAGAGTTCAGAGTTGTTCAAACTAACAATGGGCTAAAACTGGCATTGTCGCTTATTGTTGGGATTTTGATATTTCACCATGGGTAAGGCCAAACTTCTGCCTGCAAAACCAGACCTGCAGCTCTTCTAAAACTCTTCAGCAGAAAAGGAGAAAACTGCCAGGGATCCCTTTGCTGCTGCTGCTGCTGCTGCTGCAAAGACCCTGACAGGAACTTTCCTTCAGCCTCCCAGCTGGCACTGGGCTGCCACACACAGAGCTCACAACTTGCTGCACAATTCTGAACACCAAAGGTTTCTTCCTACTCACCGAAGGAGGAGCTGCTTGGGATCCACACATGAGGTGCCCTGCAGTGGGAGAGGGAACATGAACCAGATGCTGGTAGGAAAAGAATTGCCTGTGGTGGGAAATGCCAGGGAGCAAGGCAAGCCCAAGAGAGCATTTTGCTTTCACAGCATCCCTGCAGGAGCCACAGTCCCTTCCCAGAGCAAGCAAGTGAACAGCACAAAATGCTGGGCTATGTCAGTTCTTGGCTGGAGCAGCAAACGGGGAGTTCCAGGCTCCAGAGCCACAGACGCCCTGCTTGAGGGAACAGAACCCCCCAGGCCTCACTGCAAACGTCTGGCTGGCTGCAGACACCTATTTTACAGCTGCAGCTGCTGGCAGGAGCTCCCCCAAACCAACGGTGTCTTCATGGCAATTTGGTTACAGAGTCAGCTCAGGTCCAGAGGAAGAACAGAAAGCACACAGCAAGCCCAAAGCCACAGGTGCTGCACGGAGGCAAAACTCGACTCACTTGCCAAGTGGATTAGAAAATACCCCGAATAAGGCACAGAGCACAGAGTGCAAACTGCAGCAGCCACTTGCTGGATCACTGTGGCTGCGCTGCACACGTCTGCAGGCTGTGCCCTGCAAGCACAGAAGGACACGTCAGGGCTGGGCTGGCTGCTGGGAATGCCTCGGGCAGGAGGATCCTCCGGCAATCAGCAGCACCCAGAGCCGCTCTGGGCACTGAGGCCTCTGTGTCCCACAGCAATGGGAACAGAGCTGGGATGTGGCAACGTTCCTGTGACACCACAGCAGCAGCTCACGCAAAAACCTCTTTGAAGGTTCTCCCGTGTCACAAAGGAGCACAAACAATTCTCCCAGGGCACAGCCCACTGCCCAAATGATCCAAGAGGAACTCCAAAAATGCAGCAAACAAGGACACCCCACAGTCCAGCCTGAACACTGAGGAGGAGCAAGGACAGGATAAACCCAAAGGAAACATGACCTTTAGCCACTGATGCTTCTGACTAAAACCAGCAGGGCTTGTTCCATCTGGGATCTTTGTCCTAGTTCTAAAAACGAGCAAGGTTCTCCACTCTAAATATACAGAGTGCAGAAACTGGGGAGGAGGTGGGATTAGGAGGGAGGAGGAGCAGGAGGAGGAGGAGGAGGGAGAGAGGAAAAGGAGGAGCAGTAAGAGGAGGAGCAGGAGCAGGCAAAGAAGGAGAAACAGGAGGTTCCAGTGCCCCCTGTGGCTGCAGCACCCCCGGCCACGGGACCATCGCCCCCAGCGCACCCTGCAGGGGAGCAGGGAGGGAAATCTCGGCCCAAATCTATCAGGGGGTCCCTGGGAGGGTTTTTTTATTGGGGTGTGTTTGGAGCTCGCAGATCATGGAATTGAGCCCCAAATATCGTCTGGCGTCCCTGGGAGGTTTTTTTCTGTGTATGTTTGCATCTTGCAGGGCCCGAAAGCTGAGCCCCTTGGGGGCATCTTTGGGGGTCCATGTGGCCATTGCCCAGTATCGGCAGGGGGAGGACATTGGTGCTGGGGACCCCTGGGAGAGCAGAGGAGAGGAACCCCTGGGACCTCCAGAGCAGGGAGAGCAGAGAGGGGTGATCCCGGAGCTGGGGGGCCCCCGGCAGCCTGGAAAGGGGGGGACCCTGGAGAGGAGGGACCCCTGGGATCCCAGGGATCTCAAAGTGAGGCATCAGTGAAGAAGGGACCCCATGGACCCCCAGAAGCCCCTGGATCATCCCTAAGCAGGACCCTGGACAAGGGGGAACCCCTGGAGCCATTGGGCCCCTTCATCCCAGGGAAGGGAAACCTCTGGAACGCTGAAGTGGAGAGATCAGAGATGGGGAACACCTTGGAGGGTTTTTTTGGGCTGAATCTTGGTGTTTTGGAGAATTTCATGGATGCAAGAAACCTTTTATGTTCTAAAAATGGATTTGGGCAGGAGGAGAACCCAGGCCAAGGAGCCCCACCTTGTTTTTCCCCTCAAACCAGGATTTGTCATTCCCAAGCCACGGCTGGATGGAGGAGGAAGAAAAGCCCCACAAGTGCTTGGAATGTGAGAGTAGGAGGAAGAAAAGCCCCACAAGTGCTTGGAATGTGAGAGGAGCTTCTGCTACAGCTCCCACCCGAGTGAACACCAGAACATCCACACTGGGGAATGGCCCTATGAGTGTGGGAAATGTGGGAAGAGTTTCAGTTGGAGCTCCAACCTCGCCAAGCACCGCAAGATCCACACCAGAGAAAGGCCTGGAATGTGGGAAGACTTTCAGGCGAAATTCTGAGCTTGTCACCCATCAGCACATCCACACCAGGGAGAGGCTCTACGAGTGTCCTGAATGTGGGAAGAGCTTCGTGCTCTGCTCCAGCTCCATCCCCCATGGGAGGATCGGTGTTGGATGATCCCCAGTAACCCCGGTTGTGCAGAGCCCTGGTGATCCCTGATGTTCCAGGTGATCCCCGTTGTGTGTGAGGAAGTTGTTGGGGAGATTTCTTTCCCTTCTCCTTGTGTCGCTGTGATTTAGCTGGTAATAAATTCACTCTCTGTGCCCAGCCTGGATCTGTTGTGGCCGTGCCGGAGTTTGCTGAGGGATCTCTCCCGGTCCTTATCCCCAGCCAGGAACCCTCGGTTCCATTTTCTGTCCCCTGTGCGGCTGTCGTGGGCAGGGACAGGGTGACTTTGGGGGGTGCTGGGCTTTGGGCGAGCCCTCGCCATGGGCACCGCTGACATCTCGCGACGTGGGGAAACATTTCATGGCACAGCTGAGCTCCCGCCTGCCCAGCGCCCCAAGGTTCTCCCTCCGCAAAGAAACCCCACTCGGGGCTGCAACCCAAAACCGGCCGGAGGGCGCTGCAGCCAATCAGAGCGCGAAGAGTTGATGACTCATCAGTTGCCGGGCTAGTCTCAGAAAAACAGGTCCCCAAAATGCTCTCAGCCAATGAGAGCGCGCGGCGCTGCTGAGCCGGCCCCGCTCCGGCCTGGGGCTCCCAGCGCAGCCCCCGCAGCTGCTTTGGGGCTGGCGGCTCCTGGCCGGTGCTGGCCATGGGGCGAGTGGCGGCAGCTGGGGTCGCACTGGTGGCACTGGTGGTGCTGGGAGCCCCCCCTGGTGCGGGCGCGGAGCTCTCGGGTGAGCGGGGGGGAGGCGGGAGGCGGTGGGACGGGGGAGAAGAGGGAAAAGGGGGAAAAGGGGGCTGTGAGAGCCCGAAATTGAAGGGGGAGGGGACCCCCAAAGGAAGAGCGGGAGGGTTGGGGGAAGGTGAGGAAAGGGTGGGAGAGGGAGGGGAAAGTGGGGAAAAGGCGAGGGTTAGACTTCAAACTGAGCAGGAGGGGGCTGGGATGATGGGAAAGGGTGTGAAAGGGGAAAAGTGGGGGAATGGGATACCAGAAGTTATTTGGTAAGTGGCTGGAGGTGGGAGGCGGGAGGGTGAAAGGGGAAATGGGGGGAAGGGTGGGAAAGAGGAAGTGGGAGCGCGGGCAGGAGGGTCCCATGGCGGCCGTGGGGCACAGGGGGTGCGGGGTGGGGACCCGGGGTGGCCCCCGGTGCTCTCGGAGGTGCTGGGTGGGCACGCCCTGTCCGTTGTCTTCCAGACACAAGGGTGTTCCAGTTCATGGGAAAGTCCGAGTGTCACTTCATTAACAGCACGGAGAAGGTGAAATTCGTGCACAGGTACATCTACAAGCGGGAGGAGATCGTGAGGTTCGACAGCGACGTGGAGCGGTACGTGGGGTTCACCCGCTATGGTGAGTGGAATGCCAGCGATTCAAGAGCAGCCCAGAATACACAGAGTACATACTGCGGTGGACAGGCACTGCCGGCACATCTACGAGCAGTCCGAGATGGCCAGGGACTTGTCCTCGGCAAGTCCCGCGGCGGCGGAGCCGCACAGGTGGAGCGGTGCGGGGCCGTGCGTTCTCATCAGCTTGCCGGGAGCCCGGACAGCAGAGCCAGCGGAGCCGAGAGGCGTCTGGCAAGCCACGGGCAGCGCCGGACTGTTTTCTCCCTCATCCGAGAGAGGTACTTTTTTTTGTTCCCCCTCCCCCGCCAGCTTAGTAGCTAGGCGGGAAACTTTGTAACAATGGGGAGTCATTTAGCCAAGCACGACGAAACCATACTTTAAATTTGGAAGGACACTTTGGAAGGCTTGGAAGTGGCTTTTTCTCCGACAGCGTGGAGAGAACTGGGAGGCCAAATGTATGATGTTCTTCCGGGAGAGGACATTTTAGATCCCTCTCTATTGGCTACTTGGGCAATTAGTAACGAGGGGAGGGGCTCTGCCTGCCAGTCCGGGAATGCACAGGAAGCAGAGGCCGTCTCTCGCTCTGTAACCCCTTCCGAGAATCTGCCCAGCCCAGAGGCTCCCCGGCAAGAGCTTCCCGATGAGAAGGACCCAGCGCCCAAAGATCACACGCCGCTTGTTTCTTCTTCTCCAAAAGAGCTGGAGGGACCGATCCCCCTGCAAATAGCGGCGCGGGTTTCCCACTCGCCCCGCAGGAGCCCGCGGCCCCCATCCCCCGGGCGGTGGGGCCGGGACAGTCACCCGCTGTCGCCATCGCACCCGCTGCGCCCCCACCATCTGTGGAGGCTGCAGCAGCGCCAGTGGCAGCTCCGGCGCCAGCGGCAGCTTTTCCTATCGATGTTGGTGTGCAGATAGTTGGCACCATGGCAGAGCAAACGGCGGCTCTGTACGCCGTGATCGCGCCTTTTGCAGCCGCCCCCGCGGGGCAACTCCCATCAGCGGCGCCCGTGCCGGGGCAGCCGCGGGTCGTGGGCGGCCCAGCCGCGGGGACGGGTCCCTCGGCCCCCGCAGCTCCGCCCGCAGGGGCGGGACAACAGGCACCGCCGGCTGCAGGAGTGGGACAACAGGCACCGCCGGCTGCAGGGGCGGAGACGGCGCTGCAGTGAACCCATGACAGCGAGACTTCAGAATCGCCGCAGTCTTTGGGAAACAATTAAAATGCGGGCATTGCAGCAGGGCCATTGGGATTTGCTGGAACGGGTGGGGATGCCAAAGAGGGGTGTTCTTCGGGTGAAGGGGGTGGAGGAGAGTGTCCAGGTGGACGCTGCTGAGCTCGGCCCGGTCCCTGAGGAAAACCTGCCACAGGATTGTGATGAGGATGGCCAGGGGACCGGGAGGGCTCAAGCCTTTCCTGTCTTTAAGGCTGTTCCCAATACGGGACAGCCAGACAGGCATGATCCTATTGCTTGGCGTGCTGTTCAGGATTTGCAGGACAGGGTCGCACAGTTTGGGCTTGGTTCTACACAAGTTATGCAAATTATTAGAGTGTTGAATGCGGATTTGCTGGCACCTTACAATGTCAAACATATAGCCCAAGTGCTGTTTCAGCCTGTTGAATTTAGAGTGTTTGAGGACACTTGGAGGCAGATGGCTGAGAGGACAGCTGCAGAAAATATGCTGCGACCCCAGGATGATCCCAGGTGTGCTGTGGGGAGCGATGCTTTGCTGGGTCAGCATCGCTTTGCTTGCCCTGATTTTCAGGCTACCTGGGATCCTCTGATCCTTGCAGAATGGCAAGAAAGAGGATTTGCAGCAATTCTAAAAACAACAAGGGCTGCAGCTCCAAAGCCAAAATATGTAAAAATTACTCAGGGTCCTAGAGAGCCATTCTTACAATTTGTTGAGAAAGTGGCAGCAGCTTTGGAAAAGCAGGCTGAGGATGATGCTCTAAGGCAGCTGTTATATTAACAACTGGGCAAAGACAATGCTAATGCTGATTGTGAAAAAATTATACAGGCTCTGCTGGGAGAGCCCTCGTTGACTGACATGGTTCAGGCATGTGCTAAGGTAGGTACCATAGATCATGGGATCTCTGCTTTAGCAGCTGCCATGCGGCACCATCAGATGCTGTCAGGGGTGGTCAACAGAAACAGGGGAAGAATAAAGGCAAAAATAAGAATAAGCCACAGCAGCAGAAGGCTGATGTGCCTACCTTTTTGTGTGCTAAGTGCAAAAATCCAGGTCACTATGCAAACCAATGCAAATCAGAAGAGCCTGTTTCTGGCCAGGAAAACAGTCAGACGAGTGCTCTGGGGTGCAGCTCACAGATACAAGCAGTGCCTCAGAACCCAGTGCTGACACTAGTTTCTTCAGCCAGCATGCAGCCAGAACCCAGGACTCTGCTGGTGTGGATGTACACACCACAGCCGTCCTAGATTCTGTCAGGGTGCACAAGGTTCCTCTGGATGCCTTTGGGTCGGCTCAGGAGGGTCTTTCCTCCTCGCAGCTCCCTGGGCTGGGTTTGCAGCCCCTCCTCATGAGGGATCTCTGGGGCTTTTCCTCCTCCTCCATCCGCTCAAAACTTGGGAATGAAAAATCCTAGTGTAGAATAAAAACAAGAGGAGAGGGCCTTCAGCTGGGGGTTCCCGCTCAGGAAGGGATTGGGTATCTTGTGTCTGTGAGAACCTCCAAAACACCATGATTCAGACCCAAAATCCTCCAAACATCATGACACAAATCAGAAACCCTCCAAACATCAAAATTCAGCCAAAGCTCCCTCCAAAATATAAACATTCAGGCCCCACAAAAAACCAAAGCACCAACATTTAGCCCAATAAAGCTCAGACACACCAAGACTCACCCCTGTGAAAATCGTGGCTCTCCCTCTCCTGTCACCTGCTGTTTGTAGGGGGGGGCAACGCTTCTGGGGTTGGGGAGGAGGCTGCAGATACAGGGAGGGGTGGAACCTTGTGCTGCTTCCTGTTTCTCCTCCTCCTCCCGTGTCCACACTTTTGCTCACATTCCTCTTCCTCCTACTATTCCTCCTCCTCCTGCACAATCCCACCTTGCATCATTTCACCAGTTTCTTCTTCAACCCTGCTTCTCTTTCTCTTCTCCGCCCCTGCCTCGGCCCAGCACCCACCGCCAGCTCCCTCTTCCCCCCCAAACCCGCAGCATCCCAGCGCAGGGGCAGGGATGGAGCTGGGGCAGCTCGGGCTGGGGCAGCGCTGGGCTCTCGGTGGCTCCCGCCCGCACTCGGTCCCCACTGCAGCCGCTCCCGCCTGGACAGTGGGACATGAGGGATGCATAATTCAAACAGTCTGTGGCCACAATCTTGTCTCCTGTGAAATCTCTCCCACAGGAAGCTGGGCTGGCACAGAGCCTGCCTTGGCACTTTGCTGTTCCCAACATCCAACCAGGACATCGGGTCCTGCCTGAAGAGTGCAAAGAAGCACCACAGGTGGCCAAATCCGTGGCCCATCCCAAGTGTCCCTGAGCACAGAAACAGCCCAACACAGCTCAGCACGGGGGGACCCCTCACCCTGGGCTCAGGGGCTCTCCAGCCCCGCAGATTTGCACTTCCCGCCTGCAGCACCAGCACGGGAGGCCCCACTGAGCCTGCACTGAAGGCAACGCAGCAGCAGCCAGGGCTCCACAGCGTGGGGAAGCCCCTGGGCCTGCCCACACATCCTCTGCTCAAATCCTCTGCCTGGCCACCCTCCTTTGGCATCTCCAGCCACTGGGGCCAATCCTTGCTGCCACTGCTGCAGCTTGGCTGCTTTCTGTGCCTGCACTGCCACAGCTGCTGGGGAACACAGCGGCACAATTCTAGGGGAGGTGGGTGAGAGCAGCAGTGGATGCACATAATAATGCCACCTGTTCCTTGGTGCATTTGAAAAACTCTTGTTTGACATGTTAGATTTAAAAGGTCAGTATAAATCAAAGCTTTGGACATGACTGTGAAATCTACCTAGAGAACAAAACTCCCTCCCAAGACACTCACTCACAGAAGCACATTGGTGCTACACAGACACCCAGCTATGCAGAGTCTCCACCAACGCACACACGCCTGCAAACGCAAGACCTGTTGTACTTAGAGAGCTCGTGCAGTATCATTAGCACATAGAAATCTCCCTCCTAGTGCACAGTGGTTTTGGGCAGATTTCCCATTTTGGGGGAAATCAAAGCCATGCACTAATGTTCCTAATTCGAAATAGGAGAAGCGAGGCTCCAGGGCTTCCCGCTGAGCCGGAGCGAGCGAACACGCGGGGCTGGGAAAGGCGTGCCGGGAGCTGCGGAGAACTTTGTTTGTGTTTTCAGGCCAATCCCGCCTCGGGCCCGGGCCCGTTCCAGGGCTGTTCTTCATCTCCGGCTTTCCCCTCACACAGCCCGGGGGCCCTTGAGAGCGCGGGCCGAGGCTGCTGGCGGGTGCAGAGCCCGCCCCTCGCTGCCATTGGCTGATTCTGCCGTCACTCTTCATTCTCGCGCGCTGATTGGGCAGAGCGGGGACGAGCCCCCCTCCGCCCCCCATATCTTCCTGGTTGCCAAAGGCGCCACATTCGTGGCCTTACCGGGCTCCGACTACTGCCGCCGCTCCCGGCCCCGCACAGACGCTTCTGCAATGGCGCCTTTCCGCGCCCGGGTTGCTCTGATGGCGGCACACTGCCCGGCCCCTTCTCTGTTTTGCCCAGTCAGCGCGCGAAAACGAGGAGTGACGGCAGAATCAGCCAATCGCAGCGAGGGGCGGGCTCTGCACACGGCACAGACCCTTTTTCCTTTCCCCGAGCTCCGCCATTGCTCGCAAACCTCGCCTGAGGACCGCTTCCGGCGCTGGGCCCGGCCCGGGTAGGAGGCCAAGGAACCGCTGCCACCTTGAACCGCCGGGAGCTCGGCGTGACCGAGAGCTGAGGTCGCTGAGAGTTGGGGGTGAGTCTGGGATGGAACCGGGACCCACCTGCAGCTTCGGCAAGATCCCGAGGCGGAGCAAGGGATGTTTGAGATTGGCCGATACCTCTTTGTCACTTCCCTCCTCACGCTAGGCAGGGAACAGAACACAGAATGAAAGGCTTGAGGGTTCGGAAAAGGTGGGGACAGTTCAATCACTGGTCATGGGCACAACATACTTGACTTGAGGGAGTTAGTTGAATTTATCATCAGACAAATCAGAGCACGACAATGTTATAAATGAGAAACAAAAGGTCTCGATATTCAGCGAAATTCAGATTGCTTTATTTTATATAGACGAAGCAAGGCAGCGCTAGGTAACGTGAGGGGTCACTGCCCCCTCCACGCTCCATCGAGCTTTGGTTTGCAGTCTCTTTTATAGTATGGTCTCTTGTTGTCATCAATAATTTTTGGATTTTTGCTGTCATAATTTTGCCAGGCAGGCGGGGTGGTTGAAATAAACATCCGTAAAGTCTCTGGGCGATAGTCAAGTCTCATAGATAACCATCTGGTCTTGGTAGATAAAACCAGCAAAAGTCAGGAGGTCTGGTCTTTGTAGACAGCATTGATTAAACAAAGGGAGGTAGTCTGAGCTTGCAAAATCTATCGGAAAGTAATTTTGCAAACTGGTAGTGGATACAACTTATTTAGAAAACATAATATTCATAACAGGGGGATTTAAAACAGAATGACTTAATAATATATTTTCCTTTATCTAGTGTTTATGCTTCATTTCAGACCTAAGCATTGTGGTTTATACAAACCCCAATACTTCTATGATTAACATGAGTCTTTTATCAATGAATTCTACAAATATATTCTTTCCCGAGGCGGGTAAGTCCCGTTCACCGCGTTCTTGTTTCAGTTTCTTGTACAAATTAAAACTTCCCTCACGCTTTGTCCTTGTTCCCTTGAACGCTTTAGTTATGTTCTTGATCAATTTTTCCTTGTGGTGATCTTGCACTCCTCCCTGATCTGAATATCCTCACATACCTTCTTTTGTGAAGCAGAGGTATGCTTCTCCTACTGGGCAACTTTGCTATGCTGATGGAGCCCACCCTCCTTTTCCCAAATTGGTGGCTACCCAATAACTTCTTCCCATGATAGTGCAGGTTTCTAAGTTGTGCTTATTATAGCAGGTCCAATTAATGTGTATGTGGAAGGCAGGGTTGGATACCGTGAGTCAGCTGTGCCTAATTGTCTGGTAACACTTGGAACAAGCATCAGCACTATTTCCTTTTGTCATAAGTAGCAATAGGATGACTTCCATGTCTATTTTCATCCCTCTGCCTCTCTCAAGGCCTACGAGGTTGCTACCAGTAGCCAAGGTTTGTTTAATCTTCTCGGCAGCAGGGAGTATGTCCTGGGGTCTCCCACTTTGTCTTTCTCTTTTGGTGTCGTTTCTTAATTTTGTCCCAGCTTTTAGTTTTAACATTCCAGGATGAGGTACAACAGTAACAGCACAGTATATGCAACCCCTTCTGGCACTCTTTTGCCAATACCTCTGCTTTGACTTTCTTCTTTCCTCTTGTTCCATTCTCAAATAACTTCCACCAGTTATGATTATCAGTTTTGATTTTTCCTTGTGCTGATAGAGTATTAAGTACCCTAACAGTTTCCTTTTGTTGGTTTCTTTTACATTGGACACAAACGCGGAATGGGAGATACCCTCCATAGGAATGACACCACCACAACTCAGTAAAATATGGGCACCTTTTTTGATGAACGGGTTACAAACACACCTAAGTTCAGGACAGGTGACTTTCAGTCATCATTGGGAGACCTTTGAGACAAATTGATCTGGTATCAACAGGTAAAATTAGGTAAAATTAGGTAAAATTTCCCTGCCATCTGGTAAAATCCGTTTATTCTCATGCTATTCTGCCTTTAATTTCTTTATTGCTTCTTTTTCCTGAGGGGTAAATAGCTTCTGTAATTCCTGGTTGGAGCTGGGATCTCTTAACTGTAGTACTTAATACAGAAACTGGTTTTTGCTCCAATGCTGCTTTTTTTGCTTTGTCACCCAGAATATTCCCTCTTGTATGATAGCGTCTTCCCTTTTGGTGCCCTCTTATATGGACCACAGCAATTTCAGTGGGGCCCCTGAGAACTTCTAGTATTCAACAATTAATTCCTGATGTATCAATCCTCATCCTTGAGTGTTAATTAATCCCCCTTTTTCTCAAATTTGACCGAATGTGTGGACTACGCCATAGACATACTTAGAATCTGTATATATGGTCCCTTTTTTTCCCTTTAAGTGAGATAGTGCCCTGTAAAGAGCGAATACTTCAAAAGCCTGAGTGGACCATATTTCATTTATGCATCGGGATTCTACTAATTTTAATTCTTCTCCTTCTACTATTGCATATCCTGATTTTCTTTTTCCTTCTACTACTCTGGAAGACCTGTCTATGAACAATTTTACTCCATCCTTAAGTTCAACTTCCCCTGGTCAGGTCTAATTTTTGTTTGTAACTCTATAATGTCCAGGCAATCATGTTCTAAATTTTATCCTGGATCCCCATATAGGAATTGTGCAGGACTTTGAGCAGTTGTTGCTTTTAACTCTAAGTCTGGGGAAGTGATTAGAATAGCTTCATAGTTTAATATTAGGGCATCAGTTAGCCATTTCTCGGCTTTTTGATTCAGAATTCCCCTTATATTATGGGAGGTGTGTACCACTAGGCTTGCCCCAAAGGTGACTTTTTGGGCTTCTTCAGTAAAAAGTGCTGTGGCCACTAGGGCCTGCAGACATGTGGGCCAGCCCCAACTGACAGGGTGCAGCAGTTTGGAATAATATCCCACTGGCTTTCGACTGCCTGCCTGTTCCTGGGTAAGCACCCCATGTGGTGTTTGATCAGAGGTGTTTACAAATAATTGAAATGGTCTCTCCACATCTGGGAGACTTAGTACAGGGACTTGAATTAAAGCATGTTTGACCTTTTCAAAACTTTTATCATCCTCCTCTGTCCATTTCAGGCGACTAGTGATAAGTTTTTCATACAGCAATTTCACTTTCTCACTAAATCCCTCTATCCATTGACGACAGTATCCCAGCATTCCCAAAATTTTCCTCACGTCTTTTTTGGTCTTTGGAGGTCCCAGGCTTAGTATTCCAGAGACTCTATTAGGATCCAGTTTCTTTTTCCCTTTACTTAGCCAATGTCCTAAATATTTTACTTCTGGTTTTGTGAATTGTAACTTAGCTTTGGATGCCTTCAAACCCTATTGTCCCAAAAGTTTATAAGTTTTATAGTCCCATTTCTAGTAGATTTCTCATCTTTTCCGGCAATTAATAGATCATCTACAGATTGTAACAATTTCACCCCTTCTGGTGGCTCAAAAGACTGCATCAATTCTTCTAGGGCTTGCCCGAAGAGACTGGGGGATTCTGTAAAGCCCTGAGGCAATACTGTCTAATGCAGTTGTTGTTTTCTGCCCTTATCGGGGTCTTCCCATTCAAAGGCAAAATTATCCCTGCTACTTTTACTAATGGGCATGCCCAGAAGGCATCTTTTAGATCTATTGCACTCTACCAAGTGTAGTCAGGGGACAGCTGATTTAAGGGAGTGTAAGGGTTTGCTACTACAGGAAATTTGGTAACAGTTCGTTGGTTTATAGCCCTCAAATCTTGTACCAATCTGTAATTCCTGTCTGTCTTTTTGACAGGCAAAATAGGAGTATTAAGTGGGGACATACGTGGTTCTAAAGTGCCTTGTTTTCTATGACAGGCTTGAGGCCCTGTCTCCCAGTGATATTGGATGTTTACAAACTGGGATAGGCAAATTGGATCAGTGATTTTCACTTTGGTAGGTTTTATTTTTAACTTTTCTATTTCCCCAGGGGCATGCCACACCTCAGGACATATTTGTTCCTCATCCTTTCGGGTTAAGGCTTCAATTTGAAGTTGCCCTTGGGATACTTCAGTTTCCAAATCCAATGCTATTATTAAATCCCTCCCCAATAAATTATTTTCTGCCTCTGACAGTAGCAGCAGATCATTTAATTCAATTTTGCTCTGGGTCTCAATTTGCACATTTTTAATAACAGGAACCCGAAATGGCTCACCTTTTGCTCCAACCACGAGTGCTGTTTCTCTACTAGGTTTACACCTTTTTGGTAGATGTTTAATTCTGGATTTTTTGGCTCCTGTATCTACTAAAAATTCCACCTCTTCTCCCTGGGGACCGATTCTTAATTTTATCAAGGGCTCTTTAGATGGTAAGGTCCAGTGCATACAGCCCCTGACGCCCCTATTGATCCTCCCGGAACATTTTCTCGTGCTGTATCCTCTCTTGACAATTTTTCTTTAGATGCCCTTTGTATAACTCCCCTGTGTCCCAACGTCTTAGTATTATTCCCAAAGGGCTACCTGGTGCTATCTCTGGCAACCTACGTGTCTTATCTTTATTTCTTTGTGGATCACAGGAACTTGAACCCCTTCGTGGGTCATTCAGACTTAAAACCTCACTCTTTCTTTGTCCCATTTTTACCTCAGGGGACTGTCTTGAGGTGTTTGTGCTCCCCCTTGTGTTCTGCCCGGATTCTGCATCTGCTTGGGTCAGGATGGGAAGGAATTTTGCCTCTACCTGGGCTGGGATGGGAAAAGCAGCTTTCCCTCTTCCCTCTGTGACTCCTGTGTTGCTCTCCGCTTTCCCCCCCACCCCGGGTCCAACCTCTTCCTGGGCTGGGATTGGGAAAGAACGTAGCTTCTCCCTGGGCTAGGATGGAAAAAGCAGCCTCCCCTCACTCGCTTCGTCCCTTCACTGGTGGGTCCCTCGTGGGATACCAGAACTGTGGATAGAAGGGCTCTGCTCTTGCTTCATGGCAAAATCCACGTCTCATTCAGGCAAGCACACAGTCACCTCCACCAAACCAGGCAATTACTTACAGCTTCCATGCTCCTGTCTGGGTCTTTGTGCACAAGAATTACAGGTGATTTTGCCACGATCTTCCAGGGAGCTCTTTCCTTGCTCAGTCTATATCGTGAGGTCGTTGGGTCCCGAGAACCACTGACAAACCAGGCCCACAGTAATGGGGTGCCTCCCCAAAGTCGCAGTGCCTCCCAGGGCTCCAAGGATGTCCCAGGTTTTGGCACCAAATGGTTATTAATGAGAAACAAAAAGTCTCAATACTAAGCAAAATTTAGATGGCTTTATTTTATATAGATGGAGCAAGCAGCGCTGGAGAACGTGAAAGGTCACTGCCCACTCCATGCTCCATCAAACTTTGGTTTGCAGCCTCTTATAGTATCGTCTCTCATTGTAATCAATAATTTTTTTGCTGTCATAGTTTTGCCAGGTAAGTAGCAGTGGTTGAACTAAACATCCATAAAGTCACTGGGCGATAGTCAGTCTCATAGATAACCATCTGGTCTTGGTAGATAAAAATCGGCAAGAGTTGAGACGCCTGGTCTTTATAGACAGCATTGATTAAACAAAGGCAGGAAGTCAGAGCTTGCAAAATCTATCGGACTATTGGAAAGTCTGATTTTGCAAACTGGTAGTAGATACAACTGATTTAGAAAACATAATATTCATAACAGTGGGATTTAAAACAGAATGATTTAATAATATATTTTCCTCTATCTAGTGTTTGTGCTTCACTTCTGACCTTAGTATTCTGTTTTATACAAACCCCAATACTTTTATGATTATCAGGAATCTTTTCTCAATTATCAAAGAAGTTAGCCAAATCTTAAGAAAAGATTTTCCCCCAACCTCTCTCTTCTTCCCAAGCTTAACTTTTTCCCATTATCCCTCCCCCCTCTCCACCCAGAGGCACAGGGGATGGTGGTCACAGTCAGATCATGTCACAGCCTCCCCCTCAGGGACAGGAATCTTTGTCCTGCTTCAGTCCGGGGTCTCTCCCACGGGACACAGCCCCTCAGGAACAGGCTGCTGCAGCGGGGATCCCCCACGGCCTCACAAGTCCCACCAGGAGCCACTTCCACGGCCCTGCAGGGGCTTCCGCGGGCTCGGGGCATTTCTCAGACACCTCCTGCTCTGGCCCAGACTCCTGCCGGGACTGCAGGTGGGTTCCTGCTCCATCCGGGTCTCAGCCGACGCTCCCAGCGCCTTCAGCTCCAGCTCAGGCTGAGCTCCCGGCGGTTCAGGGCAGCAGCGGCTCCTCAGCCAGGGCCGGGCCTTGCCCGAGTCTGGAAGCGCCAACGGCCTGAGAGAGCCCGAGGCTGCTGCTGGGGGATTGGCCAGCCCGCCCCTCGTTGCGATTGGCTGATTCTGACGTCACTCATTCTCGCACGCCGATTGGGCAGAGCGGGGACAAGCCCGGCCCCGGGGCCAAAGGCGCCATTGTGGCACCGTCTGTGCGGGCTCGGCAGCGTCGGCAGCAGCTGGAGCCCGGTGAGGCGGCAGCGGAGCTCGGAGGCGGCCCCAGCGCAGGTGGGAGCCGCGCTCAGTTCTGCGGGGGCTCGAGGCTCGCTGCGGGCGGAGGGGATGGCAGGGGGCTCTGGCGGGTTCGTTGTGCCGTGCCCAGCCCGTGTTCCCCCTGGGCTGAGGGCGCTGCAGAAGCGGCTGCCCACGGTCTCCTTCGCGATGGGGCTGGGTAGGAGCCGCTGCCAGAGCAGCGCTGGCTCGTCCCGGTTCTTGTGGGTAGCACAGAAGTGGCTGCCTCGTCCCCGGGATGCTGCACTGTGGCCTCCTCCGAGCCCCACTGCAACCGTTCCCAGGCCCGCACAGAGGCTCCACCGATGGCGCCTTTGCTGCGCCAGGGGTGCTCTGGCTGCAGCACCGGGGCCGGGCTTGTTCCGGCTTTGCCCAGTCAGTGCGCAAGAATGAGGACTGATGGCAGAATCAGCCACTTGCAGTGAGGGGCGGGCTCTGCACTTGGCGCAGACTCTCTTCCCTTTTCCCGAGTTCCGCCTTTTTTCGGAAACCTCGGCTGAGGAGCGGCTCCCGCGCTGGGACTGGCCCGGGAATCAGGCCAAGAATCCACTGCTGCTGTGAACGGCTGGGAGCTCAGGGTGAGCAGGAGCTGGGAGTGAGTCCGGGATGGAGCCGGGACCCACCTGGAGCCCGGCAGGAGCCCGAGGCGGAGCAAGGAATGTTTGGGAGAGGCTCTGGGGCTGCGCGGGAAAATTCACGTCGCCAGAGTTTTTTGTGCCCAAAGGAGACAGAGGAGTCCTGTAAAAGTGACTTCATTGATGAACTAAGGAAGAGGCCACGCGGCATTTTCCATGCGGTCTCTAAAACGCCGCCTTCTTTTTATCCTCATTTTCCCGGCTTCATCTCCCTCTTCCTTTCCCCACTGGCTGAGGCACTTGGAAGGTTAAGATTTCCCAATCCGCCTGCTGCATGTGTCCCTTAATATCCAACCCTCTTTTAGTATAACATCTGATTTTGACGGCTCTGTCAAGTGTTTCTCCTTCTCGAAGTTCAGGAATTGAGCAGGATCTTGGCTGTCCAGCACTCCGTGTCAATAAGTAACATTCTCTGAAACTGAAGATTTCTCCCATTGCTAACTCATTTACAAGTTCCTGGCCCTATCTCCAAACAGATTCACCCATCGACCCTGTTTGTTCTTTTTGGTTCCTCTTTGATTTTGGGATTATTCTCAGTGCCCTCACTCCCTGTCCTTTTGTAGCCATTTCTGGATCAGGGGGCCTGGCTGCCACCTGCATCCCCTTGCTCACCTGCTGAATGAGCTGCACTCAGCAAGGTGTCGTGCATGGGAAAAAGATGAGAGTTGCTGAAGCACATCAGAGGAGGAACAGCATTTGTTTAAGCCATGGTCTGCCAGGGAACCACGAAAACGTGTCCCATTCCTATACTTTCCCCATTTGGACTGGTATATGAGCTACTTTCTTGTTTTCTTTGTCACCTGTTTCACCACTTTTCAGTTATCTCTTTGGAAAGAGTATTTTCAGTCATTTAATTTTCCATAAACTCCTCCTCCTTCTGTTATAGGTAATCTGATCCCATCCCATGGTTAAATGTCTTCTTAATTTCCCTGGGTTGGTCAGCAGGAAGGTCAGGAGCTGGAGGTGGCCAATTGTTATTTTGAGGACTGATAATATATTCTTTAGTACATAATAATAGCAGTAATAATGATAATAAGAACGACAACTACAACAATAATAATAATAATAATAATAATAATAATAGTATGAATATTAATAACAATGATGCTGATTGGTGGATTTTCTTTCTCCTCATATGAATTCATTAAGGTTCCCAGGGGCTGGTCCATGGATTTGTAGGGTTTTTTTCTGTTGTCTGTTCATCTTTTCCCCGTTTTTGAGCACTCCCTCCAGCCAGGGCTGCATCAATTGACCTCTTTTCTCTGATTAAATCATCAGATACTTGGATTCCCAACTGATTTCTCTGGACGTGCAAAAACACCCCAGTGCTCTAATACACCCTGTATAACAGACAGTGACAGCACATGTTGGAGTGGGGAGAGGGATGATTCCCCCCAATTTTTTTTAGTAAAGTTTTCACAATGTTCCCCATTTGCTGTTTCCCTTTGCAGCTTAACCAATTTCTGTTGCAGTCAGATATCCTCACTGTGGGCTCTTCCTTTAGCTGTGCAAATTCCATCTGTGCAAGCAGGCAGAGCTTGGGGTGAGGGCCAGAGAGAATCAGCCCAATTCCTCCCCCAGGCAAGAAGACCCTGGTACATTGTCCACATTTTGCCCCAGCAGTGTTAATTTGCATTTCTAAAGCTCCTCTCCTGGGTGTCTGGAACCCCTGCTTCTCTTCCAGAGCAGCCATTGGATGACTCATATATGCCCCCCCAATCTGCTTTTTTTTTCTTATTACCAATATTCTATTAACGTTTTATCTGTTAGAGTGTCACCGTTAAACCTCTTCCAGTTTTGCAAAATCCATCCTAAAGGTGAACATTGAAAACCCCATACCAAAATTTTGCCATCACTAAGAGTCACCCACAGATATACCCAAAAAATTCCAATGCAAATAGTCAAATGTTGCACGTGGGAGGAAAAGGTGGGATTGTGCAGGAGAAGGAGGAATAGTAGGAGGAAGAGGAATGTGAGGGAGAGTAGGGACAGAGGAGGAGGAGCAAAAACAGGAAGGAGCACAAGGTTCCACCCCTCCCTGTGTCTGCAGCCTCTCCCCAGCCCCAGGAGCATTGTCCCCATCACGTGGAGCAGGTGACCAGAGAGAGGGATCCATGATTTTCACAGGGGTGAATCTTGCTGTTTGTGAGCTTTATTGGGCTAAATGTTGCTGGTTTTGTTTTTTGCAGGGGCTGAATCTTTCTATTTTGGAGGGATTTTTGACCAAATCGTGTTGTTTGGTGGGTTTTTCATCTGTGTTGTGATGTTTGGAGGATTTTTGGGCTGAATCTTGGTGTTTTGGAGGTTCTTATACACACAAGATGCCCAATGTCTTCCTGAGCTATACTTGGGCACGGAGGAACCCAAGACCCTCTCCTCTTGTTTTTTCCCCAAACCAGGATTTTTCATTTCCAAGGCGTTGACAGATGGAGCAGGAAAAGCCCCAGACATCCCTCATGAGGAGGGGCTGCAAACCCAGCCCAGGGAGCTGCGAGGAGGAAAGACCCTCCCTGAGCCGGGAAGGCGGCCGGAGATGCAGGCAGAGCTCAGAGCTGGTGGAGAAGCCCCACAAGTGTTTGGAATGTGGGAAAGGTTTCAGCTACAGCTCCTGGCTCATCCGACACCAGAGGATCCACACTGGGGAATGTCTCTATGAGTGTGACAAGTGTGGAAAGGGTTTCAGCAGCAGCTCTAATCTGATGCGGCACCAGATGGTCCACACAGGGGAGAAGCCCTATGAGTGTGGGGAATGTGGGAAGGGATTCAGAGACAGCTCCGACCTGCTGCGACACCATATTATCCACACTGGGGAAATGCCCTACGATTGTGGGAAATGTGGGAAGAGCTTCAGGTCTAGCTCCAATCTGATGGAGCACCAGGTGATCCATGAAAGGGAACGGCCCTACACCTGCTCAGAATGTGGGAAAAGCTTTGGGTGCACGTCTGACCTCAGAAAACACCAAGTCATCCACACTGGGGAGAGGCCCTACAAGTGTCCCAAGTGTGGGAAGAGGTTTCAGAGAAGCTCCAGTCTCCTCCTACATGAGCGGATTCACACAGAGGAGAGGCCCTTCCGCTGCCCTGACTGCGGGAAGGGCTTTAAGCAAAACTCCGCCCTCACCAACCACCGGCGCATCCACACTGGGGAGAGGCCCTACAAGTGTCCTGAGTGTGGGAAGAGCTTCTCCAGGAGCTCTCGCTTGACCCAACACCTCTGGAGGCTCCACTAAGGGAAGCCCTGTGAGTGCCCCGAGTGTGGGAAGAGCTTCGTGCTCTGCTGCACCTCCATCCCCCATGGGAGGATCAGTGTTGGATGATCCCCAGTGACCCCCGTTGGGCAGAGCCCTGGTGATCCGTGGTCCTGGTGATCTTTGTTGGGAAGACACCTGGCTGGGGGGGCTCTAATCATCCTGTCTCCCTGTGGGCACCTGGATGAACACAGGGGCAGGAGCATTCATCGGGACACAAACCAACATTGGGAATTCTGTGGGACAGTGGCTTTGTTGTCTTTCAACCCCAGAAAATCTGTGTTCAGTCCTGTCTTCTGGTGGTATCCAGGAGTACTGAATGGTCTTGGAGGTCTTTTCCAACCTCAGTGATTGCACAATTTTGATTTTCTGTTACTAAATGTTGTCTTCCATCGCAAAAGGGTGATGGATGGGGGAAAAGACCAAGATTTTGGAGACGGTGAGGTGGAAGCCCCTTCAAAAAATGTTGTTCCCTCGCACCCAAGCATGTGGACAGCCGGCACAGACACAGAAATCCTTTTCTTTTGGCCTTGATTTGCTTTTCATTTCTCTTCATCCCTTTAAAACATCCAACACTGGGGTAAAAATAAAGACACTGAACTGAAACATGGATGGGGACATTGACATGGTGGGACACAAACAGGGAGTGGGTTATGGGGACACATGGACGGGGACGTGGCCATTCATGGGGATATGAAGGGACATGGGCATGGATGGAGATGTGGGGGAAAATGACAGCGATGGAAACATGGTGGGTACACAGCCATGGGTGAGGACATGGTGGGACATGGTCACGGCTGATATCATTGGGGGAGCTCATAAGGGCTGTGGCAGATGCTGGGTTTGAGGGAGTTGAGGGTTCCTGGGAGGGACTTGGGGTTTGCCCCAGGCCGAGCGGCTCCGGCTGCGCTGGGAGACCCTGGCGGAGGTTCTGGGGCAGCTGCTCAAGGACCCCCTGCCCTGGAGCCCCAGCCAGGCATTGGGCTTCTGAAAGGGAATGAATGTCCTTGTCCCCAGGAGGGAAATCCCAGCACCCCCAGGGTGTCAGGGACAGCTGAGAGGCCCCAACAGGGAGGGGAAAGCCAGACAGAACTGTCCCCCTCCAAACCTGCACCCCAAAAATCCCAGAAATCAGGGATTCCTCCCAGGAAAATGCTTTGAAGTGGTGTGTGAATTGAGGGAAAAGGGGCCTGGAAACCCCAAATCAGTCGTGTGGGACGGGGTAGGTGGACTTGGGGGCAGTGGGGAAGGGGTGGAAGAGTGGGGGGAAAAGAGGGGACTGGGACCCGCAAATTGCATTGGGAGGACTGGAGACCTCGTGGTGGGGGTGGGGCTGCAGACAGACACAACATATTGCTCAGCTTGTGTGGACAACAGTGACAGTTTATTCATGGAGGCTCCTTTTTATTGGGGGTCCAAAATCCTCACACCTGAGCATATCATTGCTTGAGGTCTTGGTGCTGCCCAGCTCCTTTGATCAATCACATGCCTGCAGCCCAAATGGAATCTGACTGGGTGAAATCCATCCAGGGTGGGCCCATGGTACTGAGCTGGCTTTCCAAGGCAGCCACCTATTGCAAAGCTGCTTGCACTGCAACAGCTGTCCTTTCCTTTTTTATTAAAAGTGTAAAAACAATCTCTGTCCCTATCTGCAAAGGCACATTGCAAACAGGGTGGCAGAAGACAGCATACATGTAATTTGGGATGAGGTTTCTCCCTGGAGCTGAAACATTGATGCCTGAGGAGCTGTTAGGTGAGAACTATTAATCACAGGCTCAATGTTTAAAAGTGACAAGTTACAACTCCTGTAATAAAACAGCCATGACTTCATTGTCTTCATGCAGGAAAACCCAATTCTTTCTTCACACAGCTTATTTTGTACAGTCTTTACAGACCTCGTGTGTAACTCTATTTGGTTAATAGTTTTCTTGCCAATTACTCCATTGGTTAGTAAGAGGTATTTTATTTGTCAATCAAATTTCTCTATTCTTGGTTAGTTTGCATATTTTGTTCATTGATTCTCAAGAGACAGATTTCTTGTTTATTGCAGGTACAAAGGGTTCTTTTATGAGAATAGCTTGTTGTGTTAATTGTTTTCATGCTTAAGATTGTTTTCACATGGGAACAAGCAAGTTACTTAGCTGGCTCTTGTGAGGGTGTTATCTCATTAAGGTTATCACTGGTTATCTATTAGATATGGGATAGGATACATAAAAGACCAATTACAATCAACAAAACTTAGCAAATTCTGTCATGTCATTGACACAAGGTTTCACAGCATAAGAAAATAGAAGAATAATGTCCAATGTCTCCTAGGGAAATGGAAATAAATGGTCATTGTTTTAAAGTCCAAATAGTATATTAGCTGGAAATGTTGATCTTTGACATCACTGAATGAGCTCTTGGATCCTGGAACAGGGAATGACTGAAGAAGGTTAGTAGGAGCATTATACCATGATGATGACCAAGGCTTTTGTTGGCAATTTGCCTCTAAATTTCCAGACACAGCTATGTCTTGGCAGTCCTACTTCTGTTTTTGTTCTGACCGCGAAGGCTGCATGGTGATTAGCTTCTTTTTCTTCTCACTGGGCCTCATTCTCTTGGAATCAATTGATGTTTGGCTGAATAAACAGATGATTACTTTGAACTTGTTGATGATTAACATACATGCATACCTTCTCCTTAAGTTAATAAATTACATAGACTCTCACTCGTTTTTGGCTTTGGAGGAAAAAGGTCGTTGCTATCCCCCTGCTATCCCAATGTCCGAATCTGCCTCTCTGTTTTGGACCCCACACCCCTGCTTGGACGTCCTCCCGCTTCGGCTTGCTGTTTTCTGAGTGTCCCGCCTCTCCTCCATCCCCTTCCCATCTGGGACACAGCCACCATCACCCCCAGTACCCCTGCAGCTGCGCAGGATTGTCGTATCTGCCCTGTCCACTGGGAATCTGCCAGAGCTCACTGCACCCTCTGACAGTAACTGCACCAAAGGGGGAAAGTGCCTGAGGCCGAGAAGGACTGGAACTGGGTTACTGTTCTGTTTGTTAATTGATATTTATTCCATAGTTGTTGAAAAGACATTGCATGACGGTGCTGTGAGGCTTTCACAACTTGGTTACTTTGAGTCTGGGACTTTATGGGTACAGGTATGCAATTGGATGGTACTGAGGCAAGGAACTTGGGACCTTTAACCCAGGACTCAGGTGCGGATCAGGTATTCATAAGGGAGCCAGGCCCCCTTTCCCTCTGGGAGTGGCTTTTAAGGAGTGTAAGAGAGAGATTTGTCCGCAGAGGGAGATTGCAGGAGCACCATTATAAAATGTGCTGGAAGACCCTTGAGGAAGGGATCCAGCAGCTGAGAGAAGTGGCAGCATTGGAGGTACTCTTTGGGAGGGACGGACAGCATGATATTGACCCCAAAAGGTTAGGTGTACAGGGCAGATGTGTAATCTGGCAAACCTGGGGCCATCTCAATACACTACCTTTATTACAGCGATTAATGCTGATAACAACCAAGAGACAATGGGTTCTGTCGCCAAGAAGCTTAGAAACTATGAGAGTACGATCAATGGCCCGATGCAGGCTCATGTCTCTGCTATGATTAAGGTGCTCAAAGAGGAGTTTAAAGAGGAGATGAGGGAGGAGATAAGGAGGATCAGTGCAGCACCAGTGCGAGTCACAGGCCTCAAAGTCAGAGCCCAACATTCCCCGGCTAGGGAGAGAGGGTACAGTACAGGAGCTGACCTGTGATTGTTTCTGTGTGAGCATGGGGAAGACAGGAGAAGGCAGGATGGGAAACCCACTTCTGTCCTGGCAGCACAGGTGCGTCAGCTCAGGAAGGGAAACACTAACTGAGAGAGTTCCACTAAAGTGAAGGTAGCTCAACCTCCCATGACCAAGGTGCTGGGTATTACAGAAGGGAGGATAATCTGTCAGATCCCCTTGAAGGAGCCTCTAGTATGCATGCCCAGGAAAGAAATAATGACCAGGGTTAGAGGGGCCCTGCCTGTAGCCAGGGAGAGGCAGGGAAAACCGGGTCTTTTGGATGGTGTGGATTGGATGGCCTGGCACATCAGAGCCACAGAAATGCAAGGCGTTAGTTGATACTCGTGCACAGGGTACCCTAATGCCATGGGGACATGTGGGGACAGATCCTGTTTCCATTGCTGTGGTGATGGGAGGATCACAGATACTGACTCTGCTGGAGGCTCAAGTGAGCCTGACTGGGAAGGAATGGCAGAATCATCCAATTGTGACTGGCCACTTCTCCGGTGGGCATTACCCATGACATCTCTGCTGCGGCTCTCGCAGCTGTGTCCAGCCAATGGCTCTTAGCCCCTTCTCTTTCTTCTGTGGAAAATCAAGTTCCCATATCTCCAGCTGCTTCTTCTTTCTGGAAGAATCTTCTATTTACAAGGGTCCCCAGCAGGTTCTTCTATTTACAAAGTCCAGACTTCCACAGCTCTCAGCTGCTGGCAGCTCTTCCCTGTCACCTTCCCCTGCTGGGGTTATGTCTCCACGGCTATCCCCACAGCCAGACTATTGCCTATAACGTTGGGGTCACCACTCATCACAGTCAAGACTGAAGCGATGACAAAAACCTCAGTGTTCATGCGACAAAAGCCAGCTTTTATTGAGGGTTGTTGTCCCTGTATAGCCTTTGAAGTCCACGTGGTTAGCTCTGCTTGGCTAAATTAGTTGCCACCTGGCTAACTGGCCAATGGCTGCCCATGTCCCAAATGGCCTAGACCTGATTCCCAATAGCCCAGACTGGTCAAGTTATATAATTAAGGTAGCTATCTAATGACTTGCATTCCAGTTATAAAATTGTAATCGAGATTAGTTATAACTGTAAGGCCTCCAGGCCAGCTGTTAGCCACTACAGGTTTAGTGCTGGCCAAATCTTCCACTAGAATTATTTATTCATTTCCTGCTGTGAGATAGCAATAGGGGGAAGGCAAAGCAGTCTCAAAGTTTAAAGGGTATAAAGAAAGAATATAATTAACAGAACTAAAAGAATAATAAGAATCAGAATAAAACCTTCAGAACACTCCTCCTCCCCCCAACACCCTCTTTTCTTTCCCACTGACAATGTGCAGGAACAATTCAGCCAGTTTACCATCTCTAAAATAGTCTCTTTTCCAGAGACTAGGGAAAGGAGTCTCTTAGGGAGAGGAGTCTCATGTGCTATGGAGACTTCTCCACAAGAGACAATTCTCTCATGGCTTCAAAGTCACTGCAAATCAGCTGCCTAGGAGAACAGAAATCAGATCACTGTGTAAAAGTCCCTCCCCTCAAGCTACAGCTTTCCCCACAACTCTTTGAGAGGGCTCCATCTTGGCTAGTGGGGTACACTTCTAAGGGTGAGCTGTGTAGAAGCAAAAGTTCTGTTCATCTGTCTCTGAGATCATCTCTGGGAACTGAGGTTCTCCTCTTCTTCCCTGGGGTAAAGGGTCTTCATCACTCTCATCTCTCTCTTTTCAAGCTTCTCATGGGATCGCAGCTACTTCAATATCTGCTTGTTAACATGGATGCCTTTGCCCCACGTGCTTTTCAACAAGTTACAGGGAAACAGTCTGATGTATCAATTATATCATTCCCAAAGCCTTCCAAGAGAATTTCAGGCCAAGAGCGAGGCATCTCCTCAATCCCTCCCATCTGGGACTTGGCTTCTACTTCACAAACCTGGGGGTCCCCATGTTGTTCCTCTATGTGTGTCACAGTGTGACTGGGGTTTGCCAATTTTAAGATATTTAATTTCTGTTATAGATAGGATTTTGGAGCAGAGACAAGGCAGGCTTAAAACTTGAAAAGGTATAAGAGGAAATTTATTAAAAAAAAAAAAACCACAAACAATTCAGAATAAGATTTCTAGATTATTCCCTCCTTCCACTTTCCTCATACCAGCAACATACGGAACAACACTTCAGTCAGTTATCTACTTAAATAATCATTTCGGTTCACTCTAGAGAGAAAAGTCCTTTTTTTTTAGTTTAGGCTTAGGGAGTGTCTCACTCTCATAACGTGCATGCGCCCGGAACCTACAAATCATGATTCTTTTCCTCCCATTCTCACAGTCCTTCCAGAGCCATGTCATGGGTTGTGCTGCACATGGGGTACCATTTTAAAGGCAGGCTGCTGAAAACACAAAAGTCTCTTCATCTCTTTCTCTATCAAATGTCTCTGTTCATATTCCAGTCCCAAAACAGAGAGAGCTTCATTTCCCCGAGGCAGAAAGTCTTCATCTCAAGCACCTAACCTCCCCAAGTATATTTCACAGTTTAAAAGAAATTTTAGTGAAGTCACAATCCCCTAGAGCCCACAAAAAAAGTTTTCAGCTACTTTCCAGTGGCGTCTTTTCAATCTCTCTCATCAGGAACCTTGTCTTCATTCCACTGACTTCTTTAATTCTTCTTGCTTTATTCCTTTCATTCTGGGAAGATCAGGAGATCTAGAGTCTTATCCAGGCACTAAGAGTTAAACTTGTATCCAGACAGTGAAGAAGCCACGTGGCCATCTGAGGGGCCTCTTCTCAGAACGCTCGGCCATGCCGGGTAGAGCAGGAAAGCTGGGCCAAGCTGAGCCAAGCCGAGCCCTGCTGCGCGGGGCCGGGGGCCGAGCTGAGCTCCGCTGGGGCCGGACCGCGTGGGGCCCGGGGTGCTGGGCCAGGCCGAGCTGAGCCACGCAGGGCCGCCCGGGGGCCGGGCCGGGGTCCTGCCAAGCCACACGGGGCTGCCCAGGGGCCAGGCTCACTGCCGAGCCAATGCTGGAGTCGAGGGGGGCTGGGAGCCGCGCCGGGGCCCCAGGAGAGCCGACCTCCCCTCCGGAGACCGGAAACCAAAGAAGGCGAGTTAACTTTTCCCCTGTGATTTGTGAACGCGAAATAACTTTTTAATTGGTTTCTTGGGCCGTCAACCAGTAAATCGGGTCTCTGATTGGTCCCTGCAGCCTCAGGGGCAGCTCCCAGAGAGGGGGGACAGCCCTCTTCCCAGGCCTCATGCTGGTCCCCTAGAGGCTGGGCTCACCTCCCCTCCTTCCTCCACCTGAAACCAGCACCATGTGTCTTCAGTCTGTCCTTTTCTCTCAGTCGAGAGAGAATTGAAGGTCTGCAAGTCTCATCTGTACAGTGAAAGAGTTAATAACTTGCCCAAGGCCTGCAGATAATCATATGATCCCTGCTGGGTGGCAGCCAGAGCTGTTTACAGTGGAGAATTCTGGGGGGCTGTGACAGGATTTTCAAGGGGCCCGGCCGGAACGGTGTGGTCGCTCTGGCTGCACAGCGTTTTTAGTGGTTTAACAGGTTGTCAGTTCTCAAAACTAATCACAGATTGGTTTTTGTCAGTCATGGAGGAAGCTCCTAGCAGCTCCTCTCAAAAATAATCATTTCCATGAGTGGCTTCTTCCCTCCTCACTAAATGTCAAATGTGCAAAACCAGCACACAGGGTCCCCCCTTTCTGTTGTGAGGCCTCGTGTTGTCACCCTTGGCTCCATGAGGCCCTCTCATGTCAAAATGGATCCTTCATTCCAGAAGGTCCCACAGTGTCATGATGACCTCTAGACACCATAAGGCCCTGAGGGATCACAATGGATCCGTGGCTCCATGAGGCCCCGCAGAATCATAGGGGCCTCTGGATTCCACAAGACCCTGGAGTGTCACAATGACCCCAGGGTTCCATGTGTCCCCTCAGTGTCACAATGTCCCTGGGGTTCCATGCGTGCCCTCAGTGTCACAGACAAGCAGCACTGGAGTGGGAGCAGCACCACTGGAGGGGTTGCAGTCGCACTGGAAAAGGAGCAGCGACTGTGGAACAACAGGGGAGAAGCTGTGGAACACAAGTCCTGTGAGGAGCAGCTGAGGGAGCTGGGGATGTTTATCTGGAGAAGAGGAGGCTCAGGGGAGACCTCATCACTCTCTACTTCTCCCTGACAGGAGGGTGCAGCCAGGTGGGGGTCAGGTTCTTCTCCTAGGGAACAAGGACAGGACAAGAACACACAGCCTTAAAGGAAGGCTGTGCCAAAGGAAGGTTTAGCCTGAGCATTAGAAAGAATTTATTCACAGAAAGGATGATTGGGCATTGGAATGGGCTGCCCAAGGAAGTGATGGAGTCACTTGTAAACGGGGTAACTGCACCATCTGATTAGTTGTTTGTTTTCATTTTCTTTTGTTTTTACTCAGAGTCAGGATTAAAAACCATGAAGGAGACGAATTTTCTTGTGTTCGGGTTTGTTTTTTTACTAAATCTTATCTAGAGTACAAAGAGTTCTGCAACACTTCTAACTACCAGCTAAAAGCCAGCAAAATGGAGCTGAATCGAGCTAGTTACAAGGTCTTTTAAAGCCAAACAGCTCAATAAAGGACTAACACCTCAATTATTTTGACTCAATAACCAAACTCCCGTGACATACAGTGCAGCTCTAAATCTTCAACCAGAAACTACTACCTGAAGCCATGACAAGGAAGAAGAAGACCGAGACAACATCTAAAACCTTCCATCTTGTTCCATACTTTTTACTATATTCTAAAAATCCCAAATTCAAAACCCTTCACCATGTGAAATTCCACACTTATTCCAATAATACACCTGTGACTCTAACTCCATTACTCAAATTTGGAAGCCTTCTCCAAGGCCTCAAATCAAAAGCAGTGCTCTCCTGGGAGTCAATGTCAGAAAGCACAGGAAGTTCAAAACTCCCAGGTTTCTGGGATCCAACAGTCACCGTCCCTGGAGGTGTTTAAGGATAGACTGGATGTGGCACTCGGTGCCATGGTCTAGTTACAAGGTGGTGTTAGGTCATTGGTTGGACTGGATGATCGCAAAGGTCTTCTGTAAACTAAATTCTGTGCTTCTGTGATTCAGTGGAGCAGCAGTGGAACATGGGTGGAACAGGTCCGGCAGCTGTTCTGGGAGCAGTGCCGGAGATGCCGAATGGAACAGCGGCGGGGCGGGAATGGAGCGGTGCAGGAGATGCCGAACGGAACAGCGGCGGGGCGGGAATGGAGCAGTGCTGGAGATGCCGAATGAACAGCAGCGGGGCGGGAATGGAGCGGTGCTGGAGATGCCGAACGGAACAGCGGCAGGGCGGGAATGGAGCAGTGCTGGAGATGCCGAATGGAACAGTGGCGGGGCGGGAATGGAGCGGTGCTGGAGATGCCGAACGGAACAGCGGCAGGGCGGGAATGGAGCGGTGCTGGAGATGCCGAATGAACAGCAGCGGGGCGGGAATGGAGCGGTGCTGGAGATGCCGAACGGAACAGCAGCGGGGCGGGAATGGAGCGGTGCTGGAGATGCCGAACGGAACAGCGGCAGGGCGGGAATGGAGCGGTGCTGGAGATGCCGAATGAACAGTGGCGAGGCGGGAATGGAGCGGTGCCGGAGATGCTGAAGCTGCGGGACACAGAGCAGCTCCCAGCGCTGTGTCCTGCAGGAGCTGGCTCTGCGCACCAGAGCGATGCCCGTCAGGCTGACCCAGAGCAGGGGCAGTGGCAGGAATTGCTGCTGGACCATGGGAGGTGTGGATTGAGTGCATCTAATGGTGACTTGGAAGGTTGATCCCTGTCACTGCAGCCACCTTTTGTGATGCCAGGACCCCTCCAGTTCATCTGAAGTCATGAACTCAGGACAAACTTGGAACAAAAGGAATCAAACTGCCTTCCCTACTGCAGGGAAATACATCCTGGGAGAGGTTTAATGATTTCTGATTTAGGAACCAACCTGGATCAGTTATTGGCCTGTGGTTTGTTCTAATCCAGGAACAATTTCCAAAGTACTGTGATTTGGCATTAAAAACAAGCACCGTGCCTCATCATCTAGACATTGCACACGGAGTACAGAGCTATCTGTGGTTGTTATTATCATGTTTTGTCTTCTTCTTTCTCCTCTGCCAGAGTCAGGATTATTAGCTCAAGAGACGGTATTTCATGTTTGGACTCAGATGTTTATTAGCTCTTATCTATATTACAGTGAATTCTACAGAACTTCTAGCTAACAAACTAAAAACGGTGATGTATCTCTGTCCTTACAAGGTCTTTTAAGGCCTAGCTGTCCAATTAAGAACAAGCACCTAAATTATTTTTACTTTTAACCAAATAACCAATCACCCATGACCTGCAGTGTGGAATTTCCTATCCAATTAAACAAGATCCCACTTAGACCCATGAAGAAGAAGGTGAAGAAGAAAGCTCCGCCCTAAAACCTCCACCTTGCCTTCTACATATTACTCTATTCTAAAACCATAAATTCCAAATTTTCCATCGTGTGATATTCCACACTTCTATTCAAACTGCACACCAGTGATCCCAGTTCTATCATTCAATTTTGGAAGCCTTGTTCATGGCCTCATGTCAAAAGCTGTATTTTCTTGTGGGTCAGTGCCCGTCAGCACAGCAAGTCTGAAACTCTCAGTATCCAGGGTTCCAACAGTTATGATCAAGAAAACAACTGGAATTCTTTGCTTTCCTGGTTTCACTCTTTCTTCTTCTCTCTGGTTTTAACCCTCCACCAGTCCCTGTATGTCTGCTTTCCATAATCTGCTCCTCCGGAGTTGGGATGTGACAGAACCAGAGGACACAGTCTCAAGCTACGTCAGGGAAGGTATAGATTGGATATTAGGAAGAAATTTTTCACCGAAAGAGTAATAAAATACTGGAATGCTCTTCCCAGAGAGGTAGTGGAATCGTCATCTTTGACAGTGTTCAAGAAAAGGCTGGACATGGCACTTAGTGCCATGCTATAGTCTATACTCTGAGTTGAGGTGTTTAGGACATAGGTTGGACTCGATGATCTTGGAGGTCTCTTCCAACCTCAATATTCTGTGATTCTGTGATTCTGTGAAGTGAGCAGTGGGAAGAGGGAGGATAATGGGTAATGGACCATTCCAACTGCAAACACTGTTTTGGCAGCCTCTGGATTTCCAATGTTTAGAAACTATCACGTTTTAAACTACTTGACCAAATCCCACGTTTCTCACTTTTGGCCTGGCAGAAAACCTTCCTTTGGCCCTGTTTAGGAGCTGACCCTCGGAAACACCTCATTGCAGGTGCTTTTCTGATGGTTTTGATCAGAGATGACAAGAAAATCAGTACAGGGGGGAGGGATGAGGGAAGAAACAATTCCTTTCTTCTGTCTTCCTTGTGGAAAGTCTCATCTAGAGGTTGTGCTGCAGGTGGAGACTTGGCCTGAGGGAAGTGACTGAGCTGAGGCAGCAGAGGCATCGCCTCCCTGGTTTGTAGCCCTGGGGATGGGAGGGGACACAGGTGTCCCCCTTGCACCCCACAACCCCCTGGAATGGAGGATTCTCCCTGCCTCTGCCAGGTGCTCCTTCTTCCTCTCTAGCCTGGGTGCTCCTGGTCTGAGCTCCCCACCATGGTCATTCCTGGTGGTGGGGAGCGGGAGTAAGGAGTTCAGTGCCAATCTGGGAGGTGCCAGCAGGGTCAGAGATGTGTGGAGGTGACAGTGATAGAGCAATGGGATGTGCAGATGGACACAGGAACAAGACAAAACCTCTGGGGGAAACCTCTTGGAGATTTTGGAGATTTTTGTTTGTAAAATGAACATGGACACAGAACAAAGCTTTGCTCAAAGGGTTTATTGATTATGCAGGGGAAATGGCCCAGGGCTCAAAGGGTTCAGGGGGTTCGTCCAGGGATGATCATCTCCTCATGCCACCAGAGGGGATCAGGACACCAGTGTCCCCACAACTTGCAATCCTAAAAATCAAAACCCAGAAGGTGACTTCTGGTGCTCACTGGGATATGAGAGGGGCCCTGTCCCCACCCCTCTCCCTGCAGGCACGGCTCACCTAGGCACCCAGAGAGGCAGCCAGGCGCTTCTGCCACAGAATAGCCTCCAGCTTTCCAACAACTGGGGGCTGGGGACAAATACAGCATTAGAGACATACTAGGGGCACTGAGCTGCACTGGGATGTGGGGGAAAGCATGGGGGTCCTTGGGGAAGGGGCCTGCAGGGAGCAATGGGGGGCAGGAGCTGCTGTGCTTCTGCCCAGAAGCACTGGGGGCCTGGCCAAGAGGCACAGCTGTGGCCAGGGCTGCGTCCTGGGTCACCAGGGGGTGCTGGGGGGACAGGGATGGGAATGGGCAGAACACGTGGTACCCACCAGAGGTGTCTCCAGAGTCACAACATTGTCTAAATCAATCTGCAGAGAGACCAGGAGACCTCACTGGGCACTGGGATGGCCCCAGTGCCAGCAAGGGATGGGGGGACACAACTGCCCCCAAATTCCCAGAGGGGATGCCTTCCAATCCCAGCACCCCACTCACCTCCTGCAGATCATCTTGGGCTCCTGCCAGGAGCACCTCGGAAAGGAGAACAGAAGTTTGGTCTGGATTGGACCCTGTGGGGCTGTGGGGGCACAGGGGTGCAGGAGCAGGGTGGGGACGATGGGGTGGGAATTCAGGGCCTCCAAGGAGATCGGTTTCAGGTGGGGGGAGACCCAAAGACAATGAACTGGGGTCAATGGAGGGCCCAAGGGACTGCGATGGGGCTGGAAAGGGGCTCAGTGTAAGGTACAGGAGAGGAGAAAGGAATTGCAGGGTAGGGACATGGGAGTGCAAGGGAGGGGCTGGCTGGGGACAGAAGAATGAGGATGGGTGGGGACAAAAGCGACAGGACCGAGAGAGGATTTGGGAAGGGGGGGTGAGTCCGGGAATTGTTGAAGAGCATCCTGCTGCAGTGCCCAGGAAGAAAGGCAAAGGATTGAGCAGGGACGTGGAAGGAAAGGCCTTGGGAATGGTCAGTGGGAGGCATTTGGAGACCCTGGAGAGGACACAGAGGAGGGAGCAGGGAGGGAATTTCTGAAGGGACCCAAAGGGTGGGATGGGAGGTAACAAGGGGCAGGGTGTGGGGACAGCGTTTGGCTGGTGCCTCACCTTGGCCTGTGCCAGGGGGCACAGCAGGATGGAGAAGAGCAGGGCCACGCTGAGCACAGCCACCTTCATCTTCCTCTCACTCTTGGCAGAGCTGGCTGAGGCTGCAGCAGGGCAGGAGCACCTGTATCCCTGCCAGGACTCCTCCCTGCGCCCTCCCGGACAGCCCCCAGGCCAAAGCCCGGCTTGGCACAGCCCCCAGCCCTGGTCACAAACCCAGCCCTGGCACAGAGTCCATCCCAGCTGTGGCATTGATCCAGCCCCCCTCCCCGCATCCCCCCAGCTTCCTGCATGGGGCAGCTGCCCCTGGAGGGGACCAGGCACCCGGGGGGCCAAGGGAGGCAGGCAGGGATCCAAAGGCAGCTGGGGACCCTGTGGGGACAACCCCCACTCCAACACAATCCATCCTCCAACAGCCCCCTTGGGCAACACCCCCATCGCCTGGTACCCCTCCTCTCCAAGGGTTTTTCCTTCAAGACATCCCAGAGCTGACCCCAGCCACCCACCCGACTGTCTGAGCAGAATTGTCACTGTTCCCCCTCCTGCCCCATGGGGAAAAAGGGGATGGACTGGCCCCTCTACTTGGGACAACGAGACTCCAGAATCTTGGAAAACTGGGACATGATAGGACAGTGGTGTCATGGACCTGGGAAACAGCCAGGTGATTAGGATCTGCAGGCACTGGAGCCACTAGGGAGAACTGGGAAATGATGACCACCTGAAGACAAGACTGAAGCTTGGGGAATTGCTCTGCTGTGGCACTTCCCACATCCACACCACCCCATTATTACCCTTTCCCTGCATGGCCCAAACTGGTCCCATCTTCATCCCCAGGGTGGAGTCCGGGTGGGAATATCCCCTGCTCTGGGGTTGACCCTCATCCCCTCACACCTGCAGCCAGTAAACCCTCCCAGAGCACCTGGGTGCTGCTCTGCACAGCTGCCACACACGGGGGGTGCCAGGGACCCCATCCCCAATAAGGCTCCCACTCCAGCCCTGTCCCTAGCTGCAACAGGCTGCAGCTCCCCAAGGCCCTTGTCCCCATACAATGTCTCTGCAATACCCTGGCCTGTGCCCATCCCAAGTCATCCTATGTCACCCACTCTGGATGTTATATTTAATTATTTTTGTTCTTTTACTGGGCCTTTAATTCTGTTGCCATGAGTCCACTCCCACTCTGCGGTTTGCACAGTCGATTCAGTGGTGAGCAGTACCTAAAAGGGACCTCCCCACTGAGGTCCCCACTTTTTTCTCTAAAAGACAGACACTGAAGACAATGTACATCACGTGGCATTTTTATACATAGCACCTTTCTGTTAAGTGTTGGAAAAAGGAACCGAAATGCTTAATGTGTCTGAGATTCAGCCAGAGGCCGGAGAGCACAGACTTAGGAAGCATGGTTGAAAAAATAGATTAGCAGGCAGTTCTATTCCCCATAGCTATTTCCAGCCCAGTACTGCCCCACATGCTGCACCCTAAGGCAGTTGCCCACAACTGCTGACACCCAGGGAACTGTGTCAGGGATCATTACAGTTCTAGAGAGGTTTGCACCTGGCACAGCCTCTCGTCTTGATGGCAGCAGTTTCCAGGGGATGTGGGTGAGAGCAGCAGTGGATGCACATAATAATGCCACCTGTTCCTTGGTGCATTTGAAAAACTCTTGTTTGACATGTTAGATTTAAAAAATATAAACCAAAGCTTTGGACGTGACTGTGAAATCTATCTAGAGAACAAACCTCCCTCCAAAGACACTCACTCACAGAAGCACATTGGTGCTACACAGACACCCAGCTATGCAGAGTCTCCACCAATGCACACACGCCTGCAAGCGCAAGACCTGTTGTACTTAGAGAGCTCGTGCAGTGTCATTAGCACATAGAAATCACCCTCCTAGTGCACAGTGGTTTTGGGCAGATGTCCCATTTTGGGGGAAATCAAAGCCATGCACAGATGCTCCTAATTCGAAGTAGGAGAAGCGAGGCTCCAGGGCTTCCCGCTGAGCCGGAGCGAGCGAACACGCGGGGCTGGGAAAGGCGTGCCGGGAGCTGCGGAGAACTTTGTGTTTTCAGGCCAATCCCGCCTCGGGCCCGGGCCCGCTCCAGGGCTGTTCTTCATCTCTGGCTTTCCCCTCACACAGCCCGGGGGCCCTTGAGAGCGCGGGCCGAGGCTGCTGAGCCGTCTGCAGAGCCCGCCCCTCGCTGCCATTGGCTGATTCTGCCGTCACTCTTCATTCTCGCGCGCTGATTGGGCAGAGCGGGGACGAGCCCCCCCCCCCCATCTTCCCGGTTGCCAAAGGCGCCACATTCGTGGCCTTACCGGGCTCCGACTACTGCCGCCGCTCCCGGCCCCGCACAGACGCTTCTGCAATGGCGCCTTTCCGCGCCCGGGTTGCTCTAATGGCGGCACACTGCCCGGCCCTTTCCCCGTTTTCCCCAGCCAGCGCGCGAAAACGAGGAGTGACGGCAGAATCAGCCAATCGCAGCGAGGGGCGGGCTCTGCACACGGCACAGACCCTTTTTTCCTTTCCCCGAGCTCCGCCATTGCTCGCAAACCTCGCCTGAGGACCGCTTCCGGCGCTGGGCCCGGCCCGGGTAGGAGGCCAAGGAACCGCTGCCACCTTGAACCGCCGGGAGCTCGGCGTGACCGAGAGCTGAGGTCGCTGAGAGTTGGGGGTGAGTCTGGGATGGAACCGGGACCCACCTGCAGCTTCGGCAAGATCCCGAGGCGGAGCAAGGGATGTTTGAGATTGGCCGATACCTCTCTGTCACTTCCCTCCTCACGCTAGGCAGGGAACAGAACACAGAATGAAAGGCTTGAGGGTTCGGAAAAGGGTGGGGACAGTTCAATCACTGGTCACGGGCACAACATACTTGACTTGAGGGAATTAGTTGAATTTGTCATCTGACAAATAAGAGCACGACAGTGTTATAAATGAGAAACAAAAAGTCTCGATATTCAGCGGAATTCAGATTGCTTTATTTTATATAGACGAAGCAAGGCAGCGCTAGGTAACGTGAGGGGTCACTGCCCCCTCCACGCTCCATCGAGCTTTGGTTTGCAGTCTCTTTTATAGTATGGTCTCTTGTTGTCATCAATAATTTTTGGATTTTTGCTGTCATAATTTTGCCAGGCAGGCGGGGTGGTTGAAATAAACATCCGTAAAGTCTCTGGGCGATAGTCAAGTCTCATAGATAACCATCTGGTCTTGGTAGATAAAACCAGCAAAAGTCAGGAGGTCTGGTCTTTGTAGACAGCATTGATTAAACAAAGGGAGGTAGTCTGAGCTTGCAAAATCTATCGGAAAGTAATTTTGCAAACTGGTAGTGGATACAACTTATTTAGAAAACATAATATTCATAACAGGGGGATTTAAAACAGAATGACTTAATAATATATTTTCCTTTATCTAGTGTTTATGCTTCATTTCAGACCTAAGCATTGTGGTTTATACAAACCCCAATACTTCTATGATTAACATGAGTCTTTTATCAATTATCTCAATTTCCCCACTTTTTTTTTTTTTTTTTTTTTAATCTGATTGATACATGTTCGGGCTTCAAATTTTGTCAGTACTTTTTGTAGTAGATTTAATTCGTTCACTGCTGTTAGTTTTTTTGTTGACTCAGGATTTATTGGTATTGTAGCACCTTGCATTCCTTGAACCACCGATTGGATTAGTTGAATGAAGCATGGAACAAGTCAAGGGATGAAAAGTAATCCTAATAATGCACATTAACACAAACTTAGGTTTTTTCACTACGCTCCTCCTAATAGGTTATTCCACTAATTATTATTAAGCATAGAGTTCCAGGTTTGTACAGGTACATGGGCTATTTGTTTTATTTCTTCTGCAATTTTAGTAATTGCTTCACCATTATTATCAATTTCTAAGCAGCATTCAGAATTATTGAACTTCCCACACACTCCTCCTTCTTCAGCTAATAGATAGTCCAGGGCTAGTCGATTTTGATATACTGCTGCTCTAGTTTGAGTGAGTTGTTTAGCTGTCAATTCCATTGCTCGGGCTGTTCAATTGGAGGTAATTTCTATTACGGCTTGTAGCCTGATAATTTTATTTAGCATATAAATTGGAGTGTGATAGCCCCAGCTCGCATCTTGAACCCAGGTCTGCTCCGTAGCACTCGATAATTCGTTCTGGGGGCCATTCATCATCCTTCCAGATTTGTGTTCCCCCTGTGGTGGGGCTCCTTTTCTTTTGAGACAAAGTTTCATACAAGGGAACTCCTAACACTCTGTTACCCTTTTCCTCTGGTAAAGTAAAAAACGCAGGTTGGATAATTCTTAGAGTACATGTCCCTCTCCATCTTTTTGGTAGAGTATTATAAACTGTTTTCCCACAGATCCAAAATATTTTGTCTGGGGCTTTCCAGTTTAGTTTAACTGATCTAGGTTGTTGCCAATAGGTTCTTACACTTTTTACTTCTTGGTATGGCTTAGCTCTATTTTTATTATACCATTATTACATAGTCCTGTAAAATTGTTCTTTATACAATTATCTTTACATAGCTTTCCCCAATATCCTTTTGGAGCTTTGGGCCACCAGGACTGATTGCTTGTATTTGTAATCAGGATAGTATTACAGGGGATGTGCCCCACATACTGGGTGAAGTTAGTTCCCTGATGTGTTATACATACTTCTGTTACCTCGTGACTTAGAACCCACGCTTCAGGTCCATTGACTCCACTCGATATTTCCGTTTGATTCCACTGTAGCAACTGCTCTGGGCCTCATCCCTCCCCCCTCCATGGCCATTGTTCAGTCATTTGCATTCCTCCACAGCTCCAGCAGTGAGTTAAGTTCAGTTCAGTAGTCATTTCTTTCATGAATTCTACAAATATATTCTTTCCCGAGGTGGTTAAGTCCCGTTCACCGCGTTCTTGTTTCAGTTTCTTGTACAAATTAAAACTTCCCTCACGCTTTGTCCTTGTTCCCTTGAACGCTTTAGTTATGTTCTTGATCAATTTTTCCTTGTGGTGATCTTGCACTCCTCCCTGATCTGAATATCCTCACATACCTTCTTTTGTGAAGCAGAGGTATGCTTCTCCTACTGGGCAACTTTGCTATGCTGATGGAGCCCACCCTCCTTTTCCCAAATTGGTGGCTACCCAGTAACTTCTTCCCATGATAGTGCAGGTTTCTAAGTTGTGCTTATTGTAGCAGGTCCAATTAATGTGTATGTGGAAGGCAGGGGTGGATACCGTGAGTCAGCTGTGCCTAATTGTCTGGTAACACTTGGAACAAGCATCAGCACTATTTCCTTTTGTCATAAGTAGCAATAGGGTGACTTCCATGTCTATTTTCATCCCTCTGCCTCTCTCAAGGCCTACGGGGTTGCTACCAGTAGCCAAGGTTTGTTTAATCTTCTCGGCAGCAGGGAGTATGTCCTGGGGTCTCCCACTTTGTCTTTCTCTTTTGGTGTCGTTTCTTAATTTTGTCCCAGCTTTTAGTTTTAACATTCCAGGATGAGGTACAACAGTAACAGCACAGTATATGCAACCCCTTCTGGCACTCTTTTGCCAATACCTCTGCTTTGACTTTCTTCTTTCCTCTTGTTCCATTCTCAAATAACTTCCACCAGTTATGATTATCAGTTTTGATTTTTCCTTGTGCTGATAGAGTATTAAGTACCCTAACAGTTTCCTTATGTTGGTTTCTTTTACATTGGACACATAACACAGAATGGGAGATACCCTCCATAGGAATGACACCACCACAACTCAGTAAAATATGGGCACCTTTTTTGATGAACGGGTTACAAACACACCCAAGTTCAGGACAGGTGACTTTCAGTCATCATTGGGAGACCTTTGAGACAAATTGATCTGGTATCAACATCAGGTCTCTGAATTGACACTTTGAAGTCTCCAGGCTCAGATGTCACTGCCCGACCTGCAGTAGGAGGGGTTACAGGACCTTTGACTCTACTCACATGTGTCCATCCCTTTTCAGCTGTCTGTACAGCTGTTTCAGTCGTTAATAGAACTAAATACGGTCCTTCCCTTTTTGGATCTCGACTTTTTTCTTTCCATACTTTAATCAACACATTGTCCTGGCTTCATCTTATGTTTGGCAAATCCTAGAGGGACGGTTTGAGCTAAAATTCCCTTCTTCCTTAATTCTTGCAAGTTTTTGTTGATTGTTATTTTGTAATTTTGGAGGGAAGTGTCCTGAACTCAGGCAGGATCAAGGCATGCTCCTTTAGGGCAAGGCATACCATACAGCATTTCATATGGTGAAATCCCTGTTTTCAAATTTGGCATCATTTGTGTATTAGACGAGGATAGTGGGAGGCACTTTGTCCATGGCATTTTAGTCTCAGTCATTAATTTTGTCAGCTGTTGTTTTAACGTTTGATTCATCCTTTCAACTCTCCCAGAGCTCTGAGGGTGCCAGGGTGTGTGATACTCCCAGCTGATGCCTAGTGCTGAGGTCAGTCACTTAAGCACCTTTGATGCAAAGTGTGTCCCTTGGTCTGAGTCTATTGCTTGGACCAGGCTACACCTTGGTATTATGTGTTCTATCAATATTTTGGCTACTGTTTCTGATGTGGCTCCAGCTGCAGGGTATGCCTCTATCCAGTGGCTTAATTGGTCTACTGTTACTAGTAAATATTTCCACCTTCCTATTTTTGGTAATTCTGTAAAATCTGTTTGTATTCTTTCAAAGGGTCTGTAAGCAGTTTTCCATCCTCATGACTGACTTCGTCTCATACTTTTTTATTAATTTTCTGTCAAGTTAAACAACTCTGGATGCTCTGCTTTGCAAAATCAAAAATTCTGATGCATCAAAAAAATTTTAAACGTTGGTCTGCCAGCGCTTTGGTTCCCCAATGAGTTCGTTGATGTAACTGTTCAATAATTTGTCTGGCCTGGGTTTTAGGTAAAATTTCCCTGCCATCTCGTAAAATCCATTTATTCTCATGCTATTCTGCCTTTAATTTCTTTATTGCTTCTTTTTCCTGAGGGGTAAATAGCTTCTGTAATTCCTGGTTGGAGCTGGGATCTCTTAACTGTAGTGCTTAATACAGAAACTGGTTTTTGCTCCAATGCTGGTTTTTTTGCTTTGTCACCCAGAATATTCCCTCTTGTATGATAGCGTGTTCCCTTTTGGTGCCCTCTTATATGGACCACAGCAATTTCAGTGGGGCCCCTGAGAACTTCTAGTATTCAACAATTAATTCTTGATGTATCAATCCCCATCCTTGAGTGAGGACTGATAATATATTCTTTAGTACATAATAATAGCAGTAATAATAATAATAATGACAACTACAACAATAAGAATAATAGCATGAATATTAATCATAATAGCAATAGCAACGATGATATTTAGTTTTTAATCTAATTATGCTACTCATAATATTGATGAATTTTCTTTCTCCTCATATGAATTCATTAAGGTTCCCAGGGGCTGGTCCATGGATTTGTAGGGTTTTTTTCTGTTGTCTGTTCATCTTTTCCCCGTTTTTGAGCAATCCCTCCGGCCAGGGCTGCATCAATTGACCTCTTTTCTCTAATTAAATCATCAGATACTTGGATTCCCAACTGATTTCTCTGGACGTGCAAAAACACCCCAGTGCTCTAATACACCCTGTATAACAGACAGTGACAGCACATGTTGGAGTGGGGAGAGGGATGATTCCCCCCCACTTTTTTTAGTAGAGTTTTCACAATGTTCCCTATTTGCTGTTTCCCTTTGCAGCTTAACCTGCACGTGGGAGGAGAAGGTGGGATTGTGCAGGAGAAGGAGGAATCCCCTCCCTGTATCTGCAGCCTCGGCCCCAGCTCCAGCAGTCTTGTCCCTTTCACGTGCAGCAAGTGACCGGAGAGGGGGATACACAACTTTCACAAGGGTGAATCGTGGTGTTTCTGAGCTTTTTTGGGCTAAATGTTCATGCTTTGGTTTTTTATGGGGCCTGAATCTTTATATTTTGCAGGGTGTTTTTGCTGAATCTTGCTTTTGGGGAGTTTTTGATCTCTCTTGATGTTTGGATGATTTTTGGGCTGAATCTTGGCGTTTGGGAGGTTCTTACAGACACAAGATGCCCAATGACTTCCTGAGATGAAATTGAGCAAGGAGGAACCCCCTAGTCTAAAGCGTTTTTTTTTTTTTTTTTTTTTTTTTCCCCAAACCAGGATTTTTCATTTCCAAGGTGTGGGAGGATGGAGAAGGAGCAAAAGCCCCAGAGATCGCTCAGGAGGAGGGGCTGCAAACCCAGCCCAGGGAGCTGCAAGGAGGAAAGACCCTCCCTGAGCCGGGAAGGCAGCCGGAGATGCAGGCAGAGCTCAGAGCTGGTGGAGAAGCCTCATGGAGGGGAGAAGCCCCACAAGTGCTTGGAATGTGGGAAGGGTTTCATCTGGAGCTCCAACCTGATCCAGCACCAGATGATCCACACTGGTGAAAAGCCCTATGAGTGTGGGAAATGTGGGAAGAGCTTCAGGAACATCTCCCACCTGATGCAGCACCAGGTGATCCACACAGGGGAGCGGCCCTACACCTGCTTGGAATGTGGGAAGAGCTTTGGGTGGAGCTCTCACCTGAGAAGACACCAGCGCATCCACACCGGGGAGAGGCCCTACAGGTGTTCCAAATGTGGGAAGAGGTTTCAGACCAGCTCCGATTGCCTCAGACATGAGCGGATTCACAGAGAGGAGAGGCCCTTCCACTGCCCCGACTGTGGGAAGGGATTCAAGGAAAACTCCGACCTCACCAAACACTGGCGCATCCACACTGGGGAGAGGCCCTACGAGTGTCCTGAGTGTGGGAAGAGCTTCTCAGACAGATCTCACTTGTCCCGACACCAACGGAGGCTCCACTAAGGGAAGCCCTGTGAGTGCCCGAGTGTGGGAAGAGCTTCGTGCTCTGCTCCAGCTCCATCCCCCATGGGAGGATCGGTGTTGGATGATCCCCAGTGACCCCCGTTGGGCAGAGCCCTGGTGATCTGTGGTCCTGGTGATCCCTGTTGGGTGGGGGGAAGGTGTTCGAGAGATTTCTCTCCCTTCTTCTTGTGCTGCTGTGATTTGGTTGGTAATAAATTCCCTCCCTGTGCCCAGGCTGGGTCTGTTGTTCCCGTTCGGTGCTCGGGGCGGGATCTCTCCTGTTCCTTCTCTCCACTCCCGGGCCTCTCCTCAGCCAATCAGACAATGCGATGAAGAAGATTCAGCCAATCAGGGAGAGCAGCTCTGATGACTCACCGGTTGCCGGGCAGACCCGCAGCACCCAGTGTTCCCCACCTGGACCCCGCCCTCCCCGCCCAAACACGATCCCCCCGCGGGGTCCCCCCAAGTCCCTCCCCAGTCCTGCCCCACAGTAAACGAGACCGGGGAAAACTGGGAAGCTTTATTGGGAACACTGGGAGCAGCTGAGCAGGGGCAGAGTGACAGTAGGGCTTCGGGGGTCACACAACCCCCCCAAAATCAGTGCGGGGACAGAGCAGGGGGTCATTGCTGGGCCTGAGTCCACGGGCAGGGGCTGCAGCCACTGCTGGGTCAGGAGCTCTGTGGGCAGAGAAAAGGAGGTGACACTGGATTCGTGGCACCAGGGGGAGCACACACACTCCCAGCACCCCCTCACCTTCTTGCTCAGGTAGAAGTTGAGCCCCAGTGCCAGGAAGATGAAGCCCAACATGAAGACCCCGATCCCCATCAGCACCTTGCTACGGGCAGTGTCCAGCGGCATCTCTGGGGTCCGCAGAGGTCAGGATCCTCCAGATCCTTTACAGACACCCCAAGTTCCTCTTAGCACCTTCCTGATCACCCCCAGCCCATTCAAGACCCACTGAAACCTCCTCCCAGTCTTGTACCAGCCTCCCCAGGACCCACCAAAGCCCTCTTGTTCCTCTCAGGATCCCACAGCCCCCTCCCAGTTGCCCCCCACCAACCCAGGACTCCCAAACCCTCTCCCAGTCCCTTCCCAGCCTCTCCATGACTCAACAAGACCCATTCCAGTCTCTTCCCAGCACAACCAACCTCATTCCAACCCTACTTTCCAATCCCTGATCTCTTTCCGTCCCCTCCAGGCTTGCTCAAATCCCTCCCAGTTACACTCAACACCCCCAAACTCCCTACCAGTGCCCATCAGGACCCCCTGAACCCCATCACACCCTCCTCAGCATCCTTCAAACCCCTTCTCAGCCATTCTAAACCATGAAACCCCTCTCGCAGTTTAGACCAGGCTATCTCAAACTCCCTCCCAGTTACTCCCAGCACACCCCAATCCCTCTCCCAGCCCCCCCACTGCCTCCCCCACTCCCCTGCACTGTGGGGTCCAGGCTGTGCCCCAGTGCTGGCTCAGGGGGTGCTCCAGGCTGACGTGCTCCACCTGGCAGCTGGAGGTGACCCTGCACTGGAGGAGGGATTCCAGCAGCACCAGGAGCTTGAAAGAATCCAGTTCCCACTGGAAACCAGGTCAGTGGCCACCACATGCCCTAAGATCTCCTGCTGGCCCTGGAACCACCTCAGCTGGATCTGGGCAGGGTAGAAATCCATCCCAGAGCAGAGCAGGCAGCCAGGACTGGGCTGGGAGCTCGAGGGTCACAGTGAGATGGACACACTGGGGGGCACTGGGAGAGATGGGAGAGGGCTGGCGTGGCACTGAGAGGGACTGGGAATGAAATTGGAGAGAGTAGGGGAACACTGGGAGTGAGTGGAGTGGATCAAGGTACTGGGAGAGGGTGTAGGTTTTGAATTGGACTGAAAAGGACTTGGAAAGGACTGAGAGGAACTGGGAGGGATTGGGGGGTCACTGGGAGAGAGGATGGAGGTCTGTGAGTGGAGTTAGGAGGACTGGGAGTGGACTGGGAATAGAATGGCTGTGGGCTGAGAGGAATTAGGAGAGACTCTGGTGACACTGTTTTCAAATACCGTTACAGACTGCAATCCCATGATGACACATTTGTGGCAGAATGATACCTTCACTTTTAGTTAAATAAATTTTCCTCCACATAAAGTTATATTTTGTGGCCAAAAGACCAAGTCATCTGTCCAGTTACCAATCAGAACTAAGCAGCATCCACTTAACTCTACAACTGGCCACTGCTATCATAAAGCAAGCAAAACTAGTTGCTTCAAGTGTGGACTTTCAGCTACTAATTCAGCACCCTTATACAAAAGCAATACCTCTCCCCTAGGTACATTAAGTTCCTCTCTTTTGGGGCAGTAAATGCTGTGTGAAAGGAAATGGTACAAGACATTACTCAGTACTGCCAACCTCCCTGTGGAGAAGAACAAAAACCCAAAGTAAAGGTAACATCCACCAATTTAAATTTGTTTTTAGCCTGAGTCAAATGTCCCCATTTATTTGCCCTGAGTGATCACCTTCACAGCGTGTTCTTTGAGAGTCCATGCTTCAATCCACCTGATGGTCGGTGTCTCCCACTGTTCTGCTTTGGCTGTGGGATCATCCATCCTGTTCCTTCTGCTGTGCTCCACGTACGGCTTAACACAGCGAGCAGCAGCCCAGCGAGGGCCATCCTCTGTCAAAACACAAGCACAACCTCTCCCCCATGTTATTGATTCCACTGGGCCAGCCCACATTCCAGGAATTAAATCCTAAACCCATACCTTAACATCCTTACGAAAATTCATCTGTTCAGAATTTAAAGAGAAAAATGATGAAATATAGGAGACAACTGTGAATCAGGTGAAGGGCACCAATAGTTTAACACATAAACAGCTTTATCCAATCTCACTTAAGGTAGCTTCCCTTTACTTCCCCACCCCTTTTTTTTTTTAATTTAAAAATTTTTTGCAATTTCTGTGAAACATGTGCTGGACCATTATAAATTTTTATATGCAAGGGAACACCTAAAATAGAAAGAGCATGACAAAAATGACGAAAGCATCCCGAGCTGTAAATAATTACACTCCAACAGAAGGATCTGTCCTGTTAGCAAATTTGCATGTCAAAGCCAGTTCAATTTCTTTGATGACCTTTTCTGCTACAGTAGTGAAATCTCTCTTATCAGTAAAAGAAGTAGTACCTGATAGTAATGCAAATAAAGGTTGCAGTTGATTATGAGTTATCCCCAAGTATGACTTAATCCAACCTATTACACCAACCAATTTCTATACATCAGCAACAGTTTTAACTTCAATGTCTAATTTGACAAGTTGAGACATTATCTGAGTATTGGTTATCAAACCCAAATATCCTCAAGGCATCTGTTTCTGTACTTTCTCTGGGGCAATAATTAAACTGAAAGTTCCCAAATTTGTGACAGCACATTATTCAAAACCTGACAATTGTTGTTAATTTTCAGATGTCAATGAGATATCATCCATATAATGAGTTGCTAAACTCAGCATAATTCAAAGAAGGCACAATAAAAGCCGATTTTTCTTTCTGTTGTTCAGCCAATAGAAAAGTAAAAAAGCAATCTTTCAGATCAATGATAACTATTTTCCATTCTTATGGAATCATTGTGGGTGTCGGGAGACCTGGTTGTAAAGCTCCCATTGTGGCCATCACAGCATTTATCTGCCGTAAATCGTGCAAAAATCTCCATTTCCCAACTTATTTTTTATCACAAAAACAGGGATATTCCATGGGCTGAGTAGTTATTCAATATACTCAGCTTGCAGCTGTTCTGCTATTAAATTTTTGCAGGGCAGTAAGCTTTTCAATAGGGAGGGCCCAGACAGGTTTATCTGTTAACCATGCCAAGGTCACAGCCAGACACTCAGGATCCTACAGCACAGTGGCCCTTGCTAAAAGCCCACAGTGATTTCTACACCCCACTGAGATAAACAATCTCGTCCCCATCAATTATACAGAGCACTGGTAACACAAGGCCTGATGTCAGCTTGCTTGCCCCCAGGATGTCTCACATTAATTACAATAGCAGACAGACCATCTACAGTTACATCACCCAATCCTACAACTCCAAAATATGCTCGAGTGAGGGGCCACGATGAAGGCCAAAAAAGCTGTGAAAGGACAGTCACATCTGCTTCTGTGTCAATCAAGCCTGTGATAATTACAGTGTCTGGATGATGTCCCTTGGCTGTGACAATGCACTGTTCTTCCAGATGATGATCTGTCATTTTCTTAAGTCCAAAATACCAGAGGCAGATCCCAAAACCTCCTGTGCCATGACTCCAGTCCACTACAATTGGAACACAACTCACAAAAGGAATAAGTTGAGCAGTACATGTTCCTTTTCTATTCATTTCATATTCATCTTCAGAAAAACAGCACAAGAAAAGAAAATATTTTTTCTAGCAGGCAAACAGATCGTTTATCCAGGTATAACAACAAGAGGGTCACTAACTGATACCATAGCATAAACTTGTCCCAAATAATCAGAATCAATGACACCTAAATGGAAATTTATACCCTGAATAGTACTACTAGATCTTCCTACTAAAAGGTCACTTAAACCATAGGCACCAATGTGCACCCTACACATTTGTTTTGTCAAAATAGTCGCTATGTCTGCAAGGAATATATAAATTCCTAGGGAGCCTCATAATTCAGTGTATTGCCTGGGTTTATCTTAGACTTTACATTTTGTTCATAATTACCTGGGCCCTCTGCTGAGACCAAAGGGTCTCATCTGGCCTGTAAATCTGAGTTAGTAAAAGATTTCTCTAAAGCCTTTCACTCAGCTGTCTGCAGGTGTTCTGAAATACACTGTATTGTACAAGTTAAAACAAAATCATAGCAAAATACGTAATGAAAGTATCTTATTAAAGCTGTAAGACAAAAATCAAGCAAACAAATGAAATAACACAATATCATCTGCCCATGCTGTGGAATTCCATGTACCAATTACAGCTAAGCTTCACATAACTCTGGGAGATAAAATTCAAGGTTACAGAACCTAGATAATTGCTCTGCAGTCTGGGCACAAAAATTAATTGCTCTTCTACTAGCATCCAAGTAAAACATTTCAATAAATATTTTTAAGTATGTAAATTTCTAAATCATAACCTCGCAAAAAGCCCAGTATTAATTTAGTGTAATTCTATATGGTCAGTTTTATCAACATTTCTGTTAAAAAGATAAATCTTGCCATGTCACATACACACAGATAACTCTGAATCACTCTGGTAAGTCCAATTAAAATCACACATCACTGAAAGGACCAGGTTAACTTTAACAAACATGTTTCAATGTGTCCCTTAGCCAGTCTGATAGCAGTGCAGCACAGCTCCAGCACACAGAGCTGCTCGGCTGCTCAGCAGCGAGCGCCGGGGGACAAGGAGGGGAGGGAGGGGGTGAGGAGGGGGGATTGCATCGCGCCGAGGGAGCCGAGCGGGGCAGGGCTCGGGGGAGGCAAAAGAGCTCCGAGGAGCCGGGGGGGCTCCCAACCAGGGAACCAACACCGTTCTGTAAGGCCTTTTGGGGGAGTTTTTTGTTTTTGTGTTTGTTTTGTTTTGTTTTGTTTTGTTTTTTTGTTTCTTTTTTTCCTTGGTTTTTTTTTTTTTTTTTTTTTTTGGTTTGTTTTTTTTTGGTTTGTTTTTTTGTTTTGTTTTGGTTTGGTTTGGTTTGGTTTGGTTTTTGTTTTTTTTCCTTCATTCCACAAATACCAGAAGCCTGAATATTTTTAGCTGTACCAGCATCTTGCTTTCTATTGGATTGTGAACAGTCCTTCTCATTACAGTCTTATCTCTCATTAATCGTAAGGAGAGGAAGAAGAAACTATTCTACGAAAACAAATCGCAGCAATAAATTTCAAAGTAGATGCCATATAGTTAGCGATTCCATGGCCATCCTTTCTCCCCCTGCAGCTCCTCTCCCATTTAGATATCACATCCTGTAATATTTTTCAATGTCTTTCCAAGTGCTTTTCCAAGCACTTTCCAAGTGTTTATCAGTATTTAAAGTCCTGGACGCCCACACTAACATACCAGGGCATAGTCACTGGTTAACCCCTCTTCTTTTCAATTAGGCTTTCCCTGCCCAGTTTTCCCCCCCATTCAGGGCAGGGATCCAGGGCACCATGACCCTCGGGAAAGATGCTCCATCCCAGTCGACACCTCCAGGAAAGGGAGAGGAGAAAAGCAGGGTGCCAGAGACACAGAACCTCTCAAGAGTTCCCCAACTCTGTGTTTTCCCCACCACCCTACCCCTTCCAGCTCCATGCCATGTTTACAGCAGCTCAGAAAGAGGATAAAAATAGAAACAGGCTGCACAGTGAGTTCCTGGAAGAAAAATCCATCAACGCCCAGGAGGCTGCTGTGGCACCTTCCCGAATATGGGGGCTGTGGGGAACACAGCACAGGGTGTTCTAGGACACAGAGCTGGACACTGATCCCTCCTGGCCTCCTTGGCCTACTGTATCCTCCCCGTCCTAGGAAAGGATAGTCCAGAATATCCTCCTGGATCAGTACCGGGAAGGTCCCTGCTCCCTGGTGCAGGATGGGAGGGATAGAGGTGTCCCTCTCACACTCATCCCACTCATTCTGCCATGCACTGGCTTTGCTCTGGGGTGTTGATCCCCTTTTTAGAGTGCCCAGCCCTGTTTCTTTGGGGAGGGTCCTTGGCAGCATCCATGAGCAGAACCAACCTTTGTGGGGGGCTGGGAGCACAGCTGAGGGAGGGGCTGTTCCTGGTGACCTGAAACTTGGCTCCTGCTGTGTGCCAGGGGCATTCTGCCTGCTGGGATGGGGAACTCCCTCTGTGAGCCCAGCCCAGCACCCACTCCTTCCCTCAGCTCCTTCCAGACAGCATCTGTGACAGACACGTCCCCCAGTGCCATCCCCTGGCCAGGCCTCTTGGCTCATGGCAGAGCCTTCTTCCTCCCCAGGGAGCCTCCTCACAGTAAGGAGTAGCCCCCACAGCCCGGGACTCACCAGCTCAGCCCCCCAGAGCCAGGCAGTGCCTGAGCCCTCCGTGCCCTGAGCCAAGGGGGAATTGGCGGCCATCCCGGCCATAGCAACAACAAATCCATCGAGGTTCACACCTCTGACAAAAGGAAAAGGGCCAGCAAAACCTGAGCTGGGGCCATGAGGAGAGCACACTTCAGACTGCAAGGTCCCTGGGGAAAATGTTTTTGAAGGTGCTGGGGTCTGTCAGTGCTGGTCCCTCTTGAAACATCACCTCCTAAGGGCACAGGAGCCGGCGATTCCCAGATGTTGGAAGCCAAGCAGGCGAGGCACAAGGCTGGCTTGCCTGAATAGGCATCTTCTCTGGGCAAGAGCATGGACAAGGAAGCTGTGTGCCCCATGGAATCCAGTGTAGTAATGCTGGACAAGTTTAGGCCAGAGTGGACATGTCTGAACAACCCAGGCCTGGATCTGTATTGTGTGCACCAGCCAAGAACTATATTTAGTTGCTTTTCTCCATGTTTTGCTGCCTAGCTGTTTTTCCTGCATATTTTACTGTTCTTTCACATGCTTAGCTGTTTCTATATATTTCTTAGTTTAGACCAATGTCTGTAACAGGTGCACAGCATAAGCCATTTTTAGGTGTTTTTCAACAACTTGTTGAGACTCTTCAAGGCTGCTGAAACATAAACTGTGCTAAATCGGGACAGAAGGAGCTGAAACACAGAATACCAAGATTAGAAGACGCAAGATAAAGATGGGCAGCGAAGCTGTGGACAATCACCAATCATCACCTTTGCGGGGCTTGTGCAGGGCAGGTGAACAGCATAGAAACACCAATCAAGAAATGTGTGACTGCATGGACAGTAGTTTTAGAATGTATAACTAGGGCTAAAAAATTAACAATAAATCGGCTTCTGCATAATCATATTGGTTCACTGTCCAGAAGTTCTGTTTCTCCCTCAGCTGATGCAGCTTTTGTGCCCTGTGGACAGACAGTAGCATGAGGGACAGGAAGTTCTATCTCAGTTATCACCTTATTTGTCCTCAGCTACACACCCAGCTGCACTAAGCACAAACAGAGTTCAGAGCTGTTCAAACTAACAATGGGCTAAAACTGGCATTGTCACATATTGTTGGGAATTCGGTATTTCACCATGGCTAAGGCCAATCTTCTGCCTGCAAAACCAGACCTGCAGCTCTTCTAAAACTCTTCAGCAGAAAAGGAGAAAACTGCCAGGGATCCCTTTGCTGCTGCTGCTGCTGCTGCAAAGACCCTGACAGGAACTTCAGCCTTCAGCTTCCCAGCTGGCACTGGGCTGCCACACACAGAGCTCACAACTTGCTGCACAATTCTGAACACCAAAGGTTTTTTCCCACTCACCGAAGGAGGAGCTGCTTGGGATGCACACATGAGGTGCCCTGCAGTGGGAGAGGGAACATGAACCAGATGCTGGTAGGAAAAGAATTGCCTGTGGTGGGAAATACCACGGAGCAAGGCAAGCCCAAGAGAGCATTTTGCTTTCACAGCATCCCTGCAGGAGCCACAGTCCCTTCCCAGAGCAAGCAAGAGAACAGCACAAAATGCTGGGCTGTGTCAGTTCTTGGCTGGAGTAGCAAACAGGGAGTTCCAGGCTCCAGTGCCACAGACGCCCTGCTTGAGGGAACAGAACCCCCCAGGCCTCACTGCAAACGTCTGGCTGGCTGCAGACACCCCCTTTACAGCTGCAGCTGCTGGCAGGAGCTCCCCCAAACCAACGGTGTCTTCATGGCAATTTGGTTACAGAGTCAGCTCAGGTCCAGAGGAAGAAGAACAGAAAGCACACTGCAAGCCCAAAGCCACAGATGCTGCACAGAGGCAAAACTCGACTCACTTGCCAAGTGGATTAGAAAATACCCCGAATAAGCCACAGTGTACAGAGTGCAAACTGCAGCAGCCACTTGCTGGATCACTGTGGCTGCGCTGCACACGTCTGCAGGCTGTGCCCTGCAAGCACAGAAGGACACGTCAGGGCTGGGCTGGCTGCTGGGAATGCCTCGGGCAGGAGGATCCTCCGGCAATCAGCAGCACCCAGAGCCGCTCTGGGCACTGAGGCCTCTGTGTCCCACAGCAATGGGAACACGCTGGGATGTGGCAACGTTCCTGAGACACCACAGCAGCAGCTTACGCAAAAACCGCTTGGAAGGTTCTCCTGTGTCACAAAGGAGCACAAACAATTCTCCCAGGGCACAGCCCACTGCCCAAAGGATCCAAGAGGAACTCCAAAAATGCAGCAAACAAGGACACCCCACAGTCCAGCCTGAACACTGAGGAGGAGCAAGGATGGGATAAAACCAAAGGAAACATGGCCTTTAGCCACTGATGCTTCTGACTAAAACCAGCAGGGCTTGTTCCATCTGGGATCTTTGTCCTAGCTCTAAAAACGAGCAAGGTTCTCCACTCTAAATATACAGAGTGCAGAAACTGGGGAGGAGGTGGGATTGGGAAGGGGGAGGAGCAGGAGGAGGAGGAGGGAGAGAGGAAAAGGAGGAGCAGTAAGAGGAGGAGCAGGAGCAGGCAAAGAAGGAGAAACAGGAGGTTCCAGTGCCCCCTGTGGCTGCAGCAGCCCCGGCCACGGGACCATCGCCCTCAGCGCACCCTGCAGGGGAGTGGGGAGAGAAAGCTCGTCCCAGATCTGTCCGGGGGTCCCTGGGAGGGTTTTCTTATTGGGGTGTGTTTGGAGGTGGCAGATTGCAGAATTGAGCCCCAAATATCGTCTGGCGTCCGTGGGAGTTTTTTTTCTGTGTATGTTTGCATCTTGCAGGGCCCGAAAGCGGAGCCCCTTGGGGGGATCTTTGGGGGTCCGTGTGGCCATTGCCCAGTATCGGCAGGGGGAGGACATTGGTGCTGGGGACCCCTGGGTGAGCAGAGGAGAAGAACCCTGTGGGAGTCCAGGGCGATCCCCTGACTTCCCTGGGTGTCTCAAAATCCCCCTGGCAGACCCCTCAGAGACCCAGGTGTCTCAGGGGCTGAATTTAACCCCTTAGGAGAAATCTGCCAACATTGCAGGAAGAATTACAAGTCACAAAAATAAGTAGAGTATAAATTAGAGTTTTAAAATGTAGAATAAGTAGGTTTTTGGATTGTTTATGAAAAGAAACACGTGCCCAGTGTGGAGGATTTGGGGGGTGGTGTGCCCCTTCCTCCTTTTCTGTGCCATCCATGTTGGATGACGTGCTGGCAGCCACAGATTGGATGGGGACTGTCCAAGTTTAGGACAAATTTGGGGAAAGACCTCCAAAGGAGTCCCCCCCCCCCAGAGAGTATACCCCCACGCAATTCCTTCCTTCGCCAGACTCGGAAAGAATTCTCCTCAGGGGAAAGTGGAAAAAACGTATTTATTAACAAAACACAAGAGAAAACACTTCCCAGCACAGACCCAGACGACAAAAAAAATTTCGCCGAGAGAGAGAGATGAACTCGGAGATCTTCGCTGGGAAGGGCGGAGAGCTTCTTTGGCAGGCTTCCAGAGGCAGACTCTGAGGTCCAGATCCCTCCGTCTGGAGCCGATTCTGATCTTCGGGGCTGAGGGGAAGAAGGGAGAGAGAAAGAGGGGCTGCCGGGGAAGCCAGCAGGGTAGCAAGCCGGGTGCAGCAAAAGCAAGCCGGGGGCAAGCAAAAGCAAGCCGGGGGCAAGCAGCGGCAGGAGCCGCATGAGCAAGCCAGCAGCGAGCCAAGCAGCTCGGGGGAGGGGCCGCCATGGCAGCCGGCAGCTCCATGCAGATAGGGGGGCAGGAAGAGGAGCTAGTCATAACATCAACCCAGGTCAGGGACAAAACTGGACAGTGTAATAAGGTTGTGCTGTATTGGAAGGTATTTGTAAATATTGAAGATGTAGTCTAGAGTATAAAAGATAGGTCCTGCCTCTCCCAGGCCGGCATTTGGTCATGGTCGCCTAGCTGAGGGACCTCCGTCAGCCTGTCTGGACACTTTGTAGATAAGACATAATAAACAGCCATGAAAAACAACAGAAGATCGTCTCCTGCAGTCTCTCTCCATCGGCCTCAGAAAAACTCTGAATCCCAAACCACCTGCATGTGCATCCGAGGAGGTCTCACTCCTAAAAAGACCCTCGGACAGTGACAGAACCCCTGGGACCTCCAGAGCAGGGAGAGCAGAGAGGGGTGATCCCGGAGCTGGGGGCCCTGGCAGCCTGGAATGGGGGGGAATCTGGAGAGGAGGGACCCCTGGGATCCCAGGGATCTCAACGTGAGGCATCAGTGAAGAAGGGACCCCATGGACCCCCAGAAGCCCCTGGATCGTCCCTAAGCAGGACCCTGGAGAAGGGGGAACCCCTGGAGCCATTGGGCCCCTTCATCCCAGGGAAGGGAAACCTCTGGAACTCTGAAGTGGAGAGATCAGAGATGGGGAACACCTTGGAGGGGATTTTTGGGCTGAATCTTGGTATTTTGGAGAATTTCATGGATGCGAGACACCTCCTGCATTCTAGAGATGGATTTGGGCAGGAGGAGCCCCCAGGCCAAGGAGCGCCCATCTCGTTTATCCCCTTAATGGTTGGCCATTAAAAGTAATAAAATAAAATTTCAATAAAATAGAATGTTTGGAAGAAAACCCTTATTGGCAGTACTGGAGGTAATGTGCCAGGGCCATCCTCAAAAGGCTTGGGGTTTAAAATCCAGCAAATCTTTACTATCATCAGAATTACACAAGCACAAAAGATAAATTGAGTAAGGTACAGAGTGCAGTGGAGGATTTTATTTCTAACAAGCAGGTAATTCCTGTTTTAAACACTCAATTTTCTAGTTGAAGGAAACAAGGCAAACCCAAAAAATAAAAAAAAAAAAGTGGTTCTCTCTTCAAGCCCCTTACTATTTATAGTAATTTGTTTTGGAATTTCATGACAAAATGTAGCTAAAATTTTCCCTCAGCTTTATCTCAAATAATGATCTACAGCATATGTTTCTTTGCACTTTATAGTGAGTGGAAGGTAGGAGCCTATCTTTCTGCAGCAGCTAAAATAGAAATAACTTGTTTCTGCAATTAATAGTTTCTCAGAAAGTTTTCTTTCTCAGAAAGTTTTCTTTCTCAGAAAATTCAAGATTTTTGACTTATTCTGGCCTGCCACATTAGCATATTTGTTCAATTGCCAGCTGTGTTCTCAGTGCTGGGAAGAAAGAGGTTCACATAAACGTAGAACCAGTCCAAAGTCCTGACTGGAGATAGTGCTCATAATTAGCCATTCCCAGGGGGCTGATGTGTGAAGAGACACCAGTTTAACACCATTAAAATGATTTCCAAAGAGTTCCCAGCATCTTTACTGAAGGAATCAATCAACAATGTCTTCAGAAGAAAATGTAATTGCTTTCAAGGATTAAAATTTTAATCAGGAATATTCAATTAGCAGTTAATATTGAGATTCACAGTTTAGATTTTTATGCAAATGTGCCATTCTTGTATTCAATCTTGAAGATAAAGGCGATTATTGGCATATACAGTTCTGTCTCTCAGCTCATCAAGTCAGTGATAATTTACTTTGAAGAATATTTTATACTTGCTACATTTGGAAGTATGTAAATCAGTTCACTTTTGCCCCTTCTACTGTAATTAATCTTTGTATTAGTTATGTGAGATGGCTCATAGGGTTTTCATTCACATGAATCCCATGGTTTCAAAAAGATTTGACCAATAAGATAAATAATAGATATCAACTGTTAAGCCAGAATTGAGGTTTGAAAGAGCTTGATTACATTTACTCTTTAAGAATAACAATTCTGGAATGGAAGATCTTGAACTGAAAACCGCACAATTACTAAGAATCAGATCTTAAGAATTACTGATAAAATTCCTCTTCCCCTAAACCATTGTGTGTTCTGAGAGCAGAAGTCAGTGCAACTTGCATATAAGTAGGTGTAGAGGTATTATATTGACCATTCCAGAATTATGAGACTTTCCTTGATCAAAATCCATCTTCGGTTGTATGAAATGGAATTTTGAATTTATGATTAGAAATAAATTTCATTATAATTAATTTTAAAATTAGAAAATATCACATTTAAATTTGCTTGTTTGAGATTTGACAATATATAAAAAATCTTTTAAATGAACTTCCCATAAGGCATGGAAATGTATGAGACTATTTCCAAGCTTACATAAAGCTCTTTGACTTTCTGATATATATATTTTAATATGCTATTTTATCCTTGCAATTTAGTCAGTACATACTAGAAACTCAGATAAATAGATAAATAATTTAATTTCTCCTCAGAGAAATTATAAATTTCATAATTTAAGCATCTAAGACAAATAGAAGTGTTGAATAGCCTGAGTAAGTGAGAAGAATTCTGTTGGAATTGAAAAGCTTTAGAACTGACCATTCTTAGCTGTCTAAATTATATTTTAGTGTTATTTATATCTTAATATTCTGTGGCTGCTTGACTTCAGACATTTTGGAATTGCCTGCTCCTGTTCTCTTAGAATGTGGTGCTCAAAAAGTCATCAGCACTGATGGACCTTAGCACCTTCAGAAGCATTTTCCCAGGAGACCCTACATACCTAGATCCTTGAGCAGCCTGCAGTCTGCTCTTCACATGTGCAGGGCTGAAGGTTGGCCTGTACTTTTTGTCCAGTCAGACTAGTTTTAAACTCAATTGTTCTCTGGTCACTGTGGTCAAGGTCTCACCACTCCTGAGACCCCCTCTATCAACAAGCAACAAATCAAGGAGGGCATCTTTTGTAATATCCCTAGTATCCATACCATGAAGTTATCATCCAGGTGTTTTAGGATTCTTCTGGACCTGTTTGTGCCAGCTGTATTGTGTTCCCAGTGATCATCTGGCAAGTGGAAGTTCCCCATAAGGCAGTTGAAACAAGTTGAAATAAACAAGCAAACAAGACATTTCCATAACCATTACTCAGATCAAATATCTAATTAAATATACATCAGAAAGTTGATAGAGAGATCTGCATTTTGATAACTGCCTTTATGCTGAGGAGGTGAGTACTTACAAGCACTGAGTAAGGCTGATCAGGGTTGAGGCTGCTCTGTGCCTGGGTTACTTTTGCTTTATGCACATTAGACTTGATCTAACAGCCATCAAGGCTTGTCACTAAAATAACTAGATATTTAAAATATCTATGGACAAAACCTGATCAAACCTGGATAAGAGACTGATCTAAGGAAACAACCACTATGCAGCCATGTACCTTTTCATGATCATTGATTTCCATAAGACCAATGTTTGAAGAATACTAGGCAAAACTATATGAACTCCAGCCCTGATGGAGCCATGAAAATATTTGAAGAAACAATTACAAGAATCAAGGAACACATTTAACTTGCAAAAATTATTTCCATTGTAAAGATTTACATATACTATAATAAGCATATACTATTTTGCTCAGTAACATGTAATCCAGTAAAAAAATGTGATGTCTCTTGGTTAAGGTATATGTGTACTTATATATACTATACATATATGCATACATCTTATGAGAATATTCTGCTGTGCTACAACAAAAAAAAGAATTAACATTTTTCTATAAATAATTTCTACCTATGGAGCCATTATTTTGCTTTAGAATTCAATAATATTGAAATATATTTATATGTGTCAGATTCAATTTCAGAAGAATCAGAGCTGTTTAATGTAGATGTATTATAAAATTCTGTTTGCAAAATTAGGAATAGTATATTTGAATTCTCATTAGCAGCTTATTAAACAGTTAAAGTATAGTGCCCCCATTCTTGCTTTGTAGATGATTTTTAGAAGAAAAAATAGTTTCTTTTACCTTTCCTTTTAGAGATACTCTTCATTTATATTCTACATGTAAGACAGCACTGGCCTAAATCGTCACTTAGTGGAATATTTTTTTATAAATTTTACACCAAATGCCACCTGGCATTTGCCTCATCACAGTAAGCATACAGTATTGAATTGGTAGATTGTGTCAGTGGTCCAGTGCAACTGATCTGCCAGACCTACTCATACTGATTCTACTCACCATCCAGATACACTTTTTTTGCTGAGTTATGGTTCATATTTCATAGATAACCTTCACAAGTGGTCAAGTCCTCCCATCAATCACAAGCCCATTTTTATGTTGCACATCCAGACGTCCGCATATAGATGCCCTGTCCCACTGATCCAAGAGGCACAATGGTGAGGCTGGGGCTCATGATCAGTACATGACAGCTTCCCATCGTCGCTTCTTCATTCTGATACTTTTCCTCTCCTTGAGAAAGAATTCTCCATGGGCTATAATCCTTCAGTTAAAGTCTGCTCCATTGTGAGTATTCCTTATACTACTGTGAACTTTGATCTACTTTGCCATCTTCCTCCTCCTTCTCTGTCCTTGGAGCTCTCTGTTGATTTTATTTTCTCGTCCTCCTCTTTCTGTGATTTTTTGCTGAGCATGATGTATTATGGTATGGAATATCCCGGTGGTCAGTTTAGGTAAACTATCCTAGTTATGCTATCTTCAAGCCTCTTGTGCCAGCCTACTCCTTTGGGAGGAGGGGAATATGGCAGAATGTGAAAGAGAGAAGGTCTTGACACTGTGCAAGCGTTGTTTGATAATAGCCATAACGCTGACGTCTTATCAGCACGATTTTAGCCACAGACACAAAACACAGCACCATGTGGACTGCTGTGAAGGAAGTTAATTCCAATACAGCCAGACTAAGACAAACTCTACCTCATATTCCATGAAAGTTTTGCTTATATTCAGGTCTCACATTAAATGATATATTTATGTATGTTCCAATGTCTTATTAACCTGCTTTCATTTCTATACTGTACTCAAATCTTCCAAAATATTTGCCAAAACCATGCTGCATTTCAACATCCAGTCCTTCTATTTCATGCCTTTCATTTTCCTTTCCCTTCTGTCTAGCTCTCATTCCCAAAATTCCTTCTTGCCAATATTTAAAGTAGCATCATAGTTATTGTCATGAACCACTTTCCACTGATCCTGGAAATGCACACAAATACCATTGCTCATTCTGTGCCACTCTTCCAGACGTCCACAAGGACAGCCAACAGGTTTGGCTCCATTAAAAAATTAACATAGTCTCCTGAGCAGACTGGGGTGGAGTCAGACAGACACAGGTATGTTCCAAGCAGCATCTCATCCAACAGCATGTGGTCATTATCAGCCAAGTAGGTGAATAACAGAGTAGTCTGACAACATGAGAGATGGTATTACTGCACAGCATTGACACTTGAAAGTCAAAGCAAGAAACATGCACTGAAGTGTTTCAGAAACTCTAGGCACTCAACAGATCCAAGGAAAATGTGAAGAAATTTGCCAGTTAAAAATGACTATCACAATAATATAGAACTTGTTTGTTTATTTATTTTTGTGATTGCTTTGTTTTGTTTTGTTTTGTTCTGTGTTGTGTTGTGTTGTTGTTGTTATCGTCAACATTTTAAGCCATCAAATTTTCCAAGGCATTATCTGAAGTCTTTAATGACTTAGGAGGAGAAGTTAATTGATGGTTATTGTTATTTACTGATATTGGCCATGGTTCAGTAATCTAATTCTAATTCTGTGTAGCAAGCTCATATAGCCTGACTTGCTGAAGTAAACCAGTTCAGCTACAGAAAGGAGTTAGATTTCCTAAATGAATTGTTTGAAAGGGGTTTGAATGGAGAGTAGATCAAGAAATTATATACAGTGATCATTCCCCTGCCTGCTCTTTCTCAGTCTATCTGCTGTGCGGGTTTTTCTAGTCTTTAACGCATCCCTCAAGAGGCAGATGCTTTGCTCTGGGTTGCTTATATAATTGTATAGAGGAAAATTGTATTGATTTATTTAGTTGTACAAATATTCATCACACCTATCCTGAAGAATTCTAATTTACAAATCCTCGCAAGGAAAATATTTACAAAAATCTGAGTTTATTTTTGTGGGTTGTTTCTGTTTTTTTTTTTTTTTTTTTTTAATAGTGCATGCTATATATGGAATTTTCATAGCTTAACAGCAGCAGAGTTTATTCTAATCTATCGAAGGAATTCAGGCAAAGATTTCACTTACTTAAGAAAATGCTGATTAGTGTCTTCTACTTAGCACTTGGTATACCTAAGATAACATGCATTTTAATTTGTTGAAGTACATTAAAAAAGGTCAAAACCAGCACTGACATGTAGGCATTGGTTTAAATGTTTACCTGATATGTAGCTGATTCTATATTACCTAAGAAAAGGTCCATGGCCAAAGTTTTACTCCATCTTAAACTGAAGCCATAATCTGGCATTTTTGTGCATGATACACATATATGAAATCTATTTTATAAGGTATAAATATATCCAGGTACTCAGATCAAGTTTTTTATCTAACATTTGAATAAATGCACAAGCTATTTAATAAATCAATATGTTAATTTTGCTAGAAAACACAAGCAAAACAAATAAATGAGACACTTCAGATACATTTTTTTTCCCTGTGAGGGTCATCTTAGGTCTGCACAACAGACCTTTGTCCCTCTCCCTGCCCTCCTTAGGGCACCAGTACAGAATCCATATAGCATGTGGTTAGACAAGATATGAACTCCAGTGAGTGCTAGCTCAACTCCTCTGTCCCTCCTCAAGGCTTCAATACCACTATCCAGTTCCACTTTCAAACAAATGAGAAACAGATACTAGTCAAAAATAACCAGGGAACAATGCTGCTCAAAGAAACATTGACACTTAAGATTAAAATTTTAAAATATTCCTGCCTGTAGAAATGTTTTTTAGAAATTTCTGAAGAATGTAAGTGACCTTCAAGTGACCTTAATGTTGCTCAAAATTTCAGAGGAAATTCTGTGTGAGATTAGGTAAGTGGAATGAAAAGCAGGACAAAAAGCAAAAATTCTTCAAACTTAAGCTATCTTTTTCTAATACGATATATTTTGTTAACAACTGTCATAAAAAGTATGAACATGCCAATGCTATCACAGAGAGCTGTCATCTTGCTGTGATGGTAAGAAAACTGCAAGTGATGGAGTGATAGAAACAAAGACACATCTAAAGATGAGGAGCTGAGAAGACTAACCTGCTATTCCATTTTTAACTTAATCATTTGTTCAAATTATACCAGCTGCTCTGGGCCTTGACACAGGGGTTGATCAAAAGCTGTGAGAGCTGACAACTGAACATTAGGCTTGGGAGTTTAACATGTTGCTCTGTACTGAGGCAGTACATGATCAGACCCCCCTACTTGCTTTATGATTCTTGCAGAGTGGAAACAGGACCAGGCAGTGACACAAATCCTTCCTTCTGTTGCTTGAGTATGTTACACATGGTGAGAAAATGCCAAAACCACAGTTTTTGAATTCTGGAGTGGGGAAATTCCTGACTTCTCTACCCACTGAATCAATAAATCAAGTTTTAATTTTAGGAAAATATTAAATGCACCTCTCACAGCTTGCCATCTTTGATAAATGCTCCTAATACTGTTATATCTTTGGTATTTACTTAAACTTCAGCTGAATTAAATCTGCTCTCTCCTCTCTTTGACCACAGCTTTACTTAAATTGCAGCTATACTCTTATTTCTGGTTCCAGAGAACAGGAACTAGACTTGTACAAGTAGTTTCCCACCCTGTCCTCTACTTGCCCTTGCAAGTGCCTCAAATCACATTGAGGTTGGAATGTGATGAAACTGAACTTTGCTACCTGTAGGAGGGTATCACTTTCTCCAGATATTTTCATGGCTTTGAGTACTGATCTGTTAGACCTCCAGGTTAATATCAACAATCAGGCTAAAGAGTGCTTTATCAGATCTAGGGAAAAAGAATTGGTTCTGTTCAATATAAGAAGGAGCTTTATTTATGCTTTTCTTAAAATTAAATGTTTAAGGTGATACTTGGTTAATATTAATCTCATAGATGCTGCTTCTTGCACATGATCTTTTGCTAATGACTTCCTGATGAGAAGATCACTTTTTTTTTTTTTTCTCTCGATAAGAAATAAAAAGAAGGGCACCCTAAAAAAGCATAGTGAACTTTTTCTAAGATGCTTTAAAGGGAATAAAGGAAGCGAAAGCCCACATTTCCAGTGGAACACTTGTGAATGTACAATGGTCTGAGTTTTGATGAAAACTGTTCTATCTTTACATTGCAGATAGAAAGGGAGAAGCCAGAACACATTTTCTTAAAGTTTCGAGAGCTACCACATTGTGAGAAAATGAGGGCTCTTTCTAACTTATATCAGAAGAGGGCAATAGTTATCTCCCTAAAATAAACTAGGAAACTAAAGCCTAAATAAGAGCTTAAAACAAATTCTCATACTCTTTTACAGTTTACCCTTCCTGTCACATGTCTATTTTATTAATTTTAAGTATCCATTGACTATTAAAAAGTCACCAACAGAAAGCTATTATCAGTTTTAGCAAGCCTTCCATAAAAAAAAATTTTCTTAAGGAAAATTCATCATGTTCATCATTTGGTTAATAATGTCAGCTGAAAAACTATGCTTCTACCTATACTAATATTAACAATGTTTTAAAAAACAGTTATTTGTGTCTTTTAGTATCTCTCTTAGTAGAAGTATAACTACAGAGTTATGAGATTTCCACAATTTGGGGTTATGCATAAATTTAATGAGAAACGTAACAGCTTGAAAAAAATGAAAGAAAGACCTTTTGGAATGAATACTACTACATTAATAAAGAGAAGAGGCAGAGTATTTTAGATTATTGTCTACACTTTCTGATGATAGTTTTAGACCCAATACAGGAAAAAAAGTATCCCTATTCTGGACCCTAATGATCCATTTCAGCACCTAATTGAGACCCTTTTCCCCTTTAACTAGAACACAAAGAAAACAAGGCTTTGAGCTGTTGAGAACAATTTGTAGCTGTCCAGCTAAGAATCCATAGTTAAGTTTTAAAGTTTTTCAACAAAAGATCACACTTTCCTTTCTTCTTTTTGGAAGCAGGTTTATTTTAAAATTAATTTTCAATGGATGCCCTCACTTCACTAAAGTTTCTGCTCTGCAGAAGGGCTGAATACCATGTCTGCTCACTAATATCAAGCCCAAGCAAGGAAGGATTTTGTGACCAGTGGGGCTGAATGCTCTGTGCTGCTGGTACATGCAATTATCTCATGATCTTTGATATACAGACTCTGAGGAAGAGACAATCCTTGAACTGCTGAATCACTGTATGGATGGCTTGTTATCACACTAATCCTATAATTCTGCAGGATGTCAAAGACAGGAGGAAGAGTATTCCAAACATTCACAGGAGATATTCTGGCTAAATGTCATTCTTTATGTGCCAATCAAAATAATGGATTTTTAAATAAAACTGAGTGTGATCGATGCTCTACTTGAAAGTATAAAATTGAACAATCCTAAGTTTTATTTCCCTTGAACAGAATTAAAAATTTGCATTGAGAGAAAAAACTGAACTGAACAAGTCAGCTTCAATTTGTAATTTCAAAATTTCATTAGCTTCCATTTCCTTTTCCTAACTTTACTACAAGATTTATCTTTCCTGTGCTTTATCTTCTTTAATCTTTCTGATGACATACACTTTTCATGAAACGTTTTCTAAAATCAGCAAATTTCCAGTTAAATTAACTTCATTTATTCAACTTAAAAGCTTTGCAGGTCAGCTTTCCATAATGAAGTAAATGTAGCTTTCCTTACTTTTTTTATTCAGAAAACAAAAATACTGTGCCAGAAGAACTGGCAAGTTTATATCAAAGCAATATATATATATATATATATATATATATATATATATATATATAAGATCAAGTTGCTTTGTAGCAAATGAAAAGAACGAGAAAAAGGGATGTAGTCTTCTTTTCCAAGACATGGCAAGCTTATATCAGGGATAACAATCAGAAATGCCACCCTTGTATTTAGTAATTCCAGTGTAATTTTTCACCATGATTTCATAAATAATGTTTTGAATATATGTAAACATTCTTCATTTGTAGCCTCCTATAAGAAGTAAATGTATCAGAAAAAAACTTGTGATTTGAGGCTCTGAATCTCAATTCAATACCATGTTAGGAACAGATTTAGACAAGTATAGAGCTATTTTTCCTTCAACTGAGCGTCTCTACTTCACTATTTTTTGCAGAATTATATGAAAGCTAATAATCTCTGTGGTTCTAATATTGTTCAACAATCTTGAAAATCTTTTTAGTGTACAGGGGGTTGCATGCTGATGCACTAGAAACCACTATAGTATACAACATCTGCCTGGGTCTAACTCACGACAACAACAACATCCTTTTGGCTTTAAAAGGCAAAAGACAGCTAACACTGAATAAGTTAGAAGTTATTTCCATACATCCCATTACACAAAGATTTTATTTGAGAGTAGAAGAGTGAAAGTGACATCATAAAAAGGCTATAAAAACTTAAACATATTCTTTGCTTTTGGAGTCTGATGTGGTTTTCAGCAGATCTTGCTGGTCTTGTGACAAATGCTTCCAATGAAGATGTAAAGAGATTAGCAAGTGATAGGGACATATGGGACAATTCTTTCTCCACATGATAGTTTTGCCCTCATGCCTGTACCTAAGTGTTGTTTTCTGAAAGAAGAGCATTTACATTTCTTTCAGTATAACAGTTAACATTGAATATAATTTTTATTTTAAATGTTTTACATCTCTGGTCTGTGCAGTATTCTGTAGAAGTAACTGTAAACTAACTTCATTGCAATGGAAAAGATTTTTTCTAAAGTTTTGTGATATGTCATTCTTCAACACTGTAAGACAACTAGATAGCTTTAGATATTTTCAAAACATAATATGATCTAAATAATTATGGTTTATTTTTATGGCTTTCTTATTTTTCATAATAAGAATGAATTATCCATAAAAGTTAAGACATAATAATGAATTGTTAAACTCTCTAGTTTCAAATTTTCTCATGTAACTAATAATCAGTTTTTATTTCTAATTAACTTTTGAATTTATTTTAGGGCAGTAGCACTTCATTTCTATCTCAACTGGTGAGGAAATATCTTCTCAAAACACTATCAGACATCTGGTTTACACACTTATAATATATTCAAATAGTTTAAGTTACTATTAAGTAACTCACCATTATATGATTTATACATACTAATTGTGTGAATATATGCAAAATATATATATTAAGTATATCTACAGAGACCATATCTATTAATAAAGAATTAAGTAACTTACAATTAACTATAATACTTTTAAAATTTTCCCTTGATATTTATCATACAAGGAAATCAATGTAAATCAATATTAATGCATATATTTTTGTCTAATAGTATCAATTTTATAAATTCTTGATTTTTATATGCATCGTATAAACATAGTTTTTAATCAGATTTATGCATTTTTTTATTCTATTCCTACAGCATTTAACTGGGATAAAAATCTTCAACTTAAGACCTTACAAAATCTTTGCTTAAGAAAGTACATGATTATGAACGAACAGCGACACAAAACATCAAAGGAGGACAGCAGCAACTCGCTTCTGCCCTAGAAATCACCAACTAAGTCTTTTAAACTCGGTGTAAAAGAGAGCAGGTATTGATGAAGGCAAACTCCAAGGACAATTTCATGCTTTGTACAGGACAATTTGAAGTATCCCTTGCTGTTGATCCTGGTCCTGGTTCTGGTCCTGTAAGAAGCAAAAAAAGCAGAGACTTGAAGCAGGAGCAAATAAAGAAATGAAAAGGAACACATACAAAATTTTAAAACCATACAGAAGGTAAGGGTCTGAAATTTTAATGGCATCATTCACTTTCTGATGTGAATGCTGATGATCTCAGGGTCACAGCATTATCATTCTTGTCTTCCTACTTGCATTCCTAAGGTGTAGGGTTTACAACTTACATTTTAGGACTTGCTCTGCCCTGAACATTACTCAGTTTTTGCTACTCTTAGAACAACTTCAGATAAAATACCCATTAGATGACAAAGTTATCGATGACATGGACTTTAAGCACTGCTTCAATTGAAAGCCATTTAGAGCTGGAATAGACTCTGATTTTACTCCAGAGCAGACTGTGTGGGGCCCTCAGTTTTGGTTTCTGAACCATTGCCACAGTGCTCAGACTTTATCAGTGAGAGATGGAAGGGGAGAATAAAAAAGGGTGGGTGGAGGCAAATAAATACAAATGACCTTGGCTAAACTGAACATGTTGGCTTGACAGATTTCTGAGCACTGTTCTAAACACTTGGTTTTACCCCAGCACAGCTGCCCTCTCAGAGCCCTTTGTACAAAACTGGTGGTTGTTCAATTAGAAACATTTCCAGACATTGACTCAGAAATGTTGGCATTGAATATGTCTAAATAAATGGGGTGGCTGCGTGGAAGCGAGAGGACGATGGTTTTCTTCTGCCAGCATACTTTGTGATGTGATAATGAGGTGCTCTTTCTGTAATAGGCCATAGTATTGTGTAGGTATGAGGATTTCACACACCAGCAAATTTCAAAGAACTGTTTTCAGTATTCCAGGAAATGAAGTGATAGAACAAGGCTTTATACTCAGTGTGCATTCTCTGCTCCCACACTGTACACCTCTCATGCAATTTACCAGTGAATTAAGCATAAGATGTGATTTATCCCAACAACCTAATATTTCATGTTAGTCAGTAGGGTGACTGCTTTATAGCTTAGCTTTATAATGTCATAATAGTTGAGCACACTCCTGCTTTAGCAGTATGCTTAAGGGGGTCTGTCTTTGATACATGCATGTAGCTTTTTCTGTCAGCTTTTATGGAAATAAAATGGTGCCAATGTGACATAAACTTACACAACCTCTGCTCATAGCATATATTGGTGGAAAAGGACGGATGCATTAGTACCTCTCTATTTCAGGGTGCCATATTTTAAAACACAGGTTTTATCTTTTAGGTTGTTATATGCTAACTAAGTACTTGAACTGGTTTGTGATCTCCATATAACTAGAAATTCATTGAAAAAACCCAACTAAATTAACACAAAAGAGAAGAAACATACAGTACTCATGACCTGCTCGTGATTATAGTTAAACGGGCTTTCTCGTGCTTTTCTTTGGGTTTGGGTTTTTGAGGAATTTCGGGAAGTTTTGTTTGTTTGTTTTTCTGGGCTTTTTTGTGTGTTGTTGCTGTTGTTGCTGTTTTGTTTCTTTGTTTAAATTTTTAAAAATTTCTACCCTATAGAATCACAGATTACCTGTGCTGTACTTGATCTTATCCTGCAAATGACATGGCATTATATTTAATGAGAAGGTGTGGAACTGGCTCTTTTTCCTGTTCACAAATCTGCCTAAAGTTATCTTCACAACCATGACAGGCTGCATCTAGACTGTCTGCAACTTTTCCTGGTCTCTCACGTACTATGACATTTTACATTGTTAGGTAAAGGTAATATATTTGGTAGAGTGCTATAATATTATTGTGGTACTAAGCATGACTTCAGCACAGTGTTGAGATTTAAGAAGGATGGAAAGTTTCTGTACAGTCCATGCTCAAGTCACTTTTTTAATCATTACTGCAGTCCTATCTCCTGTTATGCATGTTATGGTTTATTTTGTTAAAGCTATCTATAGTATAGTGGAGCTGGATGAAAAATAACTGTCAGTTATGAATTTTTCCCTGATCAGAATGTATTTGCAAACATTTTACAATGCCAATTTCAAGGTAATATCTTGCTACCAAAGCTAAAGGGCTAAAGCATTCACTTTCAGAGTCTGATATGAAAGTGTAGAAGATAAGGTCACTTACTGTTTATAAAATCATTATTTATGTTTATACAACTGCAAACAAATTACTGTGTCCTTGGGTTTTTGGGGGAAAAAAGCTCTACATCTTGCAAAATATTTTCTCCAATTTAGATACAGCTGTGAAGAGATCAAGGTCTCAGTTGGACCAACATTCTAATGTCTTATTAAGAATTAAAATGCTGAGAGTTTGATCCATGTGAGAAAAAAATAGCAGATAAATATCTGAAAGAATTTTTTTTTTTTGCATTTCATCCTCCTTGTCCTTTGTCAGAATTAGTTATGATATTATTTCCTAAGAAGAAAAAAAAATTGTATTTGTCAGTTTTTAATTATTTAAAAATTATTTTTAAATTATTTTAAGATTATTTTTTAAGTTTTAGGAGGAACAATTTTAAATTTGAACCTACAGAATAGATAGTACAAAAATTCACAGCACTCTTTTATGTGATCACATAACACCATGAAATTAAATTATTATCAAAATATAAAAATAATGCTTTAAATGAGCCTTTTAAATGAAAGATATAAAGAAGAAAAGCTGATAGGTAGAAAGAAAAAAATATTCAATAGGTAAGACAAGTGGCAGAATATAAGTGGGGAAAGAAGAAGTAAAATCTCAAGTGCAAAATGGAGAGAAAAGGGGGAAGAATAAAGGTTTTTCAAAAGACCGCAAAAACAAGAACAAAAATGAAAGGGAGAACAATCAAAGATTGGGATGCAAGCATGGAGAAGGTACAAGAAGCTAGTGATACTTTCTTTCATGTTTCTTTGTACAGTATGCAGGAAAACTGCCATAGAGAGACAAACTGGTCTTGCTTGTATTTCCAAATATTTACCAGTGAGAAATCAGGAATGAGGGAATGGCTTTTACATCTCGCTCTTCTCACAAACCTGGCCAGCATGGCTAAAATTGGTGTAGGAAAGCTGTATGGTGCAAGGCAAAAAGAGGATTAGGTACAAAAAGTATTGAAGTGGGCTACAAAGACTCTGACAAGTCAATGTTTTTCACGTGCTGGGGACTCCAGAGATGGATGTAGCACTCTAGATGGGATCTCACCAGAGCAGAGCAGAGGGGCAGAATCTCCTCCTTCACCCTGCTGGCCATGTTGCTTTTCATGCAGCCCAGGAGACATTTGGCCTTTTTGGCTGCAAGCCCATGTTACCTGGTCATGTCCAGCTTATCATCCACCAGCACCTCCAAGTCCTCCTCAGCCAGGTTGGTCTCAATCTGCTCATCCCCCAGCCTGTACTGATACTGAGGGTTGCCTTAACCCAGGTGCTAGACAGTACACTTGGCCTTATTTAAACCTCATGAGTTCCCATGGACCCACTTCTCAAGCTTGTCCAAATCCCTGTGGATAGCTTTCCACCCCTCAATTGTCAAATGGACAACTTGGTGCCAACTCCAAATTTGTTGAGAGTGCACTCGATCTTGTATGTCATTAATGAAGATATTAAAAAGCACAGAACCCAATACAGACCCCTGGGAGACACCCCCTGTCACTGGTGCTCTCTGGGACTCTGAGCCATTCCCCACTCCCCCCTGTATACAATCATCCAATCATTTTATTATCCATCTAGTATTCCACCTATCAAATCCTTCTCTCTCTAATTTAGAGAAAAGGATGATGTGGAGAACCATGTAAAAAGCTTTACAGAAGCCCACAAAGCCCAGCTAAAGGACTTCCTTTGTCCAGTGATGTTGCCTACTCCATCGTAGAAGACCATGATGGAGTGACTACATCAGTGAACAAATGTGTGTTCGGCGAACCTGGACAATGGTCACAAGCAAGACTGAAGAGAACACTAAAGGGAATTAAATACCAAAAGGAAAAAAGCTAAGAAAAGAAAAAAGTAGTAGCACTACTACTTTTCATTTACAGAAATTCACATGAACCTGAGAATAATAAAATGTCAGCCAGGAGAATTATTTTTTGTGTTTTCCTTAAAGTATAAACACATCTGAATCTATAAAATGGAAGCCTTGAAAAGCTGTATCTTCTCTTCCTTTTCTCCTCATTTTACAGCATATTTTATTTTAAGAAATGACTGTGGGGCTTTTCAATATACATAAAACTGCACAACATAACTTCAAATGGCCTCTGAAATCAGTAAGGAATTTTACACTATATTGTAATTTTCTTTTATTTCTCTCATTTTCCAGCTTCACTGGATTTTAACAAGAGACTTAAATACTAGCATAGTATAAGAGGGCAACATGGATGTCAGTCTCTAAATCTCAGGCATTCCTCCCATATGAACAATGTAATCTTAAAAAAAATCCCACTTCAATTAAATCCTTCAACTAGATAAAATACTGCTTTGTATTACTTTTTCAAAATAATACCTTGGCTTTCTATATATATTCTTCAATCAGAATCACTCTTATGTTGTTCCAGAGAATACTGGAGGGATGGAAATTTACCCCTAATATGGGGTAAAAGTATCTGACGTTGGATGAATAGAGCAAAGTATGTTCCATTTTCTGAGCAGTGAGCACATTCCACTGCAGGGTTTTCACTGGCAGCTTCTGATCCCCAGCCTGTAATCCCCAAATTACTATAACTCTGCTTCTCCAGAGGCAGAAGAGTGACATTTGTTCTTGAAGGCCACAGGCTACTCAAGACATGTCACCCTGGGAGAAACATAGGGCCATGGTTGCATCTGCTCTCAGACATCTCCTTTACTGGTAGTAATTTGGCAAGCTGGGCATGTAAAATCACAGTTCTGGGATCTTGAGATCCCAGTTCTGTTGAGGTAAATACTAGCCTTCCTACCTGCTGATTGAAACTGGGATGTAGAAATACAGATCAGCCATGCAGTCAACATGATGCAGAGTGGGGAAACCAGAGAATTGTACAATACTCAAATTCCAGCTCAATTCAGTGGGGCTGAATTTCAGGTATATTTCAAATATACCTGAGGTGTTGACCAGAAGCATCAGGTGCTGATTTGTGACCTCAGATTTCTTGCCCAGTCCAATTGTCACATCAGTGTTTTGGGATCATGTTCTGTTTCCACTTGCCTCCATTTCAGCATAGGTGAGGTCACTTGCTGTGACCTCTGTTGCAGGGCGACCTGGTTCAAGAACCCAGCACGGCAGCCCAACCCCAGGGCCACTCGGGCCACCAGCTCCAGGACACCAATTTGGTGGACAGCAAAATGGCGTTTATTGAAAGGTCACAAGGGTTTATATAGATTAGGGTGGTCTGTGGTCATTTCCTGCAGCTCATGTCCGGGTGGGTGGTCCAGGTACAGAGCAGAGGTCAGATAGGGAGAGGGGGATGGGTTTCTAACTGCCCGTTACAGCCCGAGATCTTCCGCTCGCCTCCCTGTCCTTCCACAGACCTCCATGTCAGTTTAGTTTTATTAAACCTATTTAGTCTAAAATCAGAGGCCTTCCATGAAATTACAAATCATGTTATAATGATATTACTTTCAGTGACATTTTACCTGAGATGGGATTTGACTTTAAGAGGATTGCAGGATAATCAGGAGAAAATATCATCTCCCCAGATAAGCTTTGTTTTATGAATGCTAAAACTTCTGGACTGTGGCATTTGAAAAGCCAGGCACAGTCAACATTTAGATATCTTGTTTTGTGTATCCACCCTGAACTTCTACATGGTTTCAAACATTGCTGAGTGATCAGGGTGGAAAGCAAAAGTGGTATAATTAACTCATTTGTTTCCAGTTTATATTTGTAAAGGCAATGAACTTCAGATTTTCAGGTGAGTATGTTTTTATAGTAGTGATATGTCTCCTGGGTTGTGGGAAATTGGAATTGCTGTGCAATAAATTGTCCTTCTGGATCTGTATTTCAGTGCACAGATGTCAAATACACCCACTTACATACACAGGGTAAATAGACTGGAAGGCTTTTATTTTTTAGAAAGGTTTTTTTTTTCCTAGTCATTGTTAAACCAACTAAAGCTGGTTAAACTGATCTATAGCATCTCCAGAATCTAAAAATATTTTAATATTTAATCAGTATTTGTCAAGGTACGTGACTAGATTTCCAGAGGTGCAAATGAGCTACCTCTGTATGTGCTTTCATGGGCTACTTCATGAACTGATCATGCAACTACCCAGTAATTCAGTCTGGTTATGGGTACATATGTCAGGAATTGTCCAATATAAGTACATTATTTTTCCTTATTTATTTTAAAATTCTGAATAACATACAAAGAAGATTTGGTACATCTAGCCATGTTCCATTTGGCTGTGATAAATCTTGATGTCAGTTACTATGGGATAGGTTTATGAATCATATAACATAGTAGCTCTTGTAGAAGAAAATTGTTTTTTGTTTCCCGTCTGAAAGAAACTTTCCCTATATACAGCTGTAGAGTAACAGATTGAAAAATATATGTTCATAACAATTGTAAGACAAAGTGAGAAACATAGTTTGGAAACAAATTAATGGTATTTACTTATTAGAGGTAATATGAACCAAACAACAATGAAAGAGATGATTGTTTTGCATGAAGGAAAAAAAATACTTAATATCCCTCATGAAAGAATGAAATCTCTTTACTACATCTGAGAAGTTACAACTTCATAAGAAGGGTGAAACAAGGGAAAACAAAAAGCAGCATAGATATAGAAAAAACATTGACAGGCATTACTGGGGAAGAGTGGGCAATGTGTACATGTTAGGTTTAGCTTTCAGAGGTCTGAAACTTCTTCCAGGTGGGTATGCCCAGACTAGTATTGTGACAGTGTAGAACTGTAGGTAAACCGATGCGTTTACTTCTGAGATGAAAGCTGCTATTACAAAACAGAACTTCCAAAAACCCTCAATTTTCAAAAATAACTGGATCACACTTCCAAATGTGAACATTGGATATTATAGCTATTTCTTTACAGTGCAGCTCCTTGGCACAAATGAGAATTTGTCACTGGTGCTATTTACTGTATCATTATAATTTTTGTTGCGAGACAGAGGTACAACTTTTTCTACCTCATCTGTTCTTTGAAGGGTAATATATATGGTACTACCCTGACCTTTTTAGTATTCTGTAATTTGATTTGCTTGCCATTCCTATCTTCTTCTGTTTGTGACCTCAGCAACCTGTGACTAGAATGGACACAATCAAAACACAGAATACTGAAAAGGTCACTGAAGTAGAATTTACTGCTTCTGCTTCTCAGGACACACTGAGCGATAAAGTAGTGGTACCTGGTTCTGGTAATTTATTTCCAAGAAGGCTAAAAGAGAGGTAATCTAGTGTCCTTGTGATAACACCTCTGACAGGAGAAGTTCTGTCTGCACCTATGCATGTGCTTTCATGGTAATTAGCAATCTGGCCAGGACACCTTCTGCCTTAATTTGTCTCTATTTAAAATGGCAGTAAATTCAATAAAGCATGTTTTCAAAGTTTACTGGCCTTTAAATTATTTTTCTTCTTCAGTTCAGTTGAGAAGATAAGTAAATGAGGTGGGAACTTTGCAGTCTATTAGAGAGTGTTTATCAGGATGGAAAAAAATCATTGTACAGCTAATGTAAAATGTTCAAAGTGCACAAAATACTCCTGAAAAAGTTTTTCAATCTCATGGATTCACATTGCAATGCCTTGTCTTTTAATGTCTTGTGTTTTTTAATTCTATTCAAAATGTATTTCTTAGAAGGAATTAATAAGTAACTGTCTCTAACAGTGTTTTCCCATGAGTATGAATGGTTTCTTAAGCGTAGTCCCTCTCCTCCAAAATCCAGTGTTGACTAAATTAAGGTGTTCAGCTCTCTGGAACTGCAAGCAGGAAAAAATTAAGCCTGAGAAAGCTGCCTAATGAATGAACTGCAACTAAGTCAATATTTGAGTCAAAGATTCTCCATTTTTGTATGGTAAACCCATAGACATTATAGCACTGTTTTATTAGCTGCGAAAAATATTATAGTCAATTAGTTTTGAATATGCAGATTGTGTATTATGTATTCTAGATATTTTGGTTTTAGAAATAAAACAGTAAGTGCAGCTGTCAACTGGATGCACATTTAAGTTAGGCACCTGTGTTATAGTCAATAATAACTCAATAATACATTAGCTGCATATGTGTGCAAAATTGGTTGGAAAAACAATAAAGAGATAATATGAATGGTATTTTTAATGATCATTTGAAGTGTTTTTAGTACAAAGGTCCACTCTAAGCCTCTAAGAGCAAGCAAGGTGTAAGTGCATCCCCGGGCTGTATCTACAGCAGCTGGCAGCAATTCTCTGCTTTCTGCAATGCATGTACCAGTCCTTATTCTCTGGTCATCCAGACATGCTAGAGCACAGCCCAGTAACCTCCCAGCCCCAGCATTCCTTTCCAAGAGAGTATGTGGAAAGAGAATTTCCACTGGGGTCTCGTTGCCAAACTGGGAAGGCTGTGACCAGGAAATCCACTTAATTAAAGAGCAAGCAGGACTTGGAAGGGTAGGTACTGAGCAGAAGTAAGAGGTAGCTTGATCTATAATTGTATTATTTGATGGGGAACAATGACTTTGAAAATGTGCCAATATTCAGGTAACTTTGAAGGTAGTAAGAGTCTTCCCATTCACTCCAGCAATATTGAAGTGGGAATCAGGGGGATGATATTTGTTTTCTTTTCACAAGACTGCTAGGCAAGTCAATTGCAACAGCAGGAAAACTTGCTTGACAGGGCATGTGTGATGCTATTGGTGTCTCCCAAAATGCTAAGCATGGCAGCCTCTTAACTCTGTTTTCAACCTGTCATACACAGAGGAAATAATGGCTGTTTCTCTATTTTAGTTTTTTTTTTTTTTTTTTTGTTAAATTGATAACTTATTGGCTTGAAGTCACATATAATATTTTGAAAGCTATGAAGAATCTTCATTTAACATATTAACCTAATAGATTGTATGAAAATAGTAGCACCAATAAAAATTATTTCTGGATATGTGTACATAAAGTGAAGGAATTATGACCATATCTCACAAGTAATGTTCAATTAGCTTTTTGGAAGATGATACTTTTTGCCTGAATTGCAGTCTATCTGTTCCTCTGCCAGTCAATCTTTTACAAAGACCTTTTTAACTTAGGGTTAAATCCCAATGTAATTTAATAGAGGTGTCAAGCAAATTGCAAGATTAGTAAAAATTGGTATTGAAAAGAAGATATTAGTATCCTTATTGACAGAGAACACAACATCTGTCCCTGCAAGGCCAGCTCACCATGTATCAATCAACTGGTAAGCACATAGCTTAGAAAGAGACAAAGAACATTGCAAGAGAATGTTTTGGAGAATCTGGGAAGCATATATAATTTCTATATGAGAGGTCTTAGCCCTTCCATACCTTGGGATATTTCACAGAGGGGCATAATGTACAACATTCATTAAAAAAAAAAAAAAATTCCTTAATTTAGCTATTCAAGCAACAACCTTTTTACTTCCCATGATGCACCTGACTTTTTTTGTTTTGTTTTTTTTTGTTTTTTTGTTTTTTTTTTTTTTTTTTTTGGTTTTTTGGTTGTTTGTTTAGTTTTTTTTTTGTAGCAGGATATGACAAAATATGCCAAAAATAATCGTTATTATTTTCTACTCATTCCAGATATCAAGAATATTGAGCTATATCGACTTTTGGTCTGGCCTAAGTTTTTGTGTCATTATTTTCTTTTGTGCCTGAAAGAAAGAGGCTAAATCCCTATGTTTCTGTTGTCATTTCTTTGCCACCTTTGCAAAAAAACTGGAAAAATAAACCCAGTTGACTCCTGACCAAAACAAAATCCCCAATAATTGTTAGCTTTTGTTCTCAGCTCCTATGCAGTGTAGGAATAGAAGAGGAATTTTACTCTTTATAGTAAATATATACAACAAAATAAAATTAATATATTAAAGTGCTAAGAAAGGGAATAGTTCTTGGATGCTGGAACTTGATTGTTTATACTGTTTAACTGCTGGAAAAATCCCTTGTTTGGCTCTGTCTTGGACCAGCTAACACTTTCAGTTCAAATCCTGAGCATGGCTGAAAATGGTAAGGAAAAGAGAATTTAATAGTATAGACAGAGGCCATGCCCAGCTGTCTTCAGTGTCAGAAAATGATCCAAAATATGTTCAATTTATCACTCTAGTCACAGCCTAAGTCTTGGACTAAAAATAAATGCATTCACTGAATATTTTAGTCATGCAGCAATCTTTACTTACTACCTCCAATTTCCTTCAGGCTACAAAAACAATTAAATAAAACTCAAGCTCACCATTTTCTAGAACAGAAAGAAAGCAATATCAAACAGCTTTCTGTCCTCACAGGTGCTGCTGATGCTGAGAATCTACTCTGTTAGACCTCTTATTCAGGAAGGTATATAAGGCAGCTAGAAATGTTACTGCTTGTGAGTAGAAAGGACTTTAGTGTGCTGATGAGAGCAGCCCTGAGGCAAAAGACTTGAGGCTGTTGGTTGATAAGAAGCTTGACAGGGGCCAGAAATGTGTGCTCAGAAAGCCAACTGTGTCCTGGGCTGCATCCAAAGTGTGGCCAGCAGGTTGAGAGAGGTGATTTTCATCTCCTACTCTGCTCTCAATAACACACTAAAGTCCTGCATACTGCAGTTGTTTTGCTTTCCAGCCTAGGTCTGCATTTTTATGGAAGGGAATGGTAACTAATAAACTGGTCTGAGAAAAATGTTCCTTTTTTGCACAGTCACATTCCAATCCTCCTACAGCATCCACTTGTGGGACACAACTACTGCTGTCTTTTGATGACAAAAATCTGTAATTTGTAGAAAAGAATAATTTGTTCTGTTTTCCTTTAAAAATCCATTTTGTTGGCTGGTTATCATGGGAAAGCAATGCCTGAAAAAGGATTACAATCCTTAGAGTAAGCTTAATGAAAAATGCTATTCCATAACTGGAGGAGGTGATGGTAGAGCATATGTGATCTTTTTGTGTAAAACAGACTAAAAATATTGACCTTTATGTTCTTCAAGAAAAGAATTTTTCAATCAAAATAATTTATTATGCTAGTTCTATATCAACAATTTTTTTATGCTAAAATTTTATTTTTCTAGGGTTGAAGTTCTTCACTACAATATGTTGAAGCAAAGCAGTCCATATGTTCCAAAGGTGAAACAGACAAATGGAAATCTGTGATGTAACCTGTTAATGTTCCCAACACAACAAGCATTCTGCCTTGTGCAAAGATGTGGTAAAGCTTCCTCAGCAGTTTTGTGCATGATTTTGATGATATAACACGAGAAGGAAAACTAATCTTATTGTAGAAAAGGGAGCAAAATTAATCTTGAGCAGGCATACCTGCTTTAATTAATGGATTAATACCAGATAAGGAAAAGGGACTATTCTTAGGTAAAAAAACAAACAAACAAAAAAAAAAAAAAAAAAACCCAACCAAAACCCAAAAAAAAAAAAAAAAAAAAAAAAACCAAAACAAAACAAACAAAAAACAAACAAACAAACAAACAAAAAATAAAAACAAAACAAAAAACAAAAACAAAAAAAAAAAAAAAACCAAAAACCCCAAAAAAACAAAACCCCAGGTAAAACAAGTTTCTGCAATCTGGAAGAAACCAGCTGGAGCTGTTCCATCAGGATACACACCAAAACAATGTGGACAAAACTTGTCATTTGTTTTAAGATACAGGTTGATGAAGTTCATTAAGACCACAATCAAAGTTCAAAACATTAAAGTTTGATTGTTAATAGATCTGTAATGTTTCTTTTGTATTTCTCTGTCTTGTAATGAAGGGCAAGAAAATGTTATTCTTCCTATTATAATATTGTTTTTAATTGGAAAGAAACCAGGCAAAAATAAAAAGCTGTTATGAAATCTATCTTATACATGGACTGCTCTTAATGTCCTTGTATCAATAGAAACATTCTTATTTACTTCTGTGAAGGCAAACTGAGATGAAAGGTGAATTTACAATAGCTGGAGGTCAAAGACAACCTTTTCAAACCAGAATGTATAAATGCAGGCACCAAAGTACCTAACAGAAAGTTACAGCAGTGGCCAGCATTACTTAGTTGACATTTAAGTTTGAATATTTTCCTCTATGTGGCTTGTTCATACTGACACTACTGATCTGAAACATAGCTGAAAAATCTTGATTTTTTGTCATTTCATAGGAGCTGCATTGTGTCATTACACCATCAGATTCTGAAAGTTTTTATATACTTGTAAAAGTCTACACTTTCATCACATCATTGAGAGCACAGCCACTGACATGGAAGTAAACCAAAAAAATCCACTGCATTAAAAATAGGTGACAATAATTAGGATTCCTGCTTCATTTTAAGTTTTGTAAGCTGCTTGCATTTAGAAGGAAGTCAAAACAAAAATACAATCTTTGAGTTAGATTCACAGAAAGAATTGATCAGCAACTGACAATGGAAAGTGCTCATCTTCTACTCAGTGGAAACTCCAAATCAAATCCCAATTATAATTGATTGTCTATGCAGTGTAAGCCACAACTCTTAAAAAAGAATGAGCTACTTTTTTTGCCTACAGCTAAGAATCCAACATTTTGAAAATCCTTTATATACTTTCCCAAAAGAAAATTTGTAAGGTTTTAAGTTTGACAAGTATTTTATGTTCTCACTTTCTCAGTAATATGTGCTTTCCTCAGTTTCATAATGAACAACTTATCTGAAGTGAACTGCTCTTCATGAAAAGTGTTATTGTTTTATTTTAATACAGAAAGAAGGTCACTGTTATTAAAGTAGTTGTGTTTACCTGGAAGAGAATTCAGTCTCAAAAACTAGAATTAAAAGGAAAATCCATTTTCTTTGGTAATACATTTACACACAGTTTTAGAGATAGCATTTCAACAAAATAAATTATTCTAGTTTTTATTAATGGGGAATAATATGTCAACATAATTATCATGTAGATTATGGGAATTATATCCTCAGACCTTCCTGTACCATTGTTTTCATATTCTTTCCTACGTTGTCATATCAGCAAACTTCAGCTTTTTACTCTAGAGAGCAATTTAAGTAATTGGACCCAATGATCTTGGAGGTCTTTTCCAGTCTTAACTGTTCTATGATTCTATGAATTACACTAAATGCCAAAAAATTACATTTTCACTATACAATAGAAATCAACAAAAAAATTTAATTATATCTATCTATAGCTATATCATCAATATCTAATCTATATATCTAACTATACCATCTATCTATCTATCTATCTATCTATCTATCTATCTATCTGTATCTATATATCTATATCATCTATATCTATATGTATTTCATCTATCTATCTATCTATCTATCTATCTATCTATCTATCTATCTATCTATCTATCTATCTATCTACTTTTGAATCATTACATTCTGAGGTTCTGTTGTAGCCTGCCTGGTAACTGTGCATAAGAACTGACAGGAAAGCAGCTAGTATATCCCCAGACACTCCAATGTCAAAGAAAAGCATTAATTAAATTAATCTACAAGCCAAATTTTCATATTAATTAAAATCTGAGCATAGCGTAATTATTGTTTTTTTCAGAAATTACTTTTGATTTCTTTGTAATAATTTAAAAATACAGTAGTGTTTTTCAGCTGGTATAAGTTGGCATAGCTTTATTGATTTAAGTTGATTTGCACCTTATTTACATTTCCTCAAAACCCAGTTCACTTCCACTGCACCTGCTGTCATTGATCAATATGCATTCACTCTCCACAGATGAGGAAAAGAAGAGACCACACAAACTTAGTTTTTATTATTTCACTGTGGCGTAGTGAGACAGAAAGAGAGAGGGAGAGGATATAATTTTTTTAATATTTAATTTGAAGAAAGAAACAAATTTAAAACTGCCAAGAGTTAATGAACATATGCTGCTCATACTCAGTTACCATAAAGATCAGTTCATTTCTTTCCACTGAGTTTAACTGGACTATAAAGGAAAGTAATGGGAAAGTTTTGAAATCCCTCACCAGTAGTCATATTTTTTTCCCATCTGAAGCATTGTAAATCTGTTTAGTTTTTCTCCTAATACATGCTATGCTTTACAAAATAATAATGCACTCAGTAATTGGTTTCCGTTTGTTAAAAATGGATGTGTATAAAATCTCACATGAATTCTGTGTTAAAGGAGAATTGCTTTTCAATTCAATCATCTCAGACATTAGCTACTGTAAAATACCAGGCTGAGGTAGAAATTGAATACCAGTAATGAAGTCTTAAGCCTACTGATTTCAGAGCCTCAACTTCACCCCCAAACTTAACATTCATTTTCTACCTGAATTGAGATCCTATGGAAGTTCCAGGCTCAGAATTTTATCATGTTAGAAACTGAAGGAATTAGCAACTTTTGTGTAAGTACAACGGATAAATGAACCTTCTTGTATCTGAATTAATCACTATGCAAGTATGGGCTGTATACTAAGAAAAAAACCTAAATTACTCATCTGTAAAGTGTGTCCACATGCAAACACACAGATACATTCACAGAGCTTGTGAGCATAGACATACATGCACATACATGCACATGAAGTGCCCTCCAGTCCCCCAATTTCCTAAATTTAGAACCACATTACACTATTCAAATTGCTCATTCTATTTCTGCAGATTAATTTTGACAAAATACACAATTTCTGCAAATACTTTTACTTACTTACTTCTAGGCCCTTAAAATTAATTAGTATATGCTTTAAACATTCATTGAGTCTATATTAGGTAATAATATATTTTATGTTCTCTTTTCTTATAATATACAATAATAACAAAATAATTCAGTCTGACATATTGCCTAGTTTTACTCTGTCATGTTCATGTATCTAATAGCTTGAAATATAAAAGTTCATTTTCCCGTGATTATTAATTTAAATTATCATAATTAAAATATTACTTTGCCCCATTACAATAGCCTTTTATGTGCTTTTCTTTAGAAATGTCAAAGTACAGATTTCTTTTGCAATTTTAGCATTGTTTTGCTCACCTTTCATAGAATGATAGAAAGAATGGTTTAGGTTGGAAGGAACCTTAAAGGTCATCTGGTTCCAGCTCCCTGCCATGGGCAGGAGAACACCTTCCAGCTGCTCAGAGCTCCAGCCAGACAGGTCTTGAACACTTCCAGGAGTGGGACATCCACAGCTTCTCTGGACAACTTATCTCAACATGTCATCACCCTCACAATAAGGAATTCCTTCCTAATACCTAGTCCAGATCTGCTCTTTTTCAGTTTTAAGCCATTACCTCTCGCCGAGTCACTCATTTGTCCCCAAACATGTGGCTCCAGGGGAACCACATAGGTGCACACAGTGGCAGTTCTCACAGATGTACAGAAACAGAACTGACATAACTTGTGTCCATAGCCAACAGGGAGACCTGGATGTACTCTCCTGATTGGAAAGCTGCTGCCTGTGCTAGTACTAGGCTGCCTTTTGTCAGGCCTTATTATGTTTCAGCAGTGCACAGTCTTTTCATGTCATACAAGTATGAATAATTGAAACAAATGTGATTATTGTTCTCTCTCTTTATTTCTTGCTCAGTGTATATAATGACTTATTAATGATTTTTTTTTTTTTGTTATAAGAATACAATTTAGGCTGAACTATTTCTTGTAGAGACAACTGTTGTAGGCTGGTTCAGGGTGTCTGATTCATGAAGCGGACGTATGATGTTCAAGATTTTGAACACCTTGTTGAAAGATAGTGTGAAATAGGCTGAGGACAGGAAGAAAACCAGTATAGATAATTTCTCAGCTACTTCTGCAATAGTAATTGATACAACCACAAATCTGATGAAGGCACAAAAAGTGCCACACTGCTGTTCTCTGTCAGCATTGGAAGCAGAGATCACCAAGCAGTGTTTATAGAAGAGGCTGGGCCTTTCATAAATGTACCTCTAAGTTTAGCATGTATCCAGCCTGCCTTTTCAGACTGTCCATAATTTGCAGATTTTTGATATTTTCATTATTCTTTAAAAAACAGAACCACAACAAAAATTTTTGGGAGACATAAAAAAATAACAGCAATAAACATTCACTACACAGAAAAAAGCCCTGAGGAGTCAATACATTGAAGAAAACATGGGTAACATTTGAGAGAAGATGGCTCTACTTCATGGCAGTGTAATTCTGTAGCTAAGTCACAGGAGCAGGTCTCCTGCCTCTGACCTTCAGGTCAATCATATGCCTCTATTTTGTCTGTCACTGGATAACAATCCTCTATTTGAAAAACAAATTGGTTTTATGCAACATGTTTGCACTGTGCTGACCACAGTCAAGGTATGAGTTCAGCCCAGGCCTCTGAGCACTGCATGAATAATAATGACAGGATCACATTTATAATTTGGAATATAGCTTCATCATTTGAGAATTATAGAGGTCCTTTCTGAAGACAAAGAATAAAACAGATTTATACAAAGTAATACCTATAATGCTCTATTATAAATTGCAGACTTGATGCAGAAACTATTGTGCACAGTTCTGTGTCCTGTGATGTTAGTACAAGCGATCAGAAATTTTTCTTCAGGCATTAAAATCAATGAATCAATGAATAGTAATGGGACTGGCTTTATTTCTTATGCTTCAAATTAAATTCAAATTGCTTTAGATTTTTTTAATATCATAAATGCAATCTTAATATGATATTGCTTGCAATATGGCCAAGCTAATGCCTGAGGAGAAATCTCTTTCTTTAAAAGCTCATTTCCCTTGGAGAGCTCAATTTTTCATGTTTAACATTAAATTAACTTGAGCTTTTGTGCCATTTTTTCTGTTCTTAAACCAATCAACATTAATCTGCATAACCAGTCCCCTGAACAAATGTAATATCTAAGTTTTAATACAGCATTCTTTGGTATATTGAGAACACTTAACCAATTCCAGTTGGGAAGTGAAATGGTTAAGTCAATGACATTGCATTTTCACCCAGACTTCTTTATCTGTACTATGAGTCTTTGTTGAGCAATACACATCTTCAGCTACAATCTGCTATCTCTTGGAATTTATTGAGAACATTCTGGTGAATAATTATTTTCCCCTTTCTCATTTTATAAACTTCTTATCTAAAAGAATCAGAGTTTTCCCATAACTTCTATCCAGCGTATAACTCCAACACTTTGTGTTTTTCTAGGTACATCTGCGTTTTTATTGTCATTCATCATGGCAGAGATATGTGGAAATAGCTCCATATTTCATTTTGTTGTATCAGTGCTGTAGTAATGGGAACATCTTTGACTCAATTCCCTAGTTTAATGGAATTGTGGAAACCCTCTATCTCAAGGTTTCAAAACTCACTTCATGCTCACAATAACTCTCAGGCTTGATGATGCCAGCCAGTTTTTATTCCTCTATTCAGAATAAAATATAACTACAAATTCAAGGCTTTTAATGCTGTGCATATCACCTGTAGTCTGGTAATTTGGGCACTGGAGTTCTTTGTCATCTTTATGCATTTGAAATGTTCCTGTCGAAGCACCAAGGGAAATCTGTATTTTTAAGGCAAGTAATTTACTTAGAAGTATGTGAATTGCATATTGGGATTTGATAGAAATTTAGAAAGTATCAGAGTAATAGATTAAAATAAGAGTGCATATGAAAAAACAGACTAGAAGAGAAATTATCCAGAGTTAAAAATAGAAAGTTTTTTATAGGGTGAGGCAAGAAGGCAGAAAAAAAAAAAAAAAGCAACTAAATTTGCTACAATTAGGAAACTGGTAAATGCTCTTGCAATAGCCATGTGGAAACTCTGGGAATATGCAGTAATTTTTAAATGCTGTTAAGATGGTTTGGTCCTGTGCTTTGAAAAGATACCACCAAGTTGAAATGGATGGCTTATTTGATTTTTTTCATACTGCATCAATTTTTCTTGCAATAAAGATGGTGTTGCTTATCTATCCATCTGCAATCTGCACAGAGTACCTTTATCAAAAAGATTTTATCTGTCTGTGGGGAGAACAGCAGACACCTCTAGGGCAACATTTTAGGAATTTCTCTCTGATTAACAGTGCAACCATGAGGAAAGCTGGTGAAACAGAAAAGTAGTGTAAAATTTCTTAAGCAGAATGAAGGCACTTGCTGTAAAGGTCTTGCTTCTGGGTCATCTGAAATACTTGACAAATTGCAAGTGCTGTTGGTATCACCTGGCACTTGATCATCCCATGTATATTTCATCAGGCTTTAAATGGACATCTCTTAGTGTAGAGAGGCTCCTAAATTAGCTGAAACCTAATCAGAAATCCATCTGGCACAAACTCACAATAAGTTGCTAGGTGTGATTCATAAAAATCACATTATGTGTTTCTGCAGGGCATTATTAGTACTTTTCTTGTATGTTTTCTGAAATGAAACATGACTCATTTTTATGCCAAAGCACAGGGCCGGCTGCATTATGCTAATAGTGATGCTGCTTAGATGACCCAGGAAAATGCATTCTTTTAGCAGCTCAGTATGTTCTGTCAGTTACCTGGCTGCACACTGAGGAAGAGAAATAAGAAAAAAAAAGCCCCTCAAAAACCCCAGATCCTTACACTGAAGGCTAACAATGTCTTATAGCATCAGTTGGAACCAGACATAAGCCTTATCATGGAACTAATTAATTAATGCTTTACCAGGAAAAAGACTCTTAAAATATTAATACCTGGAATAACTATAGGCATGTTCAGCATTTAGATCAGAATGCTTTTGTGATTTTTTTCATGTAAATCCCTAGCTTCTTGCAAGCCAATGAGAACATTCTCTTGAAGCACAGTTTTAATGGATCTGCTGAACAATCTAAAAAAAAAAAAAAAAAGAAAAAACCATAAAGGCTGAGAGTGAGCCATGGGATCAGTCTAGCATGGAGACTGACTCAGCTGCCCAAATCTTGTTTCTTCTGCTCTCATTCACATGATTTTCTAGGGAAAGAGCAGCAAGAGGAATGAATACTTCCATTGAAGTCCTGTAATACTGGGTATATTTCTAATTGCAAACCCTGTAAGAATCATGATGAAAAAATGACCTCTTCTTTCCTCTTCTTGGAAAAAAGAGCTTATAGAAGTCTCTGGTTTTCTTATTTAATGATATATTTGGAGAAGCATCATTTGCCTTCTGGTTTGTAAATCATGGTTTGAAGCTTTTTGTGGCAACATCTTTCAAAAGGAAAGCTGAGATTTCAAATAATTTTTATCTTGAAGGAGCTGGAAAAGTGTCCAAGCTCTAAGAAGTTTGTAAACAGAAGTCAGAAGCTGCTTAGAATTTTTCCTTGCTCTACCTCATGATTTCATGAGGTTAATTTTGTATTTCCGATATACCAGTTCACCCAACAAGGTTCATGTTCTTGATTACTTTTCTATTATCTTAACCAGAGTATGTTAGACGGGAATTTACATTTGTTTCTTTTATACTGGGTCTGCAGAGTATCTTGAACACTTACATAATTCCTTTTGATGTGTAAACATTTTCTTCAGCCTATTTGGCTGCATTACTGATTCTTTAAAGCTTCTCTGTTATTATTTGTTCATAATGATATAAATGTGCTAGTGTTTTTTTCTTTTCTTTCTTTTTATTGTCATCAATTGTCACACAGTTTCTCAATATTAAAATTGTAATCCACTAGAGAAATGATCAGTCATAGAGCCACTGTTGTACTAGTAAGAAGAGAAAAATAAGGTTTATTCTTGGTTAAATTTTTATGGACTTTTGATGTAAAAGACATTAGATTGTTAAGAAAACTTAACAGTTCTTCTCAAAGTGACTACTCTGAGTGGTCCTATATGACTTCCTGAGGTAGGAGAGGGGCAGAGTGCTAACTAAAGATCTCACCTGTGCACTCACTCCCCTTCTAAGAATGGCAATGACTGCCTTGGAACCAAGTGGAGCAAATGAATCCTGGATACGCATGCAGTGATGAACAACTTCCTGTATGTGTTCTTCAGAGACAGCCTAGGGATGGAGGTGACTTTTAAGGGCTGGTCTCTGCCAAGGGACACTGTATGACTGAGGGTCCACCTCTGCTTCCATGATCTCTTAATTTTCTGAGGATGTGGATAAGGTGCTTTAAAACTGAGCTAAGCATCCTTTAGGGATTCAATAAACTTGCATTAGATTTCAACATCTTCACTTGGCAAGTGCTCCCCCTTTCTTTTCCTACATGATCACCAGTGCCATGGCTTTTTGGACTTCCTGGGTTCCCATGGATGTATATGCATTTGTACCATGTAGGATAACATAACTTTTTAAAAAAAAAAAACAGTCTCCTGACTTCACACAGTGTTCAGCTACCTACTGCATGGGTTACTGGATCCTCAGCTCCTCACACACTCATGGGTTTGAAGAATCAGGTTCCAGTCAAGCTGTGCAGGTGCATAAGCATTGTGAAAACCCAGACTGCTTCTTCCCAAGAGGGGAGAGAGCGAGGAGAGGACAGAGTGACAGTGTCACAGCTTAGGAACAAACCAACCACTTCCAAAAGAATTCAGAAAGCTGGGGACCTTTTTGCATTTGCATATCTGTTCAAAGCCATCACACAACGTTTCTTGTGCAGAAAGTGTAACAGCTAGATTATAGTGAGTTGAATTAGTATTCCCTCTCCTCAACTAATAATAATTAATACTTTCTAAATGTTTGATTGGAGGCTATTTTAGCTCAGTTTCTTCTCTTCCTTGTGAAATTATGATTGTTAATGTCCCCACATTCTTTCCTCTGCCTTCAGAATGTCTTATTTCACATAAGCCAGTCATCAGGGAAGCAGGTCTACCATGCATGCATATTTTTTAATAGCAACACTTCTGGCAAAAGCTAAATGTTGAGATGTGCTACAGTTGTATAGCCAGTTTTGTGACATTCTCACAGCTAGCAAATACAATAACTAATTCAGCTTTAAAGGATTTGAATCAGACCTTCAACTCATGAAAATCAATGCATTTCTTCCACAACTGAAGGAACTATGACTATTTACCCTCTTTGCAGCCCCTAGATCTCTGTAATAGATTTGACATTTATGTTTTAAGCATCATAAATCCACAAAAGTGTCCTTAACTCTGCTAGAATGCTTCAGTATCATGTAGGGGTCACAATGCTCATGCCCTAAATCAGGAAAACAATTAACCACTAGACTTTTTGAGGTCATCCATGAGCAGAAAAGTAATTAGGTCTAGATCCTCACAGATAAAAAAATTAGCTGCCAAAATGCACAGATGGAATTTTCAAATAATGCTTAATAAGGTGAGATGCCTAACTTGTATTGATTCCTTTGAAAATCTGACCTTTAGAGCTTAATTTTAAGCTTTCCCATTATGGTTTAAGAGGGTGTGAAAACTTAAGTACGCGCTTGAATGAGTTTCTTTCAGGAAGATTCTTCCACAGACTAAACAGAAATACAGAGCAAGACATGGCAAAGGCAGCCTGAACCAAGAGGGATTCTGTTGATGTGTTTTGTGTGGCAGCAGACTGAACAATGCCCTTTTCCAATTAAGATTAGTTCAGGGGGAGCAAGTTTCGAATTATTTATTTCAGACACATACACATGTAATTCCAAGAGAAAAATATCTACCCCAGCTGTGGTTTGTGAAGTAAGATGGATTGCTAGTCCCTCAATAAAGCACTGGCTTTCCCTTTAATTCACTTCTCTCTTCCTTTGCTATGCTTCTCTTCTGCTCTTATACGCTGTGACATCCTGCAGTGGAGGTGCTAAGCACTCATGGTGATGGAAATGGAAGAGGAAGGTAGAAAGACAGAGTGTAAATTCTCAGAAATTAAGGATAAATTAACTTAGGTATGTGGGGAGAAGGAAACCCACAGTTTAATGGACTGTTATCTTGGATTTTGTGGCCCAGAAACAACTGACATTGCTGCACTGTTCTTTGAATTGATGGCTGGAGGAGAAGATGGCTTTTTGCTGGTATAAAAATTTTTGATTTTAAATGATCACCATGCTTCTCTGAAATCACTCCTGGAGATCAGGAGATCTCTTTTTAGAGACACCACCCAGAAATATTAGTGCAGGACTGTGCAATCACAAAAGAAAATATTTTTTGATGGTAGGAATATGAATAAGTACTCTTAGCATGTACTCTTATGCAAACAAAGAGATCTAAAAATTTCTGGCCACTGTTTCTGAGAAATTACATAAAATGGAGAAATGCAAACATAATTTTCAGTAAAGTGGAGTTTTGTTTGGTTTTTTTTTGTTTGTTTTAATTTTTGTTTGTTTGTTTGTTTTTTATCATCTCAGGTTCCAGTTCTATCTTCAGTTCAAGGATTCATTGCATTCATGTAAAGACCACATAATAATAATTTATACTTTTATCATAAACTGAAGGCAGCTGAAGAATAAAATGTATAAAAAGTGTTTTGTAATTTAATAAAAAACCCTCAGTTTTATGGAATAAGTAAATTTTCTCTAATTTGTGTCTCTGGAGGGATATCAAGATTATATTTGTACATAGTGTCTATTATATTTAACAAAGAAAAATCTCTTTATCCCCAGATGTTGGCAGTTTACCTGGAATATCTGTAAATCCACACGCTATTAAGTTTCCAAAGAGATGCATGAGAGACTTAGCTTCTAAATCCTGCCAAATTGGGCCTGATATTTGTTCAAGTTGATTCTTTAAACTACAAACAAGATAGGAACCATACAGTACACAGTGTGGTTTTGTATTTGATTAGTTTTCTACATTTGTGGAAGGCATAGAACTCTGTATTTTTTGCAAGCCTGTAAAGTAAATGATTAAGACAATACAAATTTTGCAAATGCCATACTGAAGGTGGAAAAACATCTTGGAAGTACATTTGCATCTTATTATTCAAATTTCTACTTGGTCTGCATAGAGTGCAGAAGAATTTACTTTCAAAAAAAAAAAAAAAAGAAAGAAAGAAAACAACAGAAATGCCATTATCTATTTCTGCTTTGTAAAATTTGGATAGAATTACTTTGACCTTAAGACATGACTTAGAAATTTGGAATGCTTGAATTTTTTTGTCCAATAAAGTATACCTCATGGGTTTCTATGGATTGAAAGATTTGTATTTTACTAGCCTAACTTGTTTCTTTGTAAAGAAACCATGTTCATTGGTTTGACTATCTCTTGCATGTATTTGAAATGTTCCCCCAGTATTGTAGATTACCTAGCTAAAGACCTTTTCACACATTGCACATTCTTATTACTTGTATTGTCACTGCAAATTGTGAGGAGAAACTGTATCAAAAATTCCTTTCAAAAGAATGTGGACTGAAAGAGAAAGGAATTAGAAAATAAGGTAGGCTCTGGTACCTTTACTGCTTATAATGAAACACATATACATGGTAGTTTTGATAGAATTCTAATGCAGATTTATTACTGGAATCTGGACCTTGCTGTAAAATGCAGTCAAAAGAACAAATAAAGAGCAATGCATAGAAAGTAAAGATGTCAGATAGTAAAATGTCTCTTTTTAAAAAGCCTGTCTTTTTCACAAGCCTTTTTATGAACTTTTTATGAAGTTTCTGGAGCAGACCAAAATAATTAGGGAAAAATGACCTTGAGATTTATGCTGTGTTCAGAACAGTGACATGTCCAATCACTGTAGGAAAGGGTGGCAGATTGTGATTGATGTTTTCAGAAGAACTACAAAGTGAAGTGTTTGAATGGTACCTTAGGTTTCTAACCATGTATGACAAATGCAGGCACTGTGAGAAGCTCTTTATCCCCAGATGCTGTGAAAGCACATAACAAATTTCATATGGATGAGCCTATGAGTAGACTATCTAAAGAGCTAATCTAAAATCTCATTTTCAGAATTGATTCTGGTGTTTCAGAAGAGAACATATCCCTGAATATAGATCTTATATCAGGAGGATTAGGACGTCAGTGATTAATCTGAATTTAATTTTTAGACATTTTGTAGGATTTCTATGGCATATATAAAACACTGAACTTGTTGAACAGCACGTCCCATTTCAATTACAGTTTTAATGAAGAAATGACTTTTACAAGGAAAAAATTCTCATGGGCTTAATATTTTAAAAAGATACTTCTTCCCCTATTCCCCTCCATCCCCTGTAAATCAGGTACATTTGGTTGTTCTTGATGAAACAATAACATATTCATTATCCTGCCAGGCTGTGCCATATTTTATAATGAAGCAAACCAGCTCTTGTCTTTTTTATGTTTATTTATACCTCTGCAGCTCCACTAGCACCTTGGGAAAGAAAACACTTTGAGTGAAGTCTAGTGACAGGCTTTAAAAAAGTTGGTAGACAATTAACTTATTCCCATCCCAGGTCAAAGTGCTTTGAGTACCCTGTCAGCCTTCTAGCTGACATGTAATTTTAAAGGGATTTGTGTGTATGGCAGTCACAAAACACACAGAACCACCGAACAGGTAAGGAAGGACCACTGGAGGTCATCTAGTTCAACCTCCCTGTGCAAGAAAAATCCCATAGGGAGTGCTCAGGATTTTGTTCAGGCAGCTTTTTATATCTTCAGTGAGGGAGACTTCACAAACTCTCTGCACAATCTGTTCCAGTGCACTGTCACCTACACAGTAAAGAAGTTCTTATGTTCTGGTGGAACATCTTGAGCATTATTTTCTGCCTGTTGCCTCTGTCCTATTACTTGGCACCACTGAGAAGAGGTATCTAACTCCATCCTCTTCTCTCAGTATTTTCCAGGCTAAACAGAACAAGTTCCCTCAGATTTTCCTCATAAATGAAGTGCTTCAGTCTCCAGTCATCTTCATACATGTGTGTTAGAGAATCAAGAATCTCCAGGTGTCTTGTACTGGGAAACACAGAACTGGACACAAAATTCCAGGTGCAGAAGGAAAGGTTCACCTCCTCAACCTTCTGGCAATGCTGCTCCTAACACATGTCAGGATATCATTGGCCTTCTTGGTCAGGTTGAGGTGAGTGAAAGGTTTGTACAGCTCTTGAATGGCAAGAAGAAAAGCACATAGCACCAGTCCAATTTCCAGAACCACCACCAATGCCCCTGATTTTCTTCCAGAGTCATGCTATGAAGCTTCAGCCCTAACAATTTTTAAAAACTTCTCTGTTATTGGCTGAGACTTTCCAGAGCATTAATTTGTTTATGCTCTTTATACAGGCTACACATGGTCCCCAAAGGAAGGTGGTGGAACTCTCTAGTCAAGTTTATGCACACTGCCAAATAGCTTCCGAACAAAAAAATATTTCATCACAATTACAGTAACCCCTAATTCCAGTCACGTGTACTTTTTTAAAAGTTGTATTTTATAAGATAATTTGACCTATCTTTGATTTATACCTATGAAACTTGAAGCCTGATTTCTAAATTAGTCTGGAAATTGTTTGGCTGAAAGGCATTACTGGACATAAAGCATTTTCCCTCACCTCTTACCTTTATGTGTGTACTGTGAAAACTGATATGAAATACAAAACATAAATTCTCATTCTGTTGTTTCCATTCATAGTAATTCCATACATAAATACTCTTCATTATTTGCTTGACCCATCCCTTTTCTTAGCCCACCTGCATTTGAATACTCCATTTTTTCAATTAAGATGTAAGTGAAGATGAAGCATGTTTTCAGCTATGGGAAATGTTATCACAAAGTCATAAGTTTTCTCCCTGATGAAGTGTCCACTAAATTCTTTAAATATAAAAAAAATAAAGGTTTGAGATTAATTGATTGAATATTTTAAGCTTTATGTCACTGTCTGAAATTTTGAACCCTCATTTTCCTTCAAAATCAGAATGAGTATGTTTGAGTGAAAAATCTCTCTTTGTGAAATATTAATGGTAAGGACATAGTGCACATTTATGAAAGTGATAAAGGCCAGGTTCCTGTGGTTAAAAAAGTATTGAAACTTACAGTCATCATTTCATAAATGGTACCAGTGTTTGAGTGTCATTCACCAGGGAGTTATGATTCACATCTTTTTTCAATACATTTTGCTCTGTTGGCAACATAAGAAACCTGTGGAACTGCAGGAGTTGTTTTTCACATAATGCACTGAAATTGCCTTTGAAAACACATGCACAAGGTGCACACAGATGGTCTTTTATTTTGCAGTGGTGGTTCAGATGAAATGTAGAATGGATACCATATAAATTCTTAGAAAATAATATAAACAAGTCCCTGGTCTTATTTTTCAATATAGATTTAAATAGCAATTTTATTATGTGATAATTAAAAAATAAAATAAAAAAAAAATAGAATAATATTTTATGTGATAATTAAATAAGATATGAGATATTAGAATAGGTTCAAAGTAACCACCTCTATTCTTTGACTATGTAAGGGTTTCTCTTGACAGAGATTTTCTGTCTTCCCTAAAACAGGAAAGTTATTTGGATACATAGTTTTTATGTGGATAGAGGACATTTTTTTCTTCCAAAGCAGTTATGAGATTGTGCTTCTGCTTAATCCTGTGGGCATGTTTTTTCTTCTGGATTACAAGACCCAGCATCTGCTCTAATCTCTCCCTGTGGATGCCCCCAGTATGTTGTGGGGACCACAAAAACCCATTGCAGGACTGCATTGGGTTCTGTGGGCTGGAAACCCTTGACTCAGAAACTCCTACTGGGGCTTTCTTGTTCAAGTTCTGTTACTCATTTTTATTGGTCTTCAGAATGGATTAAGAATGGATTATGGGTTTACAATAAATTATGGAGTTAAAACAGCAAATCACTCTTTAGCCTTACCAGTTTGACCAGCTCATTCATGAAATGAGTCTACTTTTATAAATAGCATTTTATGTGGTCACTGTGTCTCTCAGATGTTTATTTAAAGAGTCTCAAAAGTTTTTTATTTGCTTCTTTCACATTTTTAAGTATTATCCAAAGCCTTTTGAGCTTCTGGGCTTGACAAAGCTGTGTGCATTTCAGATGTTTTTTCAGCAGTTTTTTGGTTCTGAAAATATTTTCCATGCTGCTTTAATGGGTGACATTTCTCTGTAAGGTTTCCTCAAAAATAACCTGTAGAATATAATTGTTCCATCTTCGGTCTCATACAGCTTCTGACAATGTGTAAATGTTCAGAAAGCAATTAGTAGTCAAGTTTGGCAGGAAGGAAAGGAATAGAGCTTACTGCTGACTACATAAACAGATAAAGTCAACTGTTTGAGTTTGCTGAAGCTTATGGAAGCATCTCGCCTCACAAATAGACACGCTTAGAGTTGTATTAGATGTTAACACAGACATTCATTGTTATTCCTTCTTGTAGGAACATTAAATCAGCCTTGAATATTGCCAGAAAATTTTATTGACCCTAGCCCGAATATTCAGGTTGGATGCTTTTGACTCTGGAAAATATATTTCATATCAACATTTACTATGATATTATAATTTTGATACCTTTCTATTCACTGAGCTTCTGAAAAAACCTTTTCAATATAAACCCTCCTTTCAAGTTCTAAAAATATAAGTAAAATAGATAGAATCTTAAGAACATTCTTACTAAAATAAGATAGTTTAATATGATGGTTTTAAAATATGTCTTAAGACATTTGTGATGTGTTTCTTCAAATTTTTTACTTATTTTATCAACACCACACAATCTACCTATTTTATCTTCTGACCTGACTGCAGATATTTCTCCTTACAACTTTAGCAATTATACACTTTTTAAAACAATCATATGCTGTTTTGACTATGAAAAAGATGCTTACTGAAAAATTTTAATGGCCAGCCTGAGTCAACATTAATAAAAAGTATAAAATGCAATACAAAATATCAATTTTAATCTGTATTATCTGGATTTGATGAGTAATGTGTTGAATGGAAGCTGCTGTTATATAACAAATACAGCAATAATTGAGATAGAGTAAAAACAGATGAAAATATTTTCTGTAAAGAACAACTAGAGGAATGTTGTTGAAGATTTCAGAAAGGACAAATGTTTGATGGCAAGATATCCTGGAGCCTTGCTGTGTTTCTTGGAATTAAAGAAAAAAGTTATTTCAACTCTGAAATAACGTTTGAATCACATGTTTACTGGATGTGTTTGCAAAGCAAATAATTTTGTACCCTCTACATTTGGTCAGCCATCAGGGTAGGTCAGCTTACCCTCTATAGATATTATAATTTTTTGCTTATTCCCTGTGCAGGCAGCCTCTGGTCTGTTTGACCATTTTCCTCAGATAACATAGGACACAATTCCAATTAATTTTATAGTTTTGAATTTGAGTTCTAACAATTCTCAGAACCTCTTGGATTTTCTGGTTGGTCATCTTTTATTGGTTTTGATGTTGTTCTTTTGTGTGTGTGTTTTTTTGTTTGTTTGTTTGTCTATTTGTTTGTTTGTTTTTTTGTTTTTTTTGTTTTGTTATTTGTTTTGTTGGGGTTTTTTTTGGTTTTTTTTTTTCCCCCTGATATTAATAAATTAAGTCTGCTTCCTTTTTTCCTAAAAGAAAGGGATATTGAGGGTTTGTTGGCCAAACATGTCTTCCTACTCTCAGGCATTACTTGTGTTCATTTTTATTTTCTCCCTCTTTCCTACTCTGTAACCCTAAGGATAAGAATGATTTGGGATAACTGGGATTGTTTTTTTCCAGCTCAATGTTCTGCTCTTTTAGGAATCTTTCTTTTCCCTGTAACAGATCTCCTAACATTTTCTTAACTATTTCAGTTCAGTGTCATTCCTGGTGAGTCTGAAGATCTGGCACATTTTGATTCATTTTTGCTTTCTTCATCCTTCTAATAACTTGAAAGACATGATATGTTTGGCTTTGGGGTAGAAGTCATTCTTCTATCCAGAGTATCTTAAATAGTGCGTTTGGCTGCTCTGCCAGGGCTAATCGTGGTTTTGACTACCATACTTTCCAGTGCACCTGTTTCTTACTTAATTAATAAATGCTCCATTTGTTTCCAGAGTAGTAGCCCATTCATCTTCAGCTGCAGTGCTTTCCACTTGTTCCATGAAAAATTTCTCTCTGCTAATCATGCTGTTATCAATCCTCTCTTCACACTGTGCACAGTTTTCTGGCACGTGACAACTCCCACTCCTGTTTTGCTTTTGATGGATCTTGAAGCCTTTCCTTTTTCTTTTAATTTTCCCAGAGGTCAGACACCTACTTGCCTTTTGAGAGTGGCCACAGCAGACCAACTTAAGTGGTGTCACACTGGTTCACACTCAGAAGTCCCACTCTCCTGGCCATTTTAGTCCCTGTTATTTGTTGCATCAATGGTATAACATCATTGCTTCTCTCTCTTACTCCTTCAGGCAGAAGACTGGTGGTCTTTTTTTTTTTTTTTTTTCCCTCAAGAAACTGATAATCAACTATTATTTTTTAATCCTGTGTCTTTCCAAAAACTTGTGAGGTGTAGCCCAGGATGTCAAAGATTATGAGGTGTCTCTGTGTGGTATCCTTAATCTTTCAAGATATATTTATATATATATATATATAATCATAAATATACAGTATTAATTTCTTTCATACTTATTCACAATCTTTTTATATTTATCCTTTCTGCCAGAGTTGAATGAAAACTAATAAGCTCACCATGCTCTTCAGAATAAAATATCCTGGGTAAATAAAGCACGGACAGCTCCGATCTTCTTTTTTTGTTGTTTTTTCTTCTTTTAGTATGCCCTTCTTGCTTGTAGAAAATAAATTGGTTTTTTGTTGAATATTAAAGTAGATCCAATCATATTTCAATCCCTCCGACCTTTTCCTCTACAGCAAAGGCATCTGACATAAGTCTTCTTTCTGTGTCAATTATCAATCTGTTCATATTTAGTTCTCATCTGAGCTACTTCATAGTGGGCCATAAGTAACAAAATTTGCTCTACATTTTGACTACAGTACTGGTAGAAGTACTTTCATATGCCCTGGCTTTATCTTGTCATACAGGAAAGATCTTGTCATCAGTGTCCTCTTCCATGCAAAGAATCATAGAATCATAGAAGGTTTGGGTTGAACAGAATCTTTACAGACCATCCAGTTCCAATCCCACTGCCATGGGCAGGGACACCTTCCACTAGAAAATATTTCTCAAAGTCCCATCCAATCTTACTTTGAACAGCTCCAGGGACAGAACATAATACTGGCAGTACCAAGGAATCCTACCTGAGAAATCATAATATTACTTCTTTTAAGAGGACTCTTTATTTTCAGTCTTTTCCCTTCCTTGGTCTTTGCAGGTGATATAATATAGGTTTCATCTATTAAATGAGAGACCCTTGCTGATACTTTTTTTCTCTTTGGATCACTGTTGTGCTCCAACTTTGGAAGACAAACCTCCCTCATGGTTCTTGGCCCCTCCCTCTCTTTTTCTTTCCAGGTATGGCAAGTTAATTAACTCAAGCTTTGTCAGTCACATATCTCTTAGTCCTTCCAGTCCGCTTAAGCACCTCCTTTCCTGTCAATAAAGAGGAATGTATTTCATCCAATATTTTCTACCCATAAACTGACTTTAATCCTGCAAGGTGCAGCCTGTCAGTAAATCGTGTCATCCTTAACAAGCCTGGCTGATTCCAGAGGGGTTTACATTTCACAAATGTAAGTAGCAGATTTCATGGGGCTTGGTGAAGACTTGTGCTTACCTAAGATGACATTGTCCCTCACATCATGCTGGGCTAAGAAGTGAGATTTGGTTTCTAGCACAAAACGGAGAAATCTGAAAGTCCTTTTATTTTTTCCCCATTTTGACTAAAAATATGTACTACAAGAAGAGATTCTTCTATGTACTGCCTGTGTATCTGGGTAGAGTCATTTAATCAGACAGAATCTATGTGGAAAGATCAGGAAGATAGCTTTGATTTCTCTCCTTGCACTCTCAGTGTCTGACCTGACAGCTGTCAAATTCTTTCATAAGACAGGAACAGTTTTAAAATTTGATATTTAAGCAGAAGCTCCCAGGGATGAAACAATGTCTTTGCTAGCACACACTTGTTCTGTCATTCAATCATATTTTAAAGAATCTAAAGTTCAGACAAATCCATCAACCTTAAACAAGTATGATGAGACAAAAGATCTGGCTTGGTAATGAAGCTTTAAATCCTACTAACAAAAGCATAAGGACAGAGAAGGTACAGAGAATTAGCAGAGATTCACTGTGGTTGTACTAAATTTTGCTTATAAGTGTTGTATTAAACATTTAAAAGTACACTTTCAAAAATGCATGGGGCTTTCACAGCAATATTTTCAGTGACACTAATGGGCATCAGGTGATTCATTTTGCACACACAGCTTTGAACATCCATTCTGTTCTGTTCTCTCCTATACATTTTTTTCTGCCAGAGCCATCATTACATCTCAGTACCTTCCAGTAGTGCTGCAAACTCTGTAATAGTTTTCATGAGTGACTTCTTCTTTTACATATTCTCTTAATTTTTATTTTTTAAATTGATAAATTAAGAATTTTATGCAGTTATACTTGCCTGAAAGTCATTCCCTTCCTCCCTCCTTCCTTCCTTCCTTCCTTCCTTCCTTCCTTCCTTCCTTCCTTCCTTCCTTCCTTCCTTCCTTCCTTCCTTCCTTCCTTCCTTCCTTCCTTCCTTCCTTCCTTCCTTCCTTCCTTCCTTCCTTCCTTCCTTCCTTCCTTCCCCTTCCTTCCTTCCTTCCTTCTTCCTTCCTTCCTTCCTTCCTTCCTTCCTCCCTCCCTCCCCTTCCTTCCTTCCTGGATATTATTGACCAAGTTTTAGCAGAAAGTATATTTTAAAATTTCAGCCATCATTGGTCTGATATGCATGAACAATTCCTATAGCACAGACTGTCAATGTAGCATTGAAAGTGAGGTCTAGAACTATTAATAAGATTTTAATCTTTCATTACCTGAGATGTTCAATGAATTTGGCTTTGCTGTGAAGAAGCTGGGCAATTTATAGAACTGCATCCTTCTGGAAGTAAAAATAAAAGGGTACTCAGAACAACAAGATCACACCTATACTTAGTCTAAGAAAGTCTAAATATTTACCTCATTACAGGGGAAGTACAGGAAGAATTAATATTCAATGTGGATAATAGTGTAAGAAAGAAGAAAATATACGCATACCTTAGATGACACATTTTGTGAATTTGAAGAGAGATTTTCTGCCTGGCACCAGGTTGATAACCTCTTTCCAATCCCTAGCACCACAGCATCAACAACAATAAAATCCTGAGCTCTAAACACCTCCAAAAACAGGCTGGTGAGAAAGTATACCCCTGGAAATCCATACTGACATTTTAAAATGTGGAAATGAAGCATTTCTGGAACAGCAGAGGGAAAGATTTTTTCAACAAAATGACCACCTTTTGGTCATCATAAGTCTTCCATCAAGGATTAGGTGACCAAAGCGGAAGAAAAGGGAAAATTACTTCCAACTGAAGTGTCAGATCATGTGCATCATACAGACCAAAAAGGTATTTTCTTTCTCTTTATTCAGGGGATGTAAATTGTGCTTTAGAAGCAAAGATTTCTCTGCATGGTGCAACAGAAAAGAATCCAGAACTTTTAAACCCAGGGAGCCTTTGAAAGCTATTTTTAAAATTGGTTTTTCCTGCAGGGTTCTACTGAGCTTAATGAACCTAGTGGGCTTGGCAGGCATTCCTGCTGGCTCGTGCAGCCTGTGGGAAGTGGAGTTACTCTGGAGCTCATCCATCTCCACATCACATCTCAAAGCAGCAGCACTACCAGATGTGCTAATGGAACAGTTCTGCCAGCCTAGTTGATAAGCACTTACATTTTTAAATTCTTTGCCTGCTAAATTTAAATTACCCCTGCACACTTAAAGCTACACATACACACAAACACACACACTTATGCTAACAGGCAGGTCACCTACAAGCCTAGCAAGCATAATATTGTGCAGATGAAGGCTGCTCAAGATATTTGCACATTCCTGGAAAATCCCAGTTCAAACTAGGCATTTTATTAAATCTATATTGAAAATATCTCCTTCACAGAAAGAGTTTGTGTAACTATTTCTAACAGCATTGCTAGTCCTGCTGTTTGAATTCACAGGCTGATACGTAACAAGCTGAAGGCTAATAAGCAGGCTTACCTTGCTGCATTAAAGTGGGATATGGAAATAAAATTAAAAAAAAAAAAAAAATCCTTCCAAAAAATAAAATCCAAGGAGTTTCTAACAACTTTACTCTGTTAGTAGTAAAATCTCACCAAAACTAAGCAAATCAGTATAAATTAATATTAAATTGAGGTATTATGGTGAAATATTTTTACTCTTAAAAGAAAAGAGAGCATAGCTTGCAAAATTCACATCCAGGAAGGCAAAAAGGTGCCATTATCAACCCCAGAGCTGAAAGTAGTTTATTATAAAGAAGCATATTATAATTTACTTGTAGAAATTATTGTGTTATTGGTGCAAACCCATTTGATCTCCCAATGTAAACTCATCAAGTCTGTTTGTCCTCTTAAGTTTCCTTGCTGCTAACTTGCCCTTTAATTAAATTTCTCTAGGAATTGAAGGAGAAACTGTGTCTGCTTGACATCTCTCCAGTGGAATCAATATCAATATTTTTACTGATTTAATTGGAGAACAATCAGACCTTTGATACACTAAAAATCCTAATCAGGAAATTTATAGAAACAACTGTGCAGTCTGAAGAGTTGTACAGGTGCAGGGATGGTCCAGTAATATCCCCAAAGGGACTTACACCCCAGCCTGAAATTGTGGAGGTCTTCCTTCCCACTGCTCTTTTCCCTTGATTGTGGGAGAGTTTTAAATAAAGTTTAGTCTTGATATTGTAGGGTGCACAGTTGAAAAACACAGCTATGCAGGGGGCAATACTGCTGACTAAACTTGTGTCACCTATTGATTAACATAACCACCCCTGAGTTTTTCTTAATGCCACTTTATTCCTGGTTCCTGCATTAATGCTAGACAAACACAGAGTAGAAACTTAATTTATGTGTTTCCAATAGATAGGCTTCAGAACCACACAAATGTACACAAAGTATTTCAGCAGGGCATTTTCACAGTGTCACTTCTGTAGGAACACCTAATATGTCACTGCAGATTAAAAACTAAAGCTACTGGAGAGGAGTGCAGCCCAAGACAATGCTTGAGAACAGGACTGATTTCATAAACCTTTTCTCTAACTCCTGTTTTGGGTTCTGGCCTTTGCATTTTTCAGTTTAACATGGTTTCACTGGAGTATGAACCAAAGAGATTGCAGAGCTAGGAAACCTTTAAATAATGGAAAGAGGTGAACTGAAAAATTGGATTCCTTCAAGCTTCATGGCCCAAGTGCTCAACCTAAACCTAAGTCACCTTATTTATCTCCCCACCCAGCCTCCTTTCTTTATATCCATTGCTACAGATGGTCAAAACACTTTGTTAGACAGTGATTTTTTTTCTGTCAAAACCCAACAAGTTGCAGGCTCTAAAACTTTTGAGGAATGAAAATTAGTCATTTGGACTTCACAGGCAAAGAGCTTTGAAGATTACATGACTTGAGTAGCAACAGTTCAAAAAAAAATGTCTGGCCTTCTATTTTAAACATAATAATAATTAGTTCCCTGAAGCCTCCAGACTTGGTGGGAGAGGAGGGCAGGGAAGGTGTTGGGGGGCTATTTTTGGCTTGTTTTTAGTGATTTTCCAATATTTTAATTGTGTTGAAAATTCAGATCTATGGGGGAAATACGTTGATATTTAGTGTTCTAATTGGCCGAAGGGAGTTCAAAGACTAACAAGTTCCACATTTGCCACATCCACATGTTTTTTGAATACTTCCAGAAGTGGGGATTACACCACTTCCCTGGGAAGTCTGTTCTGATGCCTGGCTACTCTTGCAATGAAGAATTTTTTCCTAATATCTAATCTAGACCTTCCCTGGTTGGGAGAGGTTGAAAAAGAAATTTCAGGTGCATGATTGAAAAAAGTCTGAGGAACTACATTTATGAAAAGATTTTTAGCTTGTTGTTATTCAGAGTACTTTAAAAAAGACTTACACCTCTGTTTTCTCCTAAACTTCTTCTCATCATTATTAGTTTATAAAAATGCTTTAGTTTTACTCAAGTCTCCTTAGTTTACTTTTACTGACATCTTCTAGATAATTTTAATTGAACTTATTTTAGGAGGACATGGTATCTTCCAACATTAGGAAGTATACAAAGTATTACAGAAAAGGGAAAAATTCACACACTGAGAAAGAAGAGGGACAAATCTGTAGCTCTTCCTAGAAAAAACATAGGAATATGGGAGATGGCAAGCATCTTGGACTGTCTGTGAACTTGGAAAAAAATGTATTCACAGGTTGGCCACAGGTTGGTCTCTACTATTTCAATATCAGTTAAGAAGACATAATTATATTAATTCTAAGAAAATATCTTTTAAAATATTATCTGATAGAAACTGAAGATGCTTTCAAAAGTGCAGATGAAATAAAAAATTTGCCCCTCAAACAATAAGAGCCTTAATAGCAAAAAGAAATGCTATTTGGAGATGTTGAGGCCCTGGGTTCATTTCACTGATTGTTGAATCTAAATACAAATTTGGGCAGAAAGGTCTAAGAGGCAGAATGCAGAAATTATTTCTGCAGTACGACTTTAAAACTGGAAGATTATATCTTCCATTTGTACATCTTATTTTAAGGTAACTGTGTTACAATATGGGAGAGAGATAAAGTTCCAATGAACAAATGTGTAAGAGTTGACAAGTGAAACTTTTCAATTTTTGCAAAAAGTTTATATGTGCATCAGATCTAGACTGTGGTAACATGGTTTTGACCAGCCTTTGTTTTGGGGCAGTGGATTAAAAGTAAAAAAAAATGCAATTCAAAAGTCTAGGGAGGTTTATTCTGCTACCCCATGAATCTTCAGATTAGCTTGTATTTTGCATAATGCAGCATAATATGCATAATACAGCAAAACATGATGTATAAGGTTTGTGGCATGTTGGAAATTTGGGGAAAAAAAAGAAAGAATTACTTCAGAACTGTTCTGCCTGGGAAATAATGGACCACCTCCTTCTTCTTCCTTCTAAATCACTCACTATGTTGCTACCTTTTCAAATCACTGCAGAATTACAGTATATTGATAACATAATCATAATCACAAAAGCTCAGCTGGACATCACCCTCAATACAAAAAGCAAAGAAGCACATAGCTCTGCATCAGTCTCACAAACTCGACTCTGCACAAATACAATCACACACTTGAATGTTCCTGACATTACTGTTATGGATCAAAAGAAACATGTAACTGTCACAAAGATGCTCTGAGACAAATGCACTGGTCCAAGGAAAATGGCAGCATGTCACAACTGATTTGCTACAAGTGTTGGATAAAAACTTATAAAATAGTGTAGAAATAAGATCTCAATCAATTTCAAGGGGGAGAAAATGTCAGTGGGAGTAAAATATGTATCACAGATAAAACACTTATGACATTTAGAAATGTAATTTTTCCACTTCCTATTTTAGATCACTTCAGTATTTTAGAAGACGTAATCTAAAGACCAGAAAGGTAAAGCAGATTCTAACTTTCTTTAAAAGAGCATGCATGAGGCCTCAGCTAAAACCCTAAAGATTTAGTCTTAAACAAAAATAAGTGAAACTGGGAATCTTTCTATTGATTTCAGAGGAAGTTTGATTGTCTTTGTACAGAATCCTTCATTGTAACAAACTGAACAGGACACAGGTTATTTAGATCAAATGTTGCTTTTGAGGGTTTTGTTGGTTTGGTTTGTTTGCATTTTTTAGACCAGGTTTCAATTTGTTTCTGCGACTTAAATACAATTTTTTTTATTTACTCTGTTTCATTTATATGTAAAATAGAACAGCTTTTCTCCTGTCTTTTGGCAATCAGGGTTTTTCCACTCAAACAGCCTTGTATTTATTCTGTAAGAAACTATTCACTCATGTGAAAAAAATTCTAGCTCTTCCAATTTTCATTTAATTTGCCTTAGTACCTTGGAGTGACTCAGAGATTCAATTTTTCCAAATACATAATTTTTAGCTTTACTGCTTGAGTTGTAAGTTGCACGGGAGGCAAAGAGCTGCACCAGAATAACAAGGTGCATAAGCAATATTGTTTTGTTAACAAAATTAAGGTCTGTTAAAGTTCCTTAGTGAATCAAAAATACAGATGTGCTGTAATGGTGAGATGTAAGTGATATTTTTTATTATTGCACTATAAAGCTTTAAAGATCATTCTAATCTCCATACCCAAAGTTGCTAATGTACCCTATTTTCCCATTTTCTATTCTTATTCATTTAGAAAGGAAAAATGATTGTAACACATTTTGAGTCTATTTGCACTGCAATTCTATGCAGTTAACACCTGTAAATCAGTTTCTTATGGCTCTCTGGACATATATCAACACTGGACAGATAATTAGAATTAGTCTTGAACTAATGTTTAGACATCTACCCACATGTGAGCAGCAACCTATCAACACCATCCTTTTGCATTTCACTATGACTACAAAATCTATGCTCACCCATGCATGGGCTCTGACTCACATGACATTCACTTCCTAGACTATCTTTTTAAAAAATGATAATTCATAGCAAATCATGCCTTCAGAACATCACCATGCCTATTTTATTGTAGGCAATTTTTATAAAATAATCCATATGTAGTTCATAAGACAGAGAACACTTAACATAGAAAAGACCCATTAAAGAATGACATATGATACCCATTTTATGCACATTTTTAGGATAAGAATAGTTATTTGCCTTTCTTTCCTCACTCTCCCTTCTTGACTGCATAAGTGCTTAAACAATTAACTTAAGATAGCTAAATGTAGGTGCAAAGAATGTCTTCATAAAGTGTATTGAAAGAGTATTGGGAAAGAGATAAGGAAATATGTATTGATAAGGCCAAGAGTATGAGGTTTAACAAGGCTCAGTGCTGGGTCCTGCACTTGGATCACAGCAACCCCATGCAGTGCTACAGGCCAGGGGAGGAGTGGCTGGAAAAATGCCCAGAGGGAAAGGACCAGGGGGTGCTGGTCCATGGCTGGCTGAACGTGAGTCAGACGTGTGCCCAGCTGGAAGAAGGCCAATGGCATCCTGGCCTGTGTCAGCAGTAGTGTGGCCAGCAGGAGCAGGGCAGTTATCCTCCTCCCCTTGTACTCAGCACTGGTGAGGCTGCACCTTGAGGGCTGTGTTCAGTTCTGGACCCCTCACTTCAAAAGGACATTGAGGGGCTCTGCCCAGAGAAGGGCAATGGAAATAGTGAAGGACCTAGAGAGTAAGTCTTGTGAGATGCAGTTGAGGGAACTAGAGCTGTTTATCCTGGAGAAAAGGAGGCTCTGGAGGAACCTTATCACTCTCTACAACTCCCTGGAAGGAGGCTGTAGCCAGCCAGGGTCTCTTTTCCCAGGCAGCCAGTGACGTGGCATGAGGACATGCCCTCAACCTGCACTGGGGAAGGCTTAGTGCACATCAGAAAGCATTTCTTCTCTGAAAGGGTCATCAAGCATTGGAATGGACTGGCCAGGGAGATGGTAGAATCATCATCTGTGGAGGTGTTCAAGAAATGAGTGGATGTGGCATTTAGTGCTGTGCTCTTGTTGACAAGGTGGTAGTCAGTGAAAGGTTGAACTCAATGATCTTGGAGGTCTATTTCAACCATAAAGATTCTGATTCTGTGAAAGGGAGACTTCATTCTCATTTGCAGGTGTAGCCATGATGTCCTAGTGGCAAAGCAACAGGAGCTGAGTATATGACTTTGCTATGATATGAATGATCTGAACAAAAAACTCCCAAGTGTACAAACTGCAGTTACAATATAAACATAGTGAATGCATAGGACAACAACAAATATATTCCAGGGTTTATCTCACTTTGGCTCTAAGATGGATATATAGCCTTCTTAAATCAAATTATCTGTGTCTACGAGTCTGTTACCTTCCTGAAATCTGCACCATGTACCTTGGTTAGCCTTTTATGACACCATCATATCCTTATTTTCTTTCCTCCCTAAACTGTTCTTCTGCAATTCCTGAAGTTCTCTGGGGCTTCCTCTCTCTTCTCTATTAGTGGTGGCCTGGGGGAAAAAAGGTCTTACCTGTCTTCCTACTGCAGAGGTGCAGCTTAATGAGCCTATTATATGTCCATTACAAACATTCCCTCACTTCTTCTATGTGATTCTTACTTTTGAGGACCTGTTTCTTTTTACAGACTATTTCTTGAGGCATATCTCTTAAAAAAATCCTCTGGCTCTTTTTCAGATTGTTTCTTTGAGGTTATGTGGTCAAGGCAGAAAAAGGAAACATTAAGACTGTGATTTACAGAACCGTGCTGTCCAGTGGCAATCAGCAAAGCTTCAGATTTTCTCTGTTCAGCACAAGTTCTCTGATGCCTGGGGAGATCTGCAGCTCAGGAAAGAACTGTAACAGGTAACATTTTGTACCATGTTACACTTATCACCAACAAACCCAAAAGTCTCCTCACAAACTATTCCTTGGTGTCCTGAATAAAATGTTGATAATATTAACTCTTCCTATCCGTCTTTATTAGTGTTTTATTCCCAAAGCACTCACAAAAAAAGTTTCATAGTGTTTCTGTTATCTGGGGAACTTTATGTCAGTAGAACAAGATAGGTGGCATGAACAGGAAATCAGATTTGAGGCTACAAGCTTTCATTTCTGACATTTTGCAAGGAAAGAAGTCCCTTTGGCTAAGTTTTTACGGCATCATGTATGACATTTTGTCATTAAATTTGACTTGAGATTGGGTGCTATTTCTACCAGGAAAAAAAAGAGAGAAATATGTCAGGGAAGCATATGTGAGAGCAGCTGTCTTTTCTAAGGTCTGTTTAAATGTTGTTTTTGTCAATGTAAAGACTGAAACCCACAGTTTCACAATAGACTACAGAGGTTACTATAGTTTTAAAAATAAGCATTGCACCATACACTGTTGGAAGACTTTTTTCTGTCTGACTCTAAATTTTCCAGATAAAACATTCTATGAATGAAGATAACAGGAGACTAAAAAAAGTATAAAATAAAAACTGTAATATAATGACATCTGTTCTTGAAAAGAAACATATTTTCTTGTGGAAAGAAACATACATTTGATAAAAATGCCTGATAAATGAATTTTGATGAACAAGAGACTAAATAATCAAGGCAAAAAGTAAAAGGCAGATCACTCAAAGAATTAGTAAGAAAGAACTAGACAAGATTTTGGAACTCCTTTTGGATAACAAGGATCAAAGAAATGAAAGGTTTATGCTGGGCCTGCTGTATTTATCTAAACTCTGGCTGTCTAAATATCAGGTCTTCTCACTTACTCTAAAAATAGCTTAAACCACAGAAATCTGGCAAAGTGCTTTTAAAATGTTCACCCATGAAGTAAAGTAATACTATGTTTTCCCTTTCCCAATGAGTAGGTAAATGTACACATTTTTCATAAGGTAAGTAGGCACATGAATGAGATCCTCGTGTGCTGATTTAGTTTTACCTCAAGGATTGTTCAATATGCACATATAGAAAAAAAAAAGGCATTTTGCCAATGACTGGATGTTGAGAAATTCTAATTGTCAACTTGTACTTAGGAAAGACCAAGAGGCAGTTTCATTTTTCAGAACTGATTCTTTTTACAGTAGCCCTGTGCTTGATACACTCTCTGAGACTGTGTGAGATTCACACTTGTTCTTCTGGAGACATTTAGGTCCCTGTGAAAAAAAAAAACCCAACAAAACATTTACTTGGCTCTTTTTGCCATCAGGCTGGATAGAAGGTGCACTGGGATGAGTGGATGAATGATGCTTGTGGTATGTTTTCATTTTTGCCTGGAGTAACAGTACACATCATCTTGGATGCGTGGCTAATATATTCCCATTGGGACCAAAATGATGAGCGGGATTCAGTCATTGGAGGTTTATGCTTGCTCCTGAGGAGTTCATTGTAACCTGCATTTGATTCACTCTATACTTGTGATGTGTTTTGGTAATAGGGATGGGTAAAAACAAAAGAAAAAAAGGAGCAAATAATTTTTTTTTTTCTGTTTCATCCATCTAACCTCTTTTTTCTGTTCAAATATCAAAAGCCAAAAATTAAATAAGTACGTGAAGTATATAATAAAAACAAAACTAACGAGATGTTAGAGTTTCTGTTATATATGTATTAAATGTTACAGTTTGCATTTTAAGGCCTGAAGGCCTTGAGGCTATGCACAGTGCAAGAAAACTGCAAGTTTGTGTACAGACATCAAGTCTGTTCAACCTCTGAGAGTTGCTGTGATACGTTTAATACATCACTTTCCATTTTATTTTTAATTATACATATATTATTCAGGGACATTTGGTAACCAAGATAAGTCCTTAGACTAGAGGCATGGGGGAAAGTATCAGACAGAAACAGTACCAATGCACAGATGGCTGTGTCACTTGGCCTTCAGCTTTAAACCTAACAGGCCACCCGAGGCAAGATGACACACATCCCATCATATCACATAGTTTGATAATTCAAGAACATTATCACAAAGAAGCATGGATTTTTAGCATGAGCCAGTGATTATACAGGGAACAGCAATTTCCATGGGCTTGGCCGGTGCTTTTGAAAGGAGGAGTAGGTGTGGTGGTTTGCTAAGTCAGAGAGAAAGGATTGCCTTTTGTTTGGGGAGGTCTTTTATAAAGAGAGCTTACAGTAATGAAATGCATAGTGAGTATATATAAATTGAATCCCTCACCAAGGCTCAGGTGTCAGCCACTGTAAATTTAGATTTATGTTCCTTTTAACTGACTGTTAGCATAAGCACTTCATTTCACCAGACTCAGAAATCTTCTAGCATCAGTACATATATACCTTACATTTTATTTTCATCATACAACTAAGAATAAAACCATGTTATGGGTAAAAGAAAAAAAAAAAAAAACAAAAAAAAAAAACCAAAAACCAAAATTATCTTGATCTCTAGAAGAAGAATAATTTTGATTACTGAAGTATGAAACAATGTAATATTTTTGTCAATCTCTAAACTATCATTATGGACATTGATTACTGTTTAATTTTATTGGAAATATACATGAAGAAATCCATTATTTTGTAGGCATGGACCTTTTGCCCTCAGTGTTTGATTTTGACTGTGACATTTGGAAATAAGAGCTAGTTGTCATTGAAAAATGTGTTTAATTTAAATGATTCCTAATGTGAAATTGATTTTTTTTTTTGATAGAAAGTTCAACTATGCTACAAACAGTATACCATAAATAAAGCTCTTGAAAGACATAACAAGTTAAAACTTTTTGCTGGCATTTTTTAGAGGAAGTCTAGGGTGGGGTTTTTGTTTTTTAATTAAAATAGTGCCTATGGAGTCCATTCCACTATTCTTTATACTGATAAGTTAGGAGGGCCTTATTCTGATACTGAATCTATGTAACTGATCACTTCATCTATCCATACTCCAGAACTGCCAATAACATTTTATGAATGAACTGCTAACGGAACAGCTTTCTGCTTTTAACGCTGTGGTGGGGCCCTTCAGTGCCACAGATGCTGCTACTCTTTTGAAGAATATTTAGATTTCTGTGAAGATCTAGAACTGCAATTCTCATATGTATTTCCATACAAGCTCTGAACATAATTATGTAGCCTAAATTGAAATGGAAATTTGTCCTTCCGTGGTAGGTTGCCCCTGGCTGGACACCAGGTGCCCACCAAAGTCTCTCTGTCACTCCCCTCCTCAGCTGGGAATGGGAGAGACAACAAAGGCTGATGCATCAAGGTAAGGGCAGGGAGAGATCTCTCACTGATTACTGTAATGAGCAAAAGAAACAGGAAAACCAATCAGAGCAGTGTAGGATAATAAGAAATAAAACAAAATCTTCAGAAATCCTCCCCCAACCCCTCCCATTTTCCTGGGCTCAATTTCATTGTAGATTTTATCAACCTCACCCCCTCCAGCAGCATGGGAAGACAGGGGTAGGACTATTCACATCCATTCCCTGCTCCAACATGGAGCCCTTCCCATACAAGACAGCTCTCTGTGAACTTCTCCAACATGAGTCCTTCCCACATGCTGCTGCTCTTGACGAGCTGCTCCATCATGAGTCCCTTCCACAGAGTACAGCCCATTAGGAAAGGATGCTTCAGTGTGGGCTCCCTCTGCTGCAGCACCTGGAGCACCTCACTCCCCTCCTTCATTGACTTTGGTAACTGCAGGGTTGTTTCTTTTACATATTTTCAATCTTTTCTCCATCTTCAATTTACTTTCATGGAGGGTTGTTGGTTTTCTTGTTTTTTTTTTTTTTCTGTCCTTAGGTTTGTTAAGCCCTGTGGTGCTCCCACTGCTGCAGATAGTTTCGGCCTTGGCCAGCAGTGAATCTGTTTTGGAGCTGGCTGCCATTGGTTCTGTCAGACAAAGGGGAAGCTTCTGACAGCTTCTCACAGAAGTCACCTCTGTAGCCTCCCACTATGAAAACCAGCCTGTGCAAACCCAACACACCTTTCTAACTTCAAAAATTCTGATATAATCCCTACATTCTTGAAAAAAACAGTTCTGATACTTAACTGCCTAGTCAAAACATGGGAGATTTGCCAATTTTTTCAGTGACAGTTTCTGAAACTTCAGAAAGTGTTATAAAAAGGGAGTATTCATTTAATAAGACATTAATAGATCAATAAGAATCTCCTCATATATCCAAACTATCTTTTGCTTTAGGTAAGGAAGAGCTTGAACTGATATGTGAACATGTCTTGGCTCTGTCTAAAACCTATCAAGATACTGATTTTTGTTTGATATAAACTGCAGGATAATATTCCAAAAACCACTGCTAAATATTCATTTGAAAGAGGCAATAACCAAAGATGAAATATAAATATCTCTTTGAATTTATACCCTGAAACCTAGGTTTAAATCCTTATTTTATACAATTTTACAACAATTCCCCAAATGCAAATATAAAAATATTTAGATTTTCAGAGCTAAGATTTCTGTCATATTCACCAGGGGAGTGACACCAGTCAAATATTATTTTTTCTACATCTGGACATTAGAAGTGTGATAGTCATATAAATCAGAGGAATATTTCTGGAACACCAGTTAAGAAGTTCTGTAGAAAAAAAAACCCTGCAGTGCAAATTTCTGTTCTTTCATCTACTGCATATTCCTGTGTTTGTTTCAATATAAAAGGTGCAATAGCCCTGTCACCACTCTGGTAGAATTCCCAGGGACATAGAAAGAAATAGAACATATAAATAAAACTCTGCTAAAAGTAGGCAGGAGAAGTTTGCCTGCTTATAAGATATGAAGGTCTTTGTATTACAGATCATCCTTTAAAAAAATTTGGTAAAATGCTGGCCCCACTGAAGCCACTGAAACAGTGCCTCTTGACTGGTGTTTCAGGGCTTGTCCAATGAATTTTAGATCGCTAGTGAAAAAGGCAGATCCTTTTTAAGGGAATAACTGATCATGGGCCAGGATCACACACATTGCATTGATGAAACTGTATGCCATATATAGAAGTTCTTATACAGAACTGAATGATATCATACAATACTGATTTCAATGATCTAATAAAATTTATTAAAATCTGATGAGAAAAATGTTCACTTTCAGTCAACAGAAAAAAGTAATGTGATCTTTTTTCTCCAAATTAAACTAAGGGTATCAATGGCTATGTCTTGTCAAACAAGATGTTATGACCATACAACAGCATTAGATACTCAGCCAAAGAAATTTGGGTGATATGCCAAAATGACAAGAGCTGATTTTGTCTGACTGCCTTAGAGACACTTACTGAGTGTGTCTAGATGTGCCATCTGCTTAACTAGGAAAATATAATATATTTCTGTCAATAAACTCTGATTCCTTTTCTCATAAAAATATCTTCAGCATGGAGGTAGTTTGAATACTGACAAGACAAAGGACTCTGTTTGGAGCCAGACTACTACAGATTAATATTATAGATGTTTAAGCATGTAATATATAGCAAATCCAACTGGAAAAGTGAAATCTACACAAGATTGCTGAACACCAGTTTGACTTCAATAACATTGGCAAGTCACATTTATTCTTGTAAGCAATCTGCTACATTTAGTACTGTTTCAGGCACACTTTGGCACATTGTCTTCTGCAAAAGCTATTTTTAAAGATACAATAAGGCTCACAAAGACCAATAGCCATTATGCAGTAGTGATCAAACATGTATGAAAATAAATTAAATAATCTTCAATTTCATGATTTTATTTCCTAAAAGAACCTGGTACATTTGAAGCTCTTCCAGTGTTATAACATATGAGCAGACCATGACAAAACCAACCAGAAGTCTGTATGTTAAATGTGATGCTATTCCTGCCTATTGCATTAGAGGTGTGAGGAGACAAGGCAGGAAGCATAGAGGCTCTCTGAGTGTGGCACATCAGCTCTCTGAGAAGGCTGACATAGAGTCAGGGAACTGCAGGGTAGTTAGTGCAGGGTTTGGGGAGCTGGGAGAATCCCGGACAGAGCAGTGCCCTCACCCACATGGGATGAAGTCTGTCTTGGGTTGCAATATAGGATGTGGCCAGAAATGTGTATTCTATCACCATCTGTTGAAGCTGGGTGGGGCAGTGACCCTTATCTCTGTGGCACACAGTATCTGCTAATGGGTCATCTTTAAGACAAAGTAAGGCAATCATCTTTATCTTTTCAACAACCCATCCTCCCTCCAGGAAGATATCATCTGCTAATGGGCCATTAAGTCCCACTGGATGACTGATAAAATTACATCATCCCATTGGGAGATGCTCCAGTCAGGGGGGAGGAGCCTAGATAAAAAACTTAGATTTTTGACAGCAAGATACCATATTTCCACTGGATTCCAGTGGAAAACTGGACCTTTTCCACATCATCCCTGGACCTTCAGAGGAAAACTGCACTCTTCTACAGGAGCACTACTTCAACTGAACTACATCTGCCACTGCAGGAGGACTGTAGCCACCATTTAATGGGACTGCTACCAACACCCTGACTGACAGGGTGTCAGGTTGTATTGTGACTCTATCAGTGTTTTGGGATTGTTCTTTGTAATACTGTATTTTTATTTTAATTTTCCTAATAAAGAACTGTTATTCCTAATTCCCATATCTTTGTCTGAGAGCCCCTTAATTTCAAAATTATAATAACAATTTGGAGGGAGGAAGTTTACATTCTCCATTTCAAAGAAAAGCCTTTATTGGCAGACACCTGTCCTTCAAACCAGGACAGTCCCAATGTATCCCTGCAAGGAGAGCACAGGAGGTTTGGCTGTGTGAGTATCAGGCACAGCTCAGATCTCCATACAAACCCAGGACAGGTCAGCAAGGAGAACTGAGGCAGAGAACAAGGGCAAGGGCCTGACTAGTTCCCATGACAGGTGGGGAGGTACCAGAAGAGCTTCTGACAGCTCCTTCTCACAATGTAGCTGTTTTCACAGCTCCAGGGTCGCAGGTGCACTGTAATAGAGCTGACTTTGCACACTGTTGACTTTGCACACAGACTTTGCACATGCTTGCCAGCCCCCAGGGAAGTAGTGAGGCTGCAGAACATGCTGGTGCCATCAGCACCTGGGCACAACCTGGGACATCTGGATATGTGTACGGTTTGGGTGTGGGTCGTGGGAAAATAAGGAGTTTTACAGTAACAGGAGGACAGCTGGCAATGTGAGAAGTTGAACTTGAGCCAAGGATGTGCCCTTGTCACAAACCAGGCCGATGCATTTGTACAGTGGCCCACATTAAACAGAGCACTGCCCAACATATGGTCAAGGGGAGTGATCCTTCCCATGGTGAGGCCACACATGGAGTACTATGCCCAATTCTGGGCTCCTCTACAGGACATACTGGAGAGTTCAGTGAAGGGCCACAAAGATGATGAGACTGGAGTGGTTAATGAGGATAGGCTTAGACTTGTGGGACTGTTCAGCCAGGAGAAGAGAAGGCTCAGGGGGGAACTTATTATTCGATGGTGAGTAGATAAAAGATAGATAGATAAATAGATAGGTAGATAGATAAATAGATAGATAGATAAATAGATAGATAGATAGATAGATAGATAGATAGATAGATAGATAGATAGATAGATAATATATCACATATAGCAGAAAAATAATAATTAGTATCTAAATAACAGAAGGGAGAATACAAAAAATCAGAGTCAGGCTCTTCTCAATGGTACCCAGTGACAGGGTGAGAAGAAATGGGTATGAACTGAAACATAGGCTCTTCCCTATAAACATCAGGAAAATATTTACTCCTGTGAGGATGATAGAGCAATGTCATAGGCTGCCTAGGGAGGTTGTAGAGATATTCAAAAGCCTTCTAGACATTGTTGGGAATCTTGGTAAGACATGGTCCTGGGCTCTTATAAACAGGTGGCCCTGTTGAGCAGGGTTGGTGGACCAGATAACCCTAAGAAAGTTTCTGATTCTAGGATTCCTCCAGGATGAGAAGATTCAACTGGATCATCTGCAGCAACATTATCTTATTTGCCTAAGCCCCCTGCACCCTCAGGTCACCTCACTCCTCTGGGAGGGCAGGAGCACCTTGTTTGCATCCTGCCTAGGAACTGTTGTCTTCCTCGCTCTGAAGCACAAGACAGTGTTGCTGACACCTTAATGAGACAAAAAGGAATGAGAAAAGTGGGAAGTGTTATATTCCCACTAAGTTAAACATTCTTCTGAGAAGTGTTACATTCAATATTTTGGGAGTGGGTCACACAGTAAATGCAGGCTCCTATGCATGAAACTTTGCTTACTAGGCTACAGTGGTGAGTTACTTTAATATGTAAAAAAGTGGGGAAGACAGGAAGGAAGGAAGGAAGGTTCCTCCTTTTCACCTCCAATGGTGATATAAACTAAAATGGGAGGACTTTCTACAGAGTTTGGGGTATGCTCTTGAATACCAGTATTTCAAGCACCTACTTTGGTGATCCTGATTGAACTCACCTGTATTCAAACTGGGGCACTTGTGCAGAGGGCACGTAGGGAATGAGAACATTAACTGCAGCTCAAATGGAACTGGAGTTCCTTGATAAATTAGCTTATTTCAATGATAACTTTAGATTCATAGACCCTGCCTATTTATAATTTATTTAGATTCTTAAGCCATCTTCTTTTTTTTTTAACTTGAATAAATCATCACATTTCTATCTTTTAAAATTGTTACTTTCTTTATTTTTATATTTTTAATCATCTTCAACATTTATCTCCAGTCTGCTGCCTTGCAGTTAACAGCATAATTTTGTGACTGTCTGAGTGAGTGAAAATTTGGAATGTAGCTCAGTTCATTTAAAAGGTACCATATTGGAGTGGTGCTATATTTAGGTTTAATTTGGGTGATTGGTGAAAGTAGATGATTTAGACATCATCTGTTGTTGATGGCGATTTACATTATTATTATGCTGTTCCCTGTGACACCATAATGAAAGTAATCAAGAATGTACTGAAAAGATTAGGATTCTAAACATCAGATTTTGAATACAGACATTTCCTGAGTAGGTATAGATCACATTTCTCATTATCTTACCTTGTGTTTTTCTGACATGGGTTTACATAGGTCTGTTTCTAATGTCATTGAAACTGTTGGCTCTAGAAGGTAGATGAGATTAATTTCTTTTAAAATCCCACCTGACAGAATAACATTTTTCCAAATTAATTTTCTTCCCTCAGTGTAAGACACAAAACAGTCATGCCAGTTATTTTGGAAGGCTGGCAAGGGCTGCTGCCAGGGCCGTCTGGCATGTGGCGCGTGCGCCAGCCTCTCGGTGCAGCCGCGCCTCGCCTGCCTGGCCGCCTGACCAGCTGAGCTGCGGAGGAAGGCAGGGGTGCTGGTGGCAGCTGCCTTCCCAGGCCCCATGAGGAGAGGTGTTAAATAGTGCCAGCGCCAGGCACCACGGCCTGCACAGTGTCAGCAGGGCGCCTGGCCGGCAGCGGAGCATGATGGCGATTCCCGACACAGAACCTGAAACGAGATCAACTTTTGGCACTGTGGGATCTTGCAAGAATCTTTGAATTAGTGGAACTTGTTGACAATGATGTGACAATGAAGTGCTACAGCACTTCTAGTCAGAAGGAGGAAGTGAGGACATGTGAGGGAAACAACATGGCAACACCAGGTCAGTGGAAAAGGAGGGATGAGGTGCTTCAAGAGCTGGAGCCAAGATTCCTCTGCAAGTTTTGGTGAGGATCATGGTAAAAAAAACTTGTCCCCTTGTAATGCATGAAATCCACAGGGGATGCAGAGATCACTTGTAGCCAGTGGGAAAAGTGCTCACACTGGAGCAGGTGGATAAAGCTGTGGTCTAGTGGAAGAGCCGAAAAGAGAGAGAGGGCTGCTGCTTTTCAGAGATGGAGAGAGATCCTTGCTTCCAAACTAGATCAGCCTATTCTAAAGGCTGCACCCTGTGGATGAGTGACCCACAGTACAACAGTTTTGGAAAGACTGTTTGCCCATGGAGGACCCACGCAGAAAAAGACTCCTCCTGAGAACAAAAAGATCTCAATGAATGACCAAAATTCCATCCTGTCTCCCTGCCTTGTGGAAGAGAGGCTGGGAGAAAGGTGTTAAGGTTTATTTCTTCTCATTCTCCTCTATTTTAATAATTTCTTTATCCTTAAATTTAAACTATTTTCTTAGTTTTTCTATAGTCCTTATTTTGCCCTTGTTATCTCAGCAAGGAGCAAAAGCACAAGTACCTTGAGATTTAAAAGTGCTTTCTTTCTAACCTCTTACACCCACATGAAGACTAAGCTAACCAGCTCTGATGTTTTCTCTGTTTACTGTGAACTGTGCAGTGAGTTTATGAATCAAGACCTCACTGCAGAAGATTATGCCTAGAGCATAACCTTTCTTATGTTCAGATAAAGCAGTAACTCACACTGGGGTTGAAATTTAATGACATTGTGTTCCCTGCTGTGCTCTGTACAAAGTGTTGCAGAAAAAAGGCTTTGGTACACATAAACGGTAATACATTTAACGTGTAAATAATTTAATCAAATTATTTGATAACAGCAAAGAAAAATGAAGAAACACACTTTCACTGATCTTTTTTTTGCTGAGAGATCTGAAATTAGTTAACCAATTTATTACATTAAAATGGTTCAGGTTATGTTACAGTATTATCTAAATGCCCTAACTTGAGTCAGAATGAAATGTGAAAACACATTGTACTTTATAGTTTCAGCCTCAGTCCCAAAGGGCTTACAGTGTAAACTAACAACATAAATGAATAAATAAAGAAATATTCACAAAGATATTCAGAACAGCAATATTAGAAATCAGTGAGTTAGTGATGCATTTTCCTTCTGTTTTAACAGTAGATTCCTTAAACACATTAAAACATAAGTCCTTCAACAATTCTCTTTTTCCATGCTTTTCTGAGGTTATAGACTTTAATCAATAACGAAATGTTTGTTGTGAAACTATGGGTAATTGAAAATATCTTTTATATAAATTATTTTGGCTGAGCTTTCCTGTGCCCTTTAAAGTGAAAACATCCTGAAATTATCAGTCAAAAGATAATTATCTTTTTAAGTCTGAAATTTTTAATTTTAGTCAAATTATTTAAACCTTCCTTTTTTAACGACTCTTATTTTTAAAGAAATAATGAGTCATAGCTACAATCTTTCTTGAAGACACAGATATGCTGGGCTGTATCTAATTTATAATTCATATTTTACAAAGATTTTTTTCCTCACAGAGCAATTTCTTAAGTATCTCTTGAACTCCTTATAATGAAGTTGAAAAGACACAAACCTTATAAACAGAAATTTGTCAAATTAAGTCATATGAATTAATAGAGGTTGCTGCCTTTGAGTGAGTAATAGAAATTCACATGATTTTTGTGTTAACATGTGGGAGTGTGCACTGAAAATTAATCTTTGCTGGCCATACTGCTTAACTATGCAGTGGAAGAAGAATTTACCTTGCAATAAGTATCACTGCCTTTAAGAAGCAGTTTAAAAAAAAGACATATTTAGCATAATCTAAAGATTCAAGGTTATAATGATAAATGCAGAAGCGCATTACAGCAATTGTTCAAGCACACAAACATTTGAGACCAAGCCCACTGCCTTGAAATAGGAAGTTTCTTGGTATTAATTGTCACAAATTTTTGGCTGTGTGGTTTGTCATTGATGGGAGGGCAAAGCAGTGTTGTCTCTATTATGCTCTTATGTTGCAGCTAATTGGGTAAGATAAAAGGAAGAAAGCTTCATGCTCTGAAAAAAGAATCTTCATGAAGAAAAATGCTGTCATAATTCTGTATTGAGGCTGGTAAAGAAAATAACAAGTCCTCCTGGCAAAAGAAAGGGCATTCATAGTAATCAAAGATTAAAATTGTCTCCTTAGGTTCATTTTCTATTATGAGAGAACAGAGACCGCTTCCTCCCAGGGGTTGATGCTGAACATCTACTGTGGATGTGTGTGCTGAAATGCCTCTGAAAGACAACTCTTTCATACAGTGACATGTCCTTATACAGATTAACTCTAGAGATTTTTGAAAAAGTCACCTGAGTCACACAGCACACACACTGCCAGCATGCCTCCCCCACCATGTCTGTTTTGTGGATTTGGTAAATTATTGCTATAAATCTATTCAATATAGGTAGCTGTGGGAAATCAACTTCATGAAAGAGGATTCTTGATGCTACTTCACTGTTCCTTTGTATTAATTGCATGGGAGGAATGAGAGGAGGGAAGGGAGGAAGAGAGGATTGAGAGGTGAGAAGGGAGGCAAGGGAGGGAGGGAGGGAGGGAGGGAAGGAAGACCAATGATGGTTGAAATTTTAAAATATACTTTCTGCTAAAACCTGGTCAATAATATCCAGGGAGGGAGGGAGGGAGGGAGGGAGGGAGGGAGGAAGGAAGGAAGGAAGGAAGGAAGGAAGGAAGGAAGGAAGGAAGGAAGGAAGGAAGGAAGGAAGGAAGGAAGGAAGGAAGGAAGGAAGGAAGGAAGGAAGGAAGGAAGGAAGGAAGGAAGGAAGGAAGGAAGGAAGGAAGGAAGGAAGGAAGGAAGGAAGGAAGGAAGGAAGGAATTCTCCCAACATGTCTACATTTTCCTTGGAAGATTCTCCCTTGGCACTTCAACATGGATCTGGGCTGGAGAGCAGAGACAGGATTTCTGTGAGCAACCCCATGCTTCCTAAACTATAGATAGTGACTGAGGCATACAGCTGTGCATGTGCATAACAATATATATTCATGAATGGCAGCAGAGCACGTTACAAAATGCCAGATAAAATTGTTTCAACCTTCTCTTTATCCTCTGCAACTTCACCTCATATTGTAGCATTTCAGTAAATAACATCTTCTAGTTCTTACACTAATATACTTTTTTCCTTTTAAATAGTAATTTTAATTAATTCATCCTTTCTGACATTTGCATTTGTCTTTAAATGCCACTAGATAACAGGGCTTTAATCATTCCAAATAGCTTTTTAATTATAGACCTAATTACTTTTGCAGAAGGTTAAGCTGCACAAACAGGAATAAAACTGTTTGCTTGTGCTCTGTGTTAAGAATGATGTAGTGTTTTCTCATTAGGTATTCTGTAAACTTACTCAGTCAGTTTTCTGTGACATTTGAATTTAAAAAAAGGCCCCAAAATGTGTATCAGAAGGCTGGAATTAGTTTCTAGGACAGCTTAATACCCAGCTGTGTGGAACAGTCATTGATCTTTTAATTAATTATGAAATCAAAGTTAAGCATTCTTTTCCATTGCCATGGTCATTTTGGGCTGACATATTTGAAAATGTAAAGGTGTAGGGGAACGTATAGTATTGCACAGTCACAGACTCTCAGAACTGTTAGGGTTTGAAGGGACCCCTGGACATCAACCAGACCAGCCCCCTGCCAATGCAAGGTCACCTAGAGCAGGGGACACAGGAGTGCTTCCAGGTGGGTTTTGAATGTCTGCAGAGAGGGAGCTCCAACAGCCTCACCTGTTCAGTGCTCTGCCAGCCTCAATGGAAAGAGGTTATGAGGTGGAATTTCTTGTGCTGGATTAAAGTTTCTTCTTTGCAGACAATTCTTTTTTTTTTTTTTTTTTCTCAGAATATTTTCCACTACTCTTGATACCCTTATGGGTCAGTATAAAATGATTTCTTACTTTATATGGCTCTATGCCTCTACTGGAGGGTAACCAGTTTGCAAAAATAAAACCAAGAGTTAATTCACACAGGACTTTTCTGTATTCTTCTTCAATTATAGTTCATCCGTTCTGGGAAATGAAGGTCTGAATAAGACCTGTGTGGGCAGGAGCTCTTCCATTCCTGCTTAAAAACATGCCATGTATGTTTATATTTTATGATGTTTCTATCATACCAGAATAGATGTCTAATTGCACAGCTAATTTGTACATTAGTGGCTATACACAGTACTCTTGAAAAATCATCAAGCTATATTTAGTTCAGAAAATAAAATTTAAAAAAATAAACTGGTGTTCCTGTAGTCTAAATGGGCCAATTATAACTGAAAAGCCAAAATTTATTAAACACTTATGGACTTGACTCCCATTTGATAGCCTATATTTTGCTATGGTTAAACAAGATAATAGCGTATTTCATATGTTAGTATGACATATATCATGATATGTCAGTTTACTTCACCCCTTTGCCCACTGATGATTTAATCATGCTAATATTTATATTGAATCTATACTTTTCCAGTTTTCTTAGTTTTCTTCTATTTCAAGGAAGGTTACTGTTAAGTTGTGCTATAACTAAATTGCTTTAGAAAAAAGTAAACTTCTTTCAAAGGAGCTAAAAATAAAATGAAGCCTAGGCAGAAAGTTTAGGAGAAGAAGAAGAATTTAAATCTTTTTACCAAACAATGATAAAGTCATAGAATCTTTTTGACTGGAAAAGAACTGTAAGATCATGAAGGCCAACCACCAACCCAGCACTGCCAACTCCACCACTAAACTGTGTCCCCAGGCACCACACCTACACATCTTTTATCTACTTTTTGGTATGGTGACTCCACCACTTCCCTGGGTAGATTATTCCAATTTCTGATCACCCTCTATTGAAGAAATCTAAATCTCTTGTAGCAACTGAAGGCAAATGCATCATGTCTTATCATTTGTTAGTTAGGGGAAAAGACCAACCCCTGCCTGCCTAAACCTTCTTTTCTGGTAGGTTTAGAGAGTGATAAGGTCTCCTCTAACCCTTCTTTTCTGCAGGCTAAAGATTTCCAGCTCCCTGAGCCATTGCTCAAAAAACTTGTCCTCCAGACCCTCTATCAGGTTCATTGCCCTTCTCTGGACACATTCCAGCACATCAATGTCTTTCTTGTAGGAGAACCTGATCTGCCTTCCAGAGACTTGAGGCAATTTTCAGATGCAGTTGCTAAACAACTCTCCATCATATTTAAAAAGTCCTGCCAGTCAGGTAAAGTCCCCAGTTACCAGAGAAAATGTTAATAAAGAAAACTCTGGAAATTATCCACTAGTCAGCCTCTGCTTCATGCTTGCTAAGATCATGGAACAGATACTCATATGTCAAAACATCTGGAAGACAGGGCAGTTTTTAGAGACAGACAACATGGCTTCACTAGGGGCAGAACCACCTGACTCATCTATTTGCCTTCTACAATGGAGTGACTCCACCAGTAAAGAAGGGAAGAACTATGGATATCCTCTGCCTGAACTCCTGTAAGATCTTTGATACAAGGTCTTTAGTCCTTGATACTAAATTGATGAGATATGGGTTTGGTGGATGCACTGTTAAATGGATAAGAAATTGACTGGATATCCATGTCCAAAATGTTGCAGACAAGCATGCAGTGTCTAGATGGAAACCAGAAACTCATGGTGGCTCTTAAGGAGCTGTAGTGGCACAAATATTGTTCAGCATCTTGATTAGTGACATATTATGATTGAGTGGAACCTCAGCAAGTCTGCAGAAAACTTGCTGATTTGCTTGAGGGATGTCATCCAGAGGGACTTTGATGGGCCTGAGGAGTGGGTCCATGTGAATTTCATTCAATAAGGCCAAATAGAACAAGATCCTGCACCTAGTTTGGGGAAGTCCTCAATGTCAGGTAACCCAGAGAAACTGTGGATTACTTATCATTGGAAGTGTCCCTGCCAATGGCAGGAGAGTGGGAACTAGGTGGTTTTAGGGGCAGCTTTCATTCTATGGGTCTCTATGACAAGGTTCTGAGCACATAAAGGGAGTCACTTTCTTGAGTGTGAAAATATGAACATAATTGCTTATGATTAAATACTGATTTTCTAAGCTATTTTTGGTGTACTAAAGCAAATTTGAAGTAGCTTCAAAGTGCAGGAAGAAAGCATCCTGAGTCATAACAGCATAGCATCTGCAAAGTACCACCCTGAAATGTCCAAAACTTGGACACAGATTTTGGATTTTCCCATTTTCTCCTTCTAAGTGAACCTATAACAGCACTTTACAAAAACATCATTCTCACATGACAGTTCTTAATGCATTTACAGATTGTTGCATTTCTCTCTGGGCTGTTAAGTTATAAAAAGATGGGTACGCTAGATGTAATAAAAACATCTTGGTTTTTTTTGGTGTGTGTCTGCACTGAAAACAAGAAATTAGCTGTTTGATATCTCTCTGGCCCTGCCCTTGTTGCTCTTACTCAAGGTTAATTTGGTAACCAGTAAGTGAAGTCTCATTAATGCAAGATCAGGTTCTCCTTTGCTGTCCAATGCTTATAATTTTCTTTTGTGTACTTACAACATTATGCTCAGGCTGTTCAACAAAAGATAAAACAAAATGTCTCAGAGCTAATTTGGTGATTCAGAAACAATTCAAAATTAAAAAAAAGAAAGGGCCATAACATTAGTGCATATCATTCCATATGTAGAAGTTCCTGTCTTCCTTTTTGTTGCCAAAGGAAGACTGATTGAGTTTAATTATTCAAAGGAACTTGAGCAAGAAATTGTTTTATAGCAGCATGAGGTAGATGCCAAGCCAAATATTCATATAGTACTGGGTAGAAAAAGTGAGTAAAAAAGAACTAATGAGTCCAGAATTGTGAGCAATATGGTTTTATTGTCTTATTAGCTTTCTTGGAGAGATACAGCTCAATAATTTTTCTCCTTGATTAAGTTATTTACACACAGACTTCCACTGCCATTCGGGATGCATTAGATGTACTTATGACCCATCTCCAGCTGACACTCCAGAGAGTAATGGGTTGAATGTACCATTATATCTACCAGACTGACACATTTCTCAGGTACCCCAAATCATATCAAGTAACACTGGATGCCTAACTGCAGTCAAATGACAAGACTTTGGTCAGGAAAGCTAGGGGGACTCTAAAGTTATTTAACTAGCTTCATAGTGGTTCTTTGTGTTGAGCAGCACTTTAACAGCCACAGACTCCACTGGCCATAAAGCTTGTTCATGGCTGAAATCCAACACTATATCAGGAGGCCAGGTTGGGTGCTCCTGATGTAAGTGAAGGCAACTTACTTTTTCTCTCATTTTCACTCATGGAATGGGATTAAGATGCCTAAGACCTGGGCATCTTGTCTCATGTTTTTGATGCTGGGGCAGTATTACAGCCCCTGCCACAGAGGCATGTAATCATGCATCATACCTGATGTCTAACAATGTGTTAACCTGAAATTCAATGCTACAAAACTCTGTTCATGAACAAATTTGGTTTAGCTGTTTTATTTATACCAATGAATGAAATTAATAGCACCAATTTAACTCTGAAATTCTGCCCATTATACAAAACTACTTATTGCATTATAAGAAATGAAAGCTCAGCTCCAGTTTAATATTCCTAAATAAACTAAAAATTCTTGAGTGTTCTTGACCTCATCTTATTTTAAGAATGTTTAAAAAACAACAGTTTTAGTGGTAGGTGAAAAATTCCAGGTCATATTGAAAGATATGTAGATGCTAAGTAATGCAGGAACTTTGTGATGTCTTTATTTTGTAGTCAGGTCTAAATGTATACACAATAATACTGTACAGAGATATCTTTTTTTTTTCTTCACTGGTGGCAGCAGCAACAGCTATTATTTCTTCCTATGAAAAATTCTGTGCTTACAAACTCCTTACTTATCATATTTTAAGAAGATGTGATCATGCCCATGAATTCATACTATGCAGAAGATATATTATGCAGCATGCTCATCTTAATTTGTGCTCATTTGGATTTCAGTTCAGAAAAGTAAAAGGGGTACAAGTAAGGAAAATGTGAGCCCATCTCACTGTGGCATTTGTAAATGTGGGAAATGTATTTTATAGAAATTGCAAGTAACTTTAATTCATTGCAACATGGCTATTTCCATTTCTGTTGATGCTCCCTTATCTCTCTGCACCTCTCCTAAATATAAACATCACTGATACTACAGGGGTTGATATCATCATTCTTCAAACACTGGGAACATAGCCTTAAAATTGTAATTGACTCACATGTTGCTGACATAGTAAAATGTTGCCTAGTCTGGACTGAATTATGCTAAGGTATTGAACTTCAGCCCCATGGGAGACAAAGTTAAGTTACACAAAAAAAACCCTAACCAAACAAACATAAACTGTTCTGTGCAGAAATAATCAAATGTTTTCCTCATATCTTTTATGAGAATGAATAACCTTTTTGGCATTATTTTTTCTTAGGGTGATATTCCCTTCAAATTAATGTCACTTAGAGTATGGAGACCCCAGAATCCTTCTAGAATTATCTAGTAGTGACTCATAATATCTGAAAACCTGTATAAAGGGCATAAAGACCAAACAAGTAAAGCTTTCCAAGAGTACCCTACCAAAATGTTTCTAAGCACATCTTTGAAGAAAATTCAGATTTTTAGTTAAAGAGTGAAGCCAGCAAATCTGTGCAAATAAGGCCAACCTCAACTTGGTTATTGTGTGTCTGAACTTCTGGGTCACTGATCATGAGTTTTGAAAGGAAAATGCTGGCTAAAATGTCAGAAGCGAAAGCAAGCTCTAGTAGAAAAACGTTTATCTGAAACAAATGGCAAAGGTTGCCATGAAATCTAATAGGACAGACAAAGAATTTCTTTAACTTGATTTATTAATAGATAAGTGCATTTTCTGTGTATCACTCACAATACATTTGAATTGGACTGAATACAGGAAAAATTACATGTCTGAGTTTAGGAAATAAGTGAAATGCGCTTAATTGACAGAGCCAATATAAAGAAGGGCTCTAGTTTTGGGGACAGACAGACCATGTCTAATTATGTTAAAAGTCACTCAAAATTTAACTGGGGACAGAATATAAAAACATATAATAATATTCCATTATAACAGCAAAAGGATGTTTTCAAAGTGAATTTTATTTTTACTACTGCCACTTATTCTCGGATCTTGTAGGATCCAAGCAGTGAGCCCATGCCTACTGTCCCAGAGAGCAGGTTGAGTGGGAGAATAAGAAGAATGTGGCTGTTCTCTTTGAAAAAAAAGGGCAACAATAAACATTTCTAGCAACAACTGGCTCTGACCCCTTTTTAATGCTCCACAGCATCAAGGAAACCTTAATGCTGGTTCATAGTTCATCAACAACAGTTGACCATCCTTTCCCAAATGCTTTCCCATCTCCCACAGATTTCGACAGAAACAACTTGAGAGGCACCAGATAGTATGAAATGACATGGGATTGGTTGCACAAGAAAAGTTGGAGGAAAGATGTTCTGATGGACTTTTTGAGATGAAGGGGGTGTAGGCTATTCACAGGTGTCTGGGAAAAGATCTCTGTGGGGCACAGACTTGAGAGGGATTATGACCATGGTTCCATTTTCCAGGTAAGTTTGGAAAGCAGAGAATCAGACAAAGAAATAGCTGGAATCAGATATCTGGTATGTTTGGCACATGATGACCCAGTTTAACATCTATGTGCTATATTTGAAATCATTATATTGCTTTAATTTTCAAAAAATGCATCCTCTAGATTTCTTGGAATAAATCTATTCCTTGACAGTATGGAGCATCATTATGAAAAATCTCTGCTTACACAATTGATGCTGGCATGGAAGAGAGAAAACATATAATTAGTCAAGATAAGTACTGTAGCTGGAGTCAGTAATCCCAAACAGACAAAGCTAATTAGTTATCTGGTGCCGGGAGGTCATATGAGCACCTTGTTTCCAGAACAGACTAATGCATATGACATATTTCTGCAGTTAATACCATTCCACTGTTTTGCTTCCCAGTGAACTGAAGTGACATGGTGCATGTTAAAAAGTAAAAGTTTGCTTATATACTTCTAAGAAATGAACAAATTATATTCTGTTATTTTAAAGTGAAAACATTGTTGCCACTTAGCAAAACATGTAATTTCAATTTCACCATGTTCCACCAGGAAATCAAGCTGTTGGCAGATTTCCCATTTCCCTTCAAGAACATCCCAGGATAAACCAGCTAACAGATGAAACTGGTGGAGAAAGGACAAAAAAATGTGATAAGTGCAGGGCATTGTAATGTTGAGCAGATCTAATAGCTACAAGGTAAGAATTTATAATGATAATTAATGCATAATTGAGCAAGGAATGTCACCAGAGAAATGAAGTTTTCCTACTGACGCATTTTTGTACACAAGATTAAATGAAATTATAGGTCTATTTCACAAAATCTCTCTTGTGGAAGTCTTTCTTTTTCACTGAAGTTCTGAGCACAGAAATTTTCCAGAATACTATGTCTTCTCAGATAGGTTCTTCCATCTTTATAGATGCAGAATATTTGGCTTGCTCTACATTCTCAAGTGTGAGCATATAATTTCTGAAAATGTAGTGCTTTAACAAGAAGCTATTGTTCTTTTTTGCAGTAAAGTTTCAATGAGGAATCTTCTTAGGCTTGTCATAAGTAGTCCCTATGGATTGTTTGGCTTTCAAAGGCATATAATTGTAGTTGTCTGAATCTCTTTATAACTAGGCAAAAAGTGTGGCCATTTTGTAATTTCCATAATCTTGATAGGCTCTTACAGCACTGTTAAAAGCAGCCAGCAAACTTTTGAAGCGGATAACTGTATAACTCTCTCATTTTCTATTTTGCATTGACTTGTATTATTTACTGACATTTTATATATAAAAAAAGCAATTAGCAAAAACTTCTAAAAATATATAAATCATATAATCTGTGCTTGCAACAAAGTAAAATAAATGTTTAATTATCTAAAATAATTGTACTGATTAGAGAAAAGGCAGGATTTTAGTTTCATTTAGAAAGTATAAATTCATGGAGACTCTAATGATTTTGAGATAAATAGAAGCCTTCTTTGAAGGAAAAGAGCTCTGAATTTGGCCCACAGACCTTTTCATAGCCCTCAACTGAGAAATGACAGCAGCTGATATGTTGACTGATTATTTAATGTCTTTTGAAAACCAAATGTTGTAGTGTTTACTAAAAAATAGAAGGAATTGCATATTTGCTAGATGTACATGAATAATTCATAAGAAATCATTTATTCAGTGATTTCACCTCTTCCTCAAATTGAGTAGATTGCAATTTTCTTTAATATATGTTCATTAATTGAACAGCTTCAGTGAATAACTCTGTCATTCTCTCAACAGGAGTATGAGACAGTATTCAGAAAAAAAAAAATCAGCTTGGTTTTAACCAAGGAAAAATATATTTTTTTTTCTAATATGGTATATTCTTATTAAAAATATTTATATGAACGTTTATTATTGAAATGGCAACTGAACAAAATAATTTCTGACACTAGCCACCAACTTTTCCTCCAAGTTCTTTGCTTCTGTGAACATGTTTGTGCTTGTTACTACTTCTACAATTATAGCTGCTCTGAATATGAATTACGTTTCTCTTTTCCATGTCAGTTTTTCATAGTGAATTCAAGTTTCTGGGTACCAAAATAAGTATTTAATCTTCTGGAAGACAAAATACTGAAGTTATTACACAACAATGCTTTTGTAACAACTTGGATTTTTAGTTGGTGGTTCTCTTTCAATAGAGGTAAACCTGATTTATGTTTTTCTGATCTAACTTTCTGTTGTCTTTTCGGACACAGTATTTATTTGTTCAGCCTAATTTCATTTTCACCTCCACATTTTTCCCTTTACAGGCCATCACATAAATTTTAATATATGGTTTTAGTAGACTTGGTCAAAATTAGGGTTTTTTTTTTGGTAACATTTTCCTTAAGCCTTCCTAAATGCTGGTCTGTGAAGCGAGCATTTTATGATATATGTACCAAAATTTCATCCATCACTGTCTGTGAGCTTTTCCAAAAGTTCTAAAATAGAAAGAAAATATATGGTCTTGGTATTTGTTACTTGGTAGTTTCCAGGGGACAAAAACTAGAGGATGATTTTATTTTTCTCCTGAACACGTCTTGAATTAGGGATTGCTTTTAATCCAAAGCCATTAGGCAGTCCAAATAGAGTAGACATCCACTAGAAATCTGATCTTTCTACTTAAAAACAGTTCCTGTGAAAGCTAAATGAATAATTGATTTTTTTTTGTTCCCCAGTTTGGTTGCTGAGATGAACCCTAATATCTGTTCAAATTTAATTTAATTTATTTTCTAGTTTTTCTGTGCTGGGAAAAAAATAAAACCAAGAAACACACTACACTGTGTTATGTCAAACTGCAATTTCATTCTGTAGGAGATGTTTCATTTTCAAATGGAAAAAAAAAATCAATGGAGAGCAAACTAGATAAATACAGCGAGTCAGGGCCATCCTTCAATAAATGCTTGGCCATCTCCAACAGGATGAAAAAAGGTCTTGTGTCCCTTCTTTTAAGTAGACCAAGAAAGTATGACATAAGAAAAGTGGCAAACAATATAGCCCCTAAGAATTCCAGCATGGGAACTAGTATGGAAACATCAATCTTTCCCACTACTCAGCATCTGCTGGATTACTAGTATGTCTTACTAGTGCTTAATAGCAAATATTCTTCTAAATGTGCAATATCTATGCTTCCTGGTGGCCCCTGAAGTTTGATCTCCCTGTCCAGAGGTATTGGAACAGACCACACGTGCTTCGCTGCCCACACATCCTGGTTTTATTTCAACTTAAAATGGGCCTTGAAAAGATGTTTCTGACCTAGATTTCATTGCAATATGCAGATAAATGATTGTCCAGTTCCCCAGCAGTAACACATGCTCTGAGTTGGGAGGGAGACTGTACGGTCAAGTTTATAGAAAAAACTTCTAATAAAGTGAGTATCTGTGCTCCTCACTCTACTGGAGTGACATTTAAAGAGTTACAAAAATGGAAATATATGTGAGTGATATGCATGGATGGATATGATGGACATGTTAATGTGTGCCCATATTCCCTGTCACCTTTGATATGAAGTTGCAGCTACACTTCTTGTGAGGAAAAAAATGTTATGGGAAACTCCTTCCCCCACATCTTTGGTGTAAATTATACCACCACAATTCACAGTCACAGCAGAAAGGCCAAAGAAAGTTGATGGCTTGGAGACTGATACTGCCTCAAGTACACAGCTCCTTCACACAGGAATATTAACAGTGCAGTGCAGCTCCAAATATTCCACGAATATTTGATAAATAGTCACTATCTTACTTTGAGGCAGAAGCCAATCCTTTCCCTTCAGCATTTCTCTACCTCTAAATCTTTAGAGTCCTTAATTTTGAAATAAATGATAGCAGTTATACTTGATGACCTTAAAGATCTTTTCTAACCTAAATGATTTTATTTATTAATTATTTTATTTTTTACACAATAAAAATCTACTACCTTTGATGGGGTTGAAGCCATTAACTTGGCCTTGTTTTATATTGTTTTGTAGCATCCATTGAGTGCAATGCTAATATTCATTAGCTAAACTACAGCAGGTAGCCTAGAGCACTTAGGTACTGCAAGTTTCTCCTGGATTTCACTGGTTTTCATCTACAGAGCTGGGACATTTGTGTACAAAACAGAATATCCATTATTAAGCAAGAAAAGGCTGTTCTTCTCCCCACTCTTCTAGAGTTTCCTCTCTTCCTTCTAGAAGGAGGAAGAGACCATCATATTAATCCCCCTGGACTGAAATTAAAACTGTATCTTGTCTGTATCCCCCACTGTATAACACTTAGCATCAACCCTGAGGTGTAACAAGAAACTTTAAACAAAGGAAATATTTTTATACTTACTTGGCTATTTTCAGAACAAGGATGTAACAGAAAAACTGAGTGCAAAATACAGGGAAACTTTAACCACAGAAGCACAAAGACTTGCATGTTTAGCCTTCCCTGGGCCAGTGGACAGCCAAAGGGACCAGGATGCACCAGTTCAAACCTGCCCTTGAATCCCAGAAACTAAAACCTGGAACAACTGAGCAGGAACAGATAATTTTTTTCCCCTTTTCCTTTGTTTGCAACATAAAGCCTACTCCTTGGAGAGGAACAGACACCGTAGCCTGCCCAGACATCAGACATCATTAAGGCAAATCATATAATAGAGCACCATATTTCCATTGCATGTCCACAAATTATGAGTAATCATAATAAAAAAAGCTTATAGGGTAAAAGTGTATCAGCCTGTGAAGATTAAATGCAAAGCACATGCATTTTGCTGTCATTTAGACATAGCAGGCTAGATCCTAAACATTATTTTTCAGTTCATCTTAGGTGTTTTCAGGGCACAGAAGTGCCCTCTAAAACCTCTCTGTGTGACTGAGGAGGTGATTTTGTAGTCAGCTTTGAAAAACACATTCTTATTATTAGTTCATGTTTTAAGAGAAGGCTTCATTTCATTTGTGAACATCTGTAAGAGTATGCTGCTCACTTAAATGATTTTGAAGTAGTTTATTGTCCTTGCAACATAAAATAAAATAAAAGAGAAACTTGAAAGAAAAATCTGGTAAAATGTATTACCAGGATACATTTATTGCATTCATGAATCTGGAAGTAGGCTTGCTGTATTTTCAAATTTTAAGCTTCTGGAGAATGAAAAATTGATCGAAAAAGAAGAAATTGCGTTTTAAATTCTGAGTTCATGCAGATGCTTGTGTGTTCTTTGCTTAATCTGTTATTTAGTTATCAAAACCATAATTTGATGTAGTTAACATAAACCAAATGTATATCTGAAAGAAAAGAGGAAGAAAGGTTTATGACTGACAGAAGAAGGATGAAGCAGTAATGGGAGAACAGCTGCTTCCTCCAAGTATTTTTCTTTTATGATTTTTACCTTAAGGTGTCACTTTCTATTTCATCATTGGGTATGGGTTGTCACAAAAGCTTTATGTAACCGAAATTTGCACTGTATTTATGCCCTCTTCATGCACAGCCGTGGCACTGAGGGTGACACCTCACTGCTTCTTGGCTCTGAAGAGAGACCTCTGTCTTCCCAAAATCTCTGGACAACAGTGAGGTATGCCCACATGCCTTCAAATTCTACTGGGAAAATTATTTTAGGAAAGGATAATTTCTTCTTCTTCCTTGTGGCTGAGCAGAAAGGACAAAGGATGCCCTTGTTTGTGCTATGAGTGCCAGTTATAAAAAAGGGCAGTTTTGTTATCCTTTTAAAAAAAAAAAAAGAGATTGATTACACTTTGCATAGCAGATGGTCTCTTGGTATGGAACTACCTGTTGAACTGTATGCAATTGAACACAGAGCTAAGGAGCATAAATATTTTAATACTTTAAAGAACAAGGCTTAATTTTTACTTTTTTTAAAATCTGTGATCTGACTACTGTAATGCAGAAATATATTTCATACGTATAGCTTTGTTGTTCAATACCAAATTGTACACTAAATGCATGCCTTTTTTTTCTCTGAATATATTAAAGTAGCTATGTAGAACTCAACTATCAGGTTTTAGTGACTCCTGTCTACCCTTCCAGAAGCACAAGTTGCATTCCTGGCCTGCTTCCTTAAACAGTCTCTGAGGAGAGGCAGCAGGCTGTGCCCATATGCTGCTCCCACTAGAGATGGTTAGATGGCCTCAGTGACTCTGCCTCCGTGACTAATCTGGAACACACCTGAGTTGATTTGCTCAGATTTCTCCCATAACTTCTGCAACAGTGACAGGATCTTTTTGATGCATTACAGTTAAAAATATCCACATCTACAACAGTCTGTATTTCCAATAAACCAATTGTCCAACGTATCTGTCTATTAAAGACAGATACAATCTGGTTTTCTTCCTTGAGGAAACAAACAAACAAAAAAAAAGGTACATATTTGCATTCAGGAAAGGAATATAGAGGTGGGGGAGAGGACTGAGAGATGTTTTATTTTGTCAGCTTTAGTCTGTCTTCCAACGTGTCTGCCAATCAATGCTGGTGTGAATTTCTTCTTTTATAAACTAGCAACAAGGAGGCAAGTACATCTCAGAGACTCGTACCTGGAGGTATGCATCTCTCAGGATGGTTCATCATAGGCACTGCTCCTCGCTCAGGGCTGTGCTCACAGGTGTTTGAGTTACCTGCTGAGTTGTCTCTTCCTCTCCTAGGCCAACAGGAGAGGGCTCCCTTTCATGTATTCTGAAACGCTTTGTCCATTTCCTTTTTGAACTTGACAGCATAAATTACTTTCTCAATTTTGCACACAATTCTAGTCATAGTAATGAGCATTTCACTTTTCAGTCAGTCCTCATTTGGATGCAAACTCTGCTCTCAAGATGTGCATGGCTGATCTTGATTAAGATATTCTTCTCTTTTTACAAACATAGGCCTTTGAAGTTCTATGCATATGGGGAAAGAATAATATTGGAGTGGAAATCTGCCTTGCAGATCTGAGAGGAAAATTCCAACCTTTTGATTAGGATCATCCTTTTTGAATATGACATAAGCAATTCAGTAGCCTATATTGCATCCTCTACAATAAAGGAGACATTTTGCAGGGATTCTATTGAGAATGACTAGATTCTTAAATGCATTTAATGCATAGATTGCCCAAACCCTACTTTCTTGATTAAAAAATACTGTTTATAAAGCAAATTATTTTATAAACCCAAAAATTACATGAACTGATTCAGATTTTGCAGTCACAAACACAAAAAAATTAATATGATATGCTTAAGGGCTGATTACAGTGTATGCATATATATGTGAGAGAGATAGAAACACAGAGGGGCCTGTGGAAGTGCTGTGGTATTTAATCCATTAAGAAAATTTGTCTTATCTGCTCAATAAGTCTGTTTGGTCTGGGAATTTCCTGAACCCCTCTAGCTAAGGTGGATTAGCTATAAATTCTGTTGAAAATTCCAGATACAGTACTGGTTGGTTATCAAAGAAGTTACCTCAGTGTGCCTCCCAGAATGAGCATTTCAGCAGTTCAGCATAGCTGTAGCCAAAAATGTCTCATATTGCCTAAGAATAAAAAATAATCATACCACAATTTCTAGAAAGTGTTGAAAACAGATTATTAGCAATTCCAATGCTTGCTAACCACATTTAATGATACTCTATTCAATATCGTAGCTACTCAATATGAAAACAGACAACCTTGATTTTTTTTTTTATTTTTACTCATTCCAATGTTTAAAAGTTAAAGTAACCACTACTAGAGTCCATACGATTAAACAATTTTTATAGCAAAGTGCAGTGTCACAGCAGAAATGCCATTGGCTCTTTGAAATCTCCATGTTTGAATCACTTCATGTCTCTCTGTGTATCTATAATCTTGCCAGAGCTTCTCAGGATTCAGAAGAAAAAACACTATTACACAGTCCTACAAAGTCTAATTTCTCTGCAAAGCTGAGTCTCAAATTCAAGGGATCCAGAGGATCCTGGGGGATGTTTTCCCACTGCTTCCATGGGCAAAATTAGGAAATTAAATTCTGCAAGAAGTCCAATAACAAAAGTCCATCAGCTGGACGTTTTATGATGGTCCTTTTTCAAAATAAAATCAGAAAGAGTAATAATGCAAAAGTATAAAAATAAAACCAAAATGAATAAAGTATTTTATAGTAGGTTTCATGTGTGGCTTAGTCTTTATGTATCTCTCGTAAAGATCTTTCAATACCATATTTTCAATATTTGCCTGTAAAATGTATAAGAAAAAAAAAGCCAGCTGATGTGCTGCTTTTGGGAAGAAAAAGAATTTCACTTTTCCTTCAGCTGGGAAAAAAACACCTAAAATCTTCAAGAACAACTCATAAATCCTGTGGGGAGGATTTATGTGTGGTTATATTCAATCTTTTTCACTGCACTTTTTAACTGTACTTGAATGAATAAAATAGCAGTGACTCTCTCTGTGTAGGGCATTAGAATGAAATTTGAATATGTTTCTAATTTTCTTGCTCATCATTGTTTTACAGCTGAAATCACTGGAATAAACTGGCTGTTTTCCAGCTATTAGTAAAATTCCTCCAGAAACACCATTTCATGCAGCCCTCGAAAATAACTTCAGTACATGTTCTGAGATATAAATCTATTGCTATATAAGGATAGATACTGAGGTTAGTTCACAATCTTGAATATTAATGTCCACTACAATTAAAATGCTGCACACAGCAGTCCCATGCCCCCCAAGCAGACACAAAACTATTTGTGAATCACAGTCACTAGTTTCATAGCAAGCCAATATGCAAATAAAGCAAAAATGCATTATTTATCTTATGTTTGCCAAGCCAGGTAGGGAAATGTAATTTGCAGGATGAAAACCCAGATATGGATGCTTTATCTGTCATTCACAATTAAATTATATTATTCCCTTCATTTAAGTAGCCAGAAATGTTTAATTTTCATATTTCAAAATGGCTGAAATATGTATGTTCTTTTTTCTTTTCTTTGTGTAACAACTAAACAGAGTAAAAATAATGTTTCTTAAGAATTTTTTTAGAGGTAATAATTTGATTATATACATGTGCTGCATTAGTGTAGGAAGAACATTCCTTTGTCATTGTTCTGCCTGAAAATGTTTCCTGCACTTGTTCTCGGAGAGGAAGAAAGGCAGAAGACAGCTGCTGGATTTCTTTATGCTGTCCTTTTACTTGGTGCATCAAATTCTGAAAGAAAAAACTCAACACTTTAATTGCCCAATTCCATTAGTACTCATCACATTTTATTGACTTAGGTGTGATTATTTGGGAGTGGTAGAAACAGTGAGAAATCTGATGTGCTCTGGGATGATTATTTACATGTGAATATGGTTTTGTTTGTTTTTTTCCCAGCAAAGTGACAATGAAATGGTATTTTTGAACCCTACATGTGTCTTTGATATCTGGTACCTATTGTTCTCTATGGTGAACAAAAGTTTGTCCTCTGAGGACCTAGGCCTCAAAACAGGCTTTGCTAACCAAAATGAAACAACAACCTATTCAATTTGGCCTTCACAGAAGAATGTGATATTTTAAGGACTGGACTAACAGTGTCATTTTCAATCAGGCCATAGAGCTGGCCAGAAGAGCTGAGCTGAAAGAATATTCTCTGTTGAGGTTTCCTGATTTGTTTCTGTCATCTTTTTCTGTTGTGTTTTTCTCCTATGGTGAGCTGTGCCATGTACAAGACATTCAGCTATGGCAGCATAACAGTATCTGCTAGAAACTCATCAGCTTCATCTTTTTATTAAATTATTTATTTTTATGGGTTTCTGGGGAAGATTGCAAACTGAAACTGCTTGCATAGCTCAGTAACTGGGAGTGTGTGGGGGTTCTTAGCTCAAATGTCAACTTCTGAACAAAAAGTGTCCATAAAAAAGGAGAAAACCCACCTTATTATCAAAAAGCACTTATTTTTGAATATATATCCTTGTGTGCTTCAGCCAAAATGCCCATAAGGGAAAAGAAGCTTCTTCTTGAACATGATAATCTAATTGTTTTGATTTTTCCTGCCTGACCACAGTACAGGCTTGATGTAGAGAAAAAATTAAGCACATATTGATTTTCAGTCTTGTAACCACTGAATAACTTTTTCACACAAACTGCTCACCTGTTTTCCTCAAATGACTACTCAAATGGATAATATTTGAAAAATACATAGGATTACTTTTATGATTCTAATGGATTCTATTTCATTTAATGTTGGTTTTATTTTTCTTTGATGACAGTTGCCACTTTTAGCTGTGGTCTTTGGAGTGGCTCTGCTTTGTGACTTGAAGTACTGCTGTTTGCAAGAGCAGGAAGCAGCAAAATGTGCAAAATGAGATGGCTTGACAAAACAGAATGAATTAAATCAAGGTGAATTTAAGCACTGACCTTCAATTTCAAGTCACTCAACAGAAATATTCATATTATAATTTCTTAGTGGAAGAACCATCCAGAGAAGAATGGTGTTATCTGTTAAAGAAAGAAATCACAATTTTTTCTTTTGTCTCTCCCCAAAATGTCAAATGATTTTGGTTGATCCTTTGGAGCTCAGAAAAAGAGTTAGGACTGCTCAGTGTCATCTCCTCTCAGAAATTCAAGTCAAATCTACTCAATAACTGCTTTTAAAAACCCAGATCAGGTGGTTTTTCCCCTCTTTTAAAAATTATTATTATTTTTATGATAAAAATCCTTTTCAAGACAGGAGGATTTTCACAGACTAAAAGCAGAAATGTTTGGAGTTCATTTAATTACCTTCAATTTTTGATGTTTTAAAAAGGAGTGCGTCTAAGCAAGAGGAAAGAAAAATTTCCTGCTTATTACTTTCTGGTTGACATTTTTTTGCAAAGTTCTCTTGTAAAAATGTGGGCACCTTAAAACAGCTGAACAAGTTAAAGAACTGTTTGGAAACCCTGTAATTGGAAGTGTCTGTAGGTTTCAGAATATGCTGCTCAGTTATCACTGAGGTTTGCTGCTTTCATTATACTTTAGTCTGCCAGTTGTATCTGATCCAAAAGTACAGAAACAGACTTGTTTAAATTCAGCCATTGTGTAGTGTTTGTGATGTGTGCATAATGAATTCTGAATGCAAATATATGCTGTAAAGTGAAATACTGAAAACCTGTATGACAAGCAGTGGGGCTGCACAACACAAAATATGGCTTTATTGCATAAATATTCACTTGTGTCAAAAATATAGGAGCTGTTCAAAACAGCATTCTAATTATGCACAGTTTGTTCCTCACTCAGTCTCAGCTACTTGAACTCTTTCTTTTGAAGTGTTTGACCTTCACTACAAGAACAAAACAGAAAGAGTAAATATCTGACTCATAAGATTCCACCCCCCACACACAATTCTGCAGCAGCAGAGTATTTGCCACTTAATTTTGATATAGTTATCTCCCTGAAAGCATCCAAAGACAATAGTGAGCTCATATTGGTTTGGGGTTTTTTGGGGGTTTATTTTTAAACTGAAACAAATAAAAATGCCACTCCCTGAATATGAGAAAACACTTTATATCTGTAAAAAAAAGAATAACTTTTATCTCAGGCTGATGGATAATGTAAGCTAAGAAATGGTACAGGGAATGGTACAGGTGAGACACATAAGTCTCTGTCTTTTAAGAACAACTTTAGAATTTTATAGCAAGAGACTCTAAACTTTACCAGAGCCACAAATAACTCTTGAGTTGGTGGTCCCACTGTGTGTACACTGATGCTCGTTTGGCATTCCTCTGAATTGCTGAGTTTCACCAGTTGTGTCTATAGTTGTTTGCAGCTTCAGATCTAGAGCTTCAAATTAGTGCCCTAAGGGCATTTTATGACATTTTATTTTAAAAACAAACAAACAAAAAAAAAAAACAAAAAAAAAAAAAAAAAAAACAAAAAAAAAAACCCAAAAAAACCCAAACAAAACAAAAAAGAAACAAACTAATAAGGAAAAGCTAAGAAAAAATTAAACCTAAGGAGATAAAACCAAACAGACTGCTTAGTTGAGCTGAACTTAAATCAATTGTTGCAACTCATGTAATCTTATTTGCATTTGGATTATTGATGTCCTTGTCTTTAGTTTAAGCAGGTGAAGACACATAGTTCTTAAAGAGAAGGAAATGGACAACAATATTTCAAATCCTGACTGAAATGAAACCCGTGGAATATCCCACAGATAGTAGAAAAATCAAAAGAAGAAAGTAAGACAGCAGCATTAGTCTGCAGAATTTCTTGTCAACAGCTTGGAAATTTACCAAATGCATTCAGTTCAAGTACCATGAACAACATCAGTTTCTTGTACCTCTTTGCAATAAAAAATTCAGCCAGAAAGGAAAGGAAACAAATCCTGCTTGTTTGTTAAAAGACAGACAGACAGACACACATGCACACTTCAGCAAATATTTGGAATCAGTGGAAGACTGAAGACACAAGGACCAGATCATACCATCAATCATTGAATCAGAATATCCAGAGTTGAATGGACTCCACAAGAATCACAGAAGTCCAACTCCTGGTCTCTCTACAGAACAACCCTGAGCATCAATGCCTGAGAGCATTGTCCAAATGCTTCTTGGTATCAAGAATTTTGTCAGGTTTTTATGTGTGTAGAGAGCTTCATTGTTGGGCTGTGTTGTTACAGGGTGCTGCTCCTGCATTTTGCTCAATGCCTCCTGTAGGACAAGTGCTTGCCCACAGGAATACACAAATTCTCTCATCCTCCTGCACCATTATGGCTGCAGAAATAAATAATGGTGGGGGAAGGAGGGGGGTGGACACAAGACTGAACACTATGAAAATGGTTCACATTTTATTTTATAGGAAGAAGCCACCTCAAGCCACTCAAACCATTTCCCCTTTGCCTCCCTTACATCTGTAAATACTGGCAAAATTTACAGTTTTTCAATGTTGTGCCTAATTTTCTTGGTAGTTAACTGAAAAGCAGATTACAGGTATAGTCGGCACATCCAAGAACTGAAGTTCATTTTAAATGAGTTGGAAAGTATTAGTATTAAAACATGTAAACTCCCTTTCTGAGATATTGGTCCAGAAACATGTTCTTAGATAAATGGCATTTAAAATTTAATCTGTGGTTATAACTTACTGGAAAAAAACTGGTTTCGTGTGCACTAGAATGCGCAAGAAAAAAGCATTCCATCTTTCATCACACTTTCATAAACATTGAAAAATGTTTTGCAACTTAAGATTGTTCTATATGTATTGAAGGTCAGGGAACCATCTTTAACCAATACGTTGAAGGAGACACTATGATACACAAAACTTTCTGAGAAAACAATTTATTTCCCAAGAATTTTCCAAATTACAGTAATTACAACCTCCTATGCTACTTATTACAGAGTGCTAGAGTAAGACTTAGAGAAGTTACATGCAAAATCTTCTAGTTTATTTTGATAACTAAAGATTCTTTTATTATGTGCCTGGAAAACTTTAAAAAGAGTTAATATATAGGAATGGAAGATCCACATTCAATAGAATTGTTTATTGTGCTGTCTCTGATGTCTGTACCCTCTGCAGCAAACTTAGATGATGACAGCAAACGAATTTTCCTAACTGAATGACTTCCAAACTGTTTGTGAATGAGTTCCTCAGTTCTAATTACAGATAGCATGTTCCTGTAAGACACACACTTAAGTCTTCAAAGCTGTCAAACTGACTATTTTCCTGAGAATTAAATTCAATGAAAAGATGTAGTAACTTAAAAAAAAAAAAAAGTCAAATAAACATGAATTTATTGGATGCACTTTATGCTTCTCTACCTCTCTTAAGGGGTTGAAGCTGCAGAAAACATTCAGGAATTATTTACGTGGATATCTGTGTATAGGCAGGATTTTACTCTAAGTTAAGTCCATTCGTGGTAGATAAAAACTGCAGAAAAAGAGTCTGGGTGTGAGGCTGTTTTCCCAATTCATGCAGTAATGTAGTGATTTTGTACTATCAAATGCTACTCTTTGGAAATGCTCACTTTTCAGAAGTTAATTTTTCATGCAGAGTTACTATTACATTAAAAACTAAAATAATTAATTTTCCTAGCAATTTATCACCAATTTTATTTTTATTCTTTTGCTTTCCAGGCATCTATTTATTTTAGGCTTGATTTAACATGTGAAGATGTATGAAACCTGTCTTGATACCAAGAGGATCCTAGACAGAGAATGGGACTTTAGATGTTTGTTTTAAATTTTTTCTTAATGTGTTAGTTCCTTTCATTTTTTTTAGACTTATTTATATAACTGCAATACTTGGCATCATCTTAAATACAATATTTTTTCACTTTCTTCTTCAGAGAATTCATCAGTTTCTGACTTTTTTCTTTGCACTGCATCTGCATGCCAAGGAAAAGACACCAATTATTTCCCAGCAATATCAAATTGTTTTTTTGTTTTTCTTAATTTTCCTTTTATTTTATCTGCAGAGGCTTACCATATTTATTGCCATGCCAGTGTACACCCATGCAAATCTATACAAGCCTTTACATTTTGAATTTTAATTTACTTGTATTTACATTATTATTACTATTATTATTATTATTATTATTATTATTATTACTATTATTATTGCTAATTGTAACATATATATATATTGCATTTTTTTTTCTGGACAACTGACTTTCATTATCAGTAATTTTCATCTTGTCTCTCTATTTGATAGTCATAGAAATTATATTTTTATATTTCCTCCAAGCATATCCACTGGGTTTCCATCTACTAGGCCATCTAGGCCATGTACTTTCTATCCCTCCTTTTTTCTCTGATGAAAAATAGTTATTTCAGTTGGAGTTCTGCTATAGAAATGAACTGGTTATTGGAACAAAATTGCTTCTAATTTGTTTTGAGTGGAATAACTGCTCCTGCTGCTAACTTCCCTCTTTATGTTCATCAATCATTCCAAGTTTTTTTATGAAATTGGCAATGATGTTAGTCACTGTTTTCATCAGTGTGATGGAGGTTGGACTTTACCCTTAAATCTTAAGAGTACATTACATTTTCCTCTCCTACACTTAGTGCACTTTCCTGAAGACATCACCTTTTCTTTTACTTATTCCATCCTATTTATTTTACTTCTGTGTTATACTTCACTGAGCATATGCTTTTGGATTTTCATTATTTGTAAGACTCTCTTTTAAAATTCCTTTTCTCAGCCTTGTGTCCCACGAAAGAAAGTGATTAGGCTTTACATAAATATGTACAGGCCAGTTATTTCTTTAGAAACTTGATGCACTGACCACAACTATTTTTCAGAATCTTCATCTTTGAAATATTTTAATCAGACCTGTGGGTTAGATTATGTAACAAGAATCCTACCACAGTCAACCGTATCTTAGAAAATTCCATGTGATTTCAACATTTTATCCAGAAAAAAAAAAATAAATTGTTGTGTCAGAAAATAAAATACAGTATCTTATTTATTTACGAAGCAAATGCCAAGCAGATATTCTTGCGCTACAGAGCTCAAACAGAAAATTCAATTTGCCTAACTCATATCTAGGAACACAGACATGGGAGAGTGCTAGAGGGCAACATAAAGGACATCACAAAATAATCCCTGCATCAGTTGGTCCAGACATTCCTGTAGGATAAAGAAGAGTGAACAATAAAAGTTCGAATTATCCACAGTGATGCAATTGGAGTATGAGTCTCAATGCATGGAATACAAAAGAGGTAATGATGAACTGTGGGACAATATTTCCATTGGGGGTTCTAATGACGGTGTGAACTGCACAGGTAAAAGCATTCTTTTCAATAGCTTATCTATTTTTTGTCTTACATAATTCATGGTTCCAGTAACATCCAAACTACAGCACATTTACATTTGCATTTTCTTCTGTTTGACTAGAGGACAGGGCAAATACATGCAAATAAATGTCCTTTTTTTGGTTTATCTCTGTTCTCTTGCTCATCATTTGTCATGAAATTAAATAGCTTGACATTTTGACAGGCAGTATATATTCTTATCGGTAAAAGTCAACTGATTAAAAAAAAAAAAACCCTTACCTAACTTGCACTGTCTTTCAGCTAAGACTGCTTCTAGAATAAAGAAACTCATGACAGTAGATTATTACAATTTTTAAACATTAATTTACTCCCATATTATTCAGGTACTCTGTGATGTCATTCCTGTTAATACCAGCTTTTGCTCATGCTTTTTGTGCTTTGATTTTTGATTTTTGGTATATGTTTGGCTGCTGTCTCCCTATTGTTTCACAAAGTTTGCCTGGAAATGATTTGCAAACTCAAGTTGATTTTCCTAAATATCTCTGATAAAAAAAAACTTGGAAGGTCAAAGAATTTACAAAATTGATATATGCCATAACATTACATAGATTAAAAAAATCTGGATGCACTAAGGTGGGGATAGTTTCTGCCTCATGTAAGGACTTGCTGAGTCAGAGAGAACAACTGTAATTAGGATGCTGCAGAGTACATCTGAGAGGATACAAATTCTCAGGTGCTTCACTCTGAGGCACATCTTGTGCCGTCATAGAAAGCAATCACTCAATAAAATAAAAAGCATTTGGGAAAAAACAGAACATTTTGTTTGCTTACAGATTCAGGTTTTTTCTTCTCTTGAGAAATTTACTTTCTTAGTTTAAAATAATTCTTCCCTCTCAAATTTTCAAGTATAGGTCAAAACTGGTAACTCACAGAGATTTAGGTGGGAATCTTAGGCACAAAATAAAATAGTTTGGACTTGAATCACTCTGTCACTGTACCTTAGTCCATCTTCTTGGCCTTTGTAACTAACCCATTGTAATTTCTCTTGTCCTAATTGCTTCTTTCTCCTTTTCCTTCTGATGCTTCATTCTTTTCCCTTGAGATTGTCTCACTCTCCTTCATTTAATTTCTTACATAATGCATACAATCACTTCTACAACTTTTATATCACTGTAGTATCTCAGTATCTTCTTCCTTCCACCTTTGTGCAATCGATTTTTTTCCTAATCTCTTTTCTCTCTTCTTTTTCTCATTTCAGTTTCCTTTTCTTCTCCTTATGTTTTTTCTCCTACTTTATCTCTTATTTATTTTCCTTCTCCTGCTGGTCTTCATCCCCTGTAGTTGCCCATTTTCTCATCACTCCTACCATGCCACTGATTTCTTTTACCTCATACTCCATCCCACTCTTTCTATGTTCTTTCTCAGCTCTTTTCTCTGAAGCCTCCTGGCACACACAATAGCTCCTTTGCTCCTCCCTCCTGTATGTCTACTTTCCAGACTTTTTAAAAATGATCTTAAACCCTTGAATCCTTTCCAAGAGAGGGCATTTTTGAACACACTATTTCTTTTTGTGTTCCCTATTACATAGAACTGGATTCTCAAAATTAGTGTTTTGAGAGAGAAGAAGGAACTGAATATAGAGACTTTCACAGTCTAGATAAACCACTCAAATCTCTACCTCTTCAACTCAGAGAAAACAATTGTAAGTGGCCATTATAATTTTAGAAAGAAAATAATCAATTTTTTTTGTTCTCAATCAAAATTTTGGTGCAATGGACACAAAAGGTTTATTTGAAACCAGTTATTTTCTTTGTATTACTGGTACATCCAAAAGCAAATTTCTTGGTTTTGGGACTGATATGAAAAATTACATGTGGAGATGAATCTGTTCACTCCAGTTCATTCCAATATAGATGTAGATTGTCCAAGTCATTGCAACTTAAGGCTTGTCATTGCTATTACTAATCTTTATCACTGTTTGTATGGAAATAGCTTAATTTAAATATAAAATAATAGCAGTGTAAACAGAGTGTGAGCAGTGTTAATACCACATTCAAGTACTGCTCAGCTGCACATGGAATATCAGAAAAATGGAAAGTTGATGTTCTTAAATCAAGAAATTAATCAGAAAGAGAACATGAAAGGGTGAAAAACCATAATTTTTTCTGTCTCCTACCTCACCCTTCAATACTTTCTGTTCCCTGACTTACCCATTAAAAGTTAATATTTTTAGGCTTTAAAGTAAGCAAAGAATCCATCCTCACTCACTGGGGCCCTGATGTAATTGACTCTGTCTGGCATTGCATTTTGTACAGAGCATAAAATGTGTCTGTAGTCATAGTAAATACTTTTTTCAAAATCCTGAATCTGGCTCTTTTGAGAATTTCTACTGTAAAAACTACAGCACTTTCAAACACTATTCCTTGATTCTTGATAGATAAAGAATCAAAGCAAAGAGAATCAGCAAAGAGAAATATTCATGGTACAAGCACCAGATCCTTGAAGCAAGGTAAAATGGGTCCTAACTAAAATAAAACATATTCAAACAACCCTGGACTTTCCCATGGCAACCTCTAGGTCTTAAAGAAGTAGAATTCTGAACTTATTTTTTTGTTTTGACTAGGCATTCTCTTCAAAACCAAAGTTTATTATTCCTACCTAGAATTCAAGGTTCTGATAGATAAGAAGAAGATCTGAAAACCAGCACAATCTTATTGTAGAAGCAGTAAAAAGTGTTAAAATAAAAAAAAAAATTTTGCACTAGCCTTGGTCATTGACACAAAAGTTAAGGTTTCTTTTTTGAAATACGTTATAAAGTTTTTGCAGTATAATGGTATTAGGTATGAGAAATGGTCAAGAGGGAGCATGTGAGGGCTTTTTTTTAAAGCAATCAGCTACACAGAGTGATATGAATGGACTTCTGCATAATTTGGTGGTGAGGAGGCTTTCCTTGGCATGGGAGATTTGAGTTGAGGAACGATTTTGGGAGTCTATACCTTTAACAAATTTGTCTACTGTGTTATGATAGAAAGGGGTTTCTCTTCATGTTATAGTCATCACTCTTTTTCCTCTGGTAAGAAACTGTGCTGAATTAATTGGATTAGCAGAGGAAAGCTGCCATTTTTCCTCCTCTATTCAATTTCTTTTTCCTTCTCTGACTACAGCAAAATAGGTGTAAAATTTCCTATTACTCAACGTCTTCTCCATCCTGGCTATTCCACTATATAGAATGAGACCATAGCTGGCTCCAGCATTATTTGTTCTAAAAAATGGCAACTCTCTTCCTCTTTTATTTCAGGAGAGACCCAGGTAGAGTAAATCTTAAGGGGAGAAAGGTATCTAACAATCTAATATCATGTCATCTAATATCATATTTCTTTACCTTCGAGAGATCTCTTTACCTTCAAAAGAGACAAGTAAGCTTCAAAAGATTGTTTCAGAATAATTTTCCAGATGTCTCCATCTCTGATAACATCTCAGATAACTGAGGTCACTATCTTGTCTCTCTCCTATTTTCAGAATAGTTTTAGTCCAAGCAATGCTTCCTATGCTTTTGTTGTACCACATATAAAATGTCTATTTTAAAAAATTTTTACTAAAATAGTAGTGCCAGGGCATTCAGTGGTCTTGTACTTAAGGCATCAGGACATTTTGATTTTGTCACAGGTTTCAAGAATCAATATAAATTGATCAGTATTTATTCTCAGTGGATTAATAAAGTCACAAATAAACCAAACTCTTTTAAAATCTTTTTAATAACTATTAGGAGGACAACTTAGTACAAAGATACATATTTTTGCATTTTTTTAAGAATTGTGGAGACATCTGAAATAAATTGTTCAGACTTTCCTGTTTTAAAAACAAGTCCAAAACTAAAAAATAGATCAGTGTTTACCTTTTATTTTAAGTTAGAGGTCATAACACTTGAATTTCAGTGATTATAGAGCTACTGAAAAAGATCCACACTTTAGGTATTCAAGTTAGCTCTTTCTCAGAAATTAGAATACCAAAGACTTTAAAGGCAATTTAATGATTTCATGATCACAATTAGTTCATGTAGCTTACAGAAAAAGAGAGGCTCCTGTTATTGAAAACTACCAGATTTGTCTGGTAAAATTACTAGGGAGTTGTTCCCTGTTAAGTAAAGTAAATGAAGACCATATCATATTTTTAATATGAACAATACATTCTTGAAATACAGTATCTTTTACATTACAAATATTATTGCTTTTTAAATAACATATTAACATTAATACAATAAAAAAAAAAAGTACACAATACTTGTAGTTAATGTGGGTTTCCAGCTTTTGAGTTTCTGCACATTTTATCAAGGTCATCAGCTCTCAGATAATGTAGCTAAAATTGATTTCTGAATAGTCTCCTGCTGTGCTTGATGTCATTTTCTGTCCTTATAAAAGATAAAAAACACCAGGAAGAAGGTAAAAATTCTTGTTTTTAACAAGATATTTTATTTTTATGTCCTATCGTAACCATTTTTATACTTGCAGATCTATTTATCTGGTGATCAACCCAGAAGAAAAGTTAACTATTCCTGAGATTAATGTTCCTTTCTAGAAACCTTACATAAATATATCTGACAATGCCTTTTTGAATTAATGGTTTTGTGTACTGAGAAAGAAAGTTTTCACAACCTTTTTGAGTCTTTATTTTTTCATTTTATTGTGCTGTTTTTGTGAAACTATCTAGTTATGGTTTTCTTTTTTCATAAATACCAAGAAAATCTCTGTGGCAAAAAGAGCCTGGTCACTGAAGGAATCAGCATCCAGAATTTTATTTAATCAGGAAGTCAAAAAAGCAATGCATAGAGTAAGCAATATTAAAATAATTTTAATTATATTTTTAAAAATAGTAAGTCAAGAGCTCATACAAATATTGCCCTTCTTTTTCCTCTTCCTTCTACATGACATATAAATTGACTTCAGCTCTTTGATTGCATTAATTGTTGTAGTACCTTGCTACTAATAAACTACCACGTACTCTCCTGCAGAGAGATGGAAACATTTGCAAAGTCAGAACACACAACAAGCCCAGTTTAAGGCAACATCTGGAAAATGTTTATTTCACAAGTTATTTCTGCTGCTAATTAAACAAGTTAAAGTAAAACCAGAAACTTCCAGAATGTTAGGAATGTGTTGATGAGTCCTGAGGAAGGGCAACAACACCACGCTTGTGACATGAAATAAATGTAAGACAATAAGGGACTTCAAGATAATTGAAGTTGCAAAAAGAAGTCATGAAAGAGTCTTCAAAGTAATACTAGGGAGCCATAGAAGACAAGAAAAAACCGATATGAATTTTGGAGGAAAATGAAAGAGAAGACCAATGACTGCTTGAAGAAAAAGGAGGGAGAGTTTGCCTGAGTGAGGCTCAGGAAAAAAATTTTGCAGCTAAATTTTATTCGCGCAATAAATATTTGCATGCCACCAATTCTAAAGCAAAGAACAATGTATGCAATAATGAAAATAATAGAACGTATTCCTCAAAGCAGCTCTGACAAAGTTATGTCAAAACTAATGGTATCAGTTTTCAGAGGGGTATTTTGTTTGAAAAATGTCAACCCTAGACCTATGGTGGTAAAAGCTTCTGGGCACCAGTGTTGTGATTCTCATAACTGATTTAAAAAAAAAAAAAATAAAAAAATAGAGTAACAAGGCAAAATTTTAGTATAAACCTAAGATGACAGTTCAGAAGCAATGGAAGGGATCTCGTTTTTCTGGTTTACTTGTGTGAAACAAATGTCATTACATCGACAGAATCTCATTCTCCTAAGGAAAGTAAAATGCTTATTGGCCTAGTAATTTGGGGAAAGTAAGAAAAAACAATCATCTAATTTAAATCTATGATAGAGCAAGCCACTTTGTCTTTTAATCAATAAAGGAAATATTTTTAAACTCGGAGGTGAGCAAGTATCCAAACTGCACGTCTGGATTAAGCTGGAATTATCATATACAAAATCTGTAAAATTTTAGATAGATAATAGAAACACGTCAGAGCATCTTATTGTTTTTTTTTTTTTTTCACTATAAAAAGTGATAGGTTTTTTTATCATTTTTTTAGTCAGTCAAGAAAATTTTGCTCTTCTTCTTCTTTCTACAAAGGAGATTTAGATGTGTGAGAACTGCATTTATTTCACTTAGCTTTTGATTTCATAATTCTGAAAATAATGTATCAAAAACACCAGCATCATTCAATCCTTGTATGAGTTACATTTTAGAAGATAATAACAAAAAAGCCTGTGCTTTTTCACAGTAGACTCAAATAGACTGACATCTCAGGAGAAAAGTAGTCTGTCTCCATGACACCTTCAAATATCCAGTTTCCATAGCACCCACCATTTTAAAAGGTTGGTCATTCCAAACAGTTTAGTAGGTGCATGAAGGAACTAATCCAGAGTGTGTTTAAATGCCTTAGTGTCCTATTATTCCAGGTAACAGCAAGTTTTTACAAGATAGCTAAGGCTTTGTTTAAATGCTTGGTCTGTTTCCATTGTATCATCTTGCAAGGAAAAAAAAATTAACTACAAGATTGAAAAGACAAGCAATAATTTCTTTTTGAGGCTTTTTATAAGTACACTTCTTAAAGCACATGAGCCCAGAAAACCAAAATAATTCTTCTTTGTTTTTCTGTTAAATTCTGCCAAAATATTTCAAAGGTTCTGTCTGAGTAATCTTTCACAGATAGCTCTAAGCAAAGTAAATGCATCTCAGACAATTAGGGGCTATATGTATTTTCAAAGCTTCCTATCTTATTTGGGGCTATTATTTTTTAAATCCAATAAGGAGTATTTACTTAATTCATTGTTATCTGCGTTACACTTTTTTTTTGCTTCAATCCCTAGAGTAATATCTTGCAAAAGGACAAACCATTTGATGAAGAAGATTATGGGATATCCTTCAGAGAGGTGATTATAAGTAGAGAACTGGATGACTTCACAAAGTAGGATCCTGCAGACTTGCAGAAAAAGGGCAATGAATAGGAAGAAAGATTCAATAAAATATTCTGAGTGGTTGAAAGTGTTATTGGATCTAGTGAAGCAGTCGCTTAGCATCCATACTTTAGAAGCATGATGAAAGATTAAAGTCATTAACAGAGAGCATCTGACTTAAAGAAAATCTTTGCAATAAAAGCTATAGAAAGCTTGATATATTTGCATTATCAAAGAAAAAAAGTAAAAGAAAGTCTCTAATGTTTTAAATTAGTAACTTCATAAATATCTCAACAATGGCTAAAGAAATTTAAGAGATGCTAATAGGAGAAAATTAAACCGAGTTGGTAGAAATTAAACTGAGACTGATTCAAATTTTATGAAAAGATACATATTTTTGATCACACAGGCTGGTAATTGTTGCAACATCTACCAAGGGAAATTTTAAATTCTTTACCTTTTGATAGCATCAATTTAATAGGGCATGTAATTTGTCAACGTTGTATTTTCCCTCACAGAAGTAGCTGGGCTCAGTTTCTATATCATCTGAGGAATGACATTGTGAAGGTGCTACTTAACTTTCTATTTCTCTTGAAAATTAAAGGCTTTAAATTAGATTGTGGAGTCCCATCTTATACATGGACATTATTACTGCCCTTGGTCTCGCGAAAGCTTACACAATTCCTTTATTTTATACATTTTAAAATTAATTAATGTACTCATAGTATAGCAGATGTTAAGAGCTACTGATGGAATGTCCCAAGTAATGGTTATATGAACTGATGACCAATTGACTTTTCTTAGTTTAGTGAGTGATAGGAGAGTAAGGCTGGACTTTTCAGCCTAAAGATCTCTGGAAAGAGGAAAGAGCTGGTGCTGCACTGTAAGGTTAGTTGCAAATATTTGTTGAACTAATCTGATAAGAGCGAAATTGAGTCAAGCTTTTCTGAGAGTTTAGATGAGTGTTCATCTCCAGGTACCACAGAATACCAAAGATACCTGACCCCAACTCTGTTAACATGCGCAGGAAAAGTCAATGCCAACACTTTCTGATGCTGACTTGCAAAAAAACCAAAAAAACAAAAAAAAAACAAAAACAAGCCCTAATTTATTATTTTTTTTAATTCTGCCAAAACATCCATCAAGTTAGGAGAAAAATTGGCTTTGCTACACATGTAAAAATTTCACTTAAGTGTTAAACTCCAGTGTTTAAATCTAATTTAACCTACAGATAAATTAATAACTTGTGTTTAAAAGACAAGAAAATATTCAATTCCTACAGCAGAGAACAGGAAAGGGACATTATTAAGCATAGACTGTTGGCTTAAGTACGATAGAGATGGTAAAGGGCTTTTTCCCTAGAAGCTGGGATGCTGAGCTCTGCAACCGGGTTTTCAACTTCTGCTTGGATAGATTGAAGGGCACATTAACTAAGGAAATTTGTACTGGGAAGTGTAATTTTAATTTGATTCTAGTTTAAAGCAAAATAATTCTGTATAAACTCATAGTATTATACCACCCATGCATAAAAATTAGAGAACTAGTTATGCAGAAAGTTCAATTCCTATTTTGGAGCTCCTGGACTGTCTGACTTAAACTGTGTTTATTACATGCAGCACGATCCTGATCAACCATGTACAAATGTATTGGTATGCCTCTTAAGCAGGAGAAATATAAAATGTGTGCATTTTACTATAAACTATTTAAAACCTAATTAAAATATTATAGAGAAAATAATACAGACTTTCTCTTTTGCAACTGCTGGGTATGAAAAGTAGCGACAAGTGACCACAGTTGACCTCAGGTTATCAAAATCATAGACACAATTGAAATAGAAAGTCCTGCTCTGTAATCAAGGCACATATTCTGAATTTCAGAGTTCCTGGCAGGTAAGAAAAGTCTGTATCTAGTTTCTGGGATAAATTAAACAAACCTGTGGGCTTCTCATGTTTTGCCAAGTAACAATAGCTCCTTAAGGGATGTTGTCTCAAACTGGAGTTTCAGCAGCACAGTAACTATTAAACACACAAATTGACTCCTTACAAATACTCATACTAAGCCTGTTCTTACTGGCTAAGGCAAGTTGTCAGGTGTACTGCTGGCTTGTGAGGGTTTCCTCATATTTTGGGAGTACCTAGTTGTCTGTTCTGGGAAGCAAATAAAACACACAGGCACACAGAGAGTCAGGAATTCAAGTCTGTTTTTACACTATAAGCATCTAATATGTTAAAGGGCCTTGAAATTATAGGAATCATAAAACCCCTTTTTCCTCATACTATGAAACACAAAAAACCCCTGGCTATTATTCCAGGAGCCTAGATTTAATAGAATCCAGTTTCTCTTTATGAGGGGTTTCCAAAACTCATAATTTCACAAACATCAGCAAGTTTGGCTGATAGCTATCTGAAAGAGGAGTGAGTGACTAGTGGTATTAGCTGGATAGCAATTAGGGAGGACTGGCAGATGGCAGCTGAGAACAGGACTGGCAGTGGAAAACCACAGAGCAGACAGCAATGCTTACAGTGATGACAGATTGCCTGACTGGAAAAAAAGCTTGAACTCCCTTATGCTGTTTTCCCCAGTGTTTTAACAGTGGACACAGAAGTTCAAATTTAGCTTTACATCTATCTTTTGGAAAGATAATCTAATTTAAGCATTAAACATAGAGTATCTTTATATATCCTTTTCTGTCATCGCAAAGTAACCCCTTTCTCCTGTGGCTGTGATTATTAACACAAGTCTACAATGTCTCAAGGAGCATAAATCCATTATGACACTTCTAAAAAGAATAAGCCAATTAAAATACGTAAAATAAAATAATATGCAAGCTTACATGTTCTCTAAAAGTGTCATTCATCAAAAAATTATATTTTTTTTCACCAGCAGACCCCATTTAACCTTAAATCAGACCTTGGCTCCATCCTCCCCATCCTCCCCAGTTCTTTGAAATGTAAATTTATCCCTGGTATCACTTGTATGGAATGAAAAAAGAGGCCTCAAACCTTCTCATAGTTAGGTAACCTTTGTCCAGTGAACTTTATTAGCAGTACTTTTCAGTGTTTCCCATTTAAATAGAAAATGTTAGTTGGGCTGTTGACCATCCTTCTATCCCTTTTAAAATAAATCAATTCATGCTCATCTTAATCTTATACATTCTCGTGAATCTTTGCTATTTCCAAAATCCAGTGAAAAATAGCAGCAGGTAGGATAATTCAATGAATATTGGACTAAGAGTCTTATACTGCCATCACATTTGATTTGCCTTTATCAGAATTCAGGGGCTACCAGGGAGTGTTTAGCACTCTTCCCATAAAATAATTTTGCATTCCATATACAGGTCCATTTTTGCTCTCCAAAATCCTAAATATTAAATCTTATCTTATCTTATCTTATCTTATCTCATCTCATCTCATCTCATCTCATCTCATCTCATCTCATCTCATCTCATCATCTTTAATTCTTGTCAAACCTGTAGATAGGAAGAGTCATGATTGCTGCTTTAACTTATTATGCTCTCTCCTTACTATAATGTATTTTTTTCCCAGTGATGCTAAGTTTTGTATCACTTTGATACTAAAGATCCTTGAATTAGAATGCAAATGTGTCATTTGTTTCTTTTTGACTTTCTTAAATACCTTGCCAGCTGGAAACAGATTTTCACTAATTATGTTGCTCTAGTAGATGCTACTGCCATCAATATTGCAAACCTTTGCTGTCCATTCTGCTCATTTATGCCACTCTATGCAATGCTATGTCTTTCCTAAATGCACATATCCTTCCCTATAAAATGTAATAAAATAAAATAAAAATTAAATGCAAAAACAAGAAAAAATAATATTTTAAAATTTCTGATCAATAGCTACTGCACTGATGAATTTATAAATTATATTTATAGTTAATTAGATGAATTTATAATGCTTATCATTTAGCACATGGCTTGTGGCATACTTATATTTTTAATTAAATTAAGCTAATTCATATACAATTTCTGTAAAGGTATAGCTTAGAAATTTGAAATTCTTTTCTGTTAAGAGTTTATGATTCTTGTTCATGGCTCAAAACTTCCAGCACATTGAATTGTGCAAAACTGTTTTGGATGAAAATAAGGAAAAAAATGTTCAAAGTTTCAAGAACGAAAAAGTTGGAATTATTTTGCTAGTACTATCCAGACAGGAAAATAAAAGCAACCCTGAAATACCTTAACAATGTATTTTGCTAGGCAAAAAGCCCCAATTCATAAAATCACTTCTTATGGGCAAATGCCAGTTCTGTGTTGTAGAATACCCACAGAAGTAACAAGCTCTCAGTTATTTCGGTCTGAATTTTCATTTGTGTCTTACATTTGAACACCAAGCTACATAAGCAAGACACATTCCTGGCCTACTTGTATGCTTGCATCTGAGTGCATGCCAGGAGGATTTGTAGGCACACAAATTGATCTGGTATGTCTATAAAACCTATAGACATCTAGAATTTTGTGTAGATATGGCCTTCCGTCTTCATTTTCTGTCTGTTAAAAATCTTATCTTTAAGGAAAGGCTTTAAAACATTCAAACAGCTTATGACTGAAAGAAAAAATACATTTAAGTCAATATTTACTCTAAGACCACATCATGTCTTTGACAGCTCTCATGCCTGAAAAATAAATAATTAGGTTGACAAATTATTAAATTTGTGTAAAAACATAAAACATTCTACAAATGGGGAATTTCTCTACCTCAGATTTCCACTGGATTTTGTCCAAGAAAAGCATTAGGCATCTCGTAGCCAAATGCCAAAAATGAAATGCTTCACCTTCATTAAAAACAGAAAATAACAGAATGATGAAGCACAAGCCTAACATCATTATAACTTTGTATTACAGACTGTGTATCTTGTACATTGTACAGATTTTTACTCTGAATTTTTACTAAAATGTTACTCGTCACCTGTACAAGAACATATGGATTTACTAGGAAGGAAATTAATAGAGTATGATCAATCCTAAAGACTATAGTCACTGGGAAAATCTGAAATATGGATCATGCTGTGAAAGGCAGAGACATAACATTTATCTTCAGGGTGATGAGTAGAGTTACCAAGGCCATGGAGTGCAGAAAGGTCTACTTGTTGACTCTAGCAAGAAAGACATACCTTTCCTCAGCCCCAGTTTGGGTTGTTTTAAGCCTTTTCTCTCCATACCAGATTTTCCATAGCTCCCAGGTAATTCAAACTAAAAATTAAACCATTCATTGTAACCTATGGTGAAGTTTCATATAAATGTGCCAGTCTGATTCTTCAGCTCTGTGAAGGAGATAAAAACTGGTAGATATAATTTTCATCAGATGACATATTGAACTTTTAGGGACTTGTTGTCTTCCCTATTCTTAATTTTTACACTTTAATATTATTTTTTCTGCACTTCTTCTAGTTTTCTTTTAGTAGAGAATGTGGCTGTGTTACTTTAGGAGTCTTCTTTCTACTTTCTAATCCCCTGCTGGACAAGTGTTTGACTTTTGGGAAATAAAGGGGCACAGGAGCATCAAATTTTAATAAAAGTTACAGATTAACAATGCCAAAATAACAATAGAATATTAACAAACAAATTGATAGAGCACACAGAAGTTGAACTCCTATTATGTGTTTCTCTTCCTACTACAATTTTTCCTCTTGTTTTCTTTTCCCAAGATACTGACACATGATGTTCCTTTCCATTCATTTTGCTGCATTCATTTCCACTTCCTAAATTAAAGATGCAGCTGTGTGGTGTAACTCACACCCAGAGGGTTTTATATGGCCAACTTCATTGACTGAAGATTGGCATAAGATGATAGGGAGTCTGGGGAAATGCTGCAATATTTTTTGCCCTGCTATGCTTTAAAAATCCCATATCTGGCCAGGGCTGCTTGAGCAGACAAACTTTGTGTTCATCTAGGCTATTTGTCAGTTCCTGTGTTTTATCCTGAAATTTGCCTCCTACCCAAAAGTATACTCCAGCATTGCTCTACATTTCCTTGTGGAGGGATAAAACCTATGCTGACTGGTTATCTTTCATTTGGAAAAATGTACAAATAGGTTTTCAAAATATTTAAATAGAGTAATCTGTTTTAGATATTCCCTCCTTTCTTGTCTCTGAACTTGGAACCACAGTTGCTTTGAGCTTCTGTACCTTGTTTTAATTACCAAAAAAAAAAAAAGGGTACCAAGTTTTTATCCCTTTGTATCAGGTATGAAATCTTCTGGAAGGTTATTGGATTTATAGGTACTTGTGAAGAATAACTGATGAGAGAGATAGAGTGGAGGTGACCAGGGAAGTCAGTTTAAGTCACGCCTAAGAATCATAGAAGATAAGCTTGATGTCACTGCAGTCCTCTGGTACCAAAGTGAGATTTCTTCTTGAAACTTCTTATGTCATTTTGGAAAAGGATATTTAAATTATTTTAATAATAAATAACTAAGCTTTTGCAATTATCCTTTTGGCCAATGTGATAATGTCTTATCACTCACCCTGTCCCGACATACTTACAAAGAAATAACAGCCTTACAATGCGTGTGTTCAGTATAAATTTTATTGCACAGTGGAGAGCAGCAAGTTTTTATAAACAGAAAACATATTTCTTGTGGAATACCTAATGCTGTTTCCATCATCGTTCTGCATTGAACATGATCTCTCATTTAATTATTATTCCTTTTTCATACTGGCCACCTTCATGTAAGAGCAGCACAACCTTCACTACAGGGAAATCACTGAATTTCCAGAGGAAACATGCTGGGTTTTTAACTCTATAAATATGCATAAATTTTCCACACAAATTTTGCTCAGCTCATAAAAGAAAATGAGCAAGTCAGTTATTCCTGGCTTCCAGACAGGCTTCCAAACATCCATTTTCTCTCAACATTCCATAATTTTGAAGCAAGATGCATCAAGGTTTAGCTGCAAAAATGTTTCATTCTTAAGACTAATAATGCTACACAAGCAACAGAAACTGCATTGTCTGGTTTATAAAGACAAGATAACAAATTAAATTATAAAGATTACCTAAGCAACACCTGAAGTCTATAACTATATTGAAAGTATAAATAAAGAAACCTCCCCCCAAAAAAAAAAAATAAATGTGTGTGTGTGTGTATAATTATATTTATGCATATGCACACCAGTGATTAAGAAAGAAGAAGAAGCAGATTGGAGGGAACTCAGAAAAAGGAGTTATTAGGGTGAGATTTACTTGCCTATACATGTATTTGTCTCCAGCACAGTGGATTCTTAATGTCTGAATAATTATATATTAACCTGAAAATCTACTATAAAATGCACAAAAACACAGTGTCAGGAAGATAGACTGACTATACAACTTGATAAGTCTATCTCTACATTTTTATTTATATGAATATCTCAGTCAATTGGAATTTCACTGGAAAATCTAAGAATTACTACAGATAAGGAAATTATTAACTTGATGCCTGATATTAATATTTTCAGGTTCAATATGTAGTATTAGGAAAAAACAAAAATTTTATATTTCTTATTCAGATTCCTTCAATTTACGAGACAAATATTTCTCTTGCACAAGATATACAGGGGAAAACAAAAGTTACTAAATCACTTGAGGTTTTCCACTAGATTTAAAAGGCATTCCAAATAAAGTGTCCAAAATTCTCATATATATCATATATATTCTCAGATATATCCCTGAGGAATTTTGCTGTTCCCTTAATACTCCAGTCAGAACTAGAGATAAATATTGAAATATTAGGAAGGAGCAGATATTCTGAATTTTCCAAACTGTTGCATGTTTGTCAGTTTTAGGGCAGCATCACAGGCTCCTTTCTGGATTCAATGGTGGGTCTGCTTATGCCATTTATGGCACACTGGTGGCAACTTTTGAGCAAGCCATGGATTTACCTACAGACTGCACTTGGCACCCTGAATGGACCATTGGGGTGCAAGGAGAAAGTCGGAAATGTTGTGCAGTGATTGAGAATGACAAATTGTGGGATGCTTTTGAGAAAATGAGAAGCTTAGAGAAGATAACTTGGTGTGTACACAAAAGTTCCCCAGCACGTGAAGCAATGCAGTAACCAACAGAGATTAAGTGGTGTGATTAAGAAAATGTGATACAACTATCACTTGTGTCTCATGAGTGATGATAAAATTTATGGGCTGAAATAAGAAGCTGTAAAAATTACAAAGATATTACTTGGCTGCTTGCAAGTTTTGGTGATGAATCTATTACTGCTGTTGAAAAGGTGGAGGCCTAGTGAAATTTGTAGAAGCAAAGGATAAACTCTCATTTTCTGTGTAGTGGCACCAGAGACACTTTAGAACATGGATTGTGTGTAGATTTCATTTTATCTCAATGCTTAATAAGTCTATCTTGAGAGATTTACTTTTGAAGGGACAATGGCAGGCATGATATTTTATTTTCAGGTTTTTGCCCATGGATTTATACTGAGAAAATAGACATACAGTGATGAGTTTGGATAACACCTTTACCATTGAACGTGACAATATATTCTTGCTGTTGTGTTCATGGCATGGGCCCTTGTTACATATATGTTATTATGTCTTCCAATATATAGTCCAAAGACTAAAAAATAACATAATTTTTGCTACATCTGATAAGTGTTCAATTTCCATCTCAAATACTGAACGTTTGTTTCAAAAATACATTTGTATGTAATTTTCATTTTAATAAGATGATGTTGAAGGGTTTTCTGATATATGTTATTTTACCCTTCTATTAGTATTTTATTCCATGGAGGGAATATTTTGTTACTAAAAAATTACAAGCAAAAATATTGACATAAATTCAGAACAAGATCAGTCTTTTTTATATCAATGTAAAATAAACACTTCCCTGAAGGCTAAAACCTAGAAAATTCATTGGGCTTTCTTCTCTATATCAACTGGAAGTGAGTATATAAATATCTCTTGGTGCGAAAAGCAGACTGCAGTGTTTAAAATTTTACTGTTGTTTTACACTATGTATATCTACAAGACAAGACAAGACATGGTTCTGAACTACTCACAGTGCATGAGGACACTTTCCACATGAGTGAACATCCAAAAATTCACCATATTAAACTTTAGCTTGTCGGTCACAATATTAATACCTGTAAAGGACACATATTACAACTCTTAAGGATGATCAAAACTCCTTAACAGTAAAAGCTGGGTCAAATCCACCTTCAGGGGTTTGGAATGTCTTATTCCAAAACACAGAGAAACTGACTGTTAATAGTTAGGAACTGTACCTAATTAGGGTAAATAACAACTTTCCAAGAGGTCCTTTCCAGCACTGCTTTCTAGCTTTTCTATTGTTTCACCTCACAGGAAAAAGTGGTCCTTCATATTTAGGTGTATTTAGGAACTGCATTGTGGAGGCACATCTGAGGAAGGATCTGATCTGAGAACAATTATTTGAGGTATGTGAACAGAGAAATAAGAAGTGGCAATATTGACTGACTGAAGCAATGAGTTTCATTTTGAAAAAAGGGTGGAAGACTCCCTATCCCGTCATGTTTGCAATTCAAAATGTATTTCCTACTAGAAAGATATGATTTTCTTGTGGTAAAGTTTTATTGTCTCTTCCTCAGGTTTTATTCTTAAATTGTAGATTTTTTGTGTTTTTTTTAAGAAATCACAGATAATAACAGGTAGAGTAAAAATACTTTCCATTCTGAGGCATGGTGAGCAGTAAATTCTGTATAATCTCTTAGAGACATCTCAAATGTAAAAGGAATTAAATCCATTAGGCTCTCACAAGCAATATTGATATAAGCAGTTACAGACTATGAGAAGTTAAGAAGCATCAGGAAATTAATACAAAGTAAACTAAGATAAACAGGAAACTTTCCAATCATTTAATATGCCAGGTACTGGCAGAAAAAAGTGGTGTGAGGCCATCTTATATGTATGGATACCTGTAATCAGAACTTAATAAAATAGATGGAAATGATGGATGAGGTGGGTTGCTGTTATGCAGCTTTCTCACCTTCTTTTTGTGTCTCGGTAGAGACAGTAATGGCAACAGCATCCAGGTCTGAAAACAAGAGCAGGGAGTTCACCATTTGGGTGCAGACAGCCTTGACCAATGTCCATTTACAAAATAAATATGTAAAATGTCTTAGGGAGAAATTTTGTGCCAGAAAGTCTTGCCGGGCCAAATATCATCAGTAGAAAAAAAAAACAAACAAACAGGTCCTTCCCTCTATCTTCCATGTTTTTTTTTCTATTTCCAGCCAGTGTCAAGATTGAAGATTGTCATCTGGTAACAAGAGGGGGAACTCTGCCATACCATGAGACCCAGTATCAATATCCAAATCACTGATCACTGAAATCTGTTGCCACCCTGGAAGAACCAGGAGAGCTCTGTAGTGCTGTACCAGTCTGTTGTGAGGGGGAAAAAAAAAAAAAAAAAAAAAAAAAAAAAAAAGAAAGTGATGAAATCAAAAGCAATTGAACTACAAGTTAGTGCTTCATAACTGCAAAGTCCCTGATGATGATCTGCAATCTGTCAGCTTGTCCCACTTATCAACAAACAAGATTTCAATTTAATTACCTTCATGCTTCTAGCTTATGTACTGTCATGTTCCTTGCTCATTTACTACAGCTATAAGTTGAAATTCTAGCCATGGATCTTACACTTCTGTAACTATCTTGTAAAGAAATATATAAATTTATTCTGATATTGTTTATTACTCCTCCAAACTAATTTTTTGCTTTTAGTGCAGAAATATTGGTTTGATATAGTTCCATAATACAGTATTCCCATTGCTATTTACAGGCCATAGTTTTATTCTGAATTTGCAAGTCTCTGGAACTGAAGTTAGTCATACTTACTCTACTTGAACTTCTCCTATGCTGCCTGTAATTTTATTTTACTCAGCTTAGTTGTGACAGCAATTTCTTTAATTGACCTACAGTTAATTTGTTTTCCTTTTGTTTACCTTTGTGTAGTCCCAGCAATGTTTTGTATAGATTGCAGTAAAAGTAGTTATTCTATGTAGGATGAAATATTTATAACTCTACCTTACAATGCAGTTTGGAGAAATGCAGGTTTTGCGCTAGAGAAGAGACACAGGATACAGGTAGAAAAGTGTAGACATTGAATGGGGCACAAGCTTGACACTGGAGACTCCACAGCTACAAACAGTTCAATAATTAATCAAGGAAATGCAGACCTAGAGCAGAGCACAGCTAGATTTAGGTATAAAAAGGAATATCATCTCCCACACTTAAGAGGCATTGTGTATATGAAATTTAGATGTAGCATGGAACTGCAGATCAATGAAGAATGAGTAAAGGTGTGAAAGCATATTAGCAAATGTGTAAAAATAATTAAAAGTGGATTCTACAGGGATCATGATGAGAGTGGTGGTAGAGCCAGAAAAAGTGGAGGAAACTAAGCATGCAAAACTTTTCTTTTTCTTCAGCAATGAAATCTGCCCTAATAATGATTAAAGTCTTCATATTTCATTTATATTAACAGCAAATTCTTGGCTTTACTTGTCTATAAGGTATGCTTCTACTTTGCCTGTAAACAAGTTTTTGAGCATAATGCTGTCTTTCCTCAAGGTAATTCAAATGAGTCACTGATCGTAAGTCTTAATCATGTTTTGCAGAAGTAAAGAAAATAGTCGTTCCAAACTACTTTCTTGTATGACTCCACAATCTGTTGCCTATTATAATCCAGTCTAGTTTTGGGAAGCTGCTTGTCAATGCAGGCACTTTTTTCTCCCAGAGATGCTGTATATCCACAGGATGACAAAACACTGACAAGATTGGAGAAGGAATGAAAGAAGCACCAAGGGAGAGCAACAAGGAGGTTAGGCTATTTTTCTCAGGATTTCTAGAGAATTTGTATTTAGGGAATAGTGATAACAAATATGATGCTGGGAGAATAGAATGGAGTTTGGGCATATACTCTATTGGGAAGGGGCGGGGGGGGGGGGAAACCAGAAAAACAGAAAAGGATGTCTGAAAACAAAAGCTTTTAGTGTAAAATAGTGCAAAACTTTAAGCCTACCAGAAAAATTCAGGGAAGATAAGATATGTATGGAGTGGTGAACTATGCATCCAAGATACAAGGTTCTACTGGTTTATCCCATTTAATTACTTGAACAACCCCTCACACTTTAGCCTGGGCAGGTTAGCATTCTCACAAACAAGGCAGGGAACAGAAAAGAACAAACAGTTCCAAGGGAACTGTGGAATGAATTATTCCAACCTTCCTGGATGCAAGTGGGGAGAGAAAAGAGGGGTTGAGGTTTATGATGGCACTGTGACACGGTCCCTGGACAAAGAAGCAACTTAGACACTTTTTGTATATTAGTCTAGATGCAGATTGGTGTGCCAGCTGGGATTCCTGAGAGGGAAAAAAAAGATTTTGTATTTCTTTGTGTTCCTCAGAAGGGCAGGTTCTATAATGAGATGCATGGAATAAAGAATATTTTGAAGTGTACCTGAGAAGTCTGGTGTACAGCTGTGACTTACAGAAAGTTAAATCTGACAAAAGTCACAAAGTAGTAATTCACACAATACTTGCAGAAGATACTGTTTGTTCTGTGATGCAAAACTTGTTTGTATGTCCAGAGCAAGTCAGTTACCACAGATGGCCTTATTAAGAAAAAGAGATCACATAATACAGGCACAATTGGATTTGCAGCTGTGTAACTTGGAACTGATTTTTTTTTTAAAAACCCTGATTTTTATTATTTCTGTGAATGATTTTCACAGAGCATAATATTCATGTACTCTGAAAACCACAATGCAGTTTCAAAAGAATTATATGCCAGTTTAATACGCTGTAACAGGGTGTAACAGCACCGTGAAAATCTGTCAGGACTTTTGTATATGAGCTATCACTTGTTACAACAGATGAAGAAGTTTAGAAAAATACCTAAACAACTATTATTGGTTGGTTTTTTTGTCCAAAATTATACATGTGGGGAAAAAAAAAAGAGTTAAAAGAAGGAGTATTCAACCTATAAACAAAATCCCACCATTTGTTTGGTCTTTATTTTTCTTTAGAAACTGTATTTTTAGGCAGTGCCCATTTTATTTTTTCAAACACAGCCTTTTTTAGGACGTCTCAAATATTTAAGATTAATATTTATTTGTAAAATATTTTTAGCATATTATCTTAAAGGAAAACAGACAAAACAAAAATGTCCTGAAGGATAGTTTTGTATGTATGTTATGAGTGGCTATGATGCTTTTTATCTTGGTTCTATCACTAATTATAGTATCCCATGAACTCTTTTTTAAGTAACAGGATGGAAGGTAGAACTTAATACTGCAACAGATGAGGAAACATGGATTTTTGTTTTGAAGAGGAGCTATATGTCTTAGAGTACAGGCAGGGATAAAATCTGTAGATTTTCATCCACATAAAATGCTGCTCATCTATCTTGTTTTTTCAATCAAGATAAAAATTTCAGGCTGCAAGAAAACATAAGTATTTACTTAGTACAACTTAGTTTCCATTTGATTTGGAATTCAAAATGCTTAAAGTATCAAGACAAAGAGCAGTATGGATTTTTAAATTTTTCTCAGCACAAGATACAATTTTTATTGCACAATTAGAGATCTGAAAATATCAAAAGTGCAGTTATCAGCTAAAGATGATGCAAAATAATTCATGCAACAAAAATACACCTTTTGTATAAAGAAATAAAATGCTGATTTTAACTTACTGCTATTTCTAAATTTCTTATTCTATTTCTAAATTTAAAAATTTTCCAAAACCTTCTGTCTCATTAATATCTGCTTTCCCATTGCAAACTAGAATGCTATTTTTCATTTTCATATATTTTAAAATAAAAATACATTAAAAATGTTTATTCATTGGTGGCCACAATCTATTAAAAGCAAGTTTGGGTCTTGTGTGCCAGTCTCACCATGCATAGCTTGAAACACAGATTAAAAAGCAGTTGAGTACAACAGTGAGCTCTATCACTTGTTTAGTTTTCCCACACAACCAAGACGGCTGTAGAATAAAAGGGCAGGATAAAACTGTCCAGGAAACCAACCCTGGAAATGTCAAGCAGAGCAGGCATGCATGAGGTCTGGAGTGGTGGAAAGCAGTGGCAGACTCTGACTGCTGGGGGGATCTGGAATGAGTGCCCCAGTACAAGGTCTGAAAGTCTGGTGATACATGTTCAGTGGCCTGCAGGTCTTTGTAGATTAGGGAGCTTTAGCACTCAGGCAATGCTGCTCTGCCTCTGGTTCCAGAGCTATTTCTGCCTCTCTTAGAGTGGAAATGGTTTCCTAGAGTTCCATGACACTGGGGTAAGGAATGGTCTTCTTGGAGCCACTGTCATCTCGAGTAATTTACAGCAAATCCAAGACCTCGGGTCAGACTTAGAATCAAGAAATTACAAATGGTATTTTTGTGCTCCTATAATTGTGATATTATTTACCCCAAAGTAAATACATGTACTGTAAAAAAGCTTCATATTTGACCCTTTGTTTTTATTCTCACATCTTACTTTATATTACTCTTCAAAATATTTTGAAAGCATGGTTTAATTTATATGAACAACAGTGCTCTGAGAAAACAATACCTTGGTATTAAAATATATTTAAAGGTTTTTAGCTATAGGCTTAGATTTGCAACTTTGTTTAGCTTGCCATGCATAATATATAATGATTTAATCTAATACACTACAAAATCCATTATTCTATTAGTGATACTTATTACAGAAAGATTTTCCACATCACAACACAAAGATGTTTTTTTGACATCAGAGAAAAAATTAAGATGAAGGTAATGCATTAAGGTTAAGGCAAAACACAAAATTGGGGGGGGTGAGATTGCTAATTTAACTAGCTAGTTGCTAATTTACTTCCTCTAGTTTAATGAAAAATGCAATAATTCCTAATTTAAAATGATTGTTCAATTCCTACTTGTAAAACTGAAAATATAAGTGTTGGTAAAGACATAATTCACAGAATTAATGCAAGAATTCCAGAGATTGAAATCAGATATTTTTTTGTATTAGTAATTGAAACAGCTGTGTTCATAGTTTCACTGGTCTGAATTTTAGTACATTTGATGGACAGATTGTCATATTAGAAATTTTATCCTATTTAAAAATAGGATCATTTATATGGCAATATTTTAAAGGAGCTCACTGTAGGAGCAGCATAGGAATAAAAAATAAAGATGAAACACCAAAAAAATTAGTGCAAACATGCTCCTAGAATATAGATCTGAAACCTCACAAGGCAAATTGAAACATTCCCATTCACACTGAAACCAACTTGCAGATTATTTTGTTGAGTGCAAAACATATACCAATCAAATCAAAAACTCTTTCACCACTTAGGAAGGAAGAATACCCTGACACAGAGATTTGATACACTATCTTTCCATTCCAAAAGCCTGATTTCAAAATTTAAGCTGTTCAGTTTTGCATATCTGTACATTATACACATCATTGCTACAGGCTAAAGTGGATGACACTTTTCAAAAAGCTGGCCTTCTCTCATATACACTTAATTCAACCACAATGCCAAAACATTCTCATTATTTTGTTTCCTTAGAAAAGCTTTCTGGAGTATTCTGGACATTTCATAGAAACATCAGCCTAATGCTTGATGTGTATCAATAAACAAATGTGATAATGCATAAACTGTCAATGATAAATTGCCTTTCCTAAATGGCATTTATTAGGTCAAAACATTGCCCCATTTACTATTTCATCATCATTGGCAGTAACTTTTCATGAGAAGTGGGAAGCTGAAAGGAAAATAATGTACAGTTCAATACAATTAAGGTCTCTATTTTGCTAAACAGCTTTAAAGGAAATTAATATTATTTGAAAATATATGATGGCAACAATTCAAGTAATTTGGATCAATGATGTCCAGGAAAAAAAAAAAACAAACCCTAGAATATTCTGTCTTTGCATTTAATGGCAGTCTGGAGGATAAATAATAAGAAATGCTATTGAAATAATAGGAACAACATCTCAAATGAGAAGTCAGACATCCCAGGCATCCGTGTAGTTAATTATTCTTTTGTTCTTTAGGAACAAAAGAATACTTTGCTGTCAGATAATACAGTGCTTGTTTGATGCATCTTTCTTATGGAGGTGGAAATATAGATTCAAGTCTGACATTTGTAATCATGATCAATGCAAAAAGAATGCAAAGAAAAAGAAATTAAACAAGTATTGATTCATGACAAATAACACAACCATTTTTTTCTATTTCATTTGGACTAATAATCTGTAAAATTGGATTCAGAATTTTTAAATATTTTATTGCTATTATTTTTCTTTCAGATCACCATTATTTCAAAGCTTTCTTAAACAAAAGTTTTTCTCATATGAGTTCTTAGTTTTTGATTGTTATTTATATGTTAATGAAATTTTGCTACAAGATATTTATGTATATTTTGCTAAAATTCAGAAAATAGAATTAATTCATTAATTATTTGAGGATGTTTCACTTTCTTCTCCTTTTCTTTTTTTCCATTAATTGTCCCACTAAAGTTTCTTGTAGAACTAGCTGAGAAAAGTTTTCCTTGTTAGAGAATCCTATGATTTGTGTATAAATTTTGTACTATCATTAAATTGTAAACCCCACAGATACATATTTTAATTCTCAAACTAACTAAAAGGAGGTTGACTTTAATGGCAGTTGAGCAGCTTAATCCCCTAATCAGCTTTGGAAATCTAAATGCAAAAGTCATGCTGACAAAATAAATTAAGCAACAACCTACGCATCCTTTTCATTCCCTAAACACAGAGAAAAGACTGATAAAAGGAAAAAATGAAATTAGAGGTTGATTCTATGCATGAAGTTTGGCAGAGTAGAGTCCATTCCAAGAAACCTGCTGGTTGGGGTTGAAGCATTTCCTTGGACCACAAAAGCAGAAAAACCTGAGCTCTCTGATCAAAACAAAAAAAAGTAGGTGGAGTCTAACTGGACCTTCCCCTTGTTTTCCTACATACTTACACCAAAAATGGAAATCAGACGAAGTCTGGTAGTTTGGCTATAAAAAATATATATACATATATATGTATAAATATAACTTCCTTCAAAGTCTGTCAGCGGCCACAAATGATCTCTGTTCCCACTACCAATCTGTCCTTAGCTTTCTTAGCCTGTTTGGATGTCTAGTAAGCTTTCAAAGCTTCAGAGTTAAGAAGAATAGGAAGAGACATCAATGTGTCATAATTATACCACAGGCTTGAGTCACTGAAATTCTAAGTGTGTTGCTTAGAACTGTTAGGTCTGCTAGTTCAGTCTTGTCAGAAACTTCTTAGATGTCATTTGTACCACTGCCTCTCATGCCTGTCATTCAAGTTTAGAATCAGAGGTTATTTCCACCGTTATTAATATATTTTAATCATGTTAATTATCTATGACTAGCAATCTTGTCATCTAAGATGTATGTCTGTAGATTAATCTTCTGATGCTATTGCATGTGATACAATCAAATATTAGCTGCAGCCAAGATATAGAGGAACACTTTAAAATCATTTGTCTCCAGAATTTTTGCTTTCCTACATTTTATATTTGGAGTTCCTATTTCATATAATCAGTGAAATAGAAATGTTTCTGTGTAGAGCCATTAAATCATAGAAGTTTGTTTATTCCAACATTGTTAGAACAAAAAAACCTTTGCTTGCAAAGTCTAGAAAGTTGCTCAGCCAACATCTTTTCCTTGTCATTAGGGCATGTAAAGCAAGTCCTTTAGTCCTGGAAAACTCTTTCAGTAATATTTTGTATTGAATGTATTTGTTTGTCTGAAACACAGTATAATCAGAATACAGTCAGTAGTGCTGAACTTCAATTTAAAGTAATATGTAATGAAATTAAAAATTATAAACCTCTTCCAGTCCATTCATTCAGTAAATTTACATGTGGTCTCAACAAAGCAGGTTTGTTAGCATCATGCTATGATCTAAATATTTGTTTATTTATTCATTCAATTATGAATATCACGTCCCAAGGGAAAAAAAAAAAAAAAAAAACACAAAAAAAAGCAAAACACAACATCAAAACCAACAAGCTCTTCAGAAAGTGGCACCGATTCTTCTTTAGAACCATTTTACTTGTCTTCAGATATCTCTTCTGTAGGATAGAATATAGATCATCTATGGCATGCAAGTATAAGAGAAAAGTAAATGTTCAAAATACAGGGGCTTTATATGACATTCTGCTGATTTGAATTCTTGTAATTGGTGATGAAGTCTAAGTAGTTGCTCATCCATATCCATTGAGCTTCATGATACTGCAATAGTAGCACTGAAATTACTCTGTATATATTATATAAACATGTAGTAGAGAAATGTCCTGATGCTTAACAAAATGCCTTGTCACCTTAATTATAGACTCCTTGCATGAATTAATGAAATGCACTCAAGAAATATAAAGGTTTCCTAATTTGTTTAACTTACCCTAAAATTTAAAGAAATAAGGAACGATATGTAAACGAGATACAGAAGAAATGTTTCAAGAAGGCTCAGATAAATAATAGAGGTCACAGCACCATTTGCTGGGTGACCATCCTCTTCAATGAGGCTTTGATCAGCAGATCTTTTCATTCTTTACATATATATGAATCAAAATCTGTCACTTAGTGATTCTGCACTTTTTTCATAGCAAATATCAAGCTTCTTGTCTTTATCTTAGAAATGCTACAAAACTATTCCACTAGAACAATTAATCATTTTCCTAATGCATATTTTGTTGCTGTATGTTTGTTTTTTTTTTTTTTTTTTTCATTAACACTTCATTAACACCTGCCTTTGGAGCATTCTTTTACTCCTTTTCACATCTGTTTCTTAATAAGTCAAACTGAGCTCCTGTATATCACAGAAAACTACCTATCAAGCAGCTGCCACTATGTCCTTGACACATGGCTATCTTCCCTCATTCATTTTCATTGAAAATCCTCTTTAAGACCACTTTATTAAGTTCTATAGCTCTCATTTCCAGCCCAACTCCAATAAAGCTATTTATGTTAGTTGCAGGAAGGGATGTGAAGGTTGAAAACTGGGCTGCACCTTTTTATCTGTGCTGCTAAACACCACCAATCATGAGATGCTGAATGAAAGGACAGCTTCTCCCCTTGTCAAGTATTGTACACTATGAATACATGCCTTCATTAAGGCATCTTATTTTCAGTATCTCAACTTGAAAGCATATGAAGTAAGGAAATTTTCAATTATTTCTCATAGCTATCAAATCTTAGGGCTCTGATTGGAAGATCATGTGGCATGAGGCTCATGATAACTTCTCTGTCAGATGGTGCCTAATTTTTAACAATTAACAATACTTTAAAAAAAAAAAAGTGTTGCTAATCTAAATCTAAAAGGATACATTTGTTTACAAATCTGACATTTAGTAGTAAATTACAAACATATGGAAGTCTGTTCTTGATGTTAATTCAAGTTAAGGAGTTTGTTTTCTTTAGTGTTTCTTAATTCTTATATATCACATTTTTACCTTTTATATCTTCTTATTTACCACATATACCACCTATTTTGCACCTTTTTTTTTCCCCCTTGGAACTTTCTTTTTTGTGGAAAAAGTGTTCTTGAAGAATTTGGTCAATAAAACAGCAAATCCATTTAGAGCCCTCCAATCTCATAGACTCTCTCAAACACAGCTGTAACTGTAGTTTGATAAAGATAAATTACCCCTCTTTCCTCAGACTTCAGATTACTTACTGTGTGTGCATTAGAAAATTCATAGGAGTACCTATTAACTCTGTGGCACCAGAACCTCCATCAGAGGTTCAGTTGAATTAGACACAAAAGTCGATGATTTTCATAGTATATTTTTATTTGAATTCCATTACTTTGCCAGACTTAACACACTACTATCCCAGGCACTGAAAAGTAAAATAAACAAATGCCTTGGTGCAAGATCAAAAATACCATTCCATCAGATATCAAAACACAGCTACTCAAAAATATATTATCTGATTTTATCTATAAAATCAGAAAGTGTTAACAGAGGATGCAACATATGTTTGAAGATGGCTAGGTCAGTAGTTCCCATCAGTCAAAATAATTTATTTTCTTATCACAAAAGAGACAATGACATGCTCACAAATAAGATATTTGAGGGTCAGAACACAGAGATTTTATTTTTCTCATCTCTCCTTTTTGCACAGAGCAGTAGAAAGACTAATAAAGAGTTTATCAGCATACATGTATATCTCATATACATTTATTGTATGTATTAAGGTAGGTTAATTACACATTCCTAATTGCACTTCTGAAGATTTCATGAAGATTTTCAACCCTTATTAACCTCCGAAATATGAAAATAGTAATGGAAACATTCTGAATTGTTCATACTTCATCTGCACAAAAGTTTTTTTATTAGATAAGAGAAAAAGCATATGGTCTATAATTCTCACCATAAAAATGCAATCAATGATGGTAATATTCGAATATGTCATAGCAACGTAAACTGAAAAGCAAGAAAAAAAATTACTTATAAAAAAAATGACCGTGATCAAAGCCTGCAAAAAAAGATTTTACAGAAAGATCAATATCAAACAGTTTACACCACTGGTCTTATTTGTCCTTGTTACTTTGGGTGACCAAACTTCCCTTCTCAACAGGACTAACCAGACCTTTAAGAAAAACCTGGTGCTTGACAGAGTCCTAGGGGAACACTTACCCTCTTGGTAACACCTTAATCTCACCTATATATCCCAGGTATTGTCCTTTTCTACTGCCTATTAACTCATCACTGAACATAATATTCTTCACAGAATCTGACTATGTTACCTGAGTATTCATAAATAGTGAAACCGTTGCCAGAATCAAGGAATTAATTTATACTGAGTGACAAAACCTCTGTTGTCTTCTGAATAGAATTCGATTTAAAAATGGTCCTCCGATCCCAGATACTAAACATCTCTGAAAGATATTGAGTTATTTTTTATAAAATGACATTGAAGAAAGTGAAGCAGCCATTACAGATGTGCTCAACAATAGTTCACAGGCAATCTTAGGTATCAGAGTGAATTTTATGGAGAGTAGAGATGCTGCCCACAAGAGTGCTATTATCTCCAGCTCTCATCTGAAAATGTCTCTTATGATTCTTAGCATACATTTGGATAACTGCCAGAGAGCTTGTTTTAAAATGTCACCTAAAGTACAGATAGCTCTTCTATCAGTAGAGCACTAGAGAGTGCCATTTTGAGACTTGAACCCATGACATTGTGTCAGGTGCAAAAATCATAACAAATGAACCAGAGAGAACTTGGCAGCCTACCTCATGAATTCTTATCTTAACACAAATTGCTATGACAAAATGCATTACTTCTTAAAGAGAAATGTCATTTGCACCCAAACCTGGAATTATAACATCTGGTCTTTATTCTGTTAAATAACCAGAGTTTAAGGCTTTGTCTTCTTTTATAAACACTTAGGTTAATACTTCAAAGCAGAAAGAGATCTCTGAATGTTAAATACAATTCTTAACAGTGACCTTACCTTTTACCTTCCCATTTATTTCTGCTGCTGCTATATGCAGTTTTAGAATAACAGTAATGTTATGTCCCTTTAAATAATGAATTACTAATGCAAGAACTTTTATGTTGAATGGCAAAAATTAAAAAAAAAAACCAAAAAACAAACAACCCTGGGTAAAGAAGTGTTATTATGTGTGAATTAATGGCAAAACTCATTAATTCAAAGATAAGAATTTTATAGAGATATGTTCCTGGATATATATTCAAAGTATTAGATAATTATTAATTCAAAGCACAATTTATGTAGAACACAGATAATATATTTTGCACCTCCTTTTTTAGCTTGTCTAATGGCTACTGAACCTAAATTTTTATTTTATTCAGAAGGCCTAAACAAAGATGAGGCCAATCTATTACTTAATGTGTGCATTATCACCATTAGCCAGTAAATGCTTCCATTTTTAGTGAAATTTTTCCATACATATTAGAAATCAGCTTAAAACACGACCTTGTCCTTTTTGTGATTGCCATATGTTCATGTGCCTTTAATTTCTCTGTCTATCAGTTGAAGAAGCTGAAAATAAGCTGACTAAACATGGGGGTATCTTTAGGCATAGTCCTAAAAGGGAGAGTTTTCCCAGGATAGCTATGCCATCTCTTTTGTAAAAACACACCTTCTGGCTGTCACTGCTATATTACCAAACTGCTGTGTGAGAGCACAGTAGAGTTCGATGCCGGTGTTTTTGTTGAGGTCTTGTGAGAGCTTTAGAACCAGAGACAGAAGATACTGGCAAGTCACTTGTCTATCACGATTTTTTTAACTTTGTTCTTGGCTCACTTGCTGAAAAATGTGTTTCACTGTGCTCATTGTCTTCAATGATAGAACTCTGCATTTAGGAGTATATAGAAGTTTCAGTTACAGAAATGGACAATGACACCATATCACTCTGCAGAAATTGTCCTTTCTTTTCTGTCACTGGTTTCCATAGGATAGATTGTACCCATGGATTAAAGTTATACAATATATAATTGGTTAGCTCTTTTAGGTACAAGATTTCTTTAAATGCAAACACAAGTATTCTGTTGTGCCATCAAGCTTCTAAAACAATTGAGATTCAAAGTAGTCCTTTATCTTAAGTCCTAATTTTAGCTTGTGTTCTGTGCAACTACCTATCCAGAGAGGTACTTCTGTAGTATCTAATGTAGTAGATGTTTAATACAATGTTCAGTTATATATTCTGATTATCCAAATATCTTTTAGTTCTAGTAAGAAACGCTGAAGTTTGTGAAAAGGTTTGACAGTGGCACCTGCATCTTGACACATAAGCAATAATTTACAATGCTTGTGATGTTTTAAACAGCATCTTCCTTTTAAGTAGTAAAAAGTACATCAAGAAATCTTTCATTAAAATTCTGAAACTCCTCAAGCTAAAAAATATTTTGAGTAAACAAATTGTATACCAGAATGAAGTATGTGTGCCACCATACATCATGTGGGGCAGTAGTTCTACCATGATTTCCCAATGTACATACAGTGATTTTTCTTTTGAAAACACTTTTTTGTTCTAAAGACAAAATTCTATTTTAATCACTTGATTTAATTTTTCATTAATTTTTTCACCAGCACACATTTTAATGGATAACTTGGGAAACCATAGCCCTCTGCAACCCTATAGGCACTAACTGTATAAAACAGGGATGATTTAAGAGATGGTTTAAATTTCACCATCATTCACCTCTCAAGGAATACATTTTCCCTCAACAAAGAATCTAAACCTCTAAATTCTGGTTTCAGTGTCTTCTCTGCAGAAGTAAGATTTAATGACACAGGTATAGTTCAAATAAGTCTGAAAATGGGAGATACATGAGATCAGCACACCTCAGGTAAATAGATTTTCAAAGGCAAGGCTCAGTAAATAATGCCCAGCAAAGAGATTTGCCTTAGTGTTTATTCACAACTTTGACACGTATTCCATGAACCAACTATTTTTTAGGACCCTATTCAGGGCTGCCCACTTTGTGCTATGTTACAAGCTATGAACATGTCCTCAGGATTCAGCTGATAAAAGGAAGAATAGGACAAATATCATTACTTTTTCATTCTAGCAGATACAACAACATGACTGAGTTACTTTATAGGAGTCACCATCAAACAGCTTTCAAGTAAATGTAATGTCCTGACACTAGTGATTCAAGGAATTTTTAAATTTAATTAGATCATTATCAGACAAATATGAATGGCTGAATTTGGAGATTCCATTAATTCAAGCTTAATCTGTGAGAACACATTCTGCACTAATATTCATCATGTTTAGAGTGAAACCAAAATTAACTATTATTATCATTGCAAACTTTTTTGAAAATGATCAGATGATATCAGTGATTAATATTCTCTATTTTTTCTGTTACCTAATATAGTGAAAGGATATGTTTCACTATTTGCTTCATTTCTGTTAAATTTTCTGTAACCCTAGGACTTATCTTTACTGCTTTGCTGAACCTCTGTTCTCTTGAAATGCACTGCTCCTACTCTGAGCTCAAGCGAGCTTTATTTTTGTGGTAAATTGATCATGTCAGCATCACAATTGGAAGTATTTGGTAATAGTTACTGTAACCAAAATAAGGCAATTTACAAGGTAGACTTCACAGAATCAAAGCTGCAAGTATTGATCTGGAAGAATGTTCTTTCTAAAGCTCTCTGACTGAACCCACAAAGAGAATTTACAGAAGGGGAAAATTGACAGAAATAAAATACCTGAGGAAAATACATTAATCATGCATGTTTTTAATGAGTTCTGGTCCTTGTTACAATTAAAAATATAAAAGAAATCAAATTCTGAAAATAGGTATAAATCTTTGCAGTCTTGTAACTAATTAACAAAGCAAAAAGGATGCTCAGTGCTGACATAAGTACATCTAGTGCATTTTGATTAAAATTTCGTAATATTGCCAAGGGATAGGAAAGTAATGTGAGATTAGATGAAAAATATAATAACCACTAGTATTAAATCACTCTGATTAATACCAAGCTGAGGAGAAAAGGAAAAAAAATATTAAAAATATCAACGCTCTCTACCTTTGCTTTTCTTGTACTTGATGTTGATCAATTGCTCATTTCCAGTAAAATGGCTTTTTACGTTGCCATAATTCAAATTTAAATTATATCTTCTGCAGTATAAAAAGAAAGTAAATTAAAATACAATAAATGTGACTCTAAGTGGGAAATTTTAGCACACAATCCTACTTGACAGACACTTGTGTGTATTGTGTATTACTTAATTTGTTTCAGCTTAATATACATTCCCATTCAGACTTCTTTTTTGTTCAGACAAATGTGAGTCACTCTCCAGCTTAATGTGACTATTTTCCTGTCGTTAGGATTTGGGCCTGCTTAATAAATTAAGATTTTCCTCCACTTTGAGAAAGTAGAAAATGAATTTGAAAAAAGATTTCAGAAAACAGTAAATAAATAAGTAAGTGATGTTTTTCTGTTTTGCTGCTATGTAGTGGATAAAACTGGCTATGAATTTAGAAGACATCTTGTTGACTACATTATAAACAGATATGGAGGATAACATGGTACCCATCTCAGATTCAGTTTCTGGGGAAAAAAACGCAAAAGAGACAATAAAATAAGTATGGATCGTTTTTCTTCATTAAAACACTGTAAGAACAGGCAAATAATATGATGCCTCACTGCTATCTCCCATGGCAACTATAGATTCAGACAATTTTATATGTGCACATGAGCAAGTTGTTGCAAACAGGATTATTTTGAAGGCTAATTTGGAATACTATTTTTAGAAATGTGAGAGAAAGGAAGATAAAGCAGTAGTCATGAGTAGAACTTTATATTTTAGTTAATTTTACCTGGAAGAAGAACATAGACAGATCATAGAAGAGGAATTAATAGTGAAGCTGATTAAATTATCTATTTTCAAAAGCTGAGAAGCTTACTGTGTGTGTTTAAGGCTTGCTTTTTAAAATGTTCTGAATAAAGTTGAAGAAAAAACTTATTATTACTCTCCTTTCCTTATCTTCTCTGTCAGTTATTTTAATTTGAAAAAAAATAAACAAATGTCAGGAGAGGGAGACTGAAGAGCAAGAAGAATGAGAAAATTTTAAAAAATGAGAACATTTAATGAAAATAATGTTTAACCACTTTTAAATATAAATAACTTTGTACAATTTTAGGAAATTCTAGAATGCATATTTTTAATCATTGAACAAAAGTCTTGGGAGATCAAGGTACATGTTTAACATGGGTTGATATGAAGGGTAGTATAATTATGTTGCTGCATGGAAAAAGAGACATGAATGTCATTAGAGCAAATACAGAGAAGCAGAAAAACCTTGAAGCTTTGTTTCTCCCCTTTGGACTCATTCAAAGACTTTCAGATCCTTCCTGACTCGTGGAGCTCAGAAGTGCACACTGTTCCAGGTGAGGCCACACCAGCATTGGACACAGCAGGGTAATTGCCTCTCCTGACTGGTTGGTCATGTAGTGTTTGATATGCCCCAGGTTGGGGGCTGCCCTCTGGGCTGCCAGGGCAATGCTGACTCCCAGTGAGCCTCCTGCTGACCAGCACCCCCAGATCACTTTTCACAGGGCTGGTCTCCTTGTGCCCTGCATTATTCCATTCTAGCTGCAGAATCCAACAAAGAGTAGGATTACTTCTTACATTTGTAGGAACAAAATGTTGTATTTCACTTTGTGTTAAATGTCTGTGTTTAAAGTGTCTTAATGTCATTTTTGTTCTTTCCTGTCCGTTTGTGTTAGTGTTAATCGGTGCAACTTCTTTTTCCAAGGAAAAAAAAAAAAAAAAAAAAGAGGAACACTTTATCGCATAGAAATGTTTTTTTCTAGTGATGGGCAAATTAAATATGAAAGTCAAGAAGACACTTTCAGATGATTTCCAACCACTTCTCCCCCCCTGTTTATACTCATGTCTGGCATTATTCTATCCCGGGTTCAGAATCCAGCATTTGTTGCTAAAGTTCAACAAGTTCATTGATGATGCACAAGAACTGTTCAGCAATAACTAAAATATATGCATTACTAACACTGTGTTCATAACAAATCCAAACCATGGCAACCTTGGAACTATACTTGTCACTTGAGAGAACACCTCCCAGTTTGATATCGTCAACAAATTTGCATGCAGGTTGTTGACAGAGATACTGAACAGAACTGTCCTTAGAACTGAGCCCTGAGGAGCACTGCTGGTGACCAGTTGCAAGCCAGGTGCAGGCTCTTTCACCAAAACACTTTGAGCCCTGCTCTTCAGACAGTTCTTTGCCAAGCATGCTGTGTATCTGCCTATCTGACAGCTGGATGACTTGTCCAGAAGGATGCTGTGAGGGAGAGCATCAAAGACCTGACTAAAATCCAGAAAAGCTTCATTCACTGTTTCTGCTCATCCACTAGCCAAGCAACCTTATCACAGAAGTATATCAAATCAGTTAGACAGGAATTTCCTCTCATGAATTTGTGTTGACTGTGCCTGATGAGTGCATTGCCCTTTAAATGCCTTTCAATAGCACCCGGTGTGACCTTCTCTGTAATTTTTTCCAGTTACTGAGGTTAGACTAACAGATCTGTGGTTTCTGTATTGCACTCCTTTATCATATAGCAGAAAATTCACAATGCAGAAGAAAGGGATATTTGATTTACCTTGCTCTTATCAGACACCTTTAGCAGAATTTAGACAGCAACGTTTTTTATTAGTGAAACCAGGATCAACACTTAGAGGAGATGTGGAGCTGCTGAAAATTTTTGCTGTTCTCTGTATTGCAGACCTGGTTCCAGATTTTTCTTCTAGATTTTCACTAGTTTTTGTAAGAATAACACCAAGGACCATTCTTTTGTGATTGTATCTAGTTATTATACCTACACTGTCTTGGTTCAGTAATATATAAAGTCTAATATAAAGTCTACTTTCTCAGATCTGTATTTGTGCTTCCTTGACACGTAGGTAAGGGCACAGGGTCTGGCTTCCACTTTTCACTGAATACCAGTCAAGACTCAGATTACCTAGAGATCAATTTTCTTTTTTTTTTTTTTTTTTTTTTTTTTTTTTGTAAGATGTAAGCAATTGTCTGTGACCAAATGTATCGACTTGTATCATTGCCAGTAGGTTATGTGAGATACAAACTAATGTCAGGCCAGGTCAGTTTATGCTGCAGGTAAGGGTAAGGCTGAGGTCTTCACTATGATGTTACAAAGGACTTTTGCACAATGACAATGGAAGAAGCTCTGGGCATGTACTGCTTATATGTATTTAAGCTCAAGCTTATCTCACTTCTTCGTGATGTTTTATGATCTTATGGCTGTTTTCAAATATTCAGATGAAGATTTTATCTAGTTTTCTAACATATATTTACTTTCAGATATTTTAAAAATACCTAAACTGAAAAACTATTACTAAAAAGGACATCTTACATGCAGGTTTTGTTTGTGATAAAGGGCACAATTTCTCTCTATTTTTTAGATTATCTGTCTATCTATCTATCTGTCTATCTATCTATCTATCTATCTATCTATCTATCTATCTATCTATCATTTAAATATTTATTTTATATTAAGAGCCTGTTTCTCTTGGCTAACTACAAATTGACAACAGGGTAACTAGTGCCTATGTAGCCAGACATCTATACTGTAGACATCTCTCTATACTTTTTTCTGTAAATAATTCAACTGAAATTATGCAAGAGAAAGTAACACTGTGATATGATTCATTGTTTTAACATTATGCTGCTTTTTTACTCTATTCTGGGAATTTTTACAAACTTTGCCAGCAATTTGTCAGAGGACAGCAAGAAAACAGCTAAGCTAAGTTGGTAGAAGAGGTATACCAAAACACCAAAAAGATGGAACTATACAGTTGATTGCCACAATCAACAATACACAATTTTTTGGGGGATTTTTTTGGGGTGAGGGTGTATTTTAGATAACATTTTTTTGGAGATTGTGAAGTTTTAAAGTTGATTTTCCAAATGCAGAGAATATTTGAACTAATCTCAAATTTAAGAAACTGTAGTTTTTATTTATGGAATGATGAAGGTTAAATATATTCAATCAGCAGTGTAAATTTTCAAAAATTAAGAGTCCAGTATGACACAACTGATGCTCAATGCACTGATCTCTTCTGTGATCTCACTAACCTATAGCAACTTTGACCTTCACTCATTATCTGCTTAAGCAAAACTGAATACTTAAAAAAGCAGTTCTGAGAAGAGGAATATTATTCATAACCTACAGATCATATGAAAGGTTTATGGTTTGACTGTTAGATTTAACATTTCTAGATATGTGTGGACAGAGCTATTAACAGTAATCATACTCATCTCTGCCATACTGACTATTTTCTGCATGTGCTGAAGAAGTGGAGGAATAAAAATTCCCCGCTGAAAAAGTTTACAGCTTGTCTCTCTTGACAGCATAAACAAAAGAGAAAAATGTTGAGCAGCTAAAGCCAGCAAAAAATTATGAAGACATGCATGTGTACCACAACTTCCAAAAATCTTTCACTTGCCTCTGATATCTCAGAGTTTGTTTACTCAGAAGTTGGTAAGATTTCTCTATATTTATTTGTTTAGCTCATTACTTGCAGTTATTTTCAGTAGCCACTAGTAGTGGTTTACAGACTTTTTAATTATGGAGTCACTTTTGCAAAATGGATTCTATTTTCATCGGTATTATTACGTTAAATGCTGGCATGAGTTAAATAAGTTTCTGTTAGATAAGAAATCCAATTTATAACCAAGAAGACTCCACTTGGGTCATGACCTCTAGTAAAGAACTACCAGCTCAGGATATGACTTCACAGAACAGCTCTAGGCACTGAAGAGATATATGGATTAAGGACCTGTACATCAAACAGACATGTCCAGAAATACTCTGTCTTTATAATCTGGTCATTTAAACCAAGAAATGTTCCTGTGCTCAGAAGGGAAAGAGATACATTTTTTTAAAAAAAGAAACTCATTGTATCATCTTTGTGCAAAATGAAGATCCTAGTCAATTAATAACAACTGTAGTACATTCTCACAATCAACAGCAAGTCTCTTGAATCATTAATGAGATGAGTTCAAAGTCCCAGAAACTAATAATTTGTGTACTTTCAGCACTAAGTGAACTCATCTTTCTTGTCTAGCTCTTCCAGTGTCAGAGAGATCCTGCATATAACGCACCACATCAGTGATAACTTCTGAATTAACAGTGTAATTGCACTTGGCATTCAAGTTCCACTCTGTGCCAGGCAGTGAAAAAAGCGAGAAAGGAGACAGCTTGTCTCCAGCACCATAAGAGAGGATTGAACTCTCCTCTTTAAATTTCTACAGTGTAGGTGCCAGTGTATGAGGTGGATGTCTATGCTTCCAAGAAATGCAGAAGAAAGTGAATCAAAAATAGTTAATGTAGTCTGAAGAATAATTTATCTCTTCAGAATTAGGTAGGCAGGTATAGAGCCAGTTGTGTGAACATGTTATGAAATGTTCTACCACATTTAAGATTGAATGAAATGACATGGACTAGATGATCACCAGATGTCCATTCCAACCCTAAAAATTCAGTGAACCTATGATTCTGTGTTAGTCCAGCACAATGTTGAAAAACATGGTATTAGATCTACCTGTCCTCTTCTAACCTAGCAGCTGGAGGAAAGGTGGGACACAGAAAAGTAAATGTCTTTTCAGTGTAAGAATAAAAATATCATCTAAACCAACACTTTAATAGATAAAGAAATACCCAGAAGTGCTATTGTTTTATTTTTTAAATGCATTTGTTGGCATACTAAAGAAAAAAAAAATGGGGGGGGAAGATGTTGAAGAATTTGAAGAAAGTAATTTAATTTTCTTTAAAAAGTGCAGATGAGCTTATGGCACAGTAAGACTTTGAGCACAACTTGGGGAATGAGGGTGGTCATTAGCTGCAGTAAACTAGCAAATCTTGAGGAATTTGTGTAATTATATAAGTACTCAGAGTTTTTATAGCCAAAGACAAAGCAATGGTCTTCAAGTTTAATTTGAAATTTAGATTCTTCTGAGAAGGCTTCAGTACCCCATCCATCCATTTCAATTAATCAACAATCTATTCACTTCAGTAGTCTGATTAGAGCTACAGATACTATGGCCCAGTAATCCAGGTCTTGGCTACAGATGCTTAAAAAACCATGAAACTTTTATTTTCCCTTTTGCTTTGGCATAATCTCCTGGTTTAAAAAATTTCTCTTCATTCCTTTCTTGAGGCATTGTCCAAAGGAACAAGTAATTTTGAGGGGTATCAAGTCACGCCAAGAACAATTAGAGAAGGATTTGATGCAAGTAAAATCAAAGAAATCCTAGATCTATAGCAGAGGAGGTTTTGACAGAAAGATTAAGAAAGAGAGGAAGGATTTGAGGGATGTTACCTATTAGGCAGCAATACCAACTTAACCTTGTATGTACTTCATGTGTTAGACATATATATTCAAGGGGAGGGTAAAGTTAAGCCCATTTAGACTGCTAATCTTTTTCATTAAACATATCTGTTGATTTCAAAATACTGATAAAATAAAAAATTGTGCATTAAATAGCTTTGTGGACCAGCAGCAAAAAAATCCTTTGTAAAATATTGTTCTGATCTGTTGTACTGCTTCTCCCTCATAAAAGATCTCTAGTGACCTAACATGCTTCTTTCCTATACATCTTGTTTGGATTGAGATATGACACATTTTTATCACATCATATGAAGTTATTCAAATATGTAAGCATTCTTGTTCATATAGAGCAGTTTCTTTCACATCAGTACACCAATTTTTCCTTGCTGTTTTTATGATGGGTTTTTTTTCAACTGCCATCAAAATATCAATCCATGGGTAAATGTAATCCATTTAAAAAGTAACTTTCAGTCTATAATACCAAAGAACAATCATACAACAATTGTATTTTTGGCTTAAAAGTTAATTTATGAATCTACAGTCATTCTATAACTTCAGGCAAGAAATAGCTTCTGTTAAGACTTTGACACATCAAGTGCTTCAAATTGCAATGCAAATGCAAAAGTAGTGGTTCTTTAAGGGAAAATATTCAAGTTTATCAGGGACACATTGCTGAGAAGAAGGGGACTGGGGGAGGTGGAATATGACAGTTCTCAACTGTCCTTACCATCCTCTCAGCTTGTGGAGCTGAATTATGTCTCTTCACAACTGGAAGCTCTGCTTTGTTTCCTTCAGCTGACAACCCAAAGGGACTAATCTGGCAGCCAGAACAAGAGATGTCTGATACTCAGGGACTGTGGAGCAGATGGGCTGCACAACAATATTTCCCAGATCCATAACCTAGGGAGGAACCTGCATGTATAGGCAATCAAAGCCTGGTTGTTTGAACTCATTGAGTCCACTTTGCAGTTCAATTAACTTTAAAAGAAAAGATGAGGCTGTGCCTCAATAGGAGAAATAAATCTTTCAGTTAGAGTTTATTAACTTTAGACTCAATTGGGGCTAAAGCATAAAAATGTGGAAGGATAGCTATATGCTCTGATTGTAAGCTATTTTTAAACTTTTAAATTAAATTCTTTTAGCCAAATTTTAAAAAGAAAATTTAGATTATGGACAAAATTTTCATAGTTAAGGAAAAAAAAACTCTACAAAGAGCCAAAGCAAAACTGCAATAAGCACAATACAGTAGTCTAATTTTATTTATACTAGGCAGTTTTATGCTGATCTACTACCTAGAGAGGTTTGGAAATACTTGCAAAAGTAATTTATGCTGACTTTAAAGCCCATTTATGCTGCCAGAACAATGCTAACTGAGTCACTGAGCTTCTGAGAGTCACAGCAGACAACATTCATCAAAAAATTCTAAGCGCTCACTTACTCATTACAAGTGTCTAAAAATATTATACATCATGAACACTAAAAAAATTACAGTCAGCAAATCAAGAAGGAAAAGCTGTCATGTGAGCCAGGCACCCAATTACAGAGGAATTTACTCTGGAATTTTCAAACTGTAAAGCTTGAATTAACTTTTCTGGGACCAGAATAAACTTCTGCAGAGTGGTCTTAAACTTCCCTTTAACAGAGAATGCAGAAAATTGGAATCAACTTTGCTAAATCTATAGATTGCAAATTATTTTGAAAAAATTTCAATGATCTTTTTTAAAATGGCAAATGTGGAAGCAACAAAGATTCAGAATAGATGAGAAATCAAATCAGTGTTGATATAAACAATTGTTATTCATTATAAATGGTTATTTCTGCTCTTCAAAAGAGTTAGTTCAGAAGGAAACATAATTAAAATCATTATTACTAGCAGTAAATTTGACACTTCTCTGATCTTCTGTACATCATACTTTCGATGTACATCTATCTTGTAAAAGTAAAAAAAGAGGCAAGTAATTCTTTTGATGAAAGAGTTTATTTAAAAAAAACCCCAAAATCCTGAAGTTACAAGATTCCATATTTTACAAAGTGATATCTTTTTTGAGATATCCTTCTCGAATTTATCCTTTTCTCTCACCTAATTTACTCTTTATTAAAAAGATCAAAAATATTAATTTCTAAAGATATTTCTAGCAGCAAAAATATATTAATTTTCATATAATACAGCTGGAGAATTGAAAAGTATTCAATTTATAAATGTAATTTTGCAGTAGACTACTTGTTGAAATTGGGAACACTTTGTAAAAAGCCATCCACATTGAAGAGGCAAAGATTCATCATGTAATGATTAAATCCCTGGTAGTCATTAAAATGAAGGAGCCTGCTGAAGAGCAGCTTCAGATAAAGACTTGCAGAGAATAAAGTAAAGATTATCACAGACAGACAAACACATGGTACATGTGACATCAGTTCCAAAGAATTTACCCCTTTATTCTGCAAACTAATTCCAGACATAGTCAGCTAATGAGCAATAGTTCATGACATAACTGAGATAGAGGTTTTTCTTCATTGCTTGTCTTCACCTTCTCTAATATTAATGTCAATTCACAATGCTAAAAGTTTTCAACTCACACACTGCAAGCTAAAATTTAGAATATAATGTCCTGCAATTGGGGCAATGTGACAGATCACTTGGAATTTGCAGTTTACATTTATATCGTTTCAAGTATCTTTAAATTCCCAAGTTAGGTTTAGTGTTACCCTTTCGTCTTGGTGATGCTGGGATGTACCAGGCTGTTTTTAAAACTGTGGTAAACAATCTGGACTGCATATATGGAATACAGTAAGTTCTCTTGTGTTGTTTGATGTGTTTCTTTGCACTATCCTTTTTGCTAGATGTAGAAGAGGCTCCTCCTTCTGCTGATCTCTCTGGAAGAAATACCACACCTGGGCTGTTTTGTAAAGAACACCAGAGTGCACTTTCTAGGACCACATATCTCAGTCTCACAGAAACCAATTTTTATATGCCTTCACAAATTCTGCATTCCTTCCAGACCCTCTGCTTAACAGATAATAGAACCAGCTGACATATTGAATGAAGTGTCATTCAGGTTTAAGGGAAAAAAGATTTCTTGGATTAATGATTAACAAATGATGGCATTAACTGGTTGATAAATCTTTCAGAACCTCCTTATATATATGACAAGATGAGGAGAAGGCTTCTCCCTGCCTGACTTTAAACTGCCTTGCTGAAGAATTTCTTTAAGGAAGTGAAATTGAGAAGATAAGGGTCAAAGATTACAGAGTTCAAATATCAGTTGGTGTGCAGGAACAGACTAAGAAAGAAGACGTTTTATGATAAAATCTCAAAATCAAAGTTTTGCCTATCAAAATGTGCACCATTTATTTCTCAGTCATTTGCACATAAAACAAACATGAAAGTTAGGGAAGTTGATTTTCAGTTTTTTAGTCTCTAAATTCAAGCACTCTATACAGTGCTAGTATTTCTCCCAGACAAAATCTTGGAAGCAAAAATCAGTGTGCAAAAAGTGGTCTGTATCCAAAGACATTGAAAATGTGATATATTAAATATGTGCTAGGTTTTATGAGTGTGAACCTCAAAAGTTGCTTCAAGCCTGTAAGTAGGTAAAGCATTTTTCCTATAAAGTAATCAGTTTTCAGCAAAGAAAATTGTAGCTGACCTGAAAAGCACTGTCACCTTCACATATAAACTACAGGACTGAAAATGCCATATCTCTGTTCAACTATACCAGTGGTTAGTGTCATCAGTGCCCATTCTACTGACTATCCCAGAAATAAAATTTTTCATTTATTTATTTTCTCAGCTTCTTTCCTGCTCATTTTCACCACTACTATTTGTGCACTATTCTAAAAGCATATCAAGAAAATGTACTGATAAATGCACTTATACTGCTAAAATACCATTTTAACAAAAATTTGGATCTGCTTTAAGCTAACTCTTGTCAACTAAGTGGGAAAGGAGCAGTGGTGCAGCACAGGTTGAAAGTGGGGGGAGTTGAAACATTCCCAAAAATAACTGCTTAGCCATAGAATAAAGCAGTACATAAAATATTGGGCCTCTTCTCTGCTTGAGTGACCTCTGGCCAGTGTATAAAAAAAGGTCTAACTTAGAACAAATTTGTATCACATGGGACAGTAGGTAAAATCATAAGTAATTTTTGGTATTCTCTGGAAGACTTTAATAATCTCTGCAGTTGGGAGAATTTCTGTTCAGAATCCTGCCTAAATCTGTGAATCCATAGCCTCTGCCTTCCATGCTGAATTTGATCAACAGCCCAATAGAAATTTTGAACTATCATCAACTATTATGTGAAAGTTTGCTCATGTGAATATGTGCTGTACCACTCTGTTGTACCTACATTTTTTTTTTTCGGCTATTTCTGTGGTTATATTTTTAAGTACTGAGAATGCAAATATTTAGATTGCAAATATTTCCTCTAAATTCTCTTTAGAATAGTCATTTATCATCATGTCTGTACTCTCTATGCAATGAGGGTCAAAATAAATCTATTAGGCAACATTTTGGATGCAGTCTTATATTAATAAAAGAAGTTGAAATTATCACTTGGAAGACAAATTATTTTATTCAATCCTTTTGCTATCTTTAGTTAAACACAGTTTCTCTAAAAAATAAAAAGATGGTAAATGGAAGAACAGGTTGAATGGTGAGAGTGAAAAAGAGCAAGAAAGAAATGTGCACTGACAACTTCTCCCATTTCCACCATGACTGAAATACCTCACATCAACTAAGAAGGACTAATTTTTGGTCAAATATTAGATTTCTAAAATTAATGTTATCTTTGGAAAATGGCAAATTATGGTAAAGTTAAAGGATACATTTGCATTTTGTTGGAAGATTTAGTCATTCCTACATTAAAATTTGTTCTCAGGTATTTTTTGTCTTTTTCTGACAACCATGAGTTCTCTTGGGGTCTTAATCTACCTTGTAAAAATTCTACACATGCTAAGCTACTTCAGGGCACCTAAAGAAATTCTGTTTTTCAGTCAATTCCTGGTAAGTGGAAAGGAATTATCTCAAGTGCAAGATAAAATGTAACTAAAAATCTGCTGAATGATGTTTTAAAACTACTTTTTGAAAATTGTAATGTTAACCACTTATTGGAGAGATATGAACAAAACCAGAAAAAAAAATTCTTGAAAAGGTTTCATGTGAAAGTGGAAGACAGTGATAGTAAGAATAGAAAATTAAACTGAAGAAAGTAGGTCTATTTAAGAAGCCCAAATATTTGAGATCTTTACCATGAAAGAAAACTTAAATCAAAATCTAATATTTAAAAATTAAGATAAACCACTGTTTAGGTGATGTTTTCTTCATTGCATAAAGCATTGGTTGCTACAATCCTATGGAAATAAACAGATCAACACTTAATCTAGAGCATGAGAGTTGAAATCACCACACAGTAGATTGCCTTCACTGTCAGACAAAGTTGCAAAAAAAAATGCAATATTTGTCATCATTGAAGCTCCTGAAAATATTCTTAACTGAACTTGACTGATATCAGACATACTCCATATGCTAGACAAGATAGAGATGTGGGAGATTTAGATGTCAAATTAAAGAGCATAGAAAATGAATTCACAATAAAAGGATTAGCAACAAGCAAGCTTTTTTACATAAATTTATACATCAATTAGAAATATTTGATTAAAAAGAAAAGAATTTTGATGCTTCAGTGGGTGATATCCACCACCAGCAGGATAGTGTTTCTACTTTTTGCCACAAAAACCATAATAAAAAACCTAATAAATAAATGCAGAATGCATTGTCATCTATAGATAAAAAGATACATCCAAATAAGAATATGAAAAAGGGTCATTTTAGTCAAGCAGTTGTCACTTGCAAAATGTGCAAACAAAGTACTGATTTAAAGAAAACCAAATGCACACTCACTGACTAGGAGAAAACATTCTTTGACAGACTTCCAGAAAATGAAAAAATTAAAAAGAAAAAACAACTTCTAAGCTCCATAAAGTTTCTCAGCCTAAAGAGGTGCCAAAGTTGAGCAGCACAACGTGGCAACAAGATTTCCTGAAGCTACTTTAAACTGAGTAGAATCTAAAAATCGTGCTAGGATGGACATATTGCAGCGAAGCCTCCTCGTGCACATTCAGATGTGCTTCTCAAAGCTCAGCATGGCACTTAAGTTATAGTTAAAATTTCACAAAGGAAGTGGATATATCTGCTTTGCAGAACAGAGCTGAAAAGTAAGTCTAAAGGAAAGTGTGGATTTAAGTGAAGATAACTGACTGTGCTGTATTGATGCCATTTTAAGTCAGCATGCTACTGAAAAACAAGTATAAAAGTATGAGAAGCAGTAACTGATTTTTAGAAGGGGAAACTGGAAAAGTGTGAGAACCCACAGGTTCAGAATACAAAAGACTATGTAAATATAGTGAAAGAGGAAATTAAAAGGACTGCTTTAAAAGCTTTACAAATATGGGACAAGCCACTATTCAATTATTTTAGTCCTGTCTAAAATCAATGAATATTCTCAAAAAACCCCAAACATTGGTTTTAACAACTCAACCTTATTTTCACAATTTATTGCTCAAATTCTCATGGAAGCTGATGGACTCAGTGCTTAAATTCTGCTCATTAAACAATTGCACTTTATTGAACACAGGAGACATAAAATTATAGGTAGAAAAACAGAACACCAGTGCACATATGTATACCTCTGCTACCTCATCATCCTCACTGGCTTTTTCCTCAAATTAGATCTCCTAATAAAGTCCAAAGTCATTCTTTTCCATTTTCTGTCTCATCTATCACTGTCTGCTCTTTCATCAAATCTTCAAGGATTCTTTTTCTGGTTTGTGCTTAGGGCTTTCTTAGGGTTTTTGTTTGTTTCTTCCATTATTGGTGCTATTTGGTGGGGTTTTCGGTTGTTTTTTTTTGTTTGTTTGTTTTTTTTTTTTTTTTTTTTTTTTTTTTTTTTTGGGGGGGGGTTTGGGTTGTTTTTGTTTGTTTGTTTGTTTTGTTTTTGAGTTTGGTTTTTTTTCTTGTTGTTTTTGGTTGGGGTTTTTTTTTGCTTGTTTTGTTTGCCTCTATCTCTACTTTTTTAGAGGAAATTTGAAAAGAATGTTTTCTTCATAACTGTATGATTTGCTTATTTTTCTTAATCCTCTTTCCCATGCTGAAATATTATTTAGTTACTTCAGTGTGCAAAACAGTTTTGAATAACATGGATTGCACTGGGGTGGTGGGTTAACAAAGCCACTTCCTTAACAAGATTGGGGGAAATAAGGAGAAAACTCATGGGCTAAGTTGAAGGCAGATTAGTAAAGGCTGCAAGTGGCCCTGAATAAAGGTAACAGCTATGTGCTAAAGTAAAGGGAACAAAAAAAGCCCCTTATTTTTCCTGCACATCAGGAGGCAATGCCAGTTACTTCCAGGGAAGTAGGGCCTCGGCATGTTTGGTGGTTGCTTTGCAAGACAAACATGTTAATATCAAATGCCCCCCCTACTCCTTTCTCTTTCCTTTTTATTGATGACCACAATGTCATATGGTATGGAACATCCCTTTAATCATTTTGGGTCAGCTCTGTCCTCTCACAAACTCTTGCCCAGCCCCACCTACTGGCCTTTGGTGGTGGGATTGGAGAGACAGCCTTGATACTTTTTGAGCACTGCTCAGCTGTACCCAAAGCATTGGTGTGTTATCAACATCTTTCTAACTACAAAGCACAGCAGGATGAAAGCCACCATGCAAAAAGTCCATCAGAGCCAGACACAATATAAAAATATTTGTTCACAGGACCACTAAGGTTTCCTAATAATCACCACCTCTTGAGACAGCAATGGAGACAGAGCAGAAGGAAAACTGTATTCATTGCTTAGCCATGAGGAAATTCACCCATGCTACTTTTAGAAAGAAGTTTCAGGAGTGAAAATGAGCATGGTGATTTCTAAGATCAGTTAATTTCCTTTTAAAGTATGGATTTTTTTTTTAGAAAAAATCTCTTAAGCTTCATACTGGAATTTGAGAAACCCCACTGGTTGTGCATGTGGAGGCTTGCCATGCACCTAAGGTGCACACCCACCTTCAAGTGATGCTCATTTTTCTTTTTTTTTTTCTCCTTGACTCACACTGAGCTATGCACCATTACACAGGATGGAACCTCGCTTTCCTTACCATAGAGGTCATCCAAGCTTGCATAAAAATATTTTAAATTTCTATTTTGTTTTTCCTCCTGCTCAGTTTTTCTCTGTGCTTCTACTTCTGGTTCAAACGCTAAGTGATATTTTCACATTTCCAGAAAAGTAGCTGCAGAACCTGTTCAGGCTTGCCATTCTGGGCATTTAGTAACAGTATTCATGAAAAAGTTCATAGATTTTCAATATATTTCCAGACATGACAAAAGTTAAAAAATGTATTTATTTTCTCCACAGTAATCTTTTGATTTAGAGTGTAAAAAGATCATTGTTCTAATAGACTGTAAAAAAAAAAAAAAAAAAAAAACACCAACCAAACAAAAAGAAAGACTTAGGGTAAGCACACCTATATTAATAGAAAAAGCCTCTTTGGCCTATTTGATTACATTTTAAGAGCTATCTTATGCTAATACTCTATTAGTTTACATACAGAATCAATCTCTTTAAGCAGGGACAAAACTAGCCATTCGTACCCATTTGTCAAAGGAACTTTTAAAAAGAAATCCAGTATCAATCACCATAAAATAATTACCAGTTATAATTGCCTGCTAATTTGAGAATTTACCTGTTTCTCAAGATGTATTTAAGCATATTTCTATCTCAAGTTTTTTTGCCGCCTTCTGCCTTTCCACCAAGAGGTTCTATCATATACATTTATATCCACTGAGGGAATACAAATTATCACAGTTCTATTCTCTTAGTAAAACTAATGTCTGCACTAATTATATAAACTTGAGCATGTGAAAAGAAATTTATTTTGACCTTAGTTTTAAAAGAATCATAGAAAAAAAAGATTAAAAAATATTTGTTGCTAAGTGTTAAAAAAATAAGAGAGAGAAAATACTAGGATTTAAAAAAAATAGTAAGATAAACTGACCTTTCTATGGATTATGGAAAAGCAGTTATCAATCTGCTGCCAAGTTTTGAATCCTAATTTAAAATGTGCTGTTCTTTGTAAGTTCCTAACCTTAGAAGGAAGTTGTGGTTGCAAGGATGCAGATGAAGAGAGTGCTGTTCTTTCTCTGGCAAAAAAATATGTGCAGAGAGTTAAAGCTAGTGACTTACTAAAGTGTGAATCATTGCTGGGCACAGGGAGCAAATCTTAAAGAATGTAACAATTAGTTTTCTTCATATTGTGTATAGTACTAAATTTGATGAATAACATTTTACTTGAAACCTCTTTTGCTAGATCCTGCCTTTAACAGTTTGTTATGATGAAACCTCTTTTCCAGACTAATGCAAACATTGTCTTGCAGACAGATATAATATTTTTGCCTGCACTCAGAAGCAGAAACAAAGAAGCAGAATACTATGGGCAAAAAATTTGCCATCCAACAGAGAATGGTCTGAATTTCAGGTGCTGCCTTAAAGAAACAAAACTAATTGCAAGCATGAATTTAGTTGAATTTTTATATTTTGGTAGAAGAGGATGTGGATCAGAAATAATGTATTACACCATTTGAGTGTTCTGCATTGATTCATAATGTCTCATGTGAGTGATGAATGTGGATATTTGTTTTTCTTAATACATAAAATTCTTCCATTATCTTCCTTTCCCCATTTTTAAACCTGTTAAGTGTTGTGCTTTCATAATGTTTTTTGCACCATTGTTTCTTGTAATTGTCAATGCTGCGTTCTGAAATCTTACAAAGATTTTTAAAGAATATAAAAAAAATCTTTCTACATAAAAATCTGGGAACCAATTTTATAGAAAATGAATGTCATGCTACTTAAAATGTCCTCGAAAATAAGGTGGTCATGAAAACGGTAAGCTTTGAAAACCCCAAATATCAGCTCAAAATATGTGTCTAGAGAAAATAAGATATTACTTTCCAGTTTCTACAGGGATATTCACTGGAGAGAAAACAAATAATAGGTTTGCCAAAACTCTTCCCAGCCCCATTTTTAATCATATGAAACCCCATTAAATTACAGTGAGATGTAGGTAAGAGAAGAGCAGTAGTTCAAAATGCGGAAGATTTTTTTGGCATTTAAAAAGGTTTTGCAATTAGAATTTTGAGAATATTGGTTCATGCTAACTGTTATAAATCAGATAACCAAAAAGGTATTCCCAAGATGAATTATTAACTGAACTGCTTGGTTTTATTCACTAATCAGTCTAATTGTATGAACCAATGAAACTGCTATTAAATATTGTGATTAGATCTTTTTTCTTGTGGAATAATATTGAACAGATTAATAAGATGTGATATTGCCTGACTGTGGATATAGCACAGTGTTCTAAAAGTTAGCTTTCTTTTGCATTAACAAAAATGTTGGGATAATTAATGTCGATATTTTAGCAATTTTCATTTGCTCCAGAAAATATTGTGCATCTGCACAGCTCTAGATTAGTGAGTGATGGAAAGGGGTGTCTGATTTTTCTTGTGTCTTTGAGTTCCTTTATTTGGTGATAACAAGCATCCTCACAGTTTTCCAGCAAATTAAGACATGATAAGTTTTAAATTGTTATCTTGACAGTTGAATGTATTTAAGGTTTTTTACTTTTCAAGATGTTTCATACCAATAATATTTCACAACAAACAAACAAACAAACAAACAACATTACAAAGAGTGACAATTTAGTTTACTTAAAAGTATCCAACATTTTCCTAATACAGACACATAGGATAAAAAATTTAATGGTCTCTCTGCTAGTTTGCTTTGACCTGTACTACACCACTAGGGTCATAATTTTATTTGTACTCCTGAATAAGGTAAATAATAGGTGTCTAGAGGCATTTGGATCCTCATCTTCAGATTGTGTAGACAGTGTAGCTGGGCTGGAGTGTGTCTCAGTCCTGGTCTATGTTCCTGACTTCTTTTGTCAAATAAAAAAAAAAAAAACAAAAAAAAAACAAACAAACAAACAAAAAACAAAAAAACAACAACAAAAACAAAAACAAAAACAAAAAAAAACCCGAAAAGAATTGAATCTATGCAACGATATCAAGGAGATTTTTAATATTTTATACTTTTCACTGCTGAGCAGTTCCTCCTGCTGATAAAATACAGCCAGGAGTAACCCTCCAGACTTAAGGTTAAGACCTTGGACTGGAATTGGAGACCATAAAATCATTTCAGCTCTAGGCTTCAAATAATAATTCAGACTAACTTTCTGATCACTCTCTTGCATTTAGAAATAAATCCATACCAAACATCTTCGGATGTGTCTGGAACAAATGGGAATGAAGAATAAAGCTTCTGCTCAGATTTGTTCACAAACTGTTTCTTCAGTGCCTGTGTTATTTCTGTTGCTCAGTCCTGTAGGTTTTTTAGGTGTGTTTGCTGAAGGAATGGAAAAATTATGTCTCCTATGCCCTGTTGAATGATTTAGAGTGAGAGTTATGGGTGCTGGTGGCCCTAATCCTGTATACTGCATACTGTCACATGTGATGGAGTGGGAGTTTCTATTCAAGGTACAGAACACCAGAAGTGTGAAATGACGGCCAAGCATCAGTTGTCTAAATGGGGATGAAGGTACATGTGTCCTACAAAAATTCCTTTGAAATGTATCAAAAGGCTATTCTGGGGTTTTGTGACAGCCATAAGACTGTTTTCAAACCTGTTTCTAGTACCTTCTAGTCCCATGTATTCACACTTGTCTATGATTGGAAAAGCCTGTGATTCTTAATGTTTTCATCATCCGGTCCAAAAGATCCAGGTTGGGGTTTTTTAAGCTTATTTTTTATTAATTATTTATTTAATGCTTTATTTTTTTGTCCCCTATAAAGCCATCATCCTACCAAAACAAACTAAACTAAACTAAACTAAACAAACAAACAAAACCAAAAAACCCCAACAACCAAAAAAACTCCAAAACCAAACAAACCCTGCCAAAATTGAATCAATCTACTCTAAATAAACTGTGTTTTTATATATATTACTGAATTATTGTTATTGATACTAACAAATGAAAAATTCTGAAACATTTAAGAAGAAAATTTGCAAAATGTTTTTTCATTTTGCTTTGTGTCTGCTATGTAATCAAACAAAATTGGCACTGCCTATCATAACTGATGGAGGACATTGATAAAAAGTAGTTATTAAAATTATCTCCTACAGTCTCAAAAGATAATTTTAATAGTTATGAAAAAATGAGTCACATAAAAAACCCTACCTACAGAGCAAAGACAACATGATCCAAACTAAAATTAAAAATAGTAAACATCTAATTCTGATGTTAAAAATTACTATATAAAGCTATTCTCAAAAAATTGAAGAAAAAAGCTGGTTTACATATGTTCTTAAAATAGTTTTTAGCATTCATTGTATAAATTTACAGTTTTCATTACTAAATGTTCTATGTCTTCTTTTGAATTTTTTAATCTTTTTATGTTAGCTATATTTCACACACCATAGCAACATTTTCCAAAGGTTCATAATGTAAGTCAGAGAAGGAGCAAAATACTATTACCTTTTAAACTTAACACCATAGGAATGGTAAACATATATTTATATATATATTACATATATTTATATATATATTTTCCAGTGCTCTGAAACAATATACAGCTGAGACTACTAAATATATTCTTGATCAAATAATATCTGTAACTACAGCCTGTGATTTCAGTGGAAATTCAAAATGCTGAGAAATACATCCTCTTTTGTTATGCACTAAACTGAAGCTATATAATATATACATATATATATATAATTTTAAAATTAAATTATTAGAAGAAAAATACAGATATTTGACTTTTTAATTCACTATTTTCCTATTTCAGGAAATCAACATGTAACAGGAAAATAGTGTTTGTAAACATTTGTCTAAACATTTATCTGAAGAAAATCTGTCCATCTGATTCTGCAATATTTTCCAATTTCCCTAAAATTGTTGTCAAAAGAGAAAAAGCAGCAAGATGAGTAAAAATATGACCTGACAAACAACATTGTTATTATGGAAACAAACATTGTTTTAGAATTCTGTCAAAATATTAGGATGTTTTTTCTGAATTTTTTTATTGGTTTAGAAATTATTCTATCTTGGAGAAGAAAAACTGTTCTCTGAATTGTATGAGATTCATACAAAACAAAGGGCAAATTATAGAAATATGAACTTCATAAAGAATAATTACTGCAAGAAGTACTAATGCAATCTACAGAGATTTTGATGCTATTGCATGAGTTTTGTCAATCTTCAGTAATCAAAATAAATAAAATGGCAACTTTAAAAGACAGGGATAGATCAAATGAGCAATTTAATTATTATGAGTAGATTTTTATTGAATTTTCTCATTCAATAAAGAATTATTTTAAATAACAATATAACTGCTCACCAAAAAACAATGTCCAACATTAGAATTGAAGCTACTGGAGCAATTAGATCAATTATATGTACTAATAGCTTCTCCTTGTTATTAGATTTACACTTGTCTGTGTCCCTGAAAGGACCATCTTAAATGTGCACTATCAGGTGCATGTGTTTTATCAGCCCATAGACTGTGATGATTGCAACACCACCATTTGCACTGGTATTTTTGTTTGTTTGTTTGTTTTTCTGGAGACTTTCTTGATAAGGGCAGCAAGTGTGTAGTCTTACCTATTGGTCTTCTAATTAAGGAAATGTGTTAACAAGTGCTAAAATTATTAAGGACTTAAATTCCAGGGGTTTTGACTATACTTTAACATATTTTTTAAAGAAACTACAGGGAGACAGCAAGAAGAATATACTGTATATAAAAAAATATGTGTGCTAGACCTGAACAACCAGGTCTAGCATCACTCCAAATATTTTAGGTACCAATGTAAATACCAGTAAAATCTAACAGAGAGGAAACTTATCTCAACCACTGGAGGAAAAAAAATACAGAAAAAAGTGAGCAGAAGCTTTCATTTAATGCTCAGATTCCAAATTTTAGGACACTGTGTTTTACTTATTCTTGTGTTCATGTACCTGGTTTTGGTTCCATTTTCAAAGAATATATTCCCTGGCATTTTTTGGATATAGAAGACAAGATCTATGACTAAAGGTAGCTACAGAATGCCTGTTATAATGGTATAAAGTTCTTAAGTGTAAAATATGCATGAAAGTGTATCAGGTATTTTTTATATATAAAATGTTGTTAAATTTAAAAAAAAATAACATGTCAAACAGATCAAATGTCCATCTCTTTCAGATTTTGTAGTGAAGATTCCTCAAGGATTCTAGAAGAATGTCCTTACTAGACAAATATGGATTACCCCTCTACAGCAGAGGACTTCAAAGGACGTTATGTTCTTTGCATTTTACAGCAGATAGCTTTGTTTTGTCCATGTTATATTTTGTATTTTATCCTTGAAGATCAAATTTGCCAATGAATTTCAAAGTTAATTTTGTCTTTGATAAATCAAGAGAGTTTTGTTTAGTTGGTTGGTTGGTCGGGGTTTTTTGTTTGTTTGTTTGATTTTTTTGTGCATATCTCATACTTCAAAATATCAATATCAATATCAAAATATCCAGGCAAATATTTTTTGCCTTGTATCCATAACTAACAGTGCTTATCCAAATAAATATCCAAAATATTTTCCCTGTTCTTCATAAGCAATCTTTACCACTTCACTTTTTAAGGGATGAAGGTTACATATTTTCTCCTTCAGGTTTCAGTGTAAATATTTTCATTAGACTCTGGACATGCTTTCATAGTGCAGAACTTTAGTTTTTTGGTGTTGTGGAGGAAGACATTCAAGTACAGATACTGATGAAGGCCCCTTAAACTTTTGTAATTGTGAAAACTGCCATGAGGCTAAAGTTGGAGAATTTCCCCAATATAAATGAAACAAGAGGAATGTTGGGAAGGGGAAAGGGACAATCAGCTCAGAGATAACAATCACATTATTCCTTGAAATAAAGTCCAAAACCACCTAAACCACAACATGGAGCAACCTGGCAACATTACCCAGCTGTTGTCTCTGACTGGTGTCTCTAGAATGATTCTGTATTCTTCATCATTGTCATCTATTTGATGACTTAATAATACCTTCAGGACTACTTTCAGAACATTAAAATTTTTACTTTTTTTGGTGGTTTTGCACCACCAACTAGAATAGAAGAAAGTTCCTGGATGAAATACCATCCGTGTCTTCTTACTTGTCTGTAGAAGAGGTGATGAAGAGGTGATTTAGAATGAGAAACATGGGTTCACATTTTAATTAATTTTTTCTAAAACTCATGGCTCTACATCCATTGTCAGGTATTATATGATTTCAGTTAAGTACTGTCCTGCTAAATTTTGTTTGCAATATATAGACAGCTGTAGATTTGGTGTGTTATCTCTCTCGGGTGTTTGTCAAAACCAGATAATAAATCACAATCTTCTGATCCTTAGAGAGGAAATTTGAGATGGTTTACTTCAATGTTAAAAGAAGATTCTCTTTTTGGATTTGCTGGCATATAGATAATTAGTTTGTAATTCCCAACAATGTTTTTCAGAAATAGTTAGTTATATAGCTTCCATTTACCTTATGAAAATGCAAAACACGTATCTTAGTTAACAACATTACAAGGAAAAAAATATTTATTCTACATTTCCAAAGGGTGTCCTATTACAGTAATTTCACTGTTCCTCAATAACTTCTTATTTACTCCAATGTAACTTTAGGGTAAAGGTGTGAAAAACTGAACCTGTCCCTAGATCTAATTGTTTTCCTGCAAAAGTAGGCCAGCACTTATACTAGTAAAAGCATAGTTAAATTTGTCTGATTTGGAAACAAGTAGTGATTATTATACTGTTGTTGGGTCAGTAAAAGTTCAATTTTAAAGCAGAAGATTGCATTTGAACCATAAAATCAGTAGTACGTATCAACCTTGTATTCTCTTGATGATCTTCAATATTTTGGCTGGTGTTTTTCTAGCCACCTCTTGAATTATCAAATACTTTCAACAAGTTTGATCACACACAGTCCATGAAGGACTCAAAAGAAGAACATGAAGAATCGATCATGAAATTTGTAATATAAGAATGTGTGTTATATGGCGATAACGAATTGATTGAGATTATTTGTGATGATATAATGCTACCCCATTAAGCATTTCTGCCGCAATAAAAATCCCTGCACCTGCATAAACACCTAGGCTTTATCAAAAACAGTTAAGTAAAGGAGTTAAAATGAATCCTATGAACATGTATTTTGTCAGTGCTTACTGAAAATGCATTGCAACCTCCATCAGCTGTGTCTGCCAAACTCAGTAAGGAAAACAATATGGTATGGTCAATTTGTGCATGAGACAGATGTTTTGTGGAGTGTTTGTTATGCCTGCAGGGAGCTGAGTGACCACAGCTTCCAATCAGCAGTAGATGTAATATAACATCCTAACATTGCTTTCCTCTGCAACAAGATTTAGCATGTTGCACACAATACTAGCAAGATTGCTAGGCTTCCTCTGAATTGTCCAAAAATGTCCGTTGGAATTGAATGTAAATAGAAAAAATGTCACTGGAAAAACAAGAATGAAGTGCTGTATTGCTCTTTCATTTTAAGTTAATCTGTCAAACAGTAAGCTGTTTTCATCTTGTGGAAATCTAATTCAACAAAAAAAAATAAGGGATTATAGGACACAAATTACTAAATATATATTTACTTGTTCTTAGTAACAATGCAGTTCTTGTTTCTTCGAAAATCACTCCATACTACATGTCATGTATACAGACCCCATCCAACAGAATTCTTCAAACTTAGGATGCAAAGAAAAAAGTTTCACAGACCTCAAAGATTAATTCAGAAGAAAAAGACAACTATTAACAAAGGAGCTCAGACTTAACATTTAGCTCATGAGCAGAAATTTCAGAAGTGCAGCATTGTTCTGTCTTGCTGCTGCCAAATTTTGTCTCTTCACAGTTTTTATTTTATTTTCACTTCAGATAGACTATTTTGATAGACTGTTGCTTACCTAGTCTGTTTAGATAGTATGATCATGTTTTCAAAACAGAAACACTGAATATAAAAATATTGAAAATACTTAATTTTTCTCTCCAGAACTTCCTACTGCTTATGGACAATATGTCTAAACTTGTTCGACTGTAATCTCAGTATTTTTAAATAATCTAGGAGAAAAAAAATGGAATGTAGAAAACCCCTATGCTTTCTGGCATGGAAGAAATATAGATTTATCACTGCTTGGGGCATAATTGGTTAGTATGGTTCCAAGGCACTATGGCCTTCCAATGGCTTAGATCCTTATCAGCTTCAACTCCTTTGAATATGGTTTTGGTTTTCATGTTTTTTTCCCCATGCATTAACTATCGAAGAGGAAGTACTTCAGTGAACAATTTGGCAATTTCAATAGGTTTGGCTGAACATATGATGCTTGGGTAGTACCATTTCAACCCCTTTTGCAGTTCATGCATCGTTCTTGTCTTTACTTAGTGTGCTCCTGACACCGTCTATCCTTTCTCTCCCAATACTTTTATTATAAGCCTGAGGTGAAAGAGGCAGAAAGAGATTTCCCAACTAAACAACTTTGTAAAAATTAAAAAAAAATTGATTAAGATTTTAACTGGTTTTAGGTTTTCAGAAGGTGTATGACATGTTTCTGTCCATCTATGGAACTGGAAGGGTTGATTTTATAAACTGAAAATACCCTCATTGGTTTAAGAGAATAACTTCATAGATTCAGGCTGAAATAAATCAGACAGGGTGTACCTGAAAGATTCATACCTCTTGTGTTTGACAAGTTTGGTAATACATGACACACATCTGCAGATATTTATCCAGCTGGCTTCAAAAAACCTAAAGTCTGAAGCTTCTGAAACCCATTCTTCACCAAAGAACCACTTCTCCAAATGAGGCCTGACAGTACAGAGCAGCAGTCATGACAGGCAACAATCAGAAAGGAAATTTCTTACAGTAGAAGAAAAAAAAAATTGATTCCCTATGATGTCATCCAGAGGTTTACTGGAACTACTGTGTGATGTTTACATAATCTTTATTTATATAACAGATACCTTAAATAAATTCACATTGCTATGTTTTGAATAGTGCCTTGAGTGTAAGATAAATATCATAATTTTCAGTGAAGTCCGCAAAGCCAGTGCAGTACATGTTCAAATAGCAAACTACTCTGCTTTAGCTGTGTAATCCACAAATGGCTGGACACCAAAATTCCTTTTAGAAAGGTTCCTTCTAACCTTCTAACTTTTTGACCCAAACTTCAAGAGTCTGCAAATTTTTAGAACCTAGAATAACAGGGGTTATAATGGAATTACTTATGCACTTGTGGCTATAGATGTGCCAGCTACTGCTGTAATAATCAGTAGATAATTACTTTTAGCTTTCCACTCAATGAATTATCACAGATGAAATTTTTCATTAAAAGGTGAGATTTGCTGTAAGAAAGTTCATTTCAAGACATGCTCACAATAATAAACTAACTGCAGTTTAATCTCTGATTTCTCAATACAATTTTTTCTGTGGGTGTTTTTTTTTTTTTTTTTTTTTTTAGTTCAGGAGGACTAGTGTGACTGAAGATATTCAGAATAAAACATAAAAGGCAGGTAGCTGAGCGCAGCTCACTTGTCCATTAAACGTGATCCATAAGCACAGAGCTCATAGGTCAGTGGGATGTACTGAAGTGAACTGTGGTTTGATGAATCAGCTCCTGTGGAGAGTAGCCTGCAGATGTTCTCAAGAAGTTCTAAGAGCTGCTCGACATGTAGTTGAAAAAAAATCAAATAAATGCTGTTTGTCTGACAGCATGAAAATCACCCAACCTGCCTTATTTTATAGGAATACCGCTTTCCAGTAGATTTTCTTTTATTAGGAATGAAAACAGCTAACCTATTGCCATCAGCAAAACAGTAATTATGAAGATCATATTATGAATTCTAACTTTTAAAATATTTCGCTATTGTTAAGTAGTCATTATAATGGTAAATCATACCAGGAGAGGATAAAGAAAAACAAAACAAAGCAAAACAAAACAAAACAAAACAAAACAAAAAACCCCAAACAAACAAACAAACAAATCCAAACCGATTGCTGTAATTTCTCATTATTTTAGTTAATCAATCAGGCTTTTTTTCCCTGGATGTTAATTTGACCTACAAGATAAACTTAAACTGTGTCAGATGATTATTTCTTTCATCATGAGAGGAGTTGACCCTTTATTAATTTTTTTTTTTTGTTTCCTAATGTTGCTTTATAACTTAATTTGCCCTTTTGAAAGCCTCCAGGAGTGCTGGGGTAAAGAAAAAAAGAACCAATGGACAAATACATTATATTTGTACCTATTGTTTTCTGCTTTCTTATGTACTGATATAAGGTTGCATGCAGCAGCCCAGAGCTACTTTAAAAAATAGTTACAGTACATACAGATAAAATCATCTTGCATTGTCACTAGTTTACAAATGCAAATCTATATTTAATTTTATTAGTAAAATTAGAATAATTTCAATTGAGCTCCTCTCTGTGAATTGAAAATATTATATAATTTATAACACATATTTTTAAATTAAATTTCTTGAAAAGAACAGCTGCTCCTATTATCCTCAAGTTTTATTTTGATTCCTTTCTCCAAGTAAAATAAAAAAATTCTCCATTTTCTTGTCAAATCCCATCTATTCCTCTTTCATATACTGCTTCTTAAAATATGATATGGCCATAGTGACTGCAAAAAGACTAACTATTTCAGGAATCAAATCAAGTTGGGATTGCTAAAAGAAAGCTTCTAGAAATGGTGGTAACAACTAGAAAACTGATTAATTTGTCAATAGCTGAGATTGAACGTTACACTGTCATTTAGTTCACTAATTAAACATATCTTCAGTCACATTGCTCTCAGCCTTGATTTCCATTTCAATCTTTTCATTTCTACAGTGTGCTCTCCTTCAAGGTGTCAGATGGGTTTTTCAAAAGGCTATAATTCTTTCATTAATTTTTCAGTTTCACAGCCCCCTTATGACAAATTCTTTTTATTGTATTCCCCATTTTCCTCCTCGCCTGCTCTGCTAAACCTCTAGCCTATAAAGTTATGGTTATATGAGAAAAGTTCTCTTATCTAGAAATTCAAATTTGAAAAGAATGATTGTTCAGATTTCATCAAATCACAGATATTTCAACCATTATTAAAAAAAAAAAAAAAAAAAGAAAAAATATTTGGTGCTTAAAACAAAACAGAAATTTTACTCTTTTTCCTTTTGATGTAATTGGCAATTAAATTAATTTATTTTTTTTTTTAACTATGTCATATGAAATCTGGAAAAAATAGCCTAATTTCTCAAAATGTTTAAAGTAAATTTATTATTATTTACTCTCTCTAGAATAAAGAGAAATATATATATATATATAGAGAGAGAGAGAGAGAGAGAGGGAGAGAGAGAGACATGTATCTGAAGCAGGAAATTTTCAAGAAGGGCAAAGAAATTTCTTCCTAAGACAAAAAAATTGTTTTCCTTTTTGGACAGTACTTTTCCTGTAATATGGGAGTAGCGTGTCCACCTTTTTTTAGTAGTAGAGAAATAGGACTAACATACATATTTCAAATGAGTGAATGCCCTACCACAGAAGTGCTATTTGGTCTTGCTAAGTGCATATCTCATCCTGTTTAATTTAACTGGAAGGTTAACTTGCAAACTAGCTTTGCCCAGTCATAGAGAGACACTGGGAAAGAGTATGAGATGTTTCCCCTTTCTGTTGCTTTTGAGATGTCTTGAGAAGAATGAATAATTTGAAATGATGTTATTTCAAGTTATCTTCATGAACTACTAGAAGGTTTTTCATCTTTGCCCTGCTGCCCAAGAGAACCTTTTGTGCTACACTAGACCATTAATGTAGCCTTGTCCAGTTTGTCAGAGAAAGTCAAGAATGATAATTGCCCACATCCTTTGCTTGTTCTGAGTTTTTCCTGATGTTTCACTGAAGTTGAACCCCGATATTTTAATTCAGACAATTAAATTTACAGATGTTCTCCTTGCACATATGGAAGTGATTCCTGAGGCTTATGGACTAAAACCAGAATATAATTTAATTTTCACAAAATGGTGACTGTATTGATGTGCTGATTAAGAAGCTCAGATTTTGCTATGGAAGTTAAGAAGTATTGGGATTTAAATGTTCTAAAGCACCTGAAAACAGAAAAGGGAATGGCAAGCTTTTTCTAAGTATTCTGTCATGCTAAAGAGAGATTCATGATGCCTAATATTTAAGAACAGGATGACAGTGAATAAAATAAGTTTTAATAATAAATAATATTAGGATGGAAAATATCTCTCTGCACCTTTACTTAACTCTGTGTTAGTCTAAGGATGTTGATAATGATAAAGCATCATTAACCTAATTGAAATTCCAATTAAAACATTTATGAAAGTTGAGGGACTTTTGGCAAGCACAATACTATTCTTGTTATAAGATTATATTTATATTTGGTCGAAGCATTTCACACCTCTCATCTCTTTAACTCCAAATATGTAACACCTGTGGGGATTTATGGTAGTTTTGTGACTTCTGTTGGAGTTGACACCTGCCAAATTTAGTTTACTCATTTATTTAACTTATTACCACAATGTGGTGAACACATCTTAGAAGTATAAGTAGATCCTCAGATACAAACAGTTTGTAAACCAGATGTGTAAAATCAATCTCGAGGACATTTGATTTTCAGTTTAACTCAGACATGTTTATGCATAGCTGCCTTTGTGCTTTTGCACTAATGTGAATGATAGTGTTTCAACTGATACTGGTGTGAAAAGGTCAGACACCTACTGAAACTTAAATAATCAGGCTGTCACACAAAATTTTATCTTTCTCTCTGCTAAATCAACATATTAAAACTAAAAGTGAAAGTAGAAATAAAACAGCAAATGACTCTAAGTCTACTACATTTGACCATAGTCACTGACTCAGTTCTTTTCCAAATAAATTAAATTAAAACCAGACCAAATGTTGCTATCAAACATTTGAAATCTCAGTGGAAGAAACTATTTCTCAAAGGTTAATAAAGACTGCTGGCAATGAAATGTATTAGGCAATTGTCATCCAGCAGTGACTAAAAATGAAACCAATATGAACAAATAACACACAGAGTATATTATTGCATTTTCATAATGAAGTTTAATTTTTCAGTCCTTCAACAATAAAAGTAAGTGATTTAAGTTTAATAAAAAAAATTGAGTAAATGGAATGAAACATCTTACTTTTACAGCTGTGAGAACGATTTGTAATGCAGCACATCCAAGTGCAATAATAAGTTATGAGAGCAAGACTGACAGGAAAGAAATCATTTGATAGAGTTAAGACTGACAAAAAAAATAGAACTGAATTAAACTTATTTGTGGAATAGCATCAACCTATACTGAAAATGTTATATTAATATAATATTTTTTTCTCCTTCTTTCTCTCAAAAGTTTGTGTTTGGTTTTCATGACATGGGTTGGTTGCAGGCGTGCTGGAGAAGTGGCTGTGTCAGGAGAGGCCAAGAGTGTCCCTGTGTCTGACAGTGACTTTTCCAGCTGGCTCCAAACAGGACCTGCTGCTGCCCAAACCTGAGCCCCTCAGCAACACTGGTGGTGTCACTGTGATAATATATTTAAGAAAGGGTAAAAAATACTGTGCAGCAGCTCTGAGAGTGAAATGAGTGAGAGAAAAGTAAAAGAGGGTAAAGTGTTAAACATATGAAGGGTGAGTTGGGATATACTAGAATACTGAAAAGCAGAATCTCAAATCAGAAAATGAACTTAAGTTTTCTGCTGGTCTAGTTTTAGCCTTCAAGACTTTTAGGAAAATACTATCACAAAATGCTATGTATCTCACTCAAAAATATCCACTCAACTTTTCAGTTCACTGTAGCTCTGGGTGGTTATCTTCTGAGTTTGAAGATAAATTCTAAATTTAAATTATAATGAAAATGTAACACAAACTCCTTGATTCTTTGTGTGCCTCATGGTGAGGTATAAGCTCGTCAGATATTGCAGTCAGTGTAGTTATGTAGATTTACTCTGCCTCAATTAATTCCAATTTCTTTGTGGAATTTGAAACCTTTTACAATTAATGTGTCCAGAGATTCCTACACCACTGCACTGTCCCTGGAAGCCACAAACTTCATCAAGCATGGGTAAAACAGGTAAGTGTTCTGGGCAGAAAATCAGTGGCAAAAGAAGAATTGCAAACCTAAGTGCAGTAAATGGATCCTATGCACGCATTCATCTGTCTAAATAAAAAAGGAGAAAAAAGGTTTAAAAGGACAATGGGGCAAGCTTGGGCACTGGATGCTAGCTCATCTAAACTACTTATATTTTTGCTCCAAGGCTCTTGTTTATATCACTTCAAAGGTGTGTCGTTTTACAGAGACTCAAGCATGACTCTTGTCATGACTGTAGCTCTGTCCAAGGGGCAATGTAGTGATGGGCTGCTCCTAGGGTTTTCCAGTGCTATTCCAGTAGGCTTTGTCACTGGAATGCTGCTACATCATCAAACTAGTTCTATAAAGCAGTAGTCTGGCACATTCTTGCAGGCACTTTGAAGTGAGAAAGAATACAAAGAATTACTGTTTGTGTCTTAGACCCACAGGACTCAAGAGATAAAAACAATATTGTGTGACATACCAGCTCACACTAGCCATCAACAGGCTGAGTCAGTATGTGCGAGTTAGATTTTTGCATTTACTTGTTTGGTCACTTAGAAACAGTCTTGTGGTCATTTCACAAGCACTCAAGATGTCTGAAAGCATGTGAGTGCATAAGAGGTTGACAGGTATACTCCATCATATGCATTTTTTGAAGATATTCTGAGCATGCACTTAAGTACTCAGAACCTCGGCTGATGTACTCCCCCAAGCTCTGCTCTCCCAGACACTGTAGGAATGGACAGCAACACAGGAAACAGAGAGAGTGTGGTTGGGTTTTTTTCCTAGTTGGCAGCATTAGTGGCAGAGGCAGAGTGAGCCAGACTGGTGCTGTGTGCATATCTAATGGGATCAAAGGCATCTAGTATTTCAGCCAAGAAATTCACTTGTTTTCGACCTGCCCTGAAGCTACTGCAGAATTAAACTTTGCTGGTTCATGAACTGAGGACAATAAAAAGGATTTTATCTACTTTTCAAATGCACACTTAATCAACCCTTCTAAGTCTAAAAGACTGCAAAAACTACTTGCAAATATAGAAGTTAGTTTTAACCAAGGCTCTAATACTATCTAAATATCAGCTCTTCATGTTGACACTATTAATAAAAGCATGGTAAATGACTTGTTTCATCTGTCAGTCATATGAATAACAAGAAGCTTGACTTGTGAAGGGCAGACTAATGTGCTATTAGTAATATGCAAAGGTACTTAGATGGAGTACTCTGATGAACTTCTCTATTTCCCTGCAGATATCACTACAGGGATGCAATGCTGTCCCATCCTCTAGAGTTTAGTGCCCTCATTTATCCATACCATGGTTTCTACTCAGAACATGAGCTGCTGGTCTATATGACAAAAGCCATAAATTTCTAGTCCAAATTTTTCTGCTACAGTGAAAGCACAATTGAATAAGATGGAACAAACATCTCTATAGAATAAAGAACTCTGTGAACTCTTATCTAATTGTCTTTTCCTGAAACAGCTTCAAGTTAAGATTTAGAAGTGAAATATTTATTATTTGAGCCTGAATATTTATGATTGAAACCTGAAAATCAGTAGAAATTATACACACCCAAGCACATATTAAAAAAAAAAAAAAATTGAACAAGCCACCACATTTTTTGTTTAGTCTTTCCATATCCTGAGTTTACAGGATCAGATATGATCTTTCTTTTAATCAAATTATTCTCCTGGGAGATATTTGAACTTCTCACGCCATCTCTGCATTAAAGTATTAACTCACTTTACAGTGACATGAAAAGTCATTGGTTCATACCTTGTTGTCTTTTCAATCTGCTGAAATTTCGTTATTTCAAAAATTACAAAAACATAGATATGCATTTTTACCCAATTTAAATTTGAAAATATTTTTATTTTCTGTAAAGTATTGTACCACCATTTTGCCGTTGCATTTTAAAAGTATTAATTCCTAACATGCTACTATACTTTTATTTGGTGGGCGTATTTAAATAACTTTACAAAATAGGAAATTTACTATATTTTATCATATTTTCTCAATATCCTTCAATATTTTGACAAACCAAAATTAAACAGTGATAAAAAATATCTATTAATATTTCTTCTCCCTTTCTTATTATTTTATATGCATACTCTTGCTGCTCTCTTGCCTTCTGATTTAAACCTTTCTCAATTGTGCAAACTCAGCAGCCAAGGTATATACAGCTTACCTACTGCAGCATTAACTCAAATGAAAATCTATTGTTGGCATTCTTTATGAAATTAACCTGACACACTGTAAGAGGGGAAAAAGTCTAAATTGAAACCTGGAGAAAACTATACAGATTCTGTTCCATGGAACCACTCTTCATGGGTATATGGACATACGAAACCTGATTAAAGATGCCTTTAATGACAATTCAAAGATATTAAAAAATTCTAGGATCTAACCATGCAAGAAACAATATTATTATTATTATAATAATTATTATTATTATTACTATTACTATTATTACTATTAATCACTATTACTATTACTATTATTTTTGTCATTATTAATTTAGTCAATTTTATTTTTTACATTTTGTTACTTATATTTATTTTGTTTTATTTTATTTTATTTTATTTTTGTTATTATTATTTTAGGCTATGACTGAAACACTTTATCAGATTTAAGGTTCATCACCTTTTTCAACTAAGAGCAACATCAAATACCTCTACGAGGAAAATATATGCACTGTTGTAATTATTTCCTTTTCATAATTGTGGAATTATAGAAAATGTGGAGTTGGAAAGAACACATCAGGGTCACTGGGTCCAACTCCTGGCCCTAACAAGGTAGCTCCAAGAATCACACCATAATTTCTTGTGCTCTTTTCCTTCACTTTCCACTTCTCACAACATTATATATTTCTATTTTAGCAGCGTATAAAATCTCCAACATTTTTTTTCGTACCCTTAATTCTTCAGAACTATCTTTTACATTGTGATTATATATAGCCTGTATTCTCTATTTTATAATCTGGGATAATACTGCTTTTCAACAGGCATGCACTAAAAGTCCTGTGTTTCAAACTCATATACATGTGTTTATCAGTTTCTATATTTACTTTACAAGAATGAGATATGAAGATCTTGGATGCATCTAGTTTTCTTTCTACAGGAAGGACACATTTTGTGGAACTGCACAAAATAAGTGCCTTGCATTTTTTGTAGATGCTTTTGTGGCCCTAGGCTCTCCTTATTTTAAATACCATGGACATTTCTTAATTCCACCCCTGCTCTAAAAAGACATATATCAATGGAAAAAAGAATCTGTCAGATACCGTACTGTGTCAATAAACATTTTATCCTTCTTAGATGAAAAACTAGATAGATATAAAAATCAGAATATTCTGACAAACATTTCAGAAAAGGAAAAAAAAATAATACAGCAAATAGCACATCACTTTTTCTGCCATTATGAGATATGTACCTTTTCCTGACTGGCTTAATTTTTACTTTAAGGCCTTTACATACTCATGTATTGCCAGAAAGCCCTACCTAAACCTAATTTTTAGATTGTTGCACCCAAATTGAAAAAACAGGATTTTGGAGCCAACTCAGCTTTTGTGTACACCTCTTCACCTTGGTTTTTTGCTGTTCATCTCTAATATTACCTTATTGATTTTTTTCCTGCTGCCTGTTTATTTTTTAAAAAGCTAGAAGAGACTGGTCTAGAATAGATTGGAGGGCCTTTTTGTTGTGTGTTTTTTATATTTGTTTTGTTGTTGTTGTTGTTGTTGCTTTAGTTTTTAACATATGTGAACATTAAATGTAAAGTTACATTTCTGCTACAGCTATTAAGGTTAAATACATGATACCTGATTTTGGTATATGATGGCAACTTCTGAATGGTGAGTGGTAGATGCAATGCCCTTTCCTCACCCTTGAAAGGTTCAACCTTTGCAAAGTCAAGTCTATTCCTCACAATAATTTCAGTATTTTACTCAATTGAAAATGCATCCAACAACTTTGTTAAAATTATAAATTATATGTAAAATATAGCTCAAATAATTATTTAAATCTATAAGTATTTTTCTGCTCCAGCTGCAAATTACAGTAATTTAGAAATACAATATTTACAATATATAGAAATTCTTCAGAAGCTTACTTTTTGTCTCATCCCCCTGGGCACAAAAAGATGATTGAGGGTCACTTTAGTCAGTTACCGCCTTTGCTATCTCTGATAATGTAAAAATATTTTCTTTACTTGGAGACATGACTGACTCTGATAATGTCATATCTTTGTCTTGTAATTTAAGTTAGTATTCACTGATTTAAGAAGATACATTTGCCAGCTGACAGACAGGTCAAACATCCTTTCTGCTTAGACATGTATACAGCTAGCCAATCTTCACAATAAAGATAAACATCTTCCTACAATTCAGTTAGTCCATCTCCTCAGTGCCATCAATATGCTTATTCTTATTACTTTTCTTACAGTGTTCAAATTTTTATTTATTGAGATGATTATTTTTATGTATTAAGAGAAAGAAAAAAAAACAAAAAATAACCACACAGCCAGACACAAGCAATAACTTCCCTATATGAATTAATTATATTTTTGCGTGTACTTACATTATTGAAAATGATAGACTGTTCATGGCAGAGACACAAATATTAAAGAAGTAAACGCTGAGGGTAAATGTAAGAGTCTGTTCCACAATGGAATTTTTGAAGACATTTAAAAATGCCACACATCTTTGAATCCAGGTATAGGCAATGCATTCCCCTTGACATTAAGCAAAGTTGTTTCTAAGCAACAAAGGGATATTTGAGAACTCACTTTGACTTTATTCAGTCCATGTCTGTATCAGTGTTATGTCTTATCAGAATTACTCTCCAGGTGAAAAACAGTTATTGAAAACTAGAAATTTCTGAAAAATAGTTTCAGACAACCCAAATACCGGGAAGTGCAAATATCTGTTGGCCTATTGATCTATGCAATTAGACTTTGCATTTTCTTATGTTGCAATATTTTAGCAATAGAAGTCATGAAGGGACCTGCAGTGGAGTTGTGGCAATAATATTCCTGGGACTATTGAAAATATCCCAAATATGACCTTAGCATTTTTTTTAAGGTGTGGTCAGAATTGATTCAATTGGAGAAACCTCTCTTTGGCATTGCTTCTGCTGCTCTGCTGACTATCCTTTCCTGTAGACAGCATATGTGGAAACAGCATATTTGATAAGGATTTGGTCCAAAGCACTGGGCACATTTGAGCTGCAATGATACAATTCCTGTGTGCAAATGAGCATATGTAGAGTAAGGCCAAACCTGCTGCAAGCAGAGAATCTTATGGGTAGAAGAACAATGCAGGAGAGCAACAATGATAGAAATAGAAGAGCCTTGAGGGAAAAAGATACAGGCAGCACAGGAGAGGTTACAGGGAGAAACTGGACTTTCAGCTACATGCTGGATAACAGTAACATTAAAAGAAGGAAAGAGAAATTCATAACTGAAAGGAGCTCTGGGAGGATAAAAGGCATCAATAAATCTCTTTTTTAAAAAATAATTTTCTCTGTAAAATAGTCCAGAGCACAGAGGAGAGTACTTCTGAGATATATGGCCTCAAGAGGCAAGAATTAAATGGTGACTTGGGCGCCATAAATGGGAACAATATATGGGACTCCCTGACATATGATAGGTTGACTGGGAATAAATTTATTTGAGTGTAGTTTTAAACTTTTCTCTAGGCTTACCAGGTTCATAAACAGACTTGTTTACTGAAATTCAATGGACCATGTTAAAGTCAGACTGAAAAACACAGTCTGTTTCAGCGCAGGGGAAGCCAGATTGGGCTGGTTTCACTCATCACTGCCTCTCAAGGTTAGCAGGAAAGATGTAAGGACAGTGTATAGGAAGCCTCAAGACCATTCTGAGCCATCTGAGGGTGCCACCATGTCCCTAACCTCTCATAGCAAAGTCTGTGATAGCTCCTCCATGACTGCCAGTGCCCCAATGGAGTGGGTCTGTCAATAAGCTGACAAAAAAATTGTGTCTGTGAATTCTTAAAAGTTTAACCTATTAAGATTTTTGTGTAACCTCATCCTCTCAGCTACTAAAGAGATGGCAAAGAATCAAAACTTTAGTGCAGGCATCCCCAGAGAAAAGTGATTTTAAGATTTTAGCTAACAAATAGTGAAAATTCTGCCAGTTTTACATTTGTATATTCAAACATAATAATATATGTGTGGCTCTCAAAAAAGTGTTGATTTTCTGTACAGAGCTTTCCCTTTTTGTAGCTATTTGCTTCACCCATGCTTACATATACACACACATGCACCCACTCAGGTAGACCCCCTATCTGCCACCAACAAAAAATTCCCATGCTTACATTTCCATCTGTCTCACTTCAGTAAGCTATGGAAAAGTGACCCTGACTCTGACCAAATTAAACTTAGTGCCAAAATTTTCACCCTGATTTCCTTTGCCTAAATAGTTCTATGAAGCCTTGGTAAGAAATCCCATCTGTGCCAGTACATGGCATGTCAATGACTTCCTTCCATCCTGGAGACAATTCCAAGTGCACAGACAATCACCTTGCAAAATTATGTTTCTTCCAACCTTGATGTTTCTCAGTCTGCTCTCAGGCTTGAGACCTTCTTTGGACTTTTCTATTCTGTCTCCAGCTTCCTGGGACTAAAGAACATTATAGCCTCCTTCAGACAGATAGAATAGCCAGAAAAATAAAAATAAGTAAAAAATGGAAAGGGGGAAAAGATGGATGGGGATTTTTTAGTAGCTTTTATAATTTCTTCCCCTTTTTTACTCCCTTGAAAACTGCATAACCACATCACAACCACTGCAAAGTTGCTTATTCTGGGAGAAGGATTATTGATTCATTTTATGTGCATTAAAATACTCTTTGTGTTTCCATCTCTCCTACTCTTAATTTCAACTAGATTTTAAAAGCATGAGGTGCTGGAATTTATCACTATAATATTTTGTATATGGAGGAATACTTTGCATTTTGAAAGCCATTTCTGAGTACATGAAGGAGAAAAAGGTGCTTGGGAATAGCAAATATAGGCTGATCAAAGGCAAATCTTGCCAGACAAACCTGGTCAGACTATTTATGATGAAATTACTCTGGAAAAGAGAAGAGCAGTGAATGTTGCTTATCTCTCCTATAATAGGTATTTATTCATGATATTCCAGAGCATGCATGTATCCCAGCTAGGATATTAAGATCTTAGATATGGGGACTACTACGTGGGTGAAAATCTGGGTGAATTTCCGGGCATATAGTATGGTGGTAAATGTTTTTTTATTATATTGCCAATATAAAGAATTCCTCAGGGGTCAATGCAGACACCTTACAATATCTTTTATTCTGTTCAAAACCTTTAACCTAGAAGAGGAGATGTGGTCCAGCCTAATCAAAGCTGAGGATAATTCCAAACTGAGAAGTATACAAGAACCATTTAGAAGGACTTAAGCTGTAGGAAATGCATAGTGTCAGCAGAAAACTGCAGCCTATATATTGAGACACATGATTATTCTTCTCTCAGAACCATTGTCTTGTTCAACTGAAATATACTTTTGGGACTATAGGGCAGTAAGTGTTTTGATAAATGGAACCAAATTTGTCTGGCTACTGTTGACCCCTTGGAATGGGAGGCTGAATCAGGGTCGCACCAAGGCCCATTTTGAACAGAATAGTTCTCCAATTCCAAAATGCACAGTTCCTTCATGACATCTTGGTACTGTTGTAAAGCATTAGGAAGTATGTAATTCTCATTTTGTGTACTTTGTGGGCTTGAAGTGTGTCAGATTGCTGAAACTGTTTCCTGAAATTATCTGCCTCTTCTTCTCTAATTGACTCTTGGGAAAGTGCACTCTCCTTTGTCACCAGTTTTCCCCCAAGCCCACCACCACTGTAAGTTCTTTTATTTGACCTTTTTTGTAGTTTCCACAGGGTTTTGATGCATGCACTCATTTCTGAGCAATATAAGTAACCTTTGTCCTGTCCTTTTAGAATCGTTTTTATTCTGCCAGTGAGCTACTTGTATTGCCTGTTTAGTTATAAATTTTATTTCCCATAACTTCTTAATATTCAGATTCTTGTATTTTAGAGCAAGACCTGGTATTGAAAGAATCTGTGAACTCATATGACAAACCTGAAAGTGAAGACTTGACCATGCATTGATAACAATTGTTTTCGGCCAGTACAGGTTTTATGTCTCCTCACAACAGAAAGTGTCTATCCGTATGTTTGAAATTGATTTTTATTCAAACTTAGGTCCTAGACACATTGTCTGAAACACTTGAACACTGCTGGGCTGTAACATGTACTGGGAAACTTTCACAGTACTAAGAAGGCAGGCAGGGTGAAGAGCAGGGTTTGGGGGTATTTTTGTAGTTCAGTTCTATTTAAGGGAAATATAACAAAAAATTAATGTTAATCTACAATTTATGAGATTTCTTAGAAGTTGTCCCTATAACTCCAGTTCCCTGGTTGCTTTCATACTTTTCTTCCTTTTTTCTCCCCTTAATTTCTTCCTTATTTTGATTCGGTGTTCTGAAAGCACGTATTTATTAACAAAGCAGTTTTTGACTTACAATTTCAGTGGGACAGTCTGGCTCCAAGCACATTTGAAGAGACATCTAATGGCAGCCCTAATGGTTCTAGCCCTTGACCATAAACTCATCTGAACCTTCAATTATCCATTCTTGTTCCATAAAAATCATTCCACTACTTCCTCTGCATTCATCCTCTCCAAGTTTTGTCTATCATTTTTCTTTTGCATTATATGGGTGATTCAGAAATAGAAAAATGAAATCTAAAAAGGCAAGGTCCTGATACTGCCAAATTGGTTTACTTAGGTTTCAGTACAGACTGTGAGCATCTTGTCATTGATGATACTGGGAGAAGAATTGGGCTCTACGTGCTCATTCTAATTCAGTGGCTCAGTTGAAGAGTGCACGGTGTCACTAATAAGATCCCTTCAGAGAACAGTAATGGGAAACTGGTTTCCTGGCACCAGCTGTGTACCTTACTGTGCTCTGCTTCTGTTGAAAATGAAAATGACATATGAATTCTACTGATCAGAACATATTATGGTAACATGCAGAAAGGAGCAAGTTTCATTTTCCACAACAGAAAGGAAGATACACTGTAAAGGCTAAATGTTCCAAAGGACAAGCATCTTGGGTATACTCTGGGTAAAGGATAGGTGTCCTGGGAGCACTTTGTATTAAACAGAGTTGAATGTCTGACAGCAAAGCAGGAGCAGTCAGATGAGCAAAACTGCCTGAAACATTAAAGAAAAAAAGCTAATTACATGTTTAACTGAATCAATGGTAAACCTGGGATTGCTGAGACTTCTTTATTGTTGTTTAGGTTTTGTTTTGCTTTGTGATGGCTGTTTTTTTGTAATTGACTGATAGGTAGAGTCTTAGTCCTGAAAGGCCAATCTTATTATTCATCTCAATCTTCACCCTTCATACAAAATGAAATCTCAGAGGCAGTCATAGCCATGCTCTTTCTTCAGTGCCTCTGTAGGCTGCCTTTTGAAGGTTAAGGGAGACCAAAATGTTACCGTTTGTTTTCTTTTTTTTTTTCTGTTTATCACAAGATTCTGTCTTCCCTTTTGAAGCTTATGATGTCTATTCTTTGTGTGTTACCTCTAGTTCTCTTTTTTTTTTCTATTTCTCTTTTAGTTTTCCTCTGCTCGTCAAGTTTTGTCTCTGCAATTCCTTGGAGTTTCATGCTGGAGATACTTGTCTGCAAATTTTCAAGAGTCACAAATGAAAGAAGCTTAGAAACTCTTTGTCTCTTGATAACCAAGTGCAAAAAATTTGCCTAAATGCTTCAGTCTTGCCCATCAGTTACTAAAGCCTGTGAGAAATACATGGAGTAATAAAATTATAGACATATTTCAGGAAAACCAGAAAGTACAAGGAGTTTTGATTTAATAGAGAAAATAATTATTGACTCCTCCTCTAGAACAGAGCTTAAAAGCAAATAAAATCCATTACTTTCAGTAGCAGATATTCTAAAAGCCTCTGTGAAATGTTTCAAAAAATACTGTACTGGGGTTACGATGTCTCTATTTTTTTACAATTCTGTCTTGTTACAAGTGAAGTTTTTGCTCTTACACCATCAGAAAAATCAAATTTCTAATAACTACAATCAGTATCTTCATAGATTCAATTGCACCTGGGTTACTACCTTGTCCAATGTTCTCAGCCAAACGGGTTCTACCATGTCAAAATAAAATCTGTAAGGAAACACTAGAGCTTGCAGGAAAAATTATGTAGACTTGGAAATCTCTAACTTTGATTCAGTATAGCTTTCAACCTCCAATGTATAACGAGGGAGAACCATGGTTTTTAAAGTGTCTCAACTAAAAAAGTTTTAGTCTCAACTAAAAAAGACAAAATCACCTGAGCTCTTTCAAAAGCTATGGTTTACTTGGAGTCATGTTGCAATAATTTCAAATTTTCCTTCTTTCTTCCACTTACCCCATCTATTTTCAGCAAACCTTAGAAGTTCACCATGAAGGCCTTTTGTGAATCAGATCTTAGAAAACTGATGTACGTTAACTTCACTATTTTTCATCTTCATTTTTAAAATGACCTCTGCTTCTTCCTGCAGTGAAAGATGCAGGACAAGTCACAGTACCTTGGTAGTGTAAGAATGTCACCCAAATTTTGCCCCCACATTCCTCACTTCAAGAGAAAGTACTGCCTTGGCACGATTCTGTAATATTCCCTTGGGTAGAAGAACTTAGAATCACAGAACATTATCCTTCAATTTTCTTTATTCTTCCCTCTTTTTCCTTTTATTTTTTCACCTTTTAAAAATATTTTTGGTCTATTCTATTTTAGGAGGTTTTGTTTGGTTTGGGTTTGTTTTATTTTTCTCTAGTTCTTGAAACATTATTACTATATACCCTATACTCATTTTTTATGGTGTGTAAAAAAGCCTGATAACAAAAAATGCAATATTTCAGTGTCAAAACTGTTTGTATAGAGGAAACTGAACTATTTTGCTACTCTGGATTATGGAAGCTAAGAACTGCTTGGATTTAACAGAGAACCCAGGAAACATTTACTCCTATATTAACCCATCAGCACAGGAGTGCTTCTAATCATTTGATAGAGAGATGATTGCACAGTATATTATGTCATTATAATTAGATCTGACTTTGCATACATATATGTTGCAGATAAACCTACCTGTATTTTAAAAAAAAAAAAAAATGGAGCATTTGTAGGTCTGTCATTTTCACTTATAGCACTTTTAATTATTATTTTTTTATTATTATTTTACAGGAGTCCATATAAGGAAGAATTCTATTTAAATGATGAAAAGAAAACTCTAATTCCTTTCTGCCCTCTCATTGAAAGTTTGATCAGTGAGAGGCACTTGTCATCAGGAATCAGTAATAAAAGAAGCTGGTCAAGGATGCAACTAAGCCCGTTTAGTATTTGTCTGATTTAGCCTTTTCCCAACTTGTTTATTCTTATACATCTTTGAGGACCGATAAGGAATATCATGGACCCCTATCAGAAAAAAATAGTGAATAACTTTGTATATCATTACATATTGGTACAGGCTTTCTGTAGGGAATTATCAGACAGGCACTCTGTTGCATATAATAAACAAAATGGAGTAAGCTGCACCATGTATCTCCTTCCCCATATTGCATAATAAGTTCATGGTAAAGCACTGACAACTTATTTGAAATGCTCTTCGCAGACATGTTCCATGTTTTCCATGTACTGATGTATTTTGATTTTCATTCTTTTTTTTTTTGTCTTAGCTGAAGAACCTGTGGCTATGAAAACTATCTGCTTCTAGAATTGGGCATAATATTTTGTGATATATACTGTTTTCCCTAGTAGTTACAAGAAACCAGAGATGGTGCTTGAAACTGATATTCTTTACAGCAAAAAAAAAATTCCTTACAGCTACGGAAAGGGCTTATAGATTGTTAACAATAACTTCCACTAACCACAATTAGTCTTGTTTTCAAAAATCCTGGGAAGTTTCTAGACTTCACAAGCTTTTTGGAATTCTAAGTTACCTCTGTGATTGTTATGTATGGCAGAGCAAATTGTCTCCTCAGGTTGAATCCACTGAGTATCAATTCATGTTTCAGATTTTGCCAGGAGCAAATTTTCTGATTTTTGATCAGTGCCTTTTCCAAGTTCTGTCTTCCAATGGCTAACTTGCAAAAATCTGAAGTTTTCCTTTTGCAAACTCCATTTTCTTCTGTAACTTTTTTCTAATTCTGCTTCAGATGGAAGGTGATGATCATTACTTGGGAGTGACATAAAAGTGTGACCTGAAAACAATTATTCTCCATGTGAGATTTATGGTGAATATAATTCAGTGCACCATCAACATCTGGCCCCTTCCTAGCATCTCAGAACTGAAGGGAGCTGACTCCAAATATTTTTAACTTCTATCATTAATCAAACGTTCACAAAAATTTCTAACTAATTATACAAACTTGTTTTCAGTTTTCTGAGTGACCTTTCAAACACTGAGTTCTGCAAAAATTAAGACAGCCTATTCTTCTGTGTTGTATGAAAAATTGGAGACCATTTATGTAAATGAAGAATAAGAACATTTAACCATTGTGAACAAGTAAACATTGTATATGTATATGTATATGTATATGTATATGTATATGTATATGTATATGTATACAAACAAACACATGTATTCATATATACATATATAATTCTAATTGTGTGTTCTTCTTCCTAGCCCTGCTTGACATTCTAATTTAGAAATCAATAATCCCACTGTAGGGAACAAAAATCCATTATTTTGGTTAGAGAATGAGCATCACTGTCCCTACCACTGGTATCTAATTATGTACTTATAACATTTGTCTCTTTTTTTTTTTTTTTTTTTTTTTTTTTTTTTTTTTTTAATTAGAGGGAAACCAACAGGCCTTGTAGATGTATTTCAAAGTAAATCTGTTGTAGATATGGATTCAAGTAAAAACAAAACCCTGAAATACCTTGTAGGTCCCTTCCAACTCAGCATATTCTGTGATTCTCTGAAAATAATTTGGATGTAATCTACTTCTTCTGCTACTGTTACTATTACTACTACTGCTGCTAATTTGATCTATTCTGCTACAGAAAATTTCAAGAGTTTTTATCCAGGTCTAATGAGAGCATTGGTGGTGATGACAGAATGACAGAACCACAGAATAATTTAGATTGGAAGTGAGTTTTTGGTCCAAACTCCTGAAAAGGCCATGTAAAATAAAGCAGGTTACACAGGAACACATGCAGGTGGATTTTTAATGTCTCCAGAGAGGAGGAGTTCATAAACTCCTCCCTGAGCTGCCTGTCCCAGTGCTCCATCATAGAAGGCTTTCCCTTTGGTCAAGCATGATTTATGCTGATCTTCCATGTAAAATTCCCTAATTTAGCCATGTAGAGAACAGATTTCTTATCTTTGTCATGTATGTAGAAGATAATGCATGTTCTTGGACATGCTTTCAAGGCTGTAACACTCTGGTGTATCTATTGCAATCTGAAAATGTAGTTTATGAGCATTGGCAACATACTCTATTCAATCTCTCCAGAGATCTTTCAGGAAGAACTTAACTGCCCTGTTTAAAGTGTCCATCTACCACATGTTCTTGGCAGGTGGGCTTGAAAAATGTGCTACAGAAAAGATAACAACAGGAGTGTTTTAGATTGACCCAGTCTTCTAACCAATTTTTCTGTTATATATCAATATGGAGACTTTAGATCATTACAGATCTATTTAGATCTATTTAGATCATTATAGATCATTTAGATCATTAAATAAATTTGCATACTAAGTTATTTCTAATAAATTACTTTATTAGAAACATACAGCATAAGTGTGAGAGGCTTTGTGATTAAATGAATGCAATATATCTTTGTTGAGCTTTATCACTGTGCTTGCAAGTATATGTTATTTCATCTCCCATGGTAGGAGCAGTTCAAGTTTTCTTTTAATTCATAAAGCTGTTTTCTAGAAATATTTTTATAATCTGTGCAGAAGAATTGAGTACTAGAACCTTTTAATTGTTGCAAGATTTAGCACAGCAGGCCAGAATAGAGAGTTTATGCTTCAAAATCCACAAGGGGTTTGGAATTGCACTGAATGTTTTGGGCTTTGTTCTATGGGGTGCAATGACACAAAAGCTTTATATATAAAATCTCATCTCATGTAACAATTTCAGCTCTTAAATCCTTGTTGCTAGTTAATTTCTGTAGGTCTCTTCAATAAATTAATCATCTCTGCAAGTTCAGACTGTGACTAAAATATCCAAAGAGATTTCTACAGTCCACTGTACCCCCCAGCATTTACAGTTAATGAGGCTAATACTGGTGATAACAATGTTTATCTTAACAATATTTGTATGCTTTTAATGAGAGATTTTATTATTTTTGCACTGGTTTTAATGCTCTAATATTTTTCTACTATTCAAATAAATTTGATCTCTTCTTCTGCCTCAGTAATGCTACCCAAGTTTTCATATTTATTTGTAATTAATTCATTTTAGGCTATTAATTTTACTTGTAGTCAAGTTGCTCTGTAAAAAAAAAAAAAGAAATCTTGTATTTATTTCACACATCTGAAAAAACATCATTGCTCTTGGAAGAATTTAATTCTTTTTATTTATATGGCTTGTTCTTTTTTTAAATAAATGGACGATAACTTCCTGTCCTTCTGCATTTCCAATAAAATGGATTGTTTACACTCTCAAATGACAGTGCATATGTGTCTTGTAAAAGTGCTCAGTCTAAGAGAGCAAGCAATCAGATTTTATTTGCAAAAGTTTTTCAAACTAAATTAATCCATTTTCATGTTCTAAATCCCATAGATATACTTTTAATTACAAAGTAATGTATGATTACAAAGTGGTAGCTATCTGATAGTAAAGCAATATTAGTGCCCTTTTCTCTTGACATCAACCCCATACACTTGTAGGTAACCAGTGCTCAGAAGGCTACTGCTGACTGTAGTTGCTGCAATGAATTCTATATTCTTATGCTCTCTTTAGGTAAATAACTTTTTAAGAAACCTCAGTGTCTCCTGGTACTGCAAATTTAGTTATACCAAATGTTGGAGTTAGAAATGTGGTGTATTTTGGTTTTTTTTTGTTTGTTTGTTTTGTTTTGTTTTGTTTTATAAATATGGTTTAGGTCTCTTTACTCTTTAGAAAAGTAAATGAGGCGATGATTTCTCACTGATTCTGATAAATCAAGATTTGTAATTGACAAAGGAAAAAAATAACCTTTTGTGGTCTATGAAGAAATTCTAGTTGTTGGTGCTGGTACTAACGGATTAAAAAAACCCCATCCTGTCAAAAAATTTATATTTTATAAAATTCCTAGTATACAGCGAATTATAAGCTTAAGGTTTTTGGATTTCAAAATGTAGATGTGCTAACATTAACATAACACAGAAATGTGTTCATAAGAAAGGATTCTATGATAACTTGGTGTATATTTTATCAGAAATTTCAAACTGGAAATAAATGTAGTAAACTCATGTATTAAGGGCTGGCATTATTCACTCAGTTAAAAAAATACTTTATGAGATAAATTTCTTATCAAAATAAACAAACAAAAAAACCAATAAGGAGATATTCACATACTCCCTCTGAGGGATTTCATGAGACAAAAATGGAAGCATACAGAAATGACTGTACAAAGTTTATCTTGTAACAAATACTGTCATTAGCTCTCTACAGCAATATCTGTGAGGCTCTAGATCAAAGTTTTTTAGATGGTTTCCCTGCCTTAATAGATCATGAGACTGCAGGGAAGTAAGAGAATACTTCAGCACTAACCAATATGGAAATCAGCACCTGGAATTTTCCACTGCTATACAACAGTTCAAGATCACAAAATTTGGTTTGACTAATTAAAGGAAAATATTTTTTTCTGTATTTGTGACTATTCGCAGCTTTAAAAGTGAGAAAAAGATCTGCACATCAGTTCTCAATTCAACCATTAGAAAACAGATTGCAGCATAAGAATAATCCTGATTTATAAGATTCTTCAAATACTATTCTTAAAAATTACTTATCATGTAATGAAGATCAAGTCTGGCAAATAAGTTGAACAGAAAAGGCCAAAACCACATCTATTAAGCATAAGAAAGTATGCAAGTGTTGAGATGTGATTTTAAATCTTAAATTTAATCTCCAGTTTTTGAAAATATTGCCTGAGATGGGAAGGCTGGCAAAGAGATTACCTTTATTAAAATTGCCACTTGTGTCTTAAAATGTTCCCAAGTGAACTTCTTTTATGCAATACATTCAAAAAATAGAGCCTGAGACAGACCTCAAAGAAAATTGAGAAAGCTGAATCCTCATAGACCTAAAATTGAAAGTAAGGCCTGCTGAAGGACTAATGAAGCAAACAGACTATGCTTTGCTCTGTTTTTATCACAATAGCTAATCAGAATTCCAAACATTAGAGCAAAATAGTCACATTTTAACAACACATGAACGTTAGCATCCTCCCTTCCTTCCAAAATAACATATTTCCCTATTGGGTTGCCTGTTTAATATACACAACAGAAAAAAAAAATGTGAGGTTTTCTCATGTTTTTATTTCTGTTGGCCTTCTACTACCTTGTATAAAGGGGATGTTTACATAAATGTTATTAAAAACTAAATCAAGTTGAGCAAGGTAACATCAGTAAAGGAAGCACAATTGAAACATGCAAATTATCTCGAAGTTAAGAACCATCAGATTGGTATTTGGAGGTTACTTGGCACTTTTTCTAAGTATCTCCTAGTGCCATAGGGTATAATGCCCAAATCTGTATGGACACTCTTTTGACATTGATTTTCAAAATACATGTCAAGCATTTTGCACTGTGTACTGTACAAATGTCAGTCAGAGGTAGAAAGATGGCCACAGGAGAGGACTGTTAAAATACAGCATATTATCAAAATCCCAGCTTAGGTGGAAAAGAGTTCAGCAATGGAAGTTAGGATTTTAAAAAAAATCAAGGGAATCATAATTAAAAGAGTTAAATTCGACCCTTTCTCCTCCTTACCTCAGCTCATACTAGCCCCTTAGATTCTTTGAAATATAGATTTAGTGACAATATTGAACTAACAACCACAAGCAGTTTCCTACATTCTATCTCCTCCCTTATACTTTTCTACAAATGGAAAGAATATGTTGATGTAAAACCACCAAATGGATTTTCCTATGTTGTCATTCAGAGGGGAAAAGACAGTTCTGAAGTATTTGACCTTACAAAATATAAATATTTGGTTGCAGTAGGCAAACAAGATCAAGGTCTTTAGAGATGTAGATTCAAATGCATTTCAATCTAAGATGCAGTCAATTTTCCTTGTGGTTTGTAGATGGATATGAAGGTTTATTTTGTAAAATTTATTTCGTTTATTTTGCAAAAAAAAAATATTCTTGGTCAAGAATAAATTAAAAGTAGAGAATTATAAATTTATAATTTATAAAAGCAAACCAGAAAAAATATTTTTACTCTGTTTTTAATTTTCAACCCATGCCATGGGTTTTCTCTAGATAGAACTTTCAATTTTCTAGATCTGCATTTTAATGAATTTCTGTTTCAGGAATAACAATAATCACAGTTCTTTCTAATTAATGTGTTTCCAGATACCCCTGCAGTGCCAAGGTTCAACAAACAAAGCAGTAGTTTCCAGTCATGTAGTCATTACATTTCTAAAGTATTTAAACTAATTATGTCAAACAGACATGGTACACATACACAAACATACACAAATATGTAGTGCATAAAAAACAATATGCAAATATTTTAAAACATTCTTTAAGTCTTTCCAAGGTGCAATATGAGCTATTCATAAATATTCATACATTTTAGTGTTCACATAAAATTAAATAAATAAAGAAGCACACACAAATATAAATATGTATATTTGTATACATAAATATAATAAGCATGTACTGACAGGAAAATTCTGCTATCTTTATTTTTTCATTTTTCAAATTTGGAATGATAATCATGAATGGAAAGTTATCTATCACTGTACAAGAGTATATTAGATTAATGAAGAGTAATATCATTGGTTCTGCATTTCTTCTGATATATTAAGTTTTCTAAAGCTTCAGTGATGGAAGGAAGTAAATGGAGTTTTGACAGATATTCAGTTTATAGTCATTACTTGCCAAGATCATTGTTTAACTCAGTTTTTTGCCCTACTTTTGCCCAGTCTTGTAAGGGGAATGAAATGATAGTCTGTGGATTCCAATCTGAAGTAGCCTTCTAATACATACTGCATTCATTGAATGGCACCAAGATTGGATTTGTGTTTAAATGTAACAAACATTTGCAGTTTGGTGCAGACTGCCTAGGGAGCTGTTAGAATATATGATGCCTGAAGCCTTGGACAGAACATTTATCAGCACAGTCTGACTACCCAAACTATTTCCATCTGTCCATAATGTGACATCATAATGGGAATTCTGAACAGAAAAGACAGCCCAGGGTCATTGCTAGAAGAGCTCTGAAGTCATCTGCCCCAAGGGCAGGTGGAAATTGAAGTCAGCTGCAGCTGAGGTTGCACAGAAGGGTGATATTCAGCCCTGCTGTTGTGGAATCAGCTGGAGTTTTTTATCCTCTGAAACGGTTCACATAAGGCTGAGTACAGAAGCTGTAGCTGCACAGACACCTTGCTGTTTGCATTGAGACTGTGAACTGGAGATTTGTGAATATCTAAAGGGTTCATTAGAACAACAAATCACATTCTCTTTTCAAAAACTATATAGAAATACATTTCCTCCCCTCTTCATACTAATTTAAAACTTACAAATGCAGATATTTATATATTTTTCAATCAATTAATCAGTGTAACATATTGATCAAAATCTTTCATGTTGGTTTACAAGGCAAGTTAAATTTTATATATAATTTATATACATATATGTACTTTTTTGTATATATATAGTCAAAAAGTTGCTTACGTTCTGTATTACATGAATTATGCTCCGGTAATATTTTCCAAAGTAACCCACATTAGAAAAATCACCCCTTATATATTTATTAGAGCCAGTTTTAAATTCTTATCTCAGTCTAATGCTAGTTGAAATTCATTAATTTAAGTTGATTTACGTTAGTGTAAGACTGGTAGAATATGAGCTAGAAAGAAAGAATCAGGTCAACACTTTTTAATCAGAATTTTAATATTCAAGCAGTCAGAGTGGTATGTAGGTTAACGTCATAACAGCTCCATAAAGTGAATTGATGCACAATACTGTATCATGCCAACATAGCATTACAATCTATAATTTAAAACTTTTCCTTTGAAACTAGTTAAATACAGATTAAGAAAATAGATGGAAAGAGCCTCATCATCTATCAAGTAGATAAAACTATACATCAATGAACATGCATAGGCATTCCTCTTTGTCATCTCCTGTGCTGTGTGAGTAATACAATCTTGATTAGCTGAGAAACTTGTGCAGACCTTTACAAGTTTATATATTCCATATATTCCATGATTTAACATAAATTGCTGCTTAATTATGCTGATTCCATGCCATAAGAACCATCACTTTTCATTTCTTCACAGAACACTGAATTTGTGGTGTAATTCTTAAATGCTTGAAAATCATGTTTCTCCATTTCTCAGAAAGAAAAAAAGAAGTATCAAATGCACTAGTTTTGGTAATGATATGTAGGTGTTTGCAGTATATTTTCAATGCATATGGCTACTGCTAATATTTTTGTAATGGTTTTCTCTATGTTCTGGAAAATGAAAGTTGTTCCAGACATCAGAATATATCAAAACCTGCTTTTCTTTTTTTTTCTCCTTTTAAATCAGAAATATAAGAACGCTCCGATCCAATTTTGTTCAGTCATATAATAATTCCCATGCAGAATCCATGTGTGTGAGATTAAGTACTGACAGATTATCTGTTAATTTATGGTGATATGATTTCCTGGAACTGTGACAACAAATGGACTCTTAGGAGCATCATCTTGGATTATATACTTTTCTTGTTCATGTCCCCTGCTAATGCCTATGTGCTCAGCTACACCAAAGAAGTCACTATATATCCAAAATGACTTTTCAAATTCAGTATCCATATTTTCAAAGTGCTCCTTGCTACTCCTTTCACCATAATTGCCCTCTCACCCTGAGGAAAATGATTCTTGGTTTGATTTCTGGGTTTTTCCTGACTCATCTCATATTTCAATGTTACATAATTATCATTTACATCTCTGTTCCCAGTGGGCTTAGTACAGTATATCTCTCCATTTCATTAGTCAGTAGCAGAAAGCATGTAGGTTAAATTAAATTTATGAGCCAGAAGGGGGAGAGAAGACTGCTTATCTGACTATCATTTTCTTTTAAGAGGTGGAATAAAGCATTCCAAATGAACAAAAATAGCATTCTACAACTTACCAGAAAATGCTGGCTCTGTCCTTGTGATAAATATGTGAGGTACAAAGTTTATGAGATCTGCAAGTAATTGTTTTATCAACCTGATTTTTCCAATATAAAAAGTCTTCTAAGAGTCTAGCTATCTATTTTGAGTCTTTTTGCAGGTTTAATGGTAGACTTGGCAGTGCTGGCTAAAGGGCTGGACCTGATAGTTTCAGAGGTCCTTTTCATCCTAAATTATTCCATTATTCTATAATCTGTAACTTTAATTTCATTTTCTTGGACAGTTGCTGCACGGGTACAAAGAACCACTGTCATTGGAACCTATTATAACTATCATGTACCAGTTTATATTTTTTTCCTTTCAGATTGGAAAAATACAAATGTATTAGGCAAAAGTTGCAAGATTTTGGTACATTAGAATGCTCTTGGAAGTCAGGGACTTTCTGGCACAGGTGGTTCCAGATGGCTCCAAAATGGATCCACCACAGGACACAGCAATCCTACCAGATAAGCTGGTGGCACCTCTGATAGCATATTTAAAAATTCTCAGTGAGAAATGAAGGAGAAAAATGGTGAGAAACATGAGAAGGAACAGAGATGCCAGAGGAGGGGTCCATGGCAGAGTAGGCACACACCTCTAGGGACTGATAGTCCATAGAAGAGTCACACTGGAGCAGAGGAAATCGGTGATTAGGAAAGGCAGCAGAGGGAAACCACTAAGCAAACATAGTTGTTCAGCTGCAGAGACCAAGTGCAACCCGTGGCAATAAAAGTGGGGACAGAAAGATGTCTGAATTTGGTCTTTGCAAGGGGAAGGAAACTGCCTAAATGTTTTGGTGGTTTTGTTGTTTCATTTGTTTGTTTATTTGGGGGGTTTCGTTGTAATTTTTCTTTGGTTTTTGTTTGCTCTTTTTTGTTATTGTTTTTTGGTTTTTGTTTGTTTGTTTGTTTGTTTGTTTTTGTTTTGTTTTGTTTTGTTTCCTAGTACATGAATCATGAATTATGTTAACTGGAAAATTAAATTTCCCATGTTCAGATTATTTTGCCTGTTCAAACTACCAAGTGATCTCCCTGTCTTTGTTCTGCTCCACAAATTTTCTCTCTCTTGTTCCTCATATTTTCTCCCTCATTCCACTGCAGGTGGAGAAATGAGCAGCCATGTGGGTTCCTGGCTGCTGGCTGGGGCCAACCCACCACAGTAAGATCTCCAAGTGGTTACCAAGACCCCTGTAAGTAAGTGTCCTATCCGTTTTATCAGATTAAAGATTTCTGCATGTTATGCACCATTTTGGTCGTTTCTGGATGTTCTAGGATAAATGTAACACCATGTCTATACTTACTTTTTTCTTTTTCTTTCTTTTTTTTTTTTTTTTTTTTTTTTTTTTTTTTTTGTTAATTTCAATTCATCTTTAACTGTAGAATGATCAATGAAAGTTCCATGATATTAATTTCAGGAGAAGGGGTTAAAATGTAGACTGACTTGAAATATGAGAATAAAATGGAAGAGAATTCAAGTTGGTGAAAGAAATAAAATACAAGCTTCAGTCAATATTGCCATCAAATCATCACAGACATCTGAAAAGACAAACAGCACCAGGTGAGAAATACTTCTCTAATGAAACCCAAATGTCAGAAACATATGACATTTCATCACATTCTTTCAAAAAATCTTCTAGAAAGACCTGCAGCACCAATCACCATCTGTTAAAACATCTATGACATCAAAATTTTATAATGATTTTTCAATATATAAAATATAAATCACAGTTAAATACTGTGCTGTTCTTTAATGTCCTTTATAGATTTATAGAGTAAAATTTGTTCTATTCCCTTTTCTTAAAAATTAACTTAGCAAATATAAACTTCCACACTACTGTGCTGAATCAAATACTTTTTTTTTCTTGTGCAGAGGATGTACATTGTCCTTTAAATGCTTGTTTAAAAGAACACAAACACTAATATAAAAAGAAAAAATAATGGTGCCTACATCCTTGAAATAGGTGTATTTGGTCAAAGAAATAGAGCTGTAGTCCTACCTGCATTATAACTTTTAAAATTAAATAGAAAACATAGCCTGTATCATTTATAAAGGAAAAGGACTCTATTGCAGGATGGATTAATTGCTTTTCCAATACCAGTTGCTACTTGATTGAGTTACTCTGTTAATTTCAATAGAAACTTTTAAGTGTCATTAGTTAATTTTCACATTTGTCAGCCTAATAGAATTGATGTATTTTATAATCTTCAAGTTTTATTTTGATTTGTTTTGTTTTCAGGTGTGGAGAGCTTCAATCAGACTCTTTTCTCCAAATTTTTAGGAAAAACTCAGAAAGTATCATTTTTTATTCATGTCTTTTAAACACCAAATAGAAATTTCAATAGTGTCAAATTCTTTCCTATGGTTTTTTTTTTCAGGCTCCACTTTTCTGTACATAAAATAGTCTTAATCATGCCACATTTACCTCTTAGATAGTTTACATTCATTCTGCTGTCATTTGAAGAGGATTAATTGTTATTTATGTTTTTCCTTTCAATTCTGCACCACAATACCTTCTACTCTCATGATTCTGGCTGTAAGAAAATCAATCTTCAACTTCACAGTTGCACAAGTGAAGAGCAGGTTTTAGGGATTTTTTTCTTTAAGGCTGACAAGGGAAATAAATTTGTTGTAAAAGTTTCTTCTGCTCTGCTACATGGATAGCAAGAAATGTAGGGTTCTTGACTTAGTACATTCCTTCCTATGAAGAAATCCCACGCTTAGACCTGTGTGTAAAACACTTTGAGCCAAATTCTCAGATGCACTTTGCCTAGCTAGCATCCCCTGTGAGTTTGTGTGTGTGTGTGCCTATGCACAAACCCCTGGCTCTAATTATAGGTGAACTATGTCCTAGCCCATGGGAGCCAAATGCAGCTGTCTCACTACTTGCTCTGAAAACTGAAAAACTAAATGTTGGGTTGGCTGACACTTTTGCTGCTTCTGAAGACAGACATGGGTCACAGACCTTGCTTAAGATAGGCCCAGCTGCTGCATGAATAGAAATAAGGAACAGCAAGTTAGCCTGTGCTGAAATTTCTTCCCAGTATCATTTCCTTCACTCATATTAACCATTCCCAAGAGCATTTTGTCTAGTGAGGGCTGAGCAAGTGAACTCTGATAGCTTATTCTTGGAACAATTAAATGCAAGCCCTGAGACAGTTCTGTGCAAACAAAAAACGCACAATAATTCAGTGATCAATTTGAGAGGAAAAATTCTGCTATTCTGGAAGCACTTGATTGCAGAATTCCCTACAATCATTCCTTTAAACTCACTGTGGTACACTATATTCTGGTTGCTCTGCTTGTTTTATTCTGGACCATGCATCACACAAAGTGAGTCTTACAGCATTTTGTATATTTGACACTTTTATTTAAGCATAATACTTTCTGTAAGAGAAAAAACACCAACACATATTCTGATCAACAACATTGAATACATTAGACCTATTCAGTGCAAATACTAGACAGGGGCAGAGGTCATGGAATGCAGTTAAATATATTTCATATATATTAGTTGTTTGAAGAGTGAGATACACTACATATTTTTCATGACCTCAAGGATAACTACGGGCTTATTTTATGGCATTGCATAATACACTACAATTAAAGATTAACATAATGAAAATAACTGGCAGGAAGAATTTAAGTAATTTTGAACATCCTTTGGTATTAAATTTTAATATTATAATGTGATATTTAATAAAGACTGATCAAACCAGACAATTTAAAATTCAACAATCAATGTAATTATTTTTTGGTGCAATAGTATCTTTAAGAATTCAATGAAAAGTGTTGAATTCTACTCAAATTCACCATTTCTGTCATAAAATGTACTCATTTAAAGACAGGAAGACATCATAGCTGTTCTAAGCTCAGACATCTATATAAGCACATAGCACATGCTATGGAATACCAGAATGAGTGATGCACTGGCATATGCCTCCAGATCCTCTGTTCAGAGAGCCCTAAGAAACTAGTTTGAGCACTATGCATAGCTTCTTGTGCAGTTCCATTCTTTGCCTATAAAACCTTAGCTTGGCTTCTGGGAGAGGAAAATATCAGACATGGTATCTAAATGCAGGTCTGTGATTTAACTGATATGTACTGATTTGGAATGCTGAATTTTCATGTCACGTAAACTGAAAGCTTTGTGGGGTGATTAATGCATCTTGACTTAATGTATGAGGGGCACAAAAAAATCTATGATGAATTGAAAAACTTTCTTTTGAAATCTGTTTCTGATTAGATAGCTTGGGTCTTAAATATTTAGAAGGCATTTTAATATGTTCTCAGATGGCATGAAATTGCCCAATTCTATGGCAGAGGTCTCAGGTTAGGAGATTATTAGGACATTAAGACATTATCCTTTTTTCTTCCACAGCAGAGTATGATTATGCTCCAGGGAGTAATTGGCTGAGGTGGATAAAGCAGACCAATTTGATTTCTTCAGACAGCCTCCATTCTTCACATTGGCAGCTGAGTGCCCTCTCAGGGCACAAAAAGGAAACCTATGCAAACTCTCTTCTGGATTCCTGATGTCCCTCCTCTGTTTGCTGAGGAAACCCCACAACTAGTTTCTCTGCTGTCCTGTCTATGTATTTATGTTATAGATTATGCTGCCCTGACTGCAAATGAATGTGCCTTCTCAGCAGCCAGCCAGAAAACCCTTGAACCATACATTTCACATTTTAAATATAAATGGAAAATAAACCATTCCCCTTCAAAAAAAAAAAAAAATAGGAGTCATATTAGGCCTGCAGTTTACAATGTTTTTCTCTGATAAAATGTTGGGAAACTGCCATTGAGACAAGTAATCTACAATTACACATATATTATGAAAATATATTTTGTATGTATGTGTAACGGATTTAAACACAGAGAAGACTTCTATTCATGGTCACTAAAAAGACACCATCCTGGTGACCATCCTTGTCATTTTAATTACTGGTAGATCACAATGCAACTTTTTTCTCTTAATACTGTTATTTATACTTTGTTCTCAATTTTAGCCATAAAGTCATAACATATATATTACTACCAATATATATATAGCTCATAATTAAATTCAGATTTTTAATACAAAAACTATTTTAAAATGTAATATTTACTACAAACATTTAATTCTGTGCTATACACCACATCCATTAACATGCCAATCATGACATTTTTTTTACTTATCCATGAACTTTTTTGATACTATTCCTCTTGGGAAAAGCTGCTGAGGGTAGATAGACTTTACTGCATAACATTTATATCAATACGTAGAAACTCCAGAAGACTGAGGAAGGAAGTGAGTCTCAATGTTAAATGTGTGATGATGACAGTTGTTTTGCTAGGTGGATTCAGAAGGGAAAAAAAGAAAAAAACACCTCCTCTCCTCTTATAGATATGAAAAGGTAAACAAACAAGTGATCTTTAAGATATCTAGAAAATTCCAGATATTTTGGTGCTCCAGAACTGAATGCCAGTACCCCAAATCAAGGTATGGAATGAATGCAAGCCAGTGAAGAGAAAAAAAGCACAAATCGTTTTCTTTTTTTCAACTTGAAACATTTCATATCCATGTCTCATCATTTTGCAGAAACATGAGAAGGATCACCCAATCTAAAATATCTTCTTGTTACATTGTGTTTGGTTTACCCTTCTGAATAACCTTGGTGTTGAGTCATATATATTAATAAATAATATGTTCATGCTTGAGTTCCATATACAACATTATTAGTAACCTTGTTTTTGTGAAATATCAACTTCAGCATGAGTAAGTGCATTGGAGTCATATTTGTGTGATGCCTCAGGAGCAGAAACTTTTCTCACTGCTCTACTGATTTGCCAATTATTTCACCAGGCATATTAAATACCTGAATGTGCTTAACACATGTTTTGAAAGAGCTGAGAATTGTCAAAATATCAGCACTATTTCCTCATATTTTTGTGGCAAAGAAGTAGCACTGAAGGGGATTACTTGAATTTGAATAGGCTTAAACAAGCCCCGAGCAAATGTTTGAGCATAGATGTTAGAACCCTCTCAATGGAGATAATGACCTTTCAGACTAAAGCTCAGTATTCTTGCAGTCCCCAGCATCACAAAACATATTTCCAAGATGTTGAAAGGGCGGCACTGGGTATGAGATTGGGTGTTAGTGATAAGTCCAGCATGATCAAAGTTTCCTCCAGAGACTAAAATATGCCATATATATTCCTTGGCAGCAACATGGTAACATGGGGAACCTTGAGAAGCTTTGTCTCCCTCTTCATCCCATCCCAATTAAGAACATTAATAACCCATTTTATATAATTTCACACTTTAAAAACTTTGTTCTACACAATTTCCATCTATCCATCTAAACAAAATTTCTCACACAATGTCCCTGTTACTTACATGGTCTCTCTGTGTTATCTTGCTGCATAGATAGCTGTTAAAAATGAGAATGGACCTAGGCTTGTATATAATGTTCCAGCATAGTTTGAGTAGGTGGTTTTTGTGAGGAATTTCCTGAATTTCACTCCATCTCAGGGATAAAATGTAGAGATTTTTGGAAGCAATTTGGAAAATATGGTTTAGCTGTGTATTTGTATAAATACATGTGCACATATCTCTATTTCATAAGAGCCAAATTTTACCTTCATTGGGACTGCTAATTGAAATTTTCCAGTTGTATTTTTAGCTAAAGGAAGACATTCCTATGACATATGGAACTGACAAATTCAATGAGAAATGGGAGGCAGAGAAAGCATCCTAAATAATAAAGTAATAATTATTTTACCTCTGTGCCATTTACTTTGACACAGATAACTAACAACTGTATTTAATTGACAACAACTCTTCAACTTTGAGAAATGCTTCCAGTCAAGTGGAAAGAATATGTTTAAGATCAACATAACACCAGATAAAATGGAAGATTAATCCTTTGCAGCTGTTGCAGCCATGTGCCAACGGTCAACAGTATGTGATTTTAAAAAAACACAGCATGAATTAACCATCACTAGAATGGTAAATAGAGGTTTCACAAGGCAGTATTCTATATTCTAGATCCTTCTTCCACAACAAGCATCAGTACTTTGAATTGCAAACCCTTCAAGAGAATTTTTTTGATCTCATAGACTCAGAGTGGCTGAGGCCAGAAAGGAGCTCTTGAGATCATGAGGTCCAACTCTCCTGCCTAAGCAGAGTCACCTCCAGCCAATTGCCCAGGACCACATCTAGAGTCTCTTCAATATCTTCAAGGATATAATAAACATAACCCCTCTGCAACTTGGGCAGTGCTTGGTAATTCTCATCCTGCTACAAATGGGCAAACTATGATTTTCTCAGTGCTAGCTCAACCACAGGTCTTGAGGATTTTTCAGGGAATTCAAGCTCAATTATGCATTAAAGAGGTGGTCAAAATACAGAAGTGAATTGCTGAAACTTAATCTTTTGTAAATGTAAAATATACAGCTTTTAAAATTAGTTTAAGCAGGCAATGCCATATATGTGGATACATTTATTTTCCTTTCTTCCCTTATTTTCGCTGTTATAAATTTTCCAGACTGAAAATCTAAAATTAATACATACCTATTTCACTAAGCTAAGCATTGTTGTACAGGTGGCAACATCTGTCCAGCTTTTCATCCCATGAATCTCTAAATCATGACCTACCCTAATTAAAATATAGGGAACGCTGTTTCCTATACAGGTCTTTTGCAATTGTCTAGGTAATTGATGTTTTAAGTTTGTATTACTTTCTTCTAATGTTTCATGAGGCTAAAAAATCTGGACAAAGCTGCAGTTCAGAAGACTTGGGACATACTTTTTTCTAATCAGCACTTTCTCCTGGCTCAGAGCTCATTGTAAAGCTACAAATTAGGTTTATATTTGGAGAAGTACCTCTTTAAATGCAAGCTAAAAATCCTTGCAGACAGACAAACAGATAGAGGAATGTTGTTCGGTGGAGACAATATGTAAAAGGTTAAGGAAATTCAATGTACAAACACATTTGTTCTTTTTTTTTTTTTTTGCTTTCCCCCAGACCCAGGCTTAGAAATTTTAATTTATTTCTTCTGCTTAGCTGTGTACTTGAAGAGAAACTATAAAGAACAACTCTAAGGAAAAATATAGGAAAAGACTTAATATGGAGATGATTCTTGCTTGAACAAGAAGGGCTATAACAATACTTCCTCTAGCCTTTTGCATCCTGTTATTCAGAGCAAGGAGCATCTAGTGTCTCATGAGAAGGTAGCATATTCAGACCATGAAAATAAACAACTGATGCTTTAGTGAGTCAATTCATATGATAACAGATCAATAGTTTGCATAAGGGTTGAACAAAGGGCTAACAAGACTGCCTATAAAAGCAAAAAAAACCCTGTTTATTAGTAGGAGCTAGATACGGGAATGAGTACTGTTAATGAGTAGGAAGGAAGACAGAACTCAAACTTCACAAATTAGGCCCTGGATTATGATAGAAATACTTTCATTGAAAAAAAAAAAAAAAAAAAAAAAAAAGTGTAACGTATTGGTACAGCAAGAGAAAGAAATCTGTATTGCTGCCACTTATGCTGTACCTGTTGTGTGGATAAATGCAGCAAAGAACTTCTATTTTGCAAAGCTGCCAGTTTACTGAATTTCAAAGGAAAAAACAGCATTTTATTACTTCACTTATCTTCCCCTGTGGTAGAAATCGTCAAAGAGTTACCCAGGGTTTCAGCTGCTCAGGCTCTATTGACTTTAATGACAAAAGCATAGCCAAAACTCTATAAAAATCCTAATTCTATCTACTTAGTTTAGTGACAAAAAACAAGTTGTTATTACTATCAGTTCAGCACAGCCAATGTAACTGTTAAAGAGCAAACTGAAATGCACTTTGCCTTGCATATTGTCAACAAAATTGTCAGCCAGATTTTGATTCCAGAGATTTTACTGCTAGCAGTGATTAGTGTTGTGCACAGCTAAATGGCCAGGCAGCTTAGTTTGCTCTGGATGAGGCCCCGAAAGTTCAAAAGGTTCTCTGAACCTTTTCCAAATCCCATATTTCAGCAAAACTGAGCTGGTATTCTTGTGAGCACTGTGCTCTCAGATACATTACAAGTTCACTAGCACTTCATGCTACAGGTCATTTGGAAAACACTGTGAAAATAACTTTTATCAGAGTCATTCTGACTGTGCTGCCTGTGTTGTTTTCAACAAAGATTTGATAAGGCTCACAACATGGGCTACATATTAAAACATGTATATGTAATACTTATTCATGAAAAATTAACATCATGTGAACTGTAATACAAGCATTTCCCTTAGAAAAGCCATAGAAAGATTCCTCAGATGCAGAAGGAATATACTCAATTCATGGGAAGGTTGAGGGTGCCAATGCAAAAGGATCTAATAACATCTTTTTGTAAGCCTTCCCTACTAAAAAGAAGTAGCTTATTCTGCAGGGTAACTAGAGGGTTATAAAGGACATCCTTGTAGTTTTCACTAGATTTTTTTTATTTAGTAAGAAGACTTTTCCCTCTATCTCATCCTTTTAATCTATAAAGGTGGTTTTCTGAGGTTTCAGTACTAAAGCAGTAACTGAATTTCTTCTACCAACACTGCTCTGCTGAAACAGCACTAGAATGACAGCCTGCCTGCTGGTACCTTACATGTTGCTGAAAACAAGCAAAAAGCAATTCAAAAACAAACAAACAAACAAACAAACAAACAAAAACAAACAACAAAAAAAAAAAAAAAAAAAACCCAAAAAAACAAAAAACAAACACTGTGAGGGAGTTTGTCTGAATGTGTTAAATGTCAAAGCATTTACACATATACCCTTCATAAAGGTGTGACTAGAAAAACTAGTTTTACCTACACAGATTTCAAAGCAGATCAAAAATTAAGAACAATAAATTGTATAGGCAGTTAGTTTCTCTGTCTCATTTTGAAATTTGAACTTCTTGCTTTTTTGTATTGCCACTAGATAGTGCAATAGAATGTCTGGAACAGGAAGACTACCTTTAAAAAATCAACCTTAAAGATCAGAATGTACTTTAAACCTGTTTCTGCCATGAGGCTTGCAATGCCTAACAAGGAAATAAAGAGCTGACAACACAGCTACAGCATCTAAAAGAAATTAGAATTGTCAGTTTAACATTTGTTCTTGATTTTATGATGTTATATGTGTGTGTTTGTGTGCAGTAAGGGCAGAGAGATTGTTTGAAAGAAGTTACACACACATAAAAAACCAAACAAACAAAAAACCCCACAATCCAGGTTTTGGGTTTTTTTTTTTTTTTTTTTTTTGTAAGATCTTATAATTATGAAAGAGGAAATATGACAAAGAAGAGATTGATAGGGAAAGAGAAAGGAAAGAGCTATGTGCTCAAAAACATTGATATGCATTGTTACATGCACATTCTGACAGTTATTTGCTTTTATTTTAATTAGATTTCTTTTGTAAAATATTCTGTCATCAGAAGAGATGCAAATCATGTGTGTTGTCAGAAGACAAGAGGGAAAACAAGGAAGGAGGACCAGGGCAAATGTAATGCAGTAAGAGATGTTTCTGATGTGGAAGGCAGGATGAGGTTGCCTTTAGGAAGAAGGCAGCAAGGTAAGGGGAGAAAAGCACATTCCTGGGCCTGATAGTGGTGTCAGCTGGGTGACTCACATGAATAACACAGAGTAGTACCCCACTCACTGTTTCTTTACACAAGTTTTCTTTTTTTTTTCTGGAATTCATTCAAACTCCCTAATTTTTAAAGGCTTTTCTATGCCTAAAATGCATCCACTCTCAGACAGAATTTCCCTAGGTTTTTATTTTCTGGAGTTTTTTTGTTTGTTGTTTTTGTTTTTGTTTTTTTGGTTGGCTTTTTTGTTTTGTTTTGTTTTGTTTTGTTTTGTTTTGTTTTGTTTTGTTTTGTTTGTTGGTTTGGTTTGGTTTGGTATTTTGGTTTCATTGGGTGTGGAGGATGTTTAGGATGAAATCAGGAATTGAGCAAGACTGTACACTGTGGATGCCACCAAGAGTAATCTGCATCCTCATTCTTTCTACAGCTCTTGCAAACAGGTTTCAAGAGGGTCCCTGGAATAACACCCAGGATGTACAGTGGACTGCAAGCAGTCTTATAAATGAGCAGATTCTGAGGAAATTTCTGTCTGTTTTTCCATGGGCTCCGTAGTGAATTGCAGCCTCTAATTGCCATTGCTCAATTGACATCACTCATCCCTCAGAAATAATGCTTGTCCACATTTATTCCTTAGCTATTAGAAATTCATATCACGGGTTTCTTTTTATACTAATTATTCCAGTTTTCAACAAAGAAATCTGGTGTTTTGTTTCTTTATCCTGTAAAAGTATATAAATCTTTAAACAGAACTTGGAAAATGTTGTGGACAGGAAGTTAACTGAAAATTGAGTACTTGAAAATAAGGTCTATAACATAACATAGATTATCAAAATCTATTTCTTGAGCTAGAGTCAATTTAATGAGCATGCATTTCAGCAGTCATTATACATTTGAAAAAAATTTCCAATAATTAAGGATAATTGGCAATGGAAATAAAATGAACAGATGATAATGGTTCTGCAACACATTTCAGAAGCTTGGTCTTTCAGCATGCATTTGGTAAAACAGAAGAGGCAAAGGTTTCTAAGAGGCAATCCAAACTGGTCAACTGTTTCTTGATTGTTATTCACCTAAATTTTTATACTCCGCCTCCATTTTTCAAGTTGTTGTTTGCTCTTTTTTTACAGTGGAGCAGAGTAAGAGCAGGAAAACACTTCATGACATCAGAGTAAATGTATTTTTTTATCATGGCTGCACATACTTGTTCCACTGTCATTAAAATAATTTCATGATATAACCTTCAATTTTAATTAATTTAAATCTTGGTTGCTAAAAGGTTTTGTAGAATTAAAAAAAGGAGTTCCAAAAGAATACATTCAAGGACTGTAATCACAGTGTTTACAGTATTTGTTTTGAAGCTATTTTTTCACCCTTAAACTTTTTCTTGATGCAGCCTATGAAAAAATGATGGCTTTCAACCTCAGAAACTGCATCTGGATATGGTTGTCTATTCTATCCTGCTGTCAATCAAAATGACTCCATAGAAATCCCAGACTTATACTTGCATACAGCAAAAGTACTGAATGACCCAAACTTTTTAAAACATCATAGTGTGCCCAATCTAAAGATCAAAAAAGTCTCTGCCTAACTTCAGTGGAAATGTCTAAAATGGTAATCCAAGAATATTGCTTTATTCTTGAGTAGGAAAGCTTCAAATTACTTAAGGTCATTTAAAAAGTCACAAGAGAACTTTGCAATTGAAACCCATTATTATGTGTCTGAATATATATTATATTAAAAAATTATGAAAAAATAATTTAGAAATTTGTAGTTGAAAGTCTTCTATTATTTGCATCAATATGTAAAGCCAGGAGTTTTAGTAAACTTGAGACCCCTGCATAAAACTCAGGCAAGGAAAACATATTTTCTCTTCTAAATTATGTCATAGTCCTAAAGTCCATCCTCATGAGATACAAAAAAGATAACAAATGAGCAATGAAACTCAATTTCTGAAATGGATAAATCTTCCCAAGCAGGCGTTCCATATCTAGTATAAAGTACTTGTAAGATCTAAAGTTAGGGATAGAACTAAATTGCTTCCACTTGGTCAGTTGTAGACACATCAATGAGATGGGAATTTTTATATTTTAGAGAAGAGGAAAACAAATATTTGGGAGATTTCCTCTTTTAAATATAACAGCTATCATAGTTTGCTTGGAGGCCTTGCCTTTGAAACAAACACAATGTTGAGTTGCATAAAGGAGAAGTTATGAAAAGCAAGGTATAAATATCTTAATTTTGGCCTCATGAATTAATTTTACCTTTTGATATTCTCACTATCTATGTGGTAATGATTGTGAAGAAAGATTGAGTTTTGGTGAGGTTGAATGTTGGAATTATTAACTGAACGTTAATAAGTAGTAAAAGTATAGAAGTTCTGTTTTCTGTTTCAAGGAAATGAGGATACATAGTTGAGAATCAAACAATTCAAAGACGCAATATAGGAATTTTCTGTTTAATAGATAGCTATATATACAAGCATTAACTATTAGGTATATGACTGCACATAAAATCTTATATGTACACAAATATTTGGGTTTAGTTGGTAATTTCCAGTTAAATATTATTATTTTCTTTGGAGCTATTTTATGTATGACTTCCAAATGAATTAATTGTCTGTGAAACTCAAAGACATAGTTTGTGGCTTGAACAGAAAAGAAAAAAAAACAAAAAGTAAGAGGCTCAATGGAATAAATTCTTTATTCATACTTCAGTAGTTTGAAGAATTGTCTGAGCCAGGTTTCCACCAGAATGTAATATTTTTCAGTGTCAGTAAACACAGGCAAGCATTCATACTGCAGCTGGGCATTGCAAAACCCTTCACAAAGTACAGGTGGTAGAGTTTGCATCAATTTGCAGTGGCAGATCAGAACACAAACCTCCAAATTTCTTTTACTGGCACAATAGGCACATGAGCAGTAGAAACAAAACTCTAAGTTTATTCAATGAAAGAATGTGGGATAATATTTTGTTGAGTTGGTAATGCAGTATTCCATGAAATACAAGTGCTGTATGGGGATGAATAATTTTACTGTTCAGTGTTCTAAAGTTAGGTTTTATCAAAGATTTATATGTTGATTTATAATACATTTAGCTTGCTACAGCTTTCTCTTCAACTTGGAAGGGACACCAGGATCACTACTTCAGATGCAAAGCAAGCTCATCTATAGCATCAGTTGAGGCTATTCTGGGGTTGAAACCAGGGTTTTGCCCAATGTGAAAATCTCCAAGGATAGAGACTCCACAGCCTTCCATTCCTTTGACACTATATTACTGTTCATTGTTGAAAAGGTTTCTCCTGATACCAAATCTGAAACTCTCTTCTTACAATTTTTGAGCTTTTCCTTTTGTCTTCCAACAATGTTGCTCTGTGAAGATAGTGGGTCCCTATCCTCACAGGTACTGGGAAGGCTTGAAATACACAATCCCCAGATCTTCAAATTCTCCTCCCATGACTAATGTTTCCCACCCTATCCATCTTGGAGGCATTCCACTGAGCTCTGCATGGTAATTAGGTATTCTGTGAATTCTTTATTTTTAGTAACAGAAAGAAAAAATTGATTGATGCACATGCAGAAGCCCATGCCTTGCCTGTGGGGGGAAAAATCCATCCAATTGAAGTTTTACAAAGACTTATACTGAGGGTATAAAATGTGATATTTACAGATATGTTAGTTCTTGTCTGTATTCCAAGAAAAATATAATCAACCAATACTGGTTTCAGAAGTGGTATGACATGAATTTTCACTTTTTCTGCCTTTTTGTCTTGCTAGAGCTATGCCATTCTGTTTACTTGAATAGACATACCATGGTGAGTTTCTTTTGAGCAATGGATCTATTTGATTTAGCCAATCTCATTCTACTATAATCAGGTTCTGCCAGACAGAAGGTCATTAAAAAAAAAAAAAAAAAAAATTAAAAAAGCCTTTCATTCTTGTTTTCTCGTAAAATTATTATGACAAAGCATTGGCTAAGAAAACTTAAGATTTGGGGGGGGTGGGGGGGTGTTTCTTTGCTTTATGTTTGTTTGTTGTTTTTTATTTTATTTGGTTTTTTGTTTGCTTTTTTCACAGTATCTGACAAACAATTTAATCGAGACATAAAATATACCTGACCTCTCTACCCAATCTCTTTAACTTCTCCAGCTTTATGATTTTGGCTGTTGCTTCTTCTACAGGCCTTCATGCTAACATAATTGTTTGAATGATAGTAAGTGTCTTAAATTAGCTTATGCCACGAAGAGGGACTAGTTTTTTCTTTTTCTAAGACTGTCCCTGTTGTACTAAACTTCTGACTGGGTTTGCTTGATTAAGCTATTTTCCAGTCTTTTTCACTGGACACCCAGTATACCCATAGTGACAGCATATTTTCTACTTCATCTCTAAATAGGAAAAAGCATATTTTATGGTATGACATAAATAATATTTCAATCTTAATGCAAATTTTTCATTCAGTCTTTAGCCATGCCAATATGAGCTATATTTAATCTATTTGCTACCTAATTTACGTATCTCACTACTTTGTAATTAATGCATTTAAAACGTACTTTTATTTCAGGACAGATGACTTTGTTCCTTGAATATACTTGGATGAATAATTACAGAAGTTTGACCCTGACATTCAGGAGAAGGCTCAGATATCAGAGGAAGTGATTGTTTTTTTGTATTTAAAGAGTTCAAGTATCAATGATCACAGAAAAGCACTTCCAAAATAAAGTCCTTTAACATAAGAGTCAGCTTACCTGTCTTTCTACATGGGCTGTAAAGCAACCTGAGGAAAAGAAGTCTGGCAAAGGACTTAGAATCCTTTTTCTCCTTAAAATCAGTGAAAATAATTTAATCAAATTCAGTGCAAACAGTGAAAAGAAAACTGTTTCTTCATACCCAAGTGGTATTATAGGAAGGCCTTGAGAATTACTGGAAGAGTTCCAAACTGCTTGAAAGGCTTTAGGCAAACACTGTATTCCTGATTGCAGAGGAGCTATTTTTTTTCTTTCAGATTTCAAAGACAAAGCTCTCTGAAAACAGAGACACCACTCTGCTCACAGATTATTGATAGAATTAAATGGCAAAATGGAAATTGCTCCTTATCCCTTTAGAAAATAATTTCATAAAAATCCAAACTTGAAGGGGATACTCACATGGAAATACTTACTTAAGTAAAATCAACACGAGCTGAGCCATATTTTAGAATGAAAGGATTGACCTGAATAAGGCAAAGGTGTGTTCCTGTTAATTATTCTCATTTATAAATGAACAGTTCCATTTATCCCAAAAGATTATGACTGAATTCTCATTCACATTAAGTCCTCTTTAAACCTCTTCACAAATGCATAAGGACTTTGAAATGCACATAACTGTAATTGATGCTAGAAAACTTAAAAGTGGCCTTACTGCAGTTAAGAATAAGGCCCTTGAATTGGAATGTTTCAGATGTGTTAAAACTTAACTTAAAAAATACCAGAATATTTTCATATTTGAAGTGGCTTTTTATAAGTTCAAAGGCAGATTTAATTTTTTTAAACCTAAATGTGAAGTGATTAGTTTGCAATATTCACTAATCTCCTCTGGTAATTTTTCTCAATGTTTCTAAGGATTTTTACAATGCTGCATAAAGCCTAATGTTCCTTATGTACATTTACAACATTCAATGCAATTGCTCTGAAACAGTTGCTATGGCTTATTTTATAAACAAAACAACTCCCATGGCTCTTAGATAGAATGACTCTAAATTTAGAAAGTAATACTTTGAATTTCAAATAATGGAGCAAGTTTGTAACATGCTTAAGTACGCTTATGAAATTTTTATAGCCTTAGTGCAGTACCTCTCCATCAGGTAGTAATTCACTGAAGTGTTTGCTTAGCATCAGTTTAAGAACAGGACTGAGATGCTGTGGAACAATTTATTCCAAATTCAGCACCAAATTGGATGAGGCAATCACAAAACAGATGTTGGTTCTCATGACTGGGACTCAGGACAAACATAATGAACCCTTTCCTTGGACTCTGGATCCACTCAGTGCAGTCTTTAGTGTGGAAACTTTATAGACATTGTGCATTAACACCCTAACACTTTGCCTTGAGGAACTTGATAAGTGGCTGGATATGTAGCACTTCTTTCATTGTAAGAACACTGCAATCTTTCTTCCCTTCTGTGTAATAACACAATGGTTAGAATATTTGCCAATAGAAACAGAGTTCATTTCACATAGAAATGGGTTCATTTTGTCACCCCAAGAGACCTTGCTATTCCAATGAAAGAAATCCAGCCACCGAGTTATAGACTAGATCATGTACAAGTCCTATTTGAGCTTGGATGCTGTCCAGATATGAATGCAGGAACCATAGGACAAGAATAAGAAGGAAAAATCCTGCCCTAGTAGAGGCAGAAGATGGACTATACAGACTCAAGAACTGTTGTCAGTATCAGTAGTCTGGCCCATCCTAAGTTTATTGGAAGAAATTTCATGGTTAGAACTTCCAAGCAGTAAAAGAAATTTTCTTCTGTGTTACCTTAGAGTAATTTTGCACCCCTCATCCAGTGTGCATTTCAGTTTATAGTGTCCATATCCTTTTGGAGCTTGTCCTCAGTCTTTGCACTTTTAAGTAAGTGCATAACAAGTCTAAATGATTTTACATACTTTTTGAAGACCAAGGGCATACAAGAGTTTTTATTCTGGTTTACAAAACTGTAAATATTTTAGATTACTGAATATAAGAAGATGGAGAGTAAGTCTGTGTACATATCAAAAGATGCTTGATCAAAATGAAAGATTGTAGAGCTTCAACTGGTATAAGAAGTCTAGACCAGTAGACACTGTGGTAAACTCAGACACCAGGTAACCATCCAATTTACAATAAAAGCAGAAGCTTCCATATTCCACTTGGCTACCATATAAATAACCATGATCTGATCACTGATTTTTATACCACATCTCTTTGCTTGGGAAAGCATATGATGGCATCAGATACATACATATATATATATATATATATGTATCCCAAAATGGTCACATGTTGGGATCACTTCTGACAGGTACTCTGGTAAACATCCCTGGTATTACATTCACTTCAATGAGAAGTGAACTTTGTTAAAGTAGTAGTAATTAAATTTGACATGAAAGCGAATACACAATTTTCACTCACTAGTGCATGTTTAAGATTTTAACAATTAATTTCCTTGTCCAGAAAGTAAGAATCTTTATTATTTCCAATCAACTTGGACTTCACAGATACCCAGTTTTGTGTCCCAATGCATCACAGTAATAAAAATATTTCAATTAAAATTTTTAAAAGTTGTAAATAAGTATAGCTCCCTTGACAAAAAGAAATGCATAGATTTTGTTCTGTTCATCAGACTTTAGACTCTTTCTTTTTAATTTACTCTCACTCAAACAGAGAACTGAGAACTCAATTTTTCTACTACATACTCTATGGTTCACTTTGACAGCCTGCACCATATGGTGACAGAAGAATCTGTAACCCAGATTCTGAGATTGTGAGTTTGTTCTGAGGTTGTAAGCAACAGTTAGGACTCTAGACTTTAGGACCTCAGAGTTAAATAAATTGATGGCCAGGTTTCTCTGGGGGACCATGAAGAAGAGCAGAGTAGAACAGTAATTTTTAGCACTTAGGAACAAAGTATCTTTGTCTACAAAAAGATAAGACATTTTGGTAAGAGGCTAAGCAAAAACTTCCTAAAGCACTTGATTTCAAAGACAGAATGCATTAGGTGTAATCAAGGGCAGGCAGTGAAATAGAAGTGCAAGATCATCCTTGATGTTTGGATGTGAACACAAAAAAGCCAAAGCTGAGCTGAACTGAACCAAGGTAATTTCAGTAGTGCCTAGTGACAAAACAAAATATGACTGTTATAAGTTAGGGTTTGAGATCTGCAGACAGACCTTAGGAAAACTTCCTCATCATAAAGTTAGGACAGTAGAGATACAGATTGTCCACTGACATCTTTTCAAGGTTCCACCAGACAAAGAAACAGCTGACCCAATCTAATATTGAATATAGTCCTAATTTAAGGAGGAGTGTGCCTAGATGACAGTTAAATGTCCTTCCAGAAAATATTTGTATGATTCTGAAAATGTGTGTGCATAGAAACCTATTTGAAGACTTTCAGAATAAAAATTAGTCACAGTAGCATGAGCAGACTGAGATAGTGTACAATCTTTTTTTGCCCTTTGCTATGTGCAAGGTCATCTTCCTTTTCACTGATTACTCTCTCTTACGTTCTTTCACCAATTCTTCTTTTTTTTTTTTTTTTTATCACTTCTACTTCATCTACTTGCTCTTACCTTTCACACTTTTCAAAGCTCTGAGTATCCCTACCTATTTGTTCTCTGGCTCTAATGAGTTGCTCTTTGACATTTCCACTCCATCAGACATAGTAGCCTAAACTATTCACTTGACAGTTTCTGCCACAGGACTCTTAGCACTTTTACAAATAGAGTGCACTCCTTGAATTAGTGCACAAAAGCCATTAACCTCTCGTCTTTCAATTGCCATCTTGAGACCCACAGGATTTGGAAATGGCCAACTGATAATGGCAAGATATAAGGCCAGTGCGGACTGCTGATACCTATTTTGAGCGTTTACAATGATGAAGAATGATCAGGTTAAAAAATATCATCATAGATAACCTTTATTAAAATTGTTATAATCTTCTTATGGATCCTGGCCTCACCTTCTGTCTCACTACAGAAATGCTGTCTACTTACATATTTTCTTATTTTTCAAGCTCTGCATTCTAGGTGGCACAGTTTCAATGGTCTTCATAGAATACCATAGAATATCCTGAGTTGAAAAGTAAACAGAAGGATCATCCAAGTCCAACTCCTGACACATTACTTCATAAAAAGCTCCATAGCCTTTTAAATCTCAGCTAAACTGATGAGTAGAATGAGCCTCTGTGTCACTATTAGTGTTCTAAAAGTGATGTGTTTAAAGAGTGTTGTTTCAGAAATTAAGAATCATTCCAGTAGCTGGTCATAATTTAAAAACAATTATTATGGCTTAACAAAGAAGTTGATATATCTAGATGGTTTTTATGGAGAGCAATCCATTGTTATTCAGAATAAAAACCCCTCTTTGGTGACAATGTACTCTGGAAGACCTATAGATTGCCATATACATAAAAGGGAAGGAAGATAAAACACAGTATGAACCAGATTGAATAGTAATATAAAATCCAGATCTACATAACTACAGCAAGCCTGGATAAAATATTCACAATATATTGGACTTGTTTTTGAGGGTGAATTCATTACCAGTGTTAGATGGCAGGAAGAGAAGAAAGGACTTGAACACTTGTCAGTAGGGACGTAAGTCGGATTGGGACTTGGCTATCTGCTCCGAACAGCAGGAGTTCAAGGGAACAATACCTCAGCAGATCAGAGAAAAAGTTGTGGCTTGGAGGTCACAGACATTCCTGGATTTCTCTTTTCTCTGGTGGAGGTGTTAGTCACTTCATTCTTCCACATAAATCAGCTATTCCTCTTAGAGCCTATGTTCAGCTACTAACAGAGTTTTTGCCTCCCAAAGTCCTGCTACCTGCTGATGTGCTTGTATATAAAAAAATTGAGTGCTAAGTGCTTTTTGCCTCCTCTGAGGAAAGCCAAATTTATTTTGAATAAAAGAGCTTATTTCCCATAACATATATATAGTCCATGCTATGAAAATTTGAGACTCCCTTGGCTTAAGAATACAGTGATTGTCCATGAAAAACACATATTGATAATGTTGAGAAACCCTTTAGTATTATTCCTTGCTAAAATTGTACAGATTATGAGAGCATAGAAAAAATCTCAGGCAAAGTATGTTTTTACTCACATACTGCCTAGTCTGGTAATTTGCTAACAAGTGCCATTAATGTGTGGCTTTGTGGGATTTAAAGTGGCAGAAGAGAAATTTCTCAAAGTTCAGTATTATAAATACATATAATTTTGTGTAATGGATCCTCCTCTTCAAACTCTCACTACACATTTTGAAAGCATTATATACAACCCATAGTTCTAAGAGAAAAAAAACCCAACAACAAAACCAACCAACCAAAAAACAAAACAAAACAAAGCAAAACAAAACAAATTTATTTTAAAAACCAAACACAACCCCCAGAAAACAAACAAACAAAAAACCCCAAAACCCCCAGAAGAGCATAATTTACAGAATAAAAACTAATTAAGACAATAAAACTTCCAAAGCCATGAAAGATTCTCTTTTGATCATTCCAAAATTATGGGAAGAGTCTACTAGCTGCAGTTTCAATCACCTAATGTCCTCAAGACCCATATTAACATGCTGAATGTTATTAAGACAGATGTCTGTAGTTGTGTAAATTCTCTGTGATGAAAAAGTATCAGAATAAGCAGGAAATTAGTCCTGAAATACTGAGAAATCCTGCACTGTTAATATACCCTGAGGAGGATGTTACAGCTGAGGTTTAGATCTAGTTACATAAAACTCCTTATCTTGAAGCTAATGAAGAGATACAGACAGTTTTGCTGCAGTGTGAAGTGTTCTAATGACTACAGATTAGTCATTTTCTAAAACAGCATTCCCCAGTGGTTCCCCACCCCAAAAATCATGTCCCAAAGAAAAGCAATAGAATATCTGTAATAATTAAAAAAACCAAAAAACCAAACCAAACCAAACCAAAGAAACAAACAAAAAAATAGAGGAAAAAAACAATAGCAACAAGTTAAAACCAAAAGAAAAAACCCAGTCCTTTGCGTCTGTATGTCAGCAAAGCTGGAAGAATTTATAGTTGCATTCTCCACAAGAAAAACAGTCAGAGACGACAGTGGATCTAGTGAAGCAGTCAGTTAATTGTTACGGTGAGGGTTTTAATTTTCTTTTCTATGTAAATCACAATTGAGGAAAGCATCTGCCACCTCTGATATTTCCTGTACAGTAAATTTAAATGGATTAATCACCCTCCTTGTTCTGAAGTTCTGAGCAATGACAAGCACTTGCCAGTGGTCTGTGAAGTCCCTGGCTCATTGCTTTTTAGCTGTCTTGGGGGAATTTGTGAGGATATGGAAAGATTTAAAGAGAAATTAAAAAATAAATTACACTCAAACATTTTTCCCCCACCCATTTCTGATGAAACTGATTAAAATATTTTCCAGTAGACCAATTGGGTTTGCTAGTAGACTACCAGGATTGTACTTGATCTCAGCCAAATCAGGATTCTTATGTTGACTTTGCACAGGAGTGTTTTTATCAGTCCAACAGAATTCTTTAACACAGTAGTTAGTATATCACAGTTGATAGCCATTCTTTCCAAACAATTAGTGTGATTTCTGTATTCTAACCACTCCCATTCTTGAATTCATGGAAATTTAGCAGCTCTCAGAGTCTGTGTGGACCTGCTCAGGGACAGCTGTCTTGCCTTCTCATAAGGCATCTTTCACTTTATTTGAAATTCCTTTACATCTTGTTAAGAAAGATAGAGTGGGTTGTTCAAAAGATGGAATGGGGCTAGTAAGCCAGCTTTCAGAGTCTGCCCAGTCCTTATTTCACAGCTAAACATTGTCTGTAGTTGCCATAGGGTCTTGCACAACTTTAACCATGAGAGAAGATGATACAAGAAAAAAATATCCCTTTTAAGGAACATTCCGCACTACTCAAGGGAAACTCCCAGTCCACGGAGAGAAAATAAGAAATTGGGAACTAGAAAACATTGTATGATTTACTGGTAAGAAAATCTTTGTTTTTCTTTGTGATCCTCATATTCCTACATTTCATTTCTTTTCTTTTTTTTTTTTTTTTAATTGATTTTTGCATTTCACTGCCTTAAAAATTATTTCAGATGTAATTTACGATTGTCTATTCATTATTTTATTTTTAAAAAGTGAAACAAGCAAACAAACAAAAACATTAAAAAACGTGCTCTGACAAGAGCAATTTTCTATTTCTGTCTTAAACTGATTTTTTTCTCTGAGCCTGAGCTAAAATTAATGGTAATGAAGGTCTATAAACCATTAAAAAAACAAAAGCTACCAAAACTCATCAGCCTTTCAGAACTCAAATGATGAGGGGATAAATAATTTTGGTGAGATTAGTTGCATGTTGAATTAGTTGGTTGTATGAAAGAGAAAAAATCTGCAACGTGAGGTCAAATCTATGGCTAAAATCTCTTCTGCTTTCATTTTTAACTGAATCATTGATTTGAGCAGCCTGTGAAATAGCACAAGGTGTAAGTAGATAGCTGCTTTGGCTATACAAATTAATTTCTTTTAGAGGTGTAGTGTCTATGTAGATATGATAAAGAAGTCCTTTTACATTGGGATATCAATGTACCTTCATGTATATTCACTAATTAACAATCACAATAAATGTGTAAGTTAAATAACAAGTATGAATCAATTTTTTCATAGCCATACCATTGGAAGACAATAACTATTTCTTAATATACAACATTTTTTAAATTAAGAGGCAAAGCACTTGTTAATGAATTTAAAATGGGCATGGGCACCTTTACAAAGTTCTTAAACACGTTGCCAGATAGAGCATAATAACCACAGATTCAGATTCCTATCAATGTCCCAAACAAAAACATCCTTGTATTGCAGGAATATCATTTTGTCCATATCATACTTTCTTAGCCATTTTCAGATGCATCAAGGATTCTTCACAGGAAAGACAGCCAACTGCTGCATTTTCCTAACCCATCTCCAACAAAGATATGCAGCTTCTTATTCAGGTTGGAAGTACAGTTAAAAATATATATACATGGTTGTTTGAACACAGGGTTTATAATGTGCAATATGGATTGAAGGGTATAAATTACCTTGATTTTCCTACTGGATTTGTCAGCACATAAATAAAACAAAGAGCAACAGTCTCTATATCTGTAGTGTATTGTTTAATCCAGAAAACATAAAGACTGGACAATCAAACCATGGTGATGTTTCCAAACCATAACAATAACAAAACCTTTTTGTTTTATTTCTTCTCAGAAATCCTTTTAAAAAAAATGTTGTTAAAATAAAATCTTTAATGTCAGTGTTACATTTGGTCTAATCAACCCTTTCCTTTCAGTGGTAGACAAACAAAGACATTTTCTTTACAGAAAGTGTTTCGGGGTGGGATATAAATGAAAAGATACACTGGAGTCAATGGAATGTTTTTGTATGTAATCAACGCAGAAAGTGAATTTGGTCTATTCTTTACAGTTGGTTTTGAATACAATTGTTTGCCAGTCTTCCTGCTCATGAGTCTGTCTGGAGAGGTGTATGACATACACCTATGCAAACCATTGATAAAACAGAAAATACTTGCTAGAAATATGAGTCTAAATTATCTGGATTCAGGCAGATGCAGAATTTCATCCTGGTTTGTCAGCCACGCCCCAGTAGTTCATGAATGCCAGGCCACATACCAGTGAACCTGTCACATGAGTAGAGATGGGTCTGAGCTCTCAGCAGCCCATTCCACCTCTTTCCCCCACCAGGTCTCTGCAGGAAAAAGGATCTCTCCAGACCAGAGGTACAGTGAGCATCAACATACAAACAGCTGCTAATCCTTCCAGGGAATGGCTGGTGGTGCTAAAGGAGAGCTTGAGCCGGGTACGCTGGTTGTGCTCTCTCTTATACATAATAAAACCATGTTTAGTCTACTGTGTATATTACCTGTGATAATTCTAGGTTAGAAATAACTAAGTATATAGAAGTTATTTGGGAAATTTTCTGCAAGAAAGATGAAGAGAGAAGCTGGCAGTATATAGCCATATAGCCCAGTCTGATTTTATTGAGACAGAGAGAGCAATAGAGAACAATGTAAGATTCCATCGACATAGGACAAGGATTTGGGAAAGCTACCAGAAACTTTCTAAAAACAATTTAACCTAAATTTTCTCTTGTGAACTGGATTTAAAAAGAATAAAAGACAGCTACAATAGTTTTGTAAGGAAAAGGTCAAAGGTGTAAGGATGAAAACTAAAGGAATTTAAAAAGAGGAAACCAAGGCTAAAAAATCTGTGACTAATCTCCTGATTGTGTATTTCCTTTCACAGCACAACTGTAGAAATGTAAAAACCTTAATGTTTCATATCAAGCTAGGTTTCATTTTGCTCCTGTTTTTCAGGCTGTGAGGAGAAGAGGTTGCTGTCCAGGTTTGACTGAGACCCTCAGCAAGGTCTGGCTGACAGGGTAGTAGAATCTGGGGGGGTAATAGGACACATCACAGCTCCTACACACCCATTGTCCTATAGGGCTGACAGATGGTGCTGAGTTTCTGCCCTTTTTTTGGTGGTAACCAGAAAGGCACCCAGAATTTTTGATGTCTGTCTTTGTTTCTCCTGTTTGTCTCAGAAAGAAGCATCCAGAAGGGGAACACCTAAGCAAAAAGGTATGTACTGCTTTTGCAAAGAGCATGGAACTTCTTCTTGCTCTATTTCTAAGCTTCTCATCTGTCTAATATGTTCAGGAGCCATCTAACCCTTCGTCTCTAGGCTTTTTGGTGTTGAGTGCCTTTTGTTCTCTTGTTCTGCATTTTCTACAATGTATCTCTGATTTTGATGCTCCCAATCCTTCTGTTGTAGAAATAAATAATAATAATTACAACAATTTGTCTCCAAGCAAGTACTCTTTTAAAAGTAAAATATGTGTTCATTTCAAAGAATTTCTTATCATACAAATACTGCACCTGTTTTCAGCTGAGAGCAGGATCACAAATGCTATGATTCAGGGAGCAGAGCAGAGATTCAGGAAGTTAATAAAATGTGTTGATTGCTTTATGAAGAAGTTGCAAGCTTATGAATCCTTAACACTGTGCAATTAGTGACTACCAGTGAAAACACACCCTCCTCAGGACATCAGCAAATCCATGAATTTCAATAAAGTTACAACTAAACCAATTAACAAGTGAACACAAAATCAATTATTGTGAAACAAGCTAGAACAAAACAATGACAAATGCTAGTTTTAAAGGAAGAATGGAAAAAACACCCAACATATTAGTATTTCGAACATAAGTATTAAGAGGGTACATGTATAAAAACATATAAGAATGATAGATCTTATACAAAGATTTACATGTCCATAAAAACACATCATAAAATACAGCATTTAAAACAAAACCCACAAACAATTCTACCACTATACATTTGAAGATGTCTTCTCTTTGATCTTCTTAGGTACTCAAAAAGGACCTCAAATTTGTGGCCTAAATCAAAATAATACTAATTATGCAAAAAAAAAAAAAAAAAAAAAAGTTTCTTTATCTTGTCTTTTAATTTTAGCTTTGCATAACAGCAGCCCAACAGAGGAAGCCAGTCATGAGAACACATGATGAACTGCAGAGATCATAATTCTTCCTTAAAGGGTAGCACACAGAAGCTTGATGGCTTTTTAATTTTTATAGTGAGGGGTTTCAGAGCAATGTCCAATGTATACAACCTCAGTACATCTTTCTATATGATGTCAGTAGCTCAAAATATGTGTGGTCCTGCTCTTGAGAATGATGTCAGATGACTCACTGTTCATGATCATTGTTCATGATGAAGCTGCTAAGACTTCACAGAAAGGAGTCTCAGATTCCTGCTATTTTGGAAGCTGATGGGGACAGTCAGAGACTCATGGCTTTGTAACAGATTGCTCCTGTTGATTACGTTTCTAAGGCTAGATGGCAGCATTGTCAACTCTCATGATTTTTATCATAAGTTTCCTACTATTTGGTATTTTCCTTAAAATACCAGCTGTCAGGATGCCAACTTTCCCTGAGAAACTCAGTGTTTCTTTAAAACTATGTTTTCAATCGTCTGATGGTCAGAAACATGGATAGAGCTCAAAAAAGAGGGATGATAAAACTGCAGGGGCAGAAGTGGAGTCTAAAGATTATTTTATGCAGCCAACAACTGATAACATACTTTGAATCACTAAATAAATCACATACAATATTGAAAAAAAATGATAGTGATAACAAAAGAATCCTTCAGTTCTCCTGTCAGAAATAAGAGGCAAAGCCCGGTGGAGAAAAACATTTCTCTCTTTTGTTCTCAGGATTAATGGTTATTTTTGGGCTGTCAGCTAAAGACAGTCATACTTCCAAAGAGCTTTATCAACTTATCTGTTCTTATCCTTTTTCCACTTTGCCTTATTGTCATTTTATATAAGATACTCAAGTCAGAGATCATCTATTTTTATATTGTTGCCAAATGCCAAATACAAGTCTGATGTGAAAGAAATAAATAATTACAATATTAATAATGTCAAGTATTCATTAAAAACAATCACAACAACCTTCCAAGAGTAAATTCTTTTATATTTGTAACCAGTTATGAAATATTCATTTGTTGTTGATCTTGTATACTGCAGTTAATTTGGCAGTAATTATGTGAAGAAAGTTACTAAAAAGACAGAGTACTTAAATACTTATGTTGCTACGAAGATCACAATTGAATTATGAGATATCCCTATCTTAATATAGTTTAACTTTCAGTTGAATACCTCATTTAGATTGTATTACTTATATTTTTCTTTCTTTTTCTTGTAATTTCTTTAAATGGCATTAACCTTTCTAATACTAATACCCTCATTAAATTTCTTCACTTATTTCAAATACATGAAACTTGTTACATGGTAAAATAACTCATGGTATAATTTATTGATATAAACTCTAAGCAGGATTGTTCAGTCTTGCTTGAATTTACTGTAGAAGAAAAATTCTGCCCAATCTTAGATTGGAATTCTAATTATTCTATATTTTCTTTGGATGTGTTTGGAGCATTTTTAAACACAGTGGATTTTTCCTACCTTTTCATATTTAATTTTCAATAGCAGATTGCGTATTTCCTCTTTGGCACAGCAGCTCTAGGATTTTATTTTTCAGTCTACAGCTTGTAGACACCTAAGAACACTTGCAAGCAAAGTGCAGATTCTAGTATAATTTAAACCTATTGTGTACTAATTTCCCTAAATTCCTGTCTCAGAAGGCTATGGGTTAAGATTTCAGGCACTAATATTTAGAAGTAATAATGACAATGACTTCTCTTTATAGAAAAGTAATTGAATTGGCTATTCTCTGTAATTTAGTGCAAACACTTGCTACAACTGGTATTCTTTAAAAATATACTATGTAAGTTTTCTATATTGAATATGGAAAGCCAAAAGATTTAAAAATTTCAAAGAATTTATGTATATCTGCAGCCTGTGCAGGACACCACACCAGAGGAGATGGATGCCTGAAGGAGACTTCCTGGTAGGACCTGTGGATGATGAACTGACTATTCCCAGCTCCCTGCACTACTGGGGGTGAAGAGATCAGGGATGAAGCTAAGTTAAGGAAGGAAGAAGACATGGAGGGAAAATGGTGTTAAGATTTGGATTTATTTATCCTTATCCCTGATTTTATTGCTAATTAGCCAGGTCTGTTTTGCCCATTATGGCAAATGATCTCTCCCTGTCTTCAATTTAACCAATGAGCTTTTTGTTGTCTTTTCTTCCCCCGTCCAGCTGAGGAGGGAAGTGATAGAGTGGCTTGGTGGTCACCTGGCATTCAGCCTGGGTCTGCCCACCCTGCAATTTTAACAAACCCTGTACAAACACCATACCTTTCTAAAAATCTTCACCAAACCTCCACAGAGCTATCAGCCTTACCTATGTGACATAAGTTTGTGTGGTTTTCTAGAAGAGTGTTTGCGTTGTGGGTGTCATTCAGCATCAAAACTGAACAGGCTGCTCTTTGAGGATGAATGAAATGAATCAGAGATTTTATGCTTCCCTACACAACAGGACAACCTACAGGAGAGACAAATACTTCACTTTCTTGGAGGTGGAATGTAATGAGGGCAGTGTTGTTAAATTAAGGTAGTCCACTGCACTGCCTGTGATTTTGATCACTCTTGAGACAACGTGTAATAATAGGCTTATGAGAGATGAAAAGAAGAAAACGGTTTGGAGCTTAAATATCAGCTGCAACTGCCTAATAGCCAGAACATTAAAAGGTTTCGGCTTTTTTATTTTAAACATTAACCCAATGGACTAATTAAGCAGCACACAGAGATTGCTCAAGGGTTTCAGTTTCACTGCATGTATCACTTAGGCATCATAGGACGAAACAATTCAAAGTATACTGCAGGGAGCAGCTTAGCATTGGAAGAAAAGAATGATTTTGTAACCTAACTTCTATGGCTCCCTCATATGCTGGTTTCTTTGTGCCAGTGGCAAATTGCCTGAGTAAAAAGGGTGTAAGAACCATGGGATTTCTTCTCATTTCCTCTGTAGTCATTTTCCAATCTAGTGTGAGTCATCACAATCTCTCCCAACAACTATTGCACTTCATGTGCCCATACATATTAAGATTCTTATTATTAACTATATTCTTAGGTCACGATAAGCCAGTGATTTAATTTCATGCTCCTTTCTCCCTCTCCCCTAATTTCTGTTGAGATCAGTTTCTATTTTTTATCCATATTTTAAAATGCCAGGTTGCTTGTTTGAAGCTGAAGTGACATGTTTGGACAATGGAGTCCTCCTGCATTTCTTCCTCTAAATGTCATTAAAGGAGGAAAAAAACAGATGCTGCACTTGTTAAATATAATATTTTGTTTGCCTGGAACACACAGGAGATTGCTACATTTTATATTGAATCATGACCTATAAATGATCTCAAATGAGGGAAAATAAACAAGTGATTGATCATAGAAAACTTAGAAATTTTGAGGGTGCTCTACTGCCTGAAAATAAAAAAAAAGAAAAAATTGATACCAGTTTTTAGTCATACAGAGACCAAAACCCATTTACTGTTTGTTTAAAAAACATGTGAAATTTATAATTTTGGTTATCGATTTCTATGGCCACAACACTGAGCTGATTAAAAAAAATAGCTGAGCTTAAACCATAGCTTTAGGCACAAATCACTGCCTGAAAAAATTGCATCACCTTCTAAGGGTATCTAGGTTATCAAATGAGAAAAATTTGACATGCCTCTAAACAAAACTTTCTCCTAAAAAAGTAAAAAAAAAAAAAAAAAACTTATGCAGTTGTTACTAAGACTCATTCATATTTCCTCTTTTCTTTTCTAACAAAGTTTTCCTACGTATATTGACTACTTGGGTGGCATCTCTGAAGGGCAAGTTTTCGACTGTAATTTCACTTATGCTGACTGTTATACTGATCCTCATTTTGAAGCTTCTTATTGCTACATTGGCACATCTGTTGGAGTGTTTCCTTTAGGAGGAGATTTTCCTCTGTGAAAGGAAATGTTGTTTCCTTATATGAAGATTCATATTTTTTTTCCCAGACAAGACATATCCCTCTAAAAATTTGATCTTGGGACTGGAAATAAATTTGAAACGTCTTGAAATTTTACTCAGATGGCAAGTATTTTCAAGATCAGACAAAGGTTCACTTTAAATATCAATGTACTTTATATTTTCTGAACATTTGTTATAAAAATTAAATTTTCCTAATCACATGTCTGCTTGCTTCTCTTCTGGTTGGATTCAAATCTCTGAATGCACATGTTTCTGCAGAAGAAATTAGGCATATGTGAAGAGAGAAGGAAATAGCCCAACTACTTCTACAAAATTGTGTCAGTATAACTTTGAACTTTCATCACATTTTCCAAAAGGCTAAGAAGATGCCCACATTTCAGTGATCTACATAATATCACTTCTCCCTTTAGCAGCTCCTAATAGTTCCTCTGCACACATCAGCTCAAATTTCCTGATGGCTTGATGACACATTTTTGGCAATTATTGGGAGGGCCTGATTCACTCAAAAGCCTAATAAGCATTGAGGCTTTACAATGAAGAATGACATTACCAAGCAAGTTGAAGAAGAGCTGCAGGCAATTTTGTTCAGTCTTAAAATGCTCAAAAACACCCCAGGAGCCTGGAGCAGATCTAATTTTTAATTTCCAAGCTATATGTAAATTTACCAAGCAAAAGAGAACAAACCACACAGGACATAGAATGAATGGTTGAACCAGGTAAAAATGTTGCCTAGTATACTTCCATGTTGTGGAGAGATAAAAACAGGGAAGAAAGCTTGTTCTCTTTCTGCTGTAAACACATGTCATCTCAGAAAGAAATAGAATTCAGTGAGTCCACAGGGTGTTTTACATCTCCATTAGACAAGTGATAACCATATGGTGTTATCCGGAAATGAAAAGTCCTGAAACCATGCTTGCTTAATTTTTAAACCATGGCTTTACACTGAAATAAATGTTATTAGCTAAAATAATGATAAACAGAGATTTCGGGGTTTTTTTCCTATGGATTTAACCACATTAAATGCTTTCCATACAAATGGGTTGTAGACAATAGTTGTTTGCTTGTTTGTTTGGTTTTATTCACTGGCAGTGTTAGTATAGAAATTAAAAGAAAGTATAGTATTCCTTACTTGCAATAACTTTTTTTTATCATTAGTAAAAAATCTGCCTTGGGTCTTTCAAAACAATTATGACAAATCATCAGAGGCCAGAATAGGGAGCAGCTTGATCTTATTTTCTGTGCTTTACTAGTTCCACATTATAATGGGGAATATTAGAGATTGCTTTATTGTTCAAATTTAAATTTAACTCCTTCAAATTGAATAGGGCCTAGAAAGAAAAAGCATGTGGGTTACACAGTTTAGTCCACATCTGACCTGGTTTCCAAATACAAATTTGAGTTTCTGGACAATTAGTACCTGATCTGTAAATTATTTATATGGTTAATCAAAAGGGAAGAAACATTACTAAACAGTGTGCTGTTATTTAAACTACTAATTTTTTTAAAATCATGCAGATGGGCAAAGAACACTGGGGATCCTATAATTGAGAAAGAAACTGTGGACCTAAATATACATATTCTTACATCTCAAGTAGGTCAGGTCTCACCCTAAACTTGATTTTTCTTTTTGGAACAAGCATTACTGAAATGAAATGCAAGGTGGGTCCTTCTCATGTGCAGGTGCAATCTAAAGAAAGAATGTAGCTCTGTGCAGCACTGAGAATTTTTTGCAAAGTCCCTCAAGTTACCTAAATTCTTTTCATGCCCTTAACCCTCCATCAGTATAGGGCTAGGGATTACTGAAAGTTTTTGAAGAGTGTTAAGTCAAATATTAACAATAACTGGGCAGTGATATTTGCAGAGAACTTTTACCACCTCAAGATGGTTCCTGGTTTCTGAAGATCTTTGTGTGGAGCAAGAAGGAGGAACCTCTTCCCACCCACAAAGAGGAAAAACTAAATTCCATCAATGGAAACATGGAGCACTCCTCAGTGGTCTGTTGTAATATGCACCTTTGTGTTCCAGGTGTCTCCCAGTGTGCTTTGTGCAATGCATTTAGCTTGTCCTTCTAAGATTTCATTGAAAATCCCAAATGTGCCAGCATCCCTAGAAAGTGAATCAAGGTGGTCTATATGTTAGGGTGGAGGAAGAGTCAGAAAATATATTTCTAAGCATATGAAATGACACTGAACCTGATTTTTATTTTTGGTAATACCCTTTTCCTCATAGTAATGCCAAGGTCATCTAGGTATATGGGTTGTTAGAAGTTTACCATCCCTTTGATCAGCTTTTGTGCATGTTATTTTTACTGTACTGATGTTTAGAAAACATTTTATGTCTAAACTTTTGGTACCGAGAGTTCAAAATTTTCCATTTTGGCACGTATTTTGCTTATTTCACTCCACCATAAAGCTAAGAAGGAAAATAGTGTTTCTCAGTTTCAATTGCTTTTCTTTTATTGAAAAAATATCAAATTATAAAGAGCATTGTTATACAAAGCATTTTTTTACAAAAAAAAAAAAGGATTTTGTGCCTTTTAAAAGCTTTTTGAGTAATGCAGGTGAGAATAAAAGTAATGTCGAGTATGAAAAAAATCACCAAATGCTCAAATTTTAAAAGTGAAAAATGGAAATGTATAAGAATAATAATAAAGGTAGTCTTTTCTTAAAGTATACAGGTTTTTTAATCTTTTGATTTTTATTCCAGTGAAGCTTATTTAAGATTCATTTGACTTAAATAGGACTATAGATGTTTCGTGCACTGTAACTGCCTATTTTTTAAATTATCTGATGGAAATATATTAGTAACATTTTGAGATGGACTTGTTCAAGCCAGGAAGGGAAACAATCAGTTCCCCTTCTCCATCTTATTTCTCCAAATGTCACTAGTCCATCTAGTGGACAGGTTAACATCAAGTATATGTTATGCTGAATTTTCCTCAATTACCTCTGCTTCATTTATCTGGCATGGTCAGTGGCCTCTGAGTTTCTGTTTGTACCCAAGGAAATCCCAGCAAGGCTGTAATGGTTCACATGGCTGAGAGCAACCCAGTGCACTGGAGAAGAGTTGGGGTCCACGTCTTGTGTATTAAGGAACATCCACCACGTGCACCATTCTTCAGCTGGTCCTTTGAAACCCGTTTAAGGTTACAAGCACACAGTCTGTGCCAGCTTAATGCAGCTCTGTGGACTAAAATCGAGGAATTACATTATGCAGGAAACTGCAATAGAAGAACAAAAGACATCTGGAAATGTGAAAGGCTTGAAGAACTATGGCTCAGTGGCCACAAACCTATCTGTCTTTGCAGAAGGTTATTTTGAGGCTTTTCTAGGAATGGTGTTGCACTGTGGTATTTTATCAATATTTCTCATATGGTGGTATAATTTATAGGAGCACCTTGGCCAGGCACAGTAGGCTTAGCCAATCCATTTTCCAGGTGAATGTGCATGGGGACCCAAACAGAGAGGAAACAAAAGCCTGATATTCCTCCCTGTTCTTTGCTAACATTCTTGTTCACAAAGAAGCGAAGTTTACCTACAAATCAGTACCCATTGAAATGGGTACACAAAACAGATACAAACATAGAGTACTTTGGAAATCTAGATTCTAAAAAATCCTGGTTGAATGTTCAGTAGTGACAGTGACTGCAACTATTGTTAATGACTTTTAGAAAAAAGCAGATCCCGAAATTTAAACAAGTCATATTGCTGAATCTAGTGTTAAATGTGAATTTAATTTCTCAGATTTCTAGGCATCAGCAAATATGCACCTGTTATGCCCAGAAGCAAAGAGCTCAGCATAGAGGAATGCTGCTGTGATTCACAGCTACCCCTATTACTTTTGCTTTATTTGTTAAAAACACATTAAGAAAATTTAAATCAAGCTGTATGAAATTGGAAATAGAAACTTTAATCCTTCATTTTAGGTTTCTGAAATTGATTTAAAATAGCATACAGGTTTATAATGTCAAAAAATGACAGCTTAATCTTTGAGTTATTCTGCCATGTGCAGTAAACCTGGGATTACCCTCTGCAGAGCTGAAGTCTCGAGTTCCTTGCCAGAAGAAAGCAACTTCCTCCTCACCTGCTTCAAGATTAATAATATCATTCCAACAAGATTAGAGCCATTAGTCTTCCTGACCTGACCCAAATGGTACAAATGGGATTTTAAAGACAGTGTCTACTGAAAGATCCTGCAGAATGATGAGGTATACAGAATAGCTACCATGAGGAATCAGCAGTGATAGACTCTCAGTGTTATAAAGAAGATACCCTATTAAGTTCAGCTATTATCTCAGAAGAAGATTATAGGCATAGATCCTGACCTTTAATTAAATGGACAACACAAAGACAGAAAGATAAACAAACTTTTGCAAAAAGTAGCAACTTTCACTGACTTGTAAAATCAGTGAAGTGGAAGAGGGGATTTTACAGATTGCTTTTTCTCTTATTTCTTGATGAGGCAAAAAGTGATGATGACCACTCTTTGATAGAAAATTTCTGCTTTATTGACTAAACAGCAAGGTAAGTCTGGATTTCCACCATTAGACAAGGAAGAAAGGAAAAAGAGGAGAGGATTGTTTACAGTGCATCAGCATGTATTTTGAAGGTGTGTTTGTTTTTATTCTCTAGAGAGGCGGTTTACTTGATGTTGAATACTAATAAACAGTAGATAAACTTTGGCTTCACTTGTCCTGAATGTCACTTTCCTTGAGAACAAAATACAGCAGGATAATAATATCCCTCTTCTTTGTAATTCACATTTTCTAAATACTGAAAAAGATACACAATGAGAAAATGTTGGTGGCTTCTGAAGTTTATATAAAGAAAAAAATATACACCAGTGTGCTTGGAATATGTTTATTTCTTGAAGTTTCATTATCCAAGGACACTCAAAAAAGTATTGTATGCTTGTTCAAAGTGCACTGTACCTTACTTTATGATTAATCCTAGGATAATGTTCTGTTTGAAGAAAAAGCCCGTGTATGCATGAGCATACAGCACAAACAAATCTGTCAATTATTTGTAAATATGACAAGAGTTGCTGAGTTTTTATGATCAGTTATTGAGAAAAAACAAAACTCTTTTATTTAATAACACTCAAAATCATTAGAGATTCAACATTTTTTGCTCTTAGTTTCATCTTCTCCATGAAGAGAAACTAGAATTTAAACAATTCTTCATTCCAATCTATTTTAAGAATTTCCCCAGTCCTTCATTTTGAAAGTTGTAATGTATAAAAGAGTCTCATGACAAACAACTTTAAAGATGGCACAACTACAAACAATAGTAATTCAATGAACTCTTAAGATGAAGGCTTATATACAAAACAGGAAAATACATAGTTATTATTATAGTTGACAAGTAATAAATGTTCTCAGCTGATTTAAAAGAGGTTCCACAAAAGCTAGAAAACAGATGACAAGCCAACAACAAATTATGTATATATGTTAATAGAAGGTCCTATTTCTCTTAACAAATTCATTCTGTTTAAAATTTAATATTTATGAGGAAAGTCTAAGGCAATTCACTGAAACTTATTTTAGGTATTTGAATTTAAAAAGTTTTCCCAGACATTGTGAAGAAAGCATACATTTCCAATTTACTTATAGCATACACGACGTAGATTTTTTTCTTTTCCAGTAAACCAAGGAACTGCTACTTAAAGCAACCTGTAGGTTTCTGCCTCATCTACCAAAACTTCGCAAATTCTACTATAAAAAGAGAAGTGCTGGGTTCTGTAGCTCCAGCTGCAGTACCCAACACTTTCATCAACTGAAGACTCAATTTTTGATTCCAGACCATGACTGAGATGGCATTTTGGTCACATGATGCAACTGTCTTTTACTGTACTCTAGAGGTTTTCATCTGAATTAGAAAATATTTATGGGGTATGAAATGAAATAACAGCAAAGATATACGATATCACAGAATTGGTAAGGTTGGAGAAGACCTCTAAGATCATTGAGTCCAGCTGTAAACCCAGCACCGTTGTGTTCACCACTAAATCACTGTGTAGGTAATATCCACATTTTTTTAAACTCTTCCAGGGATTATGGTTCTACCACTTCCCTGGATAGCCTATTCCAGTGCCTGACCGTTTTCAGTGGAGAAATTTTTCCTATGTCTAACCTAATCCTCCCATGGTAAAGCTATTTAATCTTTTTTACTATATACTAATTTAATGGAATGTGCTTTCACCTCTGGAAGCTTAACTTCAACTTCTGAACTGGTTTTCTAAGTCATCCATTGTAACAAGCCCCTGGTCATTTATTTCATTTGCTTTCCATTACTTTGAATAGCAGTTTTCTTCCAAAAAATTGCAACATACTGAAAGCCTTTCCATAATAGAATCAGAAGCTTGGAATAGCAGAAATACCCTTAAGTATTAAGGTATTTGAATATCTAGGTAGATTAGCAAAATCTGACTTAACTGTGTACTGTTCCAAACCTTTCACTTTAGTATATATCAAATATACATGTGCAAACTATTTTACAAATATTCTTATTCACATAGTGATATTGACAGACAGCTTCAATTTCCCATGGTTAAAAGAGATTGTTAATAAGTTTTTTTAAAAAACAACAAAATTTTAAGTCATGTTGCAGAGAAATCCAGATTTTGAAAACAATTACATTTAGTACCTATGGACCCTTCTAAATATTCAATTAATTTTAAGCAAACCACCTCCAAAAAAACACCCAGAATTGAAGAAGGTTACTAAGATAGAATTGAGGTATCTGAAATATAAGCATTTACCCATTCAAACCTTTACTCATGTAATTAATCACATTTGCCTTCATCAAAGTAGTTTCACAAGTAAATCTTGCAAGATCAAGCTGCTATCTAGCTGACTATCTTTAAAATCAAGGGCATTCAAGAAAGGAAGGACCCAGAACAACGATTCCACAGTATTAAACATTAAATCAATAATCAAATATTAAGTGGAAGATTACAGAAAATTACTAAGATGCATTGCTCTTAATTGTGTAAGTTATGGTCCCAATTGCTGGTTTCATTTGCAAAGGGGGAAATCATTTACAAGGGGGAAATCATTTACAAGGTTAATTGCAGTGTCACTTCACAGCCTCCAGTTCTTTTTCATCTTGTGCAAAGCAAGTGTGAGCAGATGGACAAGAATAACATCTGGCAGAGAGAAGTGGGATCAATGCTGCTGACAGTCTTGACTGATTTCCTTTGGTGTGCACATACAGTAATTGGTGACAGAAAGTGCAGTCAAAAGTAAAGTTCCAAGCCCAAAGTTAATCTTTGCTGATGCTATTAGGGGACAAACTACCTTTTGCAACCCTCCTTGACAAAGTCTGGAAGACCTTAGATGTCTTACAAAAAATGTAGTGATAGTTGGCTTTTGTACAATAATATATGGGCTTAAAATGAGTGACACACCCATGCAATTTTGCTCACACACTTTTACTTTGATCTTTAAAACTACAAAGGTTATAACTTAAGCTACATTTGTGAGAAGGTGTGAATGTGAATTGACTGTAAGGTTCTTCCTTTTCACCTGCATGTTACTGTGTTAAAATATGGTAGATCCTATGAATCACAGATCTGCAAACTTGTAGGATACACAGTACTATACTTCAAATTCTTACAATTATTTAACATTTATTTTAAGCACTTTAATGTGTTTGCAAAATTTGGATTTAGATTACGCCATTTCAAAGCCACTCTCCAATATCTTGAAGGGGTTGTAGCAATGACAGCTACATGTAGCAATGGTTTTGCATGAAAGAACAAATGTAGCATCTGTATTCAAATGATGCCAGAAGAAAGATCTGGGGAATTACAAGCTAGACAACCTTACTTCAGCTCCTGGAAATCATATTCTCATGGAAGTCATTTCCAGGCAAAAGAAAGAAAAATTTTGTGTGGAAGTTAATAGCATAGACTTCCAGTGGGGAAATCATTCTTTATTATGAAGTTGCCCTTTGCCTCATCCTCCAGTCTGTCTGCTCCAGACCTGCCCTTGGGTTTAACACCTGCATCTTCAGTCTGACATAGTTTAGAAACCTGATGAAGATGCACTTCGTCTCGTCTGTTTCCTTTTTTTTGTATTTTGTGTTGTTGGGTATTTTTTGTTTGGTATTTTTCTTTTTGTTTTTTTTTAAGACAGACATATTGCACAGGATAGTGTCACGGTGTGACTGGGGTTTGCCAATTTTAATATATTTAATTTCTCTTGGGGATCGAATTTAGGAGTAAAGACAAAGCAGGCTCAAAGCTTAAAAGGGTATAAGAAGAAATTTATTAATAAACACAAAACAATTCAGAATGAGATTTCCAGAATATTCCCTCCTCCCCCTTTCGTCATACTAGCAGCATACAGAAAAACACTTCAGTCAGTTATCTACTTAAATAATCATTTCAGTTCACTCCAGAGAGAAAAGTCCCTTCTTTTGTTTAGGCTTAGAGGGTGTCTCACTCTCGTAACTTGCATCCGACCGGGAACTACAAATTATGATTCTTCTTCCTCCCATTCTCACAGTCCTTCCAGAGCTGTATATGGGTTGCTGAAACACATGGGGTGTCATTTTAAAGGCAGGCTGCTGAGAACACAAAAAGTCTCTTTATCTCACCCTTCACCAAATATCTCTGACCAATATTCTAGTCCCAAAGACAGAGAGCTCCATTTCTCAAGGCGAAAAAGTCTTAATCTCAAGGACTTAACCTCCCCAAGTATATTCCACAGTTTAAAGGAATTTAAGTAAAGTCACAATCCTCTAAAGCCCACAAAAAAAGGGTTTTAAGCTACTTATCAGTGGCGACTTTTTCGATCTCTCCTTCTATGAGAACCTGTCTTCATTCTGCTGACCTTTGTAATTCTTCTTGCTTTATTCCTTTCGTTCTGGGGAGCTCAGGAAAACAATCTAGAGTCTCATCCAGGCACTAAGAGTCAGACTTGTATCCAAACGGTAAAGAGCCAGGCTGCTTGTATCCAAAAGGTAAGGAGCCAGGCTGAAGCCATGCTGAGAAAAACGCAGCCACCACATGGAGATGAGATGGCTGGACTTCCTTCTGCCGCCGCGCGGGGCCAGGGGCTGGGCCGGGCCGGGCCTGGCCAGCCGAGCCCGAGTCGGGCCGGGCCGGGCCGGGCCGGGCCGAGCCGAGTCGGGCGAGCCGAGCGAGCCGGGCCGGGGCTGAGACGAGCTGGCCGTGCTGGCCTCCCCCCGGGGCCGGGGCCCGCCGGGGCTGGAGCCGGGTCCACCCCGAGGCCTTCCCGGGGCTGAGCCTTCCCCCCTGCCGGGGCTTGGGCTGTGCGGGAGGCCGGGCCAGGCCCCATGCCGGGGATCCGGAGCCCTGTAGCCTCCTCCCACCTGCCTGACCTGAAGGCAAAAGATACAACTAACCCTTTTTCCCTGTGATTTGTGAAAGCGAAAGAGCCTTCTAATTGGTTTCCTGGGCTGTCAATCACTAACCCAGGTCTCTGATTGGTCCCCGCAGCCTCAGGGAAGGCTCCCAGAGAGGAGACTGTTCTCTTTGTTTCAAGCCATGTGCCTCTCAAGAGGCTCCCTTGGGGAATGGGCTCCGTCTCTGCTCCACGTGGCCCCAGCACAGATAGATCCCAAGACAGACTCTTGAAGATTTATCTTAGAATGGACCTCCAGGCAGGATATGAAATATTATCCATGTTTTCTTATATCCTGAGGACCCAGCCATTTTTCCCCCATCCATTGGACTACTCGCGTAGACTACAGCATCCCAAGATGGTTGCAAGGATATTCTTCATTCTTTTTTCAGAACTTGACATAAGAATTTTTTTTAATAATTTGTTTCTAATCTTGACTTACTCATTTGAACTACAGTGGTTCTAGGTTGTATTTTGGAAACTGGTATAAAAGCACAATTGCTTTGCAAACCACCATCTTTGCATCTCATGTAAAGAAAATTGTTTTCATATTGGTTTTCAGAGTGACCAATCACTTGTCTGCATATATATTTATATGCATAATGCTTCATATAAATGCACTTCTTTTTACAATAAACCACAAAACTCAACAAATCATTAAAAATCAACTTTGGTCAAATTTCGATTGCAGAAATTGCTATTTGATTATCTATTCTTCAAATAAAACTAATATTATTAAATGTCTTTTACACTTCTGTCTTTAGATTCTGAAGTCACAAGAAGTTCATGGGTGGCTAAAATTCACTTCTTTCTGTCCACCTGTTCTGACTTTTGTCTGGATTTGCTTTGATAACCCTTAAAACTTGATGTTACTACCAGATTATCTCATTATGAACACTGCTGTGCCTTTCTGGTGACAAGGGAGCTACATCTGTGCTTTCACTTTTTGTAGTATTTTGTGTTTTTTCTTCTTGATTCTTGTCTTTTCTCAAGGTAGGGGATGATTTCCCAGTTATCAATCACAATGCAGGGTGCACTGTATGCATATGACACATGAAAGAGGAAGTTCAATGTTAAGCTCACACCTGGTCTTGGTATTCCTGCTACAAAATACAAATAAAGTTGTCTCTTTCATGTCAAAATAAGAAACATTTTGCACAACACATGTAATTAATTATCATCAACCTTATAATAACTAGGACCAAGCTAGTTGCAAAAGAGCTTCTGCTTGTTATGTTGCTCCAACAAATATCCTTTTCCCTCTAAGGGATACCCAGGAAGGGGATTTGATGCATTCAGCCATATGAAGAACCTGTTACTGAATAGTTCATTCCTTTCCTCTGATACTGTGATATTTTTTTCTTGTCTGTTTTTTTGGTTTTTTTAATGAACTCATCAACTCCATTTAGTTGCAGACAAATCTGTATGTACAACATGGATTATTTCCCTACATTTTCCCACTTCTCGTTACAAGTGCCATATGAATATTAATAATACAAAAAGGAAAAAAAAAAAGAACAACACTAGTCAGCAGAAATGTGAACAGGCTTATTTTTATAACTTGGGCAGAGGAGAATAGGTGCATACAGAAAGGTAAGCTTGACAAGTTCAAGGAATGGATTAGATGCTGCCATATTTGCAGAAGGGTGGCTGAGGATTGCAATAGTTGAAAGTTTCTTCTTCTGTGTTTCCACAGCTAACAATATCTGTTGGAATTTATCACCATGGCATCAGTTACTATAATAATACTAATTTTGGGTGTCACAGTAACTGATAGAAATTTCTAGTTTGTCTGTCTTCCCTCCTTCACTTTTTCCTTATACTGCTATAACATTCCTAGGGCAGCAAAATTTTTTTTTCCCCATGATGAGGACTGCAGCAAGTGTTGGAGTAGATTTCTTCAGAACCATGTCCAGGGACATACAAGATCTCTCCTGCAGAGCTTTGATTCTTCACAGGGGAAGACAGAATGTGCAGGAGTCAGAAAACATGACTCTTAGCCTTTTTGTCTACCTGTAATTTCTGTGGAGAGGTCATGCTGTTAGAAAGCGTCTGAGAAAACATGTGGTCATGAAATTCTCCGGATTAAAAGGAAAATAATACAGATAAAGGGGCAATGATAACATTCTTGTCAGAATCAATGGACATTTCTTGAACTAGTCAAGAGACCTCAAGGTCTGAGACAGTCTTTGATTACATGTTGAGAAGTGTTGAAAGCATTATTCCAGATAAAACTGACAAATGGAAGTGCAATAAAGCAGTGATATTACTACCCCTTTCAACAGGAAAAAAAAAAAAACAACAAAATACCATGTAGTAAATATCTATTATTAAAATAGGAACAAACAAAATGAGGAAGAAGGAAGTCAAAGTCATGGTGAAATGGGAAAAGAATGTATGGCACATGAGAATAATCATTGTTTCCATAGTGAATCTTTGGTATAAACCACAAATAAAGCACAAATTAAAAAAAAAAAAAATCAATAAAAACTAATGTGATCAAACACAAGTATTAGAAAATTACTACAACCACAAATATCCCTCACAGAGAAAAAGCTGTGTCTTAATTGAGAAAATTGAAAAGAACTAACTTGGAAAAGTTAAAAGTAAAAGTATAATAAGGTGCACAAGAAAAGATTTTTATAGACAGCTTATTCATCCCAACATACTTTAAAATACCACAGAAGTGTAAGTTGAAAGTATAAAGCACTAGGTTGTGAATCTTGTAAATTATGATACTGTAAAAAGAATTAGACTTTGAAAGACTAATTAACATTTTTAATTGATTTACACAGAAGGATTTTGGGAGGTTGTCACACTGATGATTTCTTCTTGTACTTACAGTGATGAACTGTGTAAAACTAAAATGTTGGTAGAAATTGCTTTGCAACAATTTGATAATTTTTAAAGCAAGAAGTTGCTGAATATTTTCAAGAAACTCCATTTTAAGATTAAAAAAGATATCTATAGATCATAATCTGCTATTTACCTTGGATTTAACATCAAGGGAATAGACATTAGTTTTTTAAAATGTTACTTTTACAAAGATCGCCATACCCAACACAACAGATGAGTGAGGTCCCCGCAGAGGGAAAGCTGGAAAGATTGAAATCATAACTACAAAATTATATTGAGAGTCATAAAAGTATCAAAAGTGACCACAAAACTCTGTAGGCAGTTGTTAAGGGCGTGGGGATCCAGCTGGTTTCCTCAATGTTGCCACTGAGGGGAAGAGAAGTGCAATAACAGAATAAGTTAATAATTGGTTGCAGAACTGATGCTGCCTGTGTGCTAATGCACTTAGTATGGGGAACAAACAAGATGAGTTACAGATCTGAATTGAGTTTGCAGAGCTAAAATTATTTTGGGGTCATGGAGGTATGGTTGATGGCTCCCAGGAGTGGAATGGTGCAAGGGAGGGATACAGGAAGCATCTATAGGAAGTACAGGAAGGGAAGACAAGGAGTGAGGGTTGTCCTTAATGTGATAATACATCTGGAGTGCATGGAGCTCTCCTTGAGGATAGACAAGGGAGGATATGGGTTAGGATTAAAGAGAGGACAGGAAAAGATGACATAATAGTGGGTGTCTCCTAGAGGCCTCATGACCAGAAAGAGCAAAAGGATAAGGCAAAAATGTAGGAACAGCATCACATTCACAGCCCCTGATGCTGATCACCAATCTGATATCTGTTGGAGGGTAAACACAGCAAAGCATTAGGAATTCTGAAGGTTCTTGGACTGCATTGATGACAAATTCCACCTCCAACTGAGGACTGAGGAGCCAACGAGAAGTTCTCTGTCGGACTCACCAAAATGTGAGACTTTTTGAGGATATGAACATCAAAGATGATTTAGCTGCATGACCTTGAGCTTGTGGAGTTCAAAATACCGAGGACAGGGATGACAGTGAAAAAAAGCTTACAGCCCTGGACTTCAGGAGGGAAGACTTGGTCTCTTCAAAGATCTGATTGAAAGATACCCATGGGAAAAGGCCCTGGAGGGAAGGGGAGCCCAAGAAAGCTGGTTAATATTAAAATAATGCCTCCTCCAAGCTCAAGAGAGCTCTATCCAAAAAATACAATATTAGTTAAAAATGCGAGGAAGCCTGCATGAATGAACAAGGAACTCCCCAGACAAGCTCAAATGCAAAAAGAAAGCCTACAGAGGATGGAAGCAAGGACAGGTAAGCCAGGAGGAATACAGAAGCATCCAGGGATGAAGTTATGAAAACTAAAGTTCAAATGGAATTGAATCTTGGCAAGCATGTCAAAGACTAGAAGAAAGTCTTCTCTAAGTACATAAGCAAGGAGAAATAAGGAACATGTGGGGCCATTGCTCAAGATAGTGGACCTGGTTACACAGAAAGTAGAAATGGATGAAGTGCTGTAATTCTTTCTTTGCTTCAGTCTTTACTAGCAGGACTGTTCTTCAGAATACTGAGTTTCAGAGGTCAGGCAGAAGGGCTGGAGGAAAGACAATGTACTCCTGGTGGAAGATGGATACGTTAGGAAACACTTAAGTGAACCAGGCCCACAAAAGTCCATGAACCCTGATGGGATGCACTATAAGTGCTGAAGAACCAGGCAGATTTCACTAGGTGTGGGGAGTGGTGTGGGAAAGACACTCAATAATCATTAATTAATCATGGTACCTGGGAGAAGTTTCTGAAGACTGGAGGAACCCTAATGTCACCTCCTTACAGAAGAATGAAGACACAGGGAACTACACATTGGTCGGCCTCATCACAGTCCCTGGAAAAGTGATGGAGCAGCTAATCCTGGAAGCCATTCTTCGGGTACATGAGCAGGAAGAAAATAATCAGAAATAGCGTTTGCTCCATGAAGGAGAAGTCATGCTCAACTAACTGGTTAATTTTTTTAAAAGGAAATGATTGTCCTGGTATGTGAGAATAGAGCAGTAGACACTGTCCACCAGCACTTCAGTAAGGCCTTTCACACTCTCAGCCCTGTAAGACCCATAGAATGAAGCTGTCGATGTATAGTCTGCATAGGAAAACAGCAACATGGATTGAAAACTGGGCTGAAGGGCCAGGGTCAGAGGGTGGTGATCAGCAGCTCAAAGTATGGTTGGAGGTGAGTGACTAACACTGTACCCCAGGAGTCAATACTGAATCCAGTCCTGCTTAACATCCTCATTAGTGACCTGGGCAGAACGTGACCTCAAAAATTTGCCACAAAAATAGGATTGGTAGCTGATATTCCAGAGGGCCATGCTTCTGTCAAGAGGGACCTCAACAGGCTGGAGAAATAAGTCAACAGGAACATCACTAAGCTGAAAAAGGAGCAGAACAAAGTTATGCCCCTGGGAAAGAACAACCACATGTACAAATGCTTGCTGGGAGCTACCCAGCTGGAAAGCAGCTTGGCAGGGTAGAATCTCAGGATCCTGGTAGACACCAGGTTGAGCATGGGTCATCAGTGTGCCCTTGTGGCCAAAAAGATACTCTGTGCTGCATTAGAAGTGCTGTGAGCACAGGGAGGTAGGTGATCCTTTCCCTCTACTCAATGCTGTTGAGGCCACAACTGGAGTACTGTGTCCAGTTCTGGGCTTAGTACAAGAGAGCCATGGACTTACTGGATAAAGTGCAATGAAGGACCACAGAAGGCTGCAGTATCTTATCCATGAGGAAAAGCTAAGAGAGCTGGGACTGTTCAGGAAAAGCTGAGAGAGCTGGGAGTCTTCAGTCTGGAGAAAACTCAGAGAAAAGTATATTAATAACTGAAGGCAGGGTGCAAAAAGAAAGGAGTCAGACTCTCTTCAGGGCTGCACAATGACAGGATCAGAAGCAGTGGACACAGGCTGAAACACAGGAGGGTCCATCTGAACATCAGAAAACACTTTTTTTACTGGGTGACTGAGCACTGGAATGGGTTGCCCTTGAAGATTTCAGAGTTTCTGTCCTTAGAGACTTTAGAATCTAATGAGGATTCCAGTCTTCTCCCTAGCTCTAAATAGCCCTGCTTGAGCAGAGAGCTTGGGCAGAGATGAGCTTGAGAGGACCTTTACAGCCTCAAGCATTCTGTGATTCTGTGTAAAGGTTCTGTACTAGAACAGATTAAAAAAATTCACAAGAGGTCAGTCAAGGGATGAATTGTCATAAAAGCTTATAACAATAGTGAAACATTTGGAATTCATCGAAAAAAGATAGGAAGTTCTTGCAGAAAGATCCCAGAGATGCCATTTGCCTGAATGACATTTTGATGAAGCAAACAATATTTATTCCTGTTCAACATGAGGGACAAGAAAATGAGTTATGTGGATTTTTGATCTAGCCCTGCACAAACACTAACTTCTTCTGACAGTTTGCTAGGATCAGAATATACAAATGGAATGTATATGGGCTCTTCAGGCAGTGCTCACAGACCCCTTTCAGTCACATTAGTGGGACAAATCAGGTAGGAAAATGCCTGCAGCCATTCACACAAACCCCAGTATCTTCAAGCAGGCCAAAAGTCCTGAAAAAATTAAATATTAATTTTTTTTTGAATAGCAGGGTCTTTGGGTGAAAGATCCGGTGACTGCATGAATGCCTTGTTTATGAGCCTGGTTTCTACTGAAGTCAAAGCAAACACAAGAAGAAATACCTCTTGATAAGGTCACCACCTACATGGCAATGGATCCAGGACTAACATGCTTTATGAACAATTGGCCAAAATCTAATTAATTGCACAGATGATAACCCTCATTTTTTCATGACCTAAAAGGTTGAGTCCTTCTCTTTCCCCCTTTAGTTTTTATAAACAAAATTTTTAAACAAAATATTTTCTGTGGATGTTTTCTCTCCACTTTGTGTATCAAGTGACACCAGCTTTTAGAGTGAAATCTGCTCTAGAAAAGCATAATTTTGGAAGAGATTTTGTAAATATGCATGAGGACTGCATTAATTTTGCTGCTACTGCCAAGAATCTGTTCAGTGTAGAACACCATCAGGAAATAGGCTAGAGAATTTTAAGCAGTGTATAGATGGGGGATTGACACCTTTGCTGCTGTATGTATAGCAGTCTTTTCATATGTACCATCCTAACAGAGAATTACCAAGATTTTTTTCATTTTTTTTTGATCTTACAGTATCAGCTTAAAAAACCACACCAAACTAACAAACAAACAAAAACATATCTTACTTTCACAATGCCAAATTACAAAAGTAGGTGTTGCCTGCTCATTTTGAATCCCACTTCACAGGAGTTGTTGTCATCCTTCCCTGTTTTGTTGAAGTCAATAAGTATTCTTACTATACTGTCAAGGAATTTGCAGCCTCAATTAAATCAGAATGCCAAATGTTGCCCACATGAAAAGACTGGATTCTTTCAGTAAATACAAGAGTAGTTAAAGATTCATTGCTGCAGGTTGCATTGTGCTGGACAAGAGAATAGAGAATGATTACGTCCTGTCAGTACGATGTGTTCTAGAAAAAGAAAAAATTCAACATTTCATTGGAGGCCATTTTAGATAGCATCACTCCACTATTGAATGAAGCAGCCAGTAACACAGACCCAAGACTCTCGTTAATGAAACGAAAGCTTAAAAGGAGCTGTGGGCTTGTGTCTTTTTCGTAAATTCTACTCACTTATCCAATTCATAAGAGGTACTTTATACTTTGACATATCAAGCTAAAAGTAATTTGCCTGTGAGAATCTGCAAACATTTCTTCTAAAGTTCTGACAGCACAATTATGGTGACAGGTAATACGGTATTCTGGAGTCTTCTCAGGAAAAGAATTTTCACTCAGTGTCAAATGGACACTTGTCAAGCCAAGATGAATGTGCATACTTAAAAGAAAGTCATCCATCTAGCTTGATAACTTCTGTAGGCTGAACAAATTCAATATGCTTCAGATATGATAGTTCAAGTAAATGTGTGAAGCACCATATGGAAGAAGTGAACACCTGCTGCAAGGTGTCACCTAGCAATATTGCATGTGTCTGATGGAAGATTGCTGACATAATTCACAGAAGGGACAGAGTTTGTCTCCTACAGATAAAGAAATGATGGTAGTGTGACTCACAGGGGACTTGCAAAAAAGACCAGATCCAAAATCTGTCACTTTTAGTAATGTACCTCAACACTGCAGTTGCCATTTTTTGCAAGCTATTTTTTAAAACCGTTGTCAGCTGTGTGGTCTTCTTTTGCCCTTTGGCTTTGTGGGGATGAAGGACATTTCCTGTGGCATATGGTCAGGTACTTTAGAAATTACATCGAAGCCTTCCCAGTACAATCTTTCTTTTCCTTGCTTATACACTCTCACTAAATTCACATTGATATGATAAAAAAGTATTATGATAGAGAATATAGAATGATGCCCTGTTTTATGAATCATTTAGCAAAGGTTCTGTGTTCCTGAAAAGTAACAGAAACGCAAAAAGCTATCTGCACAATATGATAACATTAACTAAAATGAAAGTGTTATCACATAGGAATTAATCACATCGGGGGAATTGAAGTCTCTGGAGAGAGTAAGTAGAGGGGGAAGCACACTATTCCTTATTCTGAGAGAATGGCCAACACAGTAAGCGAGTGGATAATTACTATTTCTGTGTTGCTGTAGTGAAGAAGAAGACGCATATTTGTTAAAATAAGGTGGGGGAGTTTTCTAACAGTGTTTTTTAGAAAAAAACATGAAAAATATTTACACATAGGGCAAAGCACAGTCCACCATTTTGAATAGTATCTGAGCATTGTTTCCATGTGATAGTTTATAGGGAGGATTTTCCTTTCTTTTAGCTAAGCATATCAAGCTTGGTAAGAATTTATATGAGAGAAAATAAAGGAAAAAGCATAGACTGTAGGAAGATGACAAAAGCAAATGGTACTTCCACTATTCCTTCCAAGTTTTGTTCTTTATTTAGTTAGATTTACGTAATGAAAAAAAAAGTTGTACATAAAGCTCTAGGCTCACCTACTTAGTCTTTCAATTCTACATCCCGTAGGCTTAAAAAACCACAAACATTCAGCATGAACAAATCAGCTCAGGTTAGTCAGCCAGTGAATGACATAAACCCCAGTATTTTTACTAACAGTTGTCTCCTAGAAAATAGCACACTTCTCTCTGAAAAATCCTTACACAAAAATGTATTTGGCCATGTTCCTGGATTGTTCTTGAATAAAATCAAATTGTATAGAACCAGGAGTACTTACAAAACATATTCTGCTGGCTGCATGTATCCTGGAAGGTGACAGAGAAGCTCTTAGATAATCAGGTCTCTGATTTAGGACTAGAGAGACAATGACTAGCAAGTATGAATATTCAGCATAGATCCCCCTAGACAAGCACCCTGCTTGGTCTTTTGTCTTCCATGCATGACTAACTTTAATCTGTAGTGATAAATTATGCATTGTAGTAACCTAATGTTTAAAAGGCTCTGGACAGCAGGGGCCAGATCTAAAAGCTAAGCTGACGTAACTCTGCAGCAATTAAATATCAGTGATACAAAACCAACTCTCATAATTTTCAATGTGATCATCATCAGCTGGTAATGGAGTACCAACAACCTAACCTATTAAAAACTGAATAAACAACCAACCACTGAAGAGCTGATTATGAGGAAAGAGCTGGATCTTGCCTAGCTCTTTCCTTTCTATTTCTATGTTGACTATGTTTACCTACTATATTGCAAAACCATTTTCTTTAATTTCTTTTCTTCTTATTGAAAAGCTCTAGTTTAATTAATTTTCATACCTTTCCATGCATGATTGTAAGTGTGTTTGTATATATGCGGATGTGTCTGTCAGAAGATATTACTGTGAGGTAAATACGCATGACTGCTTAATTCCAGGAAATAACCTATGCATCATCTGCCAAGGCTAAGAGCACACAGGTTATTATGAGCCCTGCAGCTACATTAATATAGTAAAGTTTTCACAGATGTGTGTCTACATTAACAAGGAAACTATTTCTTTCCCCTTTGTCTTGCTTTTCTTTCACAATTGCATCCTTTCTGTGTCTACATAATGAAGAAGGTCCATTTATGCAAAGAATGAAAAGCTGCAATGAGTCACCAAAATAAAGTAATTTTATAAAGAAAAGGTTGTTCTGTAATAATTTGTTTCAGAGTTGAAAATAATTGGAAGCAATGCTCTGAAGACTTTCCATAAATGTGGCATTCTGGGTAAAGGAATTATTGTTATTTTGGAAATTAATCTAATTTTCGTCTGCGCATTGTCATTTATGTGAATAGGACTTGTCAGCTTGATTTGTTACGATGCCTGAATTGCTTGCTTAATCCCCAAAATATAAATAAAACATTTAATTGCTTTAACTGGGAGAGTTAACCCTTTCAGTACTGCTCACTGTGTGTGCATTTCAGAAGAAAGCTTTATTATTGGCTTTACACCTTTCAGCATATGATCTCAATAAATTTATTAAAATAATATGAAAAAGATTAAAAGAATGGTACACTAGAGAATCCTAGGATGTGAAGAACATTAGTGCATAGAAATTGAATCCTTTTCACACCAGACTCATCCGTGAGACACACAAAGAACATGTGATTTTTGCAAGTCAGCTCCGTTAGCTGTAGAGGCTGATTGCAGAGGTCAAACTTATGGATGAGGTAGATAATCAGATAATTCTAGTCAAGGGTCTGGGAGTTTTACATTAAGCTCTGTGTCCTGTGCTGTCGCTGATGCTGACATGCAAAGAGGAATAATTCAGATTAACAGTGCTTCCAATCTGAATGTCGTCCAGATAGAAGCACTGCATACTGAGAAAGAATAAGTATTTCAGGCAGCTTTTTGCCAATACATGAGAAGCATCCAGCATGGTAGCCCTGTCCTTTGAAATAGAACAACAGGAGCAATCTTCAGAGACTATTCTGCCTTCACGCTCAAACAATTCTGAGAGCAGATAAATAAAATATGGGGTGGAGCAACCATATTTTACACTGATATTCACAGTTGTTCAGCATCAGTAGAGATACTTTATTAGTGCACTGACAGCTGTTGCAGGAGAACCAGTAAATGAGAAGCAAAAAACTCAGGAGGGTTATCAGTTGAACTACAGCTTAGGAAAAACAACACAGGTTGTCTAAATAAATCAGAGAAAAACACTACAGTGTGAGCACTCAAGTTTAACTTCTCTGAGAAGTAAGAATGGTATGTACAGCCAGTGTGTTAGGGAACTCTAAAATTTTGCTTTATGATGTAATATTGAGCAAAACCTATGATCTTATTTGATTAATTTGAATTTAAAGAATTGTCATGTATAATCCAGATGTACGGTGGCATACAAAGAAGTTTAGTACAATTCCAACTGTTTCCATAGAACTACTAAAAACTAATCAAATATTAAGTAAATTTATTTTTATTGTTTTTTTCCTTTCTGTATCTATATGTATTAGTTCACAACACAGAAAATCACTGTTAGTTATGTCTCAAGTAGTCTCATTTACACTACACATGATAGAATTATTACTTTGTTGCAACAATAGTAGTAGTAGTAGTGAAATAGTATTAGCAAAACTAAAGTCTCTGATTTACTTTATTTCTCATTACTTTTCTGTTGATGAATGGCATAAACTGTAATTTAGAATAATTTTTACTCACGAATTCTCTGCTAAAGCCATATTAAAAAAAAATATAGATGAAAACTATATACTAAAGTTTTATTGCTGCATGGTAATAACATTTCAGGAAAGACTGAATTTAAGAATATGTAGCTGTAATGCTAGGATATGTCAGTGCAAGTTAATCTTATCAAGATTTTATTTTGTTAGAGAAGATGTTTAATCTGTCTATATGCAGACTTGGCTTTCAGAGAGGACTCATATCCCTATACTTTATCTATTTTGCTTCTCTCCCAAATTACTTCCAAAACCAGAAACCTGATTCCACCGGAACTAGACGTTGGAAAGATTCTGTGATCAGCAACATTGTAGCATTTTAGGCCCTCAATTTGTGCCACCAATTAAGCTCTCCTACACCTAAGCAAATTGCTTTCTTAAATTCAAAACATTCTGTTTGAAGATTGTAACGCTCAAAGTTGTAAACAGAACATAAGAGATCAAAAAATATGATATAATTGTTCTGTGAAACTTATGTTGACTTAAATAAGTTCATAATTTTATAACATGCATATGACATGGATCATAATGATGCTGAATTATTGGCTAGCCAGATCAATGAACTATTAGTATAATGTAGAAATAGCCCAAATCTCTTCAAAAATTGCCATTTAAAACTCTTTTTTGTATCTTTAAGAGCTAGAAATTCCTCAAAAACCCCATGGAAAACAGTCAATTTTATTTGTTTTTAGGAGTAGCATTTGTTATGATTGTGAGCCTAAGGGACAGTTAACAGAGATCTCTTAAAGACATGAAATAGTAAGGCAATTCTTAATATTGGCTCTTTCTACTCCAAAAAACAGTGAAAAAGAGTCAAGCTGTTAATGTAACTTCTCAATATACAATGACTGGTACCTGCATGTGCCTTATTGTCAGGCAGATGGAGTGACCTGGAGCAAGGCTCCAAGGACAGCAAAAAACGTAGCTCCTGGCTTTCCTCTTCCTAAACTTGAGATTCTTGCATTTGGAGTGTTAGTAGTAACCTCAACATTCTGCTTCTTTCCTTCCTTGCCCTTCTTGCAGAACTGCAAGCCTGCAGGCAGGTAAGGTTGGCTGGCACCAGCCAGGGTTGAACTTTTTGAGGGAAAGCAAGCTAGAGCCAAGCGTGGCCACGAGACAAATAGGGCTGATGCTGCCTCCAAAACCAGCAGCACCTTCTGGCAAATGAACAGGACTAGCAGGCAGGGCTTCTGGCAATAACAGAACCCACTGCCAGCCCAGTGACCAGCAGGCAAGAGAGCAGCAGCCTGGGACACCACTTGCCCCTACTTGCCCACATCTTAGCTCTGTTAAATCTGTGGGCTCAGGCCTGAGGCACTTTGGGGCTTCTGTACAGGGGCAACAAGGGGGAGGTACCAGGAGAGATGGTCAGAAAAAATAAGGACCAGTAGTGTTCTGAGGGCTCTAAGTTCCTGTGACTGAGCTGATTGGTATTCCAGAAAATTTATCTTTTTAAGAGAAAAAAAAATAAAATAAAATTCATTGCTCTAGTACTTCCTCCTGCAGGCACACCAGCAGATGTGGAAGAAAACCTGGAATAAGTTTGAAGTAAGGAGACTGGATACATACAAATTGCTCCATCACCAATTTACTGACCTGTTGAGCCCTGTGAACAAAGATTTCATCCTTCCTTTATGCAAATACATTGGCTTTTCCTTCATTGTATGTGTATGCCTTCCCTTCATTATGGGACTAACTGAAGCAAAATTTGTTAATACTAGCTGGAATATGGAAGAACTTCCCAAAATCCCTGTCTGCTACTAAAGTAAATTAGGAGAATTGCTTTAATCCTTTTCTACACTGAGTACATCCAACAGTTTATATTTTACTTCTTTTTTTTTTTTTTTTTTTTTTTTTTTTTTCTTTATTAAATAAAATCTAATAGCGACCACATCTGTCACATAGAGACATCTTGAGGGGTCTCATTCTACTAGATGCTTTCTAAAAAGAAAGAATAGATATGAACTTCAGGCAGTGCCTCATAATAAAAATATTTTTCCCCCTTTTCCCCCTCTGGTAATGATTCAGCGCTGCTGCTGCCCTGATCCTCTTCAGGAGGTCTCTTCACCGGAATTATTCTCTAGGGACACTGGATAGAAAGTATCACTGTATCATGCTTCTCCAAGTCAGCTTAAATCATTAGTATAGAAGGAAAAATGCAGCGTTAAAGGCTGAAGATCATTAATTCACTGCATGTTGTTAAGTGAACAGTGTAAGAGGGGGATGATGCATACATGGCAGTAAGGACCTCACATATTTTCCCTGGTTATTAAAGATTCATGGCTGTCATTATTAACCTGCTGCGTTAATATGTGAAAGTCATTCCAACTCCTCATGAGTCTCTCATTTTCTTGGCTATACCTTATGTTTGTCTTACTTGGTAAAATTACAAGCAGCATGGGAACCACATCTCAGTCTTTGTGCACAAGTAGACTTTGCCCAGGTATAGCTACTTCAGGCTGGAGTAAAATTTGCATGCATAATTGTTTTTGTACAGGATGAAGACAGCTTTATCTAAGCATTTTTATGCCCATTAAATGTTACAATGCCATGTATCTCATTACGTTTACATTGTTCAGTTTAAACAAGAATTTTGCAAGTGTATTAAGTTTTTCTGCATTTTCTATGGCATTTAATGCACTGGGGACCTCTTCAATGCAGCTGCAAGGCAACTAAGAATAATTATTAATAGGAATAAAGGGAATTGCTAAGCACTTTGTATTTGTAATACTGCATAAGAAGCATAAAAACTCATAGTGCCTACCACAAATAGCAACTTATCCCTAGCCACGAAGAGTGTTATTATAAACCAAGCACATCTATAGTAAAACTTTTACAGAGCTATTTTAATGCATGGTTCCTCTGCTATAGAATTGTAATAGAAACTTACATGAAATTAAAAAAAAAAAAAAAAATCCTCCTAGAAGTTTATGAGAGTTGACTGCTCCATTGGAGCCATTATGGTTTATCATATATTTAAGGACTTCTAAAATATGAATTATTGATAGGCTCCAAGGAGCAATGTTTCTTTATAATTTATAAATATTTATTTGCTGAGTTTCAGAATGAGTGTTATTGAACTCATATAGACCTTAATAGCTCCAAGTGGTCTATAAAGTGGTAGAATATGACATTTTAAAAATCCTATCTCTTATTTGATGTAGTGGAAGCATAATTAAGTGTTATGAAAATCCAGAAGAGGGGTAAACTTTGGTTATGATGAAGCAGGTGTACTTGCAACCTGCCTTGTTTTCACAGTCTCAAATTTACCTGCTTAACAATATTTTCATGTATTACCATTATCAACATATTCTCTGATACTTCCCTAGTTTGCACACATCTTCAAATACTTTTTCACTGTGACCTTTCTGAACTGTTTATGTGACAGCATGTATCTGTATCATTAAAACATCATTTTACTGTAAGTAAAAAGATGATTAAAATAGCATGATAGTGACTTAAAATTTGAGAGTGAATATTTTAACATGTAGTCTGTATATTGCACTAAGTCAGGAGCTTCTCTGTTCTGTTGAATTTTTAAATTGTTTGTTTATTTATGTTTTTGGGTTTTGTTTTTTGGTTTTTTTTTGGGGGGGGAGCTGATTGCTTAGGCTCTCTCTCTACTCTACTGAGTACTGAATTCAATTACTTTCTAAAAGGTAGCTAACTGTTTCTATGCTAGAAACTCATCTCCTTTCCAGCTCGTCCCAATGCAATTTAAGAAGACTCTTTTCTTAGTATGAATTAATGTTAATAAACTGAAACTTCTAAATAAACTTCTGAGATGTAGTCTGTATTATGCTTATTATTTTAACTCCAAATGCTGTACATCACATTTCTTTATATAGGAAGCAAGACTCAGTGTGAAGGTTACACACATTTTATACTTTGTATGGTTATAATATAAAATAAGTAATAGGTACACTATCTACTAAAGCCGTGTAAGTGAGAAGAGGGTCTGGAGTGTGTGACATTTATATGGTGACAAATAGGAAAGTTTCCTTGATTTATTTAGGAGATCAAATGTTTTGAAGTGCTTTGAAACTGGGCACCATTTCCTTAATACAAAGACAACAGGGTATGTATAGCAACAATAACAGATGTCTCTTGTAGACTGAAAATGTGTTTTTATTCTTTCTCAGATTCAGGGTAAAATCATAGAATCCAAGAAAGTTTATTCAGTATCACACCTGTCATGCAGGGTGTTTGAATTATAAAATAGTTCTGCTCAGATGGATTTTCAGTAATATTAATAATAGTTTATAAACCAGAAGAATTTCTATTGAAAAAAAAAATGAAATTGAATAATTGGCATATGTAAGTTATAAATCTCAGATTAAAAGAGCTGGAGCAATAAGTAAGGTAGGTTGATAAATGTTTACTCTCTAGTGAGACAAATATTTTAAAAACACAAAGACCAGATTCTGCCATATTACTCAGTGGTAGCATGCAGCAGTAGTATGTACTTTCAATTCTTTTTGATTTTCCTTGGACTTCTTACTCGGTAGCACCATACAGTTTAACTAGATGTGGCATAATTAGCACTCAACATCATCTTCTTCAAGAAGAATATTCAGATTAGAGATTATAATTCTTATCCTGTGCTGTTACTTTCTATTTTGTGTAATTGTGCATGCATGATCTAAAGAAGACCAGATGCTTCATATTCTTTATTATTCCAAAATACAAAGTAGGGACCACTGGCAATGTAAAAAAAAAAAAACACTTGTAGCTTTCACATTATTGGCATTCTGAACTGTGACAAACTCAGGAATAAAAATTTCTGAGTGTGTGTTTATGGAGTGTGTTAGAGCAATGAATGCATTCCCAACCCTTTTTCTATGAAAAATACCTTCTCTTCTGAAGGAGTAAAAAAAGTGTTCTGGAAAGCTCTTTTCAAGCAGTTAAAAGTATGAGATCTGTGAAATTAAATTCTTTCAGCATCTAATATGGAAAAGATTCTTGAAGAACATTGTTTGAAGTAAAGGCTTCATTTCTGAGTCATCAGGGTATTGGGTATGAACACAGCAGCTTTCATCTGATTTGATTGGAAATATAGCTACTGGCATAGTTTGCCCATTTCTGTGACTTTGCACTTTAGTACATTAGTTATACAGGGAAAAAGCAATTATGAGATTTTAAAAGAGGTCCAGGGGAGCAAACAGGAGAAAATAAGTTTAAGATTTGTTTGTTCACTTGTTTAAATAGGACTGCAGAGGACATCACATGAATTAGAGGAGCAAATAGTAAAAACAACAAACAAAATTAATAATAAATTACTCAAAGCCACTGGCAGAAAAAGAGTCAAGAATATAATTTGAGGATGAAGTTGAGAATCCTGAGTTCATGTCCTTGGTTTTAATTTCATAGAAAATAATAAAATTCACAAGTGACATAAAAATAAATAGTTTGCCTGTGGCAAAAAAAAAAAAAAAAAAAAAAAAAAAAAAAAAAAAAAGAGGCACTACTAGCAGAAACTTAATTGCAAAAGAAAGGTGAAGTTAAATAAACTGAGACTGTTACTTCTTGCATTCATTGCCGATAGGCTCTGAGATCAAATAAAAAAAAAAACGAAACAAACACAAACAAACAGAGGAACACAATGTAATGGGAAAGATGTTTCAATATTTTTAGCTTTCAAAAATACATAATAATAAGGATATTTCCTTGTCAAGGTTTTGCATTCTCTAAGGTAGGATCTTCATTGTCTAGGTTCCTAGGAGTATGTTCCTGTAGATATGGGCAGAGTTGCCAAATGTTCAGAAAGCATAAATAAACAGATTATTTTTACAGTTCAGTTGTGATGCAGAAAACTGGTATATTTTGCTGGTTTGCATTAGTTTCATACTATAAATATCTATATACTCTGGATGTTTAAAGGATCCCTTAAACTGAGCTTACAGCTGCATTGAAGAAGTAATGCATATCAGCCAAAAATTAGCTGGGGAGTAAGGCTTAATAAATTTCATTTTAATAAAATGAGAAGCAAAAATTCTTTATTCAAGGTATTGTCTACTTTCCAGAATTTCTGTTTTGGAAAGCAAACAAGTAAGTAGATAAATGAGTGTGCAAAACCCCCTTACTCTATCATAGCTGTGTGTAGTTGGGACCTACTTTAAATAGTTTTTATCTGTTTGTCTCTATTGGCTGAGGAAGTAACGACAGATGTTCAGTAAATCAATTAACTGTAAAACATCATCTAACGAATAAAAAAAATCACAGTATTCTGGTTCTGATCAAGTCTTTCATAAGTGATCAAAGAAGTAACACAGCTTTCATGCTGAACTTGATTTATTGCTTTCAGTGTTTTCAGGACAAAACTGGATCTTTGAATACATGCAAACAGATATGAAGCTCAATACCTTTTTGAAATGTAATGATTTTTTACTTCCGTTAATTTAAAATTTTCAGAGCTTAATGATGGGAATTATTTAGTCAAACATTATCCACCAAGTTTTAACTGTCTTCTTTCCTACATTTTTTTAGTGACTGGTACATAATATATGCACATTCTACAGGGAAGAGAATTAATTGCAAACTGGAAGTTGGTAGATTTTTTTTTGTCATTTATGGGCAAATTTTTTCATTTATTTGAAAGTTTTTTTCTACACATAGACAGAATAAACTGGGTTTCTTAGACTGACAGTTTCCATATTTATTTACTTCAGCTGGAATTTTCTCTGAAGAACAGTCATCACTGTAATCTACTTATCTCAAGTTTAACTACACTTGCTTTCTTCAAGTCATATTACAAGGTCTATTTATTTATTTAAGGTTTTATAAGTTGGGCCAATGGTTTCGTTTTGCTAATTCAAAACAGTCTGTGCAGAAAGACTATGCCAAAAAAATGAAATCAAGGAACTCTTAAAGATCTCTAGATTCTAAATAGATTTAGAACAGAGAAGCTAAAGATAATATTAATAAGATTGTACTAACAAACAAAAAATCGAGTAAATTTTTACCCTGTACTTCTCTTTTTTGTCAGGCAGAAGGTCTGCATGATCCATGTGTTCTCTAATATTCCCGGTTTCTTTGGGAAGGCTAATTTTAGCTCAGAAAAAAGTAATACTTTTACAAACTTGATACTAATAGCCTGCTGAGGGTGAGAACATGGAGTGAAACCTGGACTAGGCTGTGTGGGGCAGCAAAGGTTCTGTGTGGTACCACATCCCACCAGACAGACAGAAAGGCTACTTGTCTCCTGAGGTTTTTTGAAATACTAGCATGACCAATATCTAACCCAGAGAAAATAGTAAGACAAGCTTAGCATCACTGTGGCTTTCTTTTGTTCCCCAAGGCTGTGATGTAGGTTTTTTTTTGTTTGTTTGTTTTGTTTTGTTTTGCTTTGTTTTTAGCAGAATGCAGTATGGAATCTCAGCTATTGTGTTTAGGAAATAAGAACCCATAATCCATAAGAGGATTTTCGGATGTAGCCTTCCAGAATCATATTTTATTTATTTCCATACTGTCCATCTTAATAGAATTTCTTCAGAAGTCAAAAGACAACAACAAACACAGCTGAATGAGTCCAAACAGCATTCAGGGCATTAAATACAGAGACAGTAACAAAATATCTGGAAGAATAAGGAACAGAAAGAAATAGGAAAAAGAAGAGGCAACTAGTGAAGGAGAAATCCTTACACTGAAATTAATTTTCTGGTAAGGTTTTCAGTGCTCTGTTTAACAGCCATTGCTAGACAGATGTCACTTCTGAATGGTATATGGAAGTCAGTGCACTCAAACTTGTCTTAAACTCATCTGAGGTCAGATCAGATTATTTTGAACTGACGGAAGCATCACTGATTCTAGACAAAAATAATATGTTTTATTTAGACAGTAGGCAGAAATTCTCTGTGCTTTTCTTGACAGTTGAAGAAATTTTCATACCAGAATATGGTTTGAACAAAAAAGAGAGTTAAATGTCCAAGCAGTAAAGACATTTTCCTTTTATCACACTAACTCTTCCAATAAGAAATGTCCATCATTTTTGGTAGCTACACCTTAGTTAAAAGATAGGGATATTTCAGAAGTTGTTTCATTTGATTCTATCTATAAAAAATCTGGAATAGTTCAAAAGGCTAGCACTAGAAAAAAAAAAACCAAAAAAACAACCACTTATTGTATACAGTCCAGTTTGTTTTTGTATCTCACTGGCTGTCATGATGCCAAGAAAACACTGTCATTAACCATAACTATAAAGCATAGCACTGTGTGTATCTTATTTATCAAAAAATCCAAGAGCTTTGCAAAAACTCCTAATAACAACTCTCAGTAATTGGAACATGCAGCATCAGCTTGTCTTTGTAAGATAGCTTCTTAATGCCAGTACACCATACAGAGATATTTTCCCAGAAATCTCTAACCTTCACGGGCACTGTCTGATTTGAAACCTTAAAGCAGTCTGGGGATTTTCATACACAGTTACAGAGAATTCAAGGAATAGTTCTGATAAGTTTTTGCTGTTGCAGTGGTTATCTCTAATTCTATCTCTGTATCAATCAACAGAAGAAAATTGAGTCTATTTTGTAACTCTTTCTTTTCTCCTCATCTGCCCCATATGTTGGAGGTATTTTCATTTCCTTTATAAGCTTGAATCAAACTCCAACTTCATATCAAACACCAACAATATTTAGTTAGTATTAAGGGGGAAAAAGATCCTTTTTGGCAATTTCTAAGATCTGGATGAGCAAAACGGTTTGTATTTTGCACTAACTAGAGGTAGTCTCTGCAAGAAAGCTCTGGAGAAATTCTGTCTATGTGAATTACAATGACATTTTTCCTGATACCAAAATTAAAAATAAAAATCATTCTGTATACTTTAAGTGATCATATGTATCTAATAGAAAATACAAAACTCTTTCATGGAACTTGTTTTACTTAGTTTAGAAGAAAAAGTTATACTGTTTTAAATACAGTTATGTTATTTTTAAATGGTCATTCATCTTCTTCGACTTCTGAGTATAGTTAATATATCTGAACTATAAACTTGACTTTTGATTCTTCAGTTCATTGAGTCACTTCTAAGGAAGGAGAGAACTTCAGAGTCAAGTTACTTACACTGGTCTAAAATTGCCATGTATTAATTAAATACTCCTGGTTTGACCACTCAAATTAGCATTTGGTAAACACAATAGTATAAGGTGCTCTCTGTTTTAAATGTCTATTAAATAAATTTGCTCTATGTCTATTGTTACTTACTCAATCATAAACCAGGAGCCACTCCATTAATGTCAGCATAGTTGTACCAGCTTAAAACTGCCATGACAGCAGAATCCTTTATGGAAATCATAAAGACAGCAGAATGCCACCTAGCATCAGACAGCAGATGTGATTTTTAGAGGAAGGTGGGTTGTTACTTAAAAAGATTCATGTTGTTTCAAAAGGTGATCTGATAGACCTTGTGAGTTACAAGAGGCAAGAAACCACCAGTAATCTGACAAGAGAGGATAAATGCATTCTTCATACAAGGAAGGATGAACATGTAGGGGCTGAGAGCAAAGAGTGTTTACAGCCGCTACATTCATCTAGGAAATTTTTAGCTCAAATATGTGTCTAAGTATCTTAGTGCTGAAAATAAGCTACATTCAAAAAGCGCAAGTATAATTTCAAATGATAACACTAAGGCTGATATCATCATAAAGACACCAGGTGCCTTTTTTTTTTTTTTTTTTTAAGTGATTAAACACACAAACACAGACACACACACACAGACACACACACACACACACACACAGAACAACTATGACCTCTTGGTGCACATACAAAAGCCTGACAAGGAAGTCCTTTCTTTTGAGCAGTGGCTTGTATGGATATGTTTATGAAGCATCAAACAGTATTTCTTTGTGCAGCTGATAAACAATTTATTCAAATATTTGAATGTGGCAGGTTGAAAAACTGTGTACTTTAGGTGAATCGAGCATAATTCCTCAAACAAAACTATCTTTTAAGAAAGCATATAATCCCTACACTGTGGCTAATACATACTAATCATCTAGAGCTTTGCTCTTCACTGAGGAGTGAGACAGAAAGGATGAACAAGGGGCAAGGACTTTTGGGCAGAAGTACATAGAAAGCCCTTGTCTCTGAGATACAACCCCCTTCTTTGGCAGTTCCTCACCTCTGTGCAGCAAGTGCCCAATTCTCTAAACAACCTGCATTTAGGTAGAGATTTTTCTGTCCCTTAGATTTGCGGTTTTCCAGGTACTCATGACATTTCTTTATATCCTTCTTGTTCCTTCAAATCTCTCATGAGGGAAGCATCCTTTGAAAATGCCCTAAGCTGAACCTCTCATTCTTCCTTGGATATGCTTTTCTTGCTGCAACTATGTTAATGTTTATTACTAAAAACCAAAATGTAATGGAGGCATAAAGGAAACAATATAAATCCATGAAACAATTGTGTCTTATCTCTCTGATTTACTGTGGAATGCCTACTGTGAGCCTAAAGATCAATAAATATTGCATAAATATAAATAAATTTGAAATTTGAGTTTCAGTAAAATCAAATTTATCTAAATTGTAAATTAAATTATTTACTGAAAAAATAATTTTGATACACACAGACCTCAGTACTATTGAAACAAATTGAATCCTTGTGAGAGAAAATATTATGCAGTTTTTGATAATGATATGCAAAATGTTGTGGTTCAGATTGTCTTAGCCATGAAAATTATGGCTTATCCTCAGCTGTGTAGATAAACACTCTCAAAAGCAAACGACAGGCATCCTATCTCATATGTCTCCAAAGACAAAGGACACACAAAGATAGGTGAGGTTTGAGGATGCCTGCCAACATTTCTTGAATTCAATTCTGCACTCTATTCCTATCCACTGAGTTTGATTACATAAACATTGCTGTCCTGAGCCTGCTCCAATTTCAATGTATATAATAGGATGTGAAATATGATGGGAGTAATTTCAAACCATGCATGTGTTCATTGTAATCACTGATACTAGAGGTCATTTATTTTCATGCCACTCCAAGCTGAGGCTATTATCACTGTGAGCTGGTAGAGGCTCAATACTGCAAAGCATTCCTAATGAAGAAGGGGTTCATTGCAAAAGTAGGGCATGAAGTAATAATAGCATGTAAATGCTGCTGATTCTCTAAAAGAGCCAGAAAGGCACTTCTTGCCTCAGACAGCAATGATGGCAGAAGTGCTGTAAAAGGGCCTGAAGGCCAAGTCATGCATTAGTAAGGGTTTCCCTAGTTTACTCTCTTATGTTGAATGAAGTAAATTCTTTCTGATTAGGTATTAATATCGTCTTTCATCTGTTTCTGCTTTTAATTAATTAACTCAATGACCACCAAAGTCCAAAATCAATCTTAGTTAAACTTTTCTATCTTAACCTTTCTCCAAGAGTGATCAAGGTTTTTTGACCTCTACAGCTGATTTTTATGTTCTTATCTGAAATCTTCAATGCAGAGATAACGTGGATAAGCAAGCCATACTCCTTATACACTTTAGATTCAGAAAAAGTATTTTCTGAAGCTGAGTTTGATTAGAACTCATTAGTAGTTAGGCAAGGAGGTTCCTGTTCCCAGAGGAACTTCCTTCACCTGGGAGTAGAATGAGTGACAGTGTACCATTTTGAGGTAGTCTGCAACGTGTTGTATGATAAGGTACTAAATGCTTATGAAGAAGATAAATGAATGCTTCTGCTTCTTACTTTTGCACATTATAATCACAATCAAAAAGGTACCATGTTTACAGTTTCTAACACCTTTCCACATAATAACTAATGTGAGGTTTTTTTAGAAAAAAATCCTTCATAATTTCAAACAAAAAAATCATTATTTCCCTCTGCTCCCAATCTTAATTCAACACAATATTTGTGTGTGAAATATTCTGGCATTTTTGCAGGCAAACAAATAACATGACAAAAAATAGAAGTAAAAAATTTAGGATTAGAAAAAGTGTTGGTTTGACTGAAAACTTAATATTGCATGAAATAATTTGCAAAGATCTGTGTGGAATCTCTGTGATCTGAGCTTTTAAACTGAAGGTTGAACACTTTCTGAATTTCTTTTAATTTCCTTTCACATGTTATCCACTTTCTTTCTCTAAGAATAACTTGAAGTTGTTCTACAGCCTCCAATGCTCAAGAGGCAAACTGTAATGGTGTCTTTGGGCCAAAAAAACTATAAATACAACCAGAAGACTTTCAAGAGTATCTGTGGGTTGTTACTCAACAGCTAACTTGCCTATTCGTGCAAAACCCTTGCTGCCAGATATTACTTAACCACATACACAGCAAACACACATTCATAAAAATTCAAAAATAACATGTTTATATGCCAAGGGATGTACAACAGAAATTTATGAAATTTCTTCAGTATGAGTACGGAGACAGGAGTTGGACTTTAAGATGCTTGAGTACAATTTTATCATTTAGCATATGATGCTAAATGAGCTTCAGGGTGATTCCAAATCTCTTCCTACTTCCTTGTGCTTAGTCAACTTAGTCCAATTTTTCTATAGAACATGAGTCTTAGTAAATTTCTCTGTGCCCAGTGGTTGATTTTAATAACATGGACATTTCTACAATGACTGTATACTTATATACAAATAGCAAATACAGAGTAAGGGATTTGACTCAAGTAAGCTTTCAATACATTATGCTTAATATAAATGCCTTGAGGTTTTCCAAAGGAATAATCTGGTACCAGAAAAGGACTAGTGAAGAAGATATTATTTTTTTGCTAAATATTTTAAGTTCAGTTATTGTTATAGAAGCATTTACTAAATTTGCTGACTGGAAGACAGGCAAAATAAAATTCCTTAAACAGAATACTACACCTGCTATGATACTGCTACTGGTTTAGAGATCTGTAAAGATGTTAAAAAACCTCTATTATTTCCCTTTTGTTGTTTTGATGTTCTGAGAGGTAGTTTATATTTTGTCTTTGTGTTCCATTATGAGCACTGAAATATGTACTTAACATATACCAGATCTTTGGAACCCTACACTGAAAGGTACTACAGATGTTTAAAAAATAAATAAATAAATAAATAAAGGTGTGGCTTGGGAAGAAACTGGACAAATACAAAGCAGAAAATGACACAGGAGGATGCTTAAGGTTAAATTTCTGGATACTATGAGAACATGATGGAAAGTATTATGTAGGTTTAGCCTAACTTTTCTCTGCCTTAGATATTTCCTCTCAGGAGCAGGATTATAGGGCGGAGTCCCAGGATCCAGCTGGACCTTTATCATGGTCTTCTGTACAGAAGCATAATCATCTCTCAAAAACACTAAGCAAGACACTGAAGAATTATTGATACCTGTTTCTTTCATAACTAACCGTAATTCTGTTGCATAACTACAGTAAGTTGCTGAAGCAGCTGTTCTGTTTTAATATTTTCTTAACATTCTTGCCTTTGAAATATATGAAAGGAAGGAACATCACACTTTTCTTTCATATTCTTTATATCCAGAAAATCTAAGAGACAAAACCATCTCATTCAAATTATGAAGTCTTCTTGGAAGAGCGAGTGGCCTCTTGGAGAGTGTATTATTCATTCTCAAAGGGACTTGGTAAGACCATTTTTCATTTTGCAGCTAAAGAAGTCCCTACTGACAATCCTCTCTACTGAAAAGAATATTTTTTGTGGCAAAAAATTTCAGGCACAAAAGACAGCATTCTGACAAAACATGATAGAAATATAATATCTGGGACCTAACCTAATTAAAAAGAGGCATATTTGGTCTTGGAATTATTCCATGTGGCTCTCCAGAGGGAAAACTAGTTTATGAGATCTGACAGCTTCAAACCCCACATGTTTTTCTCTTCATAGATTTGAATGATAGTGATGTAAAGATTCAGTTTTGCTAAGAACCCTTTGAAATGTGGTGATAAAAAAAAATGCAGAATAACCTAGACAGATGCAAATTCCTATTTTCTCAGTTATGAGAAAAAGACGCTCTTACTACACAGAACAACATTTTGCCCTACTGAGTGACTCCTAACTGAATTTGCCAACTGAAAGGATGGCATAGAGAAAATCATTCATGAATTTGCACATGTTGCTGCATGTGTCAGAAAGCTTAAAGAAAAAAAAGGCTAAGAGGCATGGTTAGACTATCACCACACTACAGTATATTTAGGCATGAAAAACAATTTTTGGAAGCATCAACATTTTACTGCCAACTAGAATCTTATCTTGATTAGATTACTAAAGGCAGTCTAAAGGAAAAAATAAAAAAGAGAAAAAAAAGTGGCAACAAAGTTCTGATTTTGTGAAATAAGCAATGGCCTCTATTATGTTAAAGGAACTATCACAATATTGTCTTTTTGTAGATCCTTCAGCACTGGTAAGGCTAAAGGAGGTTTACTGATATTGGCAGTGGAGACATCCTAAGTCTCTTTGCTATTTACAGAAGATTCCTAACACAGACATTTCTTATCAGGCTTGTTTACATGAAGAATACTTACCTACAGCAATTCCCTGTCTCTTTGAACAAATATTTACACTTGCAAGTAGCTTTACATGTGTGAGTAGTCTCATGTGTGATTTCAGTAGGGCTATTGATGTGCTTGCAAAATTAGAGCAAGATTTTGCAGGCTGTGAAAAATCTGTTTCTTTTCTACCTATTTCTGAACTCGCTAAAATTCTTCCTATGCATTCCAGTGTCTGAGAAAACCCTGGAGCCATTCAATATTCATTTACATCCATTACAGCAACATAGAAAATATAGATTGAGTGTGTATTGTTTAGAAAATCTGTTTGCATTTTTTTTTTTCTATTGTGTAGCTGATTGCTTATTATTACAAATGTCAGCAGTAAACCAATATTCAAATATGCTATTTCATGGTATTCATCATATGAAAGAAATCTCTTATTTTTTCATGTTGTCACATACTTAGAACAAGAATACAATTTGTCGTAACTGCACTGCCATTCCATGGAATAATGCCCTCTGTCTCTGCGCATTCCTGAAGATGCCAGCAATCAGATGGATTTTTTAACAAATGATTAAATAGTCACTGCCATTCCAAAGCAAATTCAAACAATATTTTAACATTGTTGAAATACTTGAAAAGAATCTGTGAAATATACTGCTAAAAATGTAAAGAGTCAAATATGGCAAACAAATTATTTCAGCTTCATAGAGAAACTTCAGGTCTGGCTGCTACAGGTACACAATGCAGAAAAAAAAAAATCTTTGAAAACAAAACAGCAAAAGAAAAGCTACATCCACATGTATATAAAATTTAGGAGTGTCAAATCATTGAAATAATTTAATGTAATTTTGATTTATTTTTTTAATTAATGTTAGGACATACTGTATCTAATTTTCTCACATTTATAGAAAAAAAATTATATCTCTTAACCTTTTAATGTCAGACTATACACCTTATGACTTTGGAAGTTTCCCTAGTTCCTTGAAAAAAAAAAAAGGAATTCAAATCTCCCTCTGCTGGATCTGCAGAAAACAGTTACCTGGTTACTTTATCTGAATCTTCAGATTTGGCTAGATATTAAACTAGATACAGTAAGGTCCTACTTATGAATGGAAATTAATCTTTCATTGCTGTGTAAGTCTGACAAAGTTTTGTTTTGGTCATTGATGGCCAATATTTACAAAATAATTTCTCTGTGTGCAACTGAAATGGAAGAACTCAAATTAAGTACTCATAAGGTCTGAATTAGCTAAATTCATTACTTGGGGAATCATAGAGTAATAGGTCTGAATAGAACCTCAATATGTCATTCAGCTTGTCCCTTTGTCTTGAAGTAAAATCAGCTATGTGCATGCCATTTCTGTCATCAGTTATCTCTGAATCTCAGATATTCTTAAAACTCTGTAGTTTTCACACACCTCCCAATCACTAAAAATATTCTCAGATTTTTTTCTTCATTTGAATGGTTTTTAATAGCATCCTATTTTGTCCTCACACACTTTGTTGCTTTTTTTCCCCCAAAAGCACACCCTACAAAGACGCTAGTTATTATTTAAGACAAATTCCTGCTAGTTTCCGTGACTACCTACTATGATAGCAGCATTCTGTGAACATTAATTTTGCACTCTTCTCATATATTGCCTGCACGATTTTGTGCGCTTTCATCACATTCACACTCTCCAAACTGATGCTTACCAACACTTTTGCCCTTCATGGGCATGTGCTCCATCCCTTGATGGCCAATTTTATCTCATTTTCTCTATGTAGTCACTAAATCTGTTATAGTCTTCATGAAATATAGGCACAAAGACAGCAACCAGTACTTGAGATGTAGAAGATGCTACTTCTGATGTCCAACATTTGGTTGGTTATTTTGGCTACCATTGAGATGGTGGTTTTAGAGAACAACTCCATGTTGTCCTTCCTAAATTGCTACTGCCTGTTGATAAGACAAGCTCGATCTTGTAAACCATGTCTTCTCATGGATGTCTCATGCTTCTAGCTTCTCAGACAAGATTGGGGTGGTACTAACATAAAGTAGCTAGTGCCCATTAATTCAATTTTCTGTGTATTCCAAAATGGTTTTGTAAACAGAAGGATTCTAGACCTCCAAAACAACAGAAAACTGGGTTCATTTTTAAACAGCCAAATGAATGAATATGCTATTAAAAAAAATTTAAAAAGCTTCTGAAGCTATAGTTTTGTGCTCCTACTAAAGAAATGAATATCATAAAGCAGAGTACTGAAGCTCAAGAAGGAAATTAAAATGTCATGTTTTGTTCAGTCAGCTTCTTCGAGATTCTACTTCTCATATAAATGAGATTCAGCACTCCTGCTAATGCCTATGATGAGCCTGTATTTTACTTCTTAGGAACTTTATGGTTTATTTTTAAAGAAAATTAAGGGTCTCAAGTGTGTCTTGTCTTTGAATGGGAAGAAGGCCAAGAAATCTAGCAGTATTTGGCATATTTGTAGGAGCACTTTGTATGATGTAGGTGTGGATAGCGCATCTGTTAGCCAGTGAATCACGCAATGGCATATTCCTTGGTTTTGATTTTGGAGATGATTATTGTGCCAAGACATATCCAAAAAAATGAACACATCTATAAGAAAAATGGTTCTCAGTGTAATGAAATTTACTCGGTGACTGAGTAGCAATGGAAAGGAAAGAGCATGAGATGGGATGCCATATGTCATGGGACTACCTCCATGGCATAGAGGTGATATGCAGTTTTTCAGGATGCATAAAATCAGGAGCTGAAATAAACAATATTCAGAAGTATGAGTATTCTCAAAGGAGAGCTCTTAAGATTTAATGCCCCTACAGGTCTGGTATAATGTTTCTAATGGCTTCAGAAAGTTGTCCATCCTTCTCAGTGCCATTGATCAAGCTATTTTCATTCTTATTTGCAGGGAAATTTGAGGTAGTGGAGAGATCCACATTTATGGAAATTATCAAAGTTTTAATCTAAAACTATATCATTGATATTCTACTATAATTCACAGGAGGTTATGCCACAGGGTTCCTTTTAAGAGACGTTGCAGGATTCCTTGCATCTGCCACTAGTTCTTCAAGTCACAGTCAAAGAATAGAGTGTGCATGAGTTTTATGATTGTATTAGTTTTATTGAACTAATTTGATAAAATGCCACATACCAAGAGCACTAATAAAAGAATCATACTTTTCAGATTTGCTGCCTTAAATAACCTTTCCCACAAAATCCAAAATGTACACTGCATTAATGTGACCCAATTTTTGCATCTGAATAAGTACATATTACACCATGGTACATTTTTGATGGCATAAGTCAGTACCATTTTTCCCAAGACAACGGCTAAAGTTGACTCATAGTAAATTGCAATTAGAAGGCTTTAATATATGATGACTTTTGCAATATGTCAGATCCATGGGTGCAAGAAACGAGCACTGAGCCATGTACTCTACAGTCCTCCATTTCTTTTGGTACAGTCAGACAAGCCACTTAGTTTGCCTAGAGGAATTTTGCATATGAAAAGAAAATTATGTTGTACTTTTACATCTGTGTTGAGCTATCGGTCACCAAAACTGGAAGAGAGTTTTGTTAAGAGCAAGTATAACACCTGATAAAACCACATTTGGTATAAAAAAAACCACATCAAATATCAAAAAGTTCAGGAATTATTCCCAAAAAAGATTTGCATGCTTTCAAATCCAAGAATGTAGTGTGGTTAGTGAGGTTCAGGCCAGGTATAAAATTAAAAATTTGAAATAAATAATTTGAACAACTTACTAAAAATTTTGATACATCCTTCTTCAGCAGCAGATTTTAATGACATCTGGGTAGCTTTTAAAAAAAATAGCCACAAGGCTCAACAAAAAGTGATAAAGAGCTAATATCCTACTACTGATTGTATAATAGACATCCCACTTGCATATATATTATCTGCATTTTGGGGAGGGATAAAAAGGTTGATCTACAATTAAATAGATATTTTTGTGGGTTCAGCCACTAAAAGCTGTAAAAATTACAGATTATCTAAAACCAACCAATTTAAAGATTTTAATAGAGGAAGCAAGTAGAGAAACATTAAATATCTGTAAATTTTTCCAAGAAAAATATTGTCTGCATTTTGCCAACTGTTTTCAATAGAAGACCTTATGATTGCTCTGGCATACAGTTACAGTCAGAAGAGTCTCATTCCTCAATTCAGTTCTATGCCAAAATAATTCCATCACTTCCAATAGATGCTCTCAAAATACAATAGTAGAAATGAGCACACTAGTGAATTGCTAGAATGATGCTAGCAAATTTATTTTTACTATCTTCTCAATTTATTATTTGATTTTAAAATTACTTCAAAAAAGGGAAGACCAGCCTGTCATAACTCCCGAAAGAAAAAAACCCAAACTACACAACAGTTTATATCAATACCTTTCAAACGAGTCCGTTAAAAAAATGAAGATGCCTTCTTTAAAGTCTAAATTCTAAATAGTCATTGCTCACTTAGGACACAACAGCCTTTGAGCTTGAAGCATTGTTTGTGTTCTAACCAGAGCAGATTCAAAAGACCAAATCTGAAGCTCCTATCTAAAGATTGATACTTTTAAAATAAAAGATACTTTAAAAGAAACATACTTTTATTGAGGAAAAGCTTTGATGCAGAAAAGCTGTATTTTATATTTTTATGCTTTACAAAGCATTTATGCATACACAATTTCTGTTGTATCTTAGAGCTAAATTTTTCTCAGTTTTCTACTACTGCTACATTTAGGAAGCTTCAAGCAGGTGGAACTAAGCCAGTATGACTGCTCAAAAGATATTGGCTTCTCAGAAACAGGAGGAAAAAATTCTAAAAATAAAATAAAAACGACAGCTGATTTCATCTTAAGACCTTTTAGCAGCAACTTTCTAGCCAAATCCAGAGGTCAAAATCACAGGTGCCTCTCATGGTCTTCCACAATTAACAGTGCAAATGTGGTTAAGGGCAGAACTTGAACTGTCCTTCAACTGTGAATATTTTTTTCTTCTCTGAAAGTTCCAGATTGATTGCCATGGCCAATGTGTTCTTCTGTGGATGAGCCTTGTTGCGTTGTTAAACCTGAACTAGTTGTGTAGAAGTTATCTAGTACAGGATGGAGGTTTGAGAGCTGAAAGAGGCAGACAGCAAAGCTTCTATCTCTGATAGGGAAGTAGATCTTACTTTGCACAGCTCCTCTTTTAATCCTCTGAAGATTGTGAATAGCATTTCAGTTAAGGCAACTCTCTGAGTCACCCTAAGGCAGAAACCACCTGTCTCCCTTAACTTTCAGTAGCATTCCATCTTATACTTTTAGATACTCTGGCTTGCATCTATCTAAGCTACCTCACAAAGGTAAAAGGAAGATACAGTCACTCAGAATGCCTTGAGAGGCACACAGCCCAGTACCAGGACTGGGACTGATGGTTAGCTTTGTAGGCTCTCAGCTTGGCATTGCAGAAATCGCAAGCACTGTGCTTTGAAGATGCCACTTTCCACCCCTCTACCCACCCATACCCCCAAAAAAAGGGTGGGAGTTGAAATTTTGCATCAATCACACCTTGTCTGCAAAATATTAGAGATTATTGAAGAAGAATTTACAGATTTATAGGGACTTTGAATGAGAAAAATTTATTTAGGGTTTTGTTCCAAGTAATGTTTCTCAAACTTGAGAAAACTGTGTATGCTTCTAATCAGAAGCTCTGGAGAGAGGGTCAGGGGTTAAGAGATTTACCTGGCATTTTATTAAGAAGGACAAAGAATACTACAGTTCACCCTGATACTTTGCATAAGAATTTAATTTAATGTTGTTAAGATAAACTACTGACAACATGCACACTGTACTTCTTATAGACACACAGCAGTGAGATCAAGGGGCTTTTAAAAATATTCTTGTTCAAGACAGTATGAGTGCAATGGAACTTAAGACAAAATCTTTGCACAAGTAAATACACCATCACATGCACTTGCTCTTAAAAACCATGCTCTAATTTTTATGAAGTTTACACTTTGAATTTCTCAAAATAGGAGACATTCATTGCCAAATGTTGGGCTTTATCTAGCAGGTAACTTGCAACCCTTAATGTTTCAACAGATTTGTTATTTAGACTGAAATGTTTCTGTGTTTAAGATTAAAGTTTTGTCTTAGGGAGAAGTGGATTTCAACACCAAGAGGAAGAAGCTCAAGTTACTCTCAAATTGGTGATTTTAGTTGGTTGGTTTTGGGTTTTTGGGGCAGGAAGGTGTGGTGAGTTTTTGCTTCTTGGTGGTTTTTTGTAGCTTTTGTTTGAATGGGTTTGGTTTTGTTTAGTTTCTTTTGTTGTTGTGATGGTCGATTTGTTTTTGTTCTGAATTTGTTTTGGTTTGTTTTTTGTTTTTGTTTTTGTTTTAATTAGAGCTTAATTCTTGATATTGAGGACTCCTGAACAATCAGTGATGGTAAACATCAAAACATTTAGTTATATAGTTATATATATTTGTGCATAACCTTTTTTATCTCCTTGCTTGATGGGAAATAGTATAAGCTGGTTGAAGTACAAAATTATTTCTCAAGAAATTCAATCATTATTTCCTTTTTGTCATACCAGTATGGCATTCTGGCTCCATTTTGCCATCTATAGTTGTTTCAGTATCAGGAAGCTCAACTAAACACTCTCTTATTTATTTTGTCATCACAATTTACCAGTTCTAGCACAGATCATCACAACTGGTAATCTCTTCTTTTCAGAAATCTCAGCCTGCACAACAACATCCAAGGAGAATCTCTGCCTTTGGAGTTGAATCTAATCAGACACCAAGCCAGGGAGCAAATTCTCCTGCTGCTCAAACAGCTATTTCTAAATGCAAAAGTTTACATGAAAAAGCCAGCTACAAAACAACAACAGTTTTTCAAAGTCTATCACATGCTAAGAAAAATATCTTGGAGGAATATGTAGAAAATCCTTGTTATTGTACTGTAAGCACTGAATCTTGTGGAAGGATTATGTACGGTAAGAGGTCAAACTGTGAAAAAGACTAGGAACCAAGTGAGAGAATGTGCAGTATAAGGGACATTACAATAGCAAAAATAATACAGTCTCTACTTTCCAGGCTGATGAAACTGTATTTACATTTTACAGTTTTGGGTTTTTTTTCTTATTTTTTCTGTTTTCTTGGTCTCTCATAGAGTTTTTGCAGCAGCATTTTGCACATGGTATGGTTGTTTCAAGGATTTCAAGCTTCTGTCAACCTATGTCACTGTGACATCTTCATTGCGTTCTAGCACTGGTGGGAATCAGCAGCCACTGGAGTACAAACCATAGCTGTAATGAACCTCCTTTTTCCTCTGTAATCACTCCATGTGAGTTTGTGTCATCCTCATCTTTCTGCTGAAGATAAAGGGATTGCTCTAGAAATGGCATCTTCGTTTAAAATTTAAAACCCAAATTAATCTCTAGAATCCTGCTACCAGTATCCAAGTTTTTTTCCTGGAAATCTTATTTTGATACTCAAGGATATCCCAACTGTCTGGTCATTATATTTTAAAGAGCAGGAAAATATGAAGAAACCTCGGTTACATAGAAATACATGTAGTTACACATTCTTATTTTATGTATACACATACACATAAGTGAGAACAGGTATGTGATTATGCTTATATATTATGTCTATTTCTTAATAGAAGCTCTCATCTGTTTGCTCAACTTGTCATTGATAATATAAAATTAATTTTAACCTTCGGGGCTATATAGATAATGATTCAAATTTTAAATCAAAACCCTTGGAACAGAAGGTATTTTCAGACTTCTTATATGATTTTACCTTAGCTAAAATAATTCTATTAAGAGTTATTTAACTAAAAACCCAGAACATGAGTTTTATAATTTAGGGACTTATTTAAAATTTAGATAACAATTCAAAGGAAAAGAGAAACCACCACATGTAAGTTCTGAAATTCTTTTTATTCAAGAGAGAATTTTCTGTCCTGGAGGGCAAATTCTAAAGGATACTTTGAAAACCTGTAAGAATAGAGTTTTATGAAATTTCCTACATCTTGTAGCGTTCTTAGAAATGAGAAAGGAAGAAAAGCAGTGCAAGGGATTTCAAATCCTCCAAAGAAAAGTTTTTGCTTTCTAATTTCTTATTTTTTTTTTTTTGTTCAACATGCTCTGATTATTTTTTTTTTAAATTTGTGGCAATCTCCAACTTAATTTATCTGAAGAATTAAAAGATTTTGAAGTGAACAAAATCCAAAATACATAGATTCAACTTTTATATCAAATTTAATAATTTTCTCTGTATTCTATTAGCGTATCAGGATAGATAAGCAGAGGATTTATAGCATTTATGAAATTAAAAATTTTAATTAATTTTGTAAGACCTAGTTTACACAGTTATTAATCAAAGAGAAACATATGTTAACCAAATAAAAAAAATATTGTCTTGATGAAGTATGCTATGAAGTATTTCAAAGCCCTATAACTATCTTGATGTAGTATAAATACTGTAAACAAGAATGTGAACAGAAAATGCTGATTAATATTGGTAGTGGCAGGAATAGTAGCAGTACTGATAGCAGCACTGGCAGGAGGTGTAGGAGTAGTTTTAAATAATAATTTGGTTAGCCAACAGTCATACCTTAAAAAAAAAAAAAAAAAAAAGAAAAAAAGGAAAAAAAATCTCTCTTGGTTTCCATAGGGCAAAGAGCTGCCAGCCAGCTCTTAGACACGGTATCAGTACACCAGCTCTACTCTCACTTTGTCCATCTGCCAAGCTCTCCTCTCACTTCTTCGCTGTGCTGCACTGAGATATTGCTTATTCAGCCATTCTGCATGCCAGGCATCCTTTGACTGGGTCCAAATGAAACCTAGGTCATTTAATGGAAGAGAAATGTGGGGTTGCAGCTAGGAGTCTGCTCCTTAACAGGAACATTTAGTCCAAAAATCATTGGAGAGGGTCAAGACAGCAGGATTCCAGGCCTACCATGTAACCTGCTTGAGTTTCACCACTTGCCACATGGTGCAGTGCTGAGTTCTCTCAGGCTGAGAGAAGAGAAATTAGGATATCTTTAGAGTTTGAACTGCAGGTGATTTCTTTGAGAATATTGAAGTCAGAGAAAAGTCAGCATACTCCGGTAAGTTTAGAAGAAGTTTGTTTAAACATTTCCATAAAGCAACTTGCAGATTACCAGTTTAGCAATTTCCAATGCAACTTTTTAAATTGATAATGCTTCTTATTTTGTGATGTTAGTCCTACTTATTCTTCTGTACAATGTCACAACGTGATTTTGTTTGCTTTTGCTTTTTATATTGTGCCTGAGCCTTTATAAAGTACATTATGGAATCCCAACATGTGCTTTCACAATGATCACAAGCTATAAAACTGTGCCTTTGCAAACACTTTTGGAGGCAGGTCTTGAGTTCTAATCCAATCTCATCATTGAATGTCTGTGAAATTTATTCATGAGTATTCACATATATGAGGTACTGTTATTCTTGTCAGTATTGTCTGTTTACTGCAGAAACTCTCTAGAAGAATGATTATATCTCTGATTCAAATCTCCTTGAGTCTAATGGATTCCATCTGGAGAGCCTACATGCTTGTAAATGTCTAGTACAATTGGGAGGACCCTTTGTGTGCTATTCTAATACAGTCTTCCGAAATCTCTAAGTGTTTCCAAGACAGGTCTCTATTCCATTCACTTTCAAATGAGTTATTCATTTCAGTGAGATTACTTCAAGCCTTGCAGCATCTTTTGCATGACTAAATCTAAACTAGAAATCCAGATAGCATCCACATCACAAAACAGCATAATGTTTAGTCTAATGATTAGGCTAAGAGCCAGAAGGAGCTGGTTATGCAAGCTCAGAGACAATGAGCTCTCACTATTCAGCATCTCATTTCTTCTGCTGATTTACAGCAATAATTCTGTGATTTTGTAGCCCTTGGTTTTGAACATTACCATTAATTTTGTCTTTAAAGTTGGACAACAGTTCCTTTGAGTTTACTGCAGATGCGGTTATTGCATGTGTAGATCCTGAATAAAGTATTGACTTCATAACCTCACTGTTCTCTTATACACTGTGTCTGTGTATTAGTGAGTTGCTTAGGACACCAAATAACTTTACAGACTTAGTCCTCCTCAGTTCCTTGAGGGTTTGATTACTCTGTGCATCACAGGAATGACAAAAAGCAGGGAAATCATATATATATAGCATTGTAACAATATAAAGATACAAAAAAAAAAATTTTACTCTCTGCAGTAAACTCTGAGGACTTTCCTGGGATACATGAATAAATTAAATACATGGCTGTAATCTAAAATACCAGAAGACCTTACTCAGACACATATTTTTTTAAACTTACATATTTGACAATTACTTTTGAAGAGCTCTTTATTGAATTCTTGTTGTGGTCCTCAAAAGAAATTTTGATTGAGTACTTCCTACCTGATGATAATTTTCTCTGATAGCTAGGATTTTATCTGTAGTTCAAGTAAGTTTTTCAGATTTAGAAATGTCAGAATTTAAACAAAATCATTCATTTCTGTTCCCTTCTCTCCAACATCACAAATGGATGTCCAGTGTCAATGTATGTGGATAAAAAGAACTTCACAGGTAGTAGTGAACCCTGGCTGTGCTGGAAGAGTCTAGAGTCACAGATGAAATCATGTCAGCTCAGAACACCTAGCATCTGCAAAGCACAGCCAGTCACTACATACCTCTGGAATTCTGATCTTCCAAGCCAGAAAACTTCTTGCAGCATACTGTGACTTTAGTCCAACTGTTTTCTGCAAAGATAAGTCGGGGTGGGTGTGTGTATGAATTGGCACATGGGGTAACCAGGCCCACCACCAAAAAGCCATCACTGAAGTGCAAAGTGTAGATTTATTTCATGGCCTTGCTAACAATGGGCAGCAGAGACAAGTGGCAACACAGTCTTGGCTAGGATCAGCTCATTGGCACATACGTGGGATCAGTCCATCCCTAAGAGACACACGAGAAAACACAGGCTCCATTTGGATCATCCCTGTGGACAGAGGCACATGGGGACACAGGCTCTGTAGGACTCAGCTCACCCTAGAGCACAGCAGGGTAGGAGGAGATGTTGCGTGCCCCACTAAAACAAAAGACTTCAAGCACACAATTCATCCCAAGGCTGGGTTTTACATCCTCACTCTCTCCCAGCAGGAGGCTCAAGTATATCTGTGAGAGTGTGGTATCTTCACATGGGAATTCTACTTCCCACAGTAGGCAGAGGATGAACAACACTAGGTATAATAAATGGAGTTTTCCCACACCAATACTTTTAGCACTCCCAACTGCAAAGTCACTTTAAGTGAAATTATTCCCTCCTCCTTGCCTAATCTTCTGGTTTTAACCCCTCCCTTTCAGCAGTGTGTGAGCAGAAGGCCTGGCAAGCATTCTGCTATTAAACAGATATGGACCTGTGTCTTGTTTAGAGTGTATACCCATATCATGTTCTCAGCCTCTTAGAGACTGACAAAGCCTAGTGGTGAAATCACCAGCCCCTGAATACCTGTGCTGCTTGTCCATGACAAGCTTAGATGGTTCCAAGCATCTACTGAGGACTGCTTCTGGCATGGCATCCCCCTTCAGGGGAAGGAGTTTGTCAGAATACAAGTCTGAATGCAAGATCACTAACACTGGAGATTACAGCCCAGTATAGTAGAAATTGTAGTGAAATGCTCAATCCCTCTTTAGATGGTTTTATCTGTCAAGTTTGCTCTGATTATGATTATTAGATTTAAAAATGTGTATTCATGCATGGTATGAAGTATGTGCTTTAATCTTCAATTGATAATTCTAAAAAACAGTGATTGGCTTTGATACTGTCACCTCACTGACTCTGTTAGTGCTACCTTATGTCTGTAACAATAATTCTGGCTACTGTTGAAATCTAGTTCCACTGTTGTCCTCTAGTAACTGCATTTCAGAAACGAATTTTATATAGTATTAAAACAATTTTTAAAAACTATTGCTTTGACTTTTTTTTTTACTGACAACTGTATATTTCTAACTTATGAACAAGTCACCAAAAGTGCTACCAGTAAATGATTTCTAAACTAATGAGAATTTAAGGAATTGTCCTTGATAGAAGTCTTTTGTATGACTACAGGAATAAATGTGGTCATTACTGCACTAAGGGACAGTGTTAGTGCAACAGTGTGGGGAAAGCGTTCGAGTACCATTTGTGCATACAGATAGATATGCACATAAATACACATATATAAATCCATATTTCTACCATGTGCATATATATTTGTGCAATGTGTATACACACACACACACAGTCTGGCTTTGTAGAAAACATCTGTTAGTGATTGTGGTTTGACTTGCTTCCATGAGGCATTAAGTTCCTTTATCATAACCATCTGTCATTTTTGCCGTGTTTACCGAATTAATTACAGAATTTTAAACAGCTCATTTAAAACAAACCACAAATAAAATTAATATTTGGTGAGAGCAGTTTATGAATATTATATGTATTCTTACTGTGAGGAGAGTTGCCACTATTAAGATTAAGTCATTCATCTAGTCTCTGAAGTTTTAGGGATATAATATTAAGTTCTGTAAAGTTAAAAAGCTCATGCTGTTATGAACAAACCCCAAATCCTTCAGAATTACTGAGCTACACAAAAATCAGTGTAAAGGGAAAATAAATTTAATCCTTAAACTCCATTTCTTCATTCAACAGTGGGAGATCAAACCTTTGAATTGCACTTTGAAGACAAATTAACTTTTGGCATAAGTAGGAGCAGCTCTCCGAGTCAATAAAAGTACAGCATTTACATTTGCTGATGCAGAGCCCTGGATTTACTTTAAACCTCCTTCTTTCAGCACAGGTGTGGAAGGCTTGCTTTTAGAAATCCTTCCTGTCTTAAACCTCTGTACATTTTCGGATGGATTTACATCTTTTTATTATCACCATCATTGCTATAATGCTGTGGGGGAGAGAGGATTACTGGCCCTTTTATCACATTTTCTTGTTCCAGTTTCCTGTGAGACAAACTGGGAGCAAATTTAAAAACTGTGACCTCTTGTATATATGTACTTTCTTAACTAAGCTGTGAAATAAATAATAGAAATGGTCAAACTGTGTCATCAAAAAAGAAGTCCTTCTATTGTGCATTAATTATTTCTGAGGGAGTACACAGTGGAAATATTTGGGTAAGTTCTTGCCAAGTGTCAGGGTTAAACAGTGTAGCTCATTATACAAACTGTGCTCTTTATGCCTTTGTTTTTAAAGTCTGTACTAATTATGGAGACATTAGTAAGATTAGATGTCCCCAGTTGTGCCAGTTATGCAACAGTACATCCTAATTTTTGATATGAGTATGGTTTCAGTTGAAGCATATATCTAGTGGCTGCTACCCTTCCACATTTCAAGATACAGCCTCTGACAGACTCTAAACATGTGGTTGGGCTTCATGTTATGTCTTCATTTGCTCTCACACAAAAGTTCTCCACCTTCCCACAAATTGCTAAACAATTACTTTGCTTATCATCTGAAATGTGCATCATAATTTCATCACTTTCAATCTGAATTCTTGTTGAAGATCATGGGTTCCTTTGATCTTCAAGAGATGAAAGTAAAATTCTCAGTATGTTTTTATTGGCACCTTTCCAGCTTTCCTTTCTTGTTCTCTATAGCCAAACAACTGCATACCAACTTTAAAATGCAGAACTGTCACTATTTTAAATACTCAGTGCCATTTGCTTTTAATTACTGCATATTTAAACATAAAATTCTCAATTTCCAAAGATGATATAGGCTTATATGTATTCTAATTAGGCAAAATAATTCATTTTGACTACATAATAAAGTAAACAAAAAGAAACTAAAGTGGGAAATAAGTGCACAGAAAAAGCTACTTTATGAGTACATCAGGAACTTCTTAATTTAATAATAGAAAGTTAAGAAATGTCTTAATTGAAGTTGCCTTTTCAACAAATGTTTTATGACCATCTTTGGTTGCATGTGTGAGTGACTGTAGAAAATGATTACTGGCTCAAAACAACCAGAGACAGTGAGGCAGAGAGACACAGAGAGACAGAATGCATGTGTGAGTGTGTGTGTGTGTTTGTGTGTGTCTGTGTATGTAGGGGCAAGGCAAGCTCTGTAAAAATGGAATGGTGTTCTGGCCCACACTCTGCCCCCCTTGGAGCCTCTAGAGCAGCTCTCAGTCACTGGCAAACCTGAAGCAATCCCCCACAGCCAACCTCTGGAGTCTCAAAGTCCCAAAGGTACCCAGATGACCAGAAGCCCCATCTGCAGGGAAGAGGCAGCCACAGGACACCAGAGCAGATAAAAACCACAAGTTCACAAAGATACACATGGTTTGTTCCTGTTTTCCTTGGATTTTATGGCTGTTGAGAAAATGGTGGATCCAAGGGCAGTATCTAGATCACCCTTTTTATCTCTTTCTCTCTTCTCCTAATTTCCTCTTGAAATCTGAGAACTTTAAGGTTGGATGGGATGAGTTGGCTAAGTCAGTGCTTTGTGAAGTGCTTTATTTTGATTTAATATTTACTTTATATTTTGCCAGGTTCCTGATCTTTTAAAGTTTGCCGTTACAGGTTGGTTCTCTAACCACCCAAGAACTTTTTTCAAGTTCTTTTTTGCACCACCTGAATTAAAGAGGTACCTTAAGTCTCTTTTAAATAAACTTGCTAAGTGGGGCCTTACAGCATGACTTTACAAAATATTTTGTGGTTTTTTGTTTTTATGTTTTTTTGTTGGTTTTTCTGTTTGTTTGTTTTTTTGTTTTGTTTTGTTTTTTTTTTGGGGGGGTGGTTTTTTGGGGTTTTTTGGGTTTTTTTGCAACTATGGGGAAAAATTACTTGAATACATTAGTCTGATTCATCTGTAAAAAAGACCTCTTTATTCAGAGATATAATAATATTTTGGGAAAAAATAGTGTGACAAAGTAAGTAAAAATTATTTGATATGGTTAACAACAAAAGTACAAGTTTAATTTAAACATCATTTTTTCAGTGATTTCATAACCTTGAGAGCTGCAATTAACAACTTTATTCTGTCTTTATTTGACTCACCTTTCAAGACTGATTTCAAATACTCTCATAAAAAGTTTTGTATGGATTACAAGAATAGTATGAATTTGCAGAAATGGTAGCATATAAGGGAGTCTTTGTAGGACATGATCAGGTTTAAACAGGGGTCCCAGAAATAAAGAAGAATTTAACAGGATTTTTCTTGCAGTAGTTTTCTTGCACTTTTTTCTTGCAGTTGTTATATCAGCACACAGAAGCCAAGTTTTCTCATTGGCTTAGTGAGTCTAAGTTTGAAGGTTTACCTCGTGGTGTGACAAAAGTGACTTAGATGCTTCCCCTGAACCTCCTGACTGTGCAGCCCCACAGATTTCATGGTGAATTCAAGCTGAGACTGAGAGTTGTAAGAATTTTCCTGGGCAGTCCACACTCATTGCAAGAAGAAGGTTTGTGAGGTTTACAGCAGCTCATCCTCACATTTCAGTTTATTTTAGTACATGACCCTGGTTTATTTACCAACAGGCCAGCTTTTAATGCCATCAAAAGCTCCCAGTACTAAGTCTGTATGCCCAGAAGTTTCCATTTTCTACACTGCTTCTGCTGGCACAACAATTAGAGGTTTCTGTTCTCCAAAACCTATGAGACCAACTAAAGATGATATATGTATCCTCAGCAGAGGCCATAATATTTGCAAACCCTCCCCCAGTGGTTTGGCTTCTGAGCAGTGCTTTCATCTGGAGCCTATGGTCTGACATCACACTTCAGCACTTGTAACCACAAGTACTGAGAAATTAAAATTTTCCAGACAGCTCTAGTCAAAGTCGCTATACTGGCTAGCCAGCCTCATAGACATAATCTGTGGTTCATATGCCAGATACCACTGAGACCCATGGCAGCCACCTTACAGTCCCTGTTGATACCTGTCCAAGCCCAGGCTCTCCCTGCTGGGAGATACTGAGCAGCCCATATGTGTTCAATTTTAACAAGAAACAGCCCCCACGTGCAATGGAGATCTCCTCTCCTTCATCAGAAATACAAGTAGAAAATAGTCTGGCAAAAAAGGAAAACTCCTTCCAGACTGCACAGCCACTGCTGCCAAAGCCCCAGTCCTGGGCTAAAAAAGCTGCTGCTGGCAAATCCATACCTACAGTGCTGCTAATACAAGGAGTCAGGCAGTGTCCTGAGGTACAACCTCGTACCAATAGGTCAGGGGGCAGCTCATAAAGTGTGGAGACAGCACAATCATTTGTAGCTGAGGACACTCTTTATGTGCTGCAGCATGGGCACACTGGGGCACTGCTGCTGCAGCCAAGTCACAAAGGACACTGCAGGATCTGCAGGTGAGTGGATGTGGGGAGCCCAGACTACCATGCCTGTATCATCCCTCCATCCCATTCCTCGTTCCTGCTCCAACCTTCTGCTCCTCATCATGTAGTGCTGGCACAGCTGTGGCTGGGTGAACACCCAGCACCATAAGATGCTCAGGCAGGCTCAGAAAGGCTAAAAATTCCACAGATTTTAGCACATAAAAGACAACCAAAAATATAGATCAAACATTTTCTGAAACTCAAAACTCTCCTAACTGGCTATTACAGATGAAAGTGACTCTAGATTAAAAGAAGGGACCTCTGACAAGGTTGAAAAAGCTGACTGATTCCATCCCACTGTGTTGTGCAAGAATGTTCTTTCAGACAAAGGCAGCTGTGGTACATACAGTCTTGTGCATGTGGTCACATATATATAGTCGATTATAAAAGCCAGGGGGAATGGATCCTTTGAACCAACAGGTAAAATATCTATGCACATAATTAATCTACATTAAATGTATATTAATATAACCACCATGTGAGCGGCTTGTTGTTACAGAATAAATATTTGCATTTTTAACTGAGAGATAAGTAGTGGAAGTTTTCACCTCAAACTTATTTTATTTTCCGTGTTCTATTTTTCTATAATTCTGATGAGAAATATACTGCATAATTTTGCTCTCAGAGAAATGTATTGTGGGGCTGCACACTGACATTTGTACAATTTTATGCCACATGGCACATACAGAATAGACTAGGGAAATTAGTCTCAGATTTATAAACAAAATTTCTTACACAAGTGACTCAGTTGAATGTGGATGGCCCTTAATGGGAACACATATGTTTATACTAAATAACCTGTAATACCAACTAAGGTGGCACAATTCTCACCCCCATTAGGAAGATTGATTTTGCCTTGGAGTGCCTCTACTCAGCAGAAGTACCCTTCAAGTAAGTTGAAAAGTTATCAGGCATGTAGTGTAAATGAGCAGTGGAGATTCTGGAGATGAAGGAAAACTCCACTATGCCATTAAAAAACATTCTCTCCTCCTTAATATCCTAAACATTCACACATTAAAAAATGTAAAAAAAACCCTAGTGTATAAATATAAAAAGTAAATGTTTCTTATAAATAGCTGAAAAATTAAGACATCAAAAGAAAAAGTCAAATTAAAAACAAACAAACAGAAAGTAAACTCTAGAAATGCTGAAATTTGACTGTTGAAATTGTGAAGAATATGAAGGATTTAGTGACTAGTACAAGACAAGATTAGGGCAAGATTAATTCTGTTGAATTGCTAGCAATACTCCACTCTAAATCTACTCAAAGATCAGATTACGTTTAGATTAAGTATAGGGTGGCTACCAATATGGACAAGCTTAGAAGGTGATTTTGGGTTGATAAAATGCCTAAATGAATGCAATAAAGTCGGCATCATCATTATTTTGGAATGATTTTAAAAACTGTAGTCTAGATACAGACAAAAGACCTGCAAAGCAATTATGCAAGACAAAAAATGTTAATGGAAACCACAGGAATAAAGGTTAGAAAGGAAAAAAAAATATTTTAGCACTTGGTTTGATATTTATCTATCTAAATTAAGCTAATGGATTTTAGTTCTTGTAACCAGTTCCTCAGAATTATAGCACCTATGTCCAATCTTATCTCTTTGTTACCTTTCACGATTTCAGAGAGGGATGAAGTCTAGATACCCAGATGGACTAGATATATATTTATACATACATATAAACCTCATCTTTACTATATAAATATATTGCACATATCTGACTTATGCACTCTAGTATGGTATTATCAGCACTTTGATTCAGTAAGCTCTAAGGAAATATATAATAAAAGAATGTCTGAAGTTTCAATTATTTATCTATGTATTTATTTCCTTTTACTCTATAATGTGTGCATAAATAAAAATTCAAATGTTATGTTCATACACTGTTTAATTTGGGTTGATGAGATGCTGGGAAAGGAAGAATGAGGAGCACGTAAAAAGGTAACAACTGTGCTCCAGTATCAGTTTGTTATGACCAAAGTTGTCAGAACACAGTGAATTCTTTTAAGAGATAAAACTAGATTTATTTGTTTTTTACTCTGGCATAATTTTTTGAAGTTGTTTTACTTATACTTAAACCAGGTGGTAGGATAATAAAATATTCCAATATTCCAAGAAAGGCATTTACTTCTATGGAGTAATTTTTTAGTTTTCTTGAGACACACAAACCATATATTTATATTATTACAAATAAAAAAAACCCTCAAAAAAACAAAAAACCAAAAAACCAAAACAACAACAACAAAACCCAACAAAAATCCATTGCCTTTGCTGCTTGTTTTTTCAATTATCCCCATGGAATATTAAGAAATTGGAGTGGGGATGTGGGTAAACAACATGAAACTTGATGTAATACAACCTGTCATTAGAAAGTAAACACATACTGTCCCAGAGCAGATAAGTCCCAACCCTACTGATTTTTGAAGATGGACGGCAACATGTACTGAACATCAGACAGATCTCAAAACTGAATCTAAGACATGACAATCTCCATAAACCATTTATCAAAAGTCAAATAGGATGATTATTAGTTCAAACACAGATACTGAATTACTTATTGTTTTGAAATGTGAAGAGTAGCAGGAAAAAGGTCCTCTAAACAGTCAGAAAGAAAACATATCAGATGTTGAAGCTCAGTTGTCAAACTTTGGAGCAATAATAATCACAATGGTAATAACAATTATAATAATGATAATGATAATAAAAATAATAAACTTCATTTTTTGTCAGTGTAGTCTTTCAATAGTGGTATCATGAATCCCTTATCCTAAATGCCTGTAAAATGTTGACTGCTAATAATCAGAATGTCATTGACACCAATTTAGGACACAGAAATACTGGACAAGGGCAACAGCTCTCAAGTCAGAAATGGGGACTCTCAATATAGAGTGAAAAAAAAATAAGAGAATGACAGATTTTTTATTTTTAATCTTGTGTATTTGTATTAAAGGGGAACAATCTTTTTTTCAGAATTTGAAGACTTCAAACGATACTGCTGATAATTAAAACATTTATTTATTTATTTACTAAAATCAAAGTCTGCTGTTTAGGAACCACTCAAAGACTTTTCAAATAATTGAATGTACAGGTTAACCATAGTTATTCCTATAAGTATCTGCCTGAATCTTCAGTGAGTGAATAACATAAAATACATCTCTCATTTCTCAGGCAGACATTGCGTCTAATTTTCTGAGGTGGTTACTCTCATTTTTACACAGAGCACAGTAGGATCTCCTGGTAGGAATATGATCCTTTCAACAAACAATCATCTTGCACATTTCTTTAGAGTATTCCAGTAACAAAAGTCTTCACAGCCTAGTGGAGCATTGCATTAGAGATCTTTGAGCAACTTGGTACAACTGCACAGTGATCTGGGCTGTTGAACATACAAATTTTCCAAAACAGCAGGCAGGATCAGCACAGTGCTGTGTCACAGCTAAATAGATCTGCCTTTTAGCAGGGCTTATTAACTCAGAGCAATCACAGTCATCTGTGCACTTATACATCTTCCAGCTCAGGGGTTTAAATCTCTTTTGTTAGCTTGGGGACCTCTGCACTGCAACCTGCTGTGCTGAGGAAATGCCCCAGTCCCTGTGGTACAGCTACAGAGCCAGCAGAGCTCAAGAGGCAGAAACACCTCAATCCTCCCAGCTTATTTTCCCTGCCAACAAAGAGTAATTTGAAGAGCTCCATGATTAGAAAACTCCAAATACTCAGGCTAACAAGTTACTGGTCCTCAAGTTATCTACAAAGCAGCCAGTATTTTGAGGGTATGTTAGAAGTTCTACCAACATTAGGATATATTACAATCTAGACATAAGATAATAATCAGCTAGACTATTAACATTCTCTCCCTATTAGACATCATTTCTCTGTACACTGAGAAAATAGATAAATTTGCATTGCTATCTAGAGTAAAGAGCTCCACAATGTTTGTGTCAAGACAAAATTCTACTTTTAATAATTATCCTGTATATAAGTATTAGTTCTAATGCTCTGCTTAGCATCAGAGAGGGCCTTGGGTTCTCCCTAATTTTTCTTCTACATCTACAGAATATAGATCTAATATAAAATGCATTAGAAAAGTCATACATCCTGACTTTACAAATAAGTTAAAACTTTTCTACCCGTAGATCTTCTGGCTCAGCTTTTGGAAGATAGCATGGTGTACTTACTATTATCATTACTTAGTGTGAAAAACTTACTCTGCAATTTTAGAGGTAGCTATTGAAATATCAATTAATGAGCAGTTTTTATGTCTGTATACTTCTGGTACTTCTAGTTGATTTATTCAGACTTCACTCTGCATATCTGCAGGGAAAGTTTATTTTCAGCAAGATCATGCACCCTGATTATTTAAAAAACTGCAGTGCAAAGGATTTGGGTTAAAAAAACAGGAGATTTGATCCACCATTGCCAGATGTGCAAGCATTTTCAAACACAATTGCTGCACCTTCACTTTTTGTTAGAAGGTTATCTGAGAAATCTGAAATACTACATATGAAAGAAATGTATCACCTTTCAGTCAGTAGTTTTTAGGTTTTTTTTTTCCTGTATCCATGGAGTAGAACTAGGCAGATACTGAAATATTCAACTTCTCTTTCTGCCTGACTAGTTTTACAAATACATAGCCCAGACACAAGGACAGTATACTGTTTTTCTTTCAGAGAGCATTGCCTGTAAAAGATATCATTTACAGGAATAATGTAGAGAGAATGGGAAATGTGTTCTGCTTCAACTACCAGCTCTAATTCAGCTTTCTAGAGCTATTGCTTTGATACTGCATTAGGAAAACTGAAGTCCTGAGCCCAGTTCCCTTACTGCTTGCAGTAGGCATTACTGTGACAGGCTGGTGTTCAGTGTTGCTCAAAAACAGCATAATGAAATTGAACTGTTGATAGGCAATATGGACAACGAACAGTAAAGGCTACAAGCTGGATATTTCTCAGCCAAAGATGAAACTACAGGACTGCATTTACACTTCTTCCAAAACTAGAAAGGAACAAATAAATAGATTACCTAAAGTTTATTCCAGAAACGTGAGTTGAGCATTGAAACATGCTATTCAGCTGTTTGGACAGACGATATTACAGAAAGATCAACCATTAAAATTATCATCTTTGATTTCAACAGAATATATTCTAAAGAGAAGTAAGTACGGGAAAGTATTTTCTGCGGTTGCAAATAAAAATGAGGCTGAAGCTACTGACAGTATTTTTTTCTTCTCTAACTCTGTCTTGCTTAAAGCTCTTTTCATCTTCATTTACTGTCATGGCCCTTTGGGCCTTTGTGAAACTACTGATTTAAGTGACAGGCACAGAAGCCCAAGCTAGTAGATCCAGAGGCAAGATCATGGCACAAGGTGGTTCATAAATAAATGTAAGAAAAGCAGGTACCTCTTGGGTCTGTGAGATTTGCAGCTACCAGATTCTCATTTAGGAGAAAAAGATAAGTCTTAAGTTTTCAGTAAGCACAGCTAATGAAATGGGTCCTGTCTGCAGGACAAAATGCAGACCTACTATCCTCCTGCAAAATAGAGCATAGTCTGTATAGAGCATAATTATGAAAACTGGTCTTCATCAGAAGGAGCTAACTATTTATCCCAGATATGCTGCATTGAATGTGAGTGCTGGACATTGTAGCTATGATCCTTCAGCTCTAAAGATCCTGTGCTCTAAGCTTCACAAGCCCACCCCCACTCCCCAGGTTTTCCAGCTGCAGGAGCCCCTGCTTGGTGCTGACACAAGAGTTTATACAGCCACAGAATGGATTGGATTGATGAACTAATTTATCCTAAATTATCCCTGAAAAAAAATGTTTGAGCTCTTTTACAGCTGGATCAATTCCCCAGTTCACCATCTAAACAGCTGGATGCAACTGTGGGTAGCAGCAAACACAGAAGGCAGATTGATATTGGGAAAAATTGCCTGGCATTAGGGTGGATATATGCTGATGCAGCCATCAGCAAATGTGAATCTCATCCTAGAAAAGAGAAATGCAGCCTAGGAAATACAAAACAGATAAACTCAATGCTGTGATAAAAAATCTGATATATCATGCATTTAATAAATTTGGTTATCGTGACTAAGTTCTAAGGTTGCAACCTTTTCTGCAAAATTTAAAGCAATTAAGGATTAAGTTTGATTCAGTCATCAACCATGACTACTACTGTGTTGTTTATCAGAAAAAAATGGCTGCTCAACATCATTCAGTAAATGCAAATTTAAACATATAAGAGAAAATGTCATTTAAATCAACAAGCATTACAACATAAATATTTATCTTACTATTTTTATTTGATGAATAATGCTACATACAGACACAGTGCATTTGAGAAGGGGAAAAAAAGGACAAAAATCTTCAGTGAGGGAGTTTACGGTACTTAAGTAGTAATGTGATAATTACCCATGCATAACCACTCAATTATAAATATGGAAATGCTTAATTAATTAATAGATTAAATTAATCATGACACAGAAAGATATCAAAGGCTACATTGCAGCAGTTAGCTAGAAGTTTGTGGTTTGTGTACAGCTGCTGTGATCCTGGAAAAGTTTAAGGTCAAATTATAACTAATAGCACTAGAACTTCTTATCAGAACCCTCTGATTTATAAGCATAGTACTGAGGGATTTCTCCTCACACACACTCTTGAGATGCTTTATGCTGGTTTTGAAGGGAGATGAGATCTTGGGTTTTTCAGATTAGTTAAGTAAGACCATATGAAAAGGTTTTTGTCTTTTTCCATGCTCCTAACTGTGGGAATACTGTATTCCTCAAGGTCTTCAAGAAGAGAGAAGTTTGAGTAAAAACATTGTGTATCATCTATACCTCATGATGTTTCTGCAGGCAAATGAGGACTATGCTAGGTATATGATATATACATATTATTTAAATTTTTATTACAATTAAATTTAAACTAAATTCTGCTCTCAAAAAATCTGCAAATACACATTTATGTCTTGAAACCAATCACTGTGGCTCCACATTACCTTTATTTATATCTCTGCCACTGTTCCAACTCATGATTTTGTTGGAATGAATATTTGTGGAAACTAGGAGTTTTTATCAAATATTAGGGAAACTGATAAAATTTAACCTTGTATCTGTACTTCTGCACTTATCTTGACCATCTGATTCTGGGTGCATTATTGATCCATACCATATGACATGTCTAAACTGACTGAGAGTTTCACTATCAAGAACTAACTGAGAAAACCAAAACAGAAGCTGCAGTAACAGATGTCACTGCAGCCTTTTCTGGAGAAAAGCACTAGGTGAGAGTTGTATGTTGTGTTTGGTTTGGGCAGTGGTGTCCAAGCAGAAGCTATGTAAGATAGTTCTCTAAGGTTTCCTGAAGCTCAATATAGGCAAGACTGAGGCCAGAAAATTGAGGGTGGAGAAACAGATTGAGAAAGATAAATATTGCTTTCATTGATTTAATAGTTAACTACCATGCTGTAGTTACCATCAGGATCTACTGGCACTTACAACAGAGGCATGAGTTTAGACTTCCAGCTGGCATTACACAAGTGCTCCAGTCAGCTTTTTATCTTCTGCAGTTATTTTGTGATACAGATCCATTGTTTCACACTGGGGCTCTTTTCCCATGGACTGGATAACTGCATTGTACAAATTATACCTTGCATTTAGCATGATCTGTTGTATAGTTTGCCATATTACCTTATTACATATAACACAAATCAATAGTAGAATACAAGAGTATTTGACATATGTCAATATTTTTCACTGAAATTCACACAGAACTGTACCAGATTTTAGTACTATTCAAAAGGTAGGTATTCAAAACGAGGAACATATTCAGAGTCTGACAGTGCCCAGTTATATTTTCATGGAATTCATAGATTTGCCTATGAAGTATAGAAAGTTGAAATGGCCTATGAGAAAAAGTCACTTTATTCTTCGTATTCTGTATTATCCATTACATCAATAGGAATGTTTTAAATTATATTCTTTCTTAATAAAATAGAAAGTCAGTAGCTGGTGTTTTATGATGCATGCTGTGTAATTTTGAAACTGCCATCCTTTTTTGGTCATATTACAATGCTGTGATTATTCAGGAAAAAAATATGTAAAAAAATATAGAAAATGTCTGTTTATAAAAAGAATGTGAGCTTATAAATAATGAATTAAGGAAAATGAAGTTCATATAGATCAGGTCATAATTATATTACTGAGATTTATATTAATTACATTTGTTCCATACTGTCTATTCATCATTACAGTAAGTAAACAACTCAAAGACATAAATATTTAAAGTTAATTTTAAAAAGGCTTGAGATTTGATGTATTTTTTTAAGCTGTCAAAAAATTCAGAATTCTAAATCTTGGGTTTGAGATTTCTTTTCTACAATCTACAGGAAGATTTATGCCAGTAATTGAATAATTAATATGTCAAAATAAGTCACATAATTTCATTTCTTATCACAACAATATATGAATTTCAGAAAAAGTGACACTGCTTGTTAAAGTCAGAAATTGTTTGTAGTAACAGTAGTTGCAGTAACCATTGTTATGACAGCAATATTTTCAAGTAGCTAATTTAATATCACTTAAAAGGCTTGCTAACACTGAAACTTTTCAATTAGTTTCATGTTAAGAGTCTGCTACTCTCACTTCAAACCCTGCTGGACCACTAAGACAGGGCCAGGATGTGTGTAGTTTTGAATCTACCAGAAGAGTCCTCATTCCAAAGAAGGGTAAATGTGTTTGAGTAAATGTACACCAGGAAAGGGAAAGAAAAGGGAAAAGGAAAAGGGAAAAGGGAAAAGGGAAAGGGAAAAGGAAAAGGGAAAAGGGAAAAAAAAAAAGGGAAAAGGGAAAAGGGAAAGGAAAGAGAGTAACAATCATGATATAATTGTAGGGTTTTTTGCCTATATGCAACTTCATCAGTGTCAGTTCCCAGGGATTAATAATTCAGTACTTGCCAAATAGGATTGAAACATTCAATGGCCTTAATATGGGATACCTAAAGGTACAAGCTCCATTTTAATTACCTCCAAAAAGAAAAAGTCACAAAAACATCCACATTCCCATGTTTTGCTGTAAGTGGATGCCAGTTTTTAAAAAAATAACTTCCAGTCTTTACCTTCAAATAATTTATCTAAATAAGTTCTATCAGTAAAAATCACACTACTTCTGCAGCATTTCCTTGTATATGTAGCTTGAAATTAACATGTATCCATGTTCAAAAGCTATGTTCAGAGCAGCATTAGAAAAATTAGAATATTACATGAGAAGATGTAAACTATGCATACAGTGGAAAAAACACAACCACACTGTGGATATTGACTTGAAATTTTCTATTGCTTATTGTACAAGCTAGAAATTATAGCAAAAATAAGCACTAAAATCTGATATTTAAAGAAGTCAGCACTATGAATAATACAATTAATACAAAACAAAAGACAATGTGATTTTTAAAATTTATTTTCAAATATTTTCAAAATTTTAATTCTTGGAAATTATATAAATTATTTGATTACAAACTTGTATGCAAAAGAGAACTAAATTTATTCATATTCATGAGAGAGAACCAAAGAAATGAAAGTTAATACTCATTCTTATATTGAGTTTCCATGTCATCTCAATGCTGGAAAGAAATCATCATTTTCTTTACCAGGAAGGACAAGAATATCAAACAAATACACTTTCTTTGGTTCTTCTGTTATCTGCATTGTGCTGGATACTTTAATGACATAATTGGATATGACTTATATGCTCTGCTTGCCATTCTACAGTTATTTAAGTGTGCCATTATAACTCTGAAATTAGCTGAAGCAATCATATAAATCATACAGAATATAACATTGTGATATGCATGTTATGCTATATGGTGATTAGCTTGGAAGCAGGGCCAATGACCATTTGCATGGTAATGAAGCATTCTTTCATAAAGATGTCAAAAACAATCTAAGAGGCTAATGAAATTTTATGCAAACCACCTGCTGGTCACCTTCACTTCAATTAAATGCCTTTTGGGGAAATGGAAGAGTCTTTCTTATTAAACACAAATTAAGATGCAGATAAACACAAGGTAAGCAATAAGTAATGTACAGAATGCAGTGTGAAGGAATAAGACCACATGTGCTCTATAGAAGATTAACCCTGTTTGCTCTATAAAAGGATAAGTTTTGTTATTTTTGAATACTCAAGGGAAAGTAGAGGCAATCCTGTGTGACTTCTGCCAGTAGTATTGCTATGAAAATGCCTAAGTTCAGATAAATAATTCCCTCGATCTTCTGGATTCTGCACTTGAAACAGGAATTTTGGTTTCTGTAAATGGGTCAGTTCCAGATCACAGAAAATTAAGGGACAGAAAAAGAAAGAACAACCAAACAAATACATGAGCAAACAACAAAAATATTGAGAATTCGAATTTTACCCTATAAAAGAATAGGGTGTGTCCTTCTGGCTAGAGCATTCTCAAGGGGACAGACACTCAGAACTGCAGCATTTCATCAAACACCATAGGAAAAAAGGCTGTGTTTTTTTAGACATATTTATACTTTAGGTAGGCAGAAGCATTAACAACTCCACACTGTCATACAATATCATCATGAGTCAATTTTCACACAAAATTTTATACAGGTATCCAAACTGCTTCATATGTTAAAAGTGGAAAACTGGGCAATATCACGCAGTAAGGGTTCTTAGCAAGTTGTGGGTTAAAAGATAAAGCACTTGGGAAGAAAGGAGTAAATAAATGATCACTTTTCAGACACATCTCACAGGGATTTTTGCTCTTCACCATACTGAAAATTAATACATAGACAGGGGTAATTAGTAAAATGACCAAGTTTCCTGGTGATTCAAAATTCCTGAGGACAATAAAAACTGCTGTCTCTAAAGAGCTACAGAGACTATCACGGTGTCCAGAGATTAAGTGATAAAGTATTAGATGATATTCAGGAATGATAACTTCAAAATTACACATATGATGAAAAACAGTCCTAAACATATGCAGTGGGTAATATGCTTTTAGATACCTAATTTAAATAGGAAAGAGATGTGAGAGTCATTTGGAAGAGCATTAACCCCAAAAATAGACAAAATGAAGGAATTATTCAAAAAGTAGAGAATTAAACACCATGCATCATTACAAAACTGCATAAATCTATGCTGTGTCTTGACTGCTGAGTGAGAATTTGGACCCTGCCACTCAAAAAAGTTACAGAGGAAACAATTGCATTTTTCATGAATAAAGAAAAATGGACCTTACCTTTTAAAAGAAACTGTGAAAGGAAAACAACTACACACATGAGGTGTGCAGAAACCGAGTGTTTATGTAATATTTGTGATAAGGAAAGCACTGAAATTAAAGCAAAGAAATCACTACGTAGAACTTTAGGACAAAAACAAATGCTTGTTCCACACTGCAGTCAGACTGTGGAAGACACTTGCTAAAGGAAGTAGTCAAATTATAAATAAATGTCAAATTATAAATAGATACAAAAAACAATTAAACACGGTAATGAAGTAGAAACTGTTTAAAGTTTTTTAAAAAAAGAAAATATCCATATCTTAAGAAGCTTCTAAGCCACAGTGCTGAAAGATGGGTAAGCATTACTGTATGTTTTATATTTCTTGCTTGAGGAATGCTATCAGCTACTGTCATAAAGTAGATAATAGTCTTTCCTGACCTAGAATTACTTACTTAGTATTCTTTAAACTAGCGAGTCATATCCCTTGAGAATTTATATATTCTCATGGGGAAGCAATTGTGAAAGAAAGAAAGGAAAAAAGAAAGACAAACAAAAGGCCTCAATGTTAAAGGATCATGGAAAAACCTTCTTCTTCTTTTTGTTGTTTACCTTAATGTGTTAGTCATTTCAAAGTTGTATCCTGTAACAGTGTTTTTAAGTACTTTTGAAGGTTAGCATCTATTACTACAATGTGATTGTCTATTTATATTTAGGGGAGAAAAATAAGATATTTTAAGTCTTAAATAGCAACGTACTATAACATTTAGAGAAGCATTTGAATAAGAGAATCTTCTATGTTCTGGCTACACATTTATGAGTACAAAATAAGTAGGTTATTCGGTTGGTTTACTTGTGTGCTTAAATCCCTATCTTTGCTTATAAAAAGTTTTACTTTTCATGAACATATGTATATCTGAAACTTGTGTGTGTGATTTGGCAATCTAGAACATTTTCACATTTGTTCTTTACATCTTTTTAAGTAGTTTGAAAACTTCTTGCTATGAATTTGGAAGACTTTGAAAAGTAACCTTTGCAAGTTATTTTATTTTCTGTTCTGTTTGAATACATGAAAAGATACAAAACATCCCTTAGAATCTGAGGGACAGTTTAATAAACGTGTACTTTTACCTCAATATTTTAGCAGTGATATCAAGCATTGAAAAAAAAAGATTAAAGTAAATAACAATTCCTAAATCTAACATATATAAGGATAAAATCAATCTTCTTATTTTTTAAGACATATTTAGAACTAACACAGAATCAAAAAGTGTAAGCTTGTAAACAAAATTATTTTTACCTGGAAGGTCATTCAGTGCTCCTTGAAAGGGAAGAGAAAGGAGAAGTGGATCCCTTCTCATAAGAGTTTTAAAGGTTGGGACCTACATGAAAAAAATATTTGGTTTTGCAAGCTGTGAGTAGAAGTTTATGTCTACTGGATTTAGCAAATTAACATAATTTGAGATTTTGCCCAGAGTTGTAAGTAAGGTTATCCTTGACTGAAAAAGTGTGTTATAGTTTATGGTAGAGGAAAATAAAGAATGTTTTCTCTCTAGCCTTCCTACAGCTAGAAGGGATGTAAAGTGCTTAAATTCTATTTTTCCTCTTTCCTAAAGAATTGGTGTTGCAATAATGTAGAGATAAAAAAAAAAAAAAAAAAAAAAAAAAGTATATTTACAGAGAGAAAAATTTATCGTCATGTTTTGAATCATTCCCTAAATACAGGTCTTATCCTGGGATTGAAATATTGACAATAAATAAAAAGGATTTCCTCCACAATTTTCCTTTCCCTGTTTAAACGCTCAGCAGCAGCTCATTCATGTTTCTGGTGCCTCCTTCCATGAATAACTGATGTGCACATGGACCATCTAAGGAACCAGAATCTAGATTCCCTTTTAACAAATATTCTTTTGCAGGCTTGTAAAAGTTTCATGTCTTTGTGACCTTACATCCAAATCATTGCAAAACATACTCCATTGATGTAAAGATGACCAACTTAATTCACTCTGTTTTCCCACTATGAAAATGTCACCACGATCATATTGTGATAATGGAAATATTTTCAGAATATCTATCTAAGCTACAGCCTAAAACAGAATGGAAAGTTTCCTCTCAAGTGTGAATAACATTGACCAGAAATTAAAGAAATCTGTATTCTCCTGGCATTATAAGTAGTATGCTTGCTCTATAGAACAAGTGACACTGTTCCTGTCTACAATTATCCAGGCATTACAAATACTGTTTAAAGCAAAGCAAAAAGCATATAATAACTCACTGGACTTTCTGTTAAAAACCCCCAAACTTCTGCATTTATATTCATCTGGTGCACAGCAACACATCTCTCCATTTCATCTGCAAAAATATGTAAATTCCAGGCAATAGAAAGTGATTAGGAGATGTTGGGATTGCCAACATTATCTACCTACTGAAAATTACATTAACATAGAAAGATAGGTTGTGAGGAATATTAATGGATTTACAAAAGAATAATGCCCCCAGTAGTCTCTCCTTAGTTTGACATCTCTGAAAAGAGTGAGAGAAAACACAGCCACAACCCATTAAAAACTGATCACAAATATAAAAGAGCATTTATCTATAAGCTTCTATATATCACAAAAGTTTATTGAAAACAAGCCTAATTACCACTGGAAAAGTTTTATTCCCTAGAGGTTACTTTCATTAATAGAAAAAGAAACAGAGGTCTACGTGTTTACTGAACACGGGCATGCTCCAGAAATCCTGCTCTTATCAAAAGAGAAACAAAATCAAATTATGTTGAGGTTCAATGAGTGCAGAAACTTGAGTAATCGTTAACATCTATTTACCACTTGTCTTTTCCAAGACAAGTTTCAGAGCTTGTTGGGTTTGTTCTGAAAACTCCTCTGAAAACAACATGAAAAACTCAGCCTTGAGTTTATCAACTGGATTTTTTTTTTTTTTTTTTTTTTTAACATCCTGTAACTCTTGAGATTATAAGGTGGTTGGGGAGGAATAGAAAAACTTGCGGATCAAACCTACCCAGCGTAATTTACAATTTTCCATTTTTGTTCCCTTTTCTTCTTCATGTTTGTTGCATTACCCTAGGTGAAATGGGAGATTCCCTTTTCTCTATGTAAAGATGGGGAATAAACAGTGCTTCAAAGATTTTACTGTCTGAGCACCAAAAAATACAACTCCTGGAAAATAAATTACCAATACTTAACAGTTTTCTATCCAAAGTAGAGATAAGAAGCTAAGTAATTTTCAATGGCTATTTAGCTGCTTACTTCCCACTGGCTTTTCAATATTGGTATAATTTTAAATTCGAAATTAGAAGGAAAATCAGATTACCTAAGGTCCTTTCTCTCAATATTTTTGTTACCAGAAGTTTCATTAACTGGAATGATAAGTGCAGAAAATATCTTTGATGGTGAAAATAATTAAGGAAGGAAAGAGAAACATTTCAGCTTCTTTATAAACATAAGCTTTTGAAAAATTAGGGCTAGGCCGCTAAAATACTTTTTTAGAACACAGAGATAATAGAAATATGTAGAAAATAATTTAAAACTGGTTCTAATTTTTTTTCTCCACTCCATTCACCTCATAAATATTATCTCTATATCTTATATCTTTTAGAAATGTAATAAATCTCAGGCTTAGTTCAGTCAGATTTGCTTCCTGTGATCCTACCTATGTAATGTTGTTCCTCTTAGTACCAAGCACTAACCAGTGCTTTAAGCCTAAAACATTGCTGCTGATGATATCACCATTAATCAGGAATGATTCACTAATCCTGGCTCCTCCACCCACCCACACAACACGGTCGATCAAAGTGAGGTTAGACATGCATTGCAGCAGATAGAAAGAAATATTGTTGCTGCTGCATTAAACAGACACATCATCTGCAGCAGCAACAGGCAGTATCACTGACACCTTCACAAGGTAACATTCTGCGCTCTCACAGAAGCCTGGGAGTTTAATGTTGCTGGTAGTCATTGTTTCCAAGGAAAATAATTGCCATCCAGTCCCTACAAACTGGTGTGACCCCAGCTTGTGAAACCACACGCTGCTCATTGTCTGGGAGGATGATGCATGTCACTACTAAGCACTCAATTTCTGGTTCACAAAGGAAGGATCTTAGAGTGTATTCACATACCAGAAAATTACATGTTAAAAGCTTGGCTGGCAGCACTGCCCTTTTTGATCATTAATTAATTGCAGTGGCTTTCTTTAATGAACGATTCCCACCTGCTTTTTGTTTGTTTCTTTTTTCTTTTCCTTTTATTTTTTTTTCTTTTTCACTGCAGAGCAAGAAAATCAGCTTTTTTCTTCTACTTTCAAGAAGGAAAACCTAATCTGCAAGTTAAGTTAGCGTTAAACTAGGCCTCTATATTTGTACTTCTACAGAGAATGAGAAGGGAACAACTTTTATCTGCCCAACAGTTTAAGAGGCTCATGTAGTTTAATGCCTGATTATGACACGTTGAAAATCTTAGACTGTGTGTAAATAGTGACATGTGGGTTGCTACCTTTGTATGGAATCAGTGGGGCTGTGAAGAAGAATAATTTCCTACCATGTAGATAAAAACAGATACTCTGTATTACTCTTGCTCAAAGGGCAGCATTTTATTCAATGCAACAGACCCAATCCTACAATTACTATGACCAAAAAAAAAAAAAAAAAATTATTTGAGAAATATGCCTGCAATGATAGAGGTCCTCAAGGAGTAGGAGGGCATATTCCACCTTCCAGTTTCTTTCAGTTCATGTAGGTATAAACATGCTACACTGTACTCAAACCATTTTAAAATGCTTTTAAAACTTGGAGGTCAAGGCAACTGATCTCATCTCCACTGATGATCAAATCCTGAAAATTTATATTAAAAAAAACATTAAATTCTTAGCTATTTGTAATAATATTTTCAAGATGAGAAAAATATAAGCACACTACAAAATAGTTGTCTGCCATGAGATCAAAATCTGCCTGTTCATGAAAAATAATCAAGGCATTCTACTCTTTGTTTCTGTGAGGACATCAGAAAAAAAGGGAAAAAAAAAAAAAAAAAAAAAGATATAATGTATAACTACTTACAAGGGAATCTGTTATGTTGCCACAGAGGCACTCCCCAGACTCTCTGGCACCTTCATAAAATGTGGCAAAAACAGCTGAATGACACCTTTAACATGAAAGGACCCCAGGCTGTGAACTGGAGTGCAGTGGACAGAAACACACACACAGACCTGTGTTCAGAGAAAATGTTATCTGGAAAATTCCTTGAGCCACAGGAAAATCAGTCCAGTCCAATGATTCAGTCACTCATTGTGCAAAATTACTGGAACTATTTTTCTGCTGCTCCTTTTGAAGTCTTTGTTCCACTGCCCAAACATCTAAGGATTAAGGAGACCACAAAAATGAGTAATTTCTCTGCAACTGATTGATGACTTTTTGACATTTAGGTCTGTGATACACACTAATATTCTTTTCTTTTTCAACAATATTAATAAATGAAAATAGAATATTTCTTTAAAATTTCAATGTCATATTTCTGGCATATACCCATTTTAAAAAAATATTACTTTGATTTTTTAAACATAGATCTTATTTTCTAGGGCTATATTAAACTACTGGAAACAAATCTGTAATTAGGTAGGATTTTAAAATGGTTTCAAGATATCCTACATCAAATTTTGATGCCACTAGGCACACGGCAGTCTGACATTTTCCAAGAAAGGTGAAAAAAAAATTCTTTCTTATTAAGTCAGTTTGCATTTGGAGATTATTTTTTGGGGAAGTTGCGTGTATTTCCATTATGAGGAGAAAAGGAGAGGATAGAGCTGAGTGGAGAAATGTCTACATCTTTTAGAGTCCCATATTGTCTTCTATATTACTGTAGATGACAAATCTACAGTAAATTTGTAAATATTGTGAAGATTTTTTTTTTTTTAAATCTCTATAGGGTAGCTGTAATCTTTATCATGTAGAAATTATGTGCATTTTCCCACAAAAGAAGAAGCATTAGACTTGGAGTACTCACAACAAAAGAATTCAAAAGTCATGACACAGAGGAAGAACAATTATTATGTTAATGGAATAGAAAGTTTATCACATGTCTGTATGTGGTGGAATTTTAGGACTGACAAAAACCAAGTTTTCTCTGTGAGACAAATCTTTAAACCAAATATATTCCTTTTACGACTTTACTAACATTTCTGGAGTCATATCAACAATGAATGTGGTCTTCTTTATGCAGGTGTCAAGAGAGGTGTCCTTGTCATGCAAGAGACAGAAACATACCACACTACTCTTACATTTAAAATTTTCTGTTCACTTTTTGTCCATATTTTAATTCCCTTGCAAGCTTCTCATATCTGTAATCTATCATTCCCAGGAACTAAAGTAAATTTTCTCAAGTTGAATCATATAGACCACAGGAAGTTCAGCTGAAATTCAGTAGAACATGCCAGGATAAGTCCAATAAATATATTTTTCTAATATCTAGCAAAAGATCACAGGATTTCACTACTTTAGCAGGGAGTTGTCAGGACTTGTTTGGTTTATCTGGAACTGAGCACTTTCTATCTTTTATTTGACAACAGCTGTGCAGTGGTAAGATACTATGACCTGATTTTTTTTTTTTTAACTTTGGGCAGTTGTGTGTTGTAATCTTTAACGTTAGTTACTGGATAGGAATAACAAATATTTAGCCAGTGGGGAGCAAGCTATTTATGAACCTAGAACAAAACACAATGAGGGAATGGAAAGATGCTGGGGGATACCAGGGACCCCAAACTGTAAGCCCAAAGCACAGTGGCCAGTTGCTGATCAATAAAGAAATACAACCTTGTAGGCAGTGACCATATATGGATCCTACCCTGAGGCAAAAGAAATCCCTGCCATATTCATCCCAACAAACGGCTTGGGATGTTGATAAATTACTTTAGCTCAAGTCCTACCCCTCCTTGAAGCTGCTGACTTTGAGATCTAGAGAGACGTTTAGCAGGTGAATTTACACTGGAGGAAAAGATTAGATGAGAGATGCTTATGGATATAAATCATGAGTGTATTATTAGCTATAAGACTTAGTATCTTCGTAAGCACACTAATAATAAACAGTAGCAATTTGGCTAGACTGTTCAGACATTATTAGACTGACAATAATGTCTTAGATATGTTTCCTTTTCCCCACACAAGATTAATAGCAACTTCTAAACTCTGATATGCAATACCCATCACAAAAGAAGAACTCTGGATCATATCAGAGGATGCTGTTGAAGACAGAGATAATACAGTGCACCACTGGTTGTTATTTTGTATAGCAATGGTGACAGCAAAAGTGACAATTTATTGTCATTCTCTGTTTCCATCTAGTCCTCCTCCTCCTTTCTCGATTACTCCAGTGCTTATCTCTTTAAGCTTAGTCACCCATTTCCCTAGTTTTAGTTAGTTTTATTCAAAATTTTGTCAGCTGTTCTCTGAATTATTCTAGATAATGTCAGAAGACAAAGTGCTTGAAGATTATTATATTCTATGCTTTCTGAGTTAAAATTACAGGCTTTATTTCTTTTGCTGGTGCAACTATCTTTATCAATTTTGGCTTGAGAAAAAGTACAAAAACTCAAAAATCTATAGAGATGGTCAAACAGGTTTATATTTATACTCCCCTTGAGACAAAGCAGGATTGAGAGAATCAGAGATATAAGAACTCTGGTTGTACCTCCACAAGGGATCCATATCAAATTTGGAACTCCTTAAGCTGCACTCCCAGTGGCCTTAACCAAGACAGAAAGGAAAGTGGAGATATCAAAGTGGCATGAGGGCAAAGAGTGTTCTTTTAAAAAAATGGATTTTATTTTAAGAAACAACGCTGACAGCAAAAATATCTGCCAGAGTGCTGGTAGTGATGGTTATTGCTGCTGCCTGTTATAGCTACATGTTGGCTGCTTTTCTGTCAGATCTCACACAGTGAAAATAGCATCACTTATTTTTATGCAGTATGCAGTGCAAATACAATAAGGACATAAAAACAGACACCTTAAAACTCTTTGTGTCTACAGTACTCACAAAAGAACTAGGAGAGTCAAGTTTTTTTGAAGAGCACTTTATTTTGAATCTCAAGAATTCTTGGAAAGGAAGTGACTGCTCCCTTAAAATGCATCTTGTCAAGCTCTATACATGCAATCATTTTGTCAATCGGAATTCTCCTGTTTTCAGTATCCCTGCTTTAATTGTGGATGAGACACTGGTCCCAATGATAGTTTATTTTGCAATAGCCATGTTACTCCACCTCTATTATTGTATTATAGTGTCAAATAAGTCCATCATGTCAAAAAATCCATTTTCAAATTGCAGACAAATTGCTATCTTTTGGACAGCATCACAAGCTCTGGGGGCTGCAGAGAATACAATTGTGGAAACAGCAGAACACATGGCTGCATTACAGACTGCTCTGCTCCTGTTTTTGATTCTGTGAACACTGCTGACATGGTGGCTGGAGTCAAGCAAGATGGTAATGCCAGCATTGAAGTTCAACCAGTACTTTGATTCCATGCCTGCTCCACATGGCATATAAAACAAACATACAATACTAGCTCTTTCAGGAATTTCAAAGGGTTATAAATAGCCGAGAAATGATTGCCAAACAGATTCCAAATATACACCGCCAAAGGAAATGGAAGAGCTGGGATGAGAATTTCTGCAATTTATTCCATTGAGAAAAATGATGTTGAAATAATGTTAAAACATCTTAGAAGAAAAAGAAACATAGCTAGGATAAAGTATGGTATGACCATCTGAACTCTTACAAGCTTAGAAATCATAAAAAGAATGTATTGTAGCCCAGTGCCCTCTGATTCTTCATATTCCTGGTTAAGAATTAGATGGTTTTGAAAGTTTCCAGACTGGAGAAACTTTCCTTTCAAAAAGTAGTTCACACCATCTTGTAGTTGTCTTTCCTTTTCTAAATACATTCAGCTCTGTTAACAACTCTTGCTTTGTACACCTACACTACTCCCTTGGTTGTAGTATAGAAAGTCTGGCCAAGTTTCCTCTAAATACTTTGGATACAATATGCAAGCTGGAATTACAGCAAAAAAGTGAGTTCATGATATTTTAACATAAATATTTTGAATTTTGAGTCAAGATTCTTTCATTCTTGTAGGCAGTATCAGTGCTGAGAGAAGTCATTGGCTACAGCAGTAGTTCTTCTTGTGTGGGCACTAATAATTTTTTTTGTCTCTTCTAACATGCCTTTAATGATGCTGAAACTTACAGAAAATCAAAAACTTTGAAACTATAAATCTGTTGTGAAATTTATTTAAAATTATGAATTTAATTTTAAAATTAGGACATACAATTAACAGAATGGGGAAAAAACCCCAAACAAACAAAAACTGGGAAGATAAAAAGCAGATCTCAGACTTGGTTAGAGCTCCACAGAATCTGAGGAAGACAGCTAGTTAAAACCAGGAAAATGAGAAATATGCTGTGACAACAGATCCTTCAACTAAAAGCCCTTGATCTGTTGAGCTGAACACATTAATTAGTAAGATGTCAGACAAAGAGCATTAGCAGGAACAGGACATGTAGTTTAATCTACCCCCATGTGTTCTGTGATTTTCAAAAATGTGTGTTTCTGGTGTATGTGCAATGAAATATGCTTGTATTTGCATTGTAGAAGAAGAGAACAAGGATTTGCTAAAAATCTGGACTTCTGAATGGCAAGCACTCATGTAAAAAGGGGTCTCAAAGGCACTGTATTTGAAATACTTAATAATTTAGATTTATAAACTTTAATATCCACAAAGGGTTTTGAAGATGAATGCTGCTTGGCAAGTGAAATTTTATGCTGCAGAGCTGAAACAAAAATAGTATTTCACTTTCATAGAAGATTTCAGCATTCCAGAATTAAAGCTTCACACTAAATCTGAACAAAACTTTTCCAAGATTCTGAAATGAATGTCCGTTCAGATTCCTTATCTTAAGAAAATTAAACCAAATAAAAAACGCACACCTCATAGACACACATGTACTCCCTCCAATCCCTCACACCTGCCCCAATTTTGATTGCAATTTCATAATTTTAGCAGAATGGGGAAAGAGAAAGGGGAGAAGTTTCAGAAAATTTTCCATAAGAAGCCTGTAAACGATGTCATTCTTAATATATCATAAAAGGACAGTTAGCTATGTTTTTTTGGCAAGTTTGACATACTTTTGTAGAACTTTTCACCCTTGATGAAAGGTTCTATCAACACCTTCGCAAGCAATTCTAACATGGACCTTTCATAAGAAACTACAAGAGAATTTAGCCTTAGAAATTAAGAGAGATAACCAAACTTAACCATTTCAATTCAGAACTTTCTCTATAGTTTAGGACATTTTCCAGCTAAGTTAATATCCAGTTTTGCCAATCCCTGTCAGTGGGGTCAGTTGAAGGGGCTATTGTGTGATAGAACAGATTATTCTTGTGTTCAGCTCAGTAGGTGAGTGCTGAAGTAAATGATGCATTTCTGGTAGACAAAATTGACCTAAAGGAAATAGAACTAAGCCCATCTTCTCTCTTAAACATGACAGCAAGATTAGAGTTAAAAAGGAAGGAAGACTGAAGGACTTTGCTTGTTAAGACAAAAGAAGGTTTCTTGGAATGCAAGTAGGAAAAAAGACATGATTCAAAAGATTAATTTTTTTGTTGCCGTTTGAGAACAAAGTGCTACCTTAAAATGGAAATACAAGTCTATCTGCAAAGGAGCTTATCATGTATGTCATCATTTTACATGCTGGTGTGGTCCCTATAGGCTTGCAGTGAGATCCTTGGAGTACCATCATATCGCTTTGGAACCACTGATGGAATCATCCCACTCTCTCTGTGGATTTCTCGTGAAAGTATTTTGCTTTTGCAGTTTCATATTGTAATGGCTTCATAATGGAATCCCTTTAGAGTGATATTGAAATTATCTTGCCATCATTAGTGCACACTGTAAATGGAAACATAATGGGGTCTCCATTAAAGACTTGTGTTAAAATCTTATTGAAATTGTTACTATGTTATTGTCCCACCAAACTGGCTGGAGATGTAGCTTGGAAAATGGCTAGCAATGTTCTCTAATTACTTTTCAAATTGACCTTTAGTATTTTTAATACAACATCCTTTGTTTGTATTTTTTACTGTTCCTATTACCACTAAAATTTTATTGCTCTCTGTTGTACTATAAACACTTTGTCTTTTTGCTAAAATATCAGTGGCTGGTTTTTTGTTTTTTTTTTTTTTTTTTTAAAGTGTTTATTTTTTTAAGATTTCTAAGTGGAAGATGTTTCTTTTAAGAAGGATTGATAACAGTATTTAAGAAGTATAAAGGAGGTTTTAGGAGTACTGTCAGAAGAGCAAAGCTCTGTGTAATTCTTCTCATTCATGTGACTGAAAAATGTGACAGCTCAAATACATTTCATCTGAAAGAGAAGAAAAAAATTAAAACACTTCAACAAAGGCAATCTCCTGAATCCCAAAATACGGAGTTATTTGGGTTTGTAATATGATAGTTTCAGTCCTACCGTTATGTTCAAGAGACAATAAAACCTCTCTGAACTTTGGAATATTTGAAACACCCTCTGAAAAGAATGTAGCAGCCCTGTAAGGTTTGATGGTGTGATCAACTGAGTAGTAAAGTGAGAAAGAAACATCATTGTAGATTGACCTGGCTCAGACACACCTCTGCAGAGAGAGAACTCCAGTTACACTACCACCACATAAATACAGATTTAGACTCAGACCCTGGAGGTTAAAACGAGGCGTTTATCCACGTGCCTGACACACAAAGTGTGGATGGGTATGCTAGCTGGTTTCAGGTCTGGGATCAAAGAGTGCCAGATGGGGATCTCTCTGTGCAGCCCATGTTCAAAACCTTCCAGAGCTGTTCTGCTGCCCGCCTGGGAGGCTGGGGTCAGAGCATTCCTGGGCTGTGTCACAGGGCTTCACGTGTTTGACAAAGCTGATACAGCTCCGCTGGCACTGGGAAACAGCCATGCTGGGTTTCAGCACTGAAGAAGCCTAATAACAGTACCCCACTGTTATTGTATTTTTTCAAGACGTGCATTCACAGTTCATGTTAATCAGAAATGAGGAATATCCCAGAGGATCCAACATTAGACCTGCTTGTGAGGATTAGTTGTGGCAAATTACTCAAGGGATAAATAATGCATTCAAATTACTTTGGGTCTGAGTGGTAGTAGGGAGATCTTAGCTCTGTGTATTGATGTCTAAAAATACATAGAATAACCTTCTGACTACTAGAGGTAAAAGGAGAAAAACACTGAAAAAATCAGATATGTTAGCAAGAAAGGCAGTAAGCACTACATTATTCAAGATTAAGGAATGCTTTGTTGTAGGTAGAAATTAATTAATGTTAAATTACAACAGAATTCCTAAGGGATTACATATTGCCACCCCATGAATACTGAGAGAATTCATCACAATTAATGGTATATTTCCAGAGGATTGCTGCCCATTACATAGCTTTGTAATATTTCTTTCATTACTTTAGGGGCTTTATTTACAAAACATGCACAGGCATTGCACACAAAAAGAAGTGTGTGTATATATATATATTTATACACGAGCACATAAATATATATATTATGAATATGAAGTAAGGTTCTTATTTTTATTTATATTTAGTTTTCACATTTTTCTAAATGACAACTCTATCTCTAAAAAGAATGCATCTCATCATACACACATTTCCTGGTCCTATCACGCAGTCCTAAAGGGATTCTAACAAAAGCAAGTGTTACTAACACTTCTAGTTCTGTGTTAAGAAAGGGCCTGCTGGCAGTGTGAAATGACTGATCTTGAATATGACAGGGTGAGAGAGCGTCTGAAACTTTTTGTCACACAGCCAGTCCCAGAGATTTGGGAATTTAGAGAAGAATCTTGCAGCTTGGAAAGAAATGTCTTGAATCTGCACCTCACCAACCTGGAGATTTGAAGGAAGAAAACAGGATTCATATTTGGATCTGTACAGCTTAAAGATATTTGCAAACCCCTTCTGTCTAAAGCATGAGTCTTATTCTGCTTTAATGAGTCTCTTAAGAACTGTTCTTAAAAACAAAAAAAATAGAACTGAAAATCTATTTACCTAAATGACTGAAACTACGTATGTAATCTGATATTTTCTTATATTTCTTAGAGCTACTTTCTGAAATTTCTTTTTATGGTCAGAATTTTTCATTAGTCTTTAAAAAAATATTTAAAAAATTCAAAATTTTATTTCCCAAAACCAACCAACTCTTTAATTTTTATACCCTTGTCTCCACTTTGTCAAAGTAATTCATAGCCTAAACTTCAAGGAACCCCCAACAACCCAGCCCACACTTTCCATCTCTTTTTGGGGTTGTTCTCTGTGGGATTTTTGTTTGCTTGTGTGTTTGGTTGGTTAGCTTTTGCTGCTTCATGATAGCAAGTCTGGTGTGAAGCAAATTGAGTGATTTAAATAATGCTTATTACAATTATTTCAACAGTGAAAAATGAGTTGCAAGAACTTATCAGATTGGTAATATTAAATGAATAATTTCACCTGAGCCATAAACTGAATTAAAACACAAATCATATCATTTTGACATACTATTCAGGCAGAATATCAATTCTAGTTTTAGTTTCTGCAATAATTTTTCATTTCTGTTCTTCACAGAGCCCTGGGTTCAATAGATACTTTTCAACAAAGAGACCCTATTGTCTGATACTTGGGCAAAATACAAGGAGTCAAAATGAGGAGGCAGAAGTTGAGGCTCTCTTGAGGTTCTTAGCTCATAGGCTAATAAAGAGGTAAAGGAGATTTAAAAGCTCAGTTGTTACTTTTGTAGGCTAATTAACATTTAGAAAAATTTTATTCCCAAAGGCAGATACAGCAATGATTAATTATCATATTTTGATTAAGTCAGTGATATGATGTATTTTCTCATTATATATGCTAATATCCAGTCAGGCTTTACAGCTAGCCCCAGGATAAGGTCAGAGACCAGTAATCTCAGCGTGGATAATACTTGTAACCTTTATTCAATCTTACACGCTCAGATCACCATCCTCAAGGTTTCGTTTAAGGTGGCAAGAGTTTTTGTTTTTAAGTAGCTGATTTTTGTATTCTAATTTTGATTTTAACTCAACTGAGTTTCCCTTGCAGTGTACATAAGTTCTTAATTGAGCACTGAAAAGATTATAAGGTGATTTTTTGTTTGGTTTTAATGAAATGAGACATGGCTCTGTAATTTCGGCAATGTCTGTGATCATTTGAACACCCTCTTTCTTAGCTATCAGAGTTGAAAAGTGCACTGTTACAAAAGATCCCTGCCCTTTTGAATCTTCTTGCTTTAGAGCCCCAGGCTGGTTACAAGTGCTACTATCTCATCAACCATAAGATTATTTTCAATATTTTAGCTGGTAGGACCAGCAGTGGATTTTCTCAGAAAGACTTTCATTCAGCTGAACACAGTGGCAACTGCTATTTCCAGCCATGGCTGCTTTAGCCTTAAGGAAGTCCTTTTTGGGTGTTAAATATGCAATATAAGTGCCAAGGTCTTGATTTTTTTACCCTGTTTACTGCAGTGCAATATATTGCTCCCTACAAAGCAACTTAAATAAAATAGAGCTATGAATGGTGTCTAGTCAGATTCAGGAACCTTCATCGTGCAAATGAGAACACCTAATTAAGAGCCAATGGTCAAAATTTTCATAATGATGGAGCCAGATGAAATGTGTTTCTGGTTCCCACAGGAATCTAGATAGTTTTTCTTGCATTAATGTTGATTACATCTTGTTTGAAGATATTTCTTTATAAGACTAAGTCTAAGAAGACTTTTTTATTTGTTTTTTTTATATTTTATTTTGCTAAGTAAAATTTTTAAAAGTTAGTTGACTTGTTTCCCTGAGTTCTACAGCAATCCTGAAGTTAATGAAATGTCAACAGCATAATGCAATACAATGACTAAATGGATTAATCAAAGCTGTTTATGCATTATGCAACATTTTAAAAGTGTGTAATTTGGGAACTGGAACAGCGTATTTTTATGCCTTTTTAAATTATATATTATTCCTCAGAGTGAGCTATTTTGGATATTGCATCCAACAAAGGTTATCAAAACAAACTCTAAAAAAGGCAGCTCAAAAATAATATGTTAAAATGGAAAGATTTGTGCCGGTGAGATAACATAGTTATTTAGTGAACAGAACAAATGACTATGACCATATCCAATATGAAATCTTTTCCAGATCTACCACCCCTCATTAATTCTAATGAACTGAATCATTTGAAGCTGTGATGTAGACCATTAAGTGATTTTATGGAGCTCCTCCAGGTCAGTGTCATAGTGAGCATTTTTTATTATCTCACACTTAAAAACATGTGCCTGAAATCATACACATAAAAATAATTTTGACTACCTATTAGAGCTCTGTATTGCCATGGTTCATTCATACAAACATAAATTTTATAGAACACCGCCCACCTATTCATTCAACTGCCTCCAAAAATCATAGAACCATAGGACACTTTTGTTCGGAAAGGACCTTTAAAGATCACCCAACTCCTTGTCATGAGCAGGGACACTTCCCAACTAGACCAGGTTGCTCAAAGCCCCATTCAGCCTGGCCTTTAACTCTTTTAGGGATGGAACACCCACAGGTTCTCTGAGCAGCCTGTTCCAGTGTCTCACCACCCTCACAGTAAAGAATTTCTTCCTTATATCTACTCAAAATGCATCCTCTTTTAGTTTAAATCTATTGTCCTTTGTCCTGTCACTACAGGCATTGGCAAAAAACCTCTCTGCATGTTTCTTACAATACTCTGTTATATGTTGAAAGGCTCCAATATATTTTCCCCAGTGATTTCTGTTCTCCAGCCCAAACAATCTCATCTTTCTCAGCCTTTCTTCAAAGCAGAAGTGCTTCAGACCTCTCAATATTTTTGTGGGTCTCCTCTGGACCTGTTCCAACATGTTCTGGGCTGCCAGCGCACATTGCCAGGTCATGAAAATTTTTTTGCCCACCAGTATCTCCAAGTCTTCCTCCAGAGCATTTCTCTCAATCCATTCATCCTGCAACCTGTATTGATACTGGTGGGTGTCCTGACTCAGGACACCTGCAGGACCTTGAAAATTACTTTGCTGAACTTCAGGAAGTTTGCATAAGTATTACAGGTTTTCTTTTTCAGCATATCTTCTGTGGGTGTTTGCATGAAGGATCACTGAACTCCATTTATGTGGCATTCTCAAACTTTTAAGATAAATTTTGGAAATACTAGAAATAAATTAATGTGTTTTACAGAGATGTCTCGATCACAGCACAGAATACAAATCTTGTTTCCAAAGCCTACAAAACTTCTGTTTATTTTCCCTGTGACCAGAGTCCAAGTTAGCCACATACATAATGCCACATGATGCAAGAAAGTTTTATCTTAAAATAATTTATCCTCTATTCTAAATCTTAATAAAGAAAATACTTGTTTATAAATAGAAATCACATTATTTAAAATCATAGTCCTTTTCTAATTAGAGAAGAAAATGGAACTTTCCCTCTCTAAAATGTATATCAATTTATCACAATACATTACTGGTATTGCTGTTGATGTTTGTCAACAGCCAGCCACAAGCCATGGCTTCTCTAAGCCAGAAAATATAAAACTAATCAGAAAAAACAAAACAAATAGCAGGTATTTGGTGAGCTGGTGCACTTATGCAGATAAAGTAGCCCATGTTGATCCCCATTTACTTGTAGCCAGGTTTCTCCATATACTTAAGATGGCTCTGCTTTGCAGGCACATTTGAAACATGACCAAGAGGCAATGTGGTGCAGAGAAGAACGAGATGCTCAGAAGACCAGGATAAGCAGCAGTCACTCCCTCCAATACCACAATGTATGCTGGTTTTTTGGGTCATCTCTGTAAGAGTGTCTTATAGGAGAATTGAATGAGAGCAATGAAGTAGCTTTCATGATGTTTAATAGCGAACATAACATCTTCTGGGAAAATATTATAGATACTTATTTCACAACCCTGCTGGACTGAAGCTGGAAGAATTGGCATTCTTGCCCATTGGTGTCCCAGCATGTGTATGTGCAAATAAGGAGGTACCAAGCCATAAAAGACTTTGAAAATTAAAGCAAAAAATTGTTTTCACACAGAAAATATTTCCATCTCTTCCCTGACACTAACAGCTTCTAGAGAGGAAAAAATAATTTGGCCATTCAGAACATTAGGTATGGAAAATTTGGACATCAGAAAGTAACAAATGTGAAACAGTGAAATTCTTACAGTGAAACCTTACAGGAACTATTTAGTGTTCCAGATTTCTCTTTCCTCCTAATCATGTGGTTATATACAAGGAAAAGAAATATGGATGATAAATACAGAAGGTGTTTTCTATATCACATGAGGGCAGAAGAACATTAAGTCTGTTATCAAAAGAACAAAACAAAACCCACAGATATATCTAGTAGGGAAGATACACTTCTACTTACATGGATAACAAAAATGGTAAAGTTTCTTATTTTTCCCCAACGTCGCTTTTGATTTAGAATGCACTTTTATGAGGTATTTCAATAACTGACTTGTAAAGTTTATGTCCAAATAAGTTGCACTTGAACTGAATATTTTTAGCATAGAAAGGAATGGGAAATAAATACATCTCTATGTATTTATGCTGAAACTGCAGATCTCTAACAATATACATCTTAATTTTGCCACTGTGCTTGCCAAGGCTTTCTCTGTCATTGGCTGAATAACTAATACACTGTTTACTAAGAGGTCTATAGAGGAACAGTATTTCCATAGTAACAAACGAACAATACTAGAGATATTAATAATTTCTACATCATCTGTGTACAGTTTGCTGTAAAGCAACATTTTGTAGTTTGATAATTGCTAGACTGAAGTGATTGTATATTATAAGATTATTAGCATAAACACTTAAGAAGATGAAGAATGCCTGTTGAAAAGGAGAAAAAATTGAAGAAAAAGTGATATTGTACTGTAAATATTATCATAAGAAGCAGCAGGAAGAACTAACTTTAATATTACTCACCAGCCCTGATATTAGTCATCTGCTATGGATTAATCCCTAAAAGATCTCTCCAAACTTTAGCAACATGGAGAAGTGCATGGCATTCAGCTATTCAATTTCTCACTGAAAATACCTTTTTCAGCAGGGAGAAAAGTCTGGTTGCTGGCCCCTTTGGAGACATCTCTATGGTATTAGGGCACTTGATGGCACAGGGTCATCAATAAGATAATAATGAAAATATATATTATATAAAGAATTTATGAAATTGCATATGAAAAATATATATTTCATATATAATTCTTATATAATATGTGGAAATATAAATGAAAATATATTTGAAAATATATATGAAAAAGCCAGAGGATGGAAGGAAGGAAGGAAGGAAGGAAGGAAGGAAGGAAGGAAGGAAGGAAGGAAGGAAGGAAGGAAGGAAGGAAGGAAGGAAGGAAGGAAGGAAGGAAGGAAGGAAGGAAGGAAGGAAGGAAGGAAGGAAGGAAGGAAGGAAGGTTTAGAAATTTGGCAAAATGACAGTGACCAGTATTAAGAAAGGCTTTGTGGGCACAGAGTCTTGGAAGATGATGTTGAAGATTTATAAGGCAGGTCTCATTTCATTTATTATTATGTAAGATCATAGCTACTCTTCTTTGATCAAGACTCTGTCCTTATTCACAACAGAATTTGGAAAATGTATTTTATTTTTTTGATCAGCAGTGTTTATTATAAACAGGGTATCAGGTTAAAATACAGAAGAATAGAATATTGTTCAAATGTACCTGCTAAGTAATCAGAGCCTCATTGTCTGACCCATGCTTGATAATGTCGTATGACCACAGAAAAGAAGTGTGACACGTTTAACATTTAATAGTTTTGCAATAAATATTCTGCCTGCTTTTTTAAGTTCATTGAAACCCAGAACAGGATTGATTCAATGATGAGAATTTAGTAACAAGAACGGTTTAAGTCTACAGAAACTTCCATAATTGTATTGAACCCTGCCAGTAACCAGAATAGATCTCATACAGCAGAATTAGAGCAGCTTTCCAGGTGCAAGATAACCCCACTAAACCTTGCTGCTCAGCAAATTGTCTTTTTCTTTATCATTAATAACTAATGTTATTGAACATAGATTTTAAAGTAAAATAAGTAAAATGGTCTGTGTTAATTAAAATTAATTTGCATATTCTCTATTTACTGCCTTCAGGCTGTTTTTCTAGATTGCTTCTGTTCTCCCTTCTCCTGCTCTCACTGTGGTTTGGCATTTTTAGTTGTGTTCTCCTGTATTTCACAGAACAGCTAAGCTTGGAGTTTTCTTGAGCTTCTTTCACATGTGTCTTTAGTTTCCATTACAAAAGCTGGACACCATTTTAAGGGTTACTGTAGCAGATATTGATTGGAATCTTTTCAGTGTTCAAGCACTAAACAACTCCTTTCAATTACTTAAAAGAAGCATGCAATTTGCTGTGGTACATACACTGAATCAAAGCTGATGTATCAGAATATCATACATTCATTATCTTCTTATCAGAAGGTTCATATCTCATCTTTGGTATGTGGTTTAGATGTCATTTCTTCAATTCTTAGAGGTACAATGTTGCCAACACCAAACCAGAAGCAAATTGTTTTGCACTATTATCCCATTAATTGATATCTGTTTCTTCTTTCACTTATAAACATTAAAAAAAAATCCCAGAGGTTTAAGCAATTCTCAGAGTTATATTTCATAATGTTTCCTGTACCTTCATACTTGATTTCATTACAAGATGTTCTTAACTTTTAGCCCTACATTAAATCAGTTCTTTTCTCTTTTTTTTTTTTTTTTTTTCTTGTTCAACACACTTGCCTTTTAAGGTTTCAAGGTTTCTAGTAATACATAACACAAAGATTGCATTAAGAAATTGACAGCATTTCATAGAAAATGATACATTGATTTGCTTTTCTCACTGCTGTACACTAAATGCAAGGATAACTATCTGTGACAGTGGGCTTTTTTAACCATTGTCACTAGCAGCTGGAATTGTTCTGACATATTTGGAACTTAACCCCTTTTCCATGGAATTTGGGACTCCCTAGACGAACCTCATCAATGGCTTCTTCTTCCATCTTTGTAAATTATCTTTAAGGTACTTATCTGCACTTAAGCCATTTTAAACTAAGTCTTCTAGTATTTAATATCAAATCCTTATACCATTAAGAGAAAAACTGTTACACTTCTGGGATGTAATACACATTTGTAAATGTTTAACTTTTCAAGAAAATAAAAACATCATGTAAAAAATATTTATCATCATTTAATAAAATCTTTTACTTGCTCATATCAAGTAAAATATTGATACTCATACTCCTTTTTTATCCCTCTTTCACCTTCTTACTATACACCCACATCAATTTTTCAGCAAATAAAGCTATATGCTGTCATTCTAGTTTGAACCTCCCATCTCCTTATGCAAAGACTCAAGTCCTGAAGTCTCACTCAGACCTTTTAGCCCTGTGCTAAATCAGAAAAGTTATCCTGAGGACTACATCTTAAGACCTTATTCCAAAAGGCACTGATAACAAACATGTAATCTGGAAGACAGCTGATCCATACACTTGCAGAGTATGTATATTCAGAACGACATGATCATGACTGCTGTGAACAAATTCTGCATTGTTACAATGCTAACCCAATTCACCAAAATCAGGAGGTTCCCATGAAAGAAGGTAGGATAGATTTCATAAAACTCTTATTTTAAAGAATGACTAGAAGACAGCTTTCAATATCACAGACATATTCTGATATTAAACATTCATGTAAACTAGTTACACCTCAGAAAGGTGCATTACTTCAAAATATTTCTAATTGTTTTATGATTTGGAACTGAAAAGCTTTATAAACCATTCATTGCTGTGCTTATTATATTTTTTCTGAGAAGTTTCAGTCTATCTCTGAAAAAATGTCTTTCTCCACCATTTCAGAAAAACAATATTTCAATGAATGTGAGCAGGCATCAAACAGCTGTAGACATACCTGAAGTCTGTCTTTCATATTCATTTCCATGGCTTTCAAAAAAAAAATGTTTATTTTACTTTACTTGTTGGTAAGCTGATAGACCTGCACTGTAGAGGCTCAAAATCAGTGGAAACATTTTGAAGGACTTTGGAAAAGTAGACTCATTACCGCTGAAGTTAATTAACATGAAAGGTTCAAACAACCTTGATAAATCTTCTTATGGAGTTGAATCACCAAGCAATTATTTACTGTCTGTTAGCAGAAATGCATGTTATTACAAACCCAGAGGAGTTTCATTTCTGTATACATACATTGCACTAAATTTTATACCATATGGTTCTGGTTGATGCCAAGACAAATGAAAAAAAACAAACAAAAAACCAGTTTTTCCAGTCCATTCTTTTCCCCTGGTTATTTATTTTCTACCTGCAGCTCCTTGCTTCCATTGTTGTCCCTGGAAAAATGTACTTGGAGGTCCATCAGCAGCATGGATATGTTTTCAACTTGCAGTTTATCAACACCAAATAGTCTTTTTTTTCTAAACCATTATAAAGATTCATACTGTTTGTTGTAAACATTAACATAAGAGTAAGTGCTATTGCTGACTCAGTCTAGCTAGCATTTTACTTATGCCTCTTTGTGAAAACATGAATAAGTTCCATAATCATTTGCTGATTCGTTAGTGCATAGAATAATCCTAAATTCCCTCTATTCATTTTTACAAGTCCTGTTGAGTACTTCCTGATTTGCTTTATACCCTTCTGAATCCAAATATTTTTTTATTTTTATTATTACTCTTTAGAGAAATGGCTGCTGGGTTTTGTTGTTGTGTCTTTTTAATAGTGACACCGAATTTTAAATGAGAATGGATTTAATTATTTATTCATAGGACTTGATTCACCCTCATTGTGACATTAGTTTTGATGTTGACAGATGTTGGCGAATAGTGTGGAAAGCTAGAGGCCATTTATTTAACCATAAAATGCCATAAACAAAAAAATGATATTTTCTTGCTTTCATTTGGGGCTTTTTCATCTTCAAAACAAGAAATTAAAGGAAAAAAAAATTTAAATGAATCTGTGAGTTTTATGCCATTCACATGAACTTCATATCTTGTTATGTCAGCTGCAGTGTGCAAATATTAAATCAAATATTAAATTACTATGAGAGTTTTGATAATTCCTGTCAAGATACCAAAAGAGCAAAAAGAAGCTTGATTTCAAGACTTACCTTTATTAAAAAATAAAACTTGATTAGATTAAAAAATTCCTTCTTTTAAAACTTTTTTTTGGTGTCATTTTTAAAATTTTATTTTAATATTTCATGGACAGAAACCTTGAATAGTAAATACAGAGAATAAATTTACAGAATAAAACAAAAGAATTACTAGGTCAGGAAAAATAAGAGTATATTAAAATTTACTGTTAATCAAAAGGAAGGTTTGGTTTCTCTCAAAATCTATTATAAATAAATTGGTATTTGAAATCAAAATTTTAACATTTTAATTGGTATGGAAACAATACATATAAGCTGCAGAACATAACTCTTGAACTTTTGTCAAGGAATAAGCTGTTCAACAACACAACCACATAGTAGTATAGTTAAATAGAAAAGTTGTATCAATCATTGGTGGTTTTGAGGATAAATGAAAGTACAGGAAATTTTAAACTGTGTCTCAAAGCTGCTGCCTAGATTCGAATGATCCAATTTATATCTGTCACATGCAAAAACTGCTCATGTAATTTAAACCAAAGCAGTTTTCTGAATTATTAATGGCACGTACTTAACAAGCAATCAGTACACTGCACATTCAGGATCAATGTAATTCAGCAGATAAACCACAATGCTAGACATGCAAACATTAATAAACACTTATGAATTTCTAAAGCCTGTCTCCAGCTAGTCCCAGGTGGTGCTGGTTGCAGACACACGCACCCGTGCACAGCCACACACCCTCTCTGAAGGGTGTCCCCAGCAGCCCTCCAGCATCTTCCTCCCCAGACAGTGCATGTTCCCTGCCTTGCAGAAGCACCAGAGGCCACACTCAGGACCCCAGCATCCTGCCCTGCTCAGCACCTTGGCCAGCTGGTGCACGTCCAATCCCAGCAGCTCCCCTGGTGCCACAGGGTGACGGATGGAGGTGCCAAACCGTATCTGGGCTATAGCTTCTCCTGCTGCTAGAGCTGGTCGTCTTTAACATGGGCACAGCTTTCTTTATTCGATCCACGTGCACTCTTCATGTTTACTTTTGTAGCTTACAAGTGTCATTTTTGTCTGACTTAGGACCTAAAGTCATTCCTGTAATGTCTTTCAAGTCTTGGAGGGTTTGTATTCTGAAAACTGTATCCTTTTGTGTTACAATGCAAATTAAATTCCACAATAAGAACCACCACCAATTATCATCCATATTATGAAATTAAATTGGTAATAAAAACAAAACAGGATTGTTTTGTGTTTGGTTTTACCAGATAAATGCTCTAATAAAGCTGTTAGGAAATGCCATAACTCCCAAATTCTCCATTTGGATTATATACTCAGGCACATTTCATCCCCAAATATCTTCTGGAGGAAAAATTCCTAATACTGATATCATTCTAGGTGGAGGGATGTTTCTGCTAGTTCTGTGTGGTAGTCTCGTTAGTGGAGGACACATATCAAAATATTTCATGCCGTGGTCTGACCCTGTCTTGTCACACTGTGACTCTGGCTTCAGATGAAGTTGCATAATTCATGAGCAGTTTCCAAAGTGAATGGTGGATTTAACATGCCTGGTAGCCTTCATCTCGCTGAAAGGTAATGTTACAAAAAAACACACACACAGACAGGCTCCACCTAAAGCTGCTCAAAAAATGTTTCAGCAGAACACCGTACAAATCCAAAAATTCAGTTTTGTTGAAATCAAGCTGTTCTACATGAACACTTCAATTTTGAAGAAATTTTCCACAGGAAAGTGTCAAAATGAATCATTTAATCCCTCTTGTTTCAGTATGATAATGCCAAAACATTTAATTTCAAATGTATCACTTGATTTCATTTCACTTGACATCTAGGTTAAATGATAGTATTAAGACACTGTGTTTATATGCTAATATATGTATATACACATTGCATATTTTTAATATGATTTTATCTGAATTTGATATTATAGGATTTTTGTATTTTCAAAACAAAGAGTTGTCTACCAGAATTAATATGCTGGAGATGAAAAGACTTGAGAAAAAGAGAAGGAAAAAAAATTGTTAGCTCCTTCTTGGAACAGTACAATTTTCTCGAAATTGTAAATTGTGAAACTGACTAGGGGAGCCAGAGAAGTCAATTTTTTAATGCAGTGGATGCTGGCAAAATCCTTGTGGCAAAGTAAACAACAAGGCAGTTATATCTGCAAAATATAGTACAAAGATTCAATGCTTTGAATCTGTATGCCTCAGTTTAAAAGAATCTGCCTAGTTACCAGTCACTTTCAAATCAAAAATCTCAATGTTTCATCAGATTTCAGAGCTTTGTAGATCCAGAGAAGGAATAAATTCTTGGACATCTTGTTTACTTTCCTCTGAGCTTAGCTAATTGGGTTCAAATGTTAATATACATTAAATCATCCTTTTCCTTTTAAATGCCTGTGAAGAATGCTCAAGAGACAGGATTAGAGTATGAAATCCTTTATGCACAAAATGTCTGTGGTCATGACCACAGCCATACAAGCTCACACATAGCAGCCATCCAGGGAATCTCACAGCTGCCTGACAGGGATCAGGCAAGAGGAAATATTAGGTAATAAAACCTCAGAGGTGTACTCAGTCCTTGGCTCCTCTCCATCTGCCAACAAGAGTGAAAAATGAATACTGGTCCTACTGTGATATACATCTGCCCACCAGTCTAATGAAAGGAAAAGGCCAGTGGATAGACATTACTACATTTGCAGAATTTTACCCACTACCCACTCTGAGACCATTTGTTCCCTGATACACTTCATGGCAACCAAGATCATAATTAGGATTTTTTAAAGGTAAATATTTACTGTTCAATAATCAACTGCCTGGTTGATTAAGGTAGTTGCTGGAGTGCTCTGGTATCACAGACAAGATATGAGACATTTAAACTGGAACCAATGAAAGTGCTGAGGAAAGTTCACACCACCCTGGGTCTTACTTTGGCAAGTATGACTGTTGTGACAAAATACAAGTGATTTGCTCACAGATGTAAGATGCCACCAATCCCCGTCTCCTTCTTATAAGCTAAACCCCAGCTAGTATTTTCAGAGTTTGTAACAAAACACCTTCCCTTTTTTTCCATCACTCCTAAACTACTGACTAATTCTTCAGATGTTGTGAGGTCATTCAGCCACTCACTTCTTTTGAGGATGCAAAAAAACCATATTCATCTCAAAGTTTTGCCAGTCACCTTTGCTTATGTAGTAGCTAAAATGCTTCTCCAAATAGCCACAAGGCCAACTCACGGAGCAGGTTAGCCTCAGCAGCAAATCATGTTTAATTTCTTCCACTACCACTCCTAACATTGTTATGGAAGCTATTAAATTAACAGATTCCCGTGACAGTGTTTCATTTCTCATTATAACGAAAAGGCAAGCAGCTAACACTGCAGAATTTTCATGAGCTAATGCCTTGTAATAAATCCATTAGAAAGCCATTGGTATCTAATTGTCTAATCACAATGAAGGCCTAGGAGTGACATGGCTCTAATGGGATTAAAGTAGATTGTAGTGCAATGCCTACATTCTCTGATCCAGTCTGGAGATAGCAACAACCTTGCAGGTCATTTCAGTTAATTTAGCCAAACTCAGAAGAAAAGAAGGAAAAACTGCTTTGACTAAATAGACAAAAGAACAGACACTGTTTTGTTTACACCTGAAAGAGATAAAGTGGATGTTATGGCTGGAAAAAGCACAGCATTAACTTGAAAGTTATCTAAGGTATCAGTGAAGACCTGTTCCCAGGATTGAACTTGGTTCTATATGAGGAATGGTTGCATGTGGTGTAATGAAGAAGGCAAAGTCCTAAATGTGCTGGAGGCATTGAGTTATCAGACTTATGCCTCTTCTCCCCCTAGTAATTTGGCCTCAAAATTTGCAGCTCCAAGACCAGAAGCAGGCTTCTACCTGATAAAAGCCTTTCTCTAAACCTATGCAAACAGAACTTAAGGAAATGGACTTGAAAACATTGATTCAGTGACTCTGTAAGCTATTAGGCTTCCACTCCTTGCTGTGGATGATATGGAAAAGCAAAAAGCCTTCATTTTGCTGAAACCATTTCAGGCACCTTGGGACATTGCTTTGAAATTTGTACTGCCAAAAATGGAGAGACGTCCTACTTCATGTTGACATGATAAATGATTTCTACAAAATTGCTGAAAATTTTCAGGAAATCAATTTGTCCCTTTCCATCAGAAATCTCTTTTGCTTCCGATGTAAGGTAATTGCACCATAGTAACCAAAACAGGGAGAATACATGTGAGCAAGAGATAAGAGTTGGGCTGAAAAATCACAACAAATGTTTATACATTTAATCATAGTAGCTGCAGATTCTTGGTTCAGCTTCCTAGCGTGGACATACCCAAAGTAATCTGTCAGTGAAGCATTGTTATTCTAGGAACTAGGAGCAGGACCAGTCTTAAAATAAAGTACTCTGGTATCATATGGTGATTATTTAAAATATTTTAATTTATCTAAGTGGCACTACAGTGTTTAAAACAATTACTGAAATAATTACTCTTTCAGAAGAGGAACACACTACAAATCTAACATGAAATCTTATCATCTTTATTTAGACTTTGCTATTTATTCTGTTGGCATAATAAAGGCTTATGTGCCTTGAATACTGCTACTTTGAGAGCCTGTTAAATATTTGTAAAAATATTTTGTAGAATAAAGAAAAAAATAAACACAGGTCTTCACCTACTGTTGTAGTCAAACCTCAGCCAGAAACTTAGCAGCACACATCATGTTGCTCATATTCCCTCTGGCCCTCCTGGAGGGAAGGAGATTTTAAAGAAAAAATTTAGACCTTGAGGGTTGAGATAAGAACAACTTACAAATTGAAACAAAGCAAAATAAAATGAAACTAAAAACACTAATGATGATCATAATAATGATCATAATAGTAGTTCCAATGAAGAGAGAGAGGAACAAAACCCAAGAAACTTAAATGATACACAATTGCTACACACCTGCTGACCAATGCCCAGTCCATTTTCCAACAGTGATTGGCCCCATTAGGGGTAAGTGCCCCAGTCTGTACACTGAGCATGGTGCTCTGTGGTATGGGATATCCCTTTGGCCAGTTTGGGGCAGCTGCCCTGGATGTGCTCTTCCTGGCTTCTTGCTGGCAGGTAATATGGGTAATATAAAAGTCCTTGGCTCAGAGTCAGCAGTGTTGAGCATCAACTAAAACATCACTGTGTTATCAGCATTATTCTCATTCTAAATTCAAGTCACAGCACTTTACCAGCTACTAAAAAGAAAATTTATTTTATCCCAGCTGAATCCAGCTATATCCCAGGACAAAGACATAGGCTGTGTTCGGACCTTTGAGACAAATGTCATTGTTGTTTCCAGTGCATGTTATATGAACATCCAACATGAATGTTTCCCTGAGTATATTTTTCCTTTTCATACTCTACTAATGACATAAATTCAGAAAATCACAAAAATCGTTCAGTCAGATCATTTTGACTTGATGGAATGCGACTCAAAATTTAAAAAATATTTTTAAAAGGAAAAATTCAATGTTTTCTGAATTTTTGGTAGGCCATTTTTCTTGAGATAATATCTCTAACTGTAAGCTAAAGGTTCAGTGCCAGACTTGTGATCCTTCACCAAGGGGTTTTTTTAAAATATTAAACACTATATATTTTGTCAACTATATTAGTCTTTGATGAAAAGAGTAGATATATATAATATTAAAAAAAAAAAAAATAAGGCATACAGTGGGACAGAAAGCTCAGTGAGTCACACAAAATATTGGCTTTGACAGGCTCTGTGCTGAGTATGTTACTCCTGAAGTTACCGGGACCTCAGTGTGTCTTCAATGTTATCTTCCTTTTCTAAAGGCTGTTGGCCTATTGGATCTACCCTGATTTCATATTAATGTGACTCTAGGGATTTACTCCTCATGCAAGCAACCTAAAATTGCACCTAAATTAATAAACCTTGGCCAAGTTGCACCTGTTGAAAATCTACTTCTGCAGTTTTAAATGACTTATCTGTTTACTTCAGAAACTGATAGTCCAAAACAGGCCCTCTGGCAAAGAACATGAAAGGTTTAACTGTACATTTATGTGTTCACCTCCAGTCTTCAAAAGTGTGAAACTGAAAATCTGTGTGCAAGACTCAGTGCACTTCTTCTGAGTAATTGGTTGTACTAGATCTAAAGGGTCCAGGTGTCACATAGCGTAATTTGTGTCTGTGGGTGATATTATTGACTAAGCTTATGCTCTACATAAAAACTGAAGTGCTGCCTAATGCATTTAGTGTGACATTTATCTTCTTAAATGACCTCATTATTTCTTTTCTGTGTTTAAATATACAGAAGCAGCATCCTTAGTGTTCTTGGCCAGTAATAGAGGTGATTCTCTTCACTGGGGAAGGAGTAGACTGTTTTCCACTATTTACATAATTTCATTTAATGATCACTAATTAAAAAAAATATTTTACATCATAACCTATATTAAGATGCTAAACAGCAGTGATAAAGCCATCTCTATAGCTTTTCTGCTTTTCAGAATAAAGCATTTCAAACACCTTTAAACTTAATTTGGCAGTCTGGCAGTGCCTCTGTGTTGTTAGAGATATGGCTCTGTGCACTGTCAAAGATGTACACCAAAATTAATCTGAATGGGCATCAAATATGTTATGAGTTCCTTGTACCTGAGATGTATCCAGAAACTAAGAATAATCTCACAACTCTAGAGATCACTAGCAAAGACCTCCTCACCAAGCAGAAAGTAGTGCTATCCAATGTAGGAAAGAATAAAACAGGGCAGCTGGACTTGGCTTTTTTCCCAGTGACAGGAGAACATAGAAAAAGCATTAACAGTTTTTGTCTCTAAGTTATTTGGCTTGCAAAATAATAATAATAATTTTTAAAAATGTTATTGGCAAGCAAATAATTGGGCTGATTTCAGACTTCAGAAAGAGAGTTTTGAAGATGTTATTTCAGAAAGCTGGGGTTAACATAGGGAGATATGGTCTGATAGCACAACTGAAAATAAATATACTAATCTTATTCAAAATTGGGACAGGAGAGGGAAGGGGAGGGGTGAGAAGGGAAGGAAGAGAAAGAATGGGGAGAGGATCTAGACATTACTTATGTCTAGACTTTTCCAAGAAACTTGACTCTCAAACTCTGTAACTGAAAGATGAACTCACTGAATAACTTATCTTTCTCTTTGCTAGCCTTTTAACATAATGAAGTAATTGCTTAGCAAGAACTGCATGATGAAAATAAATATCTTGTTGAAACTGTGTTTCTCTATTAAAGATGTGCACTTCTGAATATAGGAGGAACTTTACTAAAGTGTCCCCCTAGAATGAAATTTACTGCTGTTTCTCCTTGAAACATGAGTTTCTTCATCTCAAACTCAGCACAGCAACTTCTGATTGTCTGTACAACACTTGTCAATAACTGCTTTCACAGTTTCTATAGCTCTTTTTCTTACTCTCAGCTTTGAAAACTCCACTGGGCAGTCACTCCATCTAGGCTCAAATTACAGCATGGGTTCAAAAACTCCCTTTGTTTTGGCTGGTGGCATATGCCTGCAGTTTGCACCTGCATTTAACATCAAGAGTAACTGTGACAACATCCACCAATGTGATTTAAACTCCACAAAAGTAATGTCTTTCCTCCTATACACTTCTTCTAAAATTCTGTCTGAAACAACATGCTTTGCAGCATGCTGGGGAGGTCACTAGCTTCAGTCACAATTACCCTGGAGAGGAGGTAAAAATTAAGAGACCCTGATGCCTTGCTGAGAGTGCTTATTGTTAGCATTGCCATTAGTGCAGGGAGTTGCAGGGGAGATCATATCCTTCTGAGGAAAGTCATACAGCTGACAAAGGGCCCTCAGCCTCCTTGAACTGTCATTACTGCATCACTGTGCTGCTCATTCAGCACTTCACAGCTGGACTCTGCCTAATATCAGTTAAAAACTAGCCAAAGAAGGCAAGAAGAAATCCCCATACTGTATTCCAGAGTTTTAAAGGTTAAGCAACACTGTGTGACAAACAACATGGAGATATTGTGAAGGTGTGCTGGAGGTGTGAGCTACTGTATTTTTCACCAGCTGGACTTTTAAAAGGTCATTCAGATAGAATCTCTTCTAGAAATACAACAAAGTGTGAAAGTGAAAAAGTTTCAGAGAGCAACCATGAGAATAGATGCTGCAAAGACGCAGATTAAATGTGTACTGTTTAGTGAGAATAATATCCCAGCTGGCCTTTGGGAGGTTCTTCCATGTCAAGTCTTAAATATGGCAAGAGATAGATTTAAAAATATTGGGAGAATTATCATTAAAAGACGAAGGGAAAAGAATTTTGTTTTCCTTGGTCACCATGGGGAAAGAAAATAAAAGAGATTTGCACAAGCATTTCCCACTGAAATTGCTTTCTGCTTTTTTATTTTTTTTTATTTTTTTTATATAGATTTTTTTTTTCCTTCATTCCTTTTTTGGGATTGATGGGGCAAAAGGATAGGAGTTATTTTATGTGTTCTGATATATTTAGAGCAAGATGAGCAAAAGAAGGTGTGCTAGGTGCACTATTACTACCTAAGGAACCATCCTAGCATCATTGGCAATGGGACTTCTGAGTCTTGAGTAACAAGGCATTTATGTTGCACAAGCAAAGAATCAAGAGAAGTTTCTCTGACACAAAGTTTGTAGAGAGTCAATATCAGTCCAAAAGCCAAACAGCTGGCAATTTTTTAGTCACTGTTCAGTGCCTGAAGATAACCTAGATTCCTCATATCTCAATGCTTGCTTTAAAAACTGTTTTCTCAGAAGTAAAATTCCTATCAAAAGCAAAGATAAAAAATTTACATACAAAGAAAGTCATCGGCATATATGAGGCTTAAATTGCCTATAAACCTAGGGGAAACACTAAAAAGCAGGAGGTGGATTCCCAATATATCATTTGTTCTTTCTTGTTTTGCAATAAATAGCTAGACAGGAGCTAGACAGTTAAAATACTCTGCAAAACAGAATTCAAGTTTTCACTTGTGGTCATACTTCATGTTAAGTAGGTGTAAAAATAGAGATTATAACTGCAGAAGAGTAACAGAAAATTCAGTTAATAGTTTATCAAATAACAGATTTTCTAGATTGCTTATACGCTGAACCTAGCTATTCATATCTGGAAGATAACATTGGTTTATTACCTCTGGAACCTTAGCAGGACTGGTAATTTCCTTTCTAAACATAAAAAGCATTATTTCTAAAGGAGTTTGGAGTTACTATAGTTGTTACCAAGTAAACGACAATTAAACATCTCCAAGACAAGCTTGTCAATGGTCTATGTTTTGAAATGAGGAGAAAATTGTAAATATACTCTTAAAAGCTTCATCTTTCAGCAATTTTCCCCATCAGAAGACTCAGAAGCAAAACAACTCCTCCCATTCACTCCCACACCACCCCTTGCTTTTCAAAGAAAAAAAAAAAAAAAAACCCAATATGAAAAAATCACTCTTTTCATATCTCATGAAAGAGGAAAAAGTCTAAGAAAATTTAACAGCTGAGAAAATAGTTGGAATCTTTTTTTGTATCTAAGATGGAGGGACAAAAAAACCTCAACATACAAAACAACCTATTACATTTTTATTACCAATGCCAGAAGACTTTCAAGGTATGCTTTTGGGTCTTGAGAATTGCTCCGTCTTTTAAGACATTTGTTTTACATGCTTCCATGAAGCCATCTGTCCATCCTAGCCTCATTTTGATGGAATGAGTTAATATACCACACTGAAACAGTGCAGTTTATCATGCTGAGAATAGGGTGGGAATGAATTTCTATAGCTTAAATGTGTTTTCAAATAAAATCCAGTAAGGCCAGATTTGCCTAAACATAATTTTATCTCAGTTATACATTCAGAGGTCTGGAGGAATATAAAATTAGTGGAGAAGACTCAATGAGAAGATATTTATTATAAAATTAAAAAAAAAAAAAAAAATTTTTCACATATTCTTTTGAAAAGAATACATTCATCTGAATAACAGATTATGAATTAAGGGGTATGAGAAACAGAACATGTGCTATGTAAAAGTGTTTTAGAAATGTCCGTGTCAATGAAATCAGGAATATTACTGAAATGAGAATATTGAATCTGCAGCTGCAGTGACTGGGACATTGCTACCTCTGGTTTTCTATCTCAGAAATTATGAACAAAAGGTGCTAAAAAAGAAAAAGAATTATTTTAGTTCTGAGGAATCCTTTCTCTGGGTTTGGAAGGAAATTAATATGGGGGGTACATCTCAAAAAGGGCAAAGGCTGAGGATGAATGAAAATTTCCTCCACCCTATTATATCTTCATTAATTTCTGGTTCACTTCCATACTTATATTTCAAATAACCTGTATATACATTTTCTTAAATCAATCTCTGGATTTAGGTCGGCAATAAATTTAGAAGTATGGACATATATTTCTGGAAATTTGTTCCACAATTATGATAATGTGGAAGATTCCTTGTTTTTCTGTAAACTTTAAAATATTTCTGAATCAGTTACAAACAAATAAGGATCTACCAACAGATACTCCAAATGTTGCACCTTGTCTTTAATCCTAACTGGAGGAACCATTTGATTAAGTTTTTGTCGCACATTTCTGGTGAGTAGCAATAAACAACTACTAGTGGAAAAGCAGGCTGAGCCTTTTTCCCCTAATAAAGCCCTTCCAGTTCCCTCAGGGAAACAAATAGCAAAGGAAGAGAATCAGAAAAGTGCCAAATGTTAGAGCAATTTTGTTTCATTTCTGAACTCTGAAAGCAAATTATAGCACTTCTTTTCTCCTCTTCTTCCTGTTTTCCAAGTCCTTCTGTTTGTGTGCCAGGGAGAGTGAAGATGAAACACCTGCCGTATTTGCTCCAAAGGTCTGGTGGAAGATCTGAGGAAGCTTTGAGGAAGCAGAATAGAGGATGATTGGAGCAAGTTGGTGGAGTTTGATGTACTTGCTAGGATACAGAACTGGAATACATAATGCCCATGCAGGAACTGCAACAATTATTTTCAGCTTTTAACCCAACTGAGTCTTGTTCTTTATAAAGACTGATCCTACATAAGACTGTCATTTCCAAGATTGATGAAGTACTGGACCCTAGATTTCTCCTATTGAGGATGTTCTTATACTGCTTGAGAGTCATAATCCAATTAATATTCTAAAAATATTAACACTTTCATATTTATTTTAAAATTATTATTTTTTCTGCTTTCTTGTTTATTCATGCCTCCTGTCTCCAAGAGCATTCTTTGTTGCATTTTTTAACACTTACCCTTAGTTTAGTTCATATCTTGAAATTGCACAAACATTGTAGTAATTCTCACAGTTCTTCTGACTACTTTGACTTCAGAATGTATTCACATTTTACTTCAGGACTAAAACATTCTTGTGTTAGACCTCAGGAGAGTATTATATGAGGAGGAGCTCAGTAATATAATGTGTGACTATACACTACATATAAGAAATATCATAATGATTTCTTTTGCTTTTGTACCTTTTCAATGAGAAAACTTGCCAAAGGAAGAGTGTCTCAGAGGTCATGATGCCTACAACTGAATATGAGCTGTTTCCTGGATTTCTGTCTTTAAAAATACACTTTTAAACTGAAAATTATAGGTGGAGAGATACCAAGTATGAATATGGTCCAGAGAAATCTTATACACACTCTGTTAGAGATGTTGTTTTTCAGTAGCACCACAGCTTTATGAAATTTGAAAATTTTCTGCTCTGATAAAGTCTCATCAGTGGCAATCATAAATATTATTTTCTCTATCCACAAAAGGCAGTTTTCATAGATTTATATCACTCAGGTGAAATATACAATTGCACTGGTCAGAAGTAGGTGTGAAAGAATAAAGTTGTTTACTAGAAAATATTGAAATATCCTTAATAAAGTGCTCTTTTAAATAATTAGAAAAGTAAGCACTCTAACAAGATCAAAGCGAAAAAGATGGAAAAAGCCTTTCTTTTAACAGGGCATTTATGCTCTAATGTACAGAAGGAAATTGCCAAAGCATAAATATAATTCCTGGACTGTGTGGTGAATGTGTTCTTTAAGGTCACTTAAAGAATTACCAGCAAAGGTATCAGCAAAAGCAAGTTTAATATAAAAGTGAAAGTAAAACAAAATTTATTGTCCAGTCCACTCTACTACTTGTTAGATGGAAAAGCACATAGGGAAAAAACCAAACAAAAATCCAGAATAAAAAAAAGAAAGAAACCTAAAACTATCTCCTTGGGGGCTGGGGTAAGGGTGGGAAAATCCCCTTGAGTTCTGTGAAGTACTCACTTTGGATACCTTTGCATCTTCTTAATGGATGAAGGGTTGAGCCTGGAGGAGTGGGGGTATCAGCCCAGGATTCATCATCAACGTTCAGCGATGGTCCAAGTGTAGCAAACTCGAGCCCTCACTAGCTGTCAGAGTTATCCCACTCAGAGGGAGGTTGCTGGTTGCATTCTGCTGTGGTCCAGGAGAGCTCAAAGGATCTCACTGAAGACTGCTGCTTATAGGGTCACAAGAGATTTGGTTTCAGTCAAAGTGATTTTCCATCCTGGCCACAATGCGGGTCGGTAACTTTCTTTAAAAGTTTGATAATGAAAATGTTATTCCATTTGGGTTGTTATTTAGGCAGGAAAAATAAGTTTCCAAGGCTGTTTGTTAAAAACCAGGAGCTGGTTAGACAGCACCAGTCCCTGGGAGCAGACTGTGTTTCTGATAAGCTCTAGAGGAATGCAGCTCCTAAAGGCTGAGGAATAAGGAGCATTCCTCGGATGATAGAGCAGCTTGAGGTAGGGGAGGGAAGCACCACCACATTCCAGTAGCCACTCTCCACATCCAGCATCTAGTGGGTCCACAGGCTTTACCTTACCCACATTATTTGGATCAGTAATTTCTTTTTTTTTATTTCTTTTGGGTCCATTTACCTATTTTATTATTTTTCTTAAGCTTTTGTCATCAAGTCTAGTGTAACTACAGGAAGTCAGAGAGCAGCAATCTTCAAAAGCAACAATAATCCTTTCCCTCTTGAGGATTCAAAATTTCTACTAATGGAAGTAGAATAATTTCTGAGGGAATATTTTGAAGTGTTTAACAAGTGTAAAGGATGAGATGATATTCATTAACTTCCAGATTTTTCATTTGAAAGTAAAGAATACAGATCACTTTAAAAAGACAGATGTGAGAAAAGTGCTATACAGAAAGGTACTTAAGCTCAGAAAATTATTTCTAAATTACTATGAAAATTATTTTAAAAGAGTCACCTTTATTGCAGTATGCCCAAAGAGAATATAATATACATTAAAAAAAAAAATTGCCTTTATATAGGTTAGATGGATAGAGATGTTATAAAGTGTATGTAATGTAATATTCAGCAAAATAAATATACCAATGCTCTTTAAGCATCAAAGAATGCAAATGCCCAGATAACTGTATAAAAGTTTAAAGGCCTTTTGTCTTTTGTATTCCCACAAACTAAAGAATTTTATGAAGGTGCAAGACACATACAGAAGTGGATGATTATTTGTTTGGATTCAGAGAAAACTGGAGAAAGAAAAAACAGGAATTCATATGCAATGTTTTTTCTTAATCACAGATCTCTAAATAAAAGTTTGGAAGACAAGTAAGTTCACAATGGTTTGTTTTAGCAATTACAGTCAACACATTTAAGACAGCTAGATGCATTTTTGATGATGTTTATGATAATTCTTGTGTGTTTAAGTGGTATTTGTTCAAGAGATTTGTTTATTTGTTCATGAAAAGAGGCCATTTTTCTAGGATCTGCTGATACTAAAGAATCATCAGCCTGCACTCACTATCTGCAGAATGATGGAAGTCCTCTGCCCCTATATATATGCTTTTGCTCCATCACACAACAAAACTGCCTGTTTCCTCTGACTGATTTTTGGATTAAAAATATGATGAGTTTTTGTAAAGGGGCATCATGGACTCACACGTGTCAAAAAGATTGTTTTGTAAAGGCTGAATATGAACTACATTAAAAATGAAAGAGATGCAGAGGCCTAAGTGAATAAGAAAAAAAGATAATGATGTTTGGTTACTTTTTAATCCAGCAGATCTGAATTCAGCATAGTTCAATGAGGAACAAAAGACAAATGGTTGCTTGCCATGCTACATAATTCTGGCCTATGTGTCTCATCAATGTTGTGCAATATTTCCACTACTTAATGGGCAGATTTAGCACTGGTTGCATCAATGTGCCCATATCATACTAGGAGGTTTGTTTGGAGTTGTTTAACAGTTCTCAGCTATTGTCTTCTCACAGCAGAAATGTTCCTTCAATCCTCTTTGAGAGAATTTAATTCTAAAAGAACAAGATAAGTAACAGGTGTCCTGTTCCTTTTCTTTTCTACCTTCTACCTTCTCCCCTAGTGCTTATTTGAGTTTGTGTGTTACTTCATGGATATAACTCATACTGAGTCCTTTTGATGGCAACTTTAATTTCCAGTTGAAATGGTGATGCTTGAAAATTCAACTGCAAATCTCAAGTAGATGAGAAAATTTATCAACCATTCATCAATTTGCAGTCTATATTGAGGCAATTTTTACCAGAAACACATAGAAGGCAACGTAGTTTTTCTTTGTAAAATATTTTTTCTTTCTTTCCTTGAATACCAATTACAATTTTTAGAAAAATGAAACAAAAACTCTCTAGATAATTTTGACATCAAGAACTGCAGTGCAAGATAGGATGCTTATAAGATTATTTGTTTGCTCAGCAGGAAAAATATTGAATATGAATTCTAAATTATTTCAGTAGCAAAATTATTAGTGATGTCTTTCTTGAGACATTATTTCATGAACACTACATAAAATTAACTTGAAAAAAGATTGATATTTGGTTTTCTTACACTTCTGCTGTGGGACCAGTATGTGTGTTTTCATACTTCATCTTAGCTACATGCTCAGATCTCAAAAGATCCAAAGACTGATTATCTCTTTAGGGTCATACAAATATGGTTGCTCCTGACATTCCACATTTTTGAGAATATCACTTTATCTTGTTGCTTCTCTTCCTGTGACAATTAAGCTGCCAAGCTCAACAAGACTGACAAATGTTCCAAGGTGATGTTGCTTCATTTATACTTCTGAAGTTCATCCCCAAATGACTGAGTCAGTGTGGAAAAATTTAGCAGTTTGTTTTTCTTGTTTTATTTTTTCTAGTGCACAGTTGTTTTAGGGGCACTGAAAATTAAGAGATGCAGAGACAGAAGAAGCATGGGCCGACATAAATGTCAGCAGAATACACATTCAGAGACTTAAAGTCCTCTGAAAATACAATTGCAGCTTTTGGGATGCATTTAGAATAGTAAGTATAAAAAAATAAACCAATATGTTGAAAGCTTCTCTGCCCTCAACTGGGCACTCGTAAAACAATGGTCAACTAAAAAAGTTAAAAATTTCCTTATAATTCTAAAACAAAAGGTATTTGAACACAAAATCATACAATCCCATCTATTCAGCAGTGCAGGAGAAAAAACTTGGTCATATCTTTCTTTTCATTTGGGTTTTATGTGTCAACAACTGTTTTTTTTTCCTCCTGTGAAATCTGTTCTCATACTAATAAAAGAAAAACAATGTTTTTCAGTAAACAGATTTGGATCAGCTTAGGGAAGCTAAAACCCTGATAGAATTAAATCTGGCCAGGGATGTTAAGGGCAAAAAGAGAGGCTTCCATATGTATGTTGGTGGTAAAAGGAAGCCTGGAGAAAATGGACCTTCTCCAGAAAGAAAAGGGAGACCTGGTTACCTGGAACATGGAAGAAGCTGAAGTACTCAAAGGGTTTTTTAACTCAGTCTTTGCAGACAAATGTCCCAGCCACACAGAAGTGAAAGGGCAGGGACTGGGAAAGTAAAGAACTGCCAGCTACAGGTGGAGATCAGGTTCAAGACCATCTAAAGTGCCTGAGGGTGCACAAGCCCATGTGATCTGATAAAATACATCTGCAGGTCCTGAGGAAATGTATGAGCTGGTTAATCCACTCTGTCATATCTGAGAAATCAGGACACTCCAGTGAAATTCCTGTTAACTGAGAAAGGGGAAGCATAGAGCCATTTTAACCAGGGAAAAAAAGGAAGACTTGGGTAACTACAGACAGGTCAGTCTCACGCTTGTGTTTGACATGACCATGGAGCAAATCCTCCCAGAAACTATGCTAAGGCACAAGGAAAATAGTGAAGTAGTTGGTGACAGCCAACAGAGTTTCACTAAGTGTAAATCATATCTGACAAATCTGGTGGCCTTCTATGATGGGATTGCATCTTTGATGGATAAAGGAAGAGCAACTTTTGTTGTCTGCCTGGATTCATGCAAAGCACTCAACGTTGTCCCACATGATATCCTCATCTCTAAATTGGAGAGGCATGGATTTGATGGATGGACCACTCAGTGGATGGGGAATTGGTCAGAGAGTTGTGGTCAACAGCTCAGTGTCCAGGTGCAGAGCAGGGGCTTGTGGCACTCCTCAGAGGGCAGTATTGGCACTGGGGCTGCTCAGCACTGATGGCTCCCTGGACTGTGGGATCAAGTGCAAATTTGGTGTGGTTAACAGGCTGTAGAGAGGGGATATCATCCAGAGAGACCTTCACATGCTTGAGATGTGGGCCATGTGTGAAAGCTTCATGAAGTTCAGCTTCCAAACCAAGCCATTCTGTGAGACTGTGAAACCTGAATACTGCTTCTTAAATATTGCAAATCAATGACTTATAGGTAGGTGAGCTCATCTTGTTAATCTGTAGCTTAATATGAAATTTTATACACTGTTCTGAATATACAAACTGAGTATTCTTCTGCACAATTTTTACTTTTTGAGGAAAAGAATTTTAATGTATTTACTTGCTGTAATTCATTACTTAAACTGGGTTAATACAGTAAGACTTCTTCTGACTATATATTTAGTGAGAACATATTGCCACACACAGCATGAGTCCTGAGAGAAATCTATTTATAGGATAAATGCCTCCTCTACCCCATTTGCTATACAAAATACATCCACACACATATAAAAAACTTGAGATGCAGAGATGTGTGAACACTGTATATTTTAAAAGGTTTTCTTCCATTCCAGCAGCTCTAATTGCCTATGAACTTAACCTTTATGGTTCAAATATTATTCCCATGTAATGATCCAGACAGTCCTAAAAGCTTCCAGAGGTTTGATGCTAGATTTATTTATCCTTTGCATAACTTCTGATAAACAATATAAAATCTGCATTATAAATAAATTAGATCTTACACATTTAATTGGGAAATTCAGAAATTCAGAATAATGTGTGCCTCCCAGTCTACCCAATGAAATCATCAGCAGCCATGCTCTAGTTTACAGAAGAAAAAGTGCTTTAGCTGTTGCTAAGTTACACTGAACACCCATTGAATTACACATGAAACCTATGTTAATTCCAAATACAGTCATTAAGAGTGGCAGTATTACAAAGAATACTGAATAGATTTGAATTAATAGAAAACCAAACTAAAGAACTGCCATCACCTTTTCTTACATTTTCTTTAGCATTTCTGAACTTTTTTTAAAAGATACCTTAGCCGTCAGGTGAAAAAAAATAAAGTAACCTCATTGGTTCTTTCACAGTAAGAACCTCTGTGATATAAGGGCCACTAAAATTTCAAAGTACAAATCAGAAAATGAAAACAAGGAAGAACAGCTGGGCTATGCTGATAGATGCACTAAATTCAAAACAAATTCAAGCCAATTATATTTTGCTTTTGAAACATGTTTTAACTTGTCACTGTTCCTTCTGCCACTGCTGGAATTGTACCTTGGACAGGGCCCAAGGAAGATTTAAAGTAGGGCAACTCCTACCTAGCAGGTGATGGTAGTTTCTCTTCACTGTCACAGTGTTGACCCTCTGGTCCATGGTGCTGTGATTTGGAGCAGCACTGAAACTTCTGCAGCAGGACAGACCAGTGCTCACAGCCAGTGCCTTCCAGTGTAGGACAAACATTGCCTTTCAAAAATGCCAGAAAAAGAAATCTAAACTACATTCACAATGAAGCTGTATAAATCTTTTGGTAGGATTACACCAAGTATTTGGCCCAGCAGTAGGGACTGATGATTAACATGAGATGACTCAATGACCAAGGAGATCACACCCAGACCTCTGCCTTATGCTTTGGTAGCCTGCTTAGATACACCTGCTTGTACTGCCCACAAGGCTAAAAAAAAAGAGATAAGACATCTCTGAATTTGCATACATATATTCTTAGAAACTTACTTAGGATACTCCAACTGGGAGTCAAAAGTTGGAGGACTTCTTGTGCTTCTCATAAAGTAATGATGAAAGTTGCTATCCTGCTGTGAGGAAGGCATGTTCTCTGTAAGTACAAGAGCATTGCAGGTGACATTATTAGTGCCCTAGTTATTAACAGCATCAGTATATATCATATTCTGTCTTCTTTTTCATCTAAAATTCCTTTATAGCTGAAACGAATATTACTATTTGCCCTTGCAGGTGAGACATCAGGCCTGTAATAGTTCTACTTTTGCTACTGGTAGCAATGCTGCAGTCTTTATGGGGTCTGCTGTCTCTTTGGATAATATTTCAGACCACAGATTCTACACATATGGACTACACATAGCTGCAGTAAGAGTGCTGTCCAGAGGGTAACAAGTGCTAGAAAAATCCACTCTCTAATAGTTTCCATAAGATGTCATGTACTACCAGTATAATTACAGCACAAGTTTGGCACTGATCACTTACTCTTGAACACTTACTCAAGAGTAGAATAGAATAGAATAGAATAGAATAGAATAGAATAGAATAGAATAGAATAGAATAGAATAGAATAGAATGGAATGGAATAGAATAGAATAGAATAGAATAGAATAGAATAGAATAGAATAGAATAGAATAGAATAGAATAGAATAGAATAGAATAGAATATTTCAGTTGGAAGGGACCTACAATGATGATATAGAGTATCTCCCTGACCACTTCAGGGCTGACCAACAAGTATATTGTTAAGGCAGTTGTCCAAATGCCTCTTAAACACTGATAGGTTTGGGGCATTAACCACCTCTCTAGGGAACCTGTTCCAGTGTTTGATCATCCACTCCGTAAAGAAATGCTTCCTCATGTCCAGTTTGAACTTACTCTGGTGAATCATTTGAATCATTCCACACATTCTGTCTTTGGATACCTGGAAGAAGAGATCAGCAGCTCCCTCTCTACTTCCCCTCCTCAGGAAGCTGGGGAAAGCAATGAGGTAGCCTGGCATCCTCTTTTTCTCAAAACTAGACAAACCTGCAGTCCTTAGACACTCCCCTTAGGACATTCCTCCCAGCCCTAAATTCCTCTGAAAAGTGTGAGTGATCTTTCTTTCTCATTCTATCACCCAGATCCATTCTACTGTGCCATGATTTACATTTCTTGGTTATTAAAAGACTTAAAAAAGAAAATAATTGTTGGAACCTTCTCACTCACAACTGTGAAAATAAGTCTCTGGTTGTGCTTGAGTTTAGCAAAGAGAGGTTAACACTTAACTATTTGAATGTTATATTCAGCTAGGTCATTAATAGCACAACTGATAGAACAGAAAGCAGAGGTGTAAATCCAGTTACTCCCACTTTTTTCAAAATGCATGCCAAAGCATGGCATAGTCCATGCTCCAAAATGCAAATATCATGTCTGTGGAAATTGTCGTGATTTGACTCACTGCCATGCTGACAAACATATTGCTTTGTTCAGGTATTTAGAAGCATGACTGTAACAAGCTATCAGCAAACAGCAGTTTCCTCTGTGCTCAAGCAAAGCAGCTGCCAGTTCTTATCAGAACTCTCTGGAGTGCAGCACTGACTACCATGGGTTCTTCGCAGCCCTGCCTCAGATACTTTATACAAATGCAACTTCTCCACTTCCATGTCCATATTACAAAAATAAAATACACCTCTTGGCTGCTTTTAGCATTGTACCATACATTCACAAGTAGTTTTCAGACTGATTCCACTGACATGTTTTTACAAGTCAGACACAATCTCATTCTTTAGGCAAATGTGATTTTTCCCTTTCAAAATTCTCATGACCTTATTTCTACCTTTGAAAGGCATAACTTCACTGCTTTGCCACTCCTTTATTCTCTTACCCTGTGTCCTGAGCTATTGGCAAACACTGATAAACACTACAGTATTTTATCCACATTGCTCCACCTCTTTTTTGTCACCTTCTCTAAAAGTGTGCAAATGAAGGTCTGCAACCCGGATTAAACCTTCACTCCTGTCATTCACTTTGGATGTTTTAAAATGAAAATATGAGGGTTTTGTGTTCCAAATACAGATATTTTGATAAAAAGTCTGCAACATTTCCTGTCATTTGCTTGAAGCTGGACCTATATAAAATGCCTACTACTAGTAGCTTACAATGCTTACTAGTAGACACAAAATATGTTTCTGTGCTTCTGCATTGATATCTCTCGAACTGTTCCTGCAGTGATTATTGTTTTATAGAATGCAGGGAAGTATCTATCAGTACTTTTGTAATTGCTATTATTATACTCCATTTTCACTGTATCTCATATTGATTTTTTTTTCTGTCAGAAGTGAAGATGTCATTCAGACTTGGTGAAAATCATTATACAGAAACTACTGATTTCTTGCTTTCCCTTCACTCTTTCAGCACCTACCTGACTTACCATTTCTCAGAGATGTTCTTTGAGCCTGAGTTTGGACTTTAGCTGGTCATAGTCTCAAATAAAACTTGTAGCTCTTTTGAGTGGTGTGAGGACTACTAAATACTTTATTGTTTTCGTTATTTTGGAAGAGGTCTAATGCTTCTTTTTTGTAAGACATGATCAAAGTAATTCATATGCACTATTCTGATTTGCATTTTGTTGTGATTCAGTTTTAGGTCATATTTCCTGCATTTGTAAACACTGCGATTAAATTTTTGTTGTGCACTTTTCTTGTGCTGAAATGTACTATAATGTCATAAAAGTTACTTTGACTTCCATCAAACCTTCTAAGGTGTCATTCTTCTGAAATGTCTCTTGTGTAGTGGAGTACTGTATGCTGAATAGTTTTTGAAGTGCCATCTTTGGAGTGCTGAAAGTGGTTAGCTTGTTACTTTCTTCTTCCTGATTCATCTTTACACTTTGGGTCCGATTAACTTGTTAATTTGGGAGTGATGTTGCAATACAGCATAGGAGAACTGTCAAGTTTTTTTTTTTTTTTTCAAAGGCCTACTCAATCTAATATTTGTTTATCTTCTGAGTATATCAAACTTACCTATAATTCCTGCATTTTCCTAATAAAAAAATATCCAAATACATTTAATGTCAAAATTGTTTGGCCCTAACTGTTTGTGACAATTCATATATTACAGGCATTAAATTGGCACCAGAGGTATAGACAGTTGAATTGCCATTGTTCTGGGAGATTCAAATACAACTTAATGCCTTGTCAAAGCAATACTTGTTTATTTTCATTTGCATTATTTAGGGATGCCCTGTGTAGACTCCATGAACAGATCCATTTTCATGTGCTGATTTCATTTCAGGGTTATTTTTGCTAGGTACTTATTACACAGATATCTAGTTATTGACATCTTTCTTGAACACACTGATAATGTTCTATGAGGACTGAATATTCAATGAATGTGCCAAATCATATGAGTACAGATACAAGCAGTGGTGCATTGATATATTTTTTCTTCTTAATTCAGTTTCAGGAATGCAAGTACTCTGATGTATTGGAAAATCTGATGATTTTCTTTAGATCCATTTTAACTTCAACATCTGATGTTTCTTAACCTGCCTTTCAGGCAAGAGCAGAGCATGACCCCTGCTGATTGCTGTATCCTACAATTACATCCACTGCATACCACCAGAACACATGTAGTGTTCTGATGATGTGTGCAAGACATCCATGCCAGGACATCTGTGCCATGACATATCATGACAATCTTCCCTAGCTTTGCACTTAGACAACAAGATGAAGCTGATACCCACTGCAAGCCTGACATGTCATGGTGTTTGCTCTAATTTTTCTTGGAATATTACACACAGCACACTATACTGAACCTCTCACTCTCTTCTAACTTCAGTGCTGGCTTAGTCACTGCATGTATGGCACTACATGTTGTTACTGCCATTAGCAAGAAATTTCATTTTCTCTTCAGATGTCTTATGTACACTTGTGTTTTGAAAATGAATTTTTAACAGTATTTTCTTTAGCATCTAATGTTTGATCTCATTAGTTTATCTCCTTTATTATTTAATGGTAATCTATGAATTCCAAAAGTCTCCTTATTAAGTGTCAAAATAAACCTTGGTTCCCTGCACAGAAACCTTTTCTCACTAAGGCTTGTATTTCTGCTCTGGTGAATTTAACTTTTATTTCCTGTCTATTTGTCTACAAGGAACTGCACCTCAAATGCTAATTCAAATTCTACTTTCTTCCATTTATATAATTTATATTTAGGGGCTTCTTATTTCCAATTTCATAATAACCATCTGATGACCTTCCACATTCATTTTAGGCTGGGATTTTTTTTAATATATATTTTTTTCCTGATTCTTCCATTTTCCTTTATTTCCCCTCCCCCCCCCCATCTTTCACACAGAAAGACAATTATTAAAATCAAGTTCCTTGTTCATATCACAGAGATGCTTTATACAAAAAGGTTTTGAATTAGGACCAATTCAAGAAGCAACATCACATTTTGCTATGCAGTTTAGTTTGTTTTGGGATAACCAATATGATCATATCAAATAGTTTAGAAAATTAAGACAAGATTTATGCAAAGAAATGAAAACAAGAATCAAGGAAATTAGAGCACTGATCGATGAGATATTATCCATGTGATTCTCAAAAGGAGAAAAAGTAAATAAGTTGTTGGGGAAAGTATAAGTGCAGGAAAACAATAGTCAAAAAGTAAAAGAATGAAGGAAAAAAGGAGGATATAATATTAAGGAAGAAATATGTTCATATATTCTGGATATTCCTGGTATAATGAAAAAAAAAAGAAATAAAATTGAAACTATATAATTTGGTGTAATTTACAAGCTGAAACAAGCTACTTTAACAGTTCAGATTCCACTGTAGCAATTTCCTGCCATTACATTTCCAATCTCCTTTTAAAATGCGTCCTTATTCCTCTTTTAAGTGACCAATTTTGTTACCATTAGGATTCGATATTTTCTTATCAAATGATTTTACATACATAATAAAGTGGGTTGAGAATATTAAACCTTACGTTTTTGCTTATCTCCAGAATTGTCTGGACAAATATTTTCATTGCAAAGAAAAACACACTAGACATACCATTTTTTTTTCTTTAAGTTGAACCCCCAACATATTGTCCCTTCCCTGTCCAGCTGTGGGAGCTTTTATCCAGCAGAGGTTATAACTTCCACTAAGGTAAATGATTACTTTTGAGGCCCCACATAAAATCGCTCATACATTGTAGTGTGGGAAGAATTTTATAGTTACCTTCATAATCACCATTTGCCAGTGGAGTCTGAGAGCAGGAAGGGGACCCTTCTATTTTCACCATTACTTTCAGAAAAAGAGAAACAGGGCTTCAAGCAGATACAACAACGCATAAGAGTTCAATGTACTTCATGTTCAATCTAGGGTTAAAAAATTAAAATCTTAGTTTTATATTATCAGGCCTGCTATGCATTATCATTTCTTTCAGCAGATTAAGTCCTTGAAGGAAAATTTCCTTCCTAATGTGGGCCAATTATTGATCTGTTTTCTGTCTCAAATGCCTTGTCAGACCACGATCTTTGTTTATTCATGATTTTTCATATTTTACTATGATGATTAATTTTTAATCCATCTTTGTCTGAACAAGACTAAAGACCATTAAGTTTTCTACTTCGTAAGTGACAGAAATGTCTGAGTGCTTCAGACTATTGCATTTATTGAGCCCATTTACTTTCTACCATTCTGTAAGGATTACCTTTTTTGTTCACATAGCTGGTATTTCAGGAACTACTGTATCAATAAATAAATTGTACTGCTTCCCACCCCCCACCCCATCAGTCCCTCTGGGCTTGAGGAGTTGCATATAGCCTCTCTGTAATAACTGATTTTCAAAACACTGCTATTATAAAATCTGTTTGTTTTTTTTCTCCTTAGGACATTGACACATGCAATTTCCCTTTCTTGATTGTAGTCATTGTGTTGGGATGAGAGCTAGAGCACAAGTAAGAGGCTGCCCAATAAAATAACATCCTTCCTCTATCATTCTCACTGTCAAGAATATCTGGGATGAGTGCCTTGGCTTTGTCTTGCAGAATAAATAAAAAACCTCATTTTTTTTTTTTTTTTTTTTTTTTTAAGGCCATATTTTCAATTACTTTTCCCTAGTGTTATTAAAGAAAGATTTCTCACTGAGGCAGAGCCAGAAGAAAAAGAAAACCTCCAGAATTATGAATGTGAAACTGTAAGTTATTGAGCAAACAAACACAAGATATTGCAGCTTTATTGCATGAGAGTCAGCCAGAGAATGAAGCTTTGATAGGGATGATTTGTGAAAATGCCAAGTAGTAACACTCTCTACATGCATGACCTTATCCAAATTTTAGCCCTGGCAGCCACTTCTGGGAATGATTCAAACCTCAGCTCAGATTAATCAAGTTTTAAATCAGTGTATCAATGGGAACAAATCAACATCCCTCCTTATATCACCAGTTCTTCCAGAATCCTTACTTGATTATCCTGATTGTTGCACAGGATTAGAACTATTGTTTTGTCCAGATCAAGGTTTAATAACTGTAATATGACCATTCTTTGAATAACATCAAACAAGAAGACTTTTTTTTTTTTTTTTTTCCCAAGGCCAGTTGACTGTCTTGCTACCCTACAGTGTCGTGTCCAATTACACAGCAGACAACTCTACATAACTCCAGCTAGGATTAAAACATTAAACAATGACTAGCCATTTCTTTTGCCAGGTGCAACATAAAAATGCAGATATATTGATACTCTCTATGAAGTGCTGGCCCAACTATGATTGCACAATCTTGTTTGATGTTTTCTCAGACCCTTGTGTTAAACATGATCCTGCTGCTGGTTGTCAAAAAGGACTTACAGATGATAGATGTCTTTTTTTTTTTCTGAGGTGCATTTTCATTCTCTTTTGGATTTTTGTGCCTCTGGCATCAGTTTAGTGCATGATGAACAGTAAGCTGAAAAGAAAACCTGAGCAAGAAGAGAAACACACACAAAAAAGAGAGAATTAAAATTTTTATGAAGCTTCAAGGAAAAAAAATAGGAAGATAAGAATATACTTTAAAGAAAGTAATTCAATGAAATATCAAAAATTAAAATAAGGGAAAGGAAAAAATCGAGAACTGTGATAACCATTTATTTATAAAACAGCAAATACATTTTTCTAGCCCTAAGGAAATTGCCCAGTCTGGTGAGGTGTCTTCACTGGATTCTGAAAGATCTTACAGTACACAGGTAAGCTATGAGAGACAAAAGCTCTTCCTTACTTAGATTTCAGGTACATATCTCCTTTGCAGTGAAAATTTAATTTTTCCTAATAATATAAATTTTCTAATAAAATTGATTTTTTTCTGTTGCCACTGGGTTGCAGAGGTTCTTGGCATGTGTGTATACACATGCCACTCCTTTTACTGAGGACACTCTTTAATTTTCAATAAAATTAATGAAAAGCCTTCTTGAAAGAAAATTTGAAAGTACTATAAAATATACAGTTATGTGGTTTTTTGTCTGTGTGTGCAGATATCCCTACATGAGGATGGCAAAATAACTGCTTTCTTCATTCATTTTTTTGTTTTTGTTGTCTATATGTCACTTTCTTCTTGCAATTGTTTCTTTTTCTTCCTCATCTTCTTCCAGCTTCTGGACATTCAGTCTTTTTAAAAGAGCTTTTCCAGGAACATTTACTTCTTTGGATAGTACTGCAAACACTTCTGAGTGAGTTTTTTTGTCACCAAACAAATGCTGGCTCAAAGTTATGGTGCAGTATCAACATGAGCACACTCCTTACAGACAGTGATTTTGTATTTCAGAACTTCAGAGCTCTGCAGTGCTTTATTTAACTTGCTAATTCTTACTTCATAATTAGGTTCCACTGATCAGGAATGACCCTCTTTGGAGATGCAATTTCTGAGGACTTTATGAGTCAGTAGAATTAGAAAAAAAGATTTTTTTAGTAGGAGAGAGAAAGTCTATGTTGTGAAAAGTTCTCCATGTCTGTGAAAACTACCCTTCAGGGAAAGAAGAAGAAGAAAAAAAAAAAAAAAAAAAGACAGAGAGAGAGAAAAAGAAGGAAAAAGGAATGTGTTACAAGCAAGGAGACTCAGTGGAATCGTGACCAGCTAATGAAGTGGCTGGTCTGCATAAGAATGGGCTGAAACTACATTTACATTTCCCTGAGGATGTGAGAATACACATATATTAGGGAGGGTGAGCTGCCCATTCTGTTTGCAATGAGCAATTTATACATCTGCCACCAATAGAGAAGCATGAAAAATTCCATACATTTGTATTAGTAAGGTAAAATTCTGTCATCTCAGTGGAATAACTTTTGCTCTTTCAAGGTGGTAAACAATGGAGTTTCTTGGCCCGTTAAGAAGACATATCTTACTTCAAAGACTGTTTCTTAATTAAAATCTTACTCAGAGAAAAACTTTCAGCAGAAGAAACTACAAGAAAAAAAAAAGGGAAAGTCTTAATGCTTATGGCATTTATTTCTTTTCCATGACATTAGAATCTCAGTGAGCAAATAAACTTGAATTTTGATTGGCTAAGGCACAACATTGCAGCTGTAAGATTATGCATTGAATTTAGACTTTGTTTGAGTTGCATTCAAGTAAACTGATAACATGCTGCTATTTTGTAATTTGCCAAAACTTAAGCACAAAATAATTTAATCCACTAATTCAATATTTATCACAATAAGGTAATTATGAACTTGTCACACATCATTTATTCATGGAAGGAGATTTGTACAGAATTTTATTTTATTTTATGGACATCCTACCCACATATTTATTTTTATTAGTATTCATATTCTTCTCTGGAGGTAAATAGTGTGTTGCATTGTAATGCAATACTACATCTGTGATAATCTTATTGAGAAGATCTACACCTTTGACTGAGATAGATTACAGAATTATTAGAGGAAAAATAATGTACCACTTTCTGTAGCAATTACTTTTTTGAATAAAAATTATAATTTTTTAAAGAGAAGTATAGATCTAGCAATTAATTTATCATCATTTGTCTAGTGCTTTTCATTCTTAAGCTGTTTTAAAAAGCTGAATTATATATGAACAATAACAAGCTATTTGTGGCAGAATATCTGTAAGGTGCTCAGTGTGACCTTCAATGGAACCATCAAAATAAAATTCACAACTCACAGTATTACTTACCAGTATTACTTCATAAAATGGACTGTTTCTAAATCAGATCCTGAGCATATCCAAATAAAATTAGTATAATTACTCTCATCATCATGAAAGAAAATATTCTTGGCTAAGGTAATCTTATTGGGAAAATCAGTTTAATTTCTCAACAGAGTACCATAAAGGGTTTGAATAAATTTTATCTGTTTTAAGACAGAAGGAGGAAAAAAACCCATAACTTCTAGTAAAAGGAACAAACAACCCATAAACACTTGTGTTTTCTTGTTCATCACTATAATTTGAAGGTTTCTGAGTTTAAAACCAAGAGTACTTTCCAGCATAATACATCTTGATGTATTATTGACTATGTGAATCTGCTTCTTGACCACCTGTGAGGGAGGAACTGTGTGAAATAGCAAATGTGGAGTTGCCTTATATTATCCAGGAAGTCTGAGGTAGATATGGAGTGTGTTTATTCAGTTAATCACATTATTTATGAAGCACTTATTCTTCAGGGCTTCTTCTAGAAACAAGAAGAACCTTTTTCACCTATGGTTTGTCTCCTGTGAATGTTCAGTATTTCAGTCTAAAACCCTGAGATAAAGACCAGTGCAAACAGACAATAATAGATTATTTGTGGAACCGGAAGAAATCGTTTGCTCACACTTTGCAGAGGCTGGTGATGTTTCTCTCCTGAAATCAATCTGTGTTCTGTAAATAAATTGTTAATAAACACGCTTGCTTATTGGCATCAGCCAGAGAAACAGATAAAATCCCCAGCCAATTACTCCCCTGTTCAAGGAATCAGGTAGTTGGCTGATTTGCAATCAGATACACAGGCTGTCTGTCCTCTGGGGGTTTTCTGTGGGAAAGCTTTCTGAACTGCATACATATCACCCTATCAGAAGAAAAAGGGAAAAAATAAAAAGACCTCACCAAGCTGCAAGGATCTAACTCAGAGTGTCAAAGGGAATGACTCAAGGTGACAAACTTTCATGCTCACTTTCCTGAGAGACACAGAATTTGCTGCTACTAAACCAGGTCTGTCGAAAAGGACATCTCATGAAAGTGGAATGAGGAAAAAAAAAAGTCTCTGATGGCTCTTCCCAGTGAATTGAAGCAAAGGGTTTGATTTCACTAGATGTATTGACAACAGCTCATACAACACTTTGTAGATGGGATTTTCTGCTGAACTATTTCTATGTAATGTTAGCAGATTAGTATGAAAAATTTTTTCTCCTTCCTGCAATCCACTCACTCAAGAAGACACAAACATATTGCGAAATTATATTGCAAAGCTGAAGTCCAGCTTACTGGATGTCTTTATGGGTAGGTTTTTTAAGAAAACCTAACTTTCTACCTGAAGAAATTTTCCCAGATCTACAAGTTCCCATAGAAGTAATGTAAAAAATACATCTTACTTTGCTACCATACTGAGAGAATGATTCACTATGAATCATTTATTAAATGAGTTTAGCCTCTTTTCCTCTCTGCAGAAAGTCTACAAGCTTATCACAGCTTTCTTGCATATATTTGTTATTTTAAATTACCTGACAGGTCTTTTTTGTGTGTGAGTTTGTTTACTCTGTAGGTTGCAATGTGTATTCTGAAATTATAACTTACCTATCAATTTGTGACTGTTATCTAAGTCAGGCAGCTTTCTTTTGTTTCCCTGCTAGTCAAAGTATTCACTCTATCTAGGACAAGTCTCTTGGTATGGACAGTGCTCAATCTGAAGTTAAGGACACAGCTTCATGCATACGGGATCAGTCCTCAAGGATAGAAGCAGAAATTTGTTGTGAAAGCATATGGTCATAAATTTAAAGTGTTTAGGATTTTTCTTAAATGGAATTTTTCTAAAAGCCAATTACATCCTAATATGCTATAGGTAAGAGGATAAGAAACCCTCTTACAAAAAAAAAAGTGAATGCTATTATTTTTTCATTATGAGCTTAGAGTCTTTGTTGTTGCAAAGCTCTGTAAAATTACCTATGCAAATAACCTGGTAGCCAGTGAATTCTAAGTGTCAGATGTACATGCTTGGAGGAAAAAAATAAAGGTAAGGAGTTTCCACCTAGAAGCACAGTTTCTTCTGATCACAGTTTAGGCAAATGCCAAGGGAAGTTGATACAAATAATCTCAGGTCAACACAAAGAGATGGAATCCCCAATGTCTGCTGAACCCCATTTCTTTCTATCATCTTTATTACAATAATAAACTTTTCATTATTAAGGAAAATAAAACTAGTCATAGCAAATTGGAATTCTAGATACATCATTTAAAATGTGGCTTGAAAATAGTATTTTATATATAATCCTGTACAATCTTTCTGAGTGTGTTTGGAGCACTTGGCTTAAATGTGATCTCAAATTCCTCTTGCAGCCTCTGTGAAACTGTTCACAGACACTATTAAGCCATTTATCCAAGAGGCAAAAAAACCAAAAAATTTAAGAAATTAATCACAATCTGCTCTTACCATTTTTACGCTGATGTACCATTATGGATTTTAGTGGATGAAAAGCAAATGACAACTCTGTCTGTTTTATCAGTGCAAGCTTTATGTTGACACTCATGTGCAAAAAATGTTCTCATTTGCCCCAGGGGATAAGAACTTCTACTAAATGGAAGGAAAAAAAATTCCTTTATCAATGTGAGATATTTTTCCATTGTCCTCAAAGACACTAAGATAAAATGGCCATCACAAGCTGAGCATTCATATATAAAAGCTAGCAAAAAAGTTCATTCTAAAAGCTAATCTGAAACAAAGGAAAAATATTTCTGTTGAAATACAGAGTGGATTAGCTGTGGACACGAGAGGAATTGGAGCAATGGGTTGTTTTCTAGCCAGGGATTTAAAATTTATATGTACAACTAGACTGTAGTGATTTCCAGATCTCATTTGCACCTTCAGTTCAGGAGAAGGAGGGGTGGCAGGGAAACCAGCCTAGCAGTATTATCCACAGTGATAATAAGCATAGGTTGCCCCAAGGTGAAAGAAAGGGAAATTAGAAATAACGTACATTAGAGAGGGTGTATTCTGCTGACTGAGAATAAGGCACTGACAGGCAGCAACTGCAGGGGAGCTGTCAGTGGCTCCACTAAGCTTTTCTAGCAGGTGTCATTGTAAGATAGCGACAGGAAATAAACTGGAGACAGATTGGAAGAAAATGTGAAAAAGCTTCATAATGGAAGGGATATATTCACATGTCCATGTGTGTCCATGTGCATTTAGTATCTTTTTTTAAATTTTTTTTTGTCTGTACTATTCATTTTAATAAATGATCTTTCTATGTAAAATCTTCTTCCAACCAGGAAATAATGTGAGCCTATTTCTGAAGTATGGGTTTTTACAGTTCATGCTGGATGATGCAGAATTCAGCCACAATGATTGCCTGTTCCCAGATACCTACTAGACAGAGATGTCTTACTGACACAGAGTGGACTAGAGGAACAAAGTGAGTAGTTTGGTGTGGAAAAGCATAGTAGTACATAAACACAAGCATGACTTTCAGCTCCACCCACACATCCTTTCAACCCAGACTCAATATATCGTCATTGCTGAGTCTAAACTAAAGGCAAACCAGCATGGTACCATTTCATTAGCAATCCCTACTGTATGTGCCTTCAAGGGGCAGATTCACTCTATTTTTAGGCTCTACTCCTAATTTTCTAATTTTCTCTCATTGCAATATAATTTTATTGTGTAGGTTTTATACTTCTCATCCCTCCATTATCTTTCCTTTTAGACATTATTTCGATTTGTGTTCTGCCTGACTGGGTCCACAGCACCAGACACCTTCTTGTCAGACAGTCAATAGAGACCCTAACTTTATTGTCCATAACAAATAAAAGTTATCTTCCCACTTTAAAGCCTATCTGTGACTTGGAGAGTCTACAAATTCAGCAACACACTGTTGATGGAAGGCTATAATATGAATGAGCAGATGAGACAATTAGACTGTAACCATTTGTTTAAAGGATTTAGGGCCTCTTTATAGCCTCTGTGAGCCATTATTAGTATTTTATTACTTTGCCTTATGATGGAAGGACATATAAGACAGAAGATATTTCTTCAGAGTTTTTTTTTCTGAAAGATCTGATAAGAAAATTGACAAAAACTTATGAATTACTTAAGGAATATTTATGAAGCAACTATTTGCTTGGAAAATTTTCTCTAAAGAAAACAGTCCTTTCTAGTTTTTCTTGTTTTCTTGATGGTAAATGACTTTATAATCTGGGAGTTTGTGTTGAACTATTCCTTTAGAAATTATAGTCATACATCATCTTTCAGTTTTGCTGAGATGTATATATGAATATTTAGAAGTAATTTTACTATGTTCATTTTGTGCCAAGCACAGAAGGAAAAAAACAGTTTTCAGTCCCAGGGAAATAAAAGGCATTCAAGAAGAAAGGAAGGGTGGGGTGAGAACATTTAATACCAAGACTAAAAAGAAAAAGACTTTTCAAAGAACACAAAATCAAGCACATAATTTTTTATTACAAGCAGAAACATCTTGACCATAATGACCATGTCAAAGTGGTTGATTTGCAGGTCAGGAGAAAAGGTGTTTTGAGTCAGCACTGCACTTTCTTTCCACTGGCATATTTCTGCATGTATGGACAGAAAATTATTTGGATAGCCAGCTGAAACATTATTGAAACATTACAGAGAATTTTTTTTTTTTTTTTTTTTTTTATGACTCTTATAAGGATATTTCCAAATAAAGCAAAAGCATTCCATGGGATACATTGAGTTCTTTGGCTCACAGGTTGCTCTAAGAAAACTGTACATTTGAGGACTTTGAGATATTCAAAGACTTAAAAAAGGCAGTTTCACAAGCTGCAGTACCATTTAATGTTATTTTTGCCTTTAATTTATAGGCATCTTAAACTCCAGAGTTCAAAGCTTATTCAAGCCTTTCAGCTCGAAATGTTAAGAGCTTTACAAAGAAAACATGTTTTTATCCTCAAAGAGTGACATTTGAAAAAAAGTATCTTAAAAGCTAATAGTACATTTTGATTTTTGCTTATAACTAGTCCAAATAGCATAGCATCTTTTTTATAGCACAGAGACAGAATGTCAGTGCTTTAATTTATTTATTTTTGGCTAAGAAGAAATTAAGATAAGGATTTTACACTAAAATATGCAATTCTAGAATGACTGTAAATGCGATATTGAGAAAATAAATCTGCAATTGTCTATTATCTTAAAATGAAAATTTTTATTTGCATCTACTTCTAATTACTACAAGCAAATGAATTCAGCTATTTCGAATGGCTGTGTTAGAGCACTGTAGCGTAATATCTCAGTAATTAACATGATGCAAATTAGGAGACACACAATAAGGATGCTACAAATAATATGATGGACCAAAAAGTTATCTTAGCATAGGGCAAAAAAAACTTGCCTGGTTTGTATTAGTTGTGTATTTGTTCAGAGTTTCCATCCATAGAAACAGCAAAAGAAAGGAAATATTTTAAAATTACCTCATAAAATTTATTATTAAAAGTCACCAAAAAATGAAAGTAAAACTAAATTGAAATTAAAGGGGAAAAATATCTTATTAACATCATTAGTAGATTTAAAAGATCCTTAACATTTAGGATGCTTTGATCAAAATCATGTTTCCAGTACAAAATGAAAGCATCACCTTTTGCAAATCGTGACCCATTTGAGAGAGATTCTCGTCAGCTAAAAGAAGAAACTGCCTGGAAAAAGGAGTTAGTTCCCTAAGCTCATGAAATATCTGAGCTAAAAGGAAAGAGTTATCTTAAGGTACCCCCCACTGCTGCTCATTCTGTACCAGGTAGATGTGAGCTGAGTCAAACTGCACTGCATTTGCAGACACTCTCATCACTTTTCAAAATGACCTTGCTCAGCAAATTGCATAAGCAAATTTTGTCCTCAATTGGCACTCAGGGTGACCTTTTGTAAGTCTACTGATTTCAGAATAAGATGTCAAATGTCACATGAGTGAGTACAAGAGATGATAACCTTTTAGTTGTGTCAGGAGACAGCAGGAAGATGCTACTTTGCAGATCCACTAGTCATATATATCGTTAATCACAAAGTCCCTAAATAGATTGTCCTAAGCTCACATCAGCTGATGACCTGTTTCTGACACATTTAGAATAAGAGTGAATTAGTGAAAAAGCAAATGAGTGTGGATTTAAAAAATACATTCTCAATAGGTTTGATAATGTATGGACTACTTGGAAAAGATTAATAGCATTAAGTGCTTATTTTATGTGTATTCATAAAAATATTTTAAAAAGGTAAAAAAAAAGGACAAAAAGAAAAAAAAAATCCATAACCAATATTGCTAGCAATGGTATCATATGAAGTTTATGTATGTAACAGTATCATATGAATATTATAAACTGTGTGCCACAGATTGAAATTGTAAGATAAACTCGGGAGGTGTTTTATTGTGACATTTGTTTACAAGAGAAACACAACCAATGTTTGATGATAGGTGAACAGTATTTAGATGACTTAATGAAAGAAAGAGCACACCAGAAAACCTTTCCCTTGGGAGATCAGGGTTGTCTGATAAGAAAGAGAAGAGGTAGAATCTTTTTTTAAGGCACCCTTCCACAGTGAGATTTATAGTGTGCAACGGAAGAAAGGAGTGATGCTGTATTGACTACTTCTCTAGCTCATGGCAGGGTCAGCTAAAGCTAAGTTTTTCCAGAGTGATACTTGTTTAAACTGTGTAATGGATACTTTGCAGTACTCTTAAACTCTCTTTCTGAGAAAATGGCTATTTTTATCCTAGATTTTATCCCATCCTTTGTTTTGCTTGAGTTTACTTTTCCTGAAAGGCAACTGGAATCTACCTTGTTGTGCTATAAGACTGTACCTTATTATTCTACACAAAGTAGACCTTAAATAAGGTATAATTCTTTCCTTTCATCTTTACATGTCTGGCTACCTTTCTCCTACAACCTTCCCAAGTAAACAATCCAATTTTTTTTTCCACTCTTCTCTTGTAAGTAATATTCTAGACATCTCATCATTATTTTCTTCCTGAAATTTAGCCTGGAAGTTAAAAGCAACGAAAAAGCTTTTATTGTTCTAGCTCAACCCACTAAAAATATATTGAGAAATGAATTTATAATTTTTACAAATGACAGTCATGTTTATGCACTCAGGGCTGACACATTCACCACTGCTAATTCCCATTCAGTCTGTGGTCTTCTCTGAAGTACAAGTTCTCCTCTGGACACTGGCAGCATACACCAAACCATTCACTGTTCTTTACTCCTGCAACTCATTATTTTTCTACTCAGTACTTCATGAAAAGCAATCTTTTTAGTTAATTTTTGTGAATTCTTGTGGTTATGTACAAATCTGTTCTTTTCCTCTGGCTAGTTTGATAGCCCACTCAGCTTGGTATCAATAGTAAATCTTGTAAGCACTATCCTATCCCATGACATTCCAAGCATCACTGGGACAGGATGCCCTGTTGATCATCCAACAACAATAATTCAATGAATTTGAATTTTATGACTACAAAGAACACATAGTGTTCATATTATCTGAATAGAATTTCATAGCCGCTATTAAATTCTATTAAAATATATCTACATTACAGAATTTCTAGCTAAATCAAAATTCCTTGTTTTATAATACAGTCAGAAAAAGTTTCTAACTTCTGTAAAGAAAAAAAAAGGTGTATCAATTCTTTCTTCACTCCAAATTAGTCTCTTAATCTGTAATAAAAATAAATTAGGGTTTCTTGAAGTTTTTTTTCCTTTCTTTCTTTACAAATTTGTGTTGTCTTTTGCTCCTCTTCTTGTTATAATCTAGATGTTTACAAATCTTTGCCCAATCAAGATTTTTAGGGATTGCTTTTGTTTAGGGGTTTGGTTTTTTGTTTTGTTTTTTGTTTAGTTTTGTTTTGTTTTTTGTTTGCTATATTTTTTGAGAGAGTAACTTTTTTGGGTTTTTTTCATTTGCTTGTTTAAAGAAAAAGGGAAGACTGTTCTGCAAATTCATGGTTCCTTCAGCTCATTTGAAGAGCAACATAGGTCAAATTCTGACAACTTACATTACTCCAATTCTTACAATCAGTTCTCTATATTAACTGAATGTAACTCAAGGACTAGAGCCTTAAAAGGAAGCATGACATGCAAACTTTTTCATGATTACTCACACAGGTATGATTCTGTTTCCATGTTTTCACTTTTTCCACCTTCTGGAATGTTTTTATGTGATGGGAAGAAAATCCAAAGACTTTTAAGTTTTATTCCTTAAACATGTGGGTTAATTCTAATGCTTTTTAGTATTTAGTATTTTTCTTGCTATTGACTAAAAATGAGGACATATATCAGCTTTTAAAAAAGAAAGCTAAATATTCAATATAGACTTCTAGATTTGATTAATGATAATATATGAAAGGACAAATCTTTTTCTAGATGTCTCTCATATCTGGACAATGAGGGAAATAATGGAAACCTCCAACTATGCAGAATTCAAAGAGAAAATGTTTTTTCCATTCTGATTTCAAGTGGAAATAAAAAATTCGGAAATGAAGTGCCTCCATTCCTTTCCTTCCATAATAAATTTTTAATCAAATTGGTTTAAATTTTCTTTTATCGATATTAATAAAAGCAGAAGAAATGGTGTTCTAAAAGAAAAAAGTTCAGATTTTTTTTTTTTTTTTTTTAATTCTGAAAAAGGAAAATTTTATGTTCCTGGAATGTATTTCTTTCTTTTTTTTTTTTTTTTGAAAAAAAAACTCCAACTTATTTTGTTCAATTTACTTTCTTCTGTGGAAGACTTTGAAGTTACTAAAACTGCATTTTTCCTGAGAAAAAACAGCCCTTTTTCAAAAAATCATATAGTCTGAATAACCAATATAAAATTCGGTAGCACTAAACAGACAAGATTATTTCAGAAAATAAAAATGGACTGAATATCAAATCAAAGAGTCTTCATTAGAATTTTTATTTATTATCTAAATTATCAGAACTAAGATTAACCTTCTTTTATATAAGAAGTCAAACCTCAACTTCCAAACTTTTGTTTTGAAATTATAGCACTATTTTCTACCACATATTGGGTAAATTTGAGAAAGAGGCCATTTAGTGATAATTGGGAAATTAAAAAATGTTCCTCTGTAGTCAGAGAGGATTCTAAGAATTAAAAGAAAATTATTCCTTATGAAAATCAACTTCTGATTACTGTAAGCAAATAATTAAAAATAAATATATTTAAATCAGGATGTAATCTTATTTAGCATTTATTGTTTGGAGCTTTTAAGTAACAGGAGAAGATAAGTGAAGAACTCCTTTGAGGAAAACACTAAGTCATGTAAAGAAAAATGGATTGTATCCACTTCATCCACCAAATAATCACAATATATTCTCTCCTGAAAATAAAAAAGAGGGTGAAAAAAAAGAAAACATTTCTGAGTTATAGTCTAGGGTAAAGTAGACTTCAGGTGCACAAATTGAGAGAGAATTTATCTTCACTGACAGTATATTTATATGTTTGGCATTTGGAAAGCAAGTGATGCTGTATTAATTAAGTGGGATTAACTACCTGTCACAATTTTCAACAGCTTGATATTGTTCTGAGAGTCAGGGGGATTAGAAGTGGCTGTGACTGCAAACTAGAAAATGTATCCTCTTATGTTTCATTTCCACATCGTCATCAGATTAGATCTCTGAGCAGGCAAAGATTTCAAATAAAAGGCCCACTGTTTCTTTCTGCCGTTAAATAACAATTCTAAAAAGGCCTTTCAGTTTTTCACTAATAAAAAGCAGCCACCTCACTTCACACCCATGTGCTATAGTTACTCTATCTACTCTATCTATCTATTAAACTGGAAAGATTTGACCATGATCTAAGAAAAACTGTTTATTAAAAGCCATTGTTTATTATTATAATCACTTTTATTTTATCAAGTATGTTGGAATTTCAGAAAATAATATACTGCAACCATGGATATAGATCTGTATGACCCATACCTAAATTGGATTCAAAATTCAAGACTGCAGCAGGTCAAGTGATGTCTCTGAAGAGTGCTGATGCCGTGCAGGCTACTTCTTGTTAATTCCTATGGGGCTCAGGTGGTTTCATCTGAAGTTTTAAATTTAGTCCTATGTGGGAGTTACCCTGGCTAGATACCAGGTGCCCAGCAAAGCTACTCTAGCACTCCCCTCAGCAACTGGACAGAAGAAAGGAAATATAATGAAAGGCTCATGAGCTGAGATAAGGACAAGGAGAGATCACTCATTGATAACTGTCATATGCAAAACAGACTCAGCTTAGGAAAATTAATTCAACTTTATACCAATCAAAATCAGAGCAGGGTAATGAGAAGTAAAAGAAATGTTAAAAACAGCTTCCCTCCGCTAGTCTCTCCTTCCCAGGCTCCACCTCCTCCTCATGGTCACAGCCTTTTTCAGCCATCACCCTGCTCTGCCCTGGGGCTCATCCACACACTGAGGGTGGATATCTGCATCCCTATGGACTGCCATGGGCTTAGGAGGACAGCTTATCCCACCATGGCCTTCACCATGGGCTGCAGGGGAATCTGCTCTGGTGCCTGGAGCTCCTCCTCCTTCTCGTTCTTCAATGACCTTGCTCTCTGCAGTGTTGGTTGTTGGTTGTCTCATTCATATTGGTTGGCTGATTTTGGTTGGTTTTTTTTTTGTTTGTTTGTTTTTGTTTTTGTTTTTGTTTTTTTTGTTTGTTTGTTTTGTTTTGTCATCTGTTTTTTTTTTTTTTTTTTTTGTTTTAGCTGGCAATACAGCTTTGTGCTTGATTAAAAAAAAAAAAAAAAAAAAAAAAAGAACACAACAAAAAAATCTACCAACTAAATTTCTTGACTGCAAGAAAATGCAATTTGTATTGAAAGGTAAGGGATTAATTCCAGTAGCTGTAACAGACTTCAATTTGCCAAATCTCAAACTGGAGAGAGAGTCCAGGAAAGCAGTTCAGTCTAACCACTTAATTCTGGTGATGAAAGTCTATATACTGTATAAAAATTTACATCCATAATCTAAAAACTTCCTTCTTTTAATATTTTGGTCTAATTAATAGGGATGAAAACAAATTAACAAAACCAGCACAATCATTCATCCTCAAACACTGTGATGCAGCAGTTCAGATGAGGATAGTGGTGGTGATCTGTCTCCATAATGCAACATTTAGCTGAAGCCATTCAGTTCTTTTGTTAGTCAGTAATGCTCTTGGGAATACATTTCATCAGGAGATTTTCATTGTGTGTTTGGATAGACCACAGCAATGAAAAAAAGACCTCTGCATAGCATTCTTGAATTATATTTTCATGCTGCAGTGAGAACGTGAAAGCCAAACTATGCAGAACCTAGTGCATTGTGTCAGGGGGTTATGCAAATATTTTCTTAATAGTTATGAACCATGCAGTTTTTGCAAATATTTGTTCAAATTTCAGTGTAACTTGGCCATGCACCTTCTCAGCTGTAACAACTTGTTTTGAGAAAATATTTGTGTGAACTTTGTAAACCAAAAGCCTGTTGTGCAGCTCAACTTCACACTTTTGTCTTGGCCAGGTCTGTGATTAAGAAATGTGTTGCCTGGAACAAGGTTTGCCTTGTATTTCTTGAAATATTTCTGCAAAAAAACAGCTGTTCTGGATATGTTACTGACACAAAGGCAGATAGTCTTTAAAGAATTCACATGAGGAAAAAAATGTGATATCTCAGACCAGTAGTTTTACATTACATTAACCCTGTCAGTATGCAAATTAGAATTACACATAATTTTGCTTAAATTGCTTTGATTATAAATTACAATAGGCTGAGACTTTTTATTGTCTGGTGCTCATAAATCACCTAGTACAATACAAACCCTGCCTCATCCAACAACCCTTAAATGCTCACAAATGAGTATTACGTAGCAATGTAAACACTTGAAGCACTGATTTACGTGGAGTCTGGGTCCTTGGGACACTTTTCAAGCAGTTCCATGTATTTGGGTATTAACAAAGGCAGCTGTTTGAGACAACTGAAGAGATTCAGCACACCAACAAGACAGAACTGATTTGATGTATCCGAGATGAATCAATTATCTGAGCTCACTCAGAGATGCCTTACTCTTATTTCATGATTTCTAAGAAACTACAGAATGGAGTAGTTAGTCAATCAGTTTAATGGCCATGCATTTACATCACTCATCTCTTCAGAATAATGAAAAAGCGTAAAATTTAAATTTCTTCACTTTTTAAGATTTCTGGATACAGGTTATGAATTTTACAAATATATTTTTCCATTTGCAGTTCTTCAGCAAATAACCTGTGCAAGAAATTTTTACTCATGATTCATTCATGAGTTGATTATTGAGAATATTCATTATTTATGCTTTATAATTTGTCCTGTAAATTACATAGCATTATTTATATTTCTTGAGTAGATGATTTATAAATAACTTTATAAATAAAATTAATTGTATTTCCTTTATCAAATAAACTGTAAACTTTCCTTGTTATTAAAATCTATCATCCAAATAATAAAAGCCAGCAAATTGTACTGCAGATCCCCACAATTCCAATAAAATTGATGGTGCCTTTGTTGTTGATTTTTTTATTATTATTATTATTTAGAAATGTCAAAAAGAAACCCTTGTAAATATAGCTAAATTACTGAATGGGAGAAATTACAGACAAAATAGTCTGAGTTGTTGTGAACCCTGTTTTTATAGAAGGAATAAAGTGTTTCTTGTACTGAGGTATATGAAAACATTATAAGTGAGAAATATAGAATAATTTGAATTAGTCTTAAGATTTTCAGGGCCATTATTGTGTTCACAAGATCAGATATACTTCTGTCCCTCTCTCTTACTTTGAGAAAGAAGGCACTTTTTTTTAAGGTGTGAAACATTTTTACCAAAAAAGAGAAGTGAAGGAAAGGGTTCCAAAGTTATTGGGGGTGGAGAAATTAACAATCAGATAGCAACAAAACCAAATTACTGTTTTCTTTTCAATGCTGCCTAGTTCGTAAACAGTAACAGGCAGTGTGCAGACCAGCATGGTACAATCCAAATGTCACTGGTCCTGGGGATAGCAATGCCCCTGAAACAATGAGAGGAGGTGGCACAGCTGCAGCATTTCTCTCAGACTTGCATTTTGCAGAGATATTTAGAGCAGAAGTGACATCTGGGTCTTCCAGCTCAACTGCACAACGCAATAGGGGTTGGACAAAAAAAAAAAAAAAAAAGAAATGGGAAGCAATGTACTTAGTTGTAGCTTCACATCTGCCTGGCACTTAAATACCATGTAAAATGCCAAGAACACATTTCTTTGAGATATCTTTAAATAAAAGAAACAACAAAAACCCCTCGCCATGAACAAAACCAGAAAGTTTTCATTTAATTCCTTTTCTAATAAAACAGACAATGAAATAACACAACAGATTTGCTCCAGGGATGTGTTTTATTGAAATCACCTTGGATGCAAAGGAAGGCAGTAGCATGGGCTGATTGCTCCACATCAGGAGGAAGCTGGGAGGTCAGCAGGACAGCGTCCTCCCTGACAAGGGGTGCAGCCCCACGCTGCCCAAACCAGAGAAGTGGGACAGGCATGGTGACAGTCACCAGGAAGCTGCAATGTGTGGCAGAATCAGCACCAGGGTTTAAATGTGGTACCTGAGCCAAAAAGCAGAGGACGAACAGGCAGAAGTCCCAGATAAGCTCCTCTTAGCTTTTTTTACAACTGAGCTCTTTTGCCAGAAGTTTAGTCCAAGGTTGCAGAGACAGATGCTAACTATTGACAGTGAAGGCTACAGACAGGTCAGGACATTCAGAGTTTGTCAGTGAACTGAGGACCCTGACAAGCAGAAAATCCAGACTTTTCCTTAGTTCTCACTGGGATTTTGGTATTTATCTTTTAAATCAGGCTTTAAATTGACTGCTAAAGGAGATGGGTAAAATAATTCAGTATTTCATTGCCGTGATGCAGTCCCTGAAAGTTCTTCCAATGGAGACTTTTTACTACAGTTTGGGCAGCAAATCTCTCCCATCAATTATGATCATGATGAATACTCTTCATGAAAATAGGCAGACACTGGGATGAGAGATGAGGAGAGAATTGCCTGCCTCAGACTGACCATATTACTCAAGCTACTGGAGTAAATGGCTTTTTTCCAAACCTAGGAATCAGCTCTGCTTATGCCTTCCTTTGCTCCCAACCACACAGAGGTTATTGAATAATGAAGTTTAGTTTTCAGAGGATTAATCTTTCCCCTCACCAGTTTAGTATCTGGTTTTGGGAAGTACTTTTGAGCAATTATGTGGTCTCTCATGACAGCCAAATACTTTGCTAAGGTTCTCTGTCTCTATCATTGAGTTCTGCAATGTGATTCTATAATAGAGAAGAGCTACAAGCTACTTTTTTTATTAGACAATATATTGGGTTGGGGAAATAAAAAAAAAAAAAACAAAAACAAAAACAAACATCATTGATTCAATAAAATTACTCATCTTTTCTGTACTTCTGAATATATTATTTCTTATGTGCCAGAAGCTATGAAGATAAAACATCACTTCTAGCCACTAAAACATTCTAAATTAATAAGAAAAAGTCTTATCATTAAGTAATATTAAATTTCCCATAGAAATGTTGATTAAAATCATGTTTGGTGATCAGAAAGCTTATCATAATTACTGACCAAAAAAAAAAAAAAATACCCAAAACAAAAGGACAAAACAAACCTCAACATTGAGTAAAGACATTAAAGGATATTTGCATATTTTCCCCGTCATTATCAATCTAAAATGGAGGTAATTGTATTAGAGGTCATTGTAGTAGAATAACAATGCCAAGGTTGCTATTTAAGTAATATACAGAATACTTTAAAATTATCTGAAGCAGAAAATAGAGGCAAATTAAAATCATGATTGTAGGAGAGAGCAAACACAAAAAGTCAAACTGAAGCAAATATTTCAGCCTAATGTGTTTATCGAAGGTCACTCTAATTGGTTTCAAAATGTTCAACAAATTTTGCTTTTAGGGTAGGTTTTTTTCATTGGATACTGAAAATAGTGCCATGCCAGAGCCTACTGCTGAATCTCTGAGGAGCAGATCCAACTTACCTCCTGGCTGTCAAGGATTAGGGGTTATAGATGCAAATGTGAGCAAAGCATACGGATGCAGGGATTTGTAGGTTCTGAACCTTATATCAATGTAGAGGAACCTGCAGTTTCATGGTTTTAAGTCCTGTGTTTGAAAGTATGAATCTCCCACAGGAGCTATTTCTTTCCATCAAATATGTAGAATACCAGGGATGACTATTCTGCTTTCTTGCTTAAGCTTAGGCACAAGTAGAAAATGAGAAAGAGATGACCTACAGGGAAACAACAGGGATGTGATCAGTTTAATAATCCATACCCATGAGAGTTCCCTGCAGTTGCTAGGAAATATACTTGGGAATGCACTTGGGATCCTCAGTCCAGAAATCCTGAAGTGAAAGCAGATAGCAGCATGAGCTTTCTTCATCAGAGCAGAGTAAGAAAAAATTCTGCCTCATAAAATATGACTGTTTTTTTCCTTCCTAATAATTACTGCAGTGTTCTTCTAGAGTATGAGATAAACCAATTCAATTCTCTCCCTACCTGTCTTGTAACATGCCCATTTTACTTGAAAAATACCTTGGATAAGCCATTAGTACTGTCCTGAAAAGCAGGACCACAACAAATACCTCTGCCACAAGACAGTGAACATCCTGAGAGTTAGACTGCTGTTTTCCCTCTAGTTAATTTATAAAAGACACTTTTCGTAAGATGAGCAAGAATTTGTTCTTTCCTTTAAAAAACCTGAGTCTGTCTTTCCTTTGTGTCTGATGTCTCTTAATGAGAACCAAGCTGTTTCTGTATAACTTACTAGATAAAAAAGCAATGCTTTTTGGGTTTTTGTGCACACCCACAGTAGTGAATCCACAATGCTCCTTGCAGCTGCAGCGTGGTGCTGCATTGGGATGATTAGACCTTCACTTTGCTCTCCCTTGGAAGAAAGCCCAGGCATGCAGGCAAGGGATGTACTTGTAGGGGAGCTCTGGTACAGGAGACTACAGCTTGGAGACAGAGAGACATGCTGCAGAATGCACTGATATTGTATTCAATACACATAGCCTTTTAGGTTTAAGCACCTTCGATACCTGCATTGCAAAACTGAGGCAAAACTTCTAAATATTAAAATAATTTAAAGGCCAGAGGACCTGAGAGTTTAGAATTTAGATTTGATTTGAACTCTAATTCTTAGTCCATAAGAACTATTTTTAAAATGCCCTAGAATTTTTGGTGGGTTTTATTCAGGTTGTGTTTGGTTGCTTTTTTTTTTTTTTTTTTTTTTTTAAATCTGGTCTTCTCCCCTGCCCTACCACAGACGATGTAACTCAGCACTAAGGTTCAGTTTAACAACTGTTTACATGTATAGGTAGATGGAGCAAAAGTATCAGAAAGTTTTAAAATAACAGGCTGATAAGTATTTCAGACTAATCAACCATAAAATATTTGCATAACTTACAAGATGTTATGTGCTTAGGAGTCAAAGTGAAGAATCTGATTCCCATCCCAAGCTGAAAGACAGTTATGTTTTCAGTAAGCAGTGTTAGTTAAGTCTTTCTAACATATTTTTTTGAGATTTAGGGTTTTTTTTTCCTCAGCTGAGGGCACTTGTTATAAGAAACTGAAATTAAATAATATTTTAGACCACTTTAATAATATTTTTTTGAAGTGAAAATAAATAGGAAACTTTCGAGATGACCGAAATAACATCTCGAATTATGAGAAGGGAATGATAGCAAAGGTAGGACAAAATATTCTCAGTATCAGTGATTCAGACATTAGAGACCACAATTTAAATGCAGAGAGAGAAAGCACACAAAGAGTTCAAGCAGAGAATTTCACTTATTGCAGTTGCCAAGTAAAGCCATCAAAGCAAATAGCTCAAATGAGTTTAAGAGAGAACCCTGCATGTCTGATCAAGAAAGGAATCAAAGGATATAGTTACTAAGCAAGAAAATGGGTGTGAGATAAACTTAAAGGGAACAGTTTATTGAGTCAGGTGTCCTTTTCCCTCTTTAGCAAGCCTTGTGTCCTTGTTTCTTAATCTGTCATAAAAGAAGGATTGAAAATAGACATAAGGAAAAGCCCTACAAAGACTATAATTAAAACGTACTGCAAATGTTTTAATCTGACTGATTTGTTTTGATTTGGGCTTTTTACATTAATTAGAGAGACTATAAAGGCTGAGAAAACCATTTCATCAAAGACAAAGGCTTAAAGAACAGCCTAAGACAGAGAGATTCCTTCTTAATGAAAACTTGTTAAATATGTTAAACATGTGAACTAAAAAAATTTTGAAACTGTGGATCTGAAGAAGGAAAACTACATAGTTTGGAATATAAAAGATGGAATATAAAACCTGTACTTGGGAGAAATTGGCCCAAACTATACAAATCAGAGAGTAAAATCTCTCTTAGAACTCAGTCAACCTGAAGAATTACCAAGGAAAGGTTGCAATACTAGATACTGTACATCAGTATGTTGTTTTTAATTAGCATCACAATTTGCATGTCATAATTACCTTTCCTACTGTCTTCTGGGAGATAAAAGCACATCTATTAAGAAAACTTCAATGTATCACAGTTTCTAGATATAAATAATAAATAAATTTGCTCTATGATATTGCCTGGCAATCTTTCCTAAAAATGGCAAAAGCATAAACATGCTTTATTAATCAAAAATAACTGGAAACATTTGAGTTTTAAGATGCTAATGCTTAAAGAACATTTTGGACCAACAACCATTTTAATGGTTTTGTTTCAAAAGTAAATTGCAGTTTTATTTAATATCCTGATTACATGTTTCTTTAAAATGTATGGATTGCTATAAGCTACTATTCAGTGCTTATCCACAAAACCAACTTGTAAAGCCTTGGAACGACTTCACAAAGGATAAGCTATGGCCATCAGTACTAAAATCAGTGTTTCTCATGTAAGCAGGTGAAAGTGGGTACTCTGAAGGGCTGAGGATTATGAGTGGTTGCTTCTCAGTCTGAAGCTAACTGGGAGGCAGGATCTATGTATAGTTCATCAGATAATTTATAATCTTTCACACCACGTACATCAGTCTTGCAGACCAGAGGTACAAGATAGGACATGAATGTATAGCAAGGGCCTACAGGATTTGAGAAGATTTTCTGAACTATAAATAGCTTTTTGGTCTCCTGTGTTTGAGTTTTAGCAGTTTCAGGAATAAGAACACTGGACTCCATGTCTTCCTTGCAGAAGAGCTTGTGTGAGAATGTGCAGGGTACAGTTCTTTCCTGTTCTCAAAGTACCAAATTTCAGAATATCGTTCTTTACTGTTGCTAATTTGGAATAGAGAAATAAACTTCAGGTTAACTCTGAACTTGGGATCAGATTACACAGTCAGGCTAATAGACTCAGTATTTATTTTTTCTTTTTTCTTTCCTTTTTTTTCTTTTTTTTTTTTCCCTTCCCCTTCCCCTTCCCCTTCCCCTTCCCCTTCCCCTTCCCCTTCCCCTTCCCCTTCCCCTTCCCCTTCCCTTCCCCTCCCCTTCCCATCCCCATTATTTACCAGTATATTTGGTGTGGGTTTTACCCTGCATTTATTCTTGGGATCAGAATACAGAAGTTAAAATAATAATAATTTTTTTAAAGTCAGGCTGAAGACTGAGGTGCTGATGTTAACTGCTGTACATTGAGACAACACTTAATGTACACTATCAATTCTAGCTAATTTTATTTTTCAGTCTTACTGGAGATATTCAGAGAAATGAGGTTTTTTTGCTTTTTATTTTTTCTCAGGACCCAAAAACTCTTCAAGGAAAGCAGAGGATCAGGTTTTCCCAGCTTCATTCTCAGTCCACTTTATTGAAAACCTCAGTGTTGATACCAGGAGACCATACTCTTAAAAAGCAGCAGTGGTGAACTTGAAGAAAGTAAAGTAAGTCTGACTGATAAGATAGTGGCTTTCTGTTTTATCTTTGTCAGAATTAGTTTCTGCAGACTGATTTGATTTTTATGGCATGCTTTTTTTTCTCTAACAGAGAAATAGAACTAACTCTAGCATGCAGACACACTGTGGTGAATCATCCTATGGTAATTTAAGTTGGTAAGTTAAGGCGCATGCAAAAGAGGAGAAGAAAGTGTACTTGAAGCACTCCAGTCACTGTCTAGTGTAATCACTTCAGCTGCCAGCAGTGGTAGTTTCTGCTGCTATGCCAGAATGAAGCAGATGAAAGATGCTCACAGACTCCTTTTGCCAGCTCTGCTATCAGGGTTTAACCTCCAGGAAGCACACGAGGCAGGCAGCAGAGGAGTGGTAATACTTAAGTAGCTGCAGAAATCTGCTTTTCTGAGCACAAGCAAGCATTTAGCTCATAGCCAGGCTGTGCATTTTTGCTCTTGGAAGTATGAAACACTGTGTGCAATACCTGATGAGTGGAGAGCAGAAACACATAATTTTTAATTACCTTCTTGGTGGAAGAGTAGCATGAGACCACAGCATTTTGCTTATTTTCATTTTGGATTTGACGTAGGTTAGAAACTATGCTTCTATACCTACTCCAAATGAGTGATATACTAATTCCCTGTACTGCCTAAAAGTCCTCCAATCCGTCTGATTTTTTGTAAATGTCTTTTGTAAATTTACTTTGTATCACGAGAACCCTTGAATTTCACAGGCTTTTATAAAAAAGTGCGGCAAGTTATCTGCACTTAAATACCACCCAGAGAGAAATAATGGGTTAAATCTAACCAGACACTTTATCACAAAGTAAAATAAATATCTACTTTTGTCAGTGAATAGACTAATCTTCCCCTTTCCCCCTCCCCTTTTTTTTCCCCCCAAAATAAACTTTATTTTAAATGCAAAATGCAAATGTACACAAATATGGTAGAGTTTACTTTGCACTCTGCCTGGAAGACTCAAATTTCTTTTACATCTTTATGGGTTTGCCTTTACATTTAAAACAAAGTCTTTTTTCATCTGTTTTGTTTCATAAGTCCCTTCTCTTTAAGCATCTGTCTCAAAGATGTGATGTAAATAAATAGTTTCACTCAGGTTGTTAGGAGCAGTGAGCAGAGATATGCAAGCAGATCTGTTGTGTGAACTGTCATTATGAGGCTTTATGATGTTACATCTTCAGTCCAAAGAGGCTAGATGAAGTCATATTGAGTTCCTAACACTGATGCCAGGAAATTATAATAACATTAAGGAAAAATACTTTGTCATTTTATACTGCAAATGTATATGATATCCCCAGAGACAAGGCCAGTTTTCAGAATTGATTGTTCTTCCAAGCTCATATTATTTTACTGTTGATAAAACTCTAAAGGTGTTTTGAATCCTTGTGGATGTGATTTTCCTTGACAACACTTTAAAAGCTCAGACAAGGTGATTCAATTAAAGTAAGATCAGAAGTTGTCAGTATAGGAAAAATCTGAATAGTCTTTTTATACACTTAATTGTACATCTGAATCACACAATGAAACAGCCTGCAAAAAAAAAAAAAAAAAAATAAAAAGAAGATCCTTTTTTTTTTTCTCTAATACAATTGTTTTGCTTAGAAGAAAGTTCTGCATAGCTCTATGAGATTCAGTACATCCAAGAAAAAGTAGCAACAAGGCAAATATTCTGATCAGGTTTGGTTTTTTGGTGTTCTTTTATACCCAACAGTAAAGAATTCTCTTTCTTGTTCTCTAAATGTTGTTGTAGAAACTTGAAATCATCTATAACCATGAGATCTACAAAGTTATATCACTAACTATCTCACCTGTTCTTTTATTACCACTACACAGTGGATGATTGAACAAAAGAAAGAAGATGAAAGAACAAAGTGAATATATAGCTTTCCAAATGTATTGAAAACACTCTCCCTTTTACCTCCCACTATTATTCAAGTTGTGGGATGCTACACATCCCACTTGAGCATCCGTGGGACAACTGACAAAGTCAAAATAATGAGAAATACTTCTGAAAAACACAGGAATATGATAGAGCATCTACAGTCTCCAGGCTGTCCAATACCAGTCTTCTTTTTTCATCAGCAGGTAGTGTGGTGCTTTTGTAAAATGCTATAGTGGCACTAAGGACCCAAGAACTGCAGGTTTGGTTTGGCATCATTACTTGAGACAGGCGAGTCTCCTGTACCACACACTCCTCAGTAGCTGCAGGATGCTACATGAGCTCCTGGAGCATGGCTTTCAGTTAGTTTAAACAGAAAGGCATGCCACTTGTGCTTAAGTACATGGGATATGAATCAAACCAGCTAGGGGATTTTTCACATCCATATAGCTGCTCCACATGAAAACACTAATGCCCTTTGTCAGTGCTGAGTGCTGTGTTGCAAGCTGATGACCCTTGTGGGATAATGTTACCATCATTAGAATGGATGGGATAGGCGTGTTCAGACTGGGTCACATCAAAGGTTCAATAAACTCAGTGAAAGAGAACACAGCAGTCATACTCTTCCATGGCAGAAAAAGAACCTTGCATTTTACTGCCTGAAGTGGATGGTTGTACCATAAACGTCCATTAATTGCTTTCTAGATGGCTGCAAATTCTTGGTATTCACTGTATTTCATAGTTGTAGTGTTGGGTGAATTAATGACACCATTTTTATTTCAAACTTCTCATGTAATGATGATTTCTTCTGAAACTTCCTGGATAATGAACAGTCAACAGTAGCCTTTCCATGCATTGTCATGGTTGTTGTGCTGGTTTCAGCTGGGGTAGAATTAATTTTCCTCACAGTGGCTGATATGAGGCAACATTTTGGATTTATGCTGAATACAGGGTTGATAATACAGAGATGTTTTTGTTATTGCTGGTCAATACAGAGCCAAGGGCTCTTCTGATTTTTGCACTGCCACACTGGCAAGGAAGTTGAAGGTGCCTGGAAGTTTGGGAGGAAACTCAGCCAGGAAGGTGACCCTAGCTGACCAAAGGGATATTCCAGACCATATGACATCATGTTCAGAGCATAAAGTGAAGAAGAAGGAAGGGGAAAAGTTTGGAGTTATGGTGTTTGTCTTAAATGTTATGTGTGATGGCACCTGGCTCTCCTAGAGATGGCTGAACACCTGCCTGCCCATGGGATGCAGTGAATTCCTTGTTTTGCTTTTGCTTCCCTGCACATCTTTTGTTTTCCCTATTATACTGTCTTTATCTTGACCCCCAAGTTCTGTATTTTTACCTTTCCAATTCTCTCCCTGATCTGCTGGTGGGGGACTGATGTGTGGGGCTCGGTGAGATTAAACCATGACAGTTGTATGGATCCCTACCATGTTCCCTTTTGTCTTTCAAATTAAAATATCCTAGTCTTCTTGTACAAAAGCCAATATGTAATAGTGATTCACCTTTACCTTTGACATGCTTCTCTAAACACTTTTTGATACTTTCTCCTTCTTGAATTAGGGAAATGGGACCTGCTCTTAACACTAAAGATGCATGAAGACTTATGCTTTCTAGTTTATCCTTTACTATTCTGTAGGAATTCCTAATATTCTGTGTGCTTCTTTGGCAATGCCTTCACAGAGCTGTTTTTTTAGAAATTACATATTTTCTTCTTGAATATTAACAACTTTGTCAGATCCTCTTATGGCATATGTCAGGCTAGAATTGTTTTTCTACATGGTCAGGCTTCTATATTTAATAAAATTGAAGTTCATTAGCCATTTTTCCATCCAAATATTCTGTTCAGTGTAACAAAATGCTTGAAAATAATTTCCAATGCCCTGAATAGTTAGTACCAGTAAGTACAGCACTTGTTTATGCCACCTTAACCTCACAAGTCAGAACTTGACTTGAGCCATATTCAAAGAAGATATTGCATAACAGTGTTTCTAATGAGATTTCAATGAACCCAGTGTTATTTATCCTCACTGTTATTTTATAAATTTTCTAAAAAAGTTTTAATGTTAGTTGTACAATTTCTTTAGACACCCTCTAGTTAGGATGGGATGAAACAGTGAGAGCACAAAATTCTTTCCCTAAAACAGCTTTATTTTTGTAAATTATAATGACTATATAACTGTCCTTTCAAGACAAAAACTTCCAAAGTCTTGGGCTTTTGTTCAGAGATCTTTTTTTTCCACATACAATTTCTGACATGGAAAGAAAATTACAAGCTCAGCCACTTTTACTGCATTTTTTCACTGTTATTGCTTCCAAACCAGCTTCTTTTGAGTGAAAAATTAAAAGGGCAGATTCACAGCAATAGCTGCACAAATCAGAGACCTTCAGCTCTGACAGTTCTAGGGGATGAATTTAATGCACATTGAACTACATCATTAAATGGTGAAAATGGGCTTGTCTCCATTAAAAGCAAAGGAGACACGTCTCTGATGCCATAAGACTGTCTGACTCATGTTGATGACATGTCAAATGTCACAGGACTCAATCACAAAATAGCTTCTCTTGAATATGTGTGATAGAATATGGCAACTAAAAATGTAAATTCATTTAAAAATTGTTTGGGGAAATGTCAGTTTCCAGTTGCTTGTGAGGTAGTCGTCAACTCTGAGTCATAAATTAGTAAAAAATAGAAACAAACTTTCATAGATACATTATTCTCTTTTGCTGACACTAGCTATGTGGAATGTCAAAATGTGTGGATTGTGGTTGGCTCCTCAGAAAGGACACAACGTTAATAATCCAGGGCATCATGACAGCTTAGTTCTCAAGGCTCTCATAATACTCTAGATGATGAATACTTACAAATATCCATCATTCTACACTACTGAAAGTTAAGTGTTCAGTAACAGAAAAGGTTGCTGTTCAGACTCCATGAACAGATTAGGTATTCTCATTAAAGTTGGTCTGACTATGAGTGACATATCAAGTGGAAAGAGGTTATATTAATTTAGCAGAAAATTAATCTGCCAAAAAAACCAAACCAAAACAATGATTTTGGAAAATGTAATTCTTAATTTGAAGAGCTTTTTTCTTTGGTTATGTGTCATGTAATAAACATGACCCCGCAGCACTGTCCTGTGGTGCCATTGGTTTAATGTCTTGTAGAGCCTGCAGGAGGGCAACATTAAAAAATAAAGACATGCTGCTGCTAATATTACATTCTAGGAATGGAAGAAAGTAGCTGTAGTCCATGCATTTGTCCTCCTTTATAAGTGGGGGTCTCTCCTGATTGTAGGTGAGTTGGTAAGTCCACATTGCTAAAAGGGTAAGAAGGAACTGTGACACTTTGCCTGCTGACAAGCAGCTACTGAGCAAAATTGCATTTGTTTGTCTATTTCCAGGGATTCATGTGATTGAATTTTATGTATTTATTTATTTCTGTTGTTTCTCAGTGCTTGTCTGCACTTCTCTGTTGCTGATGTACCTGTATTCTCTTTATGCTCATGATGTTTGAATTTATATTGTAGTTGACATGTTTATTTTCATTGGGTGTCTGATACTCTCTCCTGGTTTGCTGCTAATTTGCATTGTTATTTTCTGGTATTTCTTTCTACCTGTAGTACATTGTTCTCATAGATTTATCTAGACAAAATAATTTTCTTGGGCCTTTCAATGAATAAAGTCCAATATTTCTTTTGGCACTATTGTAATTTAATGCACTCCTCTGTTCTATATAATGCACCCTGGTGACTGGTGGAAAAATCCCTTTTGGCCTACTGTATACAACTTTTAAATTCTTACAGAAGGTGAATGTGTCCTCCTGATGTCATTTGATTGAGTTATTGATCTCTTTTAAAATTTTCTCATAAGGTAGTCTTCCTATTGTCTTATTTTTATTGCTCATATTCCAAATTCTTATCAGAACTGAATGGTTTTAGTTGCAAAAAAAAGTTTACTTTCCCACTTTTGATATTATGCAGCTTGATTGCTTTAGTATTTTTCTTTTTTCCCCCCACTATATTACATCTTCATCTCCTCTCTTCTTTAAAGTCAGGGATTAAGTCCTCCTTAATAGACTTTTGTCAATTAAAAGTCTGTATTGGGCTTCTTTTTCCCCCCTGTAATATGTGAAGTCATCTTTTTCAGAGTGAACTTCCTGCCTCTGACCTGTTTTGATTTATCTCTTTGGCCTCCTTGTCATTTGCAATACCCTACATTAAATAGGGCCTGAAGATTTTAATTAATGTGCTGTTTACTGCTTCATGCAATTCAGTAATAAAAAAATGGTGGTTAAATTATTAAGACTATTTTTGACAAAGGGAAAATGTATTTCAATACTGATGTGAAAGTCTGAAGCTCAGGAAAATGACTACACAACAGGAATGCGTTTTAGCTGAGAAAAATAAAGTAAGGAGCTTGCCAAGAGAGTCTGTAAGCCTTTGTTTCTTTGTATACAGTGATGAAATTCAAACAAACAAAAAATTCAGGACCTATTGGCAATATAAATCAGAGGTAGAGCAACATCATGCACTATCACCTCTTTTATCTCATGGAAATATGAGCTGAAGTAATGAAAGTAATGAAGAGTGCAAATGTGAAATATTTATAGCAGTTTTTGGAAGCCTTGCAGTAGTGTCAGACTGGGGTTACAAAGCATCAAGCATTACTTGGCAGCTCAGAGAAACCTGGATGTCCATGTTGTGTTATTCCCTCTAGATTTCTCAGTAGCTAAATGTCAGTACCTACCATAGCAATATCAGAACTTATTTCCCTTTTTTCTTGTCATTATGAATGTGTCTTTCTCCATCACCATCAAGCTGAAAAATCAGTGTCACCATAAACCATCTTATTTCCCAGACTCATCTGAGCATCATTCAGGTCATCACTTCTGCTCTGCCTCCTGCCACTCTAAAATAACATATTTTTACATCTGCAGATATAATGCAACATACACCCGCTTTTTTTTTTTTTTTTTTTTTTCTGTTGAGACTATTGAGTCTGGAAAAAGTATATGCTTTTTAGTCTTGGGTGATTGAGGTTGCACTGAAATAAAGGCTTGCAACAGGGTGCGAAAAAGGGAGGAAAATATGGTATTGTCCCAGATTTTTTGTTGTTGTTTCGGAATTAATTTAAATTTTGATCACCTTTTTGCCCCGTTTGTACCTCTGCTGACAAATAGGATATAAATTATTTCCTCATGGGCATTAAACCATAGCAAAATTGAAGTCGGGTCAAGTCATGCTCAGGAAAACAAAAGAGTGTTCCAGCATTTCTTCTGGTCTCATGCTTTCACCATTTACAATTATATATATTGTATTAGTTCATATATAGAAAGATACACAGAATTATATATACTTCATATTATATTATATTATATTATATTATATTATATTATATTATATTATATTATATTATATTATATTATATTAATGATATTATATTTTATTATATATATTATATTAGTATTCACATATGCATATGCACCCATATATTTGCATCTTGTATAAACTAAAATCTCCCCCATCTTAAAGGACAAACATTTTGTAATTGTGTTCTTTGGGCAGGTTTTCATTCAATGTAATTGCTTTGGTTTCATCCTGGATCTGATGCTTCCATAACAAAGTGGCTGAACAGCATTGGCCAGCAGATAATGCATTACACTGATGCATTTCCTGACTGTTTTACAGGAAAATTATTAAACTCCATGAACGGCATCAGAGCATCTGCTTGCTTAAAAAAAGGTTAGACAGGCAAAATACATTTAAACTACTCACACATAACAATAGCTTCTGTGTGATTTTTGATTTTTTTTAAAGTTCAGAGCAGTCTCAAGGTTCAGGAAACCAGTCATGCCAATTTTATATTAGTTTCTGTCCTTTCTTGGGGCCAAAAAAAAGAAGTCAACTCCTGCCCCGCCCCTCCCCCACCAAACACCAGTACAGTTTCCTACTCATATATGGCTGCACTGAAACAAACACATTTTATAAAATGAAAGTCATTTTAAAGAATTCCCTGGAGGAGATAACAGCCACACAAGGCAGCTATTACTTGTACTCACAATTGCATCAATCTTTGATCTTTATTGTTACGGTATTCTTTCTATTCTGGTACCATAAAAATGTTCCTTGTGGATTTTCCGTAAATAATATATGTGCCTACCCTAAAACTGCTTGGGAAAAAGAGATGGTTGCAAATCAGTGCTGCAAATAAAAGCCAAGCATCCCCTTTATTTAATTTCATCCAGAAATGGCTGTGAAATTGCTATCTTGAGAGAGGAAAAAAAATTAAGTTTTCACAATTTTCTACTTCCATGACAATCTGTAACATGCAGAATATATTTTATGCCATTTCCAGTTCTTACTACAACTTTCATACTGAGAATTGGGACTACAATAGAATTTTAATTTCCAAATATATCATATAAAATATCAGTAGCCTGTAATTTTTGGAACATCTGTTAAGATTTATTTTATGCTTTGATATATTAATCATTAATTTACCTAAAACTTCTTGGACACTATAAATGAGGACAAAATAAGAATTCAGAAGGAGAGAAAGGTGTTCCTTTTTAACTTACTTTTAAATCTGAAAAACATTCAGATTAACAAAAATATGGTGAACAATGGTAAAGAAGAAAATTGTTACTGAGCAACATACTTATAGCTTCCTGCCAAGTCGACCCAGGACTCACAGAGTAATTAATGTTGGAAAAGACCTCCAAAATCATCAAATGTCATACCAATCTTCTTTATATGTTATTACATTCATCTTATTTCATATTAATTTTAGGAATTATAAAAACATGTAGTTTTTATATATGTATAAAATATGTATATATGTATATATATGTGTATGTAGTTTGTATATATGTATTTAAAATATGTAAACAAGAAGAATATTTGTCCATCTACATACCTTTCATATTGTTCCTATAGATTGCTTTCTATTTACAAATGTTTTAGAAGTCACAAATTATTTTGTTTATTTTGTTTATTTCTCATTATTTTGTACTTAATGATTCTTGGATAATCGCATCTTAGCATGCCACTTAATTGCCCTTTATTCCTTGAATTGTATAATGCACACACACACTAAAATAAAAGTTTAGAAAGAGGAAAGTATGATAATCTTCTGATTTTGAGCTGGGAACTTCCCATGTAAAATCTATAAAGAAGTATGAATGGAAAAACACCCTTGTACACCTCATTGTAACTTTCCCCCAGCCTCCAATAAGTTTGGAACACAACCAAGAATGATTACTTTAATATTCAGCCTACTACTGAATGTATAGGCTGCATGGAATGTTATAGGGACTTTAATGCAAGCTGTGTCTTTGGTCACTTCTAGAGCTGTTCACCTCTTGCAAGTTCTTAGCAGTATGCTATCCTAAATATAAAATACCTTCAACCATGCAAGCTGAAAAGTCAAGTGTCAAATGAGAACAAGGTTTATTATTCATTTTCCTCCTTTCCAATTCTAGATGATGAAAGCAAATTGCAAACATTTTACACTCCCTTTACTTTTCCAGATTCATCTGATTCAGTGATATTTGACTTCTTTGCAAGGAACATCAAATAGCTGAAAGTTGAGATGTGGTCCCATGCAGCAACGGGTAACACAATACAAAAATGAAAAAATGGGAGGAAAAATAGCCTTTTAGAATGAAATATTCTGTTCTCAGGCTCTTTTTCATGCTACCCAAAAGGATAAATTCGTCTTGAAAGATCTCTGATAGCTCATTTAATATTGCATTTCTTATCCATTAATAGGAGGTAATGTCTCTGGAGCCCCCAATATGCCTGCTTTATCACTATACAGTTGCTCCAGTAGGAGGTTCTTCATTTAGGAGTGAAGAGTATGCCAACATGCAGAGAGATAATTTGGGCTTATCTAAGTCTCCAAACAATGATCCAACTCCATAAAACTGTTATGAGCAGCATGACTTTCCAACTACTTTAATAAAGAAGGGGAGTAATTTCTAACAAAGTCCAAAGGGCTGTCAAACAGTGGGCATTCAAAGCAGCAGTGTTTGTTCCACGTTATTTTAAACATTGGTGAGAAACATGATTTTTCCTCTTCACAACACTTATCCCCTCTCACTGCACTGAAGTGAATACAGTCCTCTTCTCAAACTGGAACCTTTTATTAGTTTTGGCTCATAACATCCTCTCTCTTACCAGTTCACTTTGATCTGTGTGGCCCAGACTCATTACTCAGTCATTAAAGTAAATAAACCTGAATTTCTCTCATATTCAGGTTGCAAATCTGAAGGATGTTGCCGTAACATTAGGCATAATGGTGCAGAATTACTGCTGTAATATTTCAGTACTATGCTACAGAGCTGTCACATTCAGGCAAACCACCTAACTGAAATGCACAACAAAAAAAGCAAGATCCAAAAAGTTCAAGTCTAAATGTTAGAAGGAGTGGATTTTTTTTCCTTTAAAGGAATAAAACCTGAAAACCTGAAGTTGCAGACTGAATGAAAACGTAAAGTGCCCTCTTTTACTTTTTGATTTAAGCATATGGAAAAATCATTAACTAAAAATATATAGGAAAAATATTTAAACTTAAATTACCATATTTTATATCTATTAACAGATATTACACCTTTAATATGTTGCCTATTTTTTGCAAAACATGATGCGTTCACATTTCATTTTCAGTTCAGAGAAGTAGAGGACTCAAATTTGCTCTTGTATTTACTGGTACAATCTGTAATTGAGCTTGAAAACTTGCATAAGAATTGGAAACTGACTCTATAGCAGTTACATTTCCAAAAATTGAAGTGTCACTAAAACCAGAGGGAAAATCAATTCAAGAAAGAAAGAAAGGAAGGAAGGAAGGAAGGAAGGAAGGAAGGAAGGAAGGAAGGAAGGAAGGAAGGAAAGAAAGAGAGAAAGAGAGAAAGAGAGAAAGAAAGAAAGAAAGAAAGAAAGAAAGAAAGAAAGAAAGAAAGAAAGAAAGAAAGAAAGAAAGAAAGAAAGAAAGAAAGAAAGAAAGAAAGAAAGAAAGAAAGAAAGAAAGAAAGAAAGAAAGAAAGAAAGAAAGAAAGAAAGAAAGAAAGAAAGAAAGAAAGAAAGAAAGAAAGAAAGAAAGAAAGAAAGAAAGAAAGAAAGAAAGAAAGAAAGAAAGAAAGAAAGAAAGAAAGAAAGAAAGAAAGAGTAAAAAAAAATTGTGCATTATATCTGACATAAAAATGTCCAAATTTACCATATATCCCTCTATGATTGTCTAGATACCAATGTTTAAATATATCTGGAAGGACATAAAAATACTTGTGTAAATTGATATAACTGTTACCTAAAAATGGATATGTCATTTCAAGACTTCCATCCAGAGTATTTTTGGTCTTATTTTACCAATGATTTTCCACTCTAGCTGCTCATGATCAATCTATGCTGTGTTTTGCCTCAGAAATTCTACACAATATACAATATGACATAATGCTTCAGTGTTTGTTTTTGAACTGGTTTCATCATCTTTCTAATCAAGCCTCCTTATAGACTGCACATCTAATATGCACATTTTCCAAAGCTTGCCACAGGAACAGCACTGGTTACTTGTGGTAGACAGACTTGGAAGATAAAGCCTCAGACACTCTGTGGGGAGATGCTATTTCCCTGTAAGAGATTCCTGAGCAGTCCTTCCCTTTTAGGCTTCAGCAGCACTTTTGTATATCTTGTCATGCTAATAAAGTCTCATCGAGTGCAATTGACACAATTGCATATACAAAGCTGCAAAAGGACAGTAGAATAAATACTTCACTTAGTTAACTTCATAGCCAGCAGCTTGAAAATGCAATTTTTTGAAGCAGCAGGAAACAGTGCGCTCTCCAGGAAAAGACAGGTGACATTCAGATTCAGAGCAATTTACTGGTAGTCAGAATGCAATTTTTCTTTGTATGAGGACAAGCTCATAGTCCTACCCTCTGGCTCCTTTGCAGTACAATACTGCAAAGCAACTAGGAGAAATGATCATCCTGTAATTCCATACATTGTGTTCTTGCCTGTATACATATGTATATATACACATAGAAACTAGAGTGATGTAAAACAATGCAAAAAATTCAGGAGAAAGTAATTTTCAAAAAGGATGTGAGAAGACAGTTTTAAGGAAAAGAAGGTAAAATAGGGGGAAAAGAAGAGAAGTAGAAATTCCATGAAAGGACCAATTCCACAGTGGATTGAAAAAATTTGCCTGTAATTGCAAAAATTATTTGGTTCATAGGAAAGTAGCATGTGGTGAGATCTAATATTTTCTATTCTAACTTATTCTAATATTAGAAACTAGTTTATAAAGACTTCTCTTTATTCTCACTTTAATTCTAAATATGTTTTTCTAAGCCTAGAGAAATTTTAAAAAATGTGATCTGCTTTGGCAAAAATAGCAAGTTATTTCAAGAGGTTTTTTTAACCTCTTTTTTAATACATTTTGCAAGATATGAATACAATAGCTTAATAAAAAAGCAAAAGCCAATAATCTTTGTCTATTCAAGTAGTGTCACTCATACCTTTAAAAAGGAAGAAAATCCTAATGATTGAGTTGGAAGTCATAAATTCATGCAACTATAAAAAACCCACAATAATATTCACATTTTACCCACCAAAATGATGCTTAGATACAGTATTTGATTATTATTGATTATTTTGAAAAAAAAAGAAAAGCATGACTGAGACAATTATATTGCATAAGTTTGCAGTTTTGAGATGCTGAAAAGGTTTTTACTAAAACGTTTGGGAAAAAAAAATAGTTGCTTCCAGGTCTATTAGCTTGCTGCAGAGATCAGCTGCAAAACACACTGTGCTCTATTGCCAGTAAGGGATCTGACCTTAATCTTGCATTTTCATACAGCCAAAAGAAAGCTGCCTAGAAAAAAAAAAATGGAGTACATGCCTGCATTAACCTTTGAGAGCTCCATTGAGTGCTGCCTTTTCTGTGTGTCCTCTGAAAGGGATAAGTTTTTGTGGCAAAGTAATTTGGTTTCTAAGTTACTGTTGTTCCTATAGTGAGTGGAGTGGTGTGTAGTGGGCTGGAGAGGAGTGGAAGAGGCCTCTGCTGAAGGGAGCAGCTTCAACTGACTGGCTTGAGCACATCCATTGGGTATCTGAACTTGATATTCCACCTTATCTTTGCTGAGCTAGTCAGGGAAGCACAGTCAGAGACAAGTGTTGACTGGTTTTAGTCTTAATTTAATTTGATCCAGGTTTCAGCCTGCGACATGCAGCAATTTAATATCTACTGTATCATCTATGCATTGATAACTGCATGACACCCTAGCACCTCTCTAAAAGGTTTTACCCCACTCCTGTGTTTCAGAATGGACTACAAAGGGAGCCCTGTTAAGTTTAGCCATTCTTTTAGTGTCATCTGATCAGCATCTAGCACAGCAACAAACACTGAAGTCACATTAGAGTCTTCCAGCCCTTAATCATAAAATGATCAAATTTGAAAACAACCCTATTATACCAGCTTGAAATTCATCATCAGTTAGCTTGATTTCTGAGGTAACTGCCCAATAAGCAGTTGACTGTTTACATATGCTAATTTTTAAAAACATTAATAGTACTTCACCATTGTGGTTTAGCAACAAATCATTTTACAAACTGAATAAAATAAAATATTTAAGAAATATTATAAAATAAAAAGATTAAGAATTTTATATTTTCAAAGAGAATATAAAATATTAACAGAGCTTCAATGTCACTAAATAAGAAATATTGACACCATTAGGCACCAATCAAAGAAATGAAATGTCAACTTGAAATCACAAAATAATGAAAGCACTTTAGTACTTGAGGAAGTACTCTAAAGCCAGGAAATTCAATATTGACAGAAAATAATTATAATTTTAACAAACAACATGCAAAAGAGAAATTCTAGCAAATATCTAAGACTGGGTTCTCCCAGAAATTACATAACATACACTACATTGTTAGATATGTTGAGCAACCTAGATTTAGCTGCCCTTGATAGGGAAAAATAATGGAAGATGTTTTCACTAAGTTTGGCAAACAATTTGGAAGGTTTTTTTTAAATGTTGAAAGTTAAGCCATACAGAAATTAATACTGCCTGTATTATTCTGTGATATTATACAGCATCAGGAACATGAATCAATCATGAAATTCACCAGTGTCAGACTTAATTTTTTTCCTACCCCTCAAATGCCAAAACTGAACAAAATAACTCTATGAGTCTTTTGTCCCTTTATTAAGAAAAAAAAAAAAAAAAAAAAAAACAAAAAAAAAAAAAAAAAAAAACAAAACAACAACAACAACAAAAGAAAAAAAAACACCAAAACAAACAAACAAATCAAAAAAACCAAGGAAATGCTAATTTTAACTTTTTAACTTTTTGCAAGCTTTAGTAAATATCATTCAATGTAGTACTCTCCCTCTCTGACATTGGAAATGCACACTGCTTACCGTAAGTCATTTGTTCCTTTTTCATATCCAGTCAGCTGCCCTAATTTCTTCCTACTTAAACTGGCATCTCTAAATCCTCAGTACACCCTTTGAGTCTAGATCTGTTTGGAAAGAATAAAGTGCAATATCCTAGTGAGAGCAAAGCCTGTTGTATTTTCCACTTAAAAGCTTCCCTTTGTGTCCCAAGGATCCCAAGTGATCCATACAAAAGTACATTATCTCTTGTCAGTATTTTATCTTCTAGTGTTTCCTTTTAAAAGCCTTTGATTTAACTCTGTGCATTCAGGCTTGACAAGATCATACAGAAAAGTGTAGGTCAAATAGTATTTATAATAGAAATGCAGATTGCAGGGGTTACTTCAATTTCAGTCTATGTATGTCCAAACAGCATTCTTCTGAAATTGTATGTCTAGAACCTTTCCATCCTTTGAGAGAGTCTTTTCTGGGTTATATTGCTATGAATCAAGGCTCATTCTTCTAAAATCTCTGAAATTACTCCGACTTAAAGCAATAGAAACTTAGGATACTGGAAATGCAAATTTCTTGTCTGATGTCTGGCTAACTGTGACCATAACAAGGATAAAAAGTATGCAGAAACACATTAATTTGATCTTCTGAGGTAGCTTGCAGAGTTAAAAGAAGCATAACTGAAAAACAAGACCCTTTTTTTCAAATAGCTTATACATTCCTTCTCTGAAGCCATCAGCAAGCCTGTCTCACAGCAAAAATTGGACTGTTTTAGATCATGATAATAGAAGATGTATAAAAAATATTTTTGCCCTAATTTCACTGAGTAATTACATATGTGAATAATACAGCATCTTATTAAAGTTGTTGCCTGCCACAGTTCTGCTCAAGACTATTTTTTCTTTCAGGAAATCTCAGATATTAAAATATGACACATTGCCCTTTTTTTTTTTTTTTTTTTTTTTTTTTTTCTGTTTCCTTCAGCTGGACTGGCAGCAGAGACTCTAAGTCAGGTTTTGCAAGCCTTGTGTTGATGAAGGAATTAATCACTGCCCTATGACTCCTCCTGTGTCCCAGAAATATGTGATGTGGGGCCACCTTCTCATTCTTTGTCTATCAACACTTTGTATTTACTCATGTGACTTTTAATAAACTTTTAAACATGGCAAAGTCATAAGCTAAATTTGGCTTCATTTTTTTGGTCCATGGAAGTGGATTGGATGAGCTGAGCATTCCAGTCAAAATGCAGAAATAAAAGAGGGAGTGCAAATAGCAGCGGAGGTAGGTGTTCCCATAAAGAAGCACCAGGCCAGATTTACAATCCCATTGTGGTAAAAGTAATTGGAATTAGAAGCTTAAACATTAAATAGAAAAGTCTCTTTTCACAGTAGACTTCTTAAGCTATGATTTCATTTTAGCTCCTTTGATTCTTTGTCACAGCTTAAAGCCCTTTGTCAGCATGGATAGGAAGAAGAGGTTGAGCCCCATCCAGAGCAAGGTGGCATCATTCTTATGGGATCCTCACCACCTCTGTGAGAAACTGAAGTCTTCAGTGTACTCCAGGGGAATTAAATTGGAGATGCTATTTCCAGAGTCTGTTTTTTATGTCACCCACATGCTTTCATTTAAAACAGGTGATTGTCCGCTCTGCAGGTGACAGCTTGACCAGTTCTTCCTAGAAAGCTCAGTAGTATCAAAGCTAATGTCTGGCACCTTTGAAATGCCAGCCACCTGCACGGCTTCTGATTTTTTGTGTAAACTTCAGATGCAGATATACTTTTGACAAAAACTGCAATGGGCCTATCAAACAAAGATAATAACAAAGCTAAATGTTTTGAAATTTGGATCCCACTGTGGTATTATTACATTTAACTGAATTTGAAGAGTGCTGAGAGAATGGTAATGTAAGAGAACTAAAATAGAATAGAAAATAATACTGATTTTTTGTTACAACATATAACTGATATATGTTAACATTGTGGGGTTTGGTTACTCAAAGAGTATATCAGAAAAAAACTAGGTTGGCTTTTATTTTTGTTGTTTTTGGTTGGTTGTGGGGTTTGTTTGGTTTTGTTTTCTTTTGTTGTTGTTTTGTTTTTTGTTTTTTAGAGTTTATTTGTCATAGTAATGGAAGAAAAATTGAAAAGGGGATGAAATTACCATTAGCTGTGACATTGGAGAGTGTCTGTCTGAGGTAAGCAGATTAGCTGCTGAATGTGTAAGTTGCAAAAATAACTTAGAAGCCAAAAGTGAGAACAAATGAGCAAGCAAGTGATCTAATCTCTGTTGGAACACATCACCCATGTGATTTGCAGGGTCCCTTGGAAACAAAGAAGCAGATGAAGCAGGAGTAGCATTTGTGTTATCAGCAATAGAGAAAAATCAATAACAGATAAGGTCTGAGTGTCAGCAAAATAAAGGAACTTTCCATTCCTCTCTGAAACACTGACACAATTGAAGCAGGGAAAGCCAGGGGTCTCATTACAGTAAGAGGTTCCCTGAGCTGCCCACACTTAATGTTTAGGTATTGTTATATGTAGTTTTATGACAGGTAAAACTTAACTATAAAACTAAACTTTTGAGGCAATAGCCTAAAAAAAAAATAGTTTACATTTGTATATCTCTCTTATTTGGAGAGAGAGCTGTAAATGTAAAGCACTGCCATTTGTGAAGCAAAACAGAGAGGAGACACACTTGTCTTGTAGACCCTGAGAAACTATGGAATCCAAAAATAGGATTATTTAGGACACAAACTGTTCTCCCTTACACCAGACCAGCCGCTTCTCTAAGTGCTGCTGCAATATGAATTGCAGAGTGTAATTAATTGGATTTCACAGTCTGCTAGAACTGTGGGCAGCTAGTGCTTTGAGCAGCAGGAAACCCCTCTCGTGGACATGGAACTCCCAGGCATCACCAAGGAATCACATTTTGAGACCCAGGAAACTTCCAGTTTCAGTGAAAGAGGAAGTACAAGTCAATCACAAATAAATTAATTTTTAAAATATTTTGAAGTGGAAAAATGTCTCAATGTAAGCCAGGTAATGGTCCACAGGAGTGTAATTTGAAGGAACAGAATCTTTTATTTTGCTTGGTCCTGGATATGCTGGAGGCACTGTCAAATAAACCCACGATTTTTGTTTTATGCAGTGGACAACCATTGCATATTTGAGCACTGTACACAGTTGCTTTCTTCCATGTTGTTTTTTTCCTCAAAACCTAAAAAAAATAATGGGCAGAATAATAGGCTTTAAAAAACCAAAAACCAAAAACAAACAAACAAAAAAAAAACCCCACCAATTTATCTTTCAGCAATGTCCAGAGTCACTGCATTTTCCATGTAATTGGAACTGGAGATGTTTGCGGTAATAGATAAGGAAAATATTGACTTTCTAATTGTTTGTTGTTGTGGTTTTTTGCTTTTATATGGAAGACTTGGAGGTCTACACTGTATTTCCAATTAATGTTGTCTTGTCAAGACTAACAGGCTCAGCTTTAAACCTGTGCATCCAGGAAGGATTATAGCCACAAAATAGAGTTTGTTGTTTGTACAAGATACTGAAGAAGATAGGAAAGGTGAACTCAAGTAGGTAATAATGAAACAGAATCTGAAATTAGCTGAAGGTTATCCAGGCATTAAAAAAATTAAAAAAAAAAAAAAAAAAAAAAAAAATCCCAAAACAGAAATGCAGCAAGTACTACATTTGTCTTAGCAAGAGTCAACATGGTATCAAGACTGAGAGATGGAACTACAGCTACTGGTAAGACCCAGGACAGATTACTACCAACCTGAAATAAATCCTCTGTGAAGAGACAGAGAACCTAGCACTGAAGAGATCAAACAAACTACTGTCATATGGAACGACAAAGAAAAAGGGTTTGCAGTTTTAGAGAGCATATGGTGTTAGAATAATAGCTTACTAAACTTCACCACACTGGAACCTGCCATTTTTTTGACCCTGAAAAGGAGAAGTATATTTTATCTCCTTTAGACAAAGTATATTTGTCTATAAATTCCTTGTTAATTGTGCCTTGAAATCTGGCACTATCTTAACTGCTCTACTGTTTGTATTTTCAGAGAAGTTGGAAACTCTTGCTATCTATGTAATTGTTTTCAGTGTTACGTATAAACAGTGGTAAAAGATGATCACTGTAGGGTTTGAGGCTTTTTTGCAGAATTTACAGTTTCATATTGCACAGTGCATTAGAACTGAGGAAAAAAATGTCCTTATGCAGTGGCACCTTCCAGAAATACTACAGCAATTATCCTTTAGTCAGACAACCAGGCCAGCCATGATTTTTCAGCAGCTATTTTCTTTTCTTTGGGGCGAAGCTAAAACCATTTTCAGGTGCACTGTAGCTGGTTTAGAGCATCTTGTAATAACTGTCAGCTACAGAAAAGAAGAATAGTGGTTAGAATTTTCTCCTCTATTAACCAAGCTGAAAACAGTGCAGCTGAACTTCCCACCCTCACCCCATGACTAACTTTTTGTGTCAGAACTTGTCCCACTGTTTGTGTGCTCACACACAACCTGTGAGATGGAAACATGAGCTTGGTGCTTATTTTCTAATTAAACCTCTTTTATCCAGCCCAAAAGTTGCTTTCAGCACCTTTTTTGGCAGAAAGCTTTAATTACTATGAATCATAGGCACAAATCCAAAATATAAAGTAAATTGGATTAAGATTGGAGTAGCTAGAGTAGCTAGAGTTAGGGCACACTCTTGCTTTCTAGAAACAGGATACAAATGTTAAGCAGCACATAGGGAAAAAGAGAATCAAATAGATCCAATAAAATATATATTCATAGGTATCCCCTTAAATGTATCCTTCATCTTCTCATAAGGAAGCCAGGTTACATCCCCCATTTGCACAGTTTGTGCTGTAGTTTTCTTTTCTCTAAGTTAGCAGATCATTTCCAAAGTTGGTTGTCAGCTATCTGTCCTTGTAAGTGTGAAAGTGGTATGAAAAGAAAGCTTGGCAGTAGTGCTGAAGAAAATGTGCCTACATTTGTTCCAAATTATGCTTTGATTATGATGCTTTTACCACAATTATTATTGAGGCACCAGAAACACCTGCAAACACAAAAGAGAGCTCAAGCATTTCCTAACAGAGCTAACACCTCAAATTCATTGATTTCAGAATGACTTAGTGGATGTGCTCATAAATGGTGCAAATCAGTTAAAAGCATCCAAGAAACAAGACTGCAGTTGATAAACTTTTTTTCCTTTTACTTCCCCATCAGTTCATGACAGGTGCTTAATGTTAGAGGTGGCAGTTACATTAGATCATCTCTTGTTTCCTGGAAGCAATTTTTGTCCTTCATCACAAAGTGAGCATTTGATGAAGCTTATAATAGAGCAAGTAATATTCTGATGTGTGTTGATAAGAAAATTAAAAGAATGGTACAGTGACTTTTACTAATCAAGAAACAGATGCACTGATACAGTTGTAAATCAAATTATCTCTTGGCAAACAAATGTAAAATGATGAAACTTTATACAAACAGGTACTTAATGTGTGTACTCAGAATATCTGAGAGGTAAGCTGATATGTGTTTTTATTAGAGTTATAGGAAATTAGGGGCACTTTTTGAGAAAAGGAAAAAAACAAAGCACAATGGCATGTGTGAAATAATCCTACCCATAAATACAAGAACAGTAGAAGAAAATAAGGCAGGATACTCTGAGTGTTTTTTGCACTAGATTGCATCACTGCTTTACTGAAATTTGTGTTTCTAATCCTTTCTTTTTTGTTATTATATTGGATGCATCATCTCTGAACTCACATCTTTCAAAAGAAATTCAGGCATGAAATGTTGCATAGATAACATCTTAGAATTTAAATTACTAGTTACACTGAAGAGAAAGAAGTCCCAGTGGTTCAGCTGAGGTTGTGGTTCCCAGTGTTGCAATGTCAGGCCTGCCCATATCCTCATCTGAGAGGTTACATTTTGCTAAGGGAAATCATTACTATTATTACAAAATTCTATAAACACATTTGTTTATGTTATGATATAAATTGAAGAAAAAAAGTACAAAAAAATCACAGTTGCCTTTGCAAATGCCTGCCATGAAATAGGTGGTTTTGTGTTTGTTTTTTCTTTTTTAAGAGAGAGAGCATGCTACTTAAACTTGGTAGAAGAGCATTTTTGATAGGTTATTGACCATACATTAGATGATATGGAATGTGTATTACTTATGATATTTTGAATCTCAAATATGAATCTCATACTAAACTACCTTTTAGATACTTCTAAGACTTATTTCTGAAACATTTGCCCATAAACAGAAAAAAAGAAAAAATAAGTATGAAATGATTTTATGTAATTTACATCTGTATTTTACAAACACAAATGGAAGAAGAATGGAAAATAGTAAGATTATTGATACTGTTCATACCCATTAATATTCATATTTCAGAAACAAATATAGGATCAAAGTATTAATACAATACAAGCTCTCACTAAGGCAAGCCATGTATTCTGTCTTCCAGACTGCAATTTGCATTCATGAGCACTAGCAGGGGTTTGAGGAAGCAAGAGAGGGAACACAGTGATCTCCTCCTGGGTACATCCCACTGGTTAACCAGTTGCCTGCTTTACCACTTCCTGGACAAAATAATCACATGTGTTTCTGTGTGGGATTCACTGAGGTTGAGAAAGGAAATTTCTAATTGTTATCATAAGCTTAAATAGCTTTCCCTTCTTCCCTTTCCAGCCACAGAGCAGCTGCATGCATTGTTTATGTAGAAATACATCTGGGATCAGAATGCCAGGGGATGAACTGGGTTAGGGAAGACAGCTGAAGATCTAGCATTAGGTATCTTCTAAGAATTTGGTTAAATAAAGCCGTAATATTACAAAAAAAAGTTTAACCACACATTTTTGACAGTGTTATGCAAACCTTATGGGGACAAAAAGCTACTTGAGAACATTTCTTTCACTGATACTAGCACTGGAAATACATGTTTTTTGGTGGATATATGGTGGTTAATTATTTCCACTCCCTGACATGAAAGGAGTGATTTTAGTTCATTGTCAGTAAATTTTTATGACATTGAGGTAGTCTAAAAAGAGAAATGCAGATTCTGTGGTATAACAAATTTGTTCTTACCCAGAAAGAGACATTCTGCATTCAGAGAGGAGGCTGAATTCAAGGATCCTTGAGAAAAAAAAATAATTAAAGATACAATTTTGTATCCCAAACTACCTTGCAATTGTGAGGACTAAAAAAAAAAAAAAAAAAAAAAACAAAACAAAAAAAAAAAAAAAACAGAAGAAGAAAATAAAAAGTCTAAACAATATAGGTTCAATTACTTGTAATGTTCTGTTAGGATATAAGAAAACCTGGAGAAGTGTCTTGGAAGATATTCTGCAGTGAAATATGATCATCCTTCTCTGTTGTATATCAAATTTACAAGCTGCTGGAGAGTGAATACCAAGACAAGACTGTCCAAAACTATCATTCAATAGAAAGATTTCGAAAATCAATAATTAGGAGAATTCCACAGATATAAAGAAAGAAATTGAAATGGAAATGTTTAGACAGCTTTTTGAGCATGAATTTTTAAATCATGCACTTCTCTTGATACAATCTGATTTCAGAGTCAACACACTTCTAAGTGGCTTAAAATATTTTGCCCTTTCCATAAGCCTAAGAAGTCCCTGAAGGATTATGAAAATCTAAATTCTATTTCTTCTGACCAAATGTTTGAGGAACAGGAGGTGGGCAAAAGTCAAAATCCTAGATGTGACATTTATCTCTTGACACTTGTTTTGTTAACAGCTTTGGGAGCTAAATCCAACTCTGAATGTCTTATCTTTCCATTTTAGGATAAGTCAAACCAACACATTTAAATTTGGAATCGAAATAGTCTTAGATGAATAAAAATTCCCTGTAGTCATTAATAGCTGACCAGCATAAGTTAGAGTGTTATTTTCCAGTAAAAAATTCAGACTGGAGACCAAGATTCTATAGAAAAGATTTCCCTGTATGTATAAGGTCAAGATTTATGTCAGGGACATGAAAAGAATTTTAATTATAGAAGCCAAAAGCAAATAAAATTTTTAAAAAAGTCAATCTAATTTCAGATTCTTCAGAAGGAAATTCTGTGAATCTAGCCTTCCTCTGAAATGTAAAGTATTGTATCTGAAAGTCCCAAAACCAATTACAAATATTCAATTTGAAAGAGTAGTAGGAACTACTTGGATTTTTCTTATAGCTTCATTAATATTTAGCCTGTTAGAAACCAGTATGAGCTTATTGTTAACTTTTATAGGAACCCATCTTCCCATCACATATCACAAATCCTTGCTTTATCATGCTATTGTCTGAGTGGCTGTTTTGTTCCTGCCTTTGTACCAGCATTCAGGGGTTAACTCAGGTAAGCAATGTGCACAGCCATACAAAATAATTTAAATTGTGTATTATATTCCTCCACAGGCACTAAATTACTATGTTCACTTTCATTCAATTAAACATGGAAACTAAAACATTACCTCTAACACATGCTGCTTATTGCCAATTTAGAATTGTAGATGATAAAATGCTTCCAGGGAGCTTTCCTATATCCTTTCTCTGAGATTTTCTGATCTAAAGCTCTTGTGATAGGTTGATCCTATGTACATCTGCCAGATGTGTGAATTTGACGTAATTTTATCATTTCTTATGTATTATATATGAACTGATCTTTGTATTTCATATGAACTGACCTTTGATAGCCTTGTGTGTCAAACTGACTTTACCCCAAGTGTGTCCCTGGGATGCCCACAACCTTGAGAGAAACCTACTTTAGCCTAGGAAATTTTCTCAAGCTATGCTGGCCATGGTATGAGCTGCCCAAAACAAGAGAACATCCATGACACCTTCAGCAGGGATAACTTTCTTCTTTGTACTGGCTGTGGTGCGAGTGGAAAATGCAGTTCCCAAGGTCACCTTGGGATAGCAATTACAATGTAAAGTCTGGCTATAAAGCTTGCTAAAGGTGAAGATGAAATATAGCAGTCTTTCTTCCCTGTGTCTTATGGAAGTGATCATTTTTGTCATGACTATCTGATTCAAGCCTCACAGAGGATACCCTCAGTGATCTGGGGAGAAAGTCATAAAAGGCTTTTGCTTTGTGATGAATTTTATTCCCTGAGTTCTCAGCAAGCTTGTGTAAGATATATTGCTCATTTGAGAATGAGAATTCAAGGAACACTTTAGGGGAGACTAAAAGTAGTTGGTGGGATCATGAACAGCAGTGGTAACTGTGAAATAATACTTATGAGCAGGAGACAGATGTTTTCTGTATGGCTACAGTCTATCCATATATTCACTTGGAGAGTATGTTTTCTCTTTCTTTTAAACTTTCCTTAAAGTTTAGGAAAGACTTGGGAAAGATAGGAAAAGTCAAATCTTCATCCACCTATTTCTTTATTCCAAGAATTTCCAAATGACTTACTCTTTTGATCCTGCCTGATTCATCTCTCGATTCCTTCCAAGATTTTTGGTTCCTAAAATGACTTTACAAAACTTAGCCAACATAAGCAAAGAAAGCATAAATGGTAAAAAGGACCTAAGGATAAATTTTCCCCTCTATTCCTTCCCTTCTGCTAGAGTGAGCTGCTGGATTCTAAAGTTCTTTGATGATATTTAAATTTGTACCAAGGAATGGCCTCGCACCTATACATCTAAGGAGCATTTCTGAAATCTAAACAGAGCTTCCACATCTCAGCAAATGCTTGTCCCCAGGAAATACCTGAAGTGTAAAAGATGCAAGACTGCTGTTTGCTTTGATTCTGACTTTGCTCTGTTATAAGTTCCAAGTGTTTCTCTTTGAGAGTTTTGTTTCCTTTGCTTTTAAAACTGAAATGTGAGAAGTATTTGGGATTCTTTTTTTCTGTTTTAGAATGTAAACTCTCAGTCCAAACTTTGAAAGAATTCTTGTCAAGCTGTAGCTAAGTTAGACTCCATGATGATGAAATAATCTATTCTGTGTCCACAGCTGACATTTGTAGAGACATGAAACTTACCCTGTTTTGTGCAGCTGAGAACTTTCTTTGCCTACAATACTCTGGCTCTAGGGAAAGAATTCTTCTCCTCTAATTCCTGTGTGTCTTATATGGCCTTGATTATATGACATCCTTACCTTTATTGTTTATTTTATATACCAAGACTAATAGAATCAGATTTGTGGTTTAATACATATATATATTATTAGAGTAGGTATTTATAAGAAAAAAAAAAAAAAGCACTACTATTATGCAAATCACAAATTGAGTAATAATATTCCTATTAGAGTTCATAAAAGATGAGTCACTGACAGTTTAAATGTATTAAAACCTGACAATAAACACATAATCTAGTTTATTAAACAATTTTCATTATTAGGCAATCAGAGACTGCAAGCAAATATAAGATACCATGAAAAAATCTTCTTCTAGAAAAAACATATTTTTCAGTGAGTTTCCTAATCACTCCTCTTATTGTTGTCACCAGAAAATTCCACTGGCAGCACAATAATTGTCCCCAGAACAACAGATTAGAATATTTATTTGAAAATTAAGAATAGAGTGAGGATTACGTGGGCAATTTAAGCGTATAAATCTATAAAAATAATCCTTTTATAGAAGAACACTATAAAAGAACATTGCCAAAAATACATGAAGTTATTCAGGTTCTGTTAAAAAAAGAAGTTAAACTAGGCATGAAAACTCTATTAAAAATTTACAAAGCCCTACTTTATGTCCTATTATTAGCTATTAAAGGCAGGCTAATAATTTATATAATATTCATGTAATTTTATATCCAAGAGGTTTATTTTTTTCCAAATCTAAGCTTCTAAGAAATTAAAATTATTTATTTATATGATTGCTTCAGCATTTGAAGTCATGATTATGGGCAATACTTTAAAATTATGTCAGGTTTTTTTTTTTTTTTTTTTTCTCTTATTGGTACAGAATGTTATATTTGCTTAATCCCAGATTAAAAATTGTCATATAGGCAAGAAAATGTCATATACAGTAAATGTTTACTCATCCTCCTGAAATAAGTTAAATGTTGTGGCAGATTGGCTGCTGGTATCATGGGACTATTAACACAAAAATGTCTGCAGAACAGAACAAATCCATTCATCCAGGTTAGATTCTCTGCATAATCTTAGTGACATTTTTACAGACAAAGACAAAAGAGATAATATGTATTAATGGTACTAGCTGTTATTTGTGCCCACATCCTTATCTGACACAGTCTTCTATAAAAATCGAGTTTTTCTTCAGAAGAGAGCCTTGTTCAGCAGCTGCAGTCTTCAGTGGTGGTGAGATGGTTGCCTGTGGCCTCAATTCTTCTTTTTTGATACCTGATTAAATTAAAATACCTGATTCAATACCTGATTAAAATAATTATTTATCTGCAGTTTGAAGATACATAAACACAAGGTTTCTTTTTTGTCAGGGCATTTTACAAACTGCTTAGTTTTGTTGTCAGTATGTATAGACTCATCCTGGTAGGATAGACAGGGCTGTACCACATGTACCAGCAGTGGGAAGTAATCACCATACAGATAAAGCATTAGAAAAAAAAAAAAATCCCTGAGAAAGTTTCAGTCCATACTAGACAGTTTGCTCAAACACAGTGTTCAGGTATGAACTGGGAGTAGCTTATACATTTTATTTAAAAATATTATTTTCGTTAATAATTTCCTGTAGTGGCAACAATTTTTATCCCCACCTCCTTGATCTTTACCCAAAATTCAGGAGTAAAGAATAGCAGCTAGCACATCTTTCTGTTCTATATCCAACTGACACCTGAAAAGGATTGATTTTAATATGATTCAGGATGCTAAAAGTTGTGCCAGAAAATCTGTTTAGAAAAAAGCTCTCTACCAGTCATCTTCAGATTTTTCTTCAGCTAACTCTGAATTTCAATAATAATCTTATTTCATATTTGAAAATTCTTTTAGTTACTTTTTCATATCTAAAGGTAGATACCATTTCAAATAAATGTTTATATTATGTTTCTGTTTAATATCTAAAAACATATTTCAAGGCATTCTTTTTATGAAAATCATTATTTGATATATGCATAGGAAAAAGGAAAATGTATTGAAAATATTTTCTGACATAAGATTATTTTTATTTTATTTCTTTTCGGTGGCCCCTCAGCTTACTAATGTGTGTTTGCAAAGCATAATAGTCAGATCCACTGAGGTCTTGTCTTTTACAGCAGACTGAACCTGGTCCTCACTCTGAATGCTTCCAGATATTAATGTGGATTCTGAGTGGCAGTCCAGCCTTTCCATTTTATTTTTCAGTTGTTTAATTTGGGGACATGTGTTGAATTAATATCTAGCTAGTTTTAAATTCATATGCAAAAATTATTTAATTTAATATTTTTCAGGGATTTTCCACTCTCCTTGTAGACATTAGTATAAAAAAACCTCAAAGCTTTTTTTTTCTCTAAAGAGATGCAAATGAAATCTCTGCCATTTCAGTATTCAGATGTTCACTTCAGTTGAATTTCACTCAGAAATCCAAAACTCAAATCAAAATCATAGAATTCAAAAAAAGAAATGTAACATATGCAATCTCATGGACTAAGTAGTCTAACAAACACATGGTTCTTTATACGATAATGTCATCAATGCAATACTAAGCAATAACTCTGATATACACAGACTTTAGTCAGTTTCTCCCCATGAGACACAATGAAGATGGCAATTTTCAAACAATTTATAAGGAATGCAACAAAAAAAGGTTAAAGGGGTTTGCACTGTGATGTTAAAGAATTAAGCAGAGATTTCACTCTATTCTTTTTTCCCATTCACTGATGCACTTTTCTAAAAAGATTCTTACCCTGCCTGACAGTCTTATAGATGGTACGAGTGTCTGTAATTACTATCCCTTCTTGGGAAAAAAAGGAAAATTTGTTTTGAAGGGCTTAAGCTGTTGTTCTTGGAATTCAGCTCTGTTTCCTAAAACAAACAAAGAAACAAAAGAAAAGGGTGGATGAAAAAAAAAGAAAAATGGGGGGAGGAGGGGAAGAATAAACAGGTTAGAGTCTGGATTCTTACCTGCAGGATTGCTGCAGGAAAAAAAAAATCACAACAAACCCAAAGAAAAGAAAAAGACATAGCATGTGGTTTTATCATCTGCTTCAAGATCTGGCAAAAACGTGTCAATGTCAAAGCATTTAAGGTACTGCTTTCAACTTCTTTTCTGGTCACAGGCTCACAGCAGTACTGCCAAAAATCTGTCTTGGCTGGCAAAGTCAGGCTGTTTTCAAACAAAAAGAAGGATTTAGATAAAGAAGAAACAACTAAATGCAGAAGAGAAAAAATAAATTAGAATGGATGTAAATTAGAAAAATAATAATAATAAAAAGAGTGAAGTAATAATTCTAATCAGAATGCCCAGGATAGCACTGAGGGCTTAACCAAGGCGAGAAGAGGTTCCATAATCCTTTGGTTCCCTTTCAACTTATTTCTAAATATCAGAATGGTGGAAGCTCATAATGTTTGAGGAGAATTGTTGCCATGCCGGGGGGGATAGCAAAAAGTTGCTGGCATGTAGCTGGCATGCCCAGTATATACCCCCTCCTACACATTCATTATCTGCAAATTGGTAAAATTGTAGGTTATCAAAGATTTTACAGGACAGCCTAATTCCTACATTGCTTTGTTTACTGATAAAGTCTAAAAGCTAGACTCTGTGGTTTTGTCAGCTTCACTTACTAATATTGGACATTTTTCCATGGAACTATTAGAGTAATTCAGTGTTTTATGTACACCAAAAATTTTGTCTTTCAAAAAAAACCCAAAGCAAATGCAACAACAACAGCCCTTCCCCCCACCCCAAAAAAAAAAAAAAAAAAAAAATAAACCTCTTTGCTTTCAAAGTATTTTACCCTGAATAAGACACAGATTTTTCTTTGGTCCTAGAAACTGAAAATTGGACAATTCCTCCTGTATTTTGTAAATAAGTTTTGGATATCTGTAGTCACCACTTTCAAAAAAGAGATGACTGTTCACTGCAGTAAGGGAATAAATCAGTAATGCATCATTAACTATGATAATATAGTCACCAGTATAGATAGCTATTAAAATATATTTTGTCCTTCTGGTATATTGTATATTTCTACTGTAGAAAAAAATAATCCCCTCAAAACCAGAGGAGCATTTTCAGGACCTTAAGGAAAAATCACTATATGGGGCAGGTCACTTTTCAGATAGCCATTTATTACTAGATAATGACTATTAAAAACCTGCACTGCCTCGTGGCAGGCACTATGCTCTAAATTATTTTCCATCAATGAAATCACAGATGCCTAATGTGGAGGTATTGTTCTTCAAAGAACTTAAGGATGAGTGAAAATAATGTAGGAGGCAACTGAAAAAGCAAGAAATTAAATATGGTCATAACTCATCCCACCCATAGGAGGAGGAAATTAAAAAAAAAATTGTACCATTATTCAATATCAAAGCTGCCAATAAAACCCAGGATAAAATTGTAAGGTAATGCCTACTTCCTGAAATGGTCCATGATCTGAATAAAAACTTGCTTTATAAACACAAGTGGAAAGTGCCAGAAAGGTATAAGTTGCCTGCTGGAGTACTGCTGATTTGGTGGAAAACTGCTCCAAAGAATGAGCTAAAATGTTTAAAGTAATCTAAGATGCAAATGTAATGCATTGCTCCAGGAGCTCTATAATTGTTTCTCAGTTTGGCAGTTCACTGAACTGTACTGAGTGTTAGTCAGAAAATGAACAGATCTATTTTAACTTCAAGCAGATCTCAATGGCTGCAACTGGCAGAGAGATGATTCTTAGCAGTTGGAGATGACATCCTCCTTCTCTGCTTCAGTAAAGCAGAAAGGATTTGTAAAATAAAAGTAGACCTTAATCTATGAATCAAATATGTAAGCAGAAATGATGGGGAAAGTTTTAAGCTAGAAAAAATGTTAAAAACAATGACTTAGAATAAAACTTTGCTAGTTAATACTAAAAAAAAAGAAACCCTATATTTTAAACACTGAAGTAGAGACTTTAAAGTGCGGAATTTCACTATTCTTCCCTTCAAAAACAACAAAAGAGATGAAATGTAGACAATTTCTAGTTAACAGAAAAATTATGAAATAATCATAATAATGAATACTGTTTGTATTTTAACAAAGGTTTTGATAGCTTTATCTATTTTCATCTGTACTTATGAGACTGGTGCAAATAGTAACTGAATATAATACTAATTAATATATATAAAGACGTTATCATGAATCCCACAAAACATTCATCCTAGTATAAATATACCACTTTCAACAGCTACTGAATATGACTCCAATTATATTGGAAAGACAATTAATTTCATTGACATCATTAGCACATTCTCTCACAGTGTTTCTTAAAAATCTCTATTTAGCATATTGTCAAACCTAGATCTATTCATTTTATAGTAGCATGTAACCAAGTAACAGACTGCTAGGTCAGTTTTCTTCACAGTAGGAGTCACAGAATAACAAAGGACTGGATTTACAATTATGAAGGGGAAAATCAGCATCAAAGATGGAATCACTAGAAAAAATTAAGATACATAATATTACATACACAGAAATCCAACATTGAATTTGATAAGGGGTGTTTATAATGAAATGACAGATTATTTTTCGGCTTTAAAAATGGATCTAATACTCTGTAGAGAAATTAAAATGGCAAGATTATGTATTAAATATTTTATGCAAAGATCACATATTTTATACAATTTCCAAATATTTTAGTATTTACTCTGATTTCTAAGGAATATTGTAGCTGTCATATTCCCCAGATTCCTATGAAATAATTTTTATAGAAAATAACTGTTTCTGAGCTTCATCAGTTTTTCTGATGAGAAAATAACATGAAAATTACTCAACAGTATTCATACCTTAAATTTTTCAGCTGATTTTTCTACTTTGACAAAATCCTGCTAAAAAAAAAAAAAAAAGATTGAAAAGACACGATCGGCTTTCATGTTTGTGGAAATATACTAAATATCTGTCTTGACTACAGTGTCATTGGCTAACACCCTAAGAGATTTTTTTTTTTTTTTAATTTAAAGTAGATGCAACAGAAGAGTGAAGTCTTCCAATGAGACTGGGGTAAAAATATATATAGAAGAGAGGATCAGCTGCTTCACCTGGAATATTTTTTGCCCTCATTTTTTTTACACTTCATTTGGCTTCACTGGACCTTCCATTTCTGACTGCACATTCCAGGTAGCAACAGGCACTTAACTGTGTGTGCTGGCAACACCACCTAGCCTGAATACTATGATATGTCTTTATAGACATTATATATGGTGTTTCAAATTACTAGTGTGTTTCTCAATTTCATTTTTAAATCTTGTGCTAACTTGAGAGAAAGGAATGCAATCATCTCTTGCATATCCCTTTTTCTGAATATTTTTTATCTTGAAAATATTCAGGCAAGAGAGGTTTTATACTAGCTATAGGAAATACTCTTTTCTATATCAGGGTGGGGGAACTTATTCCACAGAGACAATTAAATGAGCCACACAAGGATCTGGCTGTCATTTTTACAGATAGGACAACATATAAACTCTCACATTTAATTGGTGTGAATGTGACAAGAGAAAACTGAACATAAGGTCTCTAGACAGCCAATAAATCTGGCTTGTGTCTTTCTCCCTCAATCAAAGACAGAAACTGACTATTTTTATATCTTGGGTTCATGTACAATTCCCTGTGTGTGTGTGTGTGTGTGTGTGCAAACGAGGGCAGGAAAGAAAGCTTTTAACAGGACAAAAATGCCATAAGCTTGCTTGTTTTCCTCTAATGTCTAAAATATTCTTCAATCTATTGTCCTTCTGAATGAGTCAAAACTGTGTTGTTTTGTTTTGTTTTGTTTTTTGTTGTTGTTGGGTTTTTTAATTTTTTTTTTTTTTTTTTTTTGTATGATTTTTAAAGTTTCCTCCTGTTCTAGGTCAGAAAATCGGAAACTTATAATCCCACAGACACTTCATTATCACGAGGGATAGAATCTGCAGGTATAATACTGTTAGTAATATGTAAATATAGTGCTCTATACAGCTCTAAAGGAAAAGTATCTTCCCTAAGTTTTGCATTTTATCTCAGCTTAATACACACCAGCTGAAATATGTGGGCTAAGACACTTGGAAGTTTAGTATTAATGTAAAAATGAATGTTCAGTTTTTCCCTTTGAACTTGTTCTCTAAGGTTCTGATTTCAGTGTCCTTCCATTCAAATTTCTAATTTATTCCTGTGGAATGAAATGCCAATGAAAGGAATTGGAAATTGAGGCAATAGCAAAAGGAGCTTACTCTGGAGATCAGAAAATTTCTGTACAGGATCATGTAGGGGATGGTATAAGATACCCTGTACATAAATTTTGCAAACAAAATGACCTTTGAATATGCCTAAATTTCTGGATAGCTATATTTTACATATTTCAAAATAAATAAACATCAATAATTCATAAGCAATAGAAGCAATTCATGTTCATCTTCTATTAATTATTTAGGTATGCAATCTTCATTTAAAGTATTTCTGACTATCTTTCCTGTGAGCTAAACAGCGTTTTTGAAAAATGAGCCTTGAACAAACACAGTAATTTTCTTAATATTCTTTTATTCTACATGAACTCCTAATTCATGTGATGAATGAGAAGGTTTGTAGTGTTAAAAATCATTATGTGAGGTAATAAGTGTGAATACATACTAATATGTTCTTATTCAATATTAATATCTGCAGCAACCATTTCATAAAGTACAAAAATTACAAGGCAGAACTTAGTTCAAACTAGTAATTGAACAAAACAAGAAAAACTGCTTTTCAAAATCTTTGACTTAACTTTTTCCCCACTGAAAAGGATCTCAATCTAAATGCAAGTGATATAATGTAGTAAGCACAGATCCTTGATAGCAAGGAGGTGACTTGACTTGTGTAGCCTTGCAATCCCACTTTCCTCAGCTCATGGATAACTGTGCAATAACAGATGGAGAAAACACTTCTTGCTATGGATGGAACAAAAACTTTAGACTTTGTATTCTCCTTAGAATGATGGAAGCTCTTGTGAATTAGGCAGATGCTCTTCTCTTTTGATAATCTTCTCATACATGAAACAGCAAATTTGACTCTCCTGCTAGAGGTGGAATATTAAGAACAGGAATTGCAGCAATATGACTTTATTATATAGTAATCATCATGCAGAGGTGCTATAGAACAGAATTCTTGTGGAATACTGACATATATTTGGTTATCCTTGGAAATCATAAAATAAATTTATTGAAACTTTTACTCACACACTCTCATGCTTTTAAATCAATGCCCTCTTATCACATCTACAGTCTCCTGAAGAAGTGAAACAGTCTGTAAAAAATAAACACAGGATGTTCACAACAAATTAAAAAAAAAAAAAAGTCAGATATTGCTCAGCAGGGCTTTGTGTGAAACTAGGCATTTGGCCTGTTTCCAAGAACAGAAGGAATTATTAAAAAAAAAAAAAAAAAAGAAAAGGAAAAGAGATAGAAACTAGAGCAAACGAACAAAAAGAAGTGCTTCAATCCAGTGCTGTCAAGCAGCCTCAGAGACAGGAAGGAATAGGCAGATTTAATTTATATATTTATTATTTTTCATTGATAATGTATTCTGTGGCAGTATGTGCAGTATCAATAAGTAGAAAAGTATCTAAAATCCATATTATCTCCACTTCACAGAGAATTCACTTACAAGGTCTCACACTATATTTTGTTTTTCAAGGACTTGGTAGCATTTACTTTTAGTCTTTAGCTTGCTGGTTTCTTGTTTTCACATGTGCTTGATAATGTGCTGGCTATCCAAGTGCAAATTAATAAAGTTTTACAGTATTTTGCTGCTTTTTCTTCCACACCAAATTTATGTGATACCTGTGATCGCATAATCATAAAATGAGAATGTAGCCAATTTAGTCCATTTAATAATAGTTTTATATTATTTATAATATAAATAATTTATATTTATATTTAATAATTTTATGTTGGCACCTCAGAACACTTTATTAAACACAAAAAGCAAGAGTAAGATAAACTCTAGTCAGATAAAAAATCCTAACATCCTAATTATTTGGCCTTGATATTCTAGTGAGTTTATCCTCTAAGCTGCAAGTTTTGCATTAAAAGCAGTGAAGAAAGCCTTTCAATCTGAGGACTGAGATTGTAAAGTAAGAAGGTATCTCATAGCTGAGCTACCGTTTCAGCATGACAAAGTCAGTATAGTGCAAAATTTAAGCAAAATTATTCAAAGGGAGAAAACAATGGTTTTAAATTTTTCTGTCTTTTCATCAAAAAGTAGGATTGACATGTATTTTAACAATTTTATTTTAAAAAACAAAATTTACTTCAATAAAAACAATGTCTTAAAAAACTTCCTTAAAAGCAACAAATACATTCCTTGTTGTAATAGTTTTATTTTATCACTGAGTAATTTGTGATTTTCAATACAGGCTGTTGCGAAAAGAAGACTGATAAAAAGATAATAATGTATCATTTCAGGATGGTGAGTCCGCCTAAAAGATAACCTCTCTGCACACCATTTCCATTTCAGGTAATTTTGTTCAGTATTACAGGGTGGATCTTCTGAAACACAAATGTCACCTTCAGTGACTAAAATAGTCATGGAGGATGGTTTCAAAGAGAGGCTAAATCCCAGAACTAGGATTTTCAAATTCTTGAGGAACCAGATTCTCCAGATGTTAAGTGAGAGGCAGATGTTAGGTGAGAGGCAGATGTTAGGTGAGAGGCAGATTACAGATCCTGAACTTACTACTGATTTCAGGGCATTTCTGGCATCCAAAACACACTCTAATGTTTTGGAATGTCTCAAATCATGACAGAATTGTACTCAAAGCAACACAGAAACATCTGGTCTCACTCAATGTACAGGTCTGGCAGTAGAGTGAATTAGAGAGTAAAACAGGCATTTCTTTTGCAATGCCAATGGTTTAAGTGCAAGCACAAGTCACCAGGAAAAAAAAGCAAAAAACATAAAACCAAACCAGTTTGTACTCAAAAGCAATGAATGTTAATAGTTGTCAAACTTTCAAGATGTATGAGTCATTCCATGGTATTACTTACGCTGGCCCACAGAGCTATGGTTGTTTTGGAGACAGAGGAAGGTAGGTAGAAATTCTGATAATTTCTTGGCTCCTAATTTACCTACAGAGATATCTCTCATCTCTTAAAGATCTATGCCTAAGAATCTGCAATTTGTTTTGAAATAGATTTGACATGTTTCAAGAAAAATACCTATAATCAGTGACTGCAAAATACCAAAAATTCAGGCTAGCTTTCTGTAATATCTACATTTTTTGAAAATCCTATCCCTGAGTCATTTGCTTTTCTAGAATATATGAGGAAATAAGTGTTTTTCAGTAGTGGTCTTTCATACAGAAGACTAAATAATTATATTCCCCTAATAGTGCAACTGATGTTTACTGTTTACTCAATCTAAAGGCTGCTCTAAAGCTTCCACTTAAGTAACACGGAAAAATTCAGTGACTAAATGAAAAAAAAAAAAAAAAAAAAAAGGTGGAAAGTAAAGATCAGAAATGTGTCATGGTTTCTTTTTTTTTAGAGAAATATCAATATCTTTTAATGTTTTGAAAGACTGTCAAGCTGGTATTTTAGTAGCTAATTCATCCACTGAATCCTGGCATTCGCACTTCTTCTGCAACTAATGTCTGAAAAATCCTCATTAGAACTACTGTAACAGATCATCATACCAGGTGGTACCACTAAACAATTACGTTCTCATTCAAAAGTTTTTATTTATAAATTATTTCATTAAAATAAAATGTTCTGTTCCAATTATGTAAATGATAGCCATTTCCACCAATGTTCTGTTTTGGAAACTAAAAAATATGTGCAACCATTACACCACTGAGAACGTTTACAAATACACAGAAATATAAATATAAATATAAAGAGGCATTAACAGCATAAAACTCAGTGTATAATAAATAGGGCATGTAAGTATTTAATGATTCAAGTCTTGCTGTGATTTAGTGACTAAGTGTATTACTGAATAAAAGATATATTTCTTCTGCAGCACAAATGTTTTATGTGAAAACAAAAGGCATGGGAGACCAGAAATCTAATCTTCATTCAAATCAAGATGAAACTTGGTCCGCTTAAGTTCAAATATTTTACCAAAGCTACCAGTTTTCTGCCATTTAGGATTATTATTTCTATGGCTGACAAATAATTGCCACTAAACATAAGGTCTACACACAAGCTGAGAAGGGACTGTGTCTTTATTTCAGTATCCCATATCTCCTCAACTACAACTTTTGAAGGCATCTACAAAATCAATGTTCATAAAGCATGAGTGCTAGCATATTCTAACTACTTGGGTAGTGTTTATGGCGACTGGGAAGGACAAAAAGAAGGATGTTAGGAAAATATCCAAGTTTTCTAGTTCACAAAGGAGTTCAGGGTTATATAGTGGAATGGATTTTTGTGGAAATTTAGACTCATCTACAATGGAGACATCTTTTCTTAGAGCACAGTGTCCAAATGTGCTTATAATCAATAGAGAGCAAACTCTTGTAAGCATGCTATATCTGGCCCATTCATTCTTTGGGCAAAACATTTTTCTCTAGAAATGGCTTCTTTTCTTCCAGCTACCATGAGAGGCTGAAGAGTAACCAGAGAGTTCAGATGTAGCCATAGATATGGACAAATCCCCACAAAACTTTGGGTATGAGGAAAGAGAGAAGTTTTAGGATGGGAAGAGGGAAAATGGAAACATTTTTGTCCCCAAGAGCATGAAGTTGGTGAAAGTCTGGAGCATGAGGTTTATGAGGAACAGCTGATGGAGCTGGGGTTCTTTAGCTTGGAGAACAGGCTCAGGAGAGAGCTTATCAGTCTCTACAACCACCTGGAAGTAGGTTGTGAATAGGTAGAGCTTGGTCTCTTCTTCCAAGTAGAAAGTGATAGGACAAGAAGACGCAGCCTCCAGTTGCACCAGGGGATGTTTTGATTGGATACCAATGGCATTCTGGCTTGTATCAGATATAGTGTGTCTAGGGCCAAGGAAGTTTTTCCTCTGGGCACTGTATATGTACTGTACTGAGGCTGCACTTCAAGTGCTGTGTTCAGTTCTGGGTCCCTCACTTCAAGAAAGACATTGAGGTGTTAGAGCATGTCCAGCAAAAGGCAAAGAAACTGGTGAAATTTCTGGAGATCCGGAAGAATTTCTTGGTTGATAAACATTGGAACAGATTGCCCAAGGGGGTAGGGAAGTCACCACTCCTAGAATTACTCAAGAAATGACTGGATGTTAGTGTTATAGTCCAGCTGACAAGGTGATGATGTATCAAATGTCAGATTTGATGACCTCAGACATCTTTTCCAACCTAAATGATTCTGTGATATTAAGGAAAATGTCTTTACCAAAAAGGTTATCAGGCATTGGAACAGGCTTCCTGTTGGAATCCTGCAGCCTGGGAGTTTTGGAATTTCTGTGTTTTCTGGCACTGACTCTCAAAAGAACACTGCTTTTGACTTGAAGCCTTGGAGAAGGCTTCCAAATTTGAGTGACGGAATTAGAATCACTGGTGTGTAGTTTGGGAAGAAGTGTATATCACATGGTGAAAGGTTTGGAATTTGGAGTTTTAGAATATAGTAATAGGCATGGGACAAGATGGAGGTTCTTGGGCATTGGCTCTTCTTCCTTCTTGTTCCTTCTTCTTATTTTTAGGCAGTAGTTTTTGGTTGGATAGAAAATCCCGCAGTGGGAGTCACAGTTGTTTGGTCATTGGGTCAAAAGTATAAATAATATAGATGTTAGCTTTTAATTGGAGAGTTAGGCCTTAAAAGATCTTGTAATGAGTAAGATACAGCTCCGTTTTCTTGCTTTTAGCTTGTTAGCTAGAAGTGCTGTAGACCTCACCGTACTATAGATAAGAATTAATAAACAGAAGAGTCCGAACAAGAAAATCCATCTCTGGTGCTTCAATGCTGACTCTGAGTGAAGGCAGAAAAATAAAAAGCTAGCCACTAATATGTGGTGACTCTAATAGGTTCTCAGGAAAGTGGTGGAGTCATCACACCTGGAAGTATTTAAAATACGTGTAGATGTTATGCTTAGGGACATGGTACAGTGGTGGACTTGGCAGTGCTGGGTTAACAGTGAGATTTAATCATATCAAAGATCTTTCCCAACACAAACAAGTCTCTGATTCTATGACTCCCTGTCAAAAGCAAAAAGAAGAGAGAAGAGCTATTTTTGCTGCTACATAGCAGATGTGTGGCACAAACCTGTGTCAGCAGCATGCCTGGATTTCATGTCTCGCTGCCAGTAGCCGTACTGCTCTTGGGACCAAGTAACAGCCTTCACATGAAGCTGCCATCTCCTGTAGTAGGCACCAAAGCTCCCTCAAGGATCTCTAGGGTGATAAATCACAGAGGGATACCATGAGGTTTCACAGTAGGAACCAGTGAAGGTTTGACATCAGTGCCAAAGGATATTCGCCGTGTTAATGTGTCTGCTATGAGCATGGGTCTGTGGCTGTGCTTGCTGTTGAGCCAACAGCAGGTGTTCAGTAGAAGGTAGCACAATCCGCCTGGCTCATAAGTATTTTTCTTGGAGGAAAAAAATCCTGGAAGACAGACTGAAAAGTTAGCATGGGTGGGTATTTCTACTTGTCATTAGAAGGAATGGAGCTGTATGCAATGAAGGTTAATACCTGTATCAACTAAAAATGTTTCAATATGAGAATATGCTAGAAATTTATATAAAATCATCCTTCAAAGTTAAAAAAGTCCTGTTTCAAGACTGTATGGCAGAGTACTCACTAAGAATATGATATTCCCCCCAAATGACGTAATTTCATATTTCTGGAAAGGTTCAATCTGTTAAAAATTTCCGGGATGCCACATGGGGTGAAGCTTCAATGAACCATTTGGTTTGTACCTCACATGTGCAGATGGTTTCTGGCAATAACCTTTGGACCAGATAAAGGAAGATCTGGGAAAAGATCTTTGCCAAGTAAAAACCAAGTAATCTTTTTGCAGGTTAAACCCACTTGCAAGCTGTGCCCAATCCACCTTTCTCTGAATGTTACTTAAGCCAGTACTGGCAGCACCAGTAGAACCTATTTATCACCAGGGAGTTGCTGGGGGATTGCAGCAGCAGGGGGAAAAAATCCCATGATGACATTCAGTTTACTGCAGAATCAGAGAAAAAATCTAACTCTTTTGAGAAATACCTCTTCAGAGTAAGTCAGCTGGAGGAAAAGTTTGTCTGGGAAATACATCTCCAGATAGCCTTGTAAAAAAAGTGTTTGGATGAAAAAGAAATGCAAAGAAAAAATATATATTTTTACATAAATCTAAGAACAATAGACATATTGAAAAATACTATAAAATGAATAGCCCTAAGAAGGTATATTCACATTAAGCAGAAAGAACAGGCAAATCTGATAAAACATTGAGTGATACTATGCTACACATCAAAACTCAGTCTGTTACAAGTGGCCAGCTCATGTGAGTTACATATCCAGCTATATGAGCTTCAATTTTATGTTTTCATTTTCATCTCTTATATGCATACTTCACACTTGAAATTTGCTTTTTGGAAAAAAAAGTTATGTTTTTCTGTCTTCAAAATCATGTATTAATGGCTATGCTTGATAAAATATCTTTAGAAATTTAGCACTAAGTGAAACAAAATATTTTTTATGTAAATTAAGATTTTAAAAAGACTTGCCTATGTATCTGATTATATGCAAGAAGTGGTCATATAGAAAACAGAGTATGTCAGGTGTTCTTTTAAAAATCAGAAAATTTTATTCAGAAAAAAATATAAGTTTTAAGTTCTGGATAAACTGTTGAGACTGTAGTTTTCAATTCTGGAAAGAATAGTTGATATTAAACAAACGCTTCTTGAATCTGATTTATTTTGAATACCTGACAATAAAATACTACATTAAGCAAAAAGAAAAGCCACAAACCTAAACCCCTACCAATTATGTACAAAGTTATTAACAAACTGCTGGCAGAATGCCTGATCTACATGACAACCTTGAAGACACCCGTGTCAACAACTGTATTTGAGTTTTAATGGCAGGTACTCACTCATCAAATAGCTAAGTCTATGCACGATATAAAACATTTATGTACAGTTGCATTTGCAATCCATGCACTCTGCTACATCTCATTCTACACTCCTCCTTCAAGACAATGATCTTTAAATATCACTGAAGTAAAATCTTGGGTAATTCTGATATTATGAATAATGTTATTGTAAATTTAGTGTTTACCAGGCATATAGAATTTACTATAGACTTACAAGGGTATTGAACTTTATATAGGAAGAAACAAATGAAATGAAATTGTTTGTATTAATTTTGTCATATTTCAATGGGACATCAGGCAATGAGGAATATTATCTCCTACCACTATTGTGTCTACTAACCTTAGACAAATAGACTGTTGTGTTTCATTCTTCATAAAGATATAAAAAATACAACCTCCCTCCCATGGAACTGATTACATCAGTGACACATAATGTTAAAAGTTTAAATGGGACACAAAAAGAAGAAATACATGGGATTCATAAAAAACATACTGCAACAGACCAGCACATTATTGTAAGTATGATTTCTGGCTTTTTTCCATGCAGGCAAGTTTTCATAGATTACATTGTCATTATGTTTTCAAGCAGTAACAGGGAGTTATGGAGACAAGAGCAATTGAATAGACAAAATCTTCTAATGGTCAAATTGCTCATTAAAAATATATTATGAAGGAATTGCGCTACACTTGTATTCAAAAGCCTGCAAAAGAGCAATAGCGTTTACTTTTTTATTACTCTTTTTCACTGTAAGTTAAATTGAATAATTTCTAGAGTGTTGATAATGCTGGATATTAATTCCTGCTTAAAACTTTCATTTCAAAGTTTTTTCCCATAAATCAATTTGAGAAGCAGTGATACTTTTATCATCTTAATCACTTTTTTTTCCCTGCTGAAAGGATTGCAATTATACTTTTTTTTTAATGCAACAACCTTCTCCCCTGAAAAATATCTCTGTATCTTTGCCAAAACTACCTGGAAAACCAAAGAGTAGTGAAAGTGATTCAAAAAGTGAAAATTCAGTTATAAGAAATAATTGAAAATACTGGACTTTTTTCAACTAGCATGCAATGTATACATTTTTAGTACATAAAATAATTTTATACTCTTCTCCAGTATAACACTGTTTTATAGACAAAACAAATTCCTTCAGTGCAAATAACAAATTTTACAGAAAAAACTTTAAGAGATTGTTTGATAACTTCTAATTAAGAAGTAGTTCTTAATAAAAAATGAATAAAAAAATCACCAAAGCTTCTATTTTATAAGGAATAAAACAAAAATTATCTTTGTTTCTCAGAAAACCAGAACTTTGAGAACAGTTTTGAAAATCTTTAGTATGTTTATGCTGGCATGAATATTTTGAGTAAAAAAAAATGGAAAAAAATTAGCTTTAACATATTCTGCCTTAATGGATGTACTTGCATGTCCTCCTACATGCAAGCAACAGCACAAGACTGGCCAACATGTACCTAAATACTTGTGTCTTGGTCACCTCATGGGAATGTAAGGAGCCTTGAGCTGACTCCAGGGGCTCAGGGTGTAGTTGGGGGTAGGGGACAGGGAAAGCAATGACTGATGCAAGCCCCAACCCCATCAGAACCAATGGCACAACTCACAGCATCCAGACCATTCTGTCACTGCCTGTTTTACACACCTTCCAGAGGCATAAGGAGGCAAATATCAGTGCTAGGTTATTGTAGGATGCTTCTACAGAGTCTGTGTGTGTGTTTAATCATGTTAAATTCACATAGATCTCTTGGTTTGGTGATGGTCCCAAAATTCAAGTGGCCTTCGTCTGACAGTTTAGAAGTTGAGAGATGAAAGACAAAAGAATTTATTTCTTTCCTTGTCATATCCTCCTTTGGATGGGACAAAGGAAAGCTTCCTTACAGGAAGAATATTCCGGATAGAATAACTAGCTTCATGTCTTCATGTTCCAATTATTATATTGCAGATGGAAAAATAGAAAACTAACTTTTATTAGGCTCTTTTAGGCTTAGTTTTGAATGACTTGCATCATGCAAAGACCAATAGATGTAAGATCAGCCCTGCTATGGCCAGCCTTGCAGACAGAAATATAGAAAACTAACTATCTCAGGATTTGTGAGGAGCTGGTGGTCAAGTGGCACCACAAGAGCTCTGCATCACTGGTAGATTGCCACAGCCCAAACATCTCCCAGTCATTCTTCTGTTATTTACTTAAAAAATCCATATCAGTGTATACCAAACAATAACAATTTCTATTACGTTTTTTATTTAGTGATAGGATATTTACTTTTAAGATGAACTTTCACAATATCCTGCTGGTTTTTTTTTTTTTTTTTTCAGACAAAAAATAGACAAAAAAGAGAATAAAAGAATAAGTTGTAGGCAGAAAAGCAATAAATGCTTCCAATTATTTCTACATCAGTTACATCCTGTCTTAACTTCTTCAAATTACTGTGTGTTTTTCCAATATTTGAAAAAAAGTTTATATAAAGTTGTATTCCTAGTGCCCTGAAAAAATACTTTGTAGCCAGGAAACTGTAATAGATTTGAATACATGAGTACATACATAAATAAAAACATACATAAATTTAGAAAATTTTAGAGAATGTTACACTTTTCATCCAGCACAAGTCCTGCATAAAATAAAAATTCCATCTGCAATTCTAATGAAGTTCTTACAAGAGAACATCTAACACACAAAAGACCTGCCACAACAACTGCAGAGTACTTCTCAGGTTGAGAAAAATGGTTATGGATTAAGGAGTGGAAAAAAAAAAGATTGGAAATTATTGCAATTGACATTTGTAACATGACTTTCTTCAGTACAGATTAAAACCAGAACCCCTTCTAACAGTCACTTTCACAAAGCAGCTTGTGGTATCAGGAAAATATCTTTTTTTTCTGATTCTTACCTTTTGAAATAATACATGGAATACACAGAGCTTGGGATTCGGTGTCAATTAGAGAGCAACTCTCTACAGTTTACCCTGTAGCAGGTGTCAGGCAATGAAAGGTTACCAGCTGGCTATGGAAGAAAAGAGAATAATATGTTAATAGGAAAATGTGTTTAGTCGTATTCTATATTTAATGAGATTATTTTAATGTGGTTGCTTTCTCAGGCTCATAAAAACAGAGACTACCCAAGAAATATCTTCTTCCCAGAAGTTTTTCTCTTCATGGAGGAGGAAGTGCTGACTCTCCATAGAACACCATGTAACCTCTTTAATAATAACTCAACTGCCTTAGAGTTTCAGAGTCCTCCTAATAAAATTCCTTCAGAAACCAATACTCTGCAGTGGTGCCATGCTACCTCTATATTGTGCTGGAAAAAACACCAGCCTCAAATAAGAGAGAAAAGGAACCCAAGTGAAAATATTTGAAGCTTTATAATTTGAAAGGAATTATTAAAAATGTGAAACATACCAATTTTTTTCTGTTTGTTTTTTGAATTTGTGGAAATTAGATATTAACTCTCTAAATCACATAATTTTTTTCATTTCATTCTTGATTCTGTTCTCTGATTTACTTCAATTGTTTAATGATCCCTAATGTACTTATGATGAACACATGACCATGCTAAACCCTAGGTAAAGGGTAACAGCTGAAGCATACTAGATGAACATCCTTGGAATTCAAATGCTGTTACATGAAAAATAAGAAATTAAATCCTATACAAAACAACCACAAGTGGATGATCTTGCATTTTTAAAGCTACAAAATCCAGTCTCATCTTGCTTTTAGTCCCTTTACTGAGATCATTATCTTGTCTAATGGCCTGAAATTGCTTTTAATATAATCATTCCAGTTCCAGCAGATATAAAATCCCAACTCAGCTAATACTGCACAAAACTGAAAAAAGGCTGGCCCATAAATAAGTAAATTTAAATTAAATCCCAAGAGTCAAGCCAAAGTGTATTTGATAAGTTAGAAGACTACCATGGGAAGGTATCTACTAACTTGCAAGAACCTAATTTAGTCAATAACCTGTTTTCAGATTATTATGTCATGAATGAGAAAAGAAAATAGCTCTTGCATTAAATAATAAATAATAACTATTCTAATACCTAGCCTAATAAAAAACAACTCCTAAAGGACATTGCCAAAACTTCTGAATATCCCACCTACCAAAATAAATAATTCCTTTTTCTTACTATAATGGCTCATCTGTACAGTTGCATAAAGCTGGTTTTGCAATACTTGCTTTTTTGGGAGGATGTGAACCACAATTTACTACAACAGGTTTTGCTAATAGAAGTTATCAAATGAAGGTAAATCAAGGATTTTTTTTTTTAAGCATAAAATGATGCTTTGCTTGAGCACAGAATCAGAGTAAAGCATCAAGTTACCTGATTTTATGAGTCATGTGTTTATATGTGGAAAATTATGAAAAACAATAATGTAACCTTCAGTTCTCTTTCTTTTCTGGTTAAAAGCAGAACCTTTATTTCTCAAAGAAATTTATACACCCTCACACATCACGTTTACAAAATCAAGAAGTCAGCAAATGTTCCTACTGCCAGAAGTGTGTCAACACTGCACAATTGAACAGTTGATGAGTAGATACTTTTCATAACTTGAAGGTAGATTGAAATGGTTCCTCTGTGAAATTATTCAGTCATAAAGGATTGGAATTATTCGTGGCCTCAAAACTTAGTGAAAGAAGTGGTCTGGAATTGTAAAGGATGTCATCCAATGCTCTGAGTGTTTTATCTTCTTTGAAAACAACGTGTTGATTCCTCACATTATATTCAATGGAAAGCATTACAACAATTTATGTGTCTTTTGACTGTTTTCCATGCAATATGCTGGGATATTAATTTTTTCAGGTTTTCTTGTTCAAGTGGCTTAAAATGAAGGAGTTTAGGTTTCATCTAAGATGAGAAATGTTGATTTTGATTCTGTTTGGCAAACTCCTGAACAGATTGCAGTTTAGTATATAATTACCTGTGAACAAGTCTCTACAGCAGAATTTCAACTTCCATGATGCAAATCAATCAGTAATTTTTACAAGTCATCACTTCTTTTGCAAAGCATAAGTTTTGACACATCATGAGAGGCAAAGTGCATCCACTACCACTGGCCTTCAGCCTATCAGCTCTGTCATTTGTAAAGAAAAAGTGACAGATTTTAGTTTAACAAATTTATCTGGGTGTGTTTGCTTGTATTGATCATGTTGAAATGTTTTACAAGAGGAAGAAATTAACAGGTACCCAGAATATTTTCAGTCTTTAATCCAGTGGTGATCAGAATTTGTAGTCATATGGTATTACATCTTAGAATCACAGAATCATAAAATAGTTTAAAAAACTATTGAAAGCGGGGTTGAAAGTGATCTTAGAGGTCATCTAGTTCTAACCTCTTTGCCATGGACAGGGAATATTCCACTGGACCAGATTACTCCTGGGTGAGTCCCACCCAGCCTGGTCTTGAACACCTCTGGGGATGAGGAGTTCACAGCCTCTCCAGGCAGCATATTTCAGTGCCTCACTATCCTTGTAGTGAAGAAATTTTCCTAAAAAGAAACCTTTGTGTGTGCCAGCTCTTGAAAAAGTATCAACATGGTCAGGTTAATTTACTAATCTTGCAACATGTGGTTTGCCCAACATTTTGAAATTTTGCTGAGTTCATCTGTCCAATTGCTTGACACATCTTCTGCATTTAGTTTGTTGCAGCATGAGTTTCTGTAAAACAAAGTCCTAATGTGTCACATTTTATTGGTGGTTGCTAAATGTAATAGATACCCCCTATTTTAATAATATAGGCATTTAAACACACCTAAAATGTATTGGCACAACTTTATTGATGTTTCCTAGATTTGCTGAAATCAGTGGGGAGCTATTAATTAATTCTGTCTCTAATTCCAGTCTGATAGCTTACATCTACTAGTCCCTACCAGTTATGGCCTCTGACCTGTAAAAGCAAATGTTCATCATCCTCCTCAACCCTATTAATACTTTGTAATAACAGCATAACCTTTTATTTGGACGAGAAATGCTGGGGATTTTTTTTCCAGATAAGAAATGCAGTTACATTGGTATCTAGTGAATGAATACAACAGCATTTCTCAAAATCAGAGCTCTTCCTGGGCTGTAGGATCATTGCATATTTTGTATGTAAGCTGTTCTGACTTGTTTCCCTTCGGAAATGGAACCCTTGAAAGCTACAGCTGCAACTATGAAAATGCATGAGGAGTTTAGTGTCTTTGTGAGATTTTATTCATCTCCCTTTGACAAGGCAGCAAGTTGTTTGTGAAAGATCTACATCAGTTGCTTATGTTTATGCTATGCACTCCCATGGTAATAGGTTTCTCATTTTATTTCGAGGTTTAGAATTTTCTTTCCTTTTACAGATATCCTGAAATTTCTGTAGAAGGAAAGATTCCTGTGATTATTCTACTCACTGAAATTTTAAATAAAATTATGGGAGCAACTTACCTTTTCTTCCTAAGGATGGAAAGGTGGGACAATTGCTGACAGTGAATTGTGTTCCAATGTTAGAAATGAGGCACAGTTGACATGAGAAGGAGGGTGTTCCCTAAAGTCTTCCCCCAGAGTCACACAGTAGGGTCCAGGAAAAAATAGAAATTGCAATTCCTATAGACAGAGAAAATATTCAGTAAATATACACTGCTCTATCTTACAACCTAGACATCCCAGAGGTCTGGAATCCCTCAAAGACTTATGAAAGTGGTACAAGCTAGAGTATTTTCATGCTTATTTCTTCATACCTAAACCTCGAAAATCTTGCTGTTTGAGCCACATGCTGATTTACAAGATCTAGCACAAAAGTGCACAAGTGACAACAACTGATCATAACAAAACACAGAAGAGAAGAAAACCTAAGCAATCACAAATATCAGGTAATTGAATGTAAAATGAAATCAATAAGCAATTTAGTAAGTCTCAGGACATACTCACCCTTTCAGAATAAGAGCCAGCATTTGTCCAATAGTAGATACTGTGTCAGATCAAACTGGTCAAGCTGATAGAGTCATTGGCTTCATTGAACATGAAAATGTTGACTGGCACCACCAAGTTTAAAAAAATGTAGGGAAGCAAAAGACATAGACATAATAATGACATTTTCAGTAGTTAAAAAGATAAGAATATAATCCTGAAGTTAAAAAGCAGCTAAATTCTTGGTAAACCTCAAATAATTTTTCAGCCTTGCTTGTTTTTATCTTCTTAAATGTGCCTCTAATTTTTCTGTTCTTTCTCTGCAACACACAGGAGATTCTGGTTGTCTATATACTGTGTTTGTATTTAAAGGGTAAGCTCAGGAAGAATTTTTGCTTAAAGATGTGCAATAAAGTGCCCTAGTGAGTTAGTTCTGCCTCTTGAAAAGAATGCCTGACTACTGCCTTTGTTTCTTTATTCCAAAAAAATATAAGAAATGTGAATCTATTCTCCAGAAACACTTAATTTTGCTTGTGAAAATATCATCAAAGATGTTTTGTTTTTGTTTTGCATCCTACACACAACTGCTTCTTGTGGTAGAGATCGTGGCCTTATCATATTAAAGTATGACAGGCTACAAGCCACTCAGATGAGATTTTTTTTTTTTTTTCTTTTTGAGTGCACTGTGAAAGTACCCAGCTGTGTAGCTTCCAGAGGTTTCCTCTACAGCAAGTACTGGGTTAAGATTAAACTCGGCAAAATGCCTGAAGAGATACAGAATAGATTTGATACAAATTACACTGTCCTGCTGGTTTGAAAGTACACATTACTAGAATCATTAACCATAATCATCCTCAATTACAAGCACTGTAAGCACACATACAGCAGACCAATAAATGAAGCCATTGTTTCTATGCAATGCCCATAATTTAGAAAGACATGGCCACCTCATCCACAGTTTGACACAAAGATGTAATCTCCAGTAGAATATTCTGAATTATTTTCGTGGTCTGAAATTGATACCTCTTTCATGCCTTTTTTTTTTTTTTTCCCCATTCCTACTAAGAGAGTCAGTCTTTCTATGTCTCATTAACCTAGCTCATATGAAAAACACATTTTTAGTTTGGAGAGGACTCACAGAGCTTTTTACAAACTCCCATAAGCAGCCAGGGAGCTCACACTCCAAAAGTTTTCTCCAGGAGAATCTTTCATGAAGTAACATTGTTGACACATTTCCACCGTGAAAACAGCAACTGGAAAAAGTACAGACCATGAAAACAGTGAAAGAGCTTATTAATAGACTTGATATCCATTTTTGGGTCATCTCCTACTGAATTATTCTTTCTGCCCATCCTGCATGAGAGTAATGCTTGCAGCATATACAGCTCGCACCAAGATGGAGAATAAAATGCATTTTAATAATGTATAATCTATTGTATGGTGCCAGTAAGTAATATTATGGGGGGTACTATTACAGTAATCCTTAGATTGTTTCCTACTACTTTCTCTAATGAAATGACACTTTTAAGAAAACCATTCACTATGGTAATAGGAGGTATTGAAAATCCCTCCTGATTTCACTGGGGTAAGTAAATATATCTTTTGAACTTGCATATAGCATACATTACTGCAGGTAGAGCTGATAACACTACCTATTATTAGAGCTGCCAGGTATTTTATAATAGAAGGGTTTATTTTCATTTGCTCATAGCCTTACAAATTTTCAATATTTAAGTTAATAATTCTTACACTTCTGCCACAAAATCAGACCATTTTTACCTGTTTGGTGAAAATTTTGCTTAAATGCTTTATTACCTCTTAGAGAGGTTAATTCAGTCTTCTGCTTATCTTAAAATATTTGTATTTTCATGTTCCCTCCTGGGTTTTAGAAAACAAGATCTGAAGGTGTTTTGGGGTCAAGTGTACACGTTTTGTTGTCCCTATGGAAAATGATCAAAGATTAGACAGTTTATAAAGTTTTTTAAATTGCAATTTGAGCTGAGTTGGAGACAAATTAAGACTTTTTCAGGTAGCATACTCTGAGCAACCAGCGCTGACTATGCCAATTGATGACAATATCCCAAAATTAGGTTGCAAGCTCCTACAGGGCTGGCTCTGACCTTTCCCAAGCTCACAAGGTGAGCAGTGCTTTTGATGCTATCCCAGCTGTACTGAGTCTGGAGAGCACTGACCCAAGCTGTGATGTGGAAGGTTTGTTAGCTATTGATGTTTTCTCAGGTAGAAAGAAGTGGAGGAAGGTGAAGCACAGACATCGTGCTGCCTCTGAAAGCCAAAGCTGTGTAGTTCTGCTGTTTGGAGGGGAGGTCAGCTCTGTTCTCTCTTTGGCTACATATATCATCTTCCCCCAGGGAAAATCATGGATGCAAACAGACACCCTACCTAACATGGCCAGCTCAGTCACTCAGGGAGCTGAGGACATTCTGATGAGACACCTGAGGTGTGAGAACAGGGAGCAAAGTATCATGATGAATCATGGGCTGCTCTGTGGGAAGCAGCTCTTGGATCACACCCACACTACCACCAAACTGCCTAAGCAGGTGCACAGGAGAGACCCAGCAAAGCTCACCATTCCTGAACTTTCCTCTCAGAGAATCATTTGCTAAGCTTTATTGAGAGCCACTCTCACAAAAAGAAAAGTTTCTCTAAGTTCAGTCTGAACTTGGCATTTTTACATGAGGATCCTGTGGCAGAAATTACAGTTCAAGATTCCTGAGTCTTATGACACAATTGGGACCTCTCTGAGGTTTTTTTATCTTTAAGAGGAAGTTATGCCAACAAGCTGAAACTAGCTCAGCACAATTATATACAGTTGGGAGCCTGTTAAATGACTCTTTCCAACAAGCTTTGGGAACACATTAAAAAGCCTTTGGCCATCAGCAGAGCTGTTTCTGAATATAGCAACTAGTTACTGTAAACGGGAAATTTAAGCTCCACATTCTTTTTGGATTTACATCATCAATGAAAAGATTTGAACACAATAAACATGTTATTTATTGCTTGGTCAGAGTAAGGATTAGTTTGGCACCACAAAAGGCATAGCTGAAAATATGAGATGTGGTTACAAAATGCTTCAGGGTTTTTTGAAAGCTACTAGTATTTAAATTGAATCAGGAATGCATCCTTTGATGAGTAGGGGGATAGTATATGAGAGGATTTATTTTCTGAAAACATTTAGAATTATTGTTGTTCTTGACTTTGCTGGCTAGTTACTGAATCATTTCACTTTAAACCTGCAGAATATTACATCTTGGAAGTTCAGCATATTCCCAAAGTCAACAAAAATCTTTCCTCAGAGCTGAATTGAGCTTGATTTTTATTCAAATACAGACTATTTTTAGCTAAACTAAAAATATAAATCTTTTTCTTAAAGTGCATAAACTCTCCTGTAATTTAACTTTGGTAGCTTATGTTATATTTAAAATATTATATTAATTCTTTTGGGAATTAAAGAAGAAGAAGGAAAGACTGTCAGTAACACAATGTCTGGCTAGGTAATATCTTTCAATTATTCCTGAAATAAATCTGATGTTGTCATAATCTGGTTAGATCAGCTCTGTAGATCTGTTAAAAAGGATATTTTAAAATTTATGGTCTCCACTAAAAATAGTAAAAGATGGTGAGACAAAATTATTCTATTACTTTCAAAGGTATTAGAGTAATTCAGGGAGCCTGAAGAACCAAATAGCTTGAGATTTAAAGAAAGAAAAAAAAAATCAATCTACCAATGCAACAAATGTACTAACATGTACAAAGCAAAGAAAAAGGTGCCTAGAATAAACTGTTCCTGGGTTTGTTAGTAGCTGTGTGAACACTCAACTCTCAGCTTTCAGGTCCCCCAAAATCTCCCCTAAATGACGTAGTGTCATTCCCACCTTTGGCACCCATGTAGAATTTGTAGGGCTGTGTGTTACAGCAGCCTTGAGAAACTGCAAAGACATGAACACAAATGAAGTCGTATTTTGAGCAGCATTGACAAGATTAGTATGGATTCATAGCTAACAATTATATTTGTTTTTTAATTAACTGTTTAATATGATAAATCTGTGAAATCTGTGTTTGTCTTACAAGGCCCTGCATTACAAGGCTTGTAATAAGCTTGTTTAAGCTCAATTGACAGATAAAACTTCTCTCCTAACACAATTGAGAGTAGTGTACAAATAAAGCAATGCCACCAAGGACATATAAATGTCTTCTGTCAAGCTTGCATATCTCTTCTGTTAATGGCTATCATGCCCCTGCCACAGATTTCAGGAGCTAAAATATTTCCATCACAGTGATAAGGGAAAAAAACAATAACAGTAGCTTTGCTGAAAGGGATGGCATCTTTGGGGTGGATCTCCAGCCAACATGTGCAGGTGAGGGCCAGGAGACAGAAACACATTCAAAAGGGAGTGGGTGGCTTAGTCAACAGCTGGGCCTTAGTTGAAAAAACCTGAAAAGCAGAATTTTTACCTGCATTAGGGAGAAAAGAATCTATTAAGGAAACAGATGCTGGATTCGGTAGATCATATTATCCTTGTGAAATGAAATCTGTAACCATGAAGAATGAGTTTCAAAAGGTTAAATATGTTAAAATACTTTTCTTCAATGCTGCTCTGTACACTTATTAACTTTCCTAAACTGAACATGGAAAAAACTTTCCCATGATTTTCAAAAGTTTTCTTTTTTAAAAAGCATTGCAAGTATGAGTACATGAGTACCTTTGCCATGGGGTCAGAATGTAAAACTATGGAGGAAGTTGAAGTAAATTTATTTCAATTTTAGCCAATATTTTTCTAAATTAGATCCAAGTTTCTTATTAATTTCTACTTTTTCTGCACTTGTTCTTCTACTTGAAATCTATAAGAACTAATCAGAAATTATAGCTTCCATTTCACAATTTATTTTTTTCAAAGTGACTTTTCAGAAATATTAATTAAGAAGAAAAGGGTTTTCTTTGTTGGATTTTTTTTGTTTGTTTTGCTTTTGGGGTTTTTTTGGGGGAGAGGGTGTGTGGATTTTTTGTTTTAGAGGGGTTGGGTTGGGTTGGTTTTTAAAGAAAGTTTAAACCTAAACTTCAGACTAACTCAGTCTTCATTTGGAAAACGTTGAAATGAGATTTCATTCATAGCCAAAGGTTGCAAAATTTTCCCCTGTCTTATTCTTCACTAGTAAATAGATCTGTTGTACAGCTCTAGGAGTCTGTGGGCTGCGATTCCCATCCCTAGCTTAAATTCCAGATGACTCAGTGAAACGGAGATTCCCAGAGTATCTAGGGGTTTTGTTTTGGAAGAATTGTTCTCATGATTTATTATCTTCCTGGAAGTTCTTCATAAACACTGAGAGTCAGCATTATGGGAGTATTTGTGGCTTCCCATTCAGCAGTTACCAGATAGTTAAAATAATGGTTGTGTTTTGTTCCAAGTGCATTACACTCAAAAACAAACATTCCTTTCCTGAAAGTTTATCTTCCTCTGAGAAGACATTCAGCATGGGAAAAATATAATTACCAAACAAAAATGTATTTTTTATGGCTTCAGTAAATATGATAGAGATTAACCACTTCTAATACAGAGATAGAAATTAGACCTCTTCATTTTTGTTTTCATACAAACTGTACAGAAAGGATATCATCACCTCATGAAAAGCATGGTGTTCATGTCCATAATTCTTCCTAGAAGCCTTGGGCAATTTTAGTTTTATTAAATTCATGAAGGACTAATTTATATCAGAAGAGGAGGGAAAAAAAATTGTCTCTCATAGTATGCTTTAGAATGAAATCATTTAGACCTTGTGATGCTCTCTCCAAGGAAATTCTGGAGGTCCTATCACTCAAGCTCTTTGCAAATAAAATTAGGAAACAGGAGAATACCTTCTCAGGTATTCAGGAATAAAGTCTGCAAAAGACATCTGGGAATAATGAAGGTTGCTCCTTTAATTCTAATTCTATTACTGGAAAAATAATGTAACAGGAAGAGTAAGTCTTTATTTAAAGAGAAGCTTTTAATGAGGTTGAACATCTGAAAGATATATCCAGATGTATAGACTAAACTGATCACATAGCTGTCCAAAGACAAATATGTGTGAGTAGTACAAATTTCCTCCTACTCACAGGCGTGTAATTCCATTCAGTCTCCATGCACTGTCTTTGCCAAATATTCCCTGTTATTTTTAATCCTTTTGCTTTTTAACCTAAATTGCTTTGGATAAACAGTATATATCATAATACCCTGGCTATTCGTATGTCACATGTCTGTTCTCTCAAATCTGACAAAATTGGAACAAGCAGAATTTGCTGTAAAAATATACGAAAAAAGGAAGAAAAAAAGAAATTCTGTTAGTGTCCTAGAGAGCCTAAGCACACTTACAAGTGCCAGAATCACAACAAAACCTTCAAACAAGACTCATATCTTCTTAAGTACCTCAAAGAGACATAATTCTATAGGACACCACGTTCATTAGTTCATAGGCTTCAGGAATTATTTGTATTCTTTAGTCTTTGCCTGCAATTTTCCCTGAGGTTAACATCCTGCATTCCTGGAAATAGATTATAAAGGAGTAATTTTTTTCCCAATATGGCTCTGATCTGGGATTAACAAAGAAGGGATCAAGAATTAGAAACTTCCCGGATTTCTTTCTTTTTGAGCTAAACCTGTGACTAGATGTGGCAAGGGATTTTCTTTTTTCTCCTGTGAGATACTCTAAAAATGTACAATTTTTCTAGTACCTATTTATTGTGTAAGCCTACAGTGCCCAGTGTCATCTACTGATAGTAATGGTATCCTCAGCATCTGATATCTAGATAACTATATCACCCTTATCATTAGCTGCCATTAAACAAACATTTTTGGGAGCTCAGGCCATATTCATCAAGTTTTTCTGGGGCAAACTCTAAAGTATCCTAACATAATTGGATATTTCGACAAGAAGCTCCATAATTATGACCAGCAGTGAAAAATAAATCAATCAATCCACAGTCACACAGAATTAAAAGACAAACACAGAGAAAAGAGGAGATGAGTTGACAAAATTCTACATTTCCAACTACCTACAACTGCTTTATGCCCTGGTGATATCTTTCATGAAAATGTCCTTGAATTAACCGGTGATCAGCATAGAGAAAACAGCTGGAGTTTTTTATCAACTTGGAAAATGTAGGGAAGAGCATGGAAGGAGGTTTTAAATCTACCGTTTAATAACTGGGTATATTAAACATTCAGCACATCAAACAACAGTAGAGCAAAGTTCAAACTGACAGCATTCAAGTAGGGAAGGATCTGAAAAACAAGCTGCACTCCCATATTGGGGCTGGAACAACCATGCTAGCTTTTATTTGCTATCCCTTATAAAGATTATATACTGAAATTGTGTTTGTAGCCCTGTACCTCACCACAGGATGAAATCAGGGTAATAGCTGGGCCTATGCTATCAGTCTACATTAGAGAGATGGCTACAAACTACAGTGAGTGTTGAACACCTTTGACATAGTTGTTCTATCAAAATCTTCTACATCTCATTTGTTTCAGTCACACTAAACTTTTAAATGGTCTGAATACTTTTGCACAGGATTTCCCTCCCTGTTTCATCCCCTTATGTATGTGTTTGATATGTGATATGTAGTACCAGAGAGTCAGAGAAGCATTTTTTTCTCTGTAGAATTATGATTTCCATCTCTTATTTATGGCTCTAAAAATCTTAACCTCATTTTCACCCAAAGAGATAGTGACTGTAAACTGTCTTTGGGTGTAATATTATTTCTGTAAATACCTGGATCCTCTTGCTTTTTTAAAGTCACATTTGCCACCTGGTAGCATATATTCATTAAGAAGATTGTTGTCAACTTAGACTTTCCATATTCATTCAGCCATTTTTTCCTGGCAGTGAGACATTCTGTCATTTTGAAAGGATTACCTACCCTGCATTATAATTCAGTGTCAGCATATCCAAAGCTATAAAACCTTCTAAGTGATGGATCTCTGCAAATCTTGTCTTTTTCTTTTCTATTCTCTATTGTCACATTGTCAATCAAGACAGTCCAGACTCTTTTGGCACATAGGAACTTGCTTGAAAAAAACAGTTTTGGAAAGGTATACACTGTTGTATGATGCAATATTTTAAGAAATTCACCATGAGACTGACTGTATGGTTCATTTGGGTTCATAATTTGCTTCTTGAAAAATTATAGTAGAGAGATTAAGTGAGAGTCTGTGCTTCTCAAAGCTATAGTTTATAAGTCAGGGATCACAGCTAATTTGCTATCTTTGAAGAACAAAATAGCTACAAGATCAAAATAGATAACAATGTCAATGACACTGAAAGTACAAAAACGGTGATGATCAAGGCTGGCATTTGTGTCTGAATGAGTTAGATCTTGGGACATATTCCAGTAAAAGAGGGTTATGTCTGAGAAGTTTCCCCTGTATACCTCAAGCTTTTTCAGTCATGGCTAGTTTCACCTTTCTGTGATGGGGAGATGGATGGTGACCCTGTAAATCACAGTAGACCGAGTTTCTGAATGTTGTGTCTCTCAGGTGCCAGCCATTCACCTCACTGATTTGCCAAATCCCGGGAGTATGCTCTGCTGCAAAATAAGCAACTGGTAGCTGGGCAGTATGTGTCCCATGAGACCAACCACCACATAATGTATATTTGACCACTGCACACTTTTTTTGATCTTATGACCTTTCCCTCAGTGGATTACACCTCTTTCAGAGCTTCCTGCACATGAAAAAGCAGAATTACTCTCAAAAAGTGACCCTCTTTTCTTTCCGTTTCTACAAATGTAAAGCTCTCTTCATCCTCAAATAAGAGAAAGACTTGACCTGTCCATCTTTTGAGAAGATCTTGTGGTATTTGGATTGGGGGAAAAGGGTTGGAAGGGGCAAAAATGAGGACTGAAGGAGGAAGAAAAAAAAAAGGAAAAAAAACTTTGTTCAATGCATCTGGCTTATACCAAGTTCAGACTTAGCTCCTGAGTATTTGGTCTAAATTATTTTTTTGTAACTCCAAACAAAAGAATTTGCATAAAACTAGCTAACAAGACAGAACTTTTCTATATTGCACTTAATCATAATTATACTTATTTTTCAGAATTCATTTCTTAATTGGAGGAATGTTTAACGTGTTTTTGTTTAACTATTCCCTTTTAGTTATTTGTGTACATAGGCAGGACATTAACTCATAATTTTGGAGAAACCCTTTGTTTTATTTGTTATATTTTCCTGGGTTGCAGAAAATTTATTTCTGGTTCTGTAATTTATTATTGTTAATTTTAAACAATTTTTAAAATATTATTTAATATAGGTTTAAAAGGAAAAAACAAATCAAAATCATTACCCTTTCTTTTCTGTGCTGAAAAAAGTCTAGCAAGAATAACTTTACTTTTCTTATTCTGATGCTTCTGAGATGGAAAACAATTTTATATGAGAAGAACTTACCTGAAGTTTTTGATGCTACTGTTGTTGTTGGGTTTTTCTGAGCTGCTACTAGGTTCTCAGGAAAAAATCTGACCTTTTTTTAATAAGACTTTGTTAGAAATTTTTATTCTGTGCATGCTATATCACATTAAGGTTATTCTCCTATTAACCTAATTAGCTTGGATAATTCTAATGTCAGTGTTAACAAAAATATTTGAAGTTTCAGATAAATTTATTGAATAGGTAAAAAAAAATTCAATACATCTGAACTTTTTATATTTTATAGATAGATAGAGAGAGAGAGAGAGAGAGAGAGAGAGAGAGAGAGAACACCCATTTTCTAAACTTATGGATTTTTTACTACCTTCTCACTAGAAACAAAAATATGCTCCCTCTCTGACTTGCAGAGACAAAAAAAGGACCCGAACCTCATAATCCTTTCATTTAACATGGCAGAGTGAGTGCAAAATAAAAGATTGAGATGAGGAAAACACAGAAATGAAGAAATAATATGGCATAACATGGTGTACTCCATTTTTCCCATAATAGCTGGCTGTATACATAACCTTCCTGGAGCAGTGCTATTATAAAATGGGTTCTGTAGTCAGTCTTGTACTTCTGTCACCATTCTAAGATTGATTTTAAATTCCTTGGCAAGGTTTAGCATTTAAGCCATTTAAAACTACATTTTTTATATACAACTTTGATTTTTCAGGCCTTCTGCTCTCAAGTTATGGAAGCAGCACTTCCTCATCTCAAAGTATCTATATATAGAATATATACATGTGTAAAACTTATGTTTTATAAACATAAGTTGTATCCTCCTATAAGTTCCAGTTCAGCTTCTGAAAGCCACTTGCATAATATCTAACACTGATGTTGCAGGGTCAGGCTAGACGTGCCCCCCACGGACGTATGCACGGACAGACAGACATATATTTTACAGGAAAAACTCATTGCATGGGAGACATTAATTTATTTTGCCTCTAAACAGCTCTGTTGTCCTACATGTTAGTCCACACGTAGGAAGCCTATGTGGCTTGAGAGAGTGGGTATTTTTGGCTGTCAAATCCCATTATTATTAGATTTAGAAGCAGGGCTTATGCTAGGGCTTTTGCCGGCTTTTGTTCGGGATTTTATTCATTCTTTATCAGAAGATTATGTTCTTTGCTTCCTGTATATTGCCACTTTGATTAATGCCCCCTGATATTCTACATGGTTTAAGAGTAAAGCATCTTGCTACCGTCTGGGCAGAGCCAAACAACAGAGCCAAACATGCAAATTTTTTCATCTGCTTGTACAATATCTATAAACACCATCTCACCAGAAAGGTTTTCTAATATTTAGCCCCTTCATTCTCTCCGTGTGAGTGCCAAACAGAGAGCTATGCTTTACTGCTGCACCATGATTAGAGGACCAAGCTGAAATGCAGCACTGTCAAGGAATGATTTAGTATATTAAAAGGTCAAATATACATTCATATTGAATTTTTGTCTTTGCTAAAATATTCTTAAGGTGATAAATACTGGCTTAACCTGAATAATTCTCTTTCTCCTTCAGCTTATTTTGAAGTTGTATCACTATTGAGCAGATTTCCATTAGATATTACTCTTTGTGAAAGTCTCAATTATATTTCAGCAGGTTCATTGCTGGAATACACTACATTTCCTTTACATTATATAGGTTAATTTTTTTTAGAAATGTCAGATACCATAAAACTGAAAATATTGATTTCATCAGACAGATTTCACAGTCTTTGTAAAAACTGATTGTTCCAGGATTTTACTTGTGTTTTAAAATGCAGAATCTGATATGAATTTCACTTCTATGGATATCAACCCTTTCTAATCTGATCTTGTTTGGTGGATATTAACATCTGTTGCAGTGTTGTTTTTTTTTTAATACTAACTACCAAGATTAAAATTAGTCACTTTAAAAATAAAATAACTTGAAACTGTGCTAAATATATTTGTAGCTGACTGTTTTTTCTGGAAAATAATTAGAAAATAACAGATTGTGATTGTTTACCAATTGTTCTAAAAACAGATTTACTAAATATGACATATATGTATAGACTGTATAGCCATTATGCAGCTGAACAAAATATTCAATGCATCATGATCCCAAGGTTTGGATCTTTCAAATAAATATGTTTTTACTTATGGAATATTTTATTTTTTGATAAATGCAGGCTCTAAAAAAAAAATTTAAATAGAAAATTTGCAGTGCATTAAAAATGAAAAATACAATAAATTAGTCAGAAAAGAACAGCACTTGAGAAAAAGAACCACTCAGTTCCAAGTCAAACTCATCTTCATGACTTCTAGAATTTAATTTTTAGTACTTTTGAAGAATTGTCTGACTGAAACGGTACATCTGTTTACAAGGGTCTGGTGAGTAACTTTGGAAAATAATTCCATAGCTTCTCTGTATATAAAGAATTCTTATACCATGCCAGGGAGAAGAGGTGATTTCTGAGCTGTATTCAATTTTTTACTACTATGAGTGTAATTGAATATATAAATTAGCCTTGTATGATTTAATACTCATGAAAAATTGTACAGCTATTTTGCATCAATTACAAATGAACTGACTCTCTGATTCATGTTGTTAAATGAAATACAACAAATTATTATTATTCATAGGTTGAAAAAGAGGCCTTGGTTTGGTGAGCGCAAACTGAAACTTCAGTAAAAGTCCAGAGGGGTCTTATTAATTCTCCTTAGCCTGATTATGAATTCAGTATAGAGAAAGTGTGAGAAGAGATATTGCTACTTCATACAGACCAGGGAAGCATTTTAACTCCTTCAGACAGAATGCATTCATCTTGCATTTCACATATAAAAGAGAGGAAAGTAATCTTAGAAAACAACCTCTTCATGCTTTTTATTTCTATCTATTAGTTTACTGAGTGTCTTAGGTTGCAAAGTTAGCTGTAACCAGCAGTATGTAGTTACATATGTATGTATTTTATCACCATCTGTTGAAATTACGTAGAGCACTGTTCTTTATCTCATCCATGACCCATCCCTCATAACTCCAGGGGGAATATCCTCTGTTAATGGGCCAGCTGTTAAAACCAGGTGGGGTAGTGTTATTTATCTTTTCCACAACCCATCCCTTCGCCAGGAAGATATCTTCTGTTAATGGGTCATTGACTGATAAAACTGCATCATCCCTTTGGGAGATTCTCCCCACAGGAGGAAGGAGCCAAACATTTCCCACCTAGATAAAATCTGAGATTTGGAACATCAGAGCAGCCTTTTTCCACTGGATTCCAGAGGGAAACCGGACCTTCTCACATTGTCACTGGACCTTTGGAGGAAAACTGCACCCTTCTACAGGACTGCTTCCACTGAACCACAGCTGCCACTGCAGGAGGACTGTAGCCACTATTTAATGGGACTGCTACCAACACCCTGACTAACGGGGTGTCAGGTTGTATCCTGACTCTGTCAGTATTTTTGTATTACTGCATTTTAATTTTCCTGGTAAAAAACATTTATTCCTATTCCCATATCTTTGCCTGAGAGCCCCTTAATTTCAAAATTATAATAATTTGGAGGAAGTGAGTTTACATTTTAGGAGAAGTCCTGCCTTCCTTAGCAGACACCTGTCTTTTCAAACCAAGACACTGAGTTTAATATTGATCTTTACTGACCAGGGGAAACTCTTGAAGGCTTCGTAACAGAAATGTCATGCTCAATAAGTACTAATGACAAAAATGTTGCATTGCAAACTGGGATTTATTTCTGAAAAACTGTGTCATGTGAGATAGTTACCAACACTCAGTTTCTTCCTACCACAAATTCCTTCCCAGATCTCTGAAAGGCCTGGAGACAATATTTCTCCAAACACATCTCTCGAGAAGGGTTAGTTTGAATTACCTGTAATTCATAACTCCTGTAAAAATTCTCCAAGGAATTAGACATTTATAAATCTAAGTACCCATAATTAAATCAGATAATAAAGGAAAATACCTGGAATAGCAATAAAATATTTTGCAGAAGTCGGTTTCTAAAGTAATTTAGGAAAAACTCTTACTCAATTGCATGTCTTGGTTGCACTCCTTGAATTTCCTTTTTTATATTGCTTCCTGAATGGAAGGAAAATGATAGATCTATGAAAAAATCCTACATAAATTCCACTTTTTTGAGTAGGAAAATTCCACTGCTACAAACATGACATCATCTTCTAAGTTTAAACCGAATATGTATAAATAATTAGTAACCTGTGGTGAGAAAAATAGGTGAAAACCTGCCTAGTAGTGTTTCCTGGTAGCAAAAAAACCCAAACTGTGTACTGTAGATTTTACGTTTCTGTTCTTTAAGCTGTGAATGAGGAAGCAAGGTATTTTTCTTTTCTGCAGTAGAATATTTTCCTGTGGGTTTCCCCAGGGTGCTTTATGACTCTGCATGAATTCCACTTATGGTTCAATTGATTCCAGAGGAGGTAATGTAACAACAAATGCTCTGAAATAAAAAGAAGTGTGCATTTCACATTTAATGCCACAGAATAATATATTCAGGACTTAATATAAAATGATGCCCATTTCACTCTCACAGACTTTAGATTAAATCTCTTTTTGGGTCTATGCTAATGCCAGGTTGGCAGTAGCTGAATAGTGTTGAATTTATTTTCATCATGCTTTCTTTGTGGAGGTGCGAAAGGTGTAATTGAAACTTTGACCAACTTTTCATTATAAGAAGAATAAACTCATCTATCAGTGCTAAGATCAGGAAGTTGGTGTCATAAATCAAGTGTCATTTAGCACATGCACATCATTCCCAGAGATCAATTATTATAATATTTATTTTAAAAGGCACAGGTTGGAACCAAGAAAGTGAGACATCCATCTTTATCAGTTACATACCTTTAATTCCTAACAGTGTTAACTGAAAATTTGGTGGTACAGCCAGGCACTCTCTAAATTTTGTACAAGTAATAATTTTTAATTTCATTTAGACACATCCCAATTTATCTTCATCGTTCATCTCTTAGAATTCAATAAATACTTGCTTTATGAAATCAGTCATGAAACTCTTTTCTGAATAACCCATAATAATAGCAAGCTGTTGTTAAACAATAGGTGACTGTATTAGCTTGCTGTAACAGCTATGGCACAAGTTGAAAAAGAAAGGGTTTAAATAGGTATTAATTTTCCTACCCCCTCTGCTCCTCTGCACAGGCTAGGCTTTGGGTGTCCCCCACTCTGTGCTCCTTGCTGAAATGACAACTTGTATAATAGAAACATGACAGAAAACAAAACCAAAATAAAACATCTCTAATCCAAGCTAAAATGTTCTTATCAATTAATTTTCATTTTATAGTCATAGTTCCCCCCAACCAGCCCTACTCCACACATTTCCCTCCACCCACTCTTTTTTCCCATGGCTTGTCCTTCTTTGCTAGTGATAATCTTGAAATTTAATGTCAAGGAGCCTGCCGCTAGCTTTGATGTCAATAATTTGCCCAAACTGACAACAGATATAATCACTTTTTAAGTGTTACCAAGAACATCTGCTGTGAAAGTAATTCAGTGTGTGAGATGGGGATGGGGAGAAGGGGTGGCTGGCAGAAAGAGAGGGTTGGATTTTTATACATATACAACATCCACAACCATATCCTAGGATAAAGTGGAAGATTTTCTGTCCTGCATTTCTGCACTAAAAGATACCTAGAAAAGAAGTAGCTATCATGATACTGAGAAAACAGATAACACACAAATTTAAGAAACAAATTTCCAAAACAGTCATAGAAAAATAGACTGGACATAAAAAAAAAAAAAAAAAAACATGTCAGGAGATCCCACTGAAGTCAGAATTTAAACTATCTAAGGAAGAGGGCAATTAGTTTAAAAGAATTCAAGTGAAAGTTGCAATTTTCTTGTACAGTATGCTCCTGTGATTTTTTCCTTTCGTAGTGGGGAAGGATGGATGTGTGGCTATGTGCATGTATGCACATGTACGTCTGGTGAGTAAAAATGATATTCAGCAGAGCAATTGTGGAGCCTCATACCCCCATGCTGTGTGTATAAAAGGTGTTCCTCACTATGGGGCAGCTGAGGGAAGCTTTTCCAATTCCCACCTTTGGAAGCAAGAGAAATGAGAATTGGCAGAAAAACAACAGCCACCTCCCAGAGGTGTCTTACCCTGCAGTGCGCAATGGAGTCGAAGCCAAAACCAAAAAAAAAAAAAAAAAAGAAATATCCATCACAAGGTTTAGTCATCTCCCTCAGTGTTGGCCCTTTTAAGGAGTTGATGTTTGACAGATGGAGGGGACAAGATACAGTCTCTGTTTACAACCAGCACCTAATTTACCTTTTTGTGATGATATCTCACAGGAAGATGGGATTGCAAGATCTTTTCTGAATCCAAATCATCCTTTATGGTTGTGTGAAAGGATGTCAAGTCCTCTGGAGAGAAGGAAGCTGACAAATCTGTGGGAGTTTCCTTCAATGCTCCTTCCCTTGGGAGGGGATGAAGAGGCCAGACAAAGCCTAAGAGCTTTTTACAGCCCCACACTACTCCTCACTCAAGAAGTACATGAAGATTTAGTCAAGGCTTCAAATATTGCAGAACAGCATTTGGCAGAGGCTATCTAAAAACTGTTAGCAGGGGAATTTGCAGACAAATCTAATATGAAGCATTAGGATTCAGCAGACCTTTCTAAAAAGCCTAAAAAATACTGAGAACTAGTTAGAAATACTAACTTTGCCAGCATGTTGAATTCAGGGTTATGATCCCAAAGTGCAGTACATCCTTATATTTCTGTCAGTAATTTGGAAACTTGCATTTGACATTTTAACCTACATTCAAATGCAAAAGTTCAGTTTTCTGGGGTTTTACAAGCGCTGAGGAATATAATTCCCTTGGGAGCCATCAAATTCTATCCTGGATTTTAATGTCCATTAAGTGATTACTGCAGAGGGTAGGACACTGAGTAGCTGGGGCAGCATTCACCTGTGAACTGGGCCTTTTCCAACTCTAGAAAGAAGCAGATTAGACCAGAAGAGATCTTAGAAGAAGGATATAACAATAATTAAGAGGGAAAAAAACTTACATTGAAAAGGAAGCTATAAACTGGCAGCACTTCTTATCTCCTGGTGTTTTAGATTTTTTTGACCTTTTGCCCTTCTCACTTAAAACAACCAAGAAAAGCATAAGTACTAAATACTTTAATGTGGTAATTTAATTCTACCTGCAGTTACCCAAAAATACATGAGAAAAAGAAAACTTTTACAAATCATGAAGAATATTTCTATATTTATTGAGTTCTAGTAAAAGAACTTGCAAAGAGGTTCAAGTACCAGTGCAGGGCTGTTGCCTGTGTTTAATTAGCAGGTCATCTACTCTTTCATTTTTAAACAATTTGACTCACCTTTCCTAGGCGACCAACTGCTACTGTGTCATCTTACTTCCATCTGAGAGGAATGTCAAATCTGTGACATTATGTCTTTTAATTGACATTAAAATTATATCAAAGGAAGATGCAAATTAATTTTCTAAAGTGGTGGAAACGCATTTGTAAAGTCCATACTAAAACATTTCTCCCCCAGTGCATGAAAGGAGCAAACGTGTGATAGATGCTTGTGTGATCAATACCCACCTTGACCAAAGCTGTCCTGAGAGTTCTCTGATATTACAGTGGTCAGCATGCTCTAACAACCTCGAAAGGGTAGATAAATGCTCAAGTAGTTTATGAAAGAAAAGAGTACCTTTATATCTCAAGAAACAGCTTGAAACAGAGAGCTTTCTTGCAGCAGAATAGCAAGCTAGCAAATTAGATTACAATTAAGCATGTATTTTATTCCCTCCTTGATTAAATAAAAAAACTTTTGTTCTAGTAATCAGGTGAAGAGTTGGCTGTTCAGCTAGTCATGTATCTGCTAGAAATAAATAATTAATCACTAGATGGCAAAAAACAATGGATTGTACATTTTAATATTACCTAATGCACTTAGTTGCCCATAGAACAAACCACCAGAAGTTACATTGTGCCCGTATAGGATGTGCTCAAGAGAGATGAGAAAATTGAGCTTCCAAATATCTTCAGTCTAAATTTTCCCACTTTTCAAAACCATTCAAAACTGTTCTTCCAGACTCATACGGATTTCTCCTTTTTTTTTTTTTTTTTTTTCTTCTTTTTTTGCCTGAATTAGATCAGAAATTCTATTAAACTTGATTTTAAATAATAACATTGTGCTACTTTTTGGACATATTGTTTAGATACCAAACAAAAGAATTTCCAAATGACCATTACTAGGTCATAGAGTAATGAAACCATTCTGAATAGGCCTTGTATGACAAAGGAAGATCGAATTGTAATTACAGCTGGAACAGCTGCAATGAACCTTATGCATGAACAAACATGAACAAATGTGTGTAAATGATCTTTCTGAATACAAACTAGAAATTGATGGCACATGCAAATAGACATTAACACAATATCTTGTTCAGCATCTGAATAATATGATTTTTTTGCAGGCATTGGAATTATGTCCACTTCAAAATTAATTTTGCAGGTAATAAATTATTGTTTCATTTGGAGTTTTATTTGCAATTAAATTAATAATTGATTAATTAATTAGGTAGGCTGATGTAAAAATGTCCTAATTGCATCCTTACAGATAAATAAATTTTGGAGGGTTCATGAGTTTGAGTGTATGGATAGAATTTTTTTTCCAATTTCTTGTTATAACAAAATTTTTGCACTTTACATTTTACTTTCTTTCCATTAAAACTTCCTTATATTGCTTAATTTCACATCTTTCTGACGTTACATGGATTAAAATTAAAAAGTTAGAGACCATGAGGTAGAACATTTTCCACTGCTATGAAAATAGCTCTTGTGTAATCCCCTATGCACACATTGAAAGGGCTCCAGTAGGAACTGGCTGGGGATAGAGTTACTCAGTTGTGTTGTGCCAGCCACTTCTATCCATCACTGGCTCATGCCTCTCTCCAAGTGCTGTTTCTGTATTTCCTCCAGGATTTTTTTGCTGAAAGACAAAATATATCGTACTTCTCTAAATATATTCAAAATAACCTTCAAGCTAACAGTGCTGAAATCAGCTCCACGCTTAATGTCTTGTTTGTAGGAAAGTAAAGGAAAGATCAGGAGGAGACTTGGCTACCCTCTATGAATCCTGTCCTTCTTGGATAAGACACTCTGACAGTGCAAGATAGATGTCAAGGCATTTTCAGGTTTTTTATTAGTCTTCTCAATGCACTTAGAATCAGAAGGACAGGTAACTAGTGCAAGAATAAACTATATCACCTCTCTTAAAAGTTCACCTGTGAAAGTGTTTTAGCCTTTGACAGAATCCATTCAGACAGAAAAAGAGCATGTTTATGATAAAAGACATTAACACACACAGACCTGGACTTTCCACAGAAAGTATTGAGTTAATTTTTTCAGATTTGTTAAAATCATAATTATTTGTTATTTTATGCAATATTAATTATTTATATGTTTCTGGGAAAAAAAAAAAAAAGTTTTCTTAAATTAGAAAGTCAACCAACATGTGATAGTCCATTGAATTCTGAGATCTTTGTATTTTACACCTGAACTATGGATCAGATGTATCCCAGCATTTTAAGCTAACATTAGAATGCCTCATGAATTGTTGTGGGGTGTTTTTGACCAGACTCTACTCAATGGCACTCTAATAACTTTCAGTCTTAAGACACTATACTATATATATAAATATAATAGATATATAAAGATACTATACTACCTACTATACTATACTATACTATACTATACTATACTATACTATACTATACTATACTATACACTATATATACTATATATAAAGATACTATACTGATAATGATAGATAAGTAATTTTCCACCTGGGATTTTATGTTTGCACAGTAGCTTTTGCTCTTTAGAAGCATAAAGCACATAACATTATTAAATAGACATCTGACCTAATAACTTCAGGTAGTATTTTGTAAAACAAAAGGTGGCTAACTTGAAGCTGAAAACGGTCATTCCAATAGAGATAGGTTTTAGATTTTAATTCCTGCTTCCTAAAAGATGGATGGGTTTTTTTGTAAGTTAGCAGAAACTTTAAACAGATGTTGGGGACATGTAAAAACCTGGCACTAACCAAAAAAAGCGGTTTGAGGAGGGCTCCTGAAGCTTTTCTGGCTCCTGCATCAGCTGTTGAGAAGCAAGCTTGTACACGAGGTGTGTTAGGAAGTGGTGTTCTTTTGCTTCTGCAACAGAGTGAATTCCCTCAGTGCCTTTCAGCCTGGCATCAACAAGCTGGCAGTTTGCCATCTGGAAAACTGACATTTGTCTCCCCTGGGTCTGCTGAACAGCTCTGCTGCAAAACAGCATTCGTACCTAAAGAAAATATAAAAGGGAGTAGAAAGCTTGCTGAGCACAAATAATAGGCACGCTGATGTTTTTCTTTTAAATAGCAGGAGCTGTTGGCCTTTCAGAGTGTTTTTATTCAGCATCCTTTATTGTAAAGGTGCTTTTGCATGAAAGGAACAGTGAGAGCATGTATTCCATACTGGCCATCTCCTGTTCCATTGGTCAAGCAACAGTTTTAAGGAATAGTCTGGATTTTTAAAAACTTATTACCTGAATCATTAAGCTTTTTTTTTTTTTTTTTTTTTTTTCTGAAAGTTAGCATTAAGAAGAACACTAGAGCTTAAATCTGACAATCTATGTTTCGAAAGAAGTAATTTCGAAAGGATTTCTCTTTGTGATAAAACTGGATTATAATAGGATACTTGTAGAGCCAAACATCATGACTTAGGCCAAACTTTCTTCCAGTGAAAATTACTCCTTTGCAGAACATTGAGAGTTCTATTACCTCTTCAGGTCCAAAAATAGAAATAGAAGACATGGATTGCCATAATGAGTTAAGAGCTGGAAATAAAGCTGTCATGATGAAAAAGCTTATGATGCAAACACTGTTTAACTCCGTCTCAACAAATTTAGCTTTGGATTAATCAGGCTATTTTCTTGTGCTTTCAAATGTACAACCTGTTCATCATTGCACAGATGCCAAAACTTCTTTTACTTTATATTTGCCAGTCATCTAAATGAAATCTAAGTAGTTCATAAGATATGTTCCAGTAACAGCAAAAGAGTCAATTTGATTCTAAATGTACTTACATTTTTCAAATTCTTTGTTAAATTGAACTGGTAAAGCTGCACTGCATGGTTTACAAGTTTTAAGGAGATAATACCAAACAATAACACTTTTGAGTAAAACGGACAAGATTTAAAGTAAGAGGTGTTATATGTTTATTAAATCGAAATGGAAACCATTTTTGAATTCCGAAAATTCTGAGCCTTTCATAGGCAAACTACTCAATTGATTTCTTTTCAAGGATTTGTCTCCTAGTCACAGGAGAAAATAAAAAAGATTATCTTCTATTTCATAAATATGCTATATATGCCAAATGTCAAGTCAAACCATTATAACACAACTCAGCTAGCTGTCAAAATGATTGCATAATCATGTGGGGTTTTACCTCAGGGTGAGACTGAAATGCTTTTTAACAAATAAATATTAAAAAAGGGGTTTATTTTAACACAGATTTGGGTTATTGCAGGCAATCTTAATCTTAGTGTAAATAATACTGCTTAGCTCTTTTCTCTTGTGTTTGTATTCTGGTCATCTTATTTCTCTTTGTTCAATAGATTCAGAGTCTTGTCAGATACTCACATTATTTTTTTATACATGCAGAGCAACGGAGACAAAAAATTTAACACTTTTTTCCTTTTTTTTAAGGAGTTTTACCTTTTTATTCTGAATCACCATGCTTGTCCTTTCATTTCATGTCGAGCTTTCATTTCATCCATCCATCCATTGATACTTTAAAGTGGATCTGTCTAATGTCCTATGCTTGGAGCTCCCATGCTAGCATGATTTAATATCAACCAACAGCTAAGACCCCCTAGACCTTCACTCACTCCCCTGGGTGGGATGGGGACAGAACTGGAAGAGTAAAAGTGAGAGATGAGAAAGGCCTCGATTCTGTGTAAGCACTGCTCAACAACATGGAAAAAAAAAAAAAAAAAAAGACTGTGCTACCAATCCTATTTACAGCACAAGTCCAAAGTATAGCACTTCACTTGCTGTGAAAAAAATTCACTCTACCCCAGTGGAAACCAGCACACCTGACAAGCCTTCACAGAAATATCAGACATCAAGCTGGGTTAGGGACTAAGAACAAAGGTAATTTTAACTGGATATCACACAGAACAATGGAGCTTTCACCACATTTATCAGGCAGGCATTATTAGCCATGTTTCATACTATTGATCTGACAGACTTTTAGCACATGAAAAATTAACTTGTCTAAAGACTTAGAATATTTTAGAGTGGTCTCCTTGAAAGGATTCGAGGTTTGGTTTAGTTTGATTTGGATTAACTAATTTGAAAGGTGAAACTCTAAAGATTCTTCTACCTGTTATTAAGTGAAAAAAAGGGAAATTACTAAGTGTCCAAGAAGATAATTTTAAAATAAATCTAGAAGTTGGAGGCCCCAGAAATATTCTTAAGCCTTGGTTTGTTTACTGACAATAAAGTTACCAAAATCTAACTTCTGTACTCAAAAACTATGATCTAAAAATCAGAAATGAAATGTCCTTGAAATGAAAGAAACATAATCGTGTACCAATGATTTTTTGTAAAAATTGTTCAATTTCAAATGTAGATCTATGAGGTAATGCTAGAGGTAGCCATCCATAATCTGACCTTGATTACATCCCAAAATGGCTTAACTGATCAATAATAAACTAAATATTTATATGAAGACAGCATTGATGGTTAGGGAATGACTAACTTTGAGTAAAAGAATAGATAAAGTCAGTAAACGGTGGTCAAAAACAGAAATAACCCAAAAGTTTATGAAGGAGAAACTCTCAGCAACCTTTTGTTTGGAATTTCAGTGGTGTAATTTAGTATGTATTTGTTTTGCAGATTAAGTTTGCAGTGTGGTACTTGAACGTATGCCACTCTTTGGGTTTCCTAAGAGTTACCACCAAACATACTTAGCTCCTGACATCATAAAATAGTAGAACTAAACAGGTATATATCCATCCCCATTTGTCTTCCTCTTTTCCTGAAAAAAAAAAAAAAAATCAAAAAGAAAACTGAAAACAGTTATTTAATACCACACCCAAGAGTGAATATCATGCCTTCATGAACTTCATAAAACATTCAGACTTGCAATAAAGCATAGCTGCATGACATGGGAACACCAGAAACCAGACAACTTTGGTTAAGAGATCAACGAATATTAACATGTTCATTTTGGCACTCACTTTGTCAGTACAAATATTTTCCTTGGAGTCCCCTCGCTACTGTTCCTGTCAACTTTGTGGTACTTGGCCAGCGGGAAGGCAGGAGAGCAGCCCCCCTGCAGAGGACAGTGATGCTGCCCAGTGGATATTCAGGCAGGGTGTGCTGATGAACAGCGCACCTGGCGCTCTCTCCGCTGAGGCGTGACCACGTCAGCGTTGTGAGACACTCTGTGCCTCATTATACCCTCCGTGCCTGCACACACACGGGCTCCCAGCCCTGCTCTCTGCATTTCAGCCTTTCAGATCTGGGATGTACTAATCAGATTCCATATATTGCCCTTTGCTTCAGCAATCACTGCCTCAAAAGAAGGAAAGTGACGAGGCGGAATGATCCTTACCATGGGGATGGGGCATGCTATGGAATCTATAAATGGCACAGCCAGGATGAATAGTATCATTGTACTGGATTTTGCAGACAGTGCCAGTTACTGCAGTCAAAAGGACATTGGAGTAAAGCAGTTAATAAAAGAAAAGGAGGAGGGGAAAGAGGTAGTGTTGAAAATCTCGGAACTGAGAACATTGAGGCTTAAATGCTCTTTTTTTCCTCAGACAATGAACTGTCTGCATCAAAGTTAGTCCAATAGCATTTAGCTTTGAGCCTGCTTCCACTGTACCTGGCCATGGGATAAATAATGAATAGTGAGTGCAGACGGAGCTTACAAGGGCTCTATTATTCCCACAGCTTAAACTCTTAATTTAATAGAGTACACAGGAAAGGAAAAAAAATTTCTAAAGGAGATAAGAAATAAAGACACATTGACAGGACAGAATGGTAAAAATATCAAAAAAAAAAAAAAAAAAAAAAAAGCGCTTCTGTTCTCAGTTGTTTTATTACCAAAATAATTAGTACAAAAGCGTGCTATAACATTTTTTTTTCTTCCAAGAAGCTCATAGGAGCTTATAAACTATTAATTGAAGGTGAAAATTCCTCAAATATGATATATGATTCCATTCACACTTTTCAAAACTTCGGCTCTTAAAGGACACTGCTGAGCCTGAAATATTTGACCCAAATGGCAGACTATTACAGGGTGATACCATAGATAGGACATGGTTTCTAACATGATAGTATAGCTGCACATAAGCATTCTGTGTACATTAAAGGGGAGGAAAGAGCCCTCTGATTTTAAAGGCCTTGGCTTAAGTGTACTTCCATTTATCATTATTTGGCTTAAGAATGTGTCCCAAAACCACACAAAAACAGCATTTGACTGAAGTAATGACTCCTAATTACCAGCCCTATCCAGTTCATATTCCCTACCTTTTCAGGATTTAGTATTCTCTTTCTTTTCTCCTATGAATAAACACTACCTTTATCTAACATATGCCTTTGTGTGCAAGGAAGGAAAAGTACCATTCTGTGAGATATCTGACAATGCAGCTTGTACCAAATCAAAGTAACACCTCAAGATTCATGATGATGACCATATGCTCAAATTAAGTGAAATGTGTTGTCTTCTCTAGTTGTGGTATTTTCACATGCCTTCATTTCTCCTTTGCCAGTGTCCAGCCTCATGAACTGCTTTAGGATAGGACAGTGACTCTTTGTGTTCTAAATCTGGTGTTCTTAAAATTCTTCTAAAAGTTGCAAAAATTAATGTTGGCTATGTGACTTTGGAGCTCAGATTCAATGAAAATCAAGACAGATCCTTCAGGTGTCGGTAGAGATTTAACTTTCTTTCATTACTGAAGGAGGAATGGGAGAATTATTTATGTCTCATAGTGTTTTTCAGTGCCTTTGAAAACCTCCCCAAACTGACTTATTATTATATTTGTTTTGGAATGAAAGCCCACTCCATCCCCCTTTCACTCTTTGCTAGGTTTTTTTTTATTATTGTTATTTTTAGGAAAGGTCTACTGGATAAAACCAAGAACAACACTGAAGCAGAAAATCATCTTTACTTTTCAAGTTCAAAGTTACATTGACAAGGAAATTTCACAATTTATAAAAACCAAAAAACAGCCAAACAAAAAGCCGCAGACACAACTGGGAAAAATACTGTAAAAAAGTTTTACAAAGCCTGTTAAGGTAGCAGGCAGCTTCTCTTGAAACCAAGCTGCAGCATGGTTATCATGCATGAACTGTACTGGCGCACATCTAACAATGCACGAGTTCTGCGGGCAGATCCCTCCCTTGCCCTTTCAACAAATGTTATCATTTCCCAGGGAGGGCTATCTTTGCTGCAATCTGCACCCACTCCTCACGGACAGCTCTCCTGTCCGCACGGAGCATGTGCAGTGCCATTTCGGATACTGTCCCGTGTCCTTCCCTCCGCATCTGTTGACAGATCTGAACTTTTCTGTTATCTCCAGTAGCCAACAGCAGGACCTGTCATTGAAGCAAAGAGCCTCTGTATATCTGAGCCACTATCATGCAGCCCCTTTGTTTGCCCAATGACAGTGTCTTGTGATAAATGTTTCAGAAATGACATTTGAGATGACAGTGGAGGAAAACTCTTAAGTAAGAGACTACAGCTCCCAGTGTCTCCTGAGACACACTGCTGTCAGTAAAGGAGAAATATTTACAAAGAGATTAGAATCCAAGTGGGCCGAAATGAATGTATTACAGGTGACAAAACCCTTCCAATTAAATTTATTTTAAGAAGCCACGGCAATAAAAAAGCTATAGCTTCACAAGATGACATAGGATTTACCTTGTCAAGAAGATTTAGGGAACTTCTACAGCCAATGGTAAATTTTGGACTGGGATTTAACTTTATAGGGAAAAAAAAAAAAAAGAAAGAAACCCATAAAAAAACAAAGATGGCAGAGGTAGAAGAATAAAGTCATTTATCAAGGCTGCATTGGAGTATAGCAGCTGGCTAATAGCATAGGCACACAGAATGTAAGATTTGTCCATGTTATCCTGGTGGGGGAAGAGTATGAGGTATAGCTGTGTTGTCCCACGAGGTCAACCCATAAGCTAATCTTGACCGTTGCTTTAACATCTAATTTGGATTTTTTCAAAATAAATACTTGACAAATTTCAGTGTGAAAGGACTGTAATGGGTGGCAGATGGGAAGATACTCTGGACTGTTAACAACTCATACACTGATCTTTATTTCTGTTGTTTCTTTTTTTTTCCATCAAGTTTATACACAATGCTGCAATTAGCTGATCATTCTGTCATTAATAACCTGTTTGTACATTACCTTATTTTTAGCACACATTAATTGCACAATCCAACCACATTTTTGAAAAATTGTATAAAGAGGAGAACTTAACCTGAGGTAGAAATAACACATTAATTAAGAATTGCAGTGGTAATGGAAATCAGAGAAAACTGGAGAGGAGGTAAGGGAAATTCAGCTTCCAAAAATTGCAAAATATTGCAATCCTATTTGCATATGATACCTCAGATTCTTTGGCAGAGGTTAATAGGAGAGAGAAAAGCTATGATAATTGATGTCAGTCGTAAACAAGACTTCTAAGCAAGAAAAATAGGGAAAAAAGTTCTCCTGAAGAGCAGATTTAAAAAAAAAAAATTAACATTGCAACCTGGACAAAGAAAAAAGAACTCTTCATAGTCCCTGTGGAGAATGAGCACAGGAAAAAAAAGAGCAGCTATACTAAGGAAAGGAACAAAAGAATCTCCCTAGAGCAGAACAGACCAAAGTTAAGAATGGCTAAGTTAAGTGAGATATTGTGGTGGATAATGAGAAACTTGATTGTTTAATATACTTAATACACTTCTGGCTTTATTTTGTATTTTTTTTTTAAATCTGTTACCAAATTTTCAGCTAAATATTCAGTTTATACTTGTAACAATTAATATTTTTTTCCTAGCAGCTTCTCTGATAATAACACTGAGCAACCAATGAAACCCTTTAGCTCTGCCTGCTGTATAAACTGCCGTGGCCTCCTCAGGCAGCACCTACAACCTCCAGTGAGCTGCAGGGTGGGCAAGAATGGGGTGCACTTATGTCCAAAGGGGCTGAGGGTTAGTGTTTGAGGATTGCACATATCTGGCTATACCTAAAGACTTTACTGTTTGAGAATATTTACATAGGCTGGAATATCAGTCAGGTTCTCCCTAGTGAGTCATTGTCTTAATTTTTGTCAAAGCACACTTCTACAAATTAAATTTTATTTTGATCTATGGAGACGTGGAAAGATGAAAAATTATCCATACATAGATGCTGTCCAAGCACCTGTGCCTTGTTTCTCAATCTACTTAAGATTTTTTCTTATCCTTGTTTTTATTGCAGTAAAATTGCATTTCTATTAAAAGACATCTCAGCATTTCTTTCCCCGAGACATAGTCCAAATCACTCTGTCTCTGTAATCTGTTTCCCAGAGCTTCCATGACACATTTCTTTACAATTCTCCCCCAAACTTATGTTTTTTCCAGTGGTCTTTCTATTAAGTGTTGTGGAAACATGGTAGTCCCTGAGACAGAGGAGACTCCCACAGGAGGCAGTTGGGCTATCACACCAGCCACCTCAGAGAGTAAAACAATGAAGATAACAAGGTGTTAAAGAAATGTCCTTCTTTCCTCCCTGACACTTTTGCAGGGCCATGATGTGCAAAACAAAGTGATTTATGTCCCAGTCTGTTAAACTGGTGCATACCCTGAGCTTGAAAGTCACCTCCAGTGGAGCTATTCCTTGTTGTTGATGAAGCCTACTTGCTCTCTAGAAACAATAGATCTTTACCTAGTGTCATTTTGGAAAATGTCAGGCACAGCAGTGGCCACAGAAGGGAGCAGATTTAAGATCAAGGTCATCTAGAAATGACAGCCAGATCAACAGTCCATTCAGGTTTATATGCTAACTATATTTATTCCAACAGGGTGGACATTTGCATGGGCATCCCATATTGTTCTGTTCTTAATGAATATTCTGCATGCAGAGTCACTACAGGATCAGCCACTTATATCAGTCTGAAAAATAATGTACTTTATGTCCTTTATTCCTCATTTTCTTTTTTGTTTGCATGTAACATAGCCAAGCACAACTTGTGTTCTGGGAAAACATTATGTTTTCTGTTCTTTCAAAACCAAAATCATTACTGAACTATAAACAATGGGAAAAGGGAGGCAGAGAGAGAAAAAGAGCACACATGAGGAGGGAAAGACTGAAATATGTGAAAAACATGAAGAAATATTTTTCTTCTTACAAACAATAAAATAGAATATTGCCAAACATGCCTTACACTAAATAGTCTACATCTTTTGGATGCAGGGACAGCCTGATGGATTTCATTCCATAAGGCAACAGTCTGCAAGTGAATAAGAGCCTGAAAATTAGATGAAATAGTTTCCTCCACCATATTAGAGCTCCTACCAAAAAGGCTTTACTGTCATGGCTCATCGCATTAATCTAGTATATATGTTGCATTAATATTTTTTCTCTTACTATGCAAGACTTATGAGACTCTATCTTTTCTAGTGATTTAGCAGTGCAATTGTGAAATTATTTTGCAACCATGAAATGGTTCAATTTCAGATTTCTGTTGTACTAGGAAGGCAATGTCTAGTCATTACACTGACTTTCAGCAAGGGAAAAAATGGAATTAGGTGCAATACTAATTTATTGTTTTGTAAAAACTAATTTTTTTTTTCTCCATATTCTGTATCACAATAAACCAAGCAATGTTTTAATGACAGGTTGGTGGTAGGGAAGGGAAAGGGAATGGAAACTTAAGCAGACACATGATGTTTGGAAGATTGTTCTATATACAATTCATTAATGTCCTTTCAGAAATTGTGAGTTGCCATTAAAAATATAATACTAATAAATTGGCTAAGATATATATATATATATATATATATATATATATATATATGTATATATGTATAATTTTGTCTTTGTGACTCAAATTATTTCGTGTTTTAATCCTAATGATTTAGCTTGACCCCAACAGGATCAAAGCATTTCTGTGAGACTTATAAGTGTGGAACTTTCTGAATTTTCACCTTTAGTTGGATTTTGGGATGCATGTATATCTGATTAAGGAATAACAGCTTCTTCCATTTTATGAAACAGGACTTATATTGTTGTCTTTTCAAAAATCAGAATTTCTAATCACTGAACCTTTTATTTCAATTAAACAAAATTTGGTCTTCTAGTACCAGTAGGAAACAGATAGTTTGAATTGAAACTCCTCTTTTGCCTATTGTTGACATGCAAAGTAGAACAGGGCAATGACAACGCTTATGCACAGCAAGACTTGAGAGGCAACAAAGAGCTTTTCAAACTCATTTATTCGGTTGACAATTCTTTTAGCAAATGATGCAGCTGCACAGATTTTTGAGGGGGGGAAGATGGTGCAGTAAAAAAAAAGGTCACTGAGGACTGTAACCAACTGCTGAGCTTTATCCACTGATAAACAAGGAGATATTGATTCTCGGGAGGGAAAACTGCATTCTTATTTGATTACAGTGTTGCAAAAAACTTTCCCCATAAGGTTTACTGAGATCCAGGATCAAAAACTCATTATTTTCCATAGGTTTTTTTGTTTGAGGATTTTTCAAATGTCTTCTAAAGAGGACCCCCTCTAGGTAAAGCTTTCTTCATGTCTGAAGCTAGCTTAGTGATAAAAAAAAAGAAAAATAATGCTTTCTGTAAGGGAACATGATACAAATATTTCTGTAATTAATATAAACTATTCTAGGCTTTATTATATTCAGATTTCTTTTCCTGACTCTAGGGAAAAGTACATGACAGCTGACCCAAAGCTTCCTCTGGGAATTGGGCATTATTTTTATGACATTAAGTACTTTGACATGGGATTACTGAAGCCAGTATCAGTTAGAAATCACATAGGATTGACCAAATTTGTTCCTCCTTCCACGTCCACTGGCCGAAATTCCAACAGGTGGACTTAATGCTGCTTCACCTTGTCAAGGCTGTGGCATCTGATGGAATTTGGTTGTCTCATAGGGCATGTACAATATCCTAATGCAGGGTCACACTGTAAGCCAGTCCATCCTACAAGTAGTGATAGGATGAAAATAATCCCATTGTTTCTAGGATAGTTTTTAACATACTTTGTCCCAATATTCCCCATCACATCACTGCCAAAGAAACAACTAGCATGTGGGAGACAGTGAATGAGGATGTGAAGGCAGAGACTGATTAAGATGGCCTAGTCCCCATTTTCTGTACTCCATGCAGATGTGGGGGAAGCTGCTGCAGGACTTCCATGGAAGGGAACAGGAGCTGAGAAACTACCCAGAGCCTCCTTTATTTAATAAGTTCTTTGAGACACTTTGCTATCTTCCATAATGGAATATGCCAAATCTTCTGAAACTTTTCACCTGATAATTCCAAAATTAGAGCCTTTTGAATTATTTTCTTCAGGAAAGGAAAGAACTGCTGAGACACATTCGATTCAAAGTGAAGAAATTAATGCATTCCACTCATTGTCCTGCTTGGAATCAGAATATCTTCTTGCCTTGGCTTCCCTGGTGATCACTATTAATGGCAGTATATTAGAAGCTTAGACTGAGTATTTCTATGGTCCCATGCATCTTGACCTTCAGTCAGAATTTCACACGTATATAAATGCTTCATAAAAACAAATCAAATATTATCTTTAGCCTCCACTTGGGACCCTACCAGTTATTTTGGCAATCCCATAAGGGGAAGAATTGCTTTCTAAAAGTGACTTTACCAGGGTGAATTTAAAAGTGGGCAAAATAGGGAAACATAAAACCATTCATGTTGAGGTTGTACATATAGCCAAAATAAAAGAGCCACTGCCATCAAATCCCTCACAATATTACCACTATATATCAATTTGTGTTTGACCTCAGTATGCTGTTGTGTAAAACATATGCATAAAAAGAAAACTAGCTGTGGATATTCCATCATATTAGCAGTAATTTTTATTCAGTTTTCACAATACCAAATTTTCTGAGCAGTCAGAGTTGATTTTAAAGTAAAAGGTTCTGAGATCATGAACCAGAGGGAGCAGTACTTGAAAGAGTTCTCAGACATTATGAATGGTCTTTAGGTGTTTTCCTGAAACTCTATCCATTGAAAGTCTCATTTGAAACATGTCGTGCTTTGTGTGTCTGCTGCAATCAAATATCACAAAGAAGTCAATATGCCATCATATAAAGAACAGATCAACATGTGTCTTACCTGCCAGCCCTTTCAAGTCTCTCCTTCAGTTTTATTACTGCTGCTATTGAGTTAATGTGTGAAAACAGGAGGACCATGTATTCATTCATGTATGGGCTAGATGGTTATGCTGTGGTAATGCTTTCTTCAGCTTACAGCAAACTATTACTTGGTTCCTTAAAGGTAGCAGGTTTCTTTCATGCTTGGTCTGCTGTTTGTTACAGAAAATGAACACATTTAAACAAAAAAATATAAATATTAGTCAGGTCCACTAGGCTCTCTGTAGATAACACTGTGATTTCATTACTTATTTAAACCCATGCTATACCAAAGATTCTGCCAAATTTCCTAGTTTGGTTAGCCTTTCCCAGGAAAGGGAAAAACAGATGTTTTCAGAGACCCAACACACTCTATACTAAACAGTGAACATTTTTAAACTAACAAGTGTCTTCAGTAAGATGCAAACCCTAGACGAAATGTCTGGCTAAAAAAAGATATATTTACATATATTTTAATGGCATTTAAAATAATTAAAACAAGAGCTCTCATTTATTCAATCAGTGTCTAATTTGACTACATGCATGTTTTGTGAAAATAGTTTTAATTTTTTTACATTTTTACCAATAGATGGTGCTAGCAATTTCTGCATTTAGTTAAATGTCTGCACCCATTTTACTCAGCTCAGACCCATAACAATCCTCTGGATCTACTAGAAAGAAACAGTCTATCCATGTGCCAATTAAAGCAGGAAATGCCTGTTCACCCATATTCAACATTTTACATATTGAAAAGGCTAGCAGAGCAGAAGAAAGCCATCAGTAGCTACCCATTCCAGAAACATATACATTATGCAAATGAGAAATCTGCTGTTCTCACTCCTCCAATGTATTTTCAAGATTTCTGGTATAGTCACATCCTGTTTCATTGTCATTAGGGTGCATACTTTTAGCAAAAAAGATGCTGGCATCGGTCAAATTAGCTCCTCCATCAGTCTTCTACAGAGCACAATGGAAGCTGAATGCCCTAAGCACAAGTCCTGCCAAGTTTTTGTGCACACGCCTAACTTTATGCACTGGGAATAGTTCTGAAAAGTCAATCAAGATGTTAACAGCATGCAAAGTTAAGTAAATCTGAGAATGTGTGTGACTTATAAGGAATGTTTGGAGTGCTTGGAATTGAGTGTAGTGGCTCATCATGGAAATGGTCAGATGTCTTCTGCAGCCATTAGGAGGATGCATACAGAATGGAGCATATTTTTATAATACTCTATCTGTCCTGGTCATCTAGAAATTTCCCAGATTTTGTTGTGACTGATGTGTTCAGAGAAAATATGTTCAAGGTCACTACAAGTGCATTCAAAAAAAAAAAAAAAAAAAGAACAAATAAGAATAGGTAAAAACAATCTTGTTTGCTGTGTTTCCAATTTCCTCTAGAACTCTGGTATCTGTAAAAAAATAACCCTAAAGAATGTTTCCAATATCTCATTGTCATCGACTTTATTTTTCTTATTACTTACAGACATTCTCAAAATATTTTGAGATAATTGAAATGCTGTTGCTCTTCAGAGGGAAGTTGTAGCCCTGTGCTCTACAGTTCATTTCCACATGCAGTACACTCTTCAGTGTGAACTGGCTTTACACAGCATGGAAGTAAGCTCCCTGGAATAACAGATTTTCACAAAGAGGTTGCAGCTTACAGACCTTGAGCTCATGGGGATTACAGTTACCTGCAATTTCCTTTTATGACCTCCACTGGCTTTGGGGATAATAAAAAGCAATTGCAGACTTTCACTATCTACACACACATACACACAAATATATATATGTGTATGTGTGTGCATTATATATGTATAAAATATTTTATATATACTGTTATTTATTTATATTACATGTAGTTTATTATATATTAATTGTAATATAAATTTTATTATTTGCAACATGTTTTATAATACATTATTTTATATTTTTATATATGCATATACATATGTATATGAGTATGTAATATATATGGGTATAAAACATGAAGTAGCATATATGTATACATTGCCTATGTTTTAAAATATTTATATGTCTATTTTACATATTATATGTATTACATTATAAAACAAAACATATTATATTCCCTCAATATTTAAGAGAATACCATCCTCTGGGAACATGTAGTCAGTAGCTCATGTAACTTTCTGCTGTTATATCTACATGCCTTCCTTGTTTAATTTATCAAGCCATTATTATGTTTATAGTAAGTATAAGGAAAATGTGAATCAGTATTTTTACAGATCCATTAAATTAACCATAAATCTGAAAAGCTCACTCTAGAAATTTTTATCACCTCCATTTTACACTGACATAATGGAAAATGCCCTGGGAGAGGGAAATATGTTCTTGCAAACCCAAAAAACAATTAGTATGGCCCAAAAGCCTACAATAATTCATGTTTTATTCTATTTTTCCTTCTGTCTCTTTCTTTTAACAAACCAGGCTTTATTGTATGAACCTTGTTCAGAAATGTATGTGCCTGTAAATTAATCGGTATGTTCTGAATCTCCCTGGACATGCTGATTTATCTTTCTGGATTATGTCAAAGACCCATGCATTCTTCAGATAGTTTGGGAGGCCCACTTCCACAGTCATTATTGTTTCCTCATGTGGAGGACCAGTAATGATAGCAATGTCTCAGTCTTTTCAGCTGTACTTCTGTAATGCAGAATTTTTATTAAAAAACCAATTCATCAGCCCACTCCTCTTGTCTCATAAGCTTCTTTACAGAAGATCCCTGAGAAGGTGTCAGTTGCTTCTACTCACCATGGGTAATGAAAATGACTCCTGAGCTGCTTGTGGCAGAATGTAGAGTTGTGAAAAAAGTTGGTTCCCCATTCTTTACTTGTTTAAGAAGGTCTTAATGTTCATTCAATGAAGTTATGACTCCTTAATAATGTGCAAATATTTATCCCCCAACTGGAACCTTGCTACCTTTTCTCACTAAACTGCAAACATTAAATTTGCTCTCCCATGAAGTGGTGCTGCTTTCACTTCATAGAGAGACAGAGCACATAAAGAGTGACTAAAATAATTGAAGGTTGCATGGTGATTCAACACTGATCAAAATAACTGCTCAAACAAAAAAACTTAAAATCAGGTTTCTCAGCAGTATCTATATTCAGATTCTTCATAATAGAACAAACTCTATGAATGGAATATAAACTCTGTAACTCCTCTGTGACAAGGGAGGTTTAGGTTTAGATATTAGTAGAAGGCTCTTCATCCCCGAGGGGCACTGGAACAGGTTCAGCATCAACTCTGGCAGAGTTCAAATGTTTGGACAATACTCTCAGAATCGGGTGTGATTCTTGGAGTTGTCCTGTGCAGGGCCAAAAGGTCATTGTGGATCCTTCTAACTCAAGATATTCTATGATTCTCTGAAAACTAAATAGATGCTTACCAAATATTGGATTCTGTCTATTTAACTGTAGATTACAATAAATCCCTTATTATAAACATTCTTTACATATAAATGCAATTTTTTTTTTTAAACACAGAAGCTTTTTTTTTTTTAACATTCAAAAATTTTTTAGATATTTCAAGTTTAGTATGTTTACATTCTTCCAGTGTTAGCTTGAGACACTTGGGAAGCTTTAGGTCAGATATCTGATCCCACATTTCAGAAGTGACTGAAGCTGTGTGATTAAAAGCCACTGCTGTAAAATCGGGTTAAAAAACTTAATTGACCTCAAATAAAAGATAATTTCACCGAACAAAAAGACCCCAGAGCCTTAAAGAAATACAGCACCAATTACCACCTTTATTTCACTGCTAGATTTTAGTGGTCAAAGCATCTTCCAAATAGTTTAGTAATTATAGACTCATTTGAATTACAGGCCACCTAGACCAATCCCCTGCTCAGAGTATTTTGAATGGGATCAGGTTGCTCAGAGTCTCACCCAGTCATATCTTGAACATCTCCAAGGACAGAGATGTTGAGTCTCTTGAACATCAGCTTGAATGAGAAAAATAAATGTTTGCAAGTCTGATTAAGGGTCTGATGTACTCATTGAAGTTTTGAATGCAATTGCTGGCACAATACACTATTTTTTTCTGTGAAAGGTCATCTCAGAGGTGAGCTGAAGAATTTTTATTCCAAGATTCTTATTGTAGGTGTGGTGTCCAAGGAAATGAAAAGAATTAAAATCTAAGCCATTCCACATACTGAGAGGGTTAGACGGGATTGAAGCACACGTTTTTCTAGCAATGGTGCAAGTGCAGTAGGTGTCTAAATTCTAGATCAAAGTTAAACCATAATATCTGGTTCTCATGCACATAATTAAAAATCAAGATGGGTAAGAAAAAGCCTCTGTCTAACAGACTGAAGCATTCTCTTTAAGGATCTATGACTTTCATGTGAAATATTTCAAGGGTTGTCAAGGCAAAATTCAATTAACTTTAAACCATTAGTAGTATAAAAGTGTGAATAGGAGGGACAGAAGCACCCAAACTGCTTTGCTATTGATCAGATTTTAAAACTGTGAACACTAATAGAAAGCAAAAGATAGCTAGTCAAAAGGCACAGGGAGGCTGGCAGGTTTTTGTCTAGCTATTTCAAGAGCAGTGTTGTTCTCTTTTCAGCAGATAAAATGCATTCAGACATTTCCACAAAGGAAATTATATTGTATGGCATTTTTTAAAATAAGATTAAAAGAGCTACTTTTACCACCAGTGACTGCCATTAATTGGTATGCTGCAAGGGAGCTGACACATCCCTGGATGGCACATCTATTAAGTCTAGACTGCAATCAGTAAAATAGGTTTTCCAACAAATGACTTGTCAAAGCCTTGACACAAGGATTACATATGCTTGTAGTCAGTCATGCACTTTCCCCCAGTTCAAATGCTCATCTTCTGCCCCTACACTGGAATCTGAAACACTGTGTTTCTCCATTTTTGCTTGATCAAAGTCCTAATCCATGGAATAAAACCAAATCAGTGAGTGTCCTGACGACAGCACAACAGACTCGGGGTAGAAAAGCAGTGGTGCAGGATGCAACTTCCCAATTTTCTTTTCAAGGAGCTGCAGTTCCAAGACAGCCTCAGCTTTTCTGTGGTAATAGATGTGAACAGAAAATGTCTTTCAACTGACAGCTCCACCACCAAGCTCACTAGACCAGCCTGGTTCCCTTTGATCTCCAGCCTTTCTGGAAATAAAATTAATTATCATGCTACCTAGCAGCAAGTGCACATGTTTTACCTGGATAAAATCTGGAAACATTCAGTGACACGGCTGCTATTCATTGTAGATGCAAAATGTTCACTGGGGAGACTCTCATTTTTTTTTTTTTCTTCTCTTTACTATTTTTTTTTTAATTTTGTATTTAATTTTATGCATGCTTTGCCTTACTTTACTTTTGCATCTGGAAATCTAATCTCCTGGATTTTAGCAATCTTTCTGAGGCACTTTAGGAGCAATCATAGCAATTAACACTAAGGGATAGAAGTTACCTTTACAGACTTTAACCACTTATGTGTCTCTTATAAGTTGAAGAGACAGATTCAGAAGTCAATTTATTTTAGGATTTCTCTTAAGCTGGTACCTAAAAGCCTAGTCAGATGCCTAATCACCAAACAGAGGCTAGAGAAAATGAACAGCAATCCTAGTTTACTATCTTTAATGCTGATAGGCTCTCACCATTGGGGCAAGGGGAAAAGAAGTCAAACCAGAGAACCCTAAAGAAGTAGATTTACAAAGCTGATTTCACTGGGAAGCTGAGATTTTTCCAGTAAATTCTCCTACAGTTTGCAGGATCTGGGTTTGTAGGATTAATTTCCAATATGTTGATTTCATTTTTTTTTCTACTTTTATTTTAAGTAATAACTAACACATATAGTCAGGGGAAACAATGATTTTTAACTGGCAGGTCCTTTTGTCAGTCCGAGAAGATTTATTAAATTGGAGGAAGAAAATTATAATGGAATCACAGTGATCCCTTGTGAAATTCTGTCATAAGTATTACTGAAAATGGGTTCAGCAAACCTATGCTGTCCATGGATGCTTATTTACACAATTTGCCCTAAGTAGAGATTATCACTTGTTGAAAAGTTGTATCTTTGGGGAATTCTGTTTTTCAAGGTAGTGGATTTCTGTGAGATTACTGGTGTTTTCCTTTTTTCCTGCCTGATGCATGAATATAAGATACTTAAGTCTTCTGTCAAGAATTTGTCTTTTTATCAAGAGCTCTCCAATGAATAAATGAACTCTCCGTAATGCCAATGAAGCTAGTATTACATGGATTAAATATTGGCTAACTAACTCTTCTCAGAGTAGCTAGTGAAGTGGAACCATCCCTGAACAAAGATGTTGCTAACAGTGTTTTTCAGTCATTAGCATTAGACCTGACCTTGTTCAGTGTTCCTCTCAGTGGTCTGGAAATAAATATCAAATCACTGCCTTTTTGAATGACTTATGGATTTGTACTGTATAAAATAATGGTGGCTAGGTGTTCATTCCAAGCAATTGAAACTGTTGACTGCATCAGATTCTGTCATTAAATGAGTCCTAATATAGTTGAAGAAACTATTTCACAGAGACCCCGAAATAGAATCTATATCTCCAAAATTTACAACTCCATCCTAGAAAACAAGGATTGTACAAAAAAAACCAAACCAGTTCAGAGTAGAATGGGATCATTTGAGCAACCTGGTCCAGTGGAAGGTGTCCTGACAGGGTTGGAACTGGATGATCTTTAATCTCCATCCCAATTCAAGACATTCTTTGATTTCTATGATCCTACAGCTAAAATAATTTAACATGAGCTGCCTGTGGGAGGTTGAGATAAATCAGGCCAATGAAATCCCAAGTGTTGACTGTCAAGTAGAAGCATGGCCAGTTATACACCTGTTCTTTTAATAAGCTTGTCCATACCAGTAGTTAGTTGACATTTGAAGTTATTTCTGGAGTGTTGAACATTTGTACAGCAGAAAACTAGACAAGATGTGAATTAACTGTCGCATACTGCAAAAGTCTGGAGAAGTTCTTTCATTAGAATAAAACCTAGCAGTAATTTTTATCACATGCTCACCGTTTGGCAGAAACATAAGTGACAGATATAATAGATCTTGTCTTAGAGAAAAAGCACCAGAGAAATGCTTCTCAAAATGCTGTATTTTAAATAATCTGTTAATGTATTTATACAAAACACATGGTCATGTACCTCGCCTGATTTTGGGGGTCAGCACTGACAACATTACCATGATTGTCATGATTTTATAAGTTAATTAGACAAGTATCAAAACACCTAATGTCACAACAACATTAGTGCGCTATCTACACACATCACAGATTAGCAGGACAATATTTATTAGTCCTGGAGACACAAACTAAGTGCTCTTTTCTAGGCCAAATATTACCTCATCTAATTAATTTCACTTGCAGCAACTAACAAACTCCCTATTTGTTACAGGTTGAATTCCTTTTCATTTGCATAATAAGTGGACAAAAGGCTTCATAGAAAATCATTGAATTTTAATAAGTATCATTTCCCAGTACAGAGGTATATCTCAATATGTGACAATGTCAAGACTGATACTAAAAGGGTTTCTTCAACTTTTGCTGCCTGTGGTTTGAAAAAAGAAAGCTTAGAAGAGCAGCAAAAAGTGATGCAGAAACTGGACAAATAAATACCTCTGAGTGACAAGATGATCTTTCTCTTACGATAAGAAAGAACCCATTATTCACATTATATGCATACTGTATGTTCTTCATAACAATAAAAAAATCTAAAATGGAAGTCTATGATCTCATAGAGAAAGCCATTGCTGGCAGTATCTGATAATTAAAGCTAGACTACTTTAAATTTCAACAAAACACTTTGTTTTTCAACAATCAGTGATAGAGCAATGAAATTACATTACCTAAATACACTGTCTAGGAAAGGTGCCAAATGCCATCATTTGATATCTTCTAAAATGTAGTAGATAACCATATGCTAGTGAAATATGAATAGTTTCATGGAAAGGAATAAACAGATGAAGTTCTATGGCAATGGTCATATGGAAGTTTCCAGTAGATGTGGATTTGTCCTTCTGCACTTGAAAGCCATTATGTTCCTGCAAATTCATGAATTTTAAATCACATGGCTAAGAGTCATGGGCAGAATATGATAGGCAAGATTTAGGAAACAGAAATCCAGCTGAGGGTCAAAGGTATAAATAAATTTAGCTCTATACAGATATACTTGAAAATTCCATCAATGCTATTAAGGGTTTCAACTACTTTTATTTGTATTCTTAGAATATTGGTGGAATGTTTCTGAAGATTTAAATTTTTGAAATTCCTAAACTCTATTGCACTCTATTCCAAAACCTCTAACCTCAAAATACCAGGATCCAGTCTGTTTAGACCATGATGTCAGGTGAATTTATTGATAAAAATTTGTTCTCACCAAGTGTTTGTGCACACTACACTGGCAGCATGCACCAAAGCATCAGCAGACAGATTACAAGAAAGAAAACATGACTGTAATTTGCAAATGTGCTGTGGATCACTGTTATTTACTTCTGGGAATATTTATTTAGACAAAGATGCTCAATGTTTTGAAAGGATAAATACTTTCAGAGCACCTTTTTACTGTTTCACATACACAAGACCTGCAAGTCACTAGAAACTGCCCTCAGACAAACATTACCTTCTCTAGAAAATATATTTATAGGGAAAAGATTTATAAGGGAAAAATTAAAATGTGAATTAAAAAAAAAATCTGTCTTGGCATAATAAAAATCAGAAAGTTAGTTCCTTTCTAAATTAAAAAGAAAATATTTATAAGGTATCATTAATTATTTCAAGTGCTTCCTTGAGTGATCAGTGTAACATTGGAACTTTCTTCTCTTGTTTTTAGTTGGAATGGGCATTTTGTTTTGTTGTGGAGCTTAATTATTTGACTTTTGTTGTGAAAGACTGTGCATTCCAAGTACAGATATCACAGCTAGTGTTTTTTTCTTGTTTTTATTCAGGCTAGTATATGCCAAATAATCGTGACCACAGGAGCTGACCTTGCAATATTCCCTAAACATTTAGCTGAGAAGAATGGGATTGTTCTTCAAGCTCCTTTATGCTTCTTTTAGCTGGAAAATTTTCTGTGGTTATTAAAAACAAGATAAATTAGACCATTTTAAGCTCCAAATTGCTGCAGTTAGATTAGAAGTAGGAAACTGCCCTTCAGCTTTTTTCGACTGCTATGCTGCCTTGTGCAACAGAAACATTTATAGCAGCCATTCTGGACAGACTGTGTCTCCAGGGTGAACCTCGTGCATTTGGTCCCAGTCCTGTTGGGAACCAGAGCTCCCTTTGCAGCTCTGTCCTTGCAGAAAGTGCTGCTCTGTCCATTTTACATGCTTTTGGAGTGAGCAGTGCTGAACCCCCAGTACAAGGGCTTGACTGTGTGCAGATGTGTGTATGTGCACCCCAAAAGGGAAACAGGGAAACAGGACCACTGGGACTACTTGCAGAAAGGTTAATTTTAAACAATATATTTTTTTCTTTTTCTTTTTTCTTTTTTCTTTTTTCTTTTTTTTTTTCTTTTTTTTTTTTTTTTTTTTTTTTTTTTTTTTTTTTTTTTTTAAATACTATTTCATGGCAACAAAATTTAGGGATGCAGGTGGTACCACAGTGGGGTACTCAACAATGCAAAGTGCATAACAAAATGATCAAAGAGCACCAGGAATGTAAAACAGATATCAGAGTTCCTCTGGTTAAAAACTTAAACTTATAGGCATGCACAACATTATGGGATTACAGGTCATGCCCTAAAAGGAAAATCAAGAAATAATTTAATTCAGACCCAGCGCTTGTATCTATTCCAATTCACATTGCACTTCCTCATAAAAAGAAAGCACTTTCAAGGAGAAAGGCAAAGCAAGAGGAAAATATTTTTCTTTTCAATACCAAGAAATAGCTACTCTAAAATAAATTGTTGCTTGTATAGATACTACTTTTCTACATGTAAGATTAGTGGTAATCATACTGGAAATTGTTTTTAACTGACAGATTCAGGGTGACTCCATTGTTTTACAGAGGCATTTTTCCACTTGACTGGTAATGCCACTATAAAAATTCTTGATTGCATTTCCTTGCTTTTTGACATTGCATTCTGCATTTGTCATTTGTATACATACATATGTAAACAGATCCATGGCAAATTCTATTTGCTTACTCACCTTGAGTGACCCATAATGTACGTGATTGCAGGATATAGTAAGAGGCATATGAATTTAATATGGCCATTTGTCCCAGAAATTATTACAATCTTTAGAGAAAAAAAGGCAGGAGGGAATATACAAGTTTGGAGTTGATATAAAAATATGAGAAGAAGGCATCAAAAAGATGAATAATAAGATACATCACACAAACTCTGAAAAATGTGTGATGCTATTTTAATAGAACAGGCAAATAATTTCACTTGTCCTCTAGATGTAATTTCTTCCATAAACAGCTTTGAATTCTCAAGGAACAAGAAGCTGTGAAGCATCAGAATGTTCTTTCCATGAAATACCATGGCTATGGTTCATCACGTGTTTATGTGGTCATTTGCATTTGCATAAAAACACAACAAAAAGCTCTGTGATCACAGGTCAGTAGAGTACAGGTGCCACAAGCCAAAGGTGAAAGGAAAAACAGGGTGTTGAGGAGGTTCCTGTTTGAAATGTGGTCTAGGAGGGACATGTCTTGATTTATAGTGTCAGACACAGATGTTTACTTGGTTGTTCTCAAATTCCTCTTCCAGCTGCTGACTACAGAGGTGATGACTTCTTAGGCAAATTAGACCTAGAAACACTCAGAGAATCCCAGTCTGTTGTCTTTCCTTTGTGGCAGAATCATTGAGCATTGATTGTGACTATAACAATCACTTATGCCTTGAATTGGTAATTTACCGTTCTAAAAATACCCAGTTTTATATGTGTATCTGGAAAATGCAATAACTACTTTAGAAACAGTTTTCTTCCATGTTTTTACCCTCTTTTATCAAAAAGCTAACAAGGAATAAGTTATGTCTTTCTGTGCCCAGCACCACACGTTGTAAGGTCTCTCCTCACTAAGTTTCATATCTGTCTAAATTTCCATGTAATTAATTTATGAACCCTGTGATTTATTAATTTTTTTTCCATTTGAAGATGCCTCTACAAGGGTGTGTCTGCTTAGCAAGTTGAGAGCCTTTCCTTTTGAAAATAGTAGGATGAAAATCAGCTATGCTAACAAGATCAGAACTTGATCTTAGAAGGTATATTTTTGTTCATGAGATATGTCTGACATTTTTAGAGGTCTAACTGCAACAACTGGAAATTTATGGTGAATGAGGTACATCCTATTTTTCAGACTGCATCCATTCAGTACTGGATCATCTATAAAATATATTGAAATGGGAAGAGGAGCAGTGAAGCATGTTTTTAATTTTTCTTGTGTAAAATTCAGAATTTTAAATTAAATATTCCTGAAAAATATTGAGATTCGATTTTGGGGGAAATCTCATTGTATTATTTCTGAATAATTTTTTATCAGAGCATGGGGGAAAAAAAACAAGGAAAAATAAACAAAGAAAAAACCACAAACAAATACACGAAAGCCCCTGGAAAGACCCCCCACTACCCCTAAAAAAAAAAAAAAAAAAAAAAAAAAATCCAACCAGCAAGCAAGGCAATACCAGCCATGGCATAATCTGGATGGCACACCCTGGGTAATGCATCCAGACAAAAAATTCCACCTGGACAAACTGTATAAAGAAGCAACTTCTTACATGCATGTCATTAGTCAAAGATCACTCCAAGTTATGGGACAGGTGGCAACTGTGACCACCAAAGCCCCTCCTAAATAGGAGGCTTCAGGAATACCTGGAACTTAGACTGTAAGTTAAGCAACCACAGTTGAAACCTGAGATAACATAAAAAGTGGTACTCTTGTCTGAGATCTTGGAGGAGGTTAAAAAAGTTGGGGAGAAGGATGTATCACTGATAGTGGAGATAAAGAATGATGGGCCACACAAAAAGCCTACTCAGCAGCTGTGCTGAAATAAGCTTGAAGTGGGTAAAAGGTAATTCCAGCAGGGGGAGATCACAACCAGATGACAACCCATCAACTCAAGAAACCCAATGATTCAAAAGAGAAAGAGTGAGCATATGAATAATTAACATTAGAAGCAAGGGAGTCATTTAACCAATAGAATAAAAGAACTGTGCAGCCAATGAGCCTTCCTGCAGTTGCTAAAATAGATAAATACTGAAAAGAAGAATGCCTTCTGGATCCCCACCACTGAAGAAGAGTCAAGAAAAACCAATGGACAGCCCTGTCCCTGTCCCTCTCCTCTCAGTCCCTCTCTTTCCCCTTCCCTCCCTCTCCTCCCTCCTTGCCCCTCCCTCTCTCTCCTCTCCTCCACCACCCCCATTTTTTTTTATTTCTTTCTACCTCATGTCTACTGTTAAATAAAATACATAATATTGACTTTGGACTTAATTGCACCTTTATTCGGACAGAAGCATCTCTCAATAACTAACCATAACACTGGTATTGTGCTATTAGGCATCAGGAAGAAAACTAATGGCATCTAGTTCTGCTCTGGTTTTACAGCACCCCACAGACTGGTGCTTTTGTGAACCAGCCAGCAGACTTTGGAGCCAAGCCTGAGTGAGTGAGATGAGAAGCTGAAACGGAAAGGTGGAACTTTTTTTTTTTTCCTAGTTAATTGGCTTTACAGCATCTCCTGTCAGAGACTTGCTGGACACACACAACTCAATTGTACCAGCTACTCAAAGCCACAAGTCTATAAAGGCTTCATTTAAGAAAAGGGCAAATTAGCTTGTAATAGTTGGGGAGCTACAGATATTATTTCATCTGTTACATCAATACTTGATCAGTGTACACTTGCTAAACATAAAAATAAATTTGTGACAATGCAATTATCCTTTTGGGTATTTAACACTCACAAAGGGCTTGATTTTCTTTAGTCAATGAAGTTTTCTCCTTGATTCTGAGCTCTCTGAGTCGAGTTACCTGATTTATATTATTTTTTATTGTCTGTGTATTCTAAAGCTTTTAAGGTAGGAAAAAAAAAACAAAAAAAAGATGGGAAATAGCGATATATTAAGATGGGACTGGTCTCTTTTCTCTTATGAATCCTCTCAGTGTTTATCTTTTATATCAAACTTCAGGAAACAGAGCTGGAACATTTCTGTGTGGAGAATAAGTAGAAGCATTATAAAGCTAATGGCTGCATCTGTATCTTTAACTGAGATGCAAGGGCATAGCTCAAATGGCACTGTCCTACCTTGTTCTTGTGAAGTCATTTATTATGCATGTGGTCACATATACTATAGATCAGATCAGTAAGATATCTTTGGGACACAGTAATGCATCTTCCTCTTTCATTTTTTCAGCTTTCGTTTGTTTGCTATAGATTCTGGTTGTTACAAGGTGCCAACATCTCATTAGATTTTACTGAATATGATTTAGTGTCTTCATAATTTTCCTAATAGTTGATCCAATCTTTTTCACTACCAACCTCTGAATTTACATTTGCTAATAAACAAAAAATAAAAGGACAGGGAAAAAAAAAAAAAAAAAAAACAAACAAACCTGTTAAATAAGAATCATTTTCTGGGCACCTTGCTGATTCCTGCTGGTAAATACATAAAGCATCAGCAAACTACAGAAATGCCTCATCAACCTTTTTGAGATAGTGACAGATTTACGTTAAGTTTTTATTTTTTTCAGATTATTGTATATTTTCCCTAGTCTACATCACATGTATATGGTATCAGGACTAATATATGCATTTATGAGCATAACTGGATGCATCCTTTATTAATTAGAGAAAAGCATATAGTAAAATATAAGATACAAATATTTCATGATATACTGCTGTGGCAATGAGTCTTCCTGTCCAATTAGCATAGGAATGGCATTCCTGTCTATTCTAGCTCATGGGGAAACAGTGGTTGTCAGCAAAAGGTAAACTGTGCCTAATCTCAGTTTGAAAATAGGCTGCATATATTCTGTATGGAAATCAGTAAACTAACCTCTTTGCTTTTGCTAAAAATATGATTCCATACTATTGAACCTTAAATATGCCTACATTTTTCATTTGGAATAGAAATACATCTGCCAGTAAAAACACTCTAAGTTTGCATTTTACATGCATAAAAGCTTTGTATTGAAATTCATATTCCAGTGTGACATTCATTCTTCCCACTATACAAAGATCTATATGGTGGGTTGGAGGTTTGGGGTTTGCAGAGTTTTTTTGCCCTTAGTCTCATGTAAAAAAATATATCAAAAATATCATGATTGATAAGCAACTGTTTAGTTTGATGAAAAATCTCAACTTATTCAGTTTAATCTCCTTAATGAAAAAGACTGAACACTGAACAAGCCACACTTGCAAACACTCGCAGGGCACCTAGAAATTATTTCACCCTACCTATGGGTAGGGTGAGTGCTAGCAAAGGGGTACAACCACACATGCTCCTGCATGTAGACTGCACAATAGGCAAGTATATGATCTGCTTCTTTCCAGGAACCCACAGCTCACTGGACACCCTCTAGAAAATGCAGCTTGGATAAACAGGAGACCACACTAGAGTTACCTCATTTTATAATCAGAATGAGTACAGGCAGGCAGACTGGAGCTGACAGACTCTGTGAGGAATGACTTGCATGTGTCCCCTTCCATCCCTTCAGACATCTGAATTTTATATACAGTGTTATGAGACACTGTTTTCCTCAGTGACTGGCAGTGGAAAGGACACAGAGATATTCAGGCTTACTTTTCTTAGATAAGGCTATGCATGAAGGCAAGCATATGGGTAGCCTTATTTTGCTTGGCTTCATACATCTTTCTTCAATTTACAGATTATTATGGTGATAGAAAGAAGTAGCCTTTTTTAATGCACCTTAGAAATGATGCTTAATACATGTCCTAGGGAGGTGAGACACTGAAATGCATACATGAGTAGATAGGTCACTATAGGTGTTCTGTCAAAACCAATTCCTAAAGTAAGAATAACAATATTCAAGAGTTCATAAACCCTCACCTGAGCAAACCAGTACAACAAGCCCCAGAAGCAGAACTTGCCCTATACCTGCTTTTCATAATGTCTCCCAGAGCAAATGCTCCTGAAGAGAAAACATAGTCAAACCTAAATGCCAACTGGAGGATTTTGTGTTAGATTTATGGCTGGACTCAATGATCTGAAGTCTCTTCCAACCTAAACAATTCTATGATTCGTTAAAATATTTAAGGACTCTTGCTAATCCTGGATACACCACAGTAAAAAATGTATTTCTCATGGAAATATCAGTGAAGAAGATATTAAAGGCTACAGCTGCTTCTTCTATATAATATGACTGCAATAAGCAGAAGTGCCTGAGGGCCAAAGTAAGTTTGGGGGGTTTAAATAGGTTTAGCAAGTTATAGATAGACTGGCATGACCATCCTAATTCCTGTCCTCTTTTTTGACTTGTCTGAGTGAGAGAGGAAGGATCCTTAAAAAAGTTTTACACAAATCCAAGCTGCAGGCATCCTGCACAGGTTTCAAATATTTTCCCCCCAGAACTTCCCCTTATAACAACAAAAATGAGCAGCTAAAGCTATAGATCTCATTTCTATGTGTCACTGGAAATAAACTGCATTTCAAAGGGGAACATGTAAGAGGAGTCCCTTAAGAAACTTCTGTGGAGTTATGTCTATCAAAACACTTCCAATATGAAGAGGTGTCTTCCAGAAGAAAAGAACATTCTCCACTTCCACATTTTGTGGATGAAGTGTTTATTATTTGACTTAAATGGCTTTTCATTTCACTGATTCTTTTATTTGCTGTAGAATATTACAAAGTAAAAAAAAATCAAACCAAACAAAAAAGTAATCTTATTCATAATAAAATAAATCTAATAAAAAAATCCCAGTAGACTTCTCCACTTTATTTTGCTGGTAAGTATTAAAACCGTACTTTGAAATATCAAAATCCTTCTCAGAGTAGTTCAGGTGATTGACTGTGGTATCCTTATACAGTGTTGTGCTCAGGCAGCAAACTGAGCGTGACTGACTAGAAGAATGTTCTCTCCCTTGGCCCTATTGTCAAAAGCCTCCTGCAACTTGCAAACATCATGCAATGCAGAGTTGTAAATTTATGTACAAATTGTCTTGGTGGCATTGCTGGTGCTGGCAGTGGTAGGTGCAGAGGTGCCCTCCACGAGCAGAGGACCAGGCTGCCCTGTGCCAGACACAGCCAGTTCTAGATGGATTCCCTGCAGCCCCCAAGCCAAGATGTGGTGTCACCATGGAAGTGTGTTTAAGAAAGGCCAGAAAATCTAGGGAGAGGAAAAAGCAAAGCAAGAGAACGGAGGGGGCACTGAGTTTTAGGGTGTTGACACTCCTTCAAATGGACAGGGACCTATGGAGGACCCACCTGAAGAATAAAGAAAAGGGTGAAAACAGAATCAGAGAATCAGTAGGTTGGAAGAGACCGTTAAATGAGAGGCTAGAAGAGCTAAACCCCTGGGTCTTGACCACAACCTGAAGGGTTATAACCCATGGCTATAACGGTGCAGGCAGGAGAGGTATCTGCAGTGGAGTAAAGTTGAGCCTGGGAGTGAAACTGACGAAACACACAACAGCTGAAAGGGGTGGAAAGGTGTTTTCACTGTGTATATAGATGTTTGTTTCTCTTCTGGTTTGGTGTTGTATCCAAATATCCTAATCAGTACTTTTGTTGTGGAGATGTGATGCAATGTTTAGTAACCATCAGTTCCCCAGTGTACACAACATTTTAGAAGGTGAAAGGGGTTTGAGTACAAAGGTGGGCCTCTGCCTTTTTCATGTGCATGTTTCAGAAACAGAATGAAACCTGTTCCCAAGAGGAATTTCTTAGAACATCTTTTCTTTCCATTTCAATAAGACAGAACAAAGACATTACTTACAACATACAGTTATCTATAATATTAACAACTGTCAGTGTATTAAAAGTACTTTAAGCAGTTGTCTTTAGTTGTCAAGATTTATAAGAATAAGAAGACATTGAGGGTGGGGAGAATTGCACAATGGGAGCAAAAGAAAGCAAAACAATCACTCTGACTCCATAAAATCAGGAAACCCTGAAAGAACATTTTGTCTGTAAAGCCTTTAGGATCTTGATTAAAGCCATTGTTTACAGTCTAGCAAAGAGACTATTATATCAGCAAGGCTAGTTTCACTATCAGGCTCATCAGCAAAATACAGCCAGCAGGGACATTTTAAAAGGTCTCTTCAGTTAGGCCCTAAAGTGGTTTCAGTATCTATTCTTTAAAAATATGATCAAGAATGTATAAAAATAAACCCCTATATTTCATGCTGATGTGTTCCAGTGCATTACTGTCAGACTTTAACCATGAAAGGAATAGCCCTTTTGTGCAAAGACAATAGCTAGAAGAAGATTCAGGGAATAATAAAAGAAAATTCAGGAAATGGTTATGAAATACTGGGTTTATCCAGCACATATGAATGCAGCTTAGGTCTGGCATTAGCACTGATGATCTTTCTAGCCCATTAAAAATTAGCTTAGCTGGCAATTAAACAGACTATGGTTGCTCCCTCCTTGAAACCCTCCACTGGCCCTTCAGCAAATCATCTCACAGACTCTTGTCCTTGCTTCAAGGTCCTGTGATGAAGGGTAGGCTTCAATTTACATTCCATGTCTATTTCTGCCATCAGGAACACCTACCTTGTGTGTGAATTAGGCCATCCTGAATAGAAAACTCTCAGATTTTTTGAACTGTGACTGTTCGACCTGTGCACCATTCTAATACCAGTGTGAAAGACCAATTTTCATGCTTTCCTCCTAGACTGGAACCTACTTGAAGTCGATGGATAGATTATCTTGGAGAATATTTATATTAGGGCCCAGTGACTAGGGCTTACATTGATAGCTGTTTGGCATTTTGCCCCCACAATTTTAAAGCAAAAAACCTAGAGGAGAAATCTATGACTGTAGGTTAATATAAATCCATTTTCTCTCTTTTCTTTTTAGCTCTGAAACAAATGTGAGAAGAAAGCTCAAAAGAGGAAGAATGCTAATTGTTGGTTGATTTTATCCTTTTTACCTATAAAGTGAAATTTCTCATCAAATTGTGGGGTTTGAACAGAAGGTATAGTTTATACCAGGGATGCTTCTGAAGGAGTTTTAAGAAAAGTCCAACCATGTCAGCGCAGTGCTCCTTCTTTAGGGTTTATATAACCTCTAGAGCTAATTATCTGTGTAGATGTAACTTCCACTGCAAGAGCTAATTGTGATACTGCTGTTGCAGTGAAATATACATTTCATCTATATTTGGGAAGTCTGGATAAGTTACTTTCAAAAACATATTAAATGAAATGTTTACATATTTGAGAGTTTGTGTCAATTCAATTGTCTTGCAGTTGAAAATTTTCACTAAAACACTAAATAAAGTTTTTTCTGGTCCAAAACTCTACTTTTAAATTAATATTAATTAATTAATAATAATTAAAATTAATAATCAGAATGGATGTGTATGTTTTTTCGATGTGCATAAAAGATTCCAAACAGTTATCCTTCTTATTCTAGAAGAACATGCTTTACCTTGCTTTTTTATTCTTTATTTTAGCTCATGATTTTCTGATGCCTACACATAAATAAATGACAAATCTGCAATATCAGCAGTACATATGTATCCTTCTAATAAGAAAAAGTAAAAAGGGGAATTTTTCTTTATTAGCTCAGCATAAGTGAAATGGTTTTATTCTATCCTGCAGTGTTCTATGTGTACAAGATCTGGAGGGACTCAAATCAATATATTTTCACTTGGTAGGATTATTTACTCATCTTTAAAGTATCGCAGTATCATCAAGGACAGACAAGTAGACATGAGAAAAGAATTCACAGAGACACACTCTTTTAGATACATGGGCTCTGATAATGGTTATAAAGTTTGAAAACAACGTAACAAACCAAGGAGCAGACTCATTAATGAACCAACATGCAAATGTTGCCAAATATAGCATATAATTAATTGCTGCTAATATGCAAATGGTATTGAGTAAAATGACATGATCTAAAGTGAGACGAGTGATAGCTGACAGGATGCTCTAGAAGCTGAAAGCTTTGTATTTCTGTCAAGAGAAGTGCAAATGCATTCATCTTCCAGACAAAAACCTTCGCTACTTGAAGTAAAGAACAGCATTGTTAATACTTGCTTCATATTCTAGACAGGATCACTCTAAATGCAATTATCTGAAAATTGTAACAAATATATTACTGGCAGTTGATTAACTGCTTATTAATTGTATCAGTAAAATCACAGGATGCAGAAAATTAAGCAGAAATCTAGGGATGATCAATAAAATAATGCACCAGCTTTATTAAAATATTGTTTGGAAGTCAGTAGTAGGGAGGAATGTTTACAACACAAAGGAAACATTTAGGACCATCATGGTTATGATCAATCAATTTTATTGTTTTAAATGTCCTTTTAAGCCCCCTGCTAAAACTCTAACCTCCTGTTCTTTTTTTTTTTTTTTTTTTATGCTTATGGTATTAAGAGTACATGTGGATATAGCGCAAATTTTCCCTGGTTATGTAGTATTGTGCTTCAGTTTGTACATAATTGCAACAAAAATGCATGCCATTAGTCATTGTCTCATGTTTTCCTTTAATAATAGCTTGAAATGTTTTAAGAGTAATAACACTTTTAAAGCATAAAGGCTTAAGCTCTTTATGTAGAGGTCTAATATGATCCCCGTTTATGAAATTGGCATAATTTAATTTTTTATGTTGGGCTGATGAATTGTATTTGACCATCACTATAATTTTCTCTCCTTTCAGGATTTGCTCATTAGAAGAAAGCAACAAATATTATTTACTGATTCAGAAATGAGACAGTAACTGGACAGGTGTTCTTTATAAACAGGTCCTCAATGTAATAATCATAAATAATGTAAATAATGACAGTTCCCTCTACCCACTCACTCCTCCTTAGTTAGTATTCTCATGGATTAATTAAAGAATGAAATCACAGAAAATTTCAGGGAGATCTAAAGGACTGATACGTGGTTTATTTCCCCTAGTAATCAAAAACCCATTCTAAGTTAAGTAGTCTAAAGATATTATTATGAAACTGTAAACTTAAGAAACTAAAATAATAAACAAGAACAGTTTGTTGTATTCTGTCACCAATTCTGAAAAAAAAATGTCATCAATGGGGAGATTGAGACATTATTCAGAAATGTGTAGTCTATATCAGAGACTGATAGCTTTCTTGATATTAAAAAAGAGAGACAAAATATCCTTATAGAAAACAGATACTTATCTCTCAAAAAATCAAAATAGCCCTTATTTTATATCACTTTGGTGTGCATTAAAGCAAAAACTTTATTCTAGCTGTTTCCTAAAAAGAGATTCTGTGATGAATATTATGGGAGACATTTTCAGAAGAAAGTTGCATTTCCTTTCAGATTAGATCTTGAAAATCTTTCATGGGTATCTAGACACTTCTGAAAGCATATGTCCATTTTATGACACATGCAATGCATATAAATTACTGAGGACATTTTCACTGACAGGTGACTAGGAACAGTTGTCCCTTTACTCCCTTGCAGGTTTAATTTAACTCATCACACATACACACACATGCAAGGCGTGAGCAGGTTTCTCACACAATCATGTGCTCTTTACTTGAAATATTCCCAATCATAATTAACTCCTAAATATCTATACAGTATTATAAACTTTTGCTTGGTATCTTAGACTATGCTGGCATTTCGCAGAGTCCCTTCCCTGTTCCTGGAATAGTGTCTGTGTAAAGGCAAGCTTCTGTAGCTACTTCAGGGCTCTGAAGTCATAGATTTATTTTTTTTTTCCCTCTGTGACCAGAGAAATCAGTTTCCAAATGAGGTTTAATCCTTAATGGGAATTGTGAACATTGGTAAAGAATTACAGTTAGACAATAGAATTTTCTGTTAACAAGAAACATTTACAGGAATAACATAAGTCATATCATATCAGACCAAAGAAGCAGCTATCCTAGTTTTGTGTACTTGACAAAACCAATAACAGATGTCTAGCAAGCACTCCTTAAAATATACATCAAATCTATAGCAGTTAGGGACATTATATAGAGAGGTACTACTCTTGCTGTGTAGCTGGCACTTTTTTTTTTTCCCTCCATGAATGTAGCACTCATTTACTTACAGTCAGAGTATATCTAATTTTCTGTGGCACAGAATTGCATAGATAGCAACACCTGAAGAAGTATCTCCTTTTTTTATTTTTTTTCTTTTTAGAACTTCAGACGTACTTTTCTTATCAGATGCTCCCTATGTCTTGTATTAGAGGAGACAGTAAACAATCTTTTCCTGTTTACCTTCTCCCTGACACTTCTGACATTCTGCCATATCCAGCTTAGATCATTTCTCTTCCAGGTCAGGCTGTTGTATTTAAACATCCTTCGTACAGAAGCCATGTCATACCTTTGATCATCCTTGTTACCCTTAGCGTAACTTTTCTTGTTGAAATATCTCTTTTCTTACAGGAAGGAACCAGAATTGTTCAAAAATATCTAAGATTTGTTCTCATTTTAACCCTGGGAGGTCAGGAGATTTGAGCACTACCATCCATTAGATGGGATTATATTTCTATCCCCTAGTATACCAAGCCTGTCACTCTACTGTGAGATACAGTTAAGACATGTTCTCAAGTAAGAGTGTTCTTAGCAGACTTTCAAATCTGTCAGAGAGCAGAACTTCTCAGGTTGCTGACTAAAATCCCTCAAGTGTTTTTGTGTAGTTCCAAAGTGTTTTCATGTAGTTTCAAAGGCAGTTCCCTCAGGTCCGTAGTTTCAATCCTGAAGCAAAACTATTCAACAAAGCTAAGGAAAGGAGATGTAAAAAATTCATCTCTTCACTTAGGTGGCATGTTAGTTTACCCTTTACCTTAATAAATATGCACAGAAGTAAAAAGAACACAATTTAATATGAGCAAAAAATATGGCCTGTATAATCTGCACTAGCAACCTTGAGAGGGTCCTCAAAAAACTCATTCAAAATGCACTTTTTGAATAAAATCATAATCTTTCTACAAAACTAATCTGTGAAAGACTTAATTCATGTAAGAGGTACATGATGCACAGACAGGCTTCCAGGTACAAAAATACTGTCCTTCAGAAGACAAGCTGTTTTCCAGACAGGGCCATGAAAGTTGAGCCATCTAGCAGGATGGTCTAGATTTCCAACACTTCTCTCAAATAAACTAATGGCAGAATGAGGCAAAGACGCTGATAGGACACCCCATCACACCTTCCCCAGGGCTATATAACAGGCTATAACGGGCTCATTTGCACTGTGCCAGTTCTTGTGTACCAATGACTCCACGAGCTTGTCCTGGGATAGCTGCAATCCTCCACAAACAAGCTGTGCAGTCACAATGCAAGAACGTACACCCACACACAATCTGTACCCTGCTGAGTGGGCAAATAAACAGCAAACAACAAACTAATCATACAGTGCCAAATTCACTGCATAATAACTACATATAAAGGTTCAAGAGAAAATGATAAAATCATAATTAAGGGAAAGGAAGGCAGTGCCTTCTATGATACATTACATCTTTTTTTTTTTTTTTTTTGCATAGCTATTAACACCCTCTGGAAATCAAATCTGTGTATGGTAAAAGTAAACTTTCACTCGTTCATAAACAAAACCACTGTCAAATCTTGCTTTGAGAAGTGGTTTTAAAACAAGTATTATTCAATAAGTGATTTTAATTTTTTAGATCAAGACAGTTTCTCCTGATTTCACAGCAGTTTTGTTTTACTTCTTTTTCTCAAGAGGAACATTCAGAACAGCCTTAGAAACTGTTTATATGGAACTCGTGGCATGACTGAGGTACTGAGGCAGCTGTATACATCAGGACAAGGCAAGACTAAGCAGAGGTTCCCTTTCAGCCACAAAGATCTGATTATTCCATAGGGAAGCTTTCTTATGTTTTCTTACCCTGGAAATATTTTTTTGTGAAAAAATATTAGTAATAGTAACACAAATATTACTAATAACCACACATTAAAAGAATATTATGCAGTATATCATTACTTTAATGGAAAACAAATACATTCATATTCAAATACATTTGCATTCTTGATACCATGCATTTGGAGTAATCTTAAATACCCTAAACAGAGTTTGTGAGGAAACTTAAATTCAACATTAATTCCACTTTTCTCACACAATTTATGCTGTTTGCCTAGTTTTCTCACTTTTCTCATTGACAATTAGTGTAATGCTCCAGAGATTTTCCTGCTAAGTGCATATGAAAGCTAGCAAGGATGAAAGGACTTAGAAAGATTAGTATAATATATGCTACTTAATATATTAAATAAAAAAAAAACAGCATCCACGTAATGTAAGCTATTTTATGACACCTGCTTTCTCTTAAAATAAACTTAAAATTATAGCAACATATAAGATATTTCAGAACATGTAAGTGTGGGTCAGAAGAAGAGGAATAAATTAATAAAATACTTAGAATATTTGCATCTAAATGGAAAATGTATATTTTTAATATTTTCTCTCACTGTTGCAAATATAAAATAAATTACTATTTTTTCCTACTGATGGAATTTTTATTGTTAGAGCTTTAAGCATATTTAACCACTAAGATAATGTGTGACATTCTAAATGCAGACATACATGGTCTCAGTAAAATGGACTCTTTATGTTGAAAAAATTCTAAGAGGTAAACTATGATTAGAAGTCCTCATTATGGTCTTGTTTATTGTTATTTTATGGGTGTATTTCTAGAATTTTTTCAGTAGTTGCACCTTAAAGTGTGTATAAATATATATTTATGGAACAAGAAAACAACATGAAAAATACTTATTTGCAGAAACAACATTCTGTCATTTATACTTTTGCTCCCCATGGGAGCAATTTCGTAAGTGCAATGTTCTGAAATTCAGATTACAACTTTATTATGTATTAAAACAAAATTTCTCCAAGGGTGGTTGTATATGTATGAAATTTCCTTAAACTCTCGGCACATTTTCTGTCCTCCTGTCCATCTTTTCAGTTCTGAACTCATCTCCCAGTAGACTTCATTGCTACTTCTCTCTGATCTTAATTTTGATTTGGAGAGGTGGCATGAAGCATATGTTTCCCAGCTGGATATTCTGTGGGAGAATTTTTATCTGTTCATTGCATTCAGTTCCAAGGGACATTAAGGTCCCATGAAGGAAAAGATCATCACGAGAAACTATCTGGCTTTCCTCTTCTCATTTTCCAGCAGCAGAATCAGAATGTTACTTACTTAAAAATCTTTAACTAGTGTCAAGCCAAAAGTAATTTTTTTCTCTTTCTGGATCTGATCCAGAAAGAGTCACAGATTCAAATAAATATGATTTTCAGAATATAGGAGAAAGAAATGCTACAGCTGAAATACACATTTTCTGCTATAGGAAAAAAAATGCTTCTCTGATTAAAAAACCCATGTTTTTTAAAGACACATGAAAAGAAAAATGTTTACATTGTATCGCATCAGAGAAGAAAATAATTGATTGGCAATTTGTTTGTGTTTCATACATAATACATATGGACAAAAAAAAAAAAAAGGATAAGCTGGTAAACCTCAATAGAAGTTCTCTTCATTCATTTTTCTTCATAAATTGTCATTAATTTTCTTGTTAGAGTTATTTTCATAAAATCAATAAAAAAACTTACATAATAAAAAATGGTAATTACATCTTGCAAAATTAACAGGGCTAGAAGATGCAATATTAACTGAATGAAAAGTATTCATTAGAAAATAAATTGTTAACTCTTCAAAGCCACAAGACTGGCTAGATGTATATTCTGAGCTAATACCACTGCTCCAACTATGTTTAATTTTCTTTAATGTTTAGAGAAAGGTGTCAGTTAAAAAACAAAACCAAACAAAAATGTTTCAGCCAATCACACTGAGATTTTTCTGGAAAATTTTCTTTTGTTTTCCCAGTTATCTTATTTACAGCTCTCATCCTGTCTTGGCAAAACACTTGATAACATTTGGAAGACCTGAGTATATAGGGAAATTGAAGTCAGGAGATGCATATTCTTTATCATCAAGTACTCCATGAACTACTTGGGAGATTGTCTTTTTTGTAGCTCAACAGTGGGAAAAGCAGAAAAGTGCAAGGAAATTATAGGGCAAGTCCAGACAGAGGCTTCAGGTGTTAACATTTCACAAGACTCTCAAATATTTAGTTTAAATTATTTAATGACATGTTCAGTAAAACACCTAATGCTGTAAGATTCTCATTCAAAATTGAAATTTCTGAGGCTTAGCCATAATTAATAACCAGTACCTGGCTTCTATATCTAAGAATAGCAGCAGTTTCTCAAAGCCCTGTATCACTCAATGAGTGATGAAAACTCAGTCCTGCTGTAGGGATTAGCACATTGCAGTTCTACAGACACTAAAATAATCTAATATCAAATGTATTCTGAGGGGATGATACTGCATTCGATAAATAACTACATTGCAAAAGACAACAAAATGTGTCTAAGAGGTTCATGAGTTTGAGAGGCTTTATTTAGGATTTATTTAGGATTGTAACTTGAATCCAAACCATCAGCTACAGCACAGCAGCTTTGTATTTACTGGATGGAAGGAGATGTCTGATGCATTTTTAGCAATTTTGCATGGCTGAATAGATTAGGATAAAATCAGCTGTATTCATACCACTCCCATTATAAAACTGACTCAAAAATGTCGGTCTGTTAGAGACAATATCATTCCTTCAATTTTCCATCAGAGTTTTTAATAATTTCTCTCCTACATTTTTGATCAAAAATGGAAATACTTCATTCTATTCAAACAGTCCTTTAAAGTCACTTTATAATCCATGGAATAGATATTTGAGAAAAGCTCTTCTAGTCTTTTGGGGAAGGACTTCCCTCTGAGCTCTTTGAAAGTTACTGGTTCAAAGTCAGCCCTTTGGAAAATACAAAAGGTACCTAAACAGGGATTCAAAAGCATTGTGAAGGCTGATGATTTAAAGACATTATTCCTTATCTTCTGTTAATTAAATAGAAATTATAAGAATTATAAGAATCTGCAGCTAATACTAATACTATATTATGAGAATTCACATGGATCTTAAGGGAAAATATGAAGAAAGAGATGTATTTCACACTAAGTATCTGATATGGGTGGTCTGAATGACAGGTGATTCTCAGGTAATATTCACCCATCATTCAGAGATGTTAAACTACTGAATTATGTCTTCTAAAATGCACTTATATTAATCAGAGTTCAGGAGTGGGTATATTCCTCATGAGCTAACAGTGAGTATTTTTTTTTTTTTTAGGAGTTTCATTCAGAGAGATTAAAATTCGCTGTGATAATTAGCCCACTTAAAGCTGTGACGACCAGCTCGGTTAATTTTACTTATAATTTAAAAATGAAAAAAGAAACATCCTAGGATTGAAACTAATTTTCTGGTAGAAGTTTTTTGGCTCTTTTATCATAAATGCTTGGCTAAAAGGACTGAAGAAGCAAAGAAGAAAACAGGAAGGACTCATCATGAACTCTCCTTGGTGAACACCTGCATATACATGTGGACGTCTGTAACTGTCCTCTAAAGCCAGGAAAACAATGATCTGTTACAGAAAAGTTGCCAATGAAGGCATTTTAATGAAAAGCAGTGTTTTTCCATGCAAATATAGATTAAAAAATAATAACTACATTTCATTCCTCAAGTGTCAAAAAGGTGGAAGATTTTTAACATTTTTGTGTAGTATACTGGCCCATTATGTTTCACTATTGAACACTGTTCTTCTTTCTTTAGTGTACCATCTGTTCATAACACTTTCAATAATTGTCTCCCATGTATAATATTAGTGTATAACAGAAAGTAAAGTTTGCTGATAATTCCCAAGGACATTGTTTTAAACAGTAACCTGATATACATATAAGAAAGTGTCAACATTTAGTAGTTGGGAATAAGGCAGTGCACTTGGCTGGATACTCCGTGCAGAACCTGATTTTCTCTAACATGACACCTAAACTAGACCATGTGTGCTGGAAAAGAGCCAAAATCTAGGTCAAGTTGTAAGATGTTGATTAAACTATGTGTTTCAGTCTTACAAACCTAGTAAAAAACAGAGCAAAGTATAAATTTCAGATAGTTACTCTTTGACAATTGAACAAAAGATAACTTTTAATTGAAAGAAAATACTGGATCATTTAAATAATATTTAGAGTAAAAATCCTGTTATTTGTAAATTACAACAAAAATGAAAATATTGTCATTTTGCCAAGGTAAAAGTATTTTTTTTAATCTTATTGTGCTAACATAGAATTTTGGGTTTAGCTTAATTAGTTCTCTTACTTTCCAGAGGCTAAAGGTTTTATCTAGTTCAACGATATTCAACAGGAAAAGAGAAAAATAAGCCTCCTTGTGGTTTTTCTCTTATTATCATCTGAACATTGAATGTCTCATTTTGCTTGACTTCCATATTATAAATTGAACAAAAATAGCACAATGCTTATTCACAGAGTGTGCTGTTGCTGAGTTCATTGTCATTAAAAAATAGGTGGCCTAGTTTTTGACTAAGAGACAACAAAAATGACATTTTAAATACACACGCAACTGCTGCTTCTTAAGCAGATGACATTATCCTGAAGAAAGATAAGTTTATATCCTGCTAAAACAACATGGGATGCCATCAAGTATATCTAATCATTCATTCTATAAAATACTGGTTTAAGATTTCCAGAAAGATAAAACTCTAAGATTACTTCAAGTTAAAAAAATGAGTGACAAGGGGTAGGAACAAGAAGAGCTACTCAAAACCATATAAACATTCTATTAAAGTGGTCTATATTTCAAGGGAAGAAGAATTTGGTGGGGTTTTTTCTGGGCTTATTCAAGACTGTAGGGAAAATCTTTAGAAGATCTGAGTCAGGTCCAACCTCATCTACTTCTCTGCGTTCACAATGCCCTTTCTGATCTACTCTTTAAGAGTCAAGATGTGCAATACATCATACCTGTAAAAGAAATAAAGTGTCCATACCCAAGAGAGGATGAGTGGAACAGCTGCATTTTCCAGCTAAAAGTCATTGCTCAATACTTACTCAATACCTACTGAGTCAGATAACTCAGTAGAAAAAATATGAAGTAGTATAGAGGTGTCTCAGTTTTGTAAATTGTTCAGGCCTTAAATTTAGCATAAAATTATACAATTTAGGCTGGAAAACATCTCGAAGATCATCAAGTCCAACCACTAATCCAGCATTATTAAGTCCACCACTAAACCATATCACCAAGTGTCACATCTACATATCTTTTGAATAACTTGAGGGATGCTGTTTCAACCACATTCTTGGGCAGTCTGTTCCAAAATATGACAACTCGGGTCTTTTGTCAAGGAGCAGCTTTCCAGTGAATCTTACCTCAGCCTGTGGTGCTGCCTGGGGTTGTGGCCAAAGTGCAGGACCCACAACCTGGCCCTGTTGAACCTCACACCACCGGCCTCAGCCTGTCCAGATCCCTCTGCAGAACCTCTCTGCCCTCCAGCACATCAACACTCCCACCCAACGTGGTGTCATCTGCAAACTCACTGAGGGAGCATTCAATCCCCTCATCTGGGTCATTGACAAAGATATTAAACAGAACTGGCACCAATAGTGAACACCTGGGGAACACCATATTTTATCAGTCACCAGCAGGATATAAATCCATTCACCACCACAGTTTCCGCTCAGCAATCCAGACAGTTTTTTTACCTAATGAGCTTTACACCTGTCCAAAATTCCTACTATCTAACATGCCCTTCCTAGCTAAGACTGATTATCTCAGTGAGATTTCAGGTCAAGTAAAATGGAGTTTAAATGACAAAGAAAATACACATAAACAGAAAGTGAACTCAAAAATAAATTATTACATAGAGAAGGTGCTGAGAAGTGGAATGAACTTATAGCTGACATGGTTAATTAATATAAATATATTAAAGAAAAGAAAAATAAAGCTGAGGAGATTAATAAGTTAAAGATATTAATGAAATCCAGGATTCTGTGTAGCCAGCTGGCCTCTTAAAAAAATAAATATTACTTTTATTAATGTTACTAATATGGTTTTAGTCTTTAATGTGTCAACCTTCATATTAATAGTTTCCAAGATTAAAATATTCTATCATTATGTAGAATAGAATGATTCACTGAAGAGTTCCAAATGGTCATAAAATTATGGCAATATCAGATGAAAAGGGAATAAAGCCTCAAATTTTTCCTCTATGCATATAGATGAATATGTCCTTATGTGTCTGTGCATATATATATGGACATATAAAACATACATATAACATTTTCTTTTTTTAATAGTCCTTCATGGTAACAACAATATCTATCTCAGTCTAATGAGTAGCCTGGTTTTTCAATAGATTCATGTGCATTTGAGCAGCTTTGGAGTTTAAGATAGAATAAGCCCCAGCTGAATCTTTCCTGTAGTTCAGGCATGTATCTTCTCATCCAGATTGATTGCCCCATGTCTGCTAATGTCCAGCTTCCTTCTGCATTTTCTGTTAGAAAATCATTAGGATTTTCTTCCTTTGGCCACGTCTGGTTTTACAAAATTCTGGAAAACCTAATTAGCTGTCAACGAACTTCTTATGCAAAATATAGTCAGAATTAAATATTTCCAAGTATTTAGATGTGATCTCCACCATGTGTTACTTCTGCAGGAGATGGGACTGAAAAAGAAGAAATTTTCTCCTGAGTGTACCTAGCAAGCACTTCCGATGAAAAATTCCAGAGAATAGTCCTCCTTGGTGCTTTTCACTTACAGACAAATTTTTAATCATGGACTTTAAAACAACTCTTATCAACACAAGGGAAGGGGTTACCTGTATAGATAGATACCTGTATATATAGAAATATAAATATATGGATATGGATACAGATATAGATCCACACAGAGGCAAATATTTGAGAAGCAATATATGTAGTCACATATATTCAGTAGTTCAAGAATCACAGTAGTTCAAGAAACAGAATATTTGTCTATCAGCTGGAAGAGCACATAGCTATTGCACAAATACTGGTACAGATGTATTTATATATAATTTTGGACCGAAAAACCCCCACACCAAATCAAAACAAAGCACATTAGAAAGAATCCTGGATCTGGTAGTAGAAACAATTGATTTAAGCATTGCAGAATTATGCCTTTAAATTTGATAATTACCTAGATTTTTTTTTTTTTTTTTTTTTTTTTTTTTCTGATAGATGTTCAAGCACAAAATCATGGGAATATGTAACTAAAGAGTTTTTCTCTGTATGAGACCCATGGAACAGCAACAGCAACTTGAAATTCCAGTGACTTCGTGAAGTACTGAAAGCATTTAACCTATGTATATTCTACTCTTTTGAAATGCAATACTTATTGCTAGTACAAAATCTTTTGATTTGGAATGGATCAGTTTTCAGAACTGTTATTCAGCCCCCCACTGAAATCATGTGATTAAAATTGCTGATGACAAAAGTATACAAAACTATGATCAATGTTTTCAGCAGCACTAGAAGTTAATGCTCTTCAACAATTGGGCAGTGAGGTTAAACAAATGGAAGTACTGTTGCACATTGTAAGTAATTAGATCATAGAAATCTTTGCCTCAGGAGACCATAAGTGCTAGGTTTATAAAGGCATTGAAAAATCACAAGGTCCTTGGGGGGAAGAAAAAAAAAAAAGAGTTAGTGAAAAGCCAACTAAATATGAAGGATCACATTCCCGGGGGGAAACCACAGCTTGGAAGAAACTGGGTGCCATCACAAAAAGTGCTACCATGTATTGAGCTGAATACATACATTTCCCTTAGTCAAAAGTTGCACTGGACTTACAATTCCAGCTTTGATTAATTCTTTCTTCAGCACAACAGAATAGTTCAGGACAACTATTCTCCACTTAAATCTGTTCTTTTTTGTACATTCCGACTGTGGCATGACAAGTTGGGTAGAATTAGTCTATATATATCATAATTTTTTATTTAATTCACTAAATAACCAATTAAAAGATGAAGTTTGACTTCTTTCAAAAGGAAAAAACAGAGTGTTCCCTGATTTATTTATTTTTATTATAACTCTTCCAATCATTTCTCTTTGAAAAACTGAAGGAAATGTCTCCTGAAAATGTTGGAGTTCTCTTTGTTCGTTGCAGCTAAAATATTTTCTAGATTTTTCTAGAATGGTTTGGATTGGAAGGGACCTTAAAGATCATCTAGCTCCATCCCATCTGCCCATAGGCAGGGCCAACCCATCTTCCACTAGACCAGGTTGCTCAAAGCCCCATCAAACCTGGCCTGTAACACTTGCAGGGATGGGGTGTCTCTGGACAACCTGTTCCGGTGTCTTACCAACCTAATAATAAAGAATTTCTCCTTAATATCTAATCTAACCCTCCCTCTGTCAGCTTAAAGTCATCCCCCCATATCATATCAATACACACCTTTGTAGAGAAAAGTGTCTCTTTGGCCTTCTTGTAAGTCCCCTTCAGGTACTGGGAGATCTCTGTAAGGTCACCCTGGACCCCTCTCTTCTTCAGGCTGAACAACCACAGGTCTCACAGCCTGTCTTCATATGAGAGGTGCTGCAACTAACTTGACAAAAATTGTGTTTGCATTATTTTTTCCTAAGCAGTTTCTTATGACATATTTTATAAAAAATACAGTGCAGAAGTCTTAGGCACATTAGTTGGAAAGAATGGTGAGATAATCTGTTTATTCAGAAAATGTATTTTAAAGGATTGGAAGGAAGTACCTTAATTCATTTCTGTTCTAAAGTGCCTTTTTTTCCGTGTGTAATAGATTCTGGAAGTGCTTAATCTCTTGACAAAAACTCCATAATTTGCAATACTCTTCTAATGATCGCAGGGTATTTCTTCCACTCTCAGGACATTACCACTCTAGTGGGAATTATGGACACACTTTAAGAGGATTTGATTCAGTATTAGAGGAGCAATTGTGTGTTAATTAAATACCAATTGATTATTTAAAATGCTTGTGCTGAGTTTTAGGGACATAATCTCTAAATCTTGATTGCAATTTTTTGAATGATAGATTGCATACTCTATTATAATAGAAAATGTTTGAGTTAGGCTGAACAGTGACTAAAGCAACAGTTTGATGTTCAAGGACACCATGGTGGAAGTGGGTAAATGGATGTTCCTTGTTAAAATTTATTTCTTATTGATTGTTTTGCCTAATACAGTAATTTGTAAAATGTACTGAATCTAAGGGCTTTTTTTGCTTTGGTTTTCCATCACATGAGCAAGATCACAGAATCACAGGGTATTCTGAATAGGAAGGGTCCCACAAGGGTCATCAAGTCCAACATTTAAAATACTATAGTTTCCTTTCTAAAGGAAAAAAAAAATTGAATAAAATGTATAATTTCTGTTTTTTCAGGGTCTGGGGATTTCACACCACTGGCAAATAGAAATTTCTCAGATAGGAAGGTGTTTAATCCCAGACTCTGCTCACACACTGCACTGCCCTGTGGTAGGATGGGGAGGAGAATCAGAGAAAAGAAAATAAACCTCCTGGGTTAAGAACAGTTTAATTATTGAAAAAAGTAAAATATCATTATTAATATTCCTGCTATTGTTGGAACAAAAAGGAGAGGGAGAGAGAGATAAAATACAAGAAAGTATTTTATACAAGTGATGCCAAATACAGTTGCTCACCACCTGCTGACCAATGACAGCCAGACTGGCTCCTCCCAGCCAGCTCTCCCAGTTTATATACTGATCATGGTATTCCATGTTATGGAATAACCCTTTGGCCAGCTCAGGTCTGCTGTTCTGGTGGTGCTTCCTCCCAGCTCTCATGAACCTGCTGGCTGGCTGTGCATAGGTACTAAAAGTTCTTGATGTAGAAGATAAGCACTACTGAGCAGCAACCAAAACACTAACGGGTTATCATTATTTTGGTAATGGATCCAAAACACAGCACTGTACTAGTTACTAAGATGAAAAAGAATTCTATTCCAGCTGAAATTAGGACAGTAGGTTTATGCTATATCCTGTGTTGAATAGCCAGTAAAATGAGAAATGGTGTTTTTTCTCTTATTGTTAAGCATTAGGTCATTCACCCTTTCTAAAATCTAATCCATACCCACTTGATGTGAGATTGAATGAAAGCTTAAGGTTCACTAGAAGATATAGCCAATTTATTGCAATCAGCAACATTTTGATGATGTTTAGTTTACCAGAGGCTACGCTGGGAGAGAAAAAATTCATCAAGCATGGTTTCTGTACTAAGATGTGAGCTAGAGATCAGGCTGAAATAATTTTATGCTTTTATCACTTTGTAGAACTACATCATTTTGGGTGGTGTGTTAGCTGAGCCAGAAAGCTTTGTGTATAAACATGAAAGATACACAGATAAATATATAAAATTTAAATCAAGAGATTGTAGCAGGAAACCAAATGACATAAGTACCAGTGCTAGCAGAATAGGCATTATTATAGTTAAAAAATACTTCTGATTTTATAATCTTTACAGATTAGATATGTCCAAGCAACTAATTCAATCTAATTAATTAAATATCTTCCAAAACATAAAAAATAGAAACACAGAAAAATTCCTTTGTAATTTTTCTACATTGGGCTGTTTTTCTTTGTGTGGTAAAAACTTCAGGTTTAAATATAGAAGTGACTTGGTCTATGGGATATTATAGAAGGAATGAAAATTACTCTACTACCATTTGGACAATAGCAGCTGTTTTTATGTTGTGCCAGTTTAATTTTGGCACCCTTCCTGCTGTTTCCTGTGTGCAAACCCAGTGGGGGTGAGGTTTGCCTGATTGGCCATTGCCAAGGTTCTGCCTCTCTATTGAAAAGGAAGAAAAAGAGACTCTAGATTTAAGAGGATATTGGACTGACAAGCCTAAAGACTGACTTTCTGTGTTTAACAGCAGAATGGCTGTTTAACTAACAGACAGTGTCAGTCCAGGCTTCAGAGTGCAGAACTGCCAGCATCCTTGCTCAGAAAAGAGCAGAGCTGTGGGTTAGAGCCCAGAACAAATCCTTATGGTTATATATCCTGCTTTCCTGGGCTGCATTACGAGAAGTGTTAGAAAGTCAAGGGAGAGGATCCTTCCTCTCTGGTCAGCACTGGTGATGCCACATGTGGAGTACCACATCCAGTTCTGGGATTCTCAGAACAAGAGAGGCATGGACATACTTGAAGCAAGCCAAAAAAAAGCTACAAAGAAAAAATATGGGACTGAAGCATTTTAACTGTGAGGAGAAGCTGAGAGAGCTAGGACTGTTCAGCTTGGAGAACAAAAGGCTCAGAGGCTACAAATGTCTACAACCCATCAATCAATATCTGCAAATACTCAAAAGGAGCGTGAAAAGAGACAGAGACAGACTGTTTTCAGTGACACCTGGTGACAGGACCAGAGTCAGTAGGCAGAAACTGAAACACATAAGAGTCCATCTGACTATCAACCTTTATTTTACTGTAGGGTGACCAAGCACTAGAAGAGGTTGCCCATAAAGTTAGTGGAATCTTCCTACTTGGAGACATTTAAAAGCCATTTGGACATGTTTCTGGGCAACTGGTTCCAGGTGAACCTGCCTGAGCAGTGGAGTTGGACCTAACAACCTCCAGAGGTGCTTTACAACCTCAGCCATTTCGTGATTCTGTAATTCACTCTCCCTGCTGTGATCACCAACACGGACACAGGGTAGTAATTTTTTGTGCCTGTATAAAAGCTGGGTGGAGACCAAACGCTAAATTTTCACATAGGACACTGAACAGATTGCTAAATTCAGTCACCAACCAACAGAATTTGGAACAGGCACAGGTCTCAAGATCTGTAGTGTCATCATCTTTGTGCCAAGTCACTTCTTCATCCTCATAAAGGGTGCCAATGTCTCTGCTGATACTACATTGTCCTCTCTGTCCCATACTCTCAGAATTACAGACTTTGCTTTCACAGGCTTCAACAATAATAACTGTGGGCCAGACTGTGCACTCAGGAAGCAAACAAGCTGCAATACCTCATGAATAGTTCTTTATACCAGCATACTTTAGTGACACTCTTTGATGTCAATTATTCCTATGGGATGGCATGGAAGCAGACATTCCTATGCCAACCAGTCATGCCTAGCATGAACCTATGAAGCTATGAAAGAATGCAGACAGACTTTTTTCCCCCTCCTTCCCAGCAGGACTGCGTCCGATCCTGCTAAATTCAAGCCTTTAGTACTTCAACTGTGAGATAATGACCTTTTATTTATTTTTAAGATCACTGATGCCTTAGAAAGAACACAGAAGAATATTGGGTATGCTTCTTTCTCTGAAATGGTAGTCTCTGATTTCAGTATATGCCACTCTTTCATAATTATTGGAAAGCTGTAGCAAAGGCAATAAGTAAAAGATTTTATTTTTGTGGGGGTGTTTTGTTTGGTGGGTTTTAATTTCAGTCTTCTTCTTTCCTCTCTCACATCTCTCCAGAAGTATTATGCATAACTTCGTGACTGGGTGGAAAAATTGTAGATAAAGGTATGTGAAATGCCAATTGTCATGTATATCTTATTCTACTCACTGAGTACAAGATGAAGCTCCACTTGAAAGTTTGGAAATTGGGTATTATCTCCACTATTCAGTATTGAACAATAACAGGTTTTTCATATCTTAAGATAAGCACAGAAAAAAACCAAACCTGAGAAGCTCTTTATCAGTGAAAAATACTCTAAGAACCATATATAACATTTGGATAAAAAGAGAGTGACTGCATTTTGACTAAAGTTAAAAAAAAAGAGCTGCTCACAAATCCCTTAAGAAAAGGAAAGTCAGATAAATATATTTTATTTTACCAACAAAAACAGTTTAATCATATATTCTGCCTAATGCTGTTTTACGATTGCAGTGACCAGTTTGCAAGGAGCAGACTCCTTTGATAAATAACTCTACAGATAAAATACTGTTTCTCTGTGTGGAGCTTCTTAGTCATATCCTGATGTGTCACTGATGGCTCAGAGAGATAAAAAGAAAAATAAGGGAAACATGGCTGATCAAACAGGTATCTGTTCACAGAAGTAATTCTACATATGCATATATGCAAACTTCTATGTACACAGACATTTACTCAAAGGTATATATACGCAGGCAGTTATTCTAAATCTGTGAGGGCAAGAATGTTTTCCAATACAACACAGAAAATACTGAAAAATCTGTTTACTTTTGAAACAACAGGAGAAGAAAAATTCAGCCTTCCCCACCTCACAAGGTATTCTAATTGCAACATGTAGTATTATGTAGGAATATACTGTGCAAAGTTAAATAAACACCAGACTAAGGAAATTTACCCAAGTGGGAAAAAATAGCGATTTGAAGACTTTGCATTATTTTAGCTGGTCAAAATGTGGTCAGTAGAAGCAGCAGACACAGCTCTGAAATGAGATAGCACCTGAAAGGACATTCATTCTGTATGAAGCATAGTATTCCTCTTTTTTAGTGAACTCAGTGATGTGCAATCCAGCTAGGCTTGAATTAGAAAAAGGGGTGGTATTAGAAAGAGAAACTGGGATGAGGAGTCAAAATCCTAGCTCCCTTCTAGCTTCTTATTCTGAGATTTCTGAGACTTCAGATGCACAGATGCACTTAGAGCTCCTCACTACTCTTGTGAAAGAGATACAAAGACTTGTGGTGAGTGGGAAGGCCAGTGATCCAAAACATGATTATTAATGTCAGCTCAGGAAAAAGAAACATTCTGTTGCTGATTCAGCAGGTTTATGTCTAATTTAAAGTATACAAGTAAACCATTAAAGTATACACATTGGCTTCTACATGACTAAAATTTTTGAAATCCAAAGTAACTTGCCAAACTGGAGCTTAAAGCCTTGATACTGGGTGGGTACATTAAATGTATCTATATATATATTTATATGTTTTTCTCTCCTGTGAAAACAAGTTTTTAAGAATGGATTGACATACCTTACTCTCTTAGGACTGTTTTGAATATAACTTATTTTTAAAAAGATTTCTCCAACCTACCCACCCGAGTGTTCTAGACTAGGCATCTCATTCTCACACTGTGCATCATGAAGCACAGGATACATCATCATAAATCAAAATTAGAGAGGCATGAATCATAGCAAATTGAAATTTTGGATGGCTCACTTTCCATGTATGTGATTTGCAAAATGGGGCTGAGAGCTCAAAAGATTGCTGTTTTCTTTGTCTTCTTTTGTGTCTAAAGATAGAAAAGGGTTAGTAAACACCGGGACTATTGTAATTCAATTGCTTTCAGTATTTACATAGGCACCTTCTTTCTGCTTTTAGTTAGTGCTCCAGATGTTCTGCTGGTGCTACTTCTCCCTCTAGACATTGCTTTTCTTTCTTTCCACCATGCAGCCCATTATTCTTCCTTTTTCATAAAGCTAACAGTGACAGCTCTAATGCTGCCTCCTGTAACCCCAATAGATTGCAAACATAAATTGGACATTTCTGGCTGAACCCACTTAGCTGTTTGGCTGCTTGCCTCCTGCTACTGCAAGCACATGTCCAGGATCTTCTTCAGTCCTGTTCACAGGTTCCCTACATTGCATGGCTGGTCCTTGAAGAAGTTAAGTTCCTAAATATAATCTTAATCCACAAGTATAATATCCTCCATTTTAAACCGCAACTAGAATCTCAAAATAGAAAAACAGGAAATAATGAAACCCTTACAAGTGTTGTTGAACTACAGATCTATTCTTGACTGAAAGTTCTGGCCTGGCTTTCTCTTCTGCAGGTCAACCCAACCATCCCCTGATGCAAACACAACAGTGCTAAAAGCACACTGGTGTGTCACCCAGCGATTCATCATCCTGCAAGTCAGAACTAGAATAATAATTTCTTAAACAGCAAAGTACCACCACAGGATATAAGAAAAGCTGACCTTTTAAAAATGCTTTTTCAAAGATTTACTAGTCAATACCCCCAGAGAAGTTGCTTAAATAAAACTGTAGATTTTAAGTCTATGCTAAATGCTTGCCCTAAAGCCTTATTCCAATTCCATTGATGCTGATAGAAGCAGAATCCACCGAGGCAGAAACAGAAGACTGGAGTAGTTAAACTTCAGCTGTGCTGAAATTCACAGCCTTTTGCAATCTCTTGCTACTGCAGAAAGAATGAGGCCAATCAAGTCCAGACTTTCCCTATTCCTCTTGCTGTCAAATTCTTCCTTACTCTACGCCCAAATATTTTCTGCTTGTTAGCATCTGCTGAGTGTCTTACAGTCCCTGTTTTGTAGACCTGGAGGTTATGAACCTAGAAGGTTTCACGAATAAAATGCATCAAAAGTATGAGAGTATCTGCCTTCATGCTTAGGACAATGGTTCAGTCTCCTAAAGGATACTTATAATCTTTGTGAGGGTCATAGCTGTCCTATGCCATTTCTTAATGCTTTCTACCTTGAGCTAGTACTTGATTTATGCAACAAAGCAGTACTCTTTATATTCTTTTTTTCTTTTTCATCTTGTCTAAAGATGTCCTCATTATCCATATAAATGCCTGTTTTTCTTTCTGAGCTCTATGTCTCAGTGAAATCTTATAGCGGTGAGTTTGACTAATTATGCATTGTATAAAAAAATCCGTCCTTTTATCAGTTTAAATTTATTTCCTTTCAGTTTCATCTACTGCCCCATTATTCTTGTCTCATGACAAAGGGCAAGTAAGTTTATCTTGTTTAAAAAAATCCCTTCATATCACTTTTCTTTGATGAGCACCATTACTATATCCCCATTACCTTATACAGCAAGGATCTCAATATATCTTGGTCTTTGGATGTTACTGGCTTTCATTTTGTTTTTTTTTTTTTTTTTTTTTTTTAATATCAGAACCCTAAAGGCTTTCTAGCAGATATGTAGGTCCTGATTAAATGGATTATCACTGTGTTTCTAATAACAATGTTCTGCAGATATTTAGAAGCAATCCAAAGGCCCCTAGATCAAGGGCTACCCACTGATCAGTGTTCAGCACTCTGCATATTAACTTGATTTCTGAAAGCCTTGCTCATTCAGTGTTGGCTTATGTTGCCAGTAATTTCTAATTATCTCATCTCCAAATTGTTCTTTCTTTATCTTTTTTTTTTTTTTTTTTCTAATTTAAAATTTTACTCTCTTCTTATATGGAAGCTTTTGTGTGGTTCATTTGCTTGACTATTCTTTTGCTCTTTGCTTAAGTGCTCTGCAAGCACAGAGAAACCCTACACTGGATTTCCAGAGGACAGACTTTGGCCTATTTAGGAGACTTATTCAGAGAGTTCCTTGGGAAGCAGCCCTTAAAAACAAAGGAGTCCAGGAAATGTGGGCATGGTTCAAAACAGAGATTTTGAGAGCACAGGAGCAGATTGTTCCTGTGTGCTGAAACATGAATCAACAAATCCAGCCTGGATGGGCAACAAGGTTTTGAAGGAACTTAGGAATAAAAAGAGGATGTATCATCTTTGGAAGGAGGGTCAGGTTTCTCAGGAATTATTTAAGGGGGCTGCAAGGGCATGTAGGAAAAAAATTAGGGAGGCCATAGCTTAGTTCAAACTTAATTTGGAAACTTTGTAAAGGATAATAAAAAATGTTTTTACAAATATTTTAATGGCAAAAGAAAGGGTAAGATCAATCTTTGCTCTCTATTGGATGAGGGAGGGAAATTAGTAACTGCAGATGGGGAGAAGGCAAAAGTGCTTAACGCCTTCTTTGCCTCAGTCTTTATTGGGAAGATGGCATGTCCTCAGGAAAACTGTCCTCCTGGGATGGTAGATGGTGTCAGGGAGGAAAATAGTCCCTGTTATCCAGGAGGAGGCAGTCAGAGAACTGCTGAGTGCCTTGGATGTTCATAAATCCATGGGACCAGATGGGATCCATCCCAGGGTCATAAGAGAGCTGGCAGATGAGCTTGCAAAGCCACTCTCCATCATTTACCAGCAGTCCTGTCTCACTGGGGAGGTTCCAGATGACTGGAAGCTGGCCAATGTGACACCCATTCGCAAAAAGGATGGGAAGGAGGATCCTGGTAATTACAGGCCTGTTAGCCTGACCTCAGTACCTGGTAAGATTATGGAACAGTTTTTACTGAGTGCCATCACACAGCACTTAGAGGATGGCCAGGGCATCAGACCCAGCCAGCATGGGTTTAGGAGGGGTAGGTCATGTTTGACCAACCTGGTCTCTTTTTATGACCAAGTGACCCACCTGGTAGATGTGGGAAGGGCTGTGGATGTTGTGTACCTAGACTTGAGCAAGGCCTTTGACACTGTCTCCCACAGCATACTCCTGGAAAATCTGGCAGCCCATGGATTGGACAGGAACACTCTGTGCTGGGTTAGGAACTGGCTGGATGGCTGGGCCCAAAGGGTGGTGAATGGTGCTGCATCCAGCTGGGGATCAGGCACCAGTGGTTTTCCCTTGGGGTCGGTGCTAGGGCCAGTCCTGTTCATATTTTCATTGATGACATAGATAAGGGTACTGAGTCTTTCATTAGTAAATTTGCAGATGACACTAAGCTGGGAGCATGTGTTGATCTGCTGGAAGGTGGGAGGGCTCTGCAGAGAGACCTGCAATGGTTGGATGGATGGGCAGAGTCCAGTAAGATGAAGTTTAATAGGTCCAAATGTCAAGTCCTGCAGTTTGGCCACAATAACCCCCTGCAGTGTTACAGGCTGGGGACAGTGTGGCTGGACAGTGCCCAGGCAGAAAGGGACCTGGGGGTGCTGGTACAGCCGGCTGAACATGAGCCAGCAGTGTGCCCTGGTGGCCAAGAAGGCCAATGGCCCCTGGCCTGTAACAGGAATGGTGTGGCCAGCAGGAGCAGGGAGGTCATTCTTCCCCTGTACTCAGCACTGGTGAGGTCACACCTTGAGTGCTGTGTCCAGTTCTGGGCCCTTGGTTTAGGAAGGGTTTTGAGATGCCTGAATGTGTCCAGACAAGACAATGAGGCTGGTGAGGGGCTTGGAACACAAACCCTGTGAGGAATGGCTGAGGGAGCTCAGGTTGTTCAGCCTGGAGAAAAGGAAACTCAAGGGTGATGTTACCACTCTCTACAACTCCCTGAAAGGTTGTTGTGGTCGGGGGGGTTGGTCTCTTTCTCCAGGCAGCAACTGACAGAATCAGAGTACACAGCCTTAAGCTGCACCAGGGGAGATACAGGTTGGGAAAACATTTTTATGGAAAGAGTGATAAAGTACTAGAATGGTCTGCCCAGGGAGGTGGTGGAGTCACCATCCTAGATGTGTTTAAAAAAAGACTGCATGTGACACTTGGTGCCATGGTCTAGTTGAGGTGTTAGAGCATGGCATGGGTTGGACTCAGGGATCTTGAAGGTCTCTTCCAACATAGTAATTATGTGATTTTGTGATCCTTAGGGTTAATATATCCTTATTGTGCTATGTTTTCATTTTTTCTGTGAAAAGATTACCAGCCTGATTATGCAAAAGCATAAACATGATGTGCACTCATTAAAGGCCTCTCCTTTTCAACAGAAACTTGAAGCTGGTATACAAGCATCCACAATAGCTAACTGTAAGCTGACAGGAGAACCATAACAGTCTGCTTTCGTTGGGCTGTAGTTTGAGCAGAGCTCAGTTAAATATGCACGGGAGAGTCTGGTTTAAAGTCATTCTATCTACTTCTCACCTCTTGGTCTCAACTGCTACATAGTGTAGTTACATTTCCAGGTATCTAATTTCTAGCAGTGGTCAGAAAGGCTGTATGGAAATAATTACCCTCAAGGACAAAAGGGTTTTCTGGATTTTGTCACCACAAAAGGAATGTGGAGGGCAGACTGGCCTAGTGACCTGTCTATGCAATGGACAGTCAAGCTCTGGGAAGGATTCTAGTAGAGGAAAGAAGAAAGTAAAGTTTAAAACCTTTGACCACTAAATTGCATTTAGTGTAATAAAAAAAAACAATTCTTTAAAATCCGAAGTTTCAGCGTTGACCAATTTTTTATGACTATTACATGGTTTTGTCTCCATATTTTTTCCACATTGTAAGATCAGCTTTTGACTGTATTAAACAATATTCTCATGACAGAGAATACTGAAGGAGAAAACTGGTAGCATCTTACTGTTGCAGGGCATATAATTTCCTCCTGGTATTGGACTTGTGCCTTCTCACCCAGAGCTGTTCATCTGACCACACGACTGTGGTGGAGGTGAAGGAAGCACAGAAAAGAGCGTGATAAAAAAATCAAATCCTCGCTCTATTGAAACCATCTTGCTGGAGTTTAATTAGAGGATTTCAGGAAGCCCCAGACTAGTAAATGGAAATCTTTGTGATTTGCCTTGGTAATTACTGGAATGAAATTTCAGGAGCTGAGATAATTCCCAAGGGAAAGTGCATCTGTGCACTTCAAATTAGCTGCTTATATGCTCGCTTAGATTCTTTACATGCATTCCAAACCATGCTGGCATATTTAAAAGGTATGCTCATGTTAGCAGATTTAGAAGGAGGGAATCTTTGGCAGATTACCTTGGCAGAAATCTCCTCTCACTTTCTTGTGGAGTGTTTCTCTCCTCCTAGAAAAGATATCCCAAGGGAATTCAGCTCTTTCTCCAGAGATATCTGCCCAAATTCCGGTAAATAAAAATCAGGAGAATAAAAGCATTTTGTTCAAGATCCTCAGCCTCTCCTGGAGCAATACACACCTGGCAGTCCTGGCTCTGTTCCCAGGCTGATGTAATTTCAACCCCACATATGAGTAGCAGGCTGCCACAGTTTAAGGTTTAGTGTCCTGTGACCTCACAGGACTAACAAATGAAGTAAATATTATCAGAAAAGGGGGAGGCTTTGGTTTCTTAAGGCACATGCATTACGCTTCCAGGCCTAACCATGTTCAGGTATCAGATTATGAAGATATAGATTATCTTTTCAATTGTTTTAATTGAAAGGCTTTACAGCCTCCTTGGTGCTTACAAAGATAAGACTTGCCAGCTAGGGGTTTTTAAAAGTGTTCCTTTAGGCTTGGTGCTTTTTTGTTTAAAAATCTTTCACTATTCTTTTACTTATTTGTGAAGTTACTATAAGCTTCTAATTCCTTACCATTTATCCCTGCTCTTTGCCAGTATGAAGCTCTGAAAAAACAGCATAATTTGCCTGCGGGAAAAGTTACACATATTTTAAACACACTTCTTCAAACCACTTTAGAGTTGCTGTTGTGTTTCTATGTGAAGCTACTAGCAGTTAGCAAGAATTGACAAAAGCAAACATTCAGTTGCCCAGGTACAAAGGTATCTAGAGCTGCTTGATGTACCTCAGATAATGTTTCTGGCTCCCAGCAGCCCCTCCAGAAGGGCATGAGTCTCTTGCACTTCACTGCTGTGTATCTGCCAAGCCTCCATAGCTGCCTTGGCTTTACTATACCATTTCACTGGTGTTGAATGCTTATTCTGAGTTGACTGAATCCCTGGAAGCTGGCTTCTGAACTCCTTCTGTGGCTTTTTTCTTATATTGTGTGTGCTGGTTTTGCATTGGGGGGGTGGGGGTCACCGGAGAAGAGCCTGAGAGGAGGGCTGTTCCCTCGCTGGGAGCTTCCTCTGTGGCCTGTGGGGACCAATCAAAGAGCTGATTTGGGGGTTGACAGCCGGGTAACCAAATAAAAAGTTACTTCACTTTCATGAATCACACTGGTAAAGTTAATCTGTTCTCTTTTCACTTCGGTCAGGAAGGCAGGTAACAATCGGCCTGGCCCCGGCCCAGCCCCACCTTCCCCACAATGTGGCCTGGCTGGGCGGGGGTGGAGGAGCCCACCAAGGCCCCCGTCCCCCTGTTTTTGGCTGGAGGGCCCTGGTGGCTGGGGTGGAGGCCTGTGCTGGGGTCCTGGTCCCCCCCCCAGTGTGGCCATGACTCAGACAGGGCTTCTGCCGCCGTTTTGGAAGCAGCCAGGAGAGGGAGAGGCCCCCAGCTGACCGCGCGGCGTGGGGAGGTGCAGCTGAGCTTTGCGGTTTCGTCCGGCCTCCTCCACACAACCTGTCCGGCCTGAGAAGCCCTGGCATGTTTTTCCAGCATGGCCTGGCCCAGCTCCTTCACCTTCTGGGTGCAAGTTTAACCCTTCTAATGCCTGAATAAGACCGCAGATCTCCTGAGCTCCCCTGAATGAGAGGAATAAAGCAAGGAGTATACTGAAGTCAGTAAAATGAACGCTAAGTTTCCAGATGGTAAGAGATTGAAGAGATGCCACTGATAAGTGGCTGAAAAACCTTTTTTTTTTTATGAGCTATGGGGGGACTGGACTACACTGAAATTCCTTTAAACTGTGAAAAACTACTTGGGGGGGTTAAAGTGCTTGAAGAAAAAGATCTTTTGCCCTGAGGGAATGGGGCTCTCTGTTTTAGAGACTGGAAAGATGGACAGAGATATTTAATAGAAAAGAGATTAAGAGAATTTTGTCTTTGAACAGCTTGCCCTTAAAAGTAATACCCCATGTGTGTGGCATAACCCATAACACAGCTCTGAAAAGACTGTGAAGATGAGAGGAAGTTCACGATTTGCAGATGTTTCCCAGGCGGATGCGAATTGTGAAAGTGAAGACACCCCCTATGTCTAAACCAAAAAAAAAAGAACTTTTCTCTATAGAGTGAACTGAAATTATTATTTAAGTGGAAAACTGACTGAAGTGTTTTCTGTATGTTGTTGTTGAGAAATGTAGAAGGTGAAGGTGGGGGGAGGAGGGAATGATCTGGAAATCTTACTCTGAATTTCTTTTTTTTTCTGTGTTATTAATAAATTTTTTCTTGCACCCTTTTAAGTTTTAAGCCTGCCTTGTCTTTGCTTCTAAATCCTATCTCTAAAAGCAATTAAATATATTAAAATTGGCAAACCAAAATCAAACCTCAACACTGTGCTTTCTGAAATCTCCACCAAAATCTATGTATCCCATGCCCTTTGTGTTCCATATAGGCACAACTAAATATTGCTATGTTCCATAACCCGCGTGAAGTGTAGGGAACATGAGCATTACTGGCTGGACTCCTACTATGGCTCAGTCTCAGTCTTGAATTAATAAATAAAAAATCCCATGGAAATTAGCTCATTTATTTGCAGTCAGGATGATGCTAGCACTTGTCATAATCATGTATTCTACATTTATTTCTGTCTCTCAGGGTTTTTTTCCCAACTATTTGTATTTTTTCTCGTGTTATTTATCTTCCTATGGTGCAGCCCAGCTTGCCCATTACTGTGGCCAAAGCTGAAACTGTAGTATTCAAATAAATCAATTGCCTCATCTTTTCTTCCATTAAAAAAAAAAAAAAAAAAACCTAACCAAACCAAACCAAACAACAAAATAGGTATGCTAATCTTTTTTTCTCTTTAAGGAGGGAGAGATAGTCTCTCTTACTTTATGGAAGTGAAGTAGAATTTTTTTTTTAATCTCTCCTCCAAAATTCCAATAATAAAAACTTAGATTTTGATGACATTTACACTAAGTATAATTGATTTAGGGATAGTCCCAACAAATCTGAAGAAGCCCATGCAGGCTGAGTTTTGGCTAAAATATGCAGTAAAATTGTATCATTGTAGTTCAAAAGGCTGCTTCATGATCATTACCCAGCCATTTTATGCAGGATGAAAATCTGAGTAGAATCTTGTCCCAGTTCCTAGAGAGCCAATGATAAGTTTGGGGTCAGGGATAAAATTGCTATAGTGAAATTTGCTCTTGCTGACTGAGATACAAGAAGTGTATTGTTAAAAAATATTTTTTTCTTACAAAGCATGTTTCCTTTAGGCTTCTTCAGTTTCCAGAAGCATAAGCTGTGTTTGCCTGTGTCTAAGACTCAGGGGTGCCCTGTTTTTCATTTCACAGATCAGCTTATAAACATTCAATTCCTATGCCATTTTTTTGTCTCCTGAGCAGCCACAGCAGAAGCACATTGGTAGGAGGCAATGCATCAAGGCTATGAAAACCAGGCACATGTCAGCTAAGATGCTGCCGTAAGGGAAAGGTTCATCTGAACAAAAGAAGGCACACAAACTTCATTGTGTTCAACAATAATCCTTCTCTTTAGCCTTGAACACACAGTTTACTATTCCTTCTTCACTTTTCCCATCTCTGAAAAGTTCCTGTTTGAGAAGCATTTGGAAGTTAAAAGGGGTAATAGAAAAATTCTGAATTACTATCATCAGTCTTCTCCTGTACCTAAACTAGTATAACAGAACTTTCTAAAGAATTTATTTTTATCTAAAACTGGTAACCTCAAATGGACTCTGCTTTCCATTAGGCAATGAAAACACCTGAAGTAAAATGAGAGAGAAAGGTGAGAAATTAAATTGGGGGAAAAAAAGGAAATAAAGGCAATAACTCTTAGCATAAAGAGGACAAGTGGAGAAAAAGACAAAGCCAAAAACAACCAACAAAAAAAACCACCCCACAAACAAGGACAACAACAAAGCAGGGAACATATTTAAAGGCAAATTAGAAGGTTTGCGCACTAATCAGTTAATGCTGAGTATAAATGCAAGACTCTGCGGACTATTTTATGAAGGACAAAATTACAGAATATTGTAATTGCGTTTTCATTGTTTGACCTAATTACTGTTTTGAAAATGGCTTCCTTATCACTGAAAGCTAAAGGAATGTGAACATGCTGGTAGACCTTTGTTCTTTTATTGAAAGATTTATGTTGCTAACCTTCAAACACGGTGATATACAGGTTCGGATCTTTACTATCGAATTCCAGGTTCCCTGAACTCTAAAAGTTGGAATGCAGGTAAAACAGCAAATAAAACTCACTTATCAGATTTCTCAGCATGAGGAGAACTTAAATAAAAGTCATCAGAAGTGAATATCAAATGGCTGTGACCTATAACAATCCCTGACAGCTAAGAATGGGCTTGATCTGTGTGTTCTTTGTCTGACATGTAGAAGCTGCTACCCAGGCAGACAAAAGAACAATGGCTTATAAAGAAAATATTCCAGAGAGATTATATTTCAGATATGAAAGACAAGATAATTTATGACGAGCATTTTAGACATTAGAGACACTGTTTTTCTAGGTAGGTTAAAATGCAACATTCTATTTAACAGACAAAAGCCACAGAGAACTGATGCATTTGGGAAACTCCAGCCCTTGTAAATTCGTATTAGAGCAGACTGAGAAAGCAAATGAAGCCAAGCTATCAGCAGTCTTAAAACCAAACGTGCAAGCAAAGCAGTAAGTTCAAGTAAAGGTCAGATTTTATGGCAAAAATCAAGGATTAAATCATGGGAGCTGTCATCATTCATGGTATCATATATTTCCTTTTTAATACAAAGCATGGTCACGGGCTGTGTTTCTGTGGTAACAGGAAAGGTTGACATCAGAATTATGATGTAAATGAATGGATCCTCACATACCTTCTGATTCACAATCACTGATGGATGCACATAAGGAACTTAGATGTAACTTCTCTAAGAAATCATTAAAAAGAACAAAGAGGAATGGGTCTGTGCACTGACAGAGGGCTCTGCACATTTTTTGACAAGATAGCAATAATGAGCGTGAAGCAAGCTGTTTTATAGCATGGTTTCTTTTTTCACTTCTCTAATCCCATCTTCTCCCTCTCCTTACTGTTCTGCTATCTTTTAAATATTGTATTACTAGGCCTAAAATATTATAAACGAAGCTGAATAAGACTAATTGACAAAAGGAATGAAATATATTGATTCCAGGTAAATGTGTCTCCTTTAAATGCAAGCTTCTTCAAAGACTTGTGTATTGATAACTGCATTGAATGCAAAGCACATTGCTACACGAGTGAGGACAAAATGTCCTTGAAAGCATGATAAAGCTGGAAATGGCCAAAGGACCAACACAAAGATGATGCTGGTTCTCACTTGGAAAACTGGTCTTTATATGCTTGAATGAACTTTCATTTGTTTGCATGTCCTCTTTCAAGCCAAAAAGTAACCCTGAATGAATGACATTGTGAGGTTCTGTATTTGTTCTGTCTCAGTGACTTCTGGATCAAATGCGCATGATTTACAAGTCCAAAGATTATTTTCTGGCTGCCAGAGCTGTAAATTCAATCTGGGATCAGAAAATTAAGCATTGTTCTTTCTGGGCCCAAGTGAAAAGTTCACAACAAAATGCCAAACACATCGAAAGCACAGGTCACTGCATTTTTAGTTGATCTTGCTCCTATGGTCTTGTTTTCATTTAGAACTGCAAACTTATTATTTTCTTCCATGTCAAGACTCGACAGTGGCACAACACCTAAAGTGGAAAAAAAAAAAGTAGGTGAATAATTCTGAAAGCTGCTATTTTGAAATCCAAGATAGATAAAAATCTGCCCTTGTGTTTTTACTGAGGATCTAATGAAAACTAGTCTTTTCAAAAAATCTGAACCCTTCAAACAAACAAAAACACCAAACCAAAATACAAGAAAGCCATACAAATAACATTTCATAATCTTGTGTTAAAACCTTTCAATTTTAAGATTTTTTTTTTTCTATTTGCATTTTTTCATTATTTATAAAAAGGTCATTCCCCCATTGTTCTGACAAAGATTCTCCTATTGAAGTTTTAACAAAATTTTGATGGGTTCATGTTATGTCATAGGATTAACCTTTATCATTATTCTGACTGTACTAAATCTTTACATATAGCATCTGTTTTAGCAAGACTGAAAAAAACCCAAAAATTCTGGCAAATACCCCAGTGAAAAAATGGGATATTTTCATTTGCTGTCTCTACACATTCACATGATTCCTTCTAACAATGTAGTGTGAAATGTCAGACTTGCAGCTATGGCTGCAAGAGGCCCAGTCCAGAAGTTTCTTCTACTAAGGCAGCCTTTTCAACCCAGTGAAGCCTTGTAGAGTTACAACAATTAGTCTATTCAGAAATTGTTGGGAAGTTTATGTCCATAATTTAAATAAGTGTGTCATAGGCCAGGACTTCAAGTACATATAGAAATAAATGTCAATATGGTGAATAAGCATGCACTGGTTTTACTTTTAATCCTTTATACAAAGATATGAATATTTTAATTTTTAAACTCAATAGATTTTTTTAATAAGACTTTTAATATGTGATTTCATGTGAAGTTTTAGATTAATTAGCTTTTGTCTTGTTTATGTGTTGTTGTTTTCTTTCCTTGACTAGTCCAAGAAGCCAAAATTCAATCTTCTATACTAATGGTCAGGCAAATTATTTTATACTTACACATGAAATAAGCCATTTCAGCTTTGTTTATATGCACCAGAGTGAACAAATGAAGAGAAGCAAAAACACATTGCTTAGGTGAACAATTACCACGATGCAACAGAAGTGTCCAGTATTTGCAATATAAACATATAGACTATAAGGACATTGTAGAATAAATGATAGCAATAATCTGTTGTCCAGAAAAGTTGTGGAGGCCTCATCCATGGAAGTGTTCAAGGTCAGATTGGATGGGGTCTAAGCAACCTGATGGAGTAAATGACATTCCTGCCATGGCAGGGTGTTAGAACTGGATGACCTTTAAGGTCCCTTCCATCCCAAATCATTCTATGATTCTATGATTCCCACCATTTGAATGTTTTCCAGAAGGAATAAATGTCCACATAGCTCATGGATGTGTGACACCTGAAGTCCTTAGAAAAGCTGGCACAAATATTTTTCTCTTTTGGGAGAGACATTTACACTTTCTACATTATTACTTTTCTTAAGTAATATCAAGTGACACCAACAACAATGGCAGCTAGCAGCAGGTTGGACAAAAGAGAAATTGCACCGTGGTCACAGTGCCTCAGGACAGTTCAGAGACAATAGGGGTGTTCCACAGCAGCAACTTGGCCAATAAACTCACCATGCACTATTTTATACCTAACATTCAGTGTGAGACTAGAAGAGCAGGGAACATCTCTCCACATAGACTTTGAGACTGAATTCTACTATCAGCAGCATTCAAGCTTATAAAGATGGTCCTCAAAGCTGCACTTAACCTAACTTCTTGCTTCCCTCTATCAGACATCTTTAAGAGGGCAGTCAAAAATATCTTCTCCCTGCACTTAGACTCATTTTATCTCAGTTATGTTGCATATAGAGATGTGATGAAAAATCACCATCTATTTATATGCAAGATGAAGAAACATGCTTTGACCATGTACTCTAAAAACATCAGATGCCATCTGCAATTGAACTTATGTAAGTCACTTCTGCTAAGGAACAACTAAGAAGCATTTCTAGGAGTTTTTCTGGTGACATTTTACTATGGCAAGATGTGAAGTTTCTGAGTCATTTATTTTAAATCTGTTCTATTATTTAGGTGAAAAATAGAGAAGATATGTATTTGCATTCATTTATTACAACTGTGTCTGTGTATTTATAATAGACTGATTAAAATTAAAAAAAAAAACCAACAAAAAACCAGCAAGCTTAAGTGTTGCTTGATTTTATCAATTAAGCATAATTCAAAGTTATCAGCCCCTACTGCACAAAGCAAGAATCAATTAAATCCTGGAGTTTTTTGTTTTTTATTTTGGTGGGGGGTTTTTTGTTTGTTTTGGTTTGGTTTTTTTTTTTTTGTTTTTTTTTTTTTTTTTTTTTTTTTTTTTTTTGTTTGTTTGTTTGTTTGTTTTGTTTGTTTGTTTGTTTTGTTTTGTTTTGTTTTTTAATGGAGATGGATGGAACGATAATCTCACCACAGGATTTGATTTTCAAGCAAATTCCAGTTTTACAGGAGTCAACTTCGTGATCCTCCAAGCATGCCCTAAAGGCAAACACATCCGTGCTGTTTTAGGGGAGGAAGAGAGAAGGAATTTAAAAACTAAAAGTCCAGCAAGGAAAAAACCTATTAAAGTTCCCTCCCTTGAACTGAAAAAGCTTCCATTTATATGTCTGTACTATTTCAGCATAGGTTGATATTACTTTTATTGTCACTGTGAAGGAGTGTCTTCTTCCAGGGTGGTGTTACCCAAATTGGATCCTTCATAGTCCTAAGATATTAGAAAACACTGAAATTACAAGGAAAAATAACCCTTGAATGTGCATGTATTTTAAATGACCAAGAAAAAAATAAAAGATGGAAATTAATAAAAGTATAAAAAAAAGTTGTAAATAAAGCTTTTAAATAAATTTCATTTCCAGGAGTTTTTAAAAATGTTGAAAATCTTTTTGCATTAGTAGAGGCTAGGAATCATTGTATTAAGCACAAATCATTTCTCAAGAAGAAAGGGCTCAAGAATTTAAATTGCACATACTACAACCAAGACTTGGAAACTGTGAGTGACACTGGCATTTTACCAGTGGAACAACTTAATTACCTGGTTTTCACACTGATTATCAAAGGTTTATTATTTTTATGATGTGCTGTTTTCTGAAGTAGGACACCATGTGGCTGTCAAAATCTTAAAGTGACAAAGTGGCCTTCAGAAATAAAATTATAATCTATTCGCCACATGAAAATAAGAGGTGGTAATCCTGGCTTCTGCTGAAAGCTGTTAATACAAAAAAAAAAAAAAAGAAAAATAACAAGAGCTAGAGCCCTGGATATCCAAGAAAGTATTGAATATCACACAGAGGCAGGCATGCCAGATCTCCTCTACTCAAGACCATATAATTTGTTTTATCCAGAGTCATCTGAGCTGGATGTTTTGCTATAAATTTGGCCAAACACGGGGCAGGGGGGAAGGCTCAAACATTGATTTGGAAGAATTTGACACATGATGTTGGAAGGTTTATCTTCACAGGGGAAAAACACACTGTAGCTTTACCTTCTTCCTGCATGCAATCCTGGCTTTCTTCACTTTTGAAGAACAAGGAAAGCATCATGAAGATTATTATAACCTTTCAAGAATTATATTTTAAAAAGAGCAAAAAGCTCAACACTATAATTTGAGGTTTTCATGTACTAGGTCAGTAAAACTGTATCAGATCTGTTCTGTTGATTTCCTATAGGAAAAACTTTCTAGAGGTACCAAGAAAAATATCTTCAACCTTCAAAAAGAAAACCATTTATGGAAATATTTCTCATCATTGATCACCAGAAAGCAAAAATTTTCATGACAGGTATCAGAGTTCCAAAAATGAGGTTTCTGAAATTCTTCTAATAAAATCTCCAAAAATGTTTCTGTGAATCTACAGAATGTTCTGTGTGCTTTAAATAAAATTATGTTAATGAAAAGAAGAAAAAGGCAGAGACATTAACTTGGTTAATGCACAGTTTGAAAGCTAAGGAGATAAAGATAATGCTTGTCACTCTCTTTCAAAATTCCAATTTGTAAAAACTTTAAAGTACTTTACAATGCCCAGAAAAAGAACTTACAACCAAATTTTGATATGAAGGCAATTAAAATATTTAGAGTCAGAAAATGTAATCAAATACTGATATTCTCAGACTCACTGAGAGTATCCTCAGTCAAGCTTGAAGAGGGCATTCCCTGGGGTGATCCCAGAATTCAAGACAATATACCCTATATGTATACTATATACCAAGAATGAAAATCTCTGAGAGTTTCTTCTGAGGTGTGAAAACTACAAGAAGAGAAATCTGTGTGGAGACGAACCTTAGAAGCTCCTAAGTTACAAACACAAAATCTATTCTCAGTATGGTGCACACTTTCTTTTCCAGGTAGGATTAAAAAAATATCTCCTTAGAAAAGAAGACCTTGGTTTATTTTGATGGGTATTTACTAGAACTTGTTTGATATACTTCTTTCCTTCAATACTTTTTTTTTTTTTTTCCCCCCGAAAAAAGAAAAAAAAACATCTCATGGAAAATTATATACCAAATCTAGTTCTTAAATTCTGTACTTTTTAAAATGTTACCCAGATTGACAAGGAGGTCAGCTATGTGCTCAGTGTTGCAACAAAGATTACAGAAAGTGCACTAAAAGTGCTTTGACTGTCAATGTCTTGATGGCTTCAGAACACATTATGGTCCCTAAGAGTTTCTGCTATCACTGAACACAGTATTTCACCACACACTTTTCCTCACCTGAGTGTGTCATGGATTCAGAACACTGTTCAGGTGTAAAGTTCATCCAAGATCTCAGACAGAATGCAATCTTTAAAAATAATTTAAATATATATTTTTATTTATCCCCAAAGACCTTATTCTGCTTTTGCAGAGGCAGATTGCTCAACCTGAATCCAATCAATTTTTCCACAATGCAGCTGACAATTTTCCCCAATCAAGAAGCACTCCTATCAGTTCAGTGAACAGATTCATTCAGGGTTAACCAAACAACAGGGCACCCAAACATTGTTCTGATTGAGATTTTATGGATGTTCTGACAGAGCCAAATGTATGCCAAGTCTTGAAAAAAAAATCTTTACAACTCCAGATTTGTGTCTTTACCATATTAAAAAAAGAAAATGTAAATCACTGCTATGTCAATATTTTAAGGAAAGAAGGCACAGATCATTGCTAATTATAGCAAAGAGACTGTTTTAAAGTCTACCAGGCAATGGTCAAAATGAGCTGCCAGAGGAAAGAAAGACGTAGAAAAGAAAGAAACACAGAATAAATTATTTGTAGAAGTCAGAAACAACTATATAGAAACATACGCTATAAGAGAAACCAAAATCATGGCCCTATCTGCAAAACATAAGCCTCCTTGCCCTGGGTTTTGTTTTTTTTTTTTTTTTCAAATTCTCTGTTATGAGAGCCTTATGCTCTGTCTGGTCAAGCAGCACTATCTCCTAAGTTAAACTGATTGTGCTGATTGAATGCTGTTCTTGTCCATCAACATCTGAAGTTTTACTTTATATTTAAAAGTGACACTATTTGCTCTTTATGTTATACTTCTTTAATACTACTGATCCTGCTTCCTAATCAAAGTCTGCAAATGTTTGAAGGAACATTCAAATCTCAATTTCAAAAGCAGATATTTTCAAAATTTTGCTTTTTTTGTGTGGCCAGCATGTTATAATATTTTTTTTTAAATGGGTGTCATGGAAAAGGTAATTTACCATGTAATGGTGGAGTAAAAAAAGGAGGCAGCATATCAGAGGTTAAAGTAATTGATTCAATATTAAAATAATTAATCACAATTAACCTCAGAGGATCATCTTGCATTTTTTACCCATCAGTTTTTCATATAAGAAAAGTGGCAATGTAAGTTCAATAAAATAACTTAAACTTCTGATAAGTTGAGTGGCTGGGTTGGGGGTAATAAAAATAAATGATAATAAGTAAAAATAAAACTATGGAAAACTTAATTTCAGTTTGTTCAAAACATTTTCTTTTCAGAATTACTCACTGCCTTCTAATATAGATAAAACAGTTATTTACATCTCCTTTCTTGGGGAATAAGCTCTTAATTTTATAATTTTGTGGGATTTTGTGCTGCCTTTTAAATTTGAATATTTTTTCTATTTTAAACAATTTTGTTCAAAAGTGAAACACTGCAGATGAAGTTTTATGTGGGTCTAAATCAAAGTTACAGAATTCAGTTTTGATGAAAACTTTGTCAAAGTCTCTGCAGAAATCCAATGATTGCTCTTCCAAAATGACAAGTAAGTGTGAATAGATAGATAGGTAGGTAGGTAGATAGATAGATTAGATAGATAGATAGATGTCTGTTTAAATATTTATTTATTTATTTATTTATTTATTTATTTATTTATTTTTACTTATTTATTTATATTTGTATAGGTACAAAACAACTAATTACTTGGACATACAAAGGAATTATTTTTGTTACAAATTAATGGAAAAATATCAATGTGACCTGCAAATATACAGTTCAACATAACTGTTTTTAACCTAAAACCTTATAATTATAAATTATTTTCCAAAACAAGTGGACAATTAATTCAGTCTATTATTTTTCCTATCCTGTACTTTTTTGCTGTACTCCAGTTTTGACAATCTATATTTATTATAGACATTTGAAAAACCTTTGCTTGTGTTTTCAATCAATTCTTGTCCTTAGCAAATATTTCCTGTGGTTATTTTAATATTATATTTGTTCATGTGCTTTTCAAATCAGTAATATCAGGACAATCAATCTTTCTCTGGAAATTTTCCTGTGTGCATAAAAAAGTGTATTTAGTGTGTTTATGATTGATTATTGATGACTAATAAAAACAGTAAACTTTCCAAAACTCAGAAAAATAATGTTATAGTAAATATTATCTGCATAATGTAAATGCTAATAGCTAGTAATTTCAACCATTTTCAAGGAGTCTTCCTAACCCACTGTCACCAGCAGTAGAAAAGTAGAAACCGTGAATCTCAAAATCATGTCAAAAGTAATGCTTTTCTTGTAATCATCTTCCTTAATCTCCTTACCATACTTTTTTTTTTTTTTTTTTTTTTTTTTTTTTTAAATAATGCTTCAGATATTCCTAGCAGATACTACAAGCAATTCACTGGAAATCTAACCCCTTTTCCCATGATAATTTTATCTTACTGATCAGTCAACACCACACTGAGCATATTTTACAGAATAAACATTTCTCAAAATTATTAACTTGTTATTGGTATGCAACCTCACCTGATTTTTCAGCTAATTTCACTTTATGATTGTGAGCTGATCAGGGAGAGAATAGGTAATAATTTCCAAACAAATTGGTAACTAAAGCTGTTTAGAACTGACTCAGGTTTTGAGTTAGTCCCTGGTGTGCACAGCATCAGCAGTCCTGCGTGGCTGCTTCATCTTAAGTCAATCATTTTTGCATTCAATGGAAAACACTTGAAATTGACTGCTGCTTTATAAATTATTCCATATTTCAAGATAAGATGTCATAATGCTTTTTTAAGCTCAGAGAGCATGTGGCCACATACCATATAACATCAATTAGCATACTACCAGATAACATGAGGTGATATGCAAATAGGAGAAGAATGCAGTATTGGCATGGCCCAGCACAGCAAACTCTGACATCTGTTTGGCAATATTTTGCACGTGTAAATTCTGCAGCTCTGTCTGTCTCTGTTTAATGAACTTGTCTGGAAATTCAGAGCACCTAACTGAGAGATTATCTAAAGTAACAGCACAGCAGCCGTCTGTTTTAATTTAGGCTGTCTGCAAGCTACTGCTATGAAAATTAACAACTCTTAAGTGTGCTAAATAATCCCTGGCCTTCATAATAATTGAGCAGGCTGAAAGAAGTCATACAATTTGTATTATCTTGTTGTCAAACACCAGCTGACTTTTTTTCCCCTTTGTATATTGATTTGGAGAATTAAACTGTCTCTAGTTAGATATGTCAGCCTGGAAGGATTTTAAGGACAGCCAGCAAAATCCTCAGGCTACCAATTTTATGGTAGCAATGTCAAATGGGATTTAATTTCAAACTCTATGTTTGTACCTCCTGAGCAATTTCAAGAGAGGGCAATTGGGGAACAAATTAATTACATCTCTGCCTATTTATAAGGCTTTGGGCCAAAAAAGAACTGAGACAGGGTCACTTGTATGAAGTTGATAAAAATGTTTCGCAGCCCCAAAATGTATGGTCTTTATGTTTTCCCATAAATTATGCCTAATAATGCTTTCTCCAATCAATTAGTTGCCCTGCACTGACTTATTAATACAGCCATTTTATGTGCTGAAGTCAGACAAAGAGTGCCTTTGTGGCAGCAGCATATTTGCTCAGCACTTATTTGGTGATGTGTCACCACCTGACACTGGTGGCACTCACCCTCAGAACAGATGGGGTAGCAGAACAAGAGGAGATGACTCATGGCACTGGAGGTATCACAGAACCTTTTTAACATCAGGGATGCTGTTGCAACAGTGCCAAGAAGCCCTGGCTGAGGCCAGTATCTGTTGCCAGGCAGAGATACACATGAGCCTAACACGTTGTTCTAAAAGTATTTCTCTATCCTGGAAAAAAATTCTGAAGCGATGAACCTCTGCAAGGAATGAGGTGGATGGTGCTCTACTCTTGCCCAGCTCCTCCAAGCTCAAGGAAATATAAACCACTTCAGGCATACATTATCTCATTTTTCTGCAACAGCTTCTGATTGATGGCCAGTCTTGTTTTGTGGTGACTTTAAAGAGTCAAGAGGTGATATTGGTTTTGGGTGAGCTAGCTCTGAGGTGACTATATTTCCCACTTCTTTGGCACTGAGAATAGTTGTAAGTTTGCTTTTCCAGAAGTTTGATTTTTAATTCTCTGGTAAGGTATCTAGAGACTGGAACAGCCATTAATAATAACATTTTTTGGTTCATGAAACAGAAAATATCCAATAAACATGTGCATTGTCATGGGATAAAAAGTAGTTGAAGACCTCAGTTCCTGGAATATAAATATAGATGTGGATGGATAGGTCACTGCTGGCAGGTGGAAAAAATCCATCATTGTCCAGAGAGTTTCCTGGATTATTTCTGTACCTATCACCAGGGAGAAACCATTACAAATTGATGGTACTGATGACTGAGCTCTTGCTTCGGGGTCTGACCATGAGAGAGAGATCTTGGAGGCTTCTAACTCTTTCCTTCAATTTCAGTTCAATAACATTTCACATCAGAAATGTCTTGTTTCCATGCTCAGCAGTGAATTTAGATGAAAGTTTTGCACTTTAACATACTTACATTATTTATATTACTTCTATAAACATATGACTCAAAACAACAGTCCACACATTTAAAAATATTTGATTCTGAATATTTATATAACAAAGGACACAAATACCTACTTTTACTTAATCCTAAATGATCCTTAGGCAAATTATCAATCTTCCCATAGATACAACAGGTCCAATAGAAGGTATGCAGGTTGCAGAAATGCACCACCAATAAGTACAATTTAGTGAATTTACTTGCAAGACTGACAAATATTTTTTAATAATGAATACACATATAATAGCTTCAGTGTGAAGATATTTTTTATGCAAATACAAACACTGACATGTTTATTGAGAAATTCATGCATCTAGTGCATCAGATAAGGTTAGGCAGTGGCCAGTCCAAAGGGAAAAGAAGTATATTTCATAGGAGTTGAAATATAATGTGTTCCAAGGGAATATAGTCAACATTTTTCTTCTTTTCTTGACATGAGACTTTAAGAGTAAATGTTCTTCTTCACATAACACAACCATTTCTCCAAACAACAATTTCAACAAACAGAAAACATTGAAGTGAACACTATTTTTATTCTTTCTGATTAAATCTTTTTTGGTAGATATGTGCTGTATGGAGTAAAATAGACTTTTCAACACTTAAAGATTTGAGCTGAACAAGCTTCATATTATCTCTCTGGTTTTGATTTTGCTCATGGATTTATTGTCAGAGAAAAATTCTCCCCATTCTGATTGCATAGCTTGAGTTGAACGAATGTTCATAAGTCATTACAGAAGGATTGCATTTTTCAAGGAGAGACTATAAAAGAAAAATATTGGCTATTCTCTCTATAAATGAAGGAATGGCAGAATAATTCTTTGGTATATCCATATAGTTCTAGACAAGGAAGAAATTAATGAAGTGAATCAAAGACTGAAGTACAAGCTTTTTCCTAATTGCTATGAGACCACTATGTTTGATGTAATATGTACAGCAGAACATTGCAAAGCTATGCCTTGTGAGTCTGAAGCAGAACCTCCTTCTGGTGGGAGACAATGATTCCTTCTGTGTGCATCTTGCAACTTTCTAGAATAGAATCTCTTGTCTGATTCAAGTACTGATTAGTAAAGACCAAAGCTAGGAAGAAAACTCTTTTTCCTCCATCCAAAGACAATGCATTTTTCTTTGTGAAGGAGAGCACTGAATTTGTCATATGTCACATATGTCAGCTTAAGGCTACTTCACTCACTGTGCCTGTAGTATGTTTCTTGTTAAAGAGTTAATATCTTCAGTTTTATCAGATATTCAAAAATAATGTTCCTAGAGAAATAAGGAAGTGTATAATGAAGACTGATCTGGCATGCATTTTTATGATATTTAGCACCTAAGACAAGTCCTGCTTCTATGTTTCTAAATCTGTCCTTGAATTAAATCCAACGCCCATGCTCATAATTTCTATTCAGCCCGTTTTGTAGTCATAAAAGGAACTTTATCTACTTAAGGTCGTTAAGGAAAATTGTCTTCAGTAAGAAAATTCAGAACTGAACTGATATTAGGTAAAGCATTCTAATTATAGCAACAATGAAGGCTATGAACAGCTGACCAAAGGGTCTGTGGAACCTCCTTCACCAGAAATATATATGTACATAAATGAAGATAAAAGTTTCATTTATTTGAAACTTGCAACTCTTTTATTGAACCTCTTTTCAAAGGCATTTTCTTGGCTTTATTTTTGACTGTCTTCCAAATATTGCTAATCTATAGTCTTCCTGTTCTGTGGAGAATAGATTTCTTGATCTTCAGTGGTAGGTAGGTAATTCTTATAATTACACTGCACCTCCCAGACTCTCAGGGACACAAGACTGAAGTTTATAACATATGACTATGAAAATAAATATTTATTCATGCTCATATTCTTCAATTGTATGAATGAATAAACCTGGTTTCTCTTTGGATTAAATACAAATGGAAGTCATTCACAACTATAACCTTTACCCATAGGGTAATTATTGTAAAATTTCTCCGAAACCTTTAACTTTAGTGACACATTCCAAACCTTTTAAACTGGCATATGTATTCTAGAATAAATTCTATACATTTTTATAACAGCTCACAGAAAAATAGCTGTGGCAATTAAGTGAGTACTGATGGATACTTTTAATTCAGCAGATAACAAATATATATGTTTCTTTATTACAATCTACGTACATATGGGGCCCTCTTACATTCATGAAAGTAGCTTTTTCGGCTTTCAGAACTTTAGTATGAAATATATGCAATGTCCCAAAACTATGAGAAAAATAGAAATAGGGGAAAGTGTATTGGGTTTGCATGGTCAGGTGCTGGGTAGCAGTGGGGCTACACAGGTGGCTTCTGTGAGAAGCTGCCAGGAGCTTCCTCCATGTCTGGAAGAGACAATGCCAGTTGATTCCAGGATGGACATACCACTGGCCAAGGCTGGGCCAATCAGAAATGGTTGTGATGCCTCTGTGATAGCATGTTTAACAAGAAAAATAAACAACCAAATACTTTATTGCATAGTTGCAATTACTGACAGAGAAGTGCAAGTTGATAGCACCTCTGCAGGCACCAAGGTCAGTGAAGAAGGAGGGTAAGGAAGTGCTCCAGGTACCAGAATTGAGATTTCCCTGCAGCCCATGGTGCAGCCCATGATGAGGCAGCTGTGTGTCCCTGCAGCCCATGGACATCCAGGGCATGCGGAGATCCACCTGCAGCCCATGGAGGAGACCCATGCTCAAGCAGGTAGAAGCTGGAGAGGAGGCTGTGACCCTGTGGGAGGCTTGTGCTGGAACAGGCTCCTGGCAGAGACCTGCAGAGATGTGAAACAGGAGCCCACACTGCAGCAGGTTTCTTGGTAGGAATTGTGACCCTGAAGAGGACTCACACTGGAGCGCCTGTCCTTGAAGGACTACACACTATGAAAGAGTTGCTTGTGGATAACTGTTGCCCTTGTGACAGAGCCACACTGGAGAACTTCATCGAGGACTGTGTCCCATGGGAGTGACCCCACGCTGAAGAAGAGGAAAGATTTTTCTCCCTGAGCAGCATAAGGAACAGTGTTGATGAACTGACAATAACCCCCATCCACTGTCTTTCTGCACCTCTGGGGAGGGGAACAAGTAGAGCTTGGATGGAAAGAATAGTGGGAGGAAGGATTTTAAGATTTTTTCTTCTCATTACACTGCTCTTATTTTTTTTTTTTTAACAATAAACTCAAATAAGATCCTCAATCCAATCCATTTTGCCCATTATAGTACTTGGTGAGTGATCTCTCCTGGACATTATATCAACTCATTAACCTCAGTTATGTTTTCTCCCCCCTGTCCAATTGAGGATGGGAGTGATAGAGTGGCTTTGGTGGGTGTCTGACACCTAGTCAGGGTCAACCCACTATAAAGAGCACAAACACAGTGTAGTCAGTAACTACATATTTTTTTCAAGTTCTGATTTTGCATAACGTAATATTCTGTAGCCTTGGTCCCTGAAATAGTTTTGGTTTTGGAATAATAAAAGAATAGCATCAGTAGAATTCTAACCCCTGATAATATTTTTTAAAATGCATGTTGTGTTTATAAGAAATTATAAATGGCAATCTTCCAGCAATAGCAAGACTAGGCATGGGTCATTAGCTATATTACAATGTAAAAGTCTGGATCTTTTCTCCAGGAAAAAGTACTTGAACATTAATCTGGTTGAGCAATCTAATCAATGAAGCATTTTTGTTTTTGTAATGATACTGGGAAAAGTTCAGGAAAAAGAGAAATGAAAAACAGATTTTCTTCCTTTTTTTTTTTTTTTTATTGCTATATTAAGCAAATAGATTTTAAAAAGTCTGGTTGCTCTCACTCACATTTTAGAAATACACTTTTCTAATTAGTAAAGTAACCTGCTGTTGCCAACAGCTATCGCAAGTGTCACAGTTACATAGGTTTAAGGCTTGGTATTTGTTTCCTGAAGAGTATAATCTGCTGCAATTTCATGTCAGGGACAATTAACTGATATACTGATATGTTAATAAAGCACTGATGTTCAGAAATTCATCTGGAATCTTTTTACACAGTCTGTCCTTTTCAGATATTTGGTCTTATCATGATGCTGTGCAGGGATGCAAGTTGGACTCGGTGATCCTTCCAACTCAATGGGTTTCTTCCAACTCAGCTTATTCTGTGATTCTGTGATTACCCCAATTTAAAGGTCACAATGTGAAAGTGTTATCATATTTTAGTGAATTAGTGAACCATAAACACAAAGAAAGACATTACAGAAAGATTTAAATGAATGACTTGTGTCAACACATTTCTTATGACATGCCATCAAAAATTTCTTTTACTCTGGTCACTATTTGTCCAGCTTTAAAATGGAAAAAATGGCTCACTGACTCCAACAATTTTCCCCCATTTGTTTTCAATTATCCCCTAAAATTAGAGTCCTTTGTTCTGTTTTGGTAGTGGGCTTTTTGTAATTTCATATGTACCTTTTGTGAAGACTCATTTATTCTGTGATGAATATTTTTGAACTCCTACATATTTTTCAGAGTATTTTTATTCATTCTTATTTTCTCTCTGAAAATCTTCCTAGACAATTAAAAAAAAAAAAAAAAAAGTTGATAATTCTTTTCTTTAGTAGTGTCAAGGTAATTAGGATTTTAAAAATGGCTCTAATCATTGTATAGAAGCACAAGAGCTCTGACATGCTTTGCAGATATATCTGAACAATGCTTATGCTCATTGCTTGCCTAACTTAAGACAAGAAAAGAACTCTGGGAACATTAGAGAGAAAAAGCTTCTGATGAAGAGGCAATGGAAAAAAGGCAAATGTTGATTCAAACCAATCATTGTGAAATAGTGTGTCACTTTATTTTGAATCAATTTAACTCAATTACTTAATGAGGCGTAGTGGAGGAAGTCAGTCATGCAAGTGATTCAATTGTTTAAAAATATTGGAAAGAGTAAGAGGGGAATACAATATACTAGGATTTTAAAAGTGAAGAAAGAAAATAAAAGTTAAGAGCAACAATACTGGAAAGTCACCTTTTATGAGAGGATATGGGCAAGATATTAAATTCTCTCTCATCTTAATATCTTTGTGTATTTCAGTTTTGTCTACAGGGGCCATTTGCTGTTACAATGAAAGAGTGATTTAGTTTCAGGTTTTTCTTACCTTTCTTTGTGTCTTCCATGAGATGGTAACTTCATTAGAGACCTCTCTAGTGTCTTGCATGAGATGGTAACTTAGCTTACCAGAAAGGCTGAGTAAAGGTTTTTTCAGTTATGATGGCTAATGGTTCATACAGGCATACTCTAGAAATCAAAAAATGATGAATCAAACAAGCAGTAGCACAAATACATTGCATAAGGGGAAAGGAAAAAAAAAAAAAAAAAAAAAACACCAGACAAACCTCAATTATTTTCCAAAGAAAAGAAACAAATGCATCCCCTTATATTCTCCTAGCTGCATGCCAAAAAACATATTTGAAATAGTAAACTATTGTTATAATTTGGGAAGCATGAAAATTGCAAAAGCTGCAAGCTGAAAATGCTACAGATAACAGTGAATCACAATTTAGTGGATTTTCACTCTTTCTACTAATAACTGACAAAGGATGCTTTGATCAAGCAGATTCTGTTGACAGAGACTTTCCACAGCAGACAGAAGCTCTTATCTTCAAGCTATGAAACACAAAAAACATTCATAAAGATCACTTTGAATGCCATTTTCTCTGTATTATGTAAGTTTAGGGATTACTGAGCACAAAAAGGTGTGTGATGAAAGATACAAGACTTGGAAGATATTCTAGTGCACAGTAATTCACTGCATTTATTACCATTAAATTCCACATTCTGCTGGTAAACATTATTCCCTATTTAGAATATGTGTCAATGGTTCTAGCAATTTTCGTAAGCAAAACTTCTGCTCCAGCAAATGGATTAACCTTAAAACAACACAGGCTTTCAACATTAGATACAATAACTCTTTCCCCTCTTAAACCAAAGCTCTTTTTCTGGAATATTGCAAGATACTAACATGAATTTCATTAACTTAGTAAATAGAGAGTGAGGGTCTGTTGCTGGGTAAAAGCAGTTTAAGACTATAGTGCCGTGCTTGCATTTTCAAAACATCTTAGGAAACCAATTAAACCAGCTTTTATTTTAGACATTTGTTACTGCTTTCAGTGCTTTTTCCAACACCATAAAATTCTTTAACTAACCTTTCAATATTGAGCATTCCATTATAATTTTACAGTTGGCGTTCCAAAAACATTAAAGAACTTGACAGGGTTATGAATCACAGATTATTTGTCTCTCTGTGGACTAATCTATCAAAAGGATTGAGATGGGGTCTGTATCTAAAGGGCTCGTGTTGACTCAAATTCAGTGGCAAATTAAACTGGGAGAGTGTGTGATTGCCTAACACACACATCCATACTGCTCCTACAGCTGAGGCTTACTTACTCCTAAATCACTGTAGTTTTCAGAACAATGTATTAAAGCTAAGTCAGTAATCCTACATAAATCTACAGCACATCGTATGGATATGTCATTTGGGATCAATACTAACCCTGAGAACTCTTTGCTGCCTTATACACAATGGCAATCACTAGAAAACAGGGTATCCTATATCTTATCTTTAGGGCTTAGATATCTAAATCAGAATTGCTTCACACATGTTGCCAGTCTTATAAAAAATTTGTCACTCAAGACTTTATGAGATACAGTATAGATACAACAGCTTTCCTAAAATAATGAAGCTCCTTATAAAAGCAGATCCATTTTGTTTTCTGTGACCTCAGTCAGTAGTTAATGCCTACAATGTTTTTTCCAATGTCATGGAGACAATTTAATTTCATCTCTTCATAGAAATAAACAGTCAAAATTATACTGATAAGACCATGTTCAGGGTTTTTTGTTTTTTTTTTTTTTTTTTGTTTTTTTTTTCTTCTTTTTTTTGTTTTTTTCTTTTTGTTTTCTTGGGGTTTTTTTTTTGATTTTCTTGTTTGATTTTGGTCTCTTCATCATTTCAGTTTTTGTCAATATTGTCATTCAATAGCCATTCTTTAAATTATTAGCTCCTTTAAAGTTTTGTTTGATTTTTCTTCCGGGTAATGCCAATAATGTAGCTGACAATTGCTTTGAATACTCATTTCTCTACCACAGACAATCAAATTCACTGCCACCTTGAGACAGGGCTATCATCAGTCACCTTAGCCTATCAAATCAGTCAATCTACATAATGGGGAAACATAAAAAACCTGGGGTCAGAAAAGAGCTCATTCTACTTGAAAACTACAAGGAATATTCTATTAGAGTTCCTTGCAGGCTTCACCTGGGTACGTTCACAGTATAGGTCAAATAAATGTTTGTTGTGCTGTCCTCATTTGTTTAAACCACCAGGAAAACAATTTTAAGTCCTGGAGTGTTTTTCTCTGTATATTTCTATTAGATGGTTTGGGGTTATTTACTTAGAATAAATACATTTCTGTGGATTAAAGTAAATGACCAGTGAACATCTGAGTAGGAGTAATTCTGGACCTGTAGTAAAAATTACCCTTTTCTCTATTGTGACAGGTCATAGGAGGTCCAGGTAGAACAGAATATTAAAAACTAGTGAAATTCCCTTTAACTCCCTAGACCTGATAAAAATTCAGCTGAGTTTAAGAAAAAATTGCCATCAAATATAATAGGCTTTTACAGAAGCTCTAGTTTGTGAACAAGAGTTGTTGTAATTTTATATCAATCAAGCATAGTTTAGCTTCTAAATCAAAGGATAATTTCTGGTATTGGCCATGCTTATGTGGCAATGAAATTTGTTCCTCAGAAGGAGTAGAATTTGTCTTTTCTTTGATATTTTTGAAAGTCTACAGTGTGCCTTTTCAAGTAATGGTGAGGAGAATACTAAGCCTCAAAAACTAAAATGAATGAACATTACAGGAAGATGGGAGGACTCTTGGAACAGAAAAATATTACCTTTAATAGATTTCTACAAAGAAGTAATCAGATTCTTCCTGCCTGCTGATTCTGAAACTGTGCACAAGATAAGGTCTCCAATTTGAGAATCAAGTCATTTCTACTCCAGATGTATGGAGTTGGTGCAGTCAACAGAAGCTAACCACTGCATTCACCTTCCTAAAATTACCCTGCCTTTTCAGCAGCTTCAGAACTGATTATCACCCCCACTGAAAACAGAAGACCTTTACTGCTTTTTCATGTAAGCCTGTTACTCCTTTTACCTATAGATCTTTTATCTTCTTACATTCCTTAAAGTAGGCAGTAAAAAAGCTTCGATGTATAACAGATACGCACATGTACATTGCATTAAATTCTTTGCAAATAGTGTTCGCACTCTCTAAAATGTAATTTTTTTCCCATTTTCATGTGTTGAATGCCTGCATCTTTTTAACCAAGGAACATGGTTAAAGAGGAAAGACAGCTTGCTATGCATTCATCTAACTTTCTGCTTGTATTTTAATAACAGAATTACTTCTGGATACCTGTTTAATGCCATTATATATTAATAATTTATACATGTGTCAAATGCATTTATTAATTATTTCTGAGCCAAGCAGTACACATATGACAGTTCAGATATATAGATATAAATAGATATAGATGATATAGATATAGATATAGATATAGATATAGATGATATAAATATAGATATATAGATATATAGATATATAGATATATAGATATATAGATATATAGATATATAGATATATAGATATATAGATATAGATAAATATATGATATAGATATAAATATAGATATATATAAATATAGATATATAGATATAGGTGTTATAGATAAAGATAGATTTGTTTTTGGATGTGCCCAATTTTCATACTACAACATCTTGAAAATGAATTTTCATGACAGGAAAATCTGTTCTACCACTTCCAAAAGTTCCAGGTGTTCATGGAAGAGAGTACTATAATGCCAAGTATTTTACAGACATTAGTAAACAATTCAATAAGTGTCCCTATAACCAGATCTAACTGCCTTTCTACAGTCCCATTGGCATTGATTGGGATTTTTTCAGGACTTTTATGAACTTCCTGTTGGAAAGAAATCAAATGAAATAAAATCTCAGAAAGATATAATTCCTTACTCATATCCCTAAAGATATCTAAGTAGCTAAGCTTAAAGAGCAATGAAACTGTCATTAGTAGACATATGTTTCAATGGTGGTCAGTTAATAAAACCTATAAATCAAGGAGTGTTAGCCACATGGATTAGAGAAATGGAAATGTTATGGTAGACTTTGCTTAATTTATATGCCTATATAACTGTCAGAAATATGTAAGTCAAAATTCCTCACTCAGAAATTTTTATTTCATTTGTAAGCAAGACTAGAGTAATCTCTATGTTGTCTACACACCAGCTAAAGAACTGGTAAGAATGTGCCAAATTCAGAACAGATGTAACACTCACTCTGAACTTCTTTATGGTAAATTTGGTAACCCAAATTTTAAACAGAAGAAAAACATCACATAAATTATAAAAAGTGATGATTACTGCAGACTCACAGGACTTGCACAGATTTTAGTGAGAAGAGAAAATGGAAAGTGAGTGTTTCTCGTGGATTCTGTTGGTTCGGTTTTCAAAGGCTTTTCATCTTACATTACTACCTGCAATTCTAGTACATTTAATGGTACAATAAAACATAATCTGGAAACTTTGCATTTTATTGGGTTTTTTTCATCATATCATCATTACTTAGACACTGGCATTTCCCATACAGAATATCAGTAAAACATGAAAATGGTTGAAATAGGAAATTAAGTGTCACACTTGTATTCAAAGCTCCAGGGAGAGAGAGAGACAGTTTTGACTGATTCACATCCAGACTGTGCCTAGAAGTTCTGATTTTGACAAATATGAGGGTTTAAAAATGAAACAGGAAATTAACTGGTAAAATTTTCATTCCTTTTGGGTGGAAAATGCAACTGTGCCTATGTAAATCACTACAGGCTGGAAAACAGCTTCTGTCCCAAATTTCCCGAGACATGTCTGTTAGCATGGGACTGTGATCAGGGTAACAAGGCCTGGAAAGGACTGGAAATAGCTCACACAACCTTGTACAGCTATGCAACTTCAGGAGCAGCCTTTTCATGTGTTTAGCCACCTTGGAGTGCTGCACTACAAGCAGGTGAGTTTAAAATCAGGACTTTCAGTAAATGCTGAGTCATCTGATGCCATCATTTCTCCACCAATAAAATAGCATTACTGATATAAATGCCTTTTTCACAATATTATATGATCTCAGAATTACAGAATTCTCTGGGTTAGAAGGGAGGTTAAAGATCATCCTGTTCCAAATCCCCTGCCATGAGCAGGGACACCTTTCATTAGACTGAGCTGATCAGAGCTCCATACATCCTGGTCTTGAATGCTTCCAGGCATGGACAGCCACAGCTTTTCTGGGCAACCTGTTCCAGTGCCCACACATTAAGCAATTTTTTCTTAGTGTCTAATCTAAACCTACTATCTTTCACTTAGATAGAAAGTTAAAAAGAGATGCACACTTCCAACATATAAAACAACCTCTAGTTCTGACAGCACTGTTTCAAACTAGCACCAAGCATGAGCCATAACTTAGATTCTGCAGTTGCTAGCACTGCACAACTGCATACAGGGCAAATACAGTCTGAAGGGAATGAGTTAAATTACTATTCATGTACCTCACACAATTATCTGGGTCAGTTTGACCTGTATGTGCTGCTTTAGTAAATGTGAAGCAGCAACTAACAGGTTTGATATGGGAGTCACTTAAAAAAATATTCAAAGGCACGTATGGTACAGAATGTCAAACTTGATGGTCACAGCAAGCCTATCTCAGTGAATAAAATTGTTTTAACTAGCTGGTTACAAAGCCAGCTTCATCCTTCTTTTTTATTGCTGTAACAATGCAGAACAGGTAGAGCCTATTGATCAATTTGACCCTTAAATTTTCTGGTGTTCTTGTAGTCACATGTTGATAACTACATAAATCAGTCAGTTAAGGTCCAAACTATGTTTCATCAATATAAAAAAGAGTTTTATGGCAGAACAAGTCTATCTTGCCCATGTTATTTATGATACAGCAATTCTGAACACTAAGTGATTTTTTCCCTTCCAATATCTTGAAGTGAACAGCATAAGGGAGCACACAAGGAAGCTAAACTCTAACTGAGAGTTTGTACTGGTTCATGCTGAGATAGTTTTCTTCATGGTAGCCCCATAGATATGGGGCTATGCTTTGGATTTGTGAGCAAAGTGTTGATAACACAGGACTGTTTTCCTCATTGCTAAGCAGGGCTTGCACAGTCAAGGCCTTTTCTGCTCTCACCCCATCTCACCAGTGGGCAGCCTGGAAGTGCACAAAGACTTGGGAGGAGACACAACCAGGACAGCTGATACCAACTGATCCAAGGGACATTCCATACCTTATGGCATTTGTCCAGCATATAGAGCTGGAGAAAGAAGGAGTAAAGCTGGACGTTTGGACTGATGCTGTTTGTCTTCCCAAGGAATTGTTATGGATGATGGAGCCTGGCTTTCTTGGCCTGTTTAGATGCCTAAACACTTGTCTAACCATGGGAAGTGGTTAATTATTAGAATTTATAATTAAAGGAATTAATTAATTTTGTTATTATTTTTTCCTTGGATGGCTTTGGCTTTTTTATTAAGCTGCATTTGTATCAACCCATGAGTTTTCTCACTTTTATCCTTCTTACTCTCTCTTCCATCTCACCAAGAAGGCTGACAGCAGCTGTGTGGAGTTTAGTTCCCAGATGGAGTTAAACCACAACAGCATTGCCAAATGGAAAGAAAAATCAACATCCTGCTTCTTACCAGAATTTAGTCTTTATTTAGAACTGACAAGGTTTGTAGAAAAGGTACAGGCAAAAATAGTTAAGTTTTCAAAAATTATTAACAGGACGATGATTTCTGTTATGAACACTAACATCAAGACTGCATGTTCCATTCCATAAACCACATGAATGCCCTTGCTTCATAACCATTTCCACAGATATTTTTATTAAGATTCATTGAAAAAAAAAAAAAAAAAAATAAAAATTAAAAACCAAAACTACAAAACCAAACCAAACCAAACAAAATGAATAAACCCATAATTTTTAGTCAGCTGACTTTACACTACATCTTTGTATCATCTTCTTCTTAGTTGACACCAATACATACCATATGCCTGCTGCAAGTCAGCTATGTGTTGACACTACCTTTCATTGGTATGTGCTTTACAAAAAAAATATAATTAGAAAGATAGTTGTACTAGTTAGCTAATTTATAATGCATTGAAGATGAAAATTACCTTATAAATGCAGAGTATTTTTATTTTTTATTTCAGCATCTGCTGTGGCCATTTGTTCAATTAACCAACTATAAGGAATAACCATGGAGTGCATGAGGCATAATAACCTATTTTATGACAATGCACATTTTTTTTTCTCATGTGATTTTACTAAAATTAACATGGGGATATCTAATTAATGGGAGTCCCCTTAAGAAAATATCTAAGCTACTTTAAAAAAAAGAAAAACAGAGGAGCTCGAAGTTGAAAATAGATTCAGAAAAGTGCACAGATCTTAAATTGTTCCCGTTCTTTGTGTTTGTAAATCTGCTCTTGCCCTGACTCATTTTTCTTATAAGAAACCTGCTGTCTTACATTTGCCACATTAAAAATACAAAAATTCCTTGACCTGTACGACATTAGTTAGATGGATAGCAGGAAACACATTGCCACAACAGTTTTCCTCCACAAAGCATGAGCATCCAGGTGTAATCTTGGCTCTTTTACAAGTAAAGGAAATTTTATCCTGGTCTTATATATGTGCTGATATTTAATCCAGATGTCCATATTGAGCTGTCATATCCAATGGTTTCCTTTGACACTAGTGCTTCCCAAAGCACTATTAATTTAGCTGAAAATTTGAGAAAATTAGAAAGTTTTCACAAGCCATCTGATTTCTCTTCAACTGTGTCCTGTTAAGAGAGACACAAAGGCCCCTCTTGCTTGCTTTGTATCTGCACCTAGGGAGGAAGTATGAACTGAGGTGACTGAATATTTCAATGATATCTAAATCTAGATGGCTAGATCTTCCCTTGGTGTTGAAAATAAGATTCAGATAGTAAAGGGACAGGTGAAAGACAGATTGCCTGTGATGCACAAGCAGTTAAAACAAACAAATTACTAGGAGGATAATTACAGATGCTATAGGTGGCTTTCCTTTTTCCCCCAAACTCTCAATTTTTCTAAAACATTATTCCATTCTGTATAATGTTATAAATAATAAATGAACAAAATAATTTATGTTTACTCTCTGTTTTCAAGGTAATCAGACCTTTTTTCTGTAGCTGCAAATTATTTCAAGGTTGCTATACTTTGAAACTCTGTGTGCTTTAGTATACTGCGTAGAATGAAGCCTTCACACAAAAAAGCTGTGTGCCATTATTTGTTGACAAACAAAATATACAATGGATGCAATGGAATAAGAATTTATCTTAATATTTCTCAGCAGCCAGTAAATAAAAACATAATAGTATTTCTGATTTATAACAGAAGTTAAAATGACTACATTTTTATAAGGAAGACCAATCACACATTGGGAAAGTCTTGCACCACATAATTTTATTTTTTTCCTGGTAAAAAAGAGAACTAACAGCTAATTTTTGACAGCAATCAAGTACACAGAGTATTTTTCCCTCTTTGCCTATTTAATTTTTTTTTTACAGTCTGTTTTCATAACATGAAAATTACACTGGCTTGTCATTGTAAAATACCATGATTTCATCACAAGAAGAGAAATCCAACAGAGATGAACTGTGAAGAAGAGTGAAGAGAAAAGTATAGGTCATTTGTTTCTAATATTCATAGCAATTTCAACAGTTTAAAAAATACATAGTTTTGAGCTTCATGTGGAAGTCAGTACTTACAGATCTATTTGTTATAATTTTTTTTAAATCTATTTACTAAATGTGTGTTAAATTGATGGCTTCCTAAGTAGATCCAGATATAAAGTTTGTTTTTTCTTTTTCTTCTTGCTTCACCAATTTAAACAACCTCCTTGGTGTTTGAGCCAGAAAGAGGTCAGACTCTGAGATGCTGGCAGTGCCCTGTGTTCAGCAGATGGAAATACCACATAGTGAAATGGGAAAACAGAGACGTGAAAAGTTCATATTCTTAGCTGAAAAATATAATAGTCTGAAATGAAACACAGCTTGTCACAGTGGACTGTCTTTCTGTATAACTGAAGGGTCCTTAAATATATTAATCTTAAATGTGTGGAGGGGCAGGAAAATAAAATAATGACTAAGTACTAAAAAGGAATAAATAAAACAAAAAAGACCCTGAACTGAATTAGAAATCTACTCTGAAAGCTGGGAAACAAATAAAAACAATAAAAAGAAATACAGGCTCTAAACTCCAGCTAAAAGGCTTTGGGATAAATCTTGCCTGAAAATTGTAGGTGCAAACTAAGGTTTACCAAGAAAAGAAAAAGAAAGCTTAGCTTCATATTATAGTATTTTTTGTTATAGCATTCAGGAAAATGTGAGCCTTACTGGCTACATTGTCTATTCAAGAACCAGCAGTTATTTCAGCTTCTCTTGAACGCTGTTTGAATTCAGGCATGTTAGCTTCACTATTGTTTCCTTTATGTCACAAATGAACAATTTAAGGTTGCTTAAATAACTACCATCAAAACAATTAGCAAAAATGGTTTTAATATAATTGGATTTCTAGAATTAATATCATTTAATATACTGCACTGCAACAAAGTTTGATGGCAAAGTTCACTATATTACTTGCTACATGGATGAAACATGCAAAGAAAAATCAAATTAGAATATATTTTAAAATATTTACAGAGGGACTGGAGACCCTAAAGGACCCTTCCATTTACTCATAAATTTGTATGAGAGCTTCCATTTGGGTTTAAAATATAATTTTCAATTTTTTTTTTTTTGTGTTCACCCAGAAGACTAAGCTAAAAATTACAGCTCCTCTCAATGCCTATGAACTCAGTCATTATCCAGCTGGTGGGTGAAGCACAGAAAGATGTGCCTAAGCAACACCAGAGTCTGGAAGACGGCCATGTTTTTCTAACTCTAATTCTCTCCAAGATTTAACCACTGAACTGCACATTGTGGACCACAGCCCATGAGACAAAACAAGGTCCAGTGAGTACTCTCATCTGGGCTTTGCTTACTTTCTTTGTGTTTGCACTTGCTTTAGCAGCATCCAACAGAGAATGAAGTGTTCACATTTCTTCCACAATCAATGTTGGCTGACTTTGCAACACTAAGAGTTCACAGATACAAAAATTCAGAACACCTGTGTTGGTTTGAGGACACATTGTAATAGGCTTTTTTCCAAGCCTCCACATCACCAAGGACAAGTCCTACCTGACCAGCCCTGTGGCCTTCTATAGTGGAGTGACTACATCAGTGGATAAGGAAAAAGCTGCAAATGACATTTATCTAGACTTCTGCACAACCTCCAACACGGTCCCCCACAGCATCCTTCTCTCTAAAATGAAGAGAGATGGATTTGATGGGTGGACTTTGGACTGATAAAGAATTTGTTGAACAGTCACATCCAGAGTGCAGTGGTCAATGGCTCAGAGCCCTGAAGGACATCAGTCACAAGTGGTGTACCTCAGGGGTCTGTATAGTGACCAGTGTTATTTAATATCTTCATTAATGACATAGATGAAAAGGTCACCCTCAGTTTTGCAGATGACACCATGTTGAGTGGTCCTGTTGACAGACCTGTTGGACAAGATGCCATCCAAAGCTCCAGAAGTGGGCACAGGGGAATCTCATGAGGCTTAATAAGACAGTGTCTTGGTCCTGCACCTGAGCTGGGGCAACCCCCAATATCAACACAGCCTGGGGAATGAACGGTCGTGAGCAGCCCAGCTGAGAAGAACTTGGGGATGCTGGTGGATGAGAGGATGAACATGACCCAACAATGTGCTCCTGCAGTCAGAAAGCCAAATGTGTGTTAGGCTGCATCAAAACCAGCGTGGGCAGGGTGAGGGAGGGGATTCTGCCCCTACTCCTCTCTGGTGAGACCCTGCTGCAGTACTGCTTCCAGCTCTGGGGTCCCCAGCACAAGAATGACATCAACCTGTTGGACTGACTACAGAGGAAGACCAACAAGATAATTGGAGAGATGGAGCACCCATCCAAAGAGGAAAGCCTGAAAGAATTTGGATGGTTCACCCTAGGGAAGAGAAGGCTTTGGGGTGACCTAATTGCATCCTTCCAGTACCTGAAGAGACCCTACAAAGAAGATGGACAGAAGCTCTTTACAAGAGCATTTAGTGACAGGACAAGGGGGAATGGCTACAAACTGAAAGAAATTAGGTTTAGAATGGATATTAGGAAGGAATTCTTAATTGTGAGGGTGGTAAGGTACTGGAACAGGTTGTCCAGAAGAACTGTTCAAGACCAGGTTGGATGGGACTCTGAGCAACCTGGTCTAGTGGAAGATGCCTCTGTCCATGGCAAGGGGATTAGAACAAGATCATCTTTAACATCCTTTTCAACACAAGCAATTCTCTGATTCTATGATCATAAGAAGTACCTCTGCTTCATAAGAGTTTACAGGCCTGACTGTGAACGGGAGGGAAGAAACAAACGTTATTTTTGTTTGGAGATAGGGAATATACAAGAAAATGTCCATTCTGACAGACTTGTCTTCCAAAATCAGCCTAAGGAAGCTAAATCTCCTCATTTCATCCACGGGGCTTTGTGGCTGCATGGTTTTTTTGGCCATGTTATACTTTCCTGAGTTGAAAATTCCAGAGGAGATGCCGTGACTGGCACTTGCATTAAAGGCAGCCTGAGCTCAACCTCATTTTAGCCTGCACACAAACCTGTTCTGTCCTTGCCACAGGTGGTGCCATAGAATCTTTGGGAGCTCGGAACATTTTGGCCTAAAGCTGTGATTTGTCTATAAGAGAAGAAGGAAAAGATAAATGGGGTAGGCTGTTCTGGGATGTACCAAATGGCATGTGCCAAGGCTTTTTCCTCCACAAGTCATATTAACCATTGATCTGGGAGCAAGGGACTTTGTGTTCCTTAGCCAAAGATGCCAATTTCCCAAAAGGAATATGTCTTGTGTGCTTAGGCCACAATTATGTCAGGGTGTCTACTTGCCAGCTGTTTGCAGTATGTTCAAGCCCCTCTCACCCTCTTCCATCCCTCCTCTCCCTCTGATTCCTGCATAGTGCACAAGTGAAAACACTTGCTAAGGCAGCAATCTAGCCAGGACCTTTCCCTAGAAAGCACTAGAACTCCATTGTAAGAGACCTGACAATGTAAATTTAATTGCTGCATGGGTTTTAACTTGACTGACAGTGCATATATACTCAATCAAGAGCAGATGAACTCTCCAAGATGTGAAAAATGTGCAGCAAAATGAAGCTCTTCTAGTAAAGATATTTTTTCTTTTCAACATAAATCCTATGTTGTGACTTAACTTTCTGGCTTTCTACAGCTGCACCATCTTGGCTTCCCTCTTTTATGTCGTTACTCATTACAGAATTTTATTTAAAATGTCTAGGAACTAAGGCTACATCTAAATTTGTCAGAAGTAAATAGCTTTGTAGATTTGGGCCTCTGTTCTCAAAGCCCATTGCCTCCATTGTTCTTTCTTTCCACACACTATGTATCTCTGTGACAAATGGTTATGGTTGTGTTTGATTTGAACATTGACTGAGGAGTACAAGCAGGGCAGGGGGGAACAGAAGGTTATAGGGAGCAAATATTCAATTTTAAAAACTTGTGCTATAAAATACATAATAATTTTCAAGTGAAAAGGACATCTTCATTTTCTAAATGGGTCTTTTAAAATGATAGGCAATAATGGGAGAATAAGTCCATTATTCATTTATAAGGGAATTAGCATAACAAAGCTGCTTAATGTGAGAGTTCAGAAAGCTCTGATTAATAAATTAATCCTTATATTTTACAATAGGTCTCATTTTTTAAAATAATTTATATAAGAAAGTGTTTTAATAATCTAAATGTTTTTCTTCAGAAAATTTAACTCCTTGTAAGCCATCCAGAGCAGAGACCAAGATGAACTTCAAGTGCATATGGCTGCAAGTAAAGCTCTTAATAACTGATAGCTTTGCACAGGGTAAAGCTAGAGGCAGGACCAAAGAAAGCTCCACTGGTGCCTATGTGGCACATAGGGGTCCATAACACTGGTGCTAGTAGCTAAGCAGCACAATTTAAATTAATCTGCATGGCAATTAATATGAAAAAAAAAAAGAATTCTGAGCCTTCAGTTTTGAGAAGAGTAGACAGAATAGAGAACAATTTTTTTTTTTTTTTCATATCTTTAAATCCTTTTCATAATTTTTCATTCTGTAAGTTATTTTTTGGTGTGGACACAGTTTCTTAAACTTGCCTGCTCTTCTCCAGATAGACTCTACAGTACAATTAAAAGCCTTTGCTTTTCTGAAAATGTTACGTTCTAGCTGAAACACTTTCCATATCAAGTTATTTTTCTGCTGTCTTTAGAAGACAAGTAACTCATCATTCTCAATCTCCTTTTCTTAGAAAAGAGCCTTTTACGCTGTCTTCTTTTTTTAAGCTTCAGTGAATCTGGCCTTTTTATCTGAATAACCCATAAAACGGTTTTATTCAGGTTTATATTATTAGCAGCATTGTTCCTATGTAGTTGTAAGCAATACTATTTGATGTATGGCATCATTCCTTGTCTATTTCTGTATTAACAATTTTAGATATAGCCTTTTTCTTTTTACAAGAAGACACTAATGAAACCAGCACTTTTCAATTCCATTCCTCTTTCCCCCCATAATTGACCTCTAATGCCATTATTTCCCTCCATGCAGGTCTAATAGGAGTGGACAAATCTTTCTGATTACTTTTGGAGGGCCAGAAAGGATGCTTACAATAGGAATCTTGAGATAAAATGCTAGTCACAATGAAGCAGAGAATGGTGAATTCTGCTCAGACACACCATGCGCCACAGAATGCCTGATGCAACATTCTCTAGTCTGCTTTTGAAAGCTTCAGGAAGAGGATTAATGATGTAGTAACATAATAAGGAAGGCAGAAAAGAGAAAATAATGATAACGTTGGTAGATTCACCTCGAACAATGTGAATGCCACTTTTACTGAACTTATCAGAGCACTCATAGTGTGGTTTGACTGGGGAATGGGGAAAAAAAAGGCCAAGAGGCTCTTTCTGACATCCTCAGTTTAGGAGATAAGTCACTGCATAAGGACAGAAAGTTTCAGCCACTGGGTTTGTGTTGCTTTGGATAATGCAGATGGAGTTTCCTTCTCCAGTCTACTGCCTACACATCAACAGCAAAACAATTGCAAACTTTCTTTGGGCTGTCAGAGTAATAAAGTCTCATTTCTGATACTACCGACCTCTGTTCCTTCACCTGTGGACTCTTCTGGTATGTTCAACTTGTCTGTTCTCATCACACCTTTATTCTGTAAATCTAAAAGACAAGGCATTGCCTTGTTAAATGGAATAGGACAGCAGGGGGAAGAATCATTGTACACAAAAATAACAGTTTGAATCTTGACTGCACAGCAGTTCTTCACAAATAACTCTCACTTCAAATGCAAGCCAGAAGCAGAAGATCTTTGAAAGGAAAGCATTTGACAGATTACATTCTCTAATAAGTCTCATATTGCAAAACAGAGTGGAAGACATTATTAGAAAACTGTTCTTAATTCATATTTTATTACAAATTAATGATGCAAACAGGAAAACAGAAATTCCATTATTTATTTGCATAAGAATTCCTCCTTTAACAAGCCTTCAGTTTATTTGTGATTCCTAACATTCCTGCTTTGGTTAAATTTATGATTTAAATCTATATTATTTTGGTTTAATTATGTTTTCCTGTTGTCTAGAGTGCTTTAGAAAGAGCTGTGAAAACTTGGTGAAATCTATTTGGCAAAGCAAGACTGTCTTTACAGAAAAATTAAAAGGGTTTGCCAAGCTCATAAGCCCAAGGGTTGTATCATTTAAATCTTTCTCCTATGTTCAGTGAAAAAAAGAAAAGCCCTTAGAAATTACTTATTTGGCACTCAGCACTAGCCTCCATTTAATTGTTCTTCCCATTGGCATTGCTGCTTCTCACAGGGAAAAAAAAAAAATCCACTTTTGCAAGTTCCTTTAAGGTCCTATTCATATTCTTTCTCACTTCATTTCTGCTGTCCTAGTTCTTCTCTTCAACTGTTCTCCCATACTATATTCATAGAAAACACTTTTCTTTTTCAGCCAAGCCCTAGACACAAACCAGAGATTTGGTGGCAGTTGTTGACTTATCATCTTGGAAGTTCTGTTGAATCTTTTCCAACCTTAATGATTGTCTTATTCTCAAATATGCAAGGATGACAATTTTTACTCTGTATAAATGTTTGCTCCATTCAAATTTGCATATTTAAATTTATGTATGATTATGCATTTTCAAGGCTTCACTATAGAACTTATAGGCTAAACTATCAGAAGAACATGGGGTTTAGGAATATAAGTTTGTTGAAGCTGACTAGCCAACTGTTGCTTGTGGATTTTCAAGAAAGACAATTTTTTATATTAGTGATACCGAATCTGTAAAATTACTATAAAATGTATTAGAATTATAAGTAGTAGTAGTTATGCTAAGGCTTAGAAGGCAGCAGTTCACAAGTAGGCCCTGGGAAAACAGGCCTGGGAATGTACTGAGAACTACAAAATAATTAAAGGATCTAGTAGAACATACAAGAACATGACGAAATAATAAACGATAAAGGTTAATGTATAATCAGTGATAAAGGGTTCTGGTGGTGGGAAGACAAGTAAGGGGGATTTAGGGGGGTAGCCTACAGTTTGGAGTAGACAAGCATGTAGAATTTATGACTTTTAGGAATAATATCTACAAGATTTATGTATCTGTATTGTCTTGAAGTGTGTGTGTTTCTGCACGTAGACAACTTTGTGAAAGGTATAAAAACCTGGCAAAAATGGGAACTGGTGAGATCTGACTTTGGACGCCAGTCTGCAGGTCTCCGGGCCCTGGAATAAAGCACCGCATAAACTAACTCTGTTAGTTTGTGTTTTGTTTGGAATATCGGGCAACATTAACATTTATGGTTTTTCTTTACTATTCAAAATTCTAGCATAGCAATATTTCTGTATCAGTGATGATTTAAGATCTACCTATAGTCCTTAGTTACTCTCTGTGCATCATTTGTTCTTTAGGTCCAGAAGACCTGCTCTCATCTGTGGAGTAAGTATTCAATGTGAAATGTTTCATCAAAGACTAGTCAGGATTCACATTTATAAAATAAAAGGCAGAGTCTGATAGAATGGCATTGATTCTCTGTCCTATCCAAAGATAGCTGCCAAATTAAAAACAATAAAGTATACGTTGAGACACATGATGTTTCATTTCTGGTTAGCAAGTGAGAGTAATACGAGCCACAGGCAGGTCCATCAATCTCATCTGGCCAGAGATGAAACTCCATGTATAATAGAATGTCATCTAGTTTTTGTAGCCATTTGCTTTGCTTTGTGGCTTTCCCATAAAATTCATCATTACAATAAAATGAGAAAATGAAAAATGAAGTTTGAGTGGTGTTCAAAATTATGTATGCTGAAAAATCCACAAAACATCACCCTAACAGCAGCAACAGCTCCCCCTGCCCCCAAATATTTTATACACTACACAGCAAAAAAAAAATTTTTTTCTTTTGCAAATATGACAATCTAATAAAAAATTTGTTCTGGAGTCCTGCTTTCTCTTGAATATCATGTTTATAGTTAGATATATTTCTAAGCACATGGGCAATAGAGGAGTGGGGGCACAAATGTAGCCAACTGCAACTTTTGCAATTCCTACTTTCCAGGTTAGCCAGAGTATCAATTAAAGGTGTCTCAGACCAGCTTCATCTGCAGTTCCTTCTTATAGCATGCTCATTGTGTAGCCAAGAAATTGAGGAAAACACAAGTAATGGCAATAATAATGTTTTATCCTTGGCTTCAGGCTCCATTTCCCCAGCTCAGCACCAGAGCAGGTGCTGAAAGTAGACCAATAATTCTATAATCAAGTCATGCCTGTATCCTTCTGATGACTTAGGGCATCAGAGATGAGGTTTGTGTAGGGTTTCATTGGAAAATTCAAGTCCGCTCTTGCTCAGTCAGCCATGAAAGGTAGATATGTGACTTTTTTTTCTTGACATGTGAGCATGCCTGTGGGAGGAGAGAAGGCTGTCAGTTAGCCAGGTAAGATATCAGTCTGCCAGTCTCCCAGGAGTAAAGGAGAAGTGCCAGATATGGATACAAAAAATAATAATAATATTAATAATAATAATAATAATAATAATAATAATAATAATAATAATAATAATAATAATAATTTACTTTCATGTTTTAAAGCTTTAGAAAAGCTGATGTAGTGTATGCTAATGCAGATACTCCCTAGGAACTAGGGAAAAGGGTGTTCTCCTGGTCTTCTGTAAGATAGCATTACAACTTAATCTGAGGTTTTAAAACCTATGGACAACAGATACCATTTAAGAGCTAACTTCCAAGTTAAACTTCTGAACTTGCCCAACTTCTGTTAGGGATTAACTCATACAAAGCTCTGGCCTGTGAGAACTAGCAAGTGTAGTTTTTCTGTTTCTTTCATGAACAACAAGAGTTTAGTCTTATAATCTTATTTAAAATGTTAACCTTGATCAAACATGCACTTAACAGGATCACCACTTCCTAACCAGTGAATGAAGAAAATCAAGGCAATCGAATCCATTTCTATAAAGACCTAATTAGGACAGTCAGCAGGGTTGTTTGGCTCACCTCTGGGATTTTTTAGTGCTTCCTGTGTTTATAAAAAGGCCCATAATGAATATGAAATAGTGAAGAAGAAATATTTTTTTAGGAGAATGAGTCATAGTTTTTTAATACTGAAAACTCCTTAAGCTGCTCAATACTAGAGCCTCCAGAGGAGGTTTACTTTATATTTAGTATATCTGTATGTCTTTGGTAAATTATTTGCTCCTGACTAATTTGAAAAAATGGGTAATGAATGAAGGTGGGATTATTCCTTTTTTTATGTTTCACTCTTCTGTATTAATAGACTTTGCTCATGATATTTATATTTTTTAGTGAATCCTTTTGTAAAGTTCACATCCATTCAATTTTCAACACGAAATAGTTCTTCCAGCAGAAAAACTGATTAGTTTTCCTCGTAGTGGGAAGAGCACCAATCTCATAGGAATGGTGGCAGGTTATCTTGCATGAATAAATCTCAGCACGTTTTGTTGTTATATCTTGCATATGTTGCATAGTACTTTAAAAGCTTCTACAGAGTTTAAAATAAAGAATGTAAAGGCTGAGTTTCAAATCTATTGCAGTGCCTTTACGACCTTTATGGTATTATTGCCTCAGAAGGTGTGAAATGTGCAAAATGTACATGAGCCAGGCAGAACTACAAAACTCTCACAAGTTGCACCCTGAGGCATGTAGCTCCAACACCACTCGACACAGAGTAGGTGTAAAAACAGCCAGTTTACAGGAGACCTCATTAACTAGATGTAAAGATTTCAAGTGCTACTGTGTGCAAATAACAACCCTATTATTAGATCACTTGAAAATACACTTTAAAAAAAGATTTAGATATTAAAGTATGGAGGAATTACTCTACCAGGGATGCCTAATTGAAATTGCAGGAAGTCCAAAATGGTAGCTTTCCATTTGTCTTTCCATTTGTCACAGGAAAGTCAGCTACATACATTTATGTCAGTGTCAGTAGTGCTAACTTCAAGCTTTCAAAATTCATGAGTCAGCCCAAAAGAAGTTGTATCACTCGCCCAAAAATCATTAGGCTAAATAAAGGTGAGTGGTTCATCCATTCTTTTCCATCTCTCCCTCTGTAAACTGCCTGGCTCATTTGTTTTCAGGAACTCTTTTCTTAACTCTGGAGAGTTGTGCATATTTCAAATGAAAACTGAAAAATCTCTTGGCACTCCATTAAGCTGCAGGCACAAGAATCAGGGAAATACAATATACACTGTAGCCTTTGTGATTAAAACAGTTTCTATCTCAATTTTGATATGAGAAGATATCTGAAAATCTCATGGTTCTGCGTTTTCAGTTTAGTATCATGAATAAAGGGCCTTTGGCCCAACACTCCTTTTCCTCTTTTAAAAGTAAGTGTCAGGATAGTATCTGAGTTTTAAAAAGTCCTTCTGAAGTCACAGACAAATATGTTTCACTTAAAATATCTGTAATTACTCTCATTCATTTTTCAATTTTGATGTAGAAATAGGGAATTATGGTAGATTTTCTGAACATTCCTCCATCTCTATACTTTTCTCTTATCCACTTTTTTTGTAAGCATATTTAAGAAGAATTAGTGAATTCTGTTCAGCCTAGACATCATAGAAAATTTGACTGCAATAACTAGCCAGATGATCATAAAAGCACAGAGAGTCACCTCTGTTAGCCATTAAAAAGATTTCTAAAGGTCTGGAATGAGATATATTTGAGGAGAATATACTTGCATAAATGTATCCTCTCATTAGTAGTTTAAAAAAATGTTTCTATCTTTTATCCTGATTATTTAAAAAATAAAAATGAAATTGCAAAGGGAGCATCTAGGGTTTCTATTCTTGCTGATTTTAGCTATTTACTTGTGAACAGTACTATATTCCTTCATAAAATTGACTTTGTTAGGAGTTTTCATTCATTACAGAGTTACTGGTGATGGGGCAACTCATTAGTTCCAGCAGACACAGCTAAGACCAAGGTACTCCATGCCCTGGATTTCGTTAACAAAATTTGCTCCAGGAAAAGGAGTAAAAAAGCTTCCAGCAATACAGAACAGAAATTATTTAGATTTCACTTGGGTAATCCCTATGGGACACACTAAGGATGCTGAGAGGTTGGGTTATTGACATCAGGAGGATACTCTCAACTATTTTTGAAAGATTATTGAGATCAGGGAATGTCCCAATGGCCAAAGAAAAGCAGATGTTCTTCCCATATTCATAAAAAGGCCCAAAATGTAATCAAAGGAAATCCTGTCCAGTCAACATCACCTCAGGCCCTGGAGAAAACATTTAGCAAGTCCTTTTGGAAGCCACTTCTGGATCCATGAAGTAGAGGAAGGTGATTGGGAATATCTAGCAGTATTTGAAGCAGACAAACCATGCCTGACCAATCAAATGACTTTCTTGTATGATTAAATTACTAGATATGTGAATTACTGTAAGGCAGCAGATACTGGCTACTTTGGTTTTAGCTTAGCATTAGACACAGTATCTAAGTCAGGACATTATGGGCTAGATGAGACACAACCTCTGCAAAGAGCAGTTTTTGGTTGGTACTCTACCTGCAGGCTGATTATGGGTGGAGCACAGAGGGGTCTGTATTGGGACTGTTCCTGTTCAATATCTTTATCAATACCTGGAGGAGGAAATCAAGTACATACACCCTTACCAAGGTTACAGCTTACACCAAACTGAGAGGTGCAGTCAATGTACTCAAGGGCAAAATTTTCTTCCAGGGGACCTAGATAGACTAGAAGAATAGGCCAATAAGGAACTGGTGAAGGTAAATGCAAGGTCCTGCACCTTGGACAGATTAACCCCCTGTAACAATATGGGCTGGGGACTGGCCACCTGGGGATGGGTCTGCTGAACAGGGTCTGTAGGTGCTGGTTCACACTGGGCTAAAGAGGAGCCAAAAGTGTGCCCTGACAGCAAGGCAGGCTCTTAGCATCCTGGGCTGTGCTCATCAGAGGATGTCAAGGGTATCACTGAAAGTGGTTATTTACTTGACACTTGTTAGACCATACAGAACACTGTATCCAGCTTTGAGTACAAGAAAGTTTTTGATAAAGTGAAGTAACAGAGCAGATTGTCCGGTGAGGCTGTGAAATCTTCAGCTTTGGAGGTTATGGGGACTGGAGAAAACGCTAAGCAACCTGATCCTGTTTTGTGTGGAAGATTGGAGTCTCTGACTCTTTGAGGTTCCTTCCAACCATAATGATTTTATGATTGCTATTAAACTTACTTTCTAACTAACGTTAAACACAATTTCCAAGGTCAAGGGCAATGCTAATTTGCCTGGAGAAAATGTGGCAAAAGACTGAATATATCAGAGATAATTTGAATCCAGTGAAGTCTCTGAATCTTGATCCCTCAAAATGCAAATGCTTCATGTAAAAAAAAAAAAAAAAAAAAAAAAAAAAATTTTTTTGATCTTCAGATAAAAAAGTGGATTGGTATCAACCATTAAAGTATAAATATTTTGTCCAAAATTAGGATAAAACCTTTATGTGTCTCAAATAAAGTTTTACCAGCTTTCTGAAAAATAAAAGTATTTTTAGTTTGCTAGTGAACTGAAAAAAAAAATTTACACATATTTCCTGAAGGAATGTTTGTTTTAGGCTGTAACTTGGTTTATGTCCTCATTGTTCCAAGAGATTGTAATGAGGTTAATTTTCTATATTGCAGGAAAGTGATATGTTACTGAAAATTGTGTAAGTTAGAAATTTCACCAAAATACATTGTTTCCTTCTTCCTCCTCTGTTACTGTGATAGGTGTGTTTGTGTAAGGGGGTGCATATTTAAACAAACAAAAGTGTTTTCTTATTTTTTCCCTTGTCCTTTGTCAGCATGTTAACTGAGGTATGACAATACCATCACTTTGAAAAATTAAAGGCAGATAGATTACTTTGAGCTCAAAGTATAGCTCCAGCTCCTAGCTCTAGTAATATAAACCCAAAATTTCCAGACTGATGTTTCTGCAGGACAGGACAAATCCTGTCTCTTCATGTTAAATAAAAAAAAAAATCCTAAAAGTCTCAAGAAGCAGGTCTCAAGAAACAATGGTCCAAGCAGTTAAAATACAAGCTAGGATTTGAGCATTCTTGATAATGACAGGAGAAGCAGGACAGAAATCCAAAATCTTTTTTTCTGGAAAAAAAATGTACTGGAAAAGGAAGTGTGACAAGGTGCACGAAGGAATGGAGACTAACATCTCGTTTATCGAAATGTCTAGAAAATTTTAATCACAATCATATTCAAGAAGTGTGCCTCTTTCCCAAGGCAGCTAATTTTTCCAGGAAAAGAAGCACAAAGAAATCATGAGTGGGATAATTTTATACTCTCATACAGGAAGTCCACAGTGAGGCCTTTGCACAAATTGCCCTGAAAAATATCAGTCAAGAGAGGAGCATGATGATCACTTAAAAGTAATAGTTTTGATGTACCATCTGGAAAAGGAAATTTTGAAAAAGGAGAAAAAGGACCATGAAAACTCCTCTTACCACAATAGTTTAAATACAAACTCAATTATTTCAGAAAATATATTCACTTTTTAACTTCCATGAGGCTGATTCCTACTCCAATAAATATTTCCTTTATCCCTAAGACACCCTACCTGAATCAAGGACAAAAGACATTTTTCACAAGTGAAAACTAGAGGAACAACTTCTACAGCAACATCAGCAAGAAACTTAAATGAACATTCAAAGAACAAGTTAAAACCCTAATTGTGAAATTCATGAAGTGGCAACTTTGAGATGCAGATCAATCAAAGACAGGATTGATACAAGGGCAGGTATAGATTCCTCCATCTTCATTTGCTGGGCAGTATGTATATATTGCATTTTGCTGCAATTGTTTCTAAGCCCAGGACCCTTATGATTCATTGGCAGAAGCTACACTGTGTCAGCTGAAATGGAGTCTTTCTCTCCAGGTGGAATTGGAATCATGTTTCTCTTAGCAAAAATCTCTCCTTGCATATCTTGACAGGTTATTCTGTGACTATATCCTCTAAAATTTGAAAAAAAAGAAAAATTCATGTTTCTTACTGAGACAGCTACACTTTATTTTCTGGAATATATTAAAGAATTGTTAGAATGCTAGTAAGTTCTTTCATATTAGCAGCATCTAAAAATACCTTTGCACAGATTGATCCTTCACTGACTTCTTCTGACTTGTCTGGAAGGCCAAATATGTTTCCTGTCACTGGTAGCATTGGTGAAGGAAGAATTTTGAGAAATTCAGGCCAGCTTTCAGAAACTGCATACAGCAAACACACCCAGGTTATATGATTAACCCTGTAATTTAGAATAGCAAGCAGGCAGGTGAGAGACCAAGCAAGATTAAGAGAGATGGCAGCATCAGCTAACCTATTGCAGTGTTGGTGGGAGGTGGAGAGGCAGGGGAATCCGTGCTATGGCTGCCAAACCCTTCTCCAGGGTTGTCTGCTAGGTATGTGGATATTTCAGATTATAAAGTGGAGGGAGATGCTCTTTATCAAGGTCCTCTTTTAGAGGTACATGATTTGTAAAGGAATGGCTGCTGAAAAAAAAAAGAACATGGACAAACAAGCAAATAAATGCTCCTCGTATTTTTCCTTTCTGATTTCTTCTCTTGTGTTACTTGGGAGTCATCACCAACTTCTGTATTTTCATATGGCAAAATCAGAAAGTGAAGTGAACTTCACTTGATGGACCATTTACTGCGAGCATCACAGGTAGCTGTAAGGAGTATACATTTTGACTCAGGATCCAAATCTAACCTAGCTTTCATAGTGCCATACTGATAATATTCTTTGAAAGTTTAATAAGTTATAATCAGTAAGCAAAATTTATGAAGTGTGAATACAGGATTGTTTTTTGTAACATTTATATTTACCATCCTACAGTAAATAAGCTGCTATTCATTTGGAAGTGTCAGAGATAACTAAAAGAAGCATGCTTATTTAAGCATCTTCTCATTTTGCACATGTGCAGAGCAATGATTGGTATTTAGTATTTATGAGTCTAGGGATCTCTTACTGTGTTAATGTAGTTGTAGTTCTCATAAATTTGTATCTTTATTACTTAGAACATTTGTATGTTTTGATGAACACAGTGATAATGTAATGTGGAAGGCAGTACAATCCCATTGCTTTATCCTTGAATGAGTACTGTGATTCTTGTGTGGTCTTGAGCAAACCATCCCTCTTCCTCTGTGGTTGGTAGTCTGTTTTTACAGTGGTCCCTGGAAGAGAGGTGCCACACATTATCTTTGTATTTCTCATTGTTCTGAGAATGTCCTCACAGGTCATACCCACATCTTTAGGTTAGCTGGTTGAAAACTACACTTTCCTTCCATCAGACCCTGTCACTCTTTTATATAAGACACAACATGTGATAGGAGAGGATAATTGGAAAATAGAATATAACTACTGTGCAAAAATAGAGTTTGTGACTTTTAGTTTTCTTTGGATCCAGGCATTATCTTGGTAATTTATACATAGATATTTGTTTGCATTTCTCAAGGACTCCCAAAAGCTGTGATGGTTCTGGCTTCTACTTGGCCATTCTGTAAAGACATAAGGAAACATTTTTTTCCCACTGAAAATAAGTGAAAGTTGTCCCCTTTATGTTCTGAGAGTGATGCATGACACTCTGAAAGAGGAACAAGAGAAGATGAGAATCTAAGTTTGCTTTTTATTTCATGTAAAGTTAATTCCATGAATGTTGTCCTTGCAATCTCCCAAGAGTGTCCCTAAGGGTTCAGACTCCTTTTTAAAGGTGGATAATGTTGCCAAGGAACATTGACATTGCTGATAAATGATTCTACATAAAGGTGGATCATTGATTTATTGTCTGCAGTGTGAGATTGAAATTTGTGAGAATGGAGTATCTATGGACTTTTATAGACTGTTATTTGTAGCCATAGCTTTCTGCTGGCCACTTCTAAAAGAGAGCAGCTGATGATATGGAGGGAAAAGGAACAGATAATGTAACTTGGAAATTCTTAAGTATTGAGGAGCTGGAAACTGGTGAGAAATCATCAGTCACTTGACCTTCAAGTGAGCCATGGAGGTGTTTGTCACATAAAATAGAAGCTCTTTGGGAGAGTTCCAGAAGGGAGATGAGTGGGTCAATTTACTGCTTGGCTCCTGTCTGTCTCTGCTGTGTTTCTTCATTCTCCACAGCTCCTAATGACACTAGGCAGGCTCAGAGAGAGAGAAGAGTGTCTCTCTTGTCTGAAATTGCATATCTAATTCAATGTTAGCCCATTAGATCTGAATTCTGACTTGGTGATAGGCATTTTAGAATCCTCTAATCAAAAATGAGAAAACCCCCACAACAAGCGCCCAGTTATTTCCATTGAGCCAGGAAGTGATATTGCCATCATTTATCTTTGTGGTTTTGTCTCATTAATAAGATTTTATGTTTTCACACTTCTCTTTCTCTTTACATTTTATTCTATGTTGATGCATGAAGAGAAAAGGGGCACTTTTTAAAGAAATAGATAGTTTGTAGGCAAATTGAATCTCATCTAATGAATACAATATTCCCCCTCCCCCCCTCAAAAAAAAAAAAAAAAAAACGGGATTTAGTTTTAAAGTATGAAAGATCATCAAAATACATTGCAAGTGTTTCTGAAACTGGACTGCTTACAATCAATATTGTAATCCACACATTGTAGTTTACTCAACTCAGGTTAGTGTTTACAAGATATTCATTGGGACTTATTTGAAAACATTGACTTAAATCCTTAAGACATTTACAATATTTTGGAAGATTAATACATTGTTGTTTTTAACTCCCTCTAGCAACTAAGCACTGTGGAGCCACTTGCCCACCATCCACCTGTGGGGAGGAGAATCAACCCATGGTCTGGGATAAAAAAGGTCTAATAATTGAAACAAAGTAAAATATAGCAATATACTAATAAAAGTAATTATGATGACAATAACAGTAACAATAATTGTAAAGAAAAGGGACAAGAGACAGTAATTAAACCCAAGAAAATAAAATTGATGCACAATACAATCAGTCACCTCCTGCTGATCAATGCCCAGCCTGTCCCCCAGAGGAAATTGGCATCTCCCAACAAGCTGCCCCAGTTTGTATACTGGCCACAACATTCTATGGAATGGAATATCTTTTTGACCAGTTCAGGTCAGCTGTCCTGGTCGTGGTCCCTCACAGCTTCTTCTGAAAAGTCCTGGACTTAGGGTTAGCAACTATAAAAAAATCAGTCTGTTATCAATATTATTCTCATACTGAATCCAAAACGCAGCACTGTACCAGCTATGAAGAAGAAAATTAGCTCTATAGCACAGGAAACCAGGACTTACACTAAGGAACTTTAAGCCACAAGCAGTTTACAAGCAGAAATATGAATGACATCCATCAAATCAGTTATTATCACTCGTGCACTCCTAATAACAATCATGATAATATGATAATATGATATTATGATAGTATGTTTTCAAGCGTTCATGTTTTGGAGGCGGATTCTTCTACATTTAACTTTTTCTTCAATACAGTTGTCTTAAGTAATGAGATTATTGGCAGAAGCTAAAAGCATTTCTATGCTTTTAAGAGGAATATAAGGAGAAGATTTTTGGAGAACACATTTCCCAAGAGCAGAACATAAAAAATATAGACAAGGGACGGATTCTGAACTGACTTCCACTATTACATAACTACGTGAATGTACCTTACTTTAAAACAAATGTTCCATCACAAGTATTCTTGTGATCTAAAATGCTGAGAAGTGTCCTTTGTTCCCATAAAACTAACTCCCCAACTATCTAATTACTGGATTAAGAATTTTTAGACACAGCTATTGTATCAATGCACATGAGGGAATAAGAGTTTTGCTGGAGAAAGAGCAGAATAAAGACAAAATGAAGTTGAAACATGTAATTTAAAAAAAAAAAAATCTTTCAGCTATGGATTATTCGTACTTTTTCTTGATGTAGCATCTCACTAGGTGCTAACCAATGCTGCAAAATACTACATATTCCTGATCTCCTACTAAAATTAGATATTCCTAATTTCAAAAAATGCTAAGTGAAACTGAGTGAAGCACTGCATTTCAGTTGCAGCTCTCCAATAATGTGTATCTGGTGTTACCTACTCATCTATACAGCTTGTCCAGCCTAAAAATTCTGTAGTGTGATTTATACACATGCCAAAATACTGAGCAAGCTTAACAGGTATGCTCTGGTTACCTTGCAGCACAAAGGAAGCACAATACTTGCCTACTCAGTGGTTTTGCCAACCCCTTTCTAAATACCTTGCATTATCAGATCAGGGTAGATGCAAATTTAATTGAAAAGGAGGAGCTGAGTAGCTGCTACTACCAATGGGCCAGTGAAGTGTGCAGAGTTCTTGCATTTCTGACTGCAAATCTAGGTGGAGATAAAGGTTTTGGCACCCTATGGAGCATGCACATTGATTCTGTTGAGCAGAAATGAGCTCTGTCTGTTGTTCTTCAGCATCTCTGATATATCAGCATGCTCTACTGCAGGACTACAAAGAACCTGACACCTGCTGGGAATGCCAGTGTCCACGTTTCTCTACAGAAACACCCATATGCCATATGCCAGGGGCTCAGGGGTGCCAACCTGGACCAACTGCTTCTATGCCTCTAACTGGACTGTTAAATTCCTAGAAATCACAGAGGAAAGCAGTGAATTGGTAGCAATATTGTGGGCAGAGCAAAGCCCCAGGACACTAAGCAAAAGCTATGTTTATATCTAGTTTATAATTTTTCTTGCTTATTTCCATGTGATATTAAAGGTTGTATCCAGATAGTTTTAATAGATAATTAAGGAAATGGCCTAAGTGTACCAGAACCTGATATATTGTCAAACAAATTGCCTTCTACTCATTATTTTTGCATCCTTTGTTATCTTCTTCCATGCAGTGCTGGAACATTTATTTCCACTGAGAAATGTAATTTTACTATAATCAAAGTAATGTACTTGTCCACTTTGGTGCCTAAAGCAATTGGGAAGAAAGCCTAAAACTTTATTATTTCCTTGATTCATTTGAATAAAGTCAAAAAGCATTATATTAATGAAGTGGAAATATGCTTTCTGACTTGGGGTTTGATTTGAATATTGTAGGGAAATGTGTGGCTTAAGTAGGTATGCTGGATTAAATGTTAAGTGCATTACCATATTTTACATAAGGATGTAGAGAGTTGCTTCAAAGACTTGACAGGACAATTTTCTATTGTTTAAGGCACTCAAAATCAAAACGCATCACAAAGTCATGTTGATGCCACCAAGAATTCTTTTCAGAAAATTTACAATGATGTTAAAATGTTTAATTTTTACGTATCTGCATTGAGGCTTTTGACAGTCTTCATTTAGAAATCATGCATCTGATTCTTTTTAATTTTGTGTCCTTAATAACACAGTAGTATTTCTTAAACTGTGTTAAAAATAAGACATCCATAGTGAGTGAAAATTTTTGTTTAGCTATGAGTTTTTTCAGGTTCTGTTCAGAATCAAAAATCACTCACTCATGTTAGCACCTTTTAAAATACATTTTTACCCTATTCTGTTCTATTTTCTGCCTCACTGAATAAAAATAACCATTTTTATTGAAATTAAAATAATGTATCATTTCTAAAGTAAGGATTTTAATTAAAATAAATATCCCATTTCATTTTTCAGAAAGTCTTTCTTTTTACAAGATGGTTTTTGTTTTGGTCTTTTATGGTTTTTGTTTTTTTTTTTTTTTTTATCAGTGATCATAACACCTTCTTTCGTTTCTATGTCCAGATTTTCTTTGCAAAAGGAATTCAATTTTTTGGCCAGCACAGTAACTTCTGGCAGTATGTGGACACATGCTTTGCAGATACATAAAAATAGCATTTTTCGTTTGTTACTATTTTATTGTTTTGTCCCGAAGAACATGTTGCCATGTCAACATCCTGTCAGGACCAATGGCAACAACTGGGTGCAGCATAACACACAATACATGAGGACAAGGTGTAGAAGAAGTGATTAAAATCTGTGCTATTCTGTTTTGAGGCAGCTACCCACACACTGTTATTTCTGGTAACAAATGTCAGAAGTGCTTACAGCCCAGCCAGCTCAGAGATTGGTGGGTGCTCCTTATTCTCCGTGGCTGAAACCAATTTGGGATCATTGTCTGTTTTCACAGTCCTCCTTTCATTTCAGAGGGACAACGCAAAATGCCTGTGTTCAGTGGGTGCCTCCTTCTCTGGAGTGCAGGTGGTGGGACCTGGCTGCCCATGCACCCTCCCACGAGGAACTCTGCTGGAGCTGCACAAAACACTTTGTGAGTGACTTGGGAAGAAATTTTTCTGGAATAACTTTAAACACTGCTTGCCTTCCTTCATTTTACGTAGAAAACTCACCCTTCTTCAGATACCTTTCCTAGCACTGAAAAGCAAAGCAAACTTGCTTTGTAACTTATTACATTCTAACCTCTCAAGCTGCTGCTAAAGTCACAAATTTTCTGCATTTTCTGACCTGGCCTGCAATATTTTCCATGTTTTTTCTTGCTTTTGGTGTGCATTTAAACAATTGCCTAGTCAGAGTAACCTATTCTAATCTTGTCTAAGTATTATTTTGGCCCATATAATTAATTCAAAGGAAAACAGCTCCCTCATCCTTAGTTCCTAGGAAACCTTTTCTGGTAATTCATATTGACAGCAGTGAGTTGTGACATTTATCAGTGAGGTGAAGCTGACCAGCTGCAGGGCTCCTGACTGATTTACTCAGCCAACAAGCTGCTCATGATTCCAGCCAAGTATTGACTTTTCTTTCCCTTCCCTCCCCTCTAGTTAGAAAGAAAATACAGAGGCATTTTTTATCGTTACATTTTTATTTTTACCAGTCATATTGAAAGCTAAAATAGGGACCACCAACTATATCTTTCCCCCAAAATTTAATTTCTTAATGCAAAAGGATTTTAATATTTTTCAAGGAAAGAAAATTAGCATTGAGTCTAAACTAGTGAAATATAAAATAAACAAGCAGATTGAATCGAACATTATTGGAATAATTTACTTCAATAACAATGGGCTTTAGTCTCATAAACAGCCTGCCTGCAATCAAATGACTTCTGTGATGAAAAAGCTAAAAATTCAAACTTAGCTCATTTCCACTCTTCAAGTTCCAAAACAAAAGGAAAATGTTTTGCAAGTATTCTAGGATTTTGTATTTTAGAGGCGTAGATGCCAATAGAAGTCAAAGATAGAGGATTTTCTGTATTTCTCTAGCTTCTTTCACTTTTCAAGTCCCTTTTTTTTTTTTTTTTTTTTTTTTTTGGTCTAACCCTGAGCCACAATCGAACTTAAGGAAAGCATGAGTATTTCTAGAACTGACATTTTCAAGCACCAGTGAATTACTGAATCACTCATTCTTGGCAATGATACATTATATCCATAATTGTTCTGCTTGAGGAGGTGACATTTCCAGAAATGGCAGTTCAGCGTGACAAAGGACACAACACTGCTGGGAAGACAAGTGAAAGGTGACAAGACCATGCAGCTGCCAAGGAACAGGCACTCTTCCGTACATCAGCTCTGGATGTAACCAAGTTCAAGAGTTGTAGTCTTGGTGGAGAGTCAAGTCAACCTCCATTGCTAATGCTCTCATCTGATTTCTGCAGTATGGACTGCATGGAATTAACACAAAGGCCATTACTGGAGCCTTTAAACCTGATGAAAGGCATCCAGAGTGACTGCTGAGATGAGTATAGGGAACAGGTAGGTAAAACAGGTGACAAAAAGGGGAGGACAAAGCACCTCAGTAAAGAATGGTGAGAAGGGGACTTCTGATGGATCAGGAAAATAAGTTGTCACCATTATTACAAGAACTGTGGGACAGATAAAATGGCCACTGGCACAAACACTCTCATTTCATGATGACTGCAATTGAAATATAATTTACTGAAACTTCAGTGTTTGTGCTAAAACTATTAAACCTGTTTTTGCACTAAGGATCATCATACTCAAAGTAATCCCAAAAGTTAATCCATAGATATTAAGCATGTCCAACTCCATATGACGCACATACCATCCTGATTGTTACATGCACCCGTAGAAACTAAAAGACATGTGTACCTAAACCATTCTTTCCTGTGTAAAGACATTATGTATTATGATGCTCATATATTTGATGCAGCTATGTTTGAAGAATGAGTGCATTTCTACAGATGCACTTGGGAAAAGAGCATATTTTCAATCTGTCCTTAGAGCAAGTCCTTTAACAAGAAAATATATTAAGTTGCCTGTTTGAAGTGCTGTGGCTTCTTCAAATGTAGCTGTGAAAAACGCCTTTTGTCATTCCTCCCCAGTGCATTATGTTGTGACAAGGCAGTCATGTTACATAACGTGATGGGGCTGATACCAAATAGCATGTGAAAGATTTGATCTCTTTCTCTTTTAGTACGAGTATCCTGAGCCGTGAGTGGATGGACTTTGGAGGGTCTTTTTTTTTTCTCTTTAATGAGAAGGAACAAAGGAACACTTCATTTGAAAGTCCTTTCAAAGGAGCTGCCATTAGAAATTTTGCTAATATTTTACTTACATCTATTAGCTGAAAACTGTCTTCATCTTTAAAACATGCACATTGTTTCTGGCTCCCTCTCTCCACTTTCTTATCAAGAGCAGATTTTTATTAGGGCCTATAAAACAAGCTTTGAGAAACTTAAGCATGTAATCCTCTATGGCTCATGGCAACACGTGGTGAGGTGCATTCTGCACTGTCAGTGACCCACTGGCTTGACCCACTTAGTTCTCAGAGCTGACAGCATCAGGGGAGAAGGAGGAAGGAGGGCACTGAGAAGTCACTAGGAGAGGGAGGGACCAGCAGGGATGTAGGAGGCTGAAAAGCATTTCTTTCCCTCTCCCACTATTTCTGAATACTGTTGCCATTTTTGACTCCCTGAATCCAGTGTGTTGAGAAAGTTGCATCTTTTCCAAAGTATACTGAGGAGTTATTTTCCCTGCTATAGATTAAACCAGCACAATGTAATCTAAAAACAGTGTAATCCAACTGCTCTTAACAGAGTTATCCTAGAGATAGCATTGGCCCATCAGTGTAATTGCTGTGGGTTAAGTGGCTTCAGAAACCAGGTTAACTGGAGATTTACTGTGTAACAAGCAGGTTTTTGCAAAGAAGAGTTTGAAAAATTAAACAGACTAATCTTTCAGTTAAAGACTTCCAATCAATAAACCCAACCCCTCTGTGTTTCTGAAAAGTAAATCTTCATTGCATTTTACTGACCTGCTGGAAACTGTTTTCATCCTCAGAGGATAGCAGAACCAGCTGGAAGAGTACTCTAGAAGAAGAAAGAAAACAGTGGAAATTAAAAAAAAATAAGTCAAAAATTCATGAAACTTTACAGTCATATCATATTTATATTTAATAAGTGTATAAGCAATGTTCTATTGATGATTGAGATTGTACAGTACAGTGATAGTACATACAAAACTCTCCCTGGAACTTAACCAACCATAATCAAAACCATGACAATGCCTCTGATTTCATGTTAATACTATCAGTGACACACATTTTTAGTCACAGACTTCAACATGAGCAAATAGCAAACACAGCTTTTAAAATGTACTTATCAAAAGAAGTAACTCCAAATATTCAGCTTAATGTCAAATATGTCAGTATGTCAACTTCCTAACAGGATTGTTTCTAAAACGAGAGATTGTTAACTGACAAGTTAATAGATACGTGCTTTCATTATTACATTTTCCACAACTCTAGAAAGTGAGGTCATATTTACTTTTGCTATCACCAAAACTCATGAGATAGACTATAGGATGATATCAAGGCCCCAAAATACACTTTTGTAGGAGGACTGGGATTATTTTCCTGGATCAATCCAAGATCTCTTCTAGAGCTATGTCCTGCTCCTGATAAAACTCAAGAGTCTATGAAATAAAAACTGTTAAAAGACATCATGGTCTATGTTTCCAAGTGTTTCAGTGAGACAGTGTTTATAAATTCTAATTGCTCTAGGGAAGGGGTCTTTATAACACGCTGTTAAAATCAGATTTTACAATTATGGGAGAGATGTCTTTGCCTGGATTAAGGTGCAAACAAGACTATATGCTGAAGTCAATAGTATGGATTTTATTTAACAAATGATGTGAGGTAGAGAGAGATAGAAACAAATAGAAAAAAGAGAGAGATAGAAACAAATAGAAAAAAGAGAGCAGGGAAAGAAATGGAGTGTCAGAGAGTCAGATTAAGAGAAAATATTCCACCACCCTTGGATCCAAATAGCGTTGTGCTGGTCCTCTTCTTCTGATCTTCTCAGTGGCAGGGATCCCAAGATCACTCAAAACCTCACATTTATACTTTTCAGCAAACTAAGGAATTAATGCTCATTGGCTTACACTTCTCTTATCCTACTGTTTAAATTATTCCCTCGCTTCCAATGCTAATCAGTCCCATGCTCAGTCTTCCTCGTCTTTTGAGTTGAGCTTCACATCTTGAGTCAATGGGTTATGGCTTGCCCCTGCCAGACCTAGACAGGGCTAATTTTCAGCACGGGTGCTGAGTTGCCTTTCCTTATGGGTACATTCTTCTCCTCCAGTCTTGTTTAATTGTACTTAAACATAAGATAATTGGACAATAGTACCACCTTTATCTTAGCTCAAGTCAGGTGACTTAACTCACATCCAAATTCTCGAAATTCAGGAGGCATATTCAGGGAGGGGGTGGAGGGAGCAGATCGGCAGTTGCTTCTTTGCACTGTTTGCTACAGTGGGAAAAGTCCTTCTTTGATCTTAACAGCATTTGAGACAATTAAATCTCTTACACAGGCACTAACAGTTCTTCACATTTTCATCAGTGCATAGTGCATTTGCATAGTGCAATATCTCCTTTATTGCTCAGCAGTCCTGTTTATACCTCACTCCTATCTCAGTTTACTGGTGATTCAAATAATGATGAATGCATATGTCTGCTTTAAAGACAGGCTATCTAAAAAATGTAAGGCTCTACTCTTTTAGTATTCTGTCTGGGAACAGCACATTTAGCCCTCTTGTACAATCCTTCTCAAAATGTCTTCAATGTTATGTAAGTCTTACTCCTGGACTGAAGACTAGGAGCCAATATTGGTCCTGAGTCCATGGCTTTCCACTCTTTTGAGGATTTAGTCTATTTGTCAAGGCTGTAGCAATCCATTAGTCATTCATTGTCCAAGTAATATAAAGTATTCTCAAACTGAGAATTAATGTTAATAATGACATATAAGCATTATCTACGTAGCCTAGAAACAGAAAGAGTGCAGATTTATAATCTGTCTTGGATAAGTGTGTAAATGCTGTGAAATCATTCATACTCTCTGTGCGTGTCAGCTCATTCAGGAATTAGAGAACTTCCCCTTTTGGATAGTGACAAATGAAAAACAATTCTTTTGAAGAGAGACTGGAAAGGACCAAAATTGTTTGTAGATTCAAATGATCTGCAGGATCAAACAGGCTTGAGTTTCCCTAATCTCTTTGGTTGAAGATTAACTAAAGGCCAATTGTGTACCTATTTGGAAGCCGTGTATTTATTCAGAATATTAACTGAGTCTTAAGACAGGAAGAATAAAGAGTGCCTTCATTCAAAGAGAATAAACCTCAGCTTTTCAATATTCATATCACTTAACAAAATTGGAATTATATAGCAGAGCCTTGACTGATGATGAAGTGAATGAGTTATATGGCCAAAATGGAGTTCCAAAACAGGATGCTGGAGAGGATGACTGTGATAAAATGTAAATATTACAAAGAGAAACAATTACACTGCAGTGTCTCCCAGACATTATAATTTATGACTTTGATTCAATTAAAATAATTTCAGAGCATTCTAAGTGCGAAGAAGAGCACTCAAAACCAGTAAAGCTATGAAAATTGACTTCACAGATGGCTGGTTTGTTCTGCAAGAAAGCAGGAGGTCTACAGAAAACTTTCAAAATACCCTACTGATAAGTCAAAATTGGAAGAGTTGATAATGAGGTGAAGAGGACAATCATACAAATTAGTTCAAGGAAGACGGCTTGAGAAAACAATCACTCATTAAAACCACTTGTTTTTTCTCAGAGACTCAACAAATTAGTTATTCTGCAGAAAACACTCATATTTTGGAACTAGGGATAGAGTAATCCATTGCTTCCTACCCAATATATCACATTTAAATACTGAAGATACTGAAGACCAGATTGTGGCCACTTGTTTATGCAGATAACAAAGTAAATAAAGACGAGGCCTCAGAGATTACAACCTATTTTGGAGAAGGAACAAATACTCTGCTGAAAATTTTGCAGTGGTAAACTTAAATCATTATGGGATTTCTATTCTCCCTCTCTTCCCAGTTTGTTGCATTTCTTTTTGCTTACCTTCCCATCTATAAGAGATCTGCACTTGAATTACCATCTTAGTTTTTGTTATTGTTCTTTGTGACTTTCCAGGATGACTATCAGTAACCAAAGGCAAACCATAATTACAAGGTTTTTACCATCAATGCTTAAACATTCAGGTTGCATAAAGAAAATATTATTAGGTCTGCAAATGTATTGTTCACATTACTATAAAAGACATCCCATATATGCCACTTATCTGTCAGATAATGATGCCAGTTGCTCCCACCTCACTTTAACTATTGAATCAGGTGCAAGGCAGGTTGCCATTTATAGTGTTTAATATGTTTCCTGTAAACGTGCAGGAAATACTTGTTTGAAGTTCTGAAGGAAGCACTATTGATGTTCACAGAGATGCAACAAACTACTTGATGAAAGAAATCATTTTCAAGAAAGAGTCCTATGGGAGAAACAGAGCCTGTTTATTTACACAAAGATCAAAGAAACTTTCATATGAATTGATGCTAAATATTTAGTACTTGAGTGACTGGTAAAGAACCCTCTAAACTCCTAAAGGAAAGAATAAAAATGGGAGAAAAATCCTGATATGGAAATATATACATAGGCTCTCTGTAGGCAATTTTTTTTTTATTATTTGCATTACAGTAGTGTATAGGGTCCAGCTTGAGATCAAACCTACTCTGTCATACTGTATATAAATACTTAGCAAAATACAGTCTTTTTTCTGACAAGCTTACCATGAAAACAGGCAAAGTTCAGGAAGGAGGACAAATTCTGCTTCAATTTGTGTGAATTCCCCTTATAACTTCAAAAAAAGATGTACAATAAATAAAATTAAATAAAATTGTAATTAAATTACTCCAAGCAATGGAAATTGCTTAATGTACAAATACAAACAAAAGGCCCCATATACTAACTGCTCCCAATGAAAACTTTCCCTAGGTTTTCTATCTATATTTCATTTTCTTATTCATCCAAATCAAGTTCAATTACAAAAATCTAAATCAAAGCTGAATTTTCCTTAAACAATTGCAGAAGATATTCAGACACAGACTTCTCAAACACATAAATTATATGAAAAATGAATAGCACAGGAATAGACACCCATCCACCAAAGAAAACCATCTCTATGGGTTGGCAGCAGCCTCAGCCTCACCCAAAATAGCTGCCTCTAGCTGGCAAAAATCTCCCTCCCTCCTTAAAGGTGAATCCTGAGGCTTCGGGAGGGACTGTGCCAAAACTGACAAATATATCTGAGTGCCAGAACTTCTGCACCTAGGGAGGCAGCAGGTTGCAAAATAGGTCAGTGGCATGTATTTCTCATAGTTCAGCACCTCCTTTCCAGCCTCTAGCTGCAGATCCCTAGCCCTGCAAGACCTTCCTCTAGAAATCAGTACACTACTAACACACATCTGTGACTCTGGGACCACGGTTAATCTGGAGCTAGGTTAAATTCACACTTCCTCAAATCAGGAGAGTTTTGTACTCCTATGTGTGATGTACTACTTTCCACTGTATGCTCCTGAATAATCCTCATTTCTGCAATACTTTTCCCAATTGCACATTAAGTGTGCCTTTACCATCTGTCACATGTGGTTTGTTCTCTCTCTTGTTCTTTATTACTACCAATATAAAATAATATATAAAGAGTAGGAAGAGTAGAGTTGTTGGCTGCAAGAAGTAAATAAAGTGAAGAATTGATGACAACATGTAACAGACATTTGAAAAATCTTATTTGTTTTTGATTCCTTCATATATTCAAAGCAGATTCTTCAAGCTACAGTCACTGGTATGATTACTCTTTCTTTCTCCTCAAAGAGGAGCTATGTTATTTTAAACTTAAATAGTGAAGGGGTTTGTCTCTGTGCGAAGGTTTTATCATAAACCTTTATGATAAACATGCTATAATACAAACTAGACTACCTCAAAAAAACAAAACAAACAAAAAAAGTGCCATAGTTCCATAGTTTTAATTCCTAAAAATGGGAAACCAGTAAAAAAAAAATAAAATCTGTTGTGTACTAAGCCTTGTGGACAATTTCAGGCATTGAACTATACTGAGTTCAGGAGAACTGGCTCCCTTCTTTTCAGTGCCTAATGGAGGTCATGTGCTCCCTGGTTCTAGCAGCTGTAGACTTGTGAAGTGTCTGCATTAATTCTCTGTGTGACCTCAGATGGGCTCATTTGCCTGTCATGGCACAGCTGGTCCCTGTTGGGTACTTGACCGCTTAAGTCTAAAAAAGTCTGGGCCCTGAAGTTCTAATCCAGCCTCCTTGCCATGGGCAGAAACACAAAGAATTTTCTATATCTTCCCATGAGAGCTCAGAGTCATTGATGTTATTGTCAGAAAGATTTCCTTGAAATTAATCCATTTTTCCTCTTTTCAATTTAGTCTTATTTTGTTGGATAACATTGCACTTTCTGCAACCTAAAGTTTTTCTATTCAGAAGTTCAGTTACAGTTATTAGACCTGCTTGGAATATTTCGAAATTTTGGTGGTTTTTTTTAATAGCAGTTTATTGATACCAAAATGTTCCACAAAATTTTGTAGATTTCAACATCAGTTTTGATGGCACGTTTTTTGAGGTCACAGATAAATTTGTGGTAACCCTAAAAAGGCATATATAGATAGAAAGAAATATTAGAAAACTAATCTTTATTCTACACAAATGCATGTGCCTTTTTAGAGGAATATTTATTATCCATGTTTTGAACTCAAATTACAATAAAATTTTTAACTGATACAATAAAACTATATTATCATTTCTTAGTCAACCATTATATGTGTATATTAGGACAATGTAATTGTGTCTTCAATTTGTTTTTCATCAGAAATACATACCTAACAGGACACATTCTAATGGTCTGTCTCCTCTGGGTTTGATACAATTCAGTATTTTCATTAATGATCTAAAAGGAACAGAGAGCAGGTTTATGAAGTTAACACATACCATTTCCTGGGAGGGACCAAAAGAATGTTAGAGGACAAGGACAGAATTCAAGATGATCTTAAAAAATCAGAGATACAGACAGAAAATATTACAAGATTTAGTAGTGGTAAAAGCAAGATCCATACTTAGTCATGATTAATTAACTACATAATACAGGATGAGGAAAATTCTCTATAGACAGTTCTATGAAAAAATAAATGAAGGATTGAAAGGGGTCACAAAGTGAACATGAGTCAACAGTGTCATGCTGTTGTGAAAAAGGCAAATGCCTCAGAATCTGTGCAGCAGGATGTATAAGAAAGACTATGACTGGAAGGAAATATGAAGTAATCCCTCTGCTTTGTTCAGTTTTATTCAACACTATGGCTTAGACAGAATATTGTGTCTAGTCCCAGGCAGTATACTTCAATAAACTCACAGATCAATGCAGAAAGTCTAGCAAAAAAAAAAAAAAAAAAAAAAAAAAAAAAAGATCAGAGGTTTAAAAATTATGGCCTATGGTGGGCAAAGACTGAAGGAAATAAGTAGTTTAATTCAGAGTGGAGAAGACCAAAGAATGGAGTTTGCTTTAAATAACAGTTAAACAAACAAAAGGGATGAGATGATTTCTTGAAGTTCTTTTCTTGTCCTAGGATTTCATGATTCCTGGCTGCTGAAGTAAATAAGACTATAGTTTTGCGGAGCAGAGACACCAACCAGAAATACATAATACCTCCAAAATTAAAAACAGAGATATCTTCAAATTTCTCAAGCTCTTATTAGAGAAACTTGGAGAGAGAAAAGAGTGTAACTGATTCAGAAAAATGCACCTTCATTAAGTAGCAGCAAAGAGTCTGTGTAATTCACTGGTTAAGAGCTGAAAGTCTACTTGTACCATGCCATCTCTAACTTATTCCCACTCCAGAATTCATAGAATTAATCATAGAATGGTTTAGGTTGGAAAGGACCTTTAAGATAAGATAATTTTGTTCCACCTCCTTGCCACGGACAGGGATACCTTTCACTAGGCCAAGTTGCTCAGACGTCCATCCAACCAGGCCCTGAAGCATCAAAGAATGGAACATCCACCACTTCCCCATCATTGCAAGTCATGAGATTTTTAATGATCATTTTGCAATCAAATTAAAAGCAATTCAAGGTATAGCTTCTATTCAAGTACAATAGCCAAAGAGTTGTATTAGGTAGTATAGGAATTTAAATCCCTGCATCTGCAAAATAACCACTTTGGGAGTTTTTTTGTAAGCACAAAATCAGAAGTAAATATTAGACCCTCTGATAAAAGTCTTGAGTGATCATGTGCTGTACTTCTTAACACAGATATCTCTATAAAATCCTTAAATCAGCTCTTTATTATAATCTCCAAATGGAAAAAGTAAATTGGTAAGGAAGTTTCAAAATTAAGTAGTGGGAAATGTGGTAGTAAAAATCACTGCAAAATGAGCAGCTTACACAATATAGGTCCTAAATACAGGGTTTTTTTACTTCTAAAGTGAATACAGTTTCTGTGAATCCCAGAGGAAACAATATTCATCTTGCTTCATCCTGGAGGAAGGAGCTGCCTGAAAGGAAAACTGCTGAGAACACAAAGCAGTGACACAACGTTTGAGATGTTCTATAGAAGCAACATACAAAGACTGTACCATTCATCAAGCTGCACATATTGTTCCTTTGCAAACAGTGCATTTTTTTCCCAGCTGACAAAGTGTTGAAGAAAATCATTTAGTTCAAGTCATGTGAGTCCCCTTTGGAAGTACTGGACTTGACAGTACTTGCTAGGACTTCCAGGCAAAAAAGGACAATACAGACAGCTCAGAACAGCAGGGAGAACATAAAACTAGAAAATCCTGGGAGTTGTGCTCTTTTGTCTCCTCACCCAAGAAGCTACAATGAACTAAAATTGTGGTACCCAGAAAATTCCCTGTGATCTTTCCTGTCCCCAGCTTCATTCCTGATGCATGCAGATTCAGGACCAATGTTCCTCTTTCTACTGTGTTGGTGGGACAAGGAGAGAATAACCTAGGCTTGTGTGTCATTAATAGGTGCCACTGGACCAAACTGAAAAGGTGTGGGGCTGCCTAAATAAAAAAACAATTCCCTTCCTCAGAAAAAAAAAAAAAAAAGGTACTGGACACCAAAAACTTTGTGACTTGATAAATAGAGCATGACACCAGGTAGCAATAACAAGAAAAGACTTTTCACTTAAGAAAAAAAAAATCTTATCAGCCACCCACCATGTGCTATAATTTAAAAGCTTTTGAGCAAAAAGCACTGCTTTACTGCTAAAAGGTTTAAAATGCTGCAGTATGTAGACCAAAAAGTCTTGATTAGCTGTGGCAGATGAGTCAGCAGAAGAGCAGTTCACAATGCAGGGCAGCCCTTACTTACATTTTGGCATGTATTGTTAAGGGCCCCCCAAAGTCATTCCAAAGGGGCAAATAAAAAGGGAAAAAAGAAAAGAAAAAAAAAAAAAAAAAAAAAAAAAAAAAAAAGGAAGAAGAAAAAACCCAGAAAGTGTGGCATAATAATTCAACCTTAACATAAGGGAAAGGATATGAAAATGGAGGGCATAGTATTCTTCACCATCATAGACTTTATGGAGGTTTTAGAATTAGCATACAAAATTTAGTCTTTCCTGACACAGGGGATTCCTCAAGATGTCTATGTATTGGATTGTCCTGATGCACTCTAGGCAGAAACTTACTTTTGTAGCCAGAGAAGTAGTGTCTTAATATTATGTGCTACAGCACAAGCCCTCTATTTTTGAGAGAAAGAAAGTGTTACATAAATACAATAACAGATGTGCAGCAGTGCTGGATGACTACACACTGTACATCTATCTGTGACTCTACAATCTATAATCTAAATAAACAAAAATAATTTGACTGAAGGGTTGGATAAAACATATCCCAGAAACATGCTGGTTCTGCAACACTGGTGTACAGTTAGCTGTTTCTTTCGAAACATGATCAAGTTGAGCTCCCAGAGCAGAAGTCAAGAAGGGAAAAAGGAAGACATAAAAAAGAGGTTCTGACAGTTCCAGATCCCAAGATATTTCTAGCAAAAGTCAAAACTCTGTAATTAATATTCCAGGTTTCTACAGGACTGAATTCTGTGAGCATTCCATACAATCATGTGAGATTACAGTCTGGTTTAGAAGTGAGATGTCTTCCTGTTAAATGTGAGAATGCAGAAGTTCTCTTGCATTATTTAGCATGGCTGCATTATGGGAAACATTTTACAGCGTCCTCTTGTTGGAATTGCTACACTTCCCAATGCAACAACCAGCTATAGAAGTGACTTGGATCAAGATATTGTAAGAAGGGGTTGCAGAACAAAAGCAGCAACTCTGTGCAAAGAAAAGGTTAGATGAGCAGTCCACCTTCCTGTTGGGGCTATAAAGTCAAGGACTGAAGTAACAGTCCCACTTTCTCCTTAGACAAGGATACATAATGAACCCACAGCTGCAGCAGCATAGGGAAAAAATAGTATGACAGCAGCACCTTTCTCCCTGCCTGGATAATACCAACAACAGCTTCTGTCTCTCCACACTGAGCTGCATATTCCTAAATTTTGAAAGATTGCCTTCTTTTTTCTTTGTATCCTGAGCCTGAACTGAACAAATAAGTTATGAATAATTAACACTCAAGCCTATTTAAATTTCAAACGTAGTGGAAGTCTTCCTCTCTAATTTTCTAGATTGGAACACACTGTTATGATTCCAAAATGTTTGTTAAATCAGCAGAGGTGGAGTTTTTTCCCTGTACTTTTTGGAATGTGATCAAAGTCCAAGAAGATATTAGGATGAGGATGCAGTTTCCAGAAGCATAATTTTCACCACTGTGGGTTAAATCATTCTCTTTTTCTAGTATAAGAATCCTATCTTTCAGTTGTTACTAATATAGTTCAAAAACTGACTTAAATATAAATGGAAATACTGATGGATTTCACAGTTTACTGTTAAATTCCTATCATGATGAGAGGTTTCTAACCGCACTGTTAAATTTTGTACAGTTCTTTACACATTATTTTTTTCACTAGGCTTATATTTTTCTGTCTTATAACTGTACTGCATCTAAACACAGAACCATAGGGAGACAGGTAGATAAAAAGTGCAGATGGTGCTAAGAAAAATCTTTGAGCAGATCTTAAGTCAGACAGAATTCTGTGTGCTTTATATTGCAGCTGTGTGCAATAACTGTAGACCATCATACTGCACAGATGGAAGTGCAAGTTTGAGGGCTATTGAGCATGTGGATTTTCCCAGTGTGTCACAATTACAGAAACATCTGTGCTAAATAACTTCAAGCTGATCCACAGCAAAAATTGGCAATGTTCAATAACTCTCGATATCCTCTTTTTCCCCTGTGGTGAGATGGCCTAGTGATTGCAAGTCAGACTATAGTATAAAACATGTAGTTTCATTATTTCAGGGCATATTTAGAGATTTCTCCCATGGTATATTACCTAAAAAATCCATATGTTTTTCTTTACTTAGCTCTACAGAGCCTGAGTTTCAGAGATGCCATGTGCCTGCAGCTATCATTGACTTCCATTAGAGGTGTGGATAGATATGTAGGTTTTCTGAAAATTGAGTCCTGTGGGGATATTTTTAATTGATTTTGATTTGCACAGGGAAAGGGAACAGTCTGGGTGGCGTGATCATAAGAGAACAGAAGAGAAACAGAGGCAGTTTGCCTGTAGGAAAGGATTAAAATCTATGAAAGCATCTGATATTTATAATGTGTCATAAAAATATAGAAAACATTTATCACTTTCTTTCTTTCTTCTAGTGGGGACAGTGGAAACAGTATTCCTCTGAAAAACTGTTACAGAACAGAAAACTTTCCCAAATACCCTAAATTATATAATTACACAATCTTCAATATATTTAGACCACAATTCAGTTTAGGAAACTTCACTGTTTCTTGTTTATGATGGAGTTAGGACATTGTTTCTCTCCCTAGATTATCTTACAGCATTGGAACCCTGAGGATTTTTGGATGTAAGTGCATCACTCAAACATGATACATTACCAATTCCTCATACACTGCCACAGAATAACTTTTCAATCCTTGTTGTCTTAAATTTCATCTAGAAAAGCGCCCCAAAACAGTCACCAGATTTTTCTCACTTCCTGCCAGTAAAAGAAATAGAAGGATTCGTATATTTCTCCACTGCAATACAATACAATACTAAAACTTCTGCCTAATATACATTATTCCATGCATTCCTAATATACATTTCCATGCATCCAACATCTATTGGGACTTTCTAAGTGTATAATATTGTTCCTCAGAAACTGTGATCATTCTTAAATGTAATAGACTCAGAAGTAGGATTCCTTCCCTTATATCTAGTATGGTTTTTCTTTTCCTCTGTTCCACCCCAATTTCTTCCAAGAATACTATTATTCAACTAAATATTTCCTTGACTGCTTTGATGTTCAGACTCTTGAAATATTAGCGAACTAGTGACAAGCATCTTATCTGACATTCAGCCAACTTAAACAGTGTAAGTTCTTTCATCTTCATAAACCAGCCTCCAGTTTTTGATAATTACTGCTACCTGTTTTTAAATTCTTCCTAGTTAATCTCTGACTCTCTGTGTACTGCAGCTACTATGATATTCTAACTACCATCACATCTGAACTACAGAGGAGCTATAATCTTCTTGGTTTATGATATGACTCCTCAGAGGAAACAGCCAAAATCATATTGGCTTTTTATGCAGCCTTATCTCTTTGCCAGCTCTTGCATAATTTTTTTTGCACTTCAATATATATTCATCCTAGGGTGAATGCATAGCTAGCTGATGTCTGAATATGGGTCTTCCCTCCTTCCTTTTAAAAAGATGTTAAGCTTCTAAGTAGGAACACTCTAAAGAGCAAACAAAAAAAAAAAAAAAAAAAAACAAAAAAAACACCACAAAAACAAACAAAACAAAACAAAACAAAACAAAAAAAAAAAAAAAAAAAAAAAAAAAAGAAGAAGAAACAGCAAAACAGACCAAAACCCCACCCCAACATAAAAGAGAGATTGAAAGATTGAAAGAATTTCTCAGTCTTTTCTCCTAGCCACCCATCCATCCCAGTGCACACCCACCTGAAATCATCCAACAGCCTCTCTCCCAGAGTTCTCTCTGCCAACTCTAACAACTGCCAAGTTGTCAAACGATTCTGTTATTGTGTCCCCATAGCAACAAGCTTTCTGGCCTGACTGACAGTATTTCCATACTGTCAACTGGAAAATGTCCCAAATAACTCTAGGAGCACCTGGAGTTTTCCTGCTATGCATATATATTTTTCTTCTCTCCTCCCAATGCTTCATATATTAAAAGGAAGTTATTTATACTCATTGCAACGGATGGTATGATGACAGCTGAGCTTTTGAAATTTGCTTTAAAATTCTGTAAATCTGTCCTTTCTGTGGAATTTATGTTCCTTTTGAAATATAATTTGTGAATTTTAATGCCATATTTAAAATGAATTTTAAAAAATATCAGTAAGTAACATATCAAGATCTTCATAGCTGAACAGAGAAAATATATAATGTATTATGTGACACATTCTTCATCCTTTTAAAATCAATGAGAAATATAAGAGAAATGCAAAAGAACTGATGAAAATGTTTTCCTCAAGGAGGAACATGTTTCTAATGTATGTATATCTAATACATTACTTTACTGTATGCTTTGACTAATATTCTAGGGCAACAGGGTTTTGATCATAGAGACTGATAATGCATATGTGAAAAGGGAAGCAAGGTGAGGAATAAAAGCAAACTAAATCCCACCAGTCTAAGTGAATTGGGTGAAATTTATACCCCTGAAAATATGGCACTTATGTCAGCCATCTCAAATTTTAGCACTATTTTTCGGTTAGATTATTTAATCTCACTGACATTTGAAGATGACTCCCAGTCCATTTATCATTGCCAACTAAGGTCATAAGAGTAAGTGTAAGTGGGTGTTTTTGAAGCACCATTACAAAGTTCACATAATGTCACTCCAAGGTAACATGTGAGTAAAACAGAGTTGAAGCCAGTTTACTGTCTTTCAGACAAGATGTGGGTCTACACAGCAAATAGTGAAGTCATCCCCAGTATCTTTGTCAAATGCAAGTTTTGTGCCTAACCTATCACCTAGGTTACCAGCATAGTGTCAAGAATTTAACACCATCATATCCTTTTATTTGGCTGCTTTGCTGCATATTAAGCTTTCAGTGAGTGACAGCTCATCCTATTAATTGCATATTGCTAATTTTGTGGGCTTAAGACTATTATGGTGCTTAATTAGCAACTGTTTGCAATGTTCTTTAAGAGGCTTTACTGAATAAAGGATTGCATGTCCAAAATATGCCAATGCAAATATCACAAATTCACAAATAAAAAGCTTGTTCTAAAAATTAGGACTCCAATATGAAGGTTAGCTATATGATAAGGATAGAAGCAAAAATACTTAACAAGATGATGTAAGTAATTAATCTTTTATGAAATAGTCAGCATACTTTTAATCTGATAATAATGGCAGAAAGAATTATTCAAGTCTAATTCAAGGAAAGAGATACATTTCATTGTAAATATTAATTTTAAAATATAGTAATTTTATGGGGCAAACCTTGTAGACCATACATAATAAATTAAAGTGTACTTCATTCAGACATTATGTCCTTGCAGTTCCAGCTAGTTATGCCTATATTACAGAGAATTATTTTAAAGGAAATCCTTACCTGACATCTGTAAAAGCACTGGGTCAAGGGAAACTTTGGGTTCCACAAATGAGACATTTCCTTGAGCATTGTTTCTCTCTGAGTAGGTACAAAATACAACTAATATCAAAACACCTGAGTTGGTTAGGTTATGAGCACAATTTGAGTGCAAAACTTGCATACTTGACAGCAAAATAGGGGTAGGTACAGGACACTGGCAATTGGACAAGGTCTAAGATACTGAGCACAACTGCACACTGCTGGAGACATTACCTGATGGTGACATGGGCCACCCCTGTCCTCATAGGCAAGCCCTGTCCTCACCCTCACACAAGTGTACAGCAGCAGAGGATGAATCACCAAAGATTCACAGCACCCTACCCTCAAAAATAGAATGAAGAAGCCAAAAACTGCAAAATCTATGCTTGTCACAGAATGAAGGACGAATGAGCATCAAATTTTCCACAACATTAAACAAGTATTCAGAGAACCACAGCACCACTCAGGTTGGAAAGGACCTCCAAAACCAAGCACTAACCAAACACTGTCAAGTCTACCTTTAAACAATGTCCTTAAGTGCCTAAAGTTCATAGCATCCCATGCAAACATCTCATGCCTGGGCTTTGTTGTCACTGCTCCACAATGGGTTTTTTTCCCTACTCTTTGTGTTTACAATGCTATCAGTTTTAAATTCATGAAACTAGTTGCTTCAAGCAGCATATAGGCTTTTGCTATACATGATAATGTGATTTCTGACTCCTCTGATATTCTTTTTCCTACACAACTGGGCTCAGATCAGCTCATGCCCCTGCCTGCTGCGTGGCTGCTGCATTTAAGCTATGTAAGGGTTACTGTACTTGAATGTAACATAGCAAATGAGTGCACCAGAATCCCACTGAGGCAGCATGTAGCCTGCAAGTACTAATGGTGCATCAAGAAGACCTTAAAGCCTATTTAATGCCAAAGACTAAAGATCTTTATATTTCTTTCTGCTGTTCTGCAATTCATTGGAGGGTTGAAGTCAAAGAGTGAAGGTTTTTTTTCCTCATGTAGCAAATTAAAAAATTAACAACAGTATTATGTGTTTCTTTATAACACAATATGATTCATGCCTCATCCTTCATTCAAGCCAATAGTTCTTTGATTTAGAGCCTGGATAGCTATAAACCATTATTACAAAGTAATCTGGTACAGAAGAATTTCTAGGACAAATCCCTTAAGTAAGGGTTCATGGCTCTTCAGCTCAAATGTCCTACATCTATCTATTTAATCTAGTTAATTCATCTATCTCTATATTTATAAAGCATCCAGTCACTGGTAGCCAGATGCCACCAGTGTAAATGTAGTTTATTGACAAATGGGGGGGAGGGGAGTGGGGGATTTGTTGCTGACAAATACAGTTCTGTCATTAAGGAAAGAAGTGTTTTAGGAAATGTAATTACTGTGTTGATGTATGTTATAAGATTTTATGTTCTTTCATGTTCTGACCAATTATAGTATTTCTATTTGGACTGGAGTATTTATCTTTGCAAGTAACAGCAGGGGAGGGGTGGGGAGGACAGGGAAGAGTACAGAGGAAGAGTCCTAGATCCTTGCCTAAGCATCAGTGTTCGCTATCCACAAGGAACTCCTTTACATGTTATACATGTTAGAAGTGTTAGTTAAGTAATCAAAAGGTTGATTTCGGAAAAATCAGTGCAGTTTCCTCTTTTTCTTCTCTGTTATTCATGGTGACTATGTAAAATGTTTCCAAATTGGGAATATTTTCTCTGGAAGTATATGTCTCATTATTTGCATGGAATGATTATGCCCATTATATATCCAGGTTGGTATACCCACAGTTGAGAATGGCATTCATAGAAATCACACACCCACATTTAAACTCACACATAAGAGAGCTGTTGTTTCACAAGGACAATTCCTGTGGCTGTTCCTGATAGTGAAGGTCCTGCTGTGCTACTTTTGTTTCTGCTATGACAGGACAAGTTCTTGCCGGCAGGCGAGACTGAACTTCCAAAATGATCATGTTATTCTCTGTGTCTAGTGAGCAATGTGGAAATCATGGGGGTTTGATTGGAGGATACAGGAGAGCTATAAGGATTTAATGTCTGGAATTAATCACACTGCTAGAGTTCACTCTGCCACTGGTCAGTCATCCTTTCTGTGCTCACGTATCATTACAAATCGTTGTGTGCTGGTATATTAAAGGAATTATTCTGTATTTGTTGTACCCATGAAAATTTTATAATGGCGGGAGTTTGTTGGGTTTTTATTGTTGGGATGAGCAACAAGCATGTGAAACTGTAGCAAATGAATTCTTAGTCAGACGCTACAGCTTCAAACTTGAGCTGACACATTGTGGTGATGAATGTGTAATACAAATACTCTCCATTTTCTGCCCGAAACTAGGCTATCTAACTACTTCCTCTGGAGCAGTGCGAGTCCCAAGCTGCCTCTTCCGTGCCTCTTCCCAAGAGCTTCAGAACAGCCAGTCCCTTTATTCTGTCCTCCAGCTGTGCCTCATTTAATCCAGATTTTGAAGTAGAAAAGAAACTGATTGCTGAATAGCACCATGAAGAAGATAAATTGAGATTTTTACTCTTTTATCTATGGGCAGTAATGACACCTTTCCTAGGAGTAACAGTACCATTCCCAATGGCACTTAATGGCTAAATCTCTGATATTATGCTATAGAGACTAATATCTTCGTAGATGACTGCCCTTGTTCTGGAGTACCTTTAAGATAACAATGTAAGGGCACATACTTTTCCAGACTTCTAATATGACACAGTCATAATCCAGGCTCTTCACTGTCCAGTGCTTGCAATTCAATTTTATATCACATGCCTACATTTGTTTCATTTTTCACAGACACTGCAGTTATTCAGATCTTTTACATTAAACCGCCTCTATTTTTGCTTAAGTGTTTTATTATTTTTCTCCTCACTCACTGCATACTAAAGCATGTGCTCAGTCAACCTCAAAAAAAACCCAAAAAAACAGTGAGGGTGTAACCTGGAGTCAGATTTTGGTTGCCTAAAATAATTTAAAATAAAACCCATGGGAGAGTTGTTCAGCGTTCCATGATGCATGGAGGTGCCAAGGACAATTAGACACCTCCAAAAAATCACGTGTGGGTTAGAGATCCTGGAACTCATGGTAGTGCATGATACTTGCAAAGATAGGTGGAGCCATTAGGATTCAGCAATACTGTGGAAAAAATCTATTGATGCTGTGCATCTGCTTGCCAGCAGAACCAGTATTTATGCACATAAATCCAGATCATGTGATCCAAATCCCTATATCTGCTGTTTCTGGTGTGCATCTTTTTTTCTCTTTCTAATGCTATGAAAAACTGATATCTTAGTGCTGAGCATGACTCCCTATGTATGCATATTTCTCAAAAACCTCATATTTGCCCATATTAGTCAGCACACATTCTATATTTCACTCAGCTGCCTGTTCACCCAATGCATTTCTTCCCTGTGTTACCGTGACCTCTAAAAGATAGTTTTGTTATTCCATGCTTCCTAATAAGCAGATAAAGCTAAAGCAAAACAAAATATGATTGCCTTTCCCTGATCTCTTTTCTGGCTTATGCACCTAACAATGCAACTTCTATTTCTCTCTGTTCCCTGGCTCATTCCTTTCTGAGCACACCTGACACACATAAGGTTTAATAATTTACAGGTAGAGGGCCTAGTTTGCCAGGCTAGAGACATATTCCAATTTCTTCCCACAACTCTAATGAGACAAAGCAGTCAGAAGCTTATTGCTACCGCCACATAAAATCAGATTTATGGATGCTTTTTGTCAGAAAGTGGTGCAAGGCAGTTTGAGTGTTCCACTGAATTTCTCCATTCATCTTTCTGAGTAAAGTTTTCCTGCCTGTTAATGGAAGAATCACTATTATGAGTATTATTTTTTTTTTCCCTAATTAAGAAAGTTGATAAGATTGTTACAGTCCAAAACACACTGTGCAAATCTACACAAAACTACTGGCTTTATATCGAGTGGTTATGATTCCCAGAAGACTGTACCTGTAAAAAGAGCTTTGTGTGCTACAGCTCATTCCTGGTTGACATATTAGGGAGGAGTGATATGGAACTAGTGATCCTCTAAATGATCTGCCACTTCTCCAGAGCTCCAGAGTGTTCTCCTCACATGGCAAAGGTTATTCTGTACTCTCTGACAATCACAGCAGAGCATACTGTGTATCCCCTTCTTTCCCAGCTAACCAGGAGGTGCCCACTGACTTATGTTTGTTTGATTTTCTCTGTTTCTGATGTGAACTAATCATTCCTTCTGTTTAAACAGTCTGGGGTTTTGGATCATCTGAAGATGCTGCATCAGCATTATTATTCCAGAAGATGTAGTACAAAGGCAAAGCAACTCACAGTATATATGGTGGCAGCACCAGAGATGGCCAGATCTTAGATATTATATTATGAACCAGATGGTGCTGTCAGACAGCACAGAATGACAACTTTTAGATGATGCAGAAAGAGTAATGTGCCCAAGAAGTGAAGGAACTCTATCTCCACTTGCTGCATTTTTTTAACTTCAGTTACAGATGGCACAGCAAAGATCATCTCAGAAGGAAAAGTAAGATTTCCTCATAGCTGAACTTGTCTTAAAAGTATCTGCTGCAGTATTTAAAAATTAGGCAGGCAGACCCTTGTTCCTAGCAATTGCTTTTGGCTCCCTCATAATATAAGGAATAGAGGATAATACAAGGAATGGGGAATTGTTGTTTGTTGGTTTGTTTTTTTTTTTAATTTGAAAAACTACAGACTAGGACGTGTTCCAATCAAGCAACATTCCTAATGCAAAATATATATTAAATTATGACATGCTGTTTTCCTCTTCATAAACTGATTCTATTTCAGATCAAAGTATTTTTCAGTTCAAAATATAACCTATGGTAGAAACAGTGAAATATTTCTGGGAAATCAAATTGAAACAGATCAAAATTGTCAAAACTAAATTATATCATTGATTCAAGCTATCACACATTACTTCACAAGACAGAATTTTTGCTTTGTGGACAATCCTTTAAAAATGATTTTTCATCATAATTTGTTGTCTGCAATTTCTCCCATCTTGAAAATACTCCTAAGTAAGTATAGTATTTCTCACCCAGTGCTGATTCAAGTATGAGTTTAAGCAGTAGTAGACCAATTACCTAGAATGCAGACTTTCTTTCCCAAATTTCTCAGGGGTATATATTCTGCATTCGCCCAGTTTAGAAACATAATGCTACTAAATGACTGGACTTATATAAAAATGAATCGCAATTATTGTCTTCTCTTAAACTAACTTGGCTTTGACCTACAGAGAGCACATGCCAAATTATCTTGTTTCATCCAAACAAATGAAAATTAGCACATCAGTCCATAAAGTGTACACTAAGACTGTGCCAAAAAAGTAACAATACCTGGGGCATTTATTTCGCTTGTGGCAGATAAACTCAAGGAAAATGAATTTCAATTCAAAAAATTACCCACTGAATTGATAATGAGAAAAAAAAATGTACAAAGATAAAACTCCTACTTAATGCAATATACTGCATCTCTTCCTGTAGAAATTTATTAAAAACATACAAATAGAAGGGGTTTAATTTTGCTGATCTCAGCTCTCTGAAGTCATCACAAATTGGCTGGCTGACAAATTTCTAATGACAGATAGGTGGAACTTTTATCTCCAATGGGAAAACATAAATAAGATATTATTTTAGGAATTTAGGACTAAAATACAGTTATTAATCATTTAATGGAGATGCAGAGAACAGCCAGAGAAATTAGAACATTTTTACCTGTTGCAAGCAGATCAACTCCTCACCATGTTTTCAGCTGTATGGCAAGTAGGTCTCTTTGTAAATGATACAAATTTACTTTTGTGTGGGATGGTTAGGAGAAAGGATAAAAAATGAGAATCTTTCCAAATAAATGTATGGATGCAAGGAAAAGCAGCATGGTGTAGATGAATCAACACAGAAGCAGGAGTCAGGAAGGAACAAGGGAATGAAGATACTTGTCTTTCAGGAGAGCATTCATTAGGACTGGCTGCTTAATGAAAACAGATATTTTAAATTATGTAGTATAAAAAATCCATATAAATTCAAAATACTTTATTATTGGAAACTTGTTTAAGCCTAAATTTTCTCAGTCACATAAGGAAAAGAATTTTATTGAACACATGCCCTCTTCTCCTGAAGCATTATACTTTTGCAGGATTAGAATGGATGGGAGTATTGCTTTCCTTTCCAGAGTGAAAACACATTCATATGCTTTTTTGCAAGATTTCTTTCAAAAGCTTATCTACATTCTTCTAGCCCTAGCAAAAATATGGCATCCACCAATAGCTAGTTTTTTGCTTGCTTGTTTGTTCTTTCAAAAAAAAAAAAAAAAAAAAAAAAGGCTTTCAAACATGATAAGCAAAGCCAGCAAAAACAAATTTACATTGGCAAAACTGCATCTCATAATGGTTCTGCTGCTGTAGTGATGCCAGCCTGGGGAAGAGATATTCACAATACTAGCAGCAATGATGAGAAAGTTAAGCCAAGCAACATTTTTCAGTGGGGTATATAAATATCTTGAGTTTGTTTTTTATTATTTCTTTTCTTATGGTAACAAAAAGTATAAATCAGCATATAATCTACACCAATGCATGCAGCAACAAACAAGAGGAGCTAGAAGTCACTGTGCAGCAATTAAACAATGACATAGCTACCTTCACAGAAACATGGTGGGATGGCTTGCACAACTGAGTGCTGCAGTGGATGGCTACAGACAACCAGGAAGGGAGAGGCAAAGAAGTGGTGGCCTAGTGCTCTAGCACTGAATCAGAGAGCTGACAGAAGTGCTCACCAAGCCACTTTCCATAATTTATAGCAGTTCTAGAAAACCAGAGAGGTCCAAGCTACCTTGGGGCTACCCATTGTGATAGCTACAAGAAGGGCTGGAAAGAGGGTCTGGGGAATTACAGACCCCTCAGTCTGAGCTCAGTGCCAGCAGAGGTCACAGTGTAGATCATCTTCAGTGCCATTGCCTGACGTGTACAGGACAACAAGGGGATCAGGCCCAGACAAAATGGACTCATGGAAGGCAGGTCCTGCTTGACAAACCCCCTTGTATGACAGTATGACACACTCTGTGGGTAAGGGAAAGGCTGTGGGTGTTGCTTATCTAGACTTCAGAAAAAGCTCTAACATCATTTCCCACACCTCCTCCTAGAGAAACTGCTCATGGATTGGATGAGCATACCCTTTGCTAGCAACAAATGATAGGACAAGAGGAAATGGCCTACAGCTGGGCCATGAGAGGTTTAGACTGAATCCTCAGAGGAAGGGTTTTCAGCATTGGAATAGGCTGCCCAGGAAATGGTTGAGTCATCATCCCCATAGGGATTTATGAGACTTGTAGATGTGTCACTTAGTGACATGGTTTGGTTGTGGACTTGGCAGTGCTGGGTTAAAGGTTGGACTCAATTATCTTGAAGGTCATTTCCACCCTAAATAATTCTATGATTCTATTCTATAAAGCAGACTTGGCAATGGTATGGAAAAAACTACACCTGCTATGGGTAAATGATATGCAAATTTTTTTTTTTTTTTTTTTTTTTTAACATTAAGAGAGTTATCCTGCTGATGGATGAGAGACTTCATAAATCCAAAAAACTTCTGACAATTGTATCTGTCATAGAATAATTGGAGACAGCTGCAAAAACACATTTTAAGTAGGGATTAGTGATAAAGTTTGCAGTTCTAGGTAGTCCTCAAAAGTGCAAGAGTCTAACCTCTGAACAACTTGCCCTTCATTGTTTTCTCTAATGACTGAGCAGGTTCTTAGAAGCAGTTGCTGACCCCAGATACTGTCAGTATATGAATGCATACAAGCTCCACTGTTAAGTCCTCTGCCATTTCAGCTGCAAGTTACTGAATCTCTAAGAGTTTATTCAAATCCAGTCTGGCAGTTTGGAGCCCATCATGTATAACCCACATGAAGCTGAAGGCAGTTTCAAAGACTGCAACATTGGAAAAAAGAGTCTACATTGAGATATACATTTTGGACTGCATATTGGGGCATTGTAGGGATGTAATGAAAAGCAGGACTAATTGAAAACTGGAAACTTACTGCTGACCAGAAAATAATTTCAAAGTTCCATAAATTATTTCCTTCCAGGCATTTTATCATAATTACTTGCTTTTTTTTTCTTTCTCCCCCCAATATCTTTCCTTTAAGGTTTGCTGGGTTTTCTCCCTTTTGGTAGAAATAACTTCAGTTTCATGTATAATATGGGACATCTACACTTAACTTTTTAATATTGCATAATTTCCCACTTCCTCCTCTATTAGGTAAAACTGGAATTATCAAATATGGAAAAAGCCTTCTGTTTTAAGCATTTATTCCAGGTACTGATCTTTCTACAAAGACTCAGGTGCCTCTTCAATAAAGTTGCTCATCAGCCACCTAATTCTATCAATGACTTCACATCACAGCATTCTTACCCAGACAGGATTGCCTCAAAAGATCTCAACAGATCAAAATTCACCAGTAGTTATCTTAGGGTAAGGGTTTATGAATTTGTCTCTCAGACAGTCACGAAGTTTCCTGAGACCAAAGTTTATGCTCACAGTTTACAAGAACAGGAGTGACATGGCCACTGACAAGTACCAGCAGCATTATTAGCTTGAGCAGACATGCTGTCCAATCCAATTTTAGGCTCTGCAGACCTGCCCATAACTGCAGTTCATAAAAGGTCAGATCTGTCATTTGGGATCACCACACAAAAAAAACAGATTAATGTCCCTGTTCCCATTTTTCTGGGTAAGAGTGGCTCTATCCACTTGCTCTTTCCCCTGGAGTGTTAGAACAATCTTCATTAGAGTCATCCAGAAAGCTGGGATAGACAAATAGCTTATATGAGAGTTTTGCCTCCTCCCCTGCCCTGCACATTCACCTTTTCCACAAGGTCATATTTGGAGGATGAGGAGAGGAACTGGCCTGAGCCTGGAAGCACTAGCAATATATTTCACTGTTGCTATTTGATGTGGTCAAAATCTGCATCAGTTCTGTCAGTCACCCAGAGCAAGAATCACTCTCATTCTATATTATGGCCTGTGGCCACAGAAGCTCTGAAAAAGTTGCTTGTGATCTTTCTGAGCCTCTTGGGATTATTCCTTGACTTCTTGCAGCACCTTCTAATTGCTCAAGTCCAGGTTTGAATAGGCACCCCTGGGCAAACTGAGCATAACAAATCTCACTTTTGTGACACCAAGCATTCAGTTTTGCTCAAAGTCCTTTGAAACATCTCTGCTTTGAGGCCTTAGCTAGGGCTAGTACTTCAAATAGCTCTTAGTAATGTAGACACAAGTACTTACAGGAAGAAAAATTCTCTCTGAGCTCCTCACTACAAATATTTTTCTAAGACCCTCAGATTTTTTTCTAAAAGAGCTTATGGACTGCCTCATTTGTCCTAACTTCAACCAGCAGTCAGAGAGCATCATGTAGGTATGACTGTGGCTAGCTTTATCTGACATATGGCATCAGTGTGGACTGCCCCTCTGCATGTTTTTTATTTGATTTTATCCCCTGAAGTCCACCATTGCTTTATTTCTTCCCCATAATTTTTGTTCCTTTCTGATCCACCTGTTTTATTATAAATATTTTCCTTTCCATTTTGGATTGCCTTGTAAAAATAGATCACCAAATGAAGGCATAGCAGAGCGGATAGTTAATTCTATGAAATTAACAGCCTTATCTGCTTGTATGCTATCATTAATATTGTTATGTTTGGATAGGACATAATTTCTTCCATCTTTTGAAACCCTCAGGAGCACTTAGGAGAAATTGTATTGTCAGTGCAGATTTGGATAGAGAAAAGAGAAATAATAATCTGCTACAATGTGGTTTTGGCCACAGCCCACTGCAAAAGACAGCCCAAAGCTGCACTATCCTGTGAAGGAAACTGGAGGAAATCTGTACAGGACACCAAGATGCCTTGGAAGTATAGTACTTTCCTGGTAGTCCTGAGCACATTCATTATATTTGATTAGTCTGAGGAGAAATGTATTATTTCCTTTCCACTCTACTTCAGCTGTTGTTCAAAAGAAACACCACAAAAACTGCCCATTAGCCCCAACTAGAACCTCTGTGAAGGGAGAACATAGGTAATTTTAACATCCAGCTCTCAAGTGGTGAGTCAGTGTGGAAAAGAAGACCTTCATCCTTCCTCATGGCTTGTTGTCTTTAAAAACTCCTACAAGCTTTTGGGAACTTTCAGTATTAGTCAGCCATCAGATCTGTTTAACTGTCTAGGAAGCTGAACTCTGAGCACCTCCTCTCCAAAAGCCAGAAAAGTATGACCTGTCTGACAATTGAGAATTTAACATTCCATTCTGGCTAGGCAAAGCCACAAAAACTGTGGAAAGGTATAACGTCCCACTGCAGGGGGTTTGGAACTAGATAATCCTTAAGGTCCCTTCCAAACAAACCATTCTATGATTCTATACTTGTGAACTAAGCATTTCCACTTGGCTTTTTCAACTTTGAGTCCTTGTCTTGTATCCAGTTTCATAGCCACCAAATGACCACAAAAAGTCTGCCTTTGTCTGGTAAACTGGGGACTCCTCAGAATCCAGAAGGGCTGACAGTGTCTGTCCCTTTGAGTAATAGAGAGTCTGCAGAAAGCTGAGGCTTAGTAACTTGCTGTGCCATGTTTGCAGAGCATTTCTGTGGAGGCAAAGACTTGGTACATTTCAGACACAATGCGCGGGAATGCGCGTCCTGCTCATTGGACTTAAAATCCTTCCTAGTTTACAAAAGACAGAGCAGCAAACAGAAGGGTTGAGCTGCAGTCTATATATAATGGATCTAAGATATCCTTCTGTCATGCTGAGACTTGATTACAGCCTAAGTGCTGTCAGAAGGGCCATATGTTTCATTCACTGCATGGCTTAGCCCTCTGCGGGCTCAGCAGGAGTGGGCAGCAGCTTGGCAATTTGTCCAAGGCAAGTCATGAATTGACTGAGATAAAGAGATTAGGGCCCTGATCCTCCAGTACCTTCGTCCTCATAGAGTGACTTCTGTGAGTGTGAAGTGGATATGAATGGATATGAATGGGTACTGCTTGGCCTTGATAGTGATTTAGCATCACTTTGGGCTCATTTTGAAAAGGTGAAAATGGCTGTAGAAGCAGAAGAAAATAATTGACCTTAATTCCTGCCCTGTACGTTCTTTGTGCTTGTGTGTTTCTTCAATGATTTGTCTGCTTCTAACTACTACATTTGAAACAAACTGTAGTGGGACAAAGCAAAGGTGACTGCGTTCCTTCGCTGCATTTGAATCTGTGGTTAAACACCAGGCATCTGTGGTCACACACCATGCATCTTTGGTCACTAAAATCATGAACTAATGGGGAAAGCTAAAGTTTGCTTTTAAATAAAGTAAGATTAATAACTAAAAAACAAAAAAAAAACAAAAAAAAAACCAAAAAAAACCAAAACCAAAAAAAAAAAAAAAAAAAAAAAAAAGTGGACTAGAAAATTAATGTTCTCTTCCTCTACCAATTTTCTAACATTATTTACTGCTCCATTCTCTACTTTCAGTCTCTTTCTGTAATGGGGTTTTCTGCAGTGCCTTGGAAAATGGCTTGTAGGCTCACAAGTCAGTGGTACAGCAGTATTTCATGCACTACATCTGGAATGGGGATCATGTCCAGAGCCCCAGTTTTAATGCAAATTACTGACTCTGTTCAGAAAAGTCAGTACTACAAAATGCTAGCAAAATGCAACAGCAGGCAAGCCTAGTGGAGTTAAAGGTTTGTTCATGATTATTTTATTTTTCTTTCACAGAGCCCTGTAAAAAATAACTCTGTCTCTGTCACAAAGAGCACAACATTATGATCTGAAATAAGATTTCTATGAGTCAGTTGAGAGGTGGATAATGTACTAATTTACTTCCATCTAGAAGAGAGGAGGAATAAAATGTCAATCTCCCCTTGATTTTCGCTCTCAAAGAAACCGAACATAAGTATGGTCTCCTGAATCAGAGGTATGAATCAGAATTTCACACTTTTTTTTTTTTGTGGTAATTGGCACCACACTCCTTTCTTCAAAAGGGCTCCTCATTTAATGCAGATGGGACAAAAGAAAGAACATTGACGTGATATTATAAAATTAAGCTCCATCTGTACTAAAGGGTCAACTTAAAGCTCGCAGGTATAAAATTCCATCTTTTGTCAAGAGGGGATATTCAGTCTGTGAATTCTTTTAACACTAGACAGAGCCTGGTGTTACGGCAGTACTGGAGTTTTCTGAGTATTTTTTTCTTGATTTAGGAAAGGGGGAAAAAAAGCCAAAAATAAGTTCTTTTTTGTTTTGACCTAAATAAAATGTCTAACTCAACTATTCAAGTTTTTGACTTAAAGAAGTCGTGGTGGGTAGTTTTTTTTTGTTGTTTTTTGTTTTTCATTTTTGTTTTTTGTTTGTTTGGTTGGTTTTTTTTTTGTTTTTTTTTTTTTTTTTTTTAAATCATCACTTCAGTTATTTTAAGTTTTTAGTTTTTGAAACTAAAACTAGTATTTTTCCCATTTGGACTGAAATGTACCTGGTTTTTTTCCCTGAAGTTGTCATTTTCAATAGGTTACCTGAATGCAGTAACTGTCCACACAAACTTCTGAGTCGTTGGGGTATTCTGGTGATGATATATGACTATCCATGATCCCTATGATCTGAAGCAATGTAGGATTTAACATTTAGCTCTGATTAGCCAAATGTACAGGGCTGTTGATAGGATTCTGCATCCTGGACTCTGACCTTGACGTTTGTTTGGCTTTGCTATCCAAAAACACTGCAAAATTTTAGTCCAGCTTTGCAATTAGAAAGTATCAAAAAAGAAAAATTCCTGAAGTTTGGAGAGGCATCTGTATAAGTGGGAGAGGAAGATACGGGCTCAGATGAGGTGCTGAGCTTCTCTTGTTTTGCATGGTGGGATGGTGAAGGCTTGTATGCTGCAAGATCAGCTTCAGGGCATGGTTCATTCCACTGGATCCAGTACTAGCAGGACTGGAACTTCACTGCTTAGCAAGTGAAAAGCATTTTGCAGTGTACCATGTTGGGAACAGTTAGCCTTTTTTGCTAATCAAAACCTCTCTGAAGCAGAAAAAAAAAGGCAAAAATTTATATCCTTTTTAATGCACATACTTACACTGGACTTCATTCCTTTTTAACTGCATAAATTTGTGTTCTGTGCAGCAAGAAATACCAGCCTCTGACGACCCATTTCCTAGTGATTCACAAACAGAAGGGAAATTCATCACATACAAACCTATGTACACTAATTTGGCCGCCTCTAGCATTAATGACTTGAACACTCTCCTTCCTACTGACTGTTCTGTTATGCCCTGTGGTATTTCAGCTGCTCCCTTCTACTTCCCGAGGGAGCTCTGCATTATATTTGGAACAAACCCTTTGGCCTCCAATTTCCCCCCATTGCTGCTCCCTGATGGTAGGCCTCTGTGATTTTCAAAGGTGATCTGGGAAGGAGCTGCTTTGGAGTCTGATTTCATTTTTATTTAGTGTGCAGAAATGACAAGTAAGCCACAACAGTGCCCCTCTGCTTTGGAAAAGGGCCAGGTTCAAAGACCATAGGGCCCTTTATAAAGCTGCATTACCAGAATAGGTTTCAGTCCTACGCCATTCAAGCCCATTAGACAGGTGCTCAAACAGATACTTTCCCCATCCCTAACACAGTAGAGTACAAGGTGAGACACATCAGGATCAGTAGAGAGGTATTACCACTGCATTCTCAAATTGAAGTGAAATTGGTTTTGTCGATTCTTTCATTGTACTCCCATGGAGAAAGCTTGTCCTCAGTAAATGTTTTCTTTTTAATCAAGTGCATCAGGTGAAACTTCAGAGGTACTGGAGGTGTGACTTTAAAAAAGCCTTTATTCTTTGTAAAATTTTGATAAAGATGCACATGTAAATGGTATCCAAAACCAGGAAAGTAGTGTCAGAATTCAGTATCCACATGTGTTTATAGCTATTAATCTATTGATAAGCTCTAAGTCTCTTAGGAAGGGGTTTGAATATTGCCTTTCATCTGCTCCCTTCCTCTTCCTAAAATAGATCTCGACTCAATAACCTTCCTATTCTTGGATAAGAGGTTCAATATCCATTGGTATCCTTTCTCTTGTCAGCCATGAGGTTATTACTGAATAATGACGATAATTAAAAGTACTCTAACTGATGTGACTAATAAAACAAATTTACATCAGTGGTGAAGGGCAAATCTCAACACAATGGGTGTGGTTTAGATAAGCAGCCAAAAGATTGATTATCCAAATGTAATCCAAAGGCTGTGTGCTAAAATGGGAGCAGCAAAAATTCAGATGAAAATCTTATAATAGCAGCTGCTTTGGGTAAGTTCCTTCCTGCAGCTGGAAAAAGAACTGCTGTAGTTTATAACTGAAGGCAGTATAACCATTGATCAAAATAGGCTGATATATGATGCCTTCCCAGCACTTCTCAAAACCATAATCACAGATACTGACACTTTTTGGACATTGATAAATAGTTTTCAATGAAGTGAGGGGACTTGTAGCTTTCCATTTTGACCACTGAATATAAATAAGCTCTGTTCTGGAATTTTATGAGAAATATAAAAATATGTTTATATTAAAAATATATATCAAAGAATTTTTTATGGTTTATTTATACTTTCATTTGTAATAAAGATTATAAATTTATATTATTACTTATAATATATTGTCATGTACAGCACATTCAACTTTCAGCTGTAGGTTTTCCTTGCTTATGAACACTGTTTTCTTCAAAAGCAAATGCACAACCTTCTCAGCTCCATGCATATGCTAGCCCTTTTTGCTTCTCTGTCAACAAGGAATGCAAGCATTCCTTTTACTTCAGTCATGTTAGCCTTTGTCTACCAGCTAAACTCTTCTCTCCTTCAAACCTTTGAGTAAATCTCTCCTCAAATCCTGTCTTGACAAAAACGTGTCCAAGAAATCAACCAATTTTCTGGTAGCTGAGTGAAAAGACAGTTAGGAAAAAAAGAAAAAAATATGAAAATAATGAAGTAGAAATTCTTATTTCTGCTGAAGACTGTAGTTACTCGGCTGTGTGGTTCCTCTCCCCTCCTTTAGCACTGGTGGAGTCCACAGTGCAGCAGAGTAAGCACGACCCTGATGGGATCCCTGAGGTGTGCAGGCAGGCATGAAAGTATCCACCTTATCCGTCAATGGAGCAGCTAAAATTCCCTTCCACTCTTCTGCCCACAGAGCGCACTCTGCCTAATGATTTTCAGTGCCTTCATGTTCTTGCTGACAAAAATAAATATTAAGAAACAGTTTTGGAATAAAAGGCTAAAACGTCTTGATGTAAAATGTTTTGTTGTTTTTTGGGGTTTTTTCATTTCACACAAACTTGAAGTTGCCAATTAATAGGCAAGAATCTCATGCTGTGAAAAAAATTTCACATATACAATCAGAATAGAATAAATCAAATAAAATATTTGCCATTAAGATTTTGCCTTGCTTTAGTCTTTGTTCAAAGGAACTGTAACTCACAGCCATAACTCTCATCTCTGATTAGAAATCCTGGGGATTTGGCCTTTAGTTTTTAGATTCAAAGTATATTATTTTACTCAGGATTTGCAGATGATATCAATATTACATTATTCCAAACACATGATGACTAATGTGGGCTATATATAATAAGTTACCTTCTCTTTTTGTCTTCAATTTCCTTCACTAGGAAAAACAGAAAAACATAGAAGAATTCCTTAAAATTAAAATAAATAAAAATAAAGAAACCAAAGAAATTCTTTCAATTTCCTATGAAGAAGCTTTTCATATTGAGTGCATTAAAAAACCCCACAATGTAAACACATTCAAATAAGAACAATTTCCTTAGATAGCAGCATTCTTTATTCCTCTTGCTATTATTAAAGATGCTGGTGTTTTAATAGCTTTCTCCCTCACAAATCAGCTTTTCCTTCAGCTGAGGGAAGTCATAACCCTGTGTTCATGACATCTCATGTTGTTTCTCAAAAAATAATTGTTGTGCCACCAGTGCAGAAAAGATCACAGTGCTGATGAACTTTTAATATATTAAATACTTACTCTGATTCAAAAAGCTATATTTTCAAATTAGATACATCCTGGCTTTCAATTTTGCATGATCAGAATAAGGTACCTACATGCCCTGAGTGCACAAATTGGAGTACCTGTGATATTAGGCCCTTAAAGTGGACTACAGCCAAGGGTGTAAAACACAAAGGATTTGGTTCTGGTATGTAAAGAAAAACATTTTTACGGTTGTGGGTATAAATCTACTCCATCAGCTTCTGTTGAACTGAACAAAAACTGAAGATGAACATTCAACAATGAAAGAAACATTCTAAGATATCCACAACTGAGTGTTTGGTCTTTACCTTCATGGTCTCTTTCAAAATACCAGTTTACCTCATGAGAATGTTGTGTGGTTTTTTTTACTGTAAGGGTGACAAAGCACTCAAGCATGTTGCCCAAGGACATGGCAGAGTCTCCACCATTGGAGATACTAAACATGTATCTTGACAAAGGACTGGGCAACTGAGTCTAGCTGGCCCTGCTTGAGCTGGAGGGCTTGGACCAGAGGACTTCAGGAGGTCACTTCAGGGTGCTGTCATTTGAGATCCATTGTTTACCCTCAGAACCTGCTCTTACTTGCCTTAATGTAAGCTAAATGAGGCTATCAAGATGAACTACTAGCAAAAACATTTCTTTTTAATGGGAAGCAAAATTAGTTAGGTAAAGAATGGAACGTAAATGTGTTTTCTTCTGTTGAATGGTGGGCATTATTTTTACATTTCCCTTACCATGCTGATGTCTTTTTTAAAATGTGAAACAGTTTCTATGGTAATTTGCTAATTTTAAAAAAGCGAGTGAAATAGCGCTTCAAAAAATTTATAGGAAAACATGATTAAGGTAAAATATATTGCTAACAATTTTCAGTAGGAGAAATATGTCCATGACATACAAGGAACAAACTTAAGTGAAACAACAACTTTAATTTACCTGAAACATTATTTATTCTTTTGATGCATTATATTAGTCAGATGAATCCTGAAGACAAAGGAAAAGGACTTTCCTTTTAAAGAATTCTTTATGGGCTCCAGAGTAACTGAACTCTTGTTAGGGTATATGTGGTTGAAAACCAGTGTATAGATAACCATTTATTAGCCAGTCAAGAGCCATATTTACCAGTAAATCTGAATTAGAAAAAGAAAATCTAACATTACTTTCAGCTCTCCAAACAACTCCCCACACTTCTGATTTTTGCAGTGCTGCCTGGTGGCTCCCTGCTCACCCTATTGAGGACAAAGAGGGTAGTTTTATATCTCTGGTGCCCCAGCTGTTCCTCCAGTGTGCCATCCTGCCCTGACACAGCCTCTTAGTCCAGAGGAAGATTTGCCAGCTGAGAGCTGTATGGGAGAACCTCTAATAGAATATAAAACCTCCATATTTTAGAAAAAAATAGCAGCAGTCTTTTACCAAAAAATTATCTTTACCTTCTGGCCCACAGGAACAAATTATGGAGACTTTGGAAGGTGGGGATCACATAACTAACTCCCCTGCTGATATGGAGAGTTCTGACTTGTAGGCTAAATCTTAAGGCTGAATGTCTTTGAGATGGAGACTGGATGCAAGTACAGCCTACAGACAGGTCACATTATGAACTGACATTTAGTGCCCTTTAGATTTGATAATATTGGTCTTCTACACTGCCACAGTACCAAACCAAAACTAAGTATAGGCACATAAGCCCCAGCCATTTTTCAACTTCTTACAGTGACACTAGAGAGATTGTACTTTCACTTTTCTTATTGTCTCAGTTTGCAGGTTTCTATTGAGTCTGGATTACTGTTTGTTTTAACAGAAAAAAAAAAAAACTGGTTTATTTTACAGATTAGAGGCACTGAGAATATTAATTTCAAAATTCACTAGAAAACTAATAAGAGTTCCCATTGAGACCAAAAGTTACTGCAGCCTTTCATGTCCAAGAAGATTTGCATGGCTATGGGAGCTACCCAGTTACATTCTGAGTGTTATCAATTCAAGTGATCCAGAAATGATTTAAGTACCCAGAACACCTGTGAAACACAGCAAATGTGACTCAGAGAACACTATGTACCATGTCATCAAGCACCTCCTGCAATAAGTAAATAATCTCTTCAGTTTCAAAGAGAAGCACACTGCTCCTCCCTCCTCGAATGGTGCATATTTGAATATTCAAATATTTTCCATGTCCCACCCTGTTAACATTTAACTGTTGGAAGTGGGGGAGATCAAGGTATGGGTAAGGCAAACTGGGATATTGATAGAGAATGCAGTGAGCCTGGAGGAGAATGTTGATTAATTAGGTGACAGATTTGACACCAAGGATTACACAGCATTATGTAATCTGCTTGTCATGATTTCTCTTGAACAGTTTTGTCCTAAAACTTCTTTCGGAAAGCAATGCAGACTCTGGTTTCATTGAGGACCTAATTCCATACACTTCTCCTTCAGATACACCATCAGCCAAATCTTCTGAGTTGTTTTGTTGTTGCTGCTGTTTTGCTGCTTGATTGTTTGTTTGTTGGGGTATTTTTCTTGATGGAAGAGTCTTTCACATTTCTAGAAATAAACTATTGTGCATGTAAATTTTAGAAGTAAGAAGTGATGACTAATTAGATCTAGTGTGATCACTAAACTGCAATAAACCTTGTGAAAAAAAAATCAAATGGATTTTTGATAACAAATCAAGATTGGCATCAGTATTAATATAATTTTTGTTGAGACCAAACCCTGAAATTAGTAAAAAAAAAATACTGGTCTGATTTTATCTGTATTGCCCATAGATCACAGAAGCTCCGTGAATGTCTCTAAAACCACTCAAAAATACTTACTGCTTTCCTTGTTTATGAAGAGCCCTTACAATAAATCAGTCTTCACACATTCAATTGCATTTTAACAGTTTATATCACTTTTAGCTGCTAAATTTCAAAGATAAATATATAAGGAAAAGAAATTGAAATTGTTCCACTCAAAATTAAAGATGTCTTTTTATTATTTCTATATTATTTTTCCTCTTAAACATTAAGAAATATTGGGAGAAAAAATCGAAGTGTAACAGCAACTGCATTTTCAAATTATTTTCAGTATAATAAGATCAATATTGAAAGAGATATAATGTTAAAATGAACAAATCTATGAATAGAAATTCAGGGAAAAAATCAGTTAAAATTTTTAGATTTTAAAAATTTACTTGTAATGTCACCAGAATATCAGTATGTAAAAATCTAATAAATTTTAAAAATATTATATATGATTATTAAAGATTTAGAAAATGAAGCCTATATGCTAGATTCCAGATAGATCTATCTTCTTTTTCCATCTCTTCCACTCTTTTTTTTTGACATATTGGGGTTCCTTGCTTTGTTTTTGTTTTTCTAATCTGTGTGGTCAATTTCGAATAATGCTAATTAACCCCATGTTAAGCCAATTGACTCATTCAGATTTGAAAACTGTATTAATATAATATGAAAATGAAAGTTAAAAATTAATTTTTGAAGCTTTTCTCTTTCATTAAAAAAACAACAACAACAAAACAGAACAAAACAAAGCAAAACAAAACAAAACAAAAAAAGCTCTCTGAAAGGACACCTAGGAACTAAAATGGTGCCTTAAAAAAAAAAAAAAAAAAAAAAAAAAAAAAGTTGAACTGCCTTAGCTCTCAGCAAGTATCACTGCCAGTTTCATCACTAATGCCCCTCCAGCTCTTTTCTCTGCGGTTTTGCAAAAACATGACTAACATAGTTCAGATCTTTCTTAGTTGCTTCTCCATGAAAACTCCAATTCTGTAATAATAAAGCTTAAAACCAATAAGGTTAACTTTTGTGTTCCAGATTTTGTATAATATTGTTTGATCAAGTAAAACAATCAGCCAATTAAGAATAAAGAAACACATGAAGGTCATGCTGAAGCAAGTCACTATGTCTACCATCAGATTAGGATCAGATTAAGTGAGACTGAACTGGCATTTGCTGTTCCTATTAGATTTAATTCTGGCCAGTCATGAGGAATTATTTTAGGAAGTAATAGGATTAACTAAGCAAAACCAAGATGCAACATTCACTTTCTTTACTAAAATAGATGTGTTCCTTAAAAGCTTATCAGCCTTTTATTATTCATTCATACTTATGACTGGTTCTATTAACAGATGCTTGTGGCAAGAATATAAAAATCATAGAAAAAAACAGGCAGAACACAACTTGCATATCTGTATTTGGAAATATTAGCTAGGTGTGACCAGTGAAACACACCTGAGTTAACAGGAGATGAAAGATTTCCCTGCTGCTTATGTCAACCTTCCAACCTATAAGTATTTTTGTGTCTTTTACATTTTTTAGTGGTTTTATGGTTTTATTTCTTGTTTAAATATTTTCAGAAACAAGGGACTTAGATGGAATTCTCTGTGTGTGTATACATATTCACAGTGGTCATGGTAGGGAGAAAAAAATCCTTAGCATGTGATCTATTCATCTAGCACAAAGATGAGAAAAGAAGTACCAGTATTCTGCTTTGAGTATTGAATATACATGTACACACACATATTAAAATGAGGCAAAAAAAGGTCAGAAACTGGCTGCAAAGGTCAGGCAGAGAATTCTTCTTCAAAGAGACATAGATTGGGAAGAGAAATGGATTTTCTGACAAAGGAATTCTTTCAAGTAGACAGAAAATCTCAATTTATTTTTCTTATTTCATTTGCAAACCAAACATCTCTCTATCTCCCAAAATAAAAAGCTCTGTTTGGTTTTTGTGGGAGTTATCAACTTCTAGTCTGAATGAACAGCGTACCAAAGAAAAGAAGCAAAGGAAGCAGATTCACAAATTCCATTTCAAATGTCAGAGTAGGGCACAAAAGTAAATGTGAGACTTTCATGCATGAAAGGTCTTTTTTAAAACATCCTGATTTAAAGCATCGCTTTGGTGAGGTAAATGACATAAGTAGGATTTAGGAAAATTCCAGTGCAATAACACTCATGAACCAGTAACTCTCTTAGTTGGGCCTGTACCAGGCGTTTTTATCCAGTGCTTTGTAGCCTGCCTGTGCTGCAGGAAGGGGATCTTGCTGCAGTATAATTCGGCACGAGAAACCAGAGCTCCATCACTGCACTGAAATAAGGAGACAAATCTTAGCGAGCACAGTAATCGCTGTAAGCATTGGCAAAGCCAGGGCTACAGATTAAGTAGCTGTAGATGGTTCCCTAATGCTCCACCTGTATCTCCTATAAGGAGCAGAGAGAGATTATAGGCAGTAATTGTTCCCTTTGTGTTTGAGTGTGTGCAATATGGCCAAGCCTGTGGAACTTTTGATTGCAGATACAGGGCTTTTTCAGCTAAAAGGCTCTTGTAATTTTAAAAACATAGAACACTTAACTGATTCCTGCCAAATGAAATTACTTTCGTGCTAAGGTGTAGCTGAGGTTGGTAGATGCATCTTGAAACACTGGTGAAATCACTAACATTTCAAATCCCTACTGTGCATTGATTTTCAGGACACTTTTACTAATCATTGATAGTATTGTTTTCTATTGGTTAGCAGGTTTCTCTGTGCATGGGTAATTCTATGCAGCATTTATGTCTCAGTCCTAAAACAAAAGACCCTCAGAGACTTAACAGATTGGGGCCATTTGAAAACTACTTAGTAAATGGTTAAGTTTCAGCAATAAGCAATTAAAATTTCTAAATATAATGCAAGTATAGGGTTTTTATCAATAATCAATATTTAGGAAGAGAAAAATGTATGGGAGATGAAAGAAGGTATAAAATTTTAAAATTAAGAAGGAAATGGCCTCAGTTTCTGAATATATTTCCATTTTTTTTGTTTGCATTTACAAATCTAACAAAATGCTCTTGAAACCTTATATTTCACTACTTTTTAGGTGATACCTGAGCTACCTGCTTGATCCAGTAAGTTCACAGGCAGTTCCAGATTAAAGAACAAAGAAAAAAATTCCACTTGCTCCCTCCCCCACAAAAAAACTCACCAAACCCCCCAAAATCCCCACTATACCTTAGTTAAAATATATTAATCTCCTCCTTTCCCAAGCAGTTACTTCAGTTACTGTTGGTAATTTCTTTACAAATATTTTAATCAATTTGGGAAACTCACATACACAACCGCAAATAAAAAACATTTATTATTTGCCCAGAGACTTTAAACCTAAATAATAAATTGAGATCACATATGTTTAATACAACAAAATTAGGTTCTACGCAGCCAACTCAGTATTCTACTGTTTTAAGGATATGGAGGAACAAATTCTAGTATTTTCATCTCCAGGGAAAATTCTGCAGTTTCTGTGTTCAGATAAATATCCCAGACATTTTCCAACTTCATTTGCTGAGAATCAGGGAAAATACCAGCCTCCACACAGTGGTTTCTGTGATGAAGAATTCCAGAAATATGCAGAGAGGAGGAGTTTGGTGCTCTGGATGGCAGATGCTGAGAACCTGAACACACCACAGAACAATTGTATTAGTCAGTTTGGAAGGATTATCTGAGCACTGATGTATGTCCATCTCCTGAGGAGTTACCTCAGACTTGCTGAGATCTGTGGCACATCGTGAATGCAAGTGCAGACCAGGGAAGAAATTGCCACTCATTTTTTGCAGTTTATGAGAAATATTTTGCAACAATGTACCAGAATTGTGTTGGCTTTTAGACAGGCCATGTAAAGAGAATTACAGGGTAAAGTTATTTTACCTTGCTGTCAAATTTATATGTCTACATAACCAAAGAACATTGACCACAGTTATCCAACCAGAATCTTGAAGTGTTTCCAGAGGTCAAGTGGGTCTGATACAAAAGAACACAGTTCCACTCCTGTAAATCAATAGACATCTGTGCTAATGTACAATACGTGAAAGTCTAATAAATTATTTTACACAATCAAATGGAATTTTAAGCATCAGACTTTTTAGCATTTTTGCAATTGTTCTTTCTCCTTACTCAAAACCATGGATGAGTGGATTCAGTTTTGTTTCCTTCCAAACTACTCAAACATTGTACATTTAAATCTTAACATTACTTGCATTCTGCTGAAGAACAAGTAATACAAAAAGAAAAGAGGGGGCAGACAGAGGGAAAAAAAAAGTAATTCCTAAATACTCTGAGTCAGAGGCTGTCTATTTAGAATATGTTTATTCAAAACCTAGCACAATGGAGTTCTGTTCGCATGACTGGCCTCCTCTATGTTACTGTGTTACTAATAATAAATTTTTATAACCACAAAAAATAAAAATTTTTATGCATCCAAATGACAAGGAAACTTTGACCCTATTTTCTAAAGCACCTAAATTGCCTGCACAGTCTGAATGCCATATACTTCCTTACATACAATGGCACTTTTCAAAATGTTACCTAAGATGTAAAAATGGATCAGTAACTGAGCCAAGACTGAGATGCTGTGAATAAAGAAGCTCAAAGAAGGCAAGAGGAAAATCCAATTTAAATGTATAATACCTACACACAAACACATGTATACTTACAATCATACATACACACACACGTCAATTGAATTTACTGTGCTTAAACAGCACGACATTCTCTTTACCTAGGAAGATTTTGTATTAGCTCAAACATATTTCCAAGTGGCAAGTAAGCTTACACTACAGGAAGAACAGTACTTTTGGGCACTAACTGCTTTATCGACTTTATGAACTCATAAACAACTTTGTGAGGTGTGCAAAACCCCAAACCACAGAAGCAACAAAGTAATTGAGGGAAAAAAAAAAACTATTCTGGAGTGCTTTTTTTGTAAGACTTTCTAGTTTCCCTGCTGTCCTGCTTTTAGTTTCTCTACCCCGACAGCTACATGTGATATACCACATATGCTGCTATGTCTCTGCTGAGCAAATTCAAAGATGCCATAGGGTACAACCAGGCAAGTCATACTTATTATTTAAGGTGGTCCAGATGGCTATGGGAGACTTCCTAAATTCCTTCCCTAATATTTAAAACAAGTTTTAAAATGCAAAAACAAGGAAAATTGCCCATTCTTTTCAGGAAGCATGTAAACACTTTTAGTATTGGAAAATATTGAGAAATGCACAAGAAGACTTAGTCAAACTTGTTTGGTTTTTTTCACAATTTTGGTTTCTAATGAGAATTTCCCAGATTTAAAGAACAAGATAACCTGAATTTTTCTACATCATATCAAAACTCTACCAAGTAAATGTTTGCTCTGTCAGAAAATATTGATAAGCCTCTCAGTGAAAGAGAACTTCAAACCAGTCAAGTTTTGCACTACCAGACACTTTCAGACTTGGATAGGATTACTCAGGGGCTGGCCAGCTTCTTGCTGCCAGGATTTTCCCAGGAATAACATCAGGAAATTTTTTATTCCCACAATGGTCATAAGGCTCTTTGGAACCCCACATTCCCAACACACCATCAAGAACAATGGATAAGTTTAGCCAAGCAGTGATAAAGGTGATGATATCACAACTGTCATGAAGGCAGTTCTGAATTACTCTTCCAGAAGGTCTTTGTCTTAATATTTTCTTGAAATGGAGACTTGGACAAAAACAGACTGGATTAATTGAGATCAAGGTAAGACAGAAATAAAACTAGTTTACTAGACACATTTTTTAAGGACCTTGACATAGAGTAATTTGAGAAATAGTGTTTTCAGCATAATTTATTTTAATTTATAATGATATTCTTGATTTCTCTCTATTCTTAAGAGGTTTTCCTGCCTTGTAGTGTTTTTCCTTCTTAATTTTATGCTCAACAGAACTATTTCAGCAATGTCTTTTAAATGGGAAGCTGATCCTAGTTACTGGTACCCCTATGACCTACAAAACAGATGAGTAAAATGCACCTCCATAACTTTGTCTCCAAGGAAGAAGCTTGGTCTAGAGGGGACTATCATGGACAGTCAGCTTCATCACAGAGACCACAGGGACCTCATTAGGCCTTAAAATCCACTTTCAGGAGTTGTTCAAGGACCAAAGCCATTCTTTAAATCTCCCAGTTCTACTGATTACTGTGTACCCAGGAGGCTACATCCTTCCCTATGGCAGTCCAGTCCAGCTATTGCACACTTGCCAACAGTGTCTGCAGAACAGAGTGTCTGTGATGACAAACTCTGATTTTCAGACAGCCTTAACTCTTCCTCTTTTCAGCTACTTGATGCTGAAATAGTAAGCCATCAAGGAATATTTCAGGACACAGCCATACTCATAGGCTTCTGCCCTCTGACATTGCTTTCAAGCTCCTAACTACTTAGTTCCATATTTTTTTGACATAAACTTGGGGGACTAATTTATTTTCTTTAAACTGATAATAGTAGGACAAGACCACAATTGCCTCACAACTATACTTTTCCATGATGAATACATCTTTCCATGAATATGCTATTCCAAATATTTTCCAAGAGGACAAATGTCCACTTCATAAACTGTTTGTACTGCTTGTATTAATTAAAAGCCTTTTTTTATACTGGTAGATTGGATTAGAATTAATAGATTATGAAGACCACTCAGACCTGTTATTCTCTAAGACATTGGCTGAAAAATCCAGCTGAGTTCTGGCTGACAAGTATGAAAGGTCATCCAAACTACACTAAGAAATAAAGTGAATATAGGTCATTGCTAGTTAATGGGCCTTTTGAACCAAAATAGAGTTTCACTGTTCATGCATGTTATTTTTATGATGTATTCAGGGACAACAAAGCCTGTCTGCTGTCCTTATTGACTTCAATTTACAATACAGCTATTTCACCATCCCACTCTGTCTTTAATTCAGTCACAAAAGGCCATGCACTGGAAAGTTATTATTATTTATATACACCATGGCACAGCCCAGGCACGTAATCAAGGATCGATTGTACTGTGTGGTGTACAGACATATAACAAAGAAAACAGTCCCTGCCTCAGGCACTCACAGTCTGTGTGGAAAGTACAGCAGGTAAACACAAGTGATAAATAGCACAGGGCTGGATAAGTGAAAAATAAAATGCATAACATTTATCAGAAAACAGATGTCCTGACTTCCTACCTAGGTTTTATATTTGTCCTGTCTTTGGCACCCTGCTCTAGCAGTTTGTTTTTTAAGCTCTTTCAGTATGAAACTTGCTACTTTATGCTCAGATGCACATAAATTCCATGAATAAAAATATCATAATAATTTTACATATGCTTAGAAACCATATGTATATGCATTACACAAAAAGTTAAAAATTAGTGAGGAAGACTAATGGCAATCACAAAGCTTTGCATGTATATCAGAATGCATGTAATTATGAGTGGATGTAGGTGTTTTTACTGCACACCTCAGTTCATTGCATGTGTAGAGCTGATACATATTGATATACTTCAACATCATTATTCTGTTTTATACTTGTAAGGAAAGAGAAACTCACTAGGAGAAAAAGCTGGATAAGTGGGTTGTAAAAAAGTAGCTTAGACAGCTTTTAGAAGTTAAAATAAGTGACAAAGTCACAGTCTTGAATCACTGTCCATATATGTACTCACGAGAAAACTCTCCTTAATTTTCATATAATTGTTGTTTATGGTGCACATTTCATCAACCTAGTTACACTGATCCCAAGGAGAGATGCCATTTTATAATTGGTGGATGACATTAGGCAAACAAGTGCAGTCTGACATCCAGGTCTAGCAATCACAGAAGACCCAGTAGCAAAGTGAGTCAGTGTAAAATTCAACTATCCTACTGTAAAATGCTCTGGACTTTCAAACAGATTTGTCTCACTAAATTCATTGAGCTGACCCTTCAAATCAGGTTGTGCACATCTGAGGTGAAAACAAGATCTGTGGTCTCTGCTCATGCAATGCTTGGGCTGCTTATCAACATCTTCATATGCTGCACCTGTTACCTTTCTCTCCACATTCCAGCTATAGCAAGTGGAAAGTCAACACCTACTTTAAGTATTTGGTTAGTTACTGATATCGAGCTCCTATTTTCTACACGTGGAGAAGTGTCCATGAACAGATCCAAAACAGAAATGGAAGCAGAATGAAGGCTTGCTTACACTCCATCTACTGCTGCACTTAGACAGAGATGACATCTGTTTCCAGATGTTTCTTTTGTATATTGGTCTCTGGGAAGAGGCCACATATACAGAGAGTAAGTGAGGAATGATTTAGCCTACATGTATCCTACTATACAAAATAAGGCCAGGGCACAGTCAGAAGTACAGTACAGTGCTGTACTTTTATTATTTTCACACTCCTTAACATTGTTTTGGCACATGCCAGATGATGTCTGGATGTGGTTTGTGGGACAGCACTTGTCAGGAGCTATTTCCATTAGCCAGCCTGAGCACCTGAGCACTGTGACACTGCATTGTGAGAGCTGCAGACACAAAATCCAGATCAATAAATTCTCTTGGTTGAAAATATTTTTTGTCAGGAAAATATTAGTCACAAGGATCACATTCATACTGCACCTACTCTAAACATCTGCTCATGGCTACTACAGGTATGAAAATCCTGGAATAGACCTGATTAGGTCACTAAAATAGGTTTTAATATGTATTGTGTATCTGTAAATGTGTGTATATACACACAGACATAAACAGACACATACATACCCCCAAAAATGCAAAGGAACACTTTAACTAGGTGTTCTAAGATCATAAATTTGGAAGGTCAACAACTAATAGTAGAATTTCCTAGAGGTTAAAAATATTCCATCCAGTTTTCAAATTAAAAACTGAAACAGAAGGTTAATGACTACAAACTAACAACCTCAGAAAACTAAGTCCTCAGTCCTGATCTATTATTGGCCAGAAGAAAAGAGTAGACCAATGCATTCATATTATATGCCTTTTTTATCCCCATCCCCCACTAAATAAATGCTAGTTAAACATAATATCTTAAAAGAAAATGAGCATTTTTGCTGGTTAATTTAAAGTGTAGCTTTCTGATTAATTTTAATGCAGTTATTTCCTAAGAAACTAGTTTATTAGGAGAGGCTGTAAGTGCTACACTGCTTCCCTAGATGTTGTCTTTTTATACATTTTCAGATATTTTCTGTTGCTCTTTTTCAGAAAAGGAATAAAGCACTCTTATCACCAAATCTATGTACTTTGGGATCTGCACCTCAGAGATTTTTCCCAGACTTAAAAAAAAGATATTAATTTCACAGAGCTGAGCCTAGAAAACAGAGACACAAGGTATTGATATTAAATTACATTGAAAAAGACATAAATCATTTTTACCTCTCTGCTTACACTGATTTTTTTTGTGTTTGAGCACAGTCTGTGTGTTCCTTTTTGTGGAAGGGGCCTTATAGCTGGAATTCTAAACACAGGCTGAGGATATTCATCGGTGAAATGCTTTACTTTCTAATGTAGCAAGAAAGCAGCCATTCTGCCTTAGTTAAATCTAAATGTCAGTGATCACGACTGATTGTGCCCAGATTTTCTGTCATCCCTGTTAACTGTGAGGGATCAGCATTTGGCACCCAAATTAGCAGATATGGCCAGCAACACTTTGTGAGGATGTCAGGAACTCTTTAGGTGACTGTTCTTGCTGCTCTATAATGACTGTAAGCAGGAAAGCAAAGCAGCCATGGAATTCACAGATTTGAGCCACAAGTTTCAAAACCTGCCAAGATTTTATCCCCCTATGATCACTTTTAATTTTTTTTTTTTTTTTTTTTTGGCCCTCTCCTCCCCCCTCCCCCTTACAAAAGCTAGAGATTCTTTGACTGTTCTGAAAACCTGACACTTCTTTGTCTGCTCTTCTAAGGGGAGGGCTCTTTTACACTGTATTCATCTTCAAGCTGGGACTGCCAATTATAGCTCCACCTGGGCTCAGGAATAAAAGATGTCAGACTGCAGCCTTTGTCCTTTTTTGACTGCTTTATACTGCTATTACATTGATTGCTCTTTGTTTCCCTGCAAATGGGGTTTTACAATTGCAGTCCACCTCCTTCCCTCCTTCTACTATACTCCCTACTCCTTGTTACAAGCTTTTTTTTTTTCTTTCCTTTTCTTCTTCTTTTTTTTTTTTTTTCCCCACTTCTACTATTAATTTTTGATAGATGTTGAGTTTTGATAAGAATCACTCACCTAGCTCTGAACCACTTCTCTATGAGATTTTAAACCACGCTTAGAGACAAGCAAAGGTAAGTCAGCAGAGGGTTCAACACAGACATATTTCTACCCAGGAATAATTCAGCACCCTATGTCTCATTTACACCTTGTGATTATGACTGCTTTTAACATGATTTTTCTCTCCAGTTTAGAGACCTGATGTGTATTCTTATGAATTAAAAGTGGATCCCTGTCCTTTTGTGGTTTGTTCACATCTGTCCAGGGAGCAGAGCAGGAAAGCTTTAGCCAACAATGCCAATACAACACTATAAAGATTAATAGGGTACCTGAAAAGCAACAAGGACTTTGAGTGATTTCAAGGATTCCAAAGACTCAAGAAATCAATTTCAGTGAAAATGTCCTTGCTAATTTAGTACCTGATAGTATTTGACACCTCTGTGCTCCAGTAAGAACACTGAGCAATATAAGGATTTCTGTGCATGCCTTTTGCAATCAGGATTGTAAATGAAAATTAATGTTAGCTAAATCCATACAGGCAGAAAGACAAAGAATACCCTTCTAATACCTATCTATTCAAAATAAAGGTTAGCTCTATTACTATCTTCACATCTAACAAAAAGAAATAAATCAGTAAAGGAAAATAAATTGCGGACACTGGCTAAGTAAGAGTGGAACATTGTTGAAACTATTTAATCTCACATATTGTGTCAGAACTGCTGCAGCATTGCCTTAGCACTGAAGAGCCATGTGAGGCTGCTGGGGGAAAAAGCCCACAACTCCTCCTGACATGAGCTAGTTGACTTGATCTTGTCATTGTTTCATTGCACATTAACAAAAAACACCAGCTCATGCTAGATGCTCAAAATAGGATAAAAGCAATCCATAAAATAAAATCTCTCCTCTGATGATGTTGTAGGTATTAAAATTCTGTTTATAGTGGAGGTTTTTATATGTCCTAATTGCATGCTGGAACTAACTATTGTCAGTTCTGCCATGCTGAAAGAACCTTAATGATGACATTATAGTTTGAATAGAATTTTTAAGCAGATCTAACGTAAAAAGAGATGTAATTAATCAAATTTAAAGTTTACTTTATCTAGGAATAAAGGCCTGCTATCTCTTTCCCTAAGACTATTGCAATCATTTTGATGCAAACAAGGTCTAGATCTATGAACTTTCAAAAACAAAATAAGAAAGTAAATTGCAGACATCTCAGAGGGCTGCAGAAGGCACAAAATACCTAATAAGGGACACATTTCTTCTTCTAATATCTGTGAAAGATCATATACCCTCTTAATTTTTTAGGAAATATATTTCATCAGCAGTAGCAAGATCATTATCCCCATCATATCTCCAGCCTACCAAACAATTTGCACATAGAGGAATAACACAAAAGCAAGCAGATGAAGAGGGTTGAAGGGAGAGTGATGTGATACATGCTATTGGATGCTGGATGACATAAACCAGATGTGTAAAGGTTTTTCATCAACCAGTTGCATTCTTCAGATTGCATTATTTCATCTAGGGGAAAAAGGGTATCATACTGGACTTTTCTTTTTTTTGATTCCAGGTTAGTTGAGAGAAAAGATAAGTATTTCACAGAGCTTCACAGAAATCTGATGGCTTTGCATGGACCTTATGCACACACATTTTGTGTGTAAGTGCATATATTCTCCTTACACACACACACACACACCCCACAGAATATACATACAATAGTATGTATAAAGTTGTATGTACAGGCACATGTGACCAACAGCACAGACCAGTTTAAAATGTAGCAAACATCACTCTGCAAGGAAAAACTGCTGACCCTCCAAGCTTATAAACATTGTGATCCTTAGCTGCATGCCTAAATAAATGTTTTATGTTTTAAGGCTAGCTATGCATAGCTCAAGTAAAGCTTTAGGTTTTATGTTTGGATCATACCTACCTTTCTCTATGTGTCTGGTCTAGTATGAATAATGCAAGTTAATCACTGAGGCACATATCAGTGTGAGGACAAGGCAAAGCAGAAAGCAATCCCAGCTCCCCTCTCTCATCCCTGCTGGCTGTACTCCTCACTTGTGTGCATTGCCTAGCTTTGCACTGTGGCAAGTTGCACCCACATTTAAATAAAATGTGTCTAATGAGTGAGTCTCACAGGTCTATTTTATATTTGTTATGGTCACTGTCCTCGTCTTCACTGATAAAACCTTGTGAAAAATTTGTTAAAGGGAAGAGAAAAAGAAAATAAAGGTAGTCAGAATTAACTGCTGTGCTGCTACGGATGGTGCCAGAAGCAGCCCTTAAAATACAATTACAAGCTAAAACTCAGAAAGAAAATTCTCAAGCAGATATAACAAAGGTAGAGGGAGGTCAATTGTGCTATTCAAATAACCATCACTTCAAAATGTTACTGCCAGAAAGGTGGCATTTCCAACAAAAACATCTGCTCCCTATGAGTTGTCTGAGTAACATCCATGGAGTATACCTAGAAAATGTATTTGAAACAGAGGTGTGGGAGTTAAAATCTCTGTGTTCATTATTGAATTTGTTCACTATGCTCATACAGGACCTTGAGCACTTTGCTAAATGTTGCTAGGCTAGTGGGTCTTCATCAACTAAATAAACACACTAAAAGGTAGCAGAGTTAAAATAGAGTTGATCTCACTGAATACATCAGGAATATGTTCTGGATTAGAAATATCAACCCACCTTCTGCTAGCTAATTTACAGGCATTAATGCTCATGATGTGTTTCACAGTTCTTAGATAAATAGGCAGACATGGAAAAAGGGCCACTCAAAGACCATGTTTTACTGTGCTTTGTGCTGATGACTCATTATTTTTCTGGGAAAGAAGGTCACTGCCTCTTGAATCATCAGCAAAATGGCAGTAAATTCTGATTTCAGACTGTGTGCAATGCTGGGGGGAAAAAAGGAGAGAAAGTAGAGAGCATTTTGCAGATGATTCCTGAGAATTTTTTCCATCAGACTTTTCTCCACGTTTTTATTGAGCACAAGCAGGAGGAGGACCTGTTCTGTCTGTGAAAAAGGCCAAAGACATAGCCCTTGTACCTTGTCACTTAAAATTTATTGGAAGAGATCTCCTAGAGGCCATAAACTTCTCTGCAGAAAACCTCAGCTTCAGCACTTCTTTCCAGGTGTCCATGTGGTTTCTGTAGCTTCATGTTAGTCTCTGTTACTGCTACCCCAGTTTGTCTGGGGTGTGTGAGGCTAGGAAGACCAACTCTTCATGAAGGAGCCACACTGGTCACTATACCTCTTTAAATGGGAGAGGCTGTGAAAAGTAACAGGCTGAGATCCATCACTACACTCTATCAATAGGCTAGGTATAAAAAAGTCTCAATCTATTCTAGGTCTTATACTTGGCCTAGAAAAATTAGCCTGTTCGATGATTCCATTTCTTCTTATTTTTCCATTTTACTGGAATTTTTGACCATCCGAGTTTGCTTTAAAAAGTATGAAATATTCCAAGAAAAGTGAAACCTCAACTCTTAGTTGTTAAAAAAAATAGTACATTTTGATTCATAATATGTTATGATTTTATAATCTTCAAAATGATCATATTTTAAAGTTCCCTGCATCAAAATATCAAGTATCAAGAGCTGTAGTTATCTATAGTAAGTAGATAGAAGTAAGTTCAGAAACCTGCATTTCTTCCATTTGGAAACCCTCTTGAAACAAAATGTGTATATGTCATTGGTAGCAACAAAGTGGCTTCCTTGTCAGTGTCTTGGAGTTTTAATACATTAATTGTGCCCATTTCCTTTTTCTTTTTTTTTTTTTTTTTTTATAAAAAAACCAACCAAAAAAAAAAAAAAAAAAAAAAACAAAACAAAAACAAAAAAAACAAAAGCCACCACAAAAAAAACCAAAAACTTTCTCATCTGCTAGTTTCAGGTTCGCTAAACTAAATTCTCCACATAACCAAAGCAGGAATTTGGGCACTTCAAAAACTTGATAGCTTTATCTGAATAAAAAACTGTCATTGGTGTTCCTTAGTGCTTAGTTGTCATTAGTTCTTACAGTTTGTTTCTGGGCTTTGAGCCTTAGCAGTTAAACTACTCTTTTAAGTCCAGTAGATTCACATTGCTGAACCAGAATCTGACCTAATGATTCCTCCCTCAAGTATTTGATAAGCAGTGGCTAAGTTTATTAGTTTCTCTTTTCTGTGTATTTTTGCAGGCAGATGCCTCTGGAATTAGACCAACACATTCATCCAGAAAACAAACTAATGTCAGGCCAGCATAAATTATTAGACAGCAGTTCCCAATTTATTACAAAGGGCAGTTACACTAAAAAAAAAAAAAAAAAAAAAAAAAGTTTAGGTTTGCTTTTTTGGGTTTGTGGTGGGTTTTTTTCATTTGTTTGTTTGTTTTTTTTTATTTAGAAGGTAGGTTACTAATTCCACTTCACCCCCTGCTTAGCAACTGTGAAAACAAAATATGTCATAAAATGGCATACTTGGCCTCAACATTGCTAAATTGTAAACTGAGCATAAGTGGCACATTCATCAGGTTTTTGAAAGCACTGACTGCTCTCCCTTTTACCCTATATTTTGCCACCTTTCAGCACTCCTCAGGGCAGAGGCCAGACCACTGTGAAAGATAAGAGTGGGAAATAAACACTGTGGAGATGGAGATCACTGAGGAAGAGAGATGACAGACTGCATAGCACAGCCACAATGGTCATGTCAGGAAGGGAAGGTGGAGTCACATGTTAAGCCCATAGTTTTTTATCCACTCTTGTAAGAATCAGAGCAGTGCTGAAAACTCTGCCTGATTTGTGTTGTTACATGGAAATTGTGTTCTGTTTTTAGCTAAGGTTTTTAGTAGCAACGGCAACAAGTCAAAAGTTTATACCTCTGCACAAGAAGCCTGCTAGATTAAAAGGCAAACTTTTTCAAAACTCAATCCAAAATATCTAAAAGAATAGATTTAACAACAGCTGTCTGTTTTTCCTGTGCTGGTGAAGTTCAGACCTACCAATTGAAAGGATTTTGTAGGGAGGTGCTTTCCAATTATTTATCTTGCTATGATACAGAAGTAGGAATTAGCTTAATTCCTGTTCAGTATTGTCATTTCGAACTGTTTAATGTAAAGCAGAATTGGGCAACTACTGACCAGAGCTTGATTAAACCAATAATACTCTTGGTTGATAATTAGACTGAAAATGCAAACCAGAGAGGAGGCAATATTTTGCTTTCTAGGAAGAAAGTAAGTTTCACTGACTTTCTTGTATCCTCAGCAGAGACTGGACACCATCAAAAGGAACAGGAGAGCAGCACTTCACCTGGCTGCTAGGCAAGGTCAGGTCAGATCTGTGTGCTCATGAAAGAAGCAGACCAGCTACTGTACATCTGTCTGCCACAAAGGTGTCTTCAACATCAACACCATCATGGTTTACTTCAAATCCAGTACCAGAAAGGTTTGTTATAAGTTTTTAGGAATTTGGGGGATTTTTATAAAGACTGATTGAGGAGAAATGAACACCTGTTTTAAATGAATAAGGAAAAGGGTCGGTTCTGTGGAATGGGGGGATCATGGAAGAAAGGCATGTCAAGGATAAAATGAGAGCATGGAAGGCCGTTTTAGGGCTGGCACTTTGCCCTGGAAGTTTGGAGAGAACCATATCTTGTGTATTCTTGTCCACACTACCTGTTGGGAATGATATAGCCATGGCCTGAACCATGTCTGATTTTTCTACTGGAAAGTGCTGACTAGCAGGGAACATGCTGACTATTAGGAATCTAGACAATTAGTAATCTGTGCTTGAGCTCATTCTCTGGTTTGGTTTTACATTGCATTTATAATTTATAGTGTTGCAAAACACACAGCCCAGAGTATTGCTCATTACTCCTAGAGATTTCCCTTCCAACTTTAAAAGTGCACAGTGCACATGAGACACTGATACTGTCCCTTGTTTCTTTCAGTCTGGCAATGCTGTAATATTAAATATTATTAGATGTCGTAGCAAGTGAAGAAAACTTGGTGCTAATACAATACTCCTAAGAAATGCTATTAATTTCACATTCTCATACATGTTTTTTTTTTTTTGTTTTGGTTTTATTTTTTTATGTAGAGAAAGATTTCTATTCATTTAAATGTGAGGTTTCTCTGTGTAAAAATTCTGTTCAAATCAAAGCTTGATGCTGGTCCTCTGGTGTTTCCTATGCAAATCTGACAAAATATAAGGGAATGAGGAGCTAGCATTAGTACAAAACTTGAGTGGGCAGAATATACTCCCAGTGCCAAGCAGCAGGATTTGACCCACAGGAATGTTGGAGAAAATCTCACTTCTAACTCATCTCAAATTATCTCAGCTAAGGTTTCTGAAATTGTGTGTGTGAACGTGTGTGTCTGTGTCCATGGAAATGTGAGCCTCTGTTTATCTACTTTCAAATAATCTGTCAGAATTAGATGCTGCAAAAAGTATTTTAAATTATTTTTCTATATGGAAAGAGATGAAAAATGTTCATGGCGGTCCCTTTCTTGGACAGCTTTCAAGATGCTACCCTTAAAACACTTTATTTTTATGAACTGGAACCAAAGTGGGTCATTTGGCTTGTAAGAGACATCATTATATTGAGCTGTGTGCTAATTAGTTCACTTTACTGATTATCATTAATACCTATGGCTGTATGATTCACATAGGCCAATAATATGCACATAAAACCAAGAGAATGCAGATAAGAAACTTAGAGTGACTTAAAAAAGATTAAACACAAGCTGCAAATACGGAAACATAAGAGACCTGAAATGAAAAACCGACATATTAAACATCAAATTTAAATCTGCTTTACTGAGGGATTAAATGCTCACTGTGGACTGTGAGAGAATCCATTTCTAATGGTGAATTTGTATCAGTCCACAGGGAACCCTATCAAGGCACAGCTGACTAATGAATATCATTTTCACTTGATTTCATTAGTATTTAAGTTATAGCATGAAGTACATTCCCTTCGGTGCCCTGAAAGTTAGTGATTTACATACATTTTCTGTGAAGCTTTTGCTTTGACTAATATAAAAATGATTTGCTAGTAGAGAGTGTATTCTTTCTCATGCTACCCAAGTCCACTCATTCAAAAACAAATGTTAACTTTTCAAATTATTAGTCACAACACATTTCAGAAGCATGTTATAATAAAAAATAAAATAATTCTGTCTGCCTGAAATCATTCTGTCTTTCTGGATATGATAAAACACTCTTTCTTAGTCAGCCTATTGATGTTTGTTACCAGATTTTTCTGTACAGTGTGTGCATGCAATATGTGTTTTTCCTCTATAGTGTCCAAATCCATAGTTAGAGCAAAATATCATAGACAAGCTTCAATTTATAGACAACAGATCATGTGTGTCTTTGTGACAATGCCTGTAAAAGAAATTCTGAATATCTGGTCAAGATGGGCAGCTTTTCAGAAAAGTATAGAAGAAAATGCTGAAAGTAAATCACTGCCTGAGTGTCCCTTACTGGCACCTTACTCCTGGATTCCTCATCCAATTAAAAATAAAACCACTCAGCATCACCTCCAGTTTTCCCACCTATTCTCTCACCTCCCATTATTCAGACAATACAACCTACCAAACTAGCTGCTCCTCATACATTTTTTCAGACTTTTCCACCTTTTTAGCTTTACTCATAGCCCTCTCTTTTCACTGCTGCTCTTCAGCTCCAGCTGCATTTCCAACATCCTCCCATAAAATGACAAATAAAACAGGTACAAGCAGCACTACTTCAGTACTTTGCAGACAGCTCCATTCACACGAACTTTCTTCACATTATCCTTTCTTTCTGAGCTTTTCTGTCCAAACTACGCACAGATACAGCACACAGTCACTATTAAGTAAATAATACTCTCTATTATTCTTAATAGCTAAGCTCAAACCCACTCTGTACATGACACTAGCCTAATTATATGTTGTTCCTTTTTTAAAATTTCATTTAATGAGGCTACAGGAAAGCTTTAAATATTATGCTTAGATAAGAGACATATCACTTAAACATTGTTTTTACATACATAAAAAGTCCAGGAAATCCTGAGCCTATAGTTATGTTCAGAAGCACAAAGGGATTAAATCAAAATACAGCTAAAAAAGGATACTTAAAACTGCATGGTAGGACAGTTCAGCAAATGAACAGAAACAGGAGACAAAGGTTGTGTGTAGAGGGAGTGAGGGGCTAACACACTGTGTTTGCCATGTATAATCACTTGCAAATCCTGGCCACACAGGAAAGGTCCATGTAAAAGACTTCTGATTTGTGTTAGTGTCATCAATTATGAGTGTCAGCCAGACACCCCCATCAAAACTGGAATGCTGTAAACAGACACTGAGGTGAGCCCATGTGTCAGACAGCTTACAGGCTAAATAGACAGGCTGGAAAAGGGAAACAGAGGGAGGACTGCTATTCCTGTGTTGTACCTGGCCTACAAAAATACTGGAATCTTATACAATATATTCAAGTCACTGAAATGTACAACAGAAACAAGCTGCAAACCCCCATCTGCTTCATATCCTTTTGCCCCAGCTCACCAGATTTTTCCATCTTGTTCTTTGGTTTCCTCCTGTATTTTGATTTTATGTTTTTTTGATTAGTGGACCTACTCCAGGTTCAATTATTCCAGCAATGGAGCATGCATGAATCAAGAGTATGGCAGAAGAAAGTCTTCCTTGATTTTTTTGGGGGAATGAATGCATCAAGTTAAAATGGTCCCTTTTCCAGATCAGCTACTGCTTCTCTCCACTCTATATAACACTCCTCTGCTTCAATGCTCTCGACAGAATATTGCTGCTTCAGCAAAAAGCTTTGAAGGTGAAAAAGTTTGTTCTAAGAATGTGGAATATATGATCATGTAGCCTCTAAGTGGAGATGTAATGCTGAACTGGGGTGCTCCTCTGACTTTTCTTCTCTCCCTACCAGTAGTCAGAATCTCCTGTTAACCCCTCTAAGCTTATAGAAACCATGATGCAGATTTATTTTGGTTTATGAAGGGGATGGATCACAGGAAAATAATCAAAACAGGTTTTCAATACTGGAAAGGCTAAAAGTTAGTGAAAACTTTCAGTATACAGATAGCATACACTCCAGGGAAATTATGCTAGACCTCCCAAAGCCCACAAAGAAATCATTGTTTTGCCCTCTTGATATTGGCTTCTGAGAACACTGGGAGTCCACCAATTCCTTGTTTTCTTAAACACTCAGATCTTAATATACTTTTTTAGTAGAAGATCTTTAATTTCTAAATCCCAGTACAGACAAGACATTATTGTGCTGCAGAGTTCATCTGAGTCAGTAGTTCTGTCCTTGTTTCTGTCTGATAGCAAATGCCCTGTAGGAAATGATACTTCTTTCAAACACTGCATTTCCCTTTGAATTATTTGCAATACCACTGAGTGGTCTGCAGTTTGTTCTCTGTCCTAGAAATTCAGTTTCCAAACTAAAGTGCAGTATTTTAAATTAAAAGGGAAGTCCCTGAAAATTAAGACTGCAAACATGTCATGCATGCTAAATCCTTTTGTAAATTCTGACCCAAAAAAAGTATTATTAGTTAAGCACAAAGAAATTCATTATTTTAGCCTACTGTTATTTTGCCAACCTTTAAAAATAGATTTAAATGAACTGAAATCAAAGGAGTATGTGAAAAAGACAATGGTTTTAGTGACTCTGTTCACAGTAGCTGTTGACTGCTTTGCATTTCAACTTCATCTATTGATAAGATAATTTGTGAGCAAGATATAAGCTATCCTTGAGGGTAAAAATGTTGCTAGAGTGGAATACTGGCAGGACTTTATGAAAATTTAGCTGAAGGTTAACTGAAAGTATTTATCTTATTTCAATATCCATGATTAGCTAAAACTTCTACATCTCCATTACATTTAATAATTTCACTTTCTGTCTGTATGAAAGATCAGATTCAGGTTGAAACTTGAAATAGAAAATATTTTCCCCATTATCTGCAAATCAGAACATTATTGAAAGTGGCAATGTATAAGAATAAGCACTGCCTGAAAGTGCCACTAGGGAGGATGATAAACCAGCAAACTGAAAAGCTTTTTACACCTTGGAAGTCAAAACAGAAATTGAGCTTTTTCAGTGCCTGGTTTTGTTTAGTTTGCTTTGTTTTCCTATGCAGAATCACAGGAAGAATTTAATTCGTTTGTAAAGAATGTTGAACAGCACAGCATACTCCAAATGGTTGAAAATGTTACCTATTTGTTTAAACGGTGATTAACACTCTGCAGGACTCTGGCTATCCAAATCCTAATGATTAACTGAACCTCATGTAACTTTCTTATTGTATTTGCAATAAACCAGACTCTAAAATCTTACAGTAAAGTACTTAATCATTCTTACCCATATCTCAGCAAGTCTGTGGTTCTTTGTAAAGTGATGCTGTAGCTAAAAGCTTGTAGCTCATCTAGGCCAGACCCAGAGAGGAAAGTATCCCTGGCTAAGAAAGTTCAGAAAATTTAGCAGAATTTGCAAGTCTTGTTTCTTCATGAGATCTGGAGCTGTCTTTGCTATTGGTATAGTATGTAGACAGATTCTGTTAGGTTTCCTGGGATTCATTTGGGTGGACCTCCCTGAAAACAAATCTATCTTTTGAATACTCTGCTGTTCCCTACTGCTTATGAACTTTATACTACTTTGGTCCTAGAATTCATAGCCAGTCTATTTTATGGTAGCTTAGAGTCAATTATAGGGTGGGGGTTCACCATTGTCAATAGGAAAGTGACATACAACTGTATTTGAAGATTTGGGCACCCCTGGACACCAGTCTTGTTAATTTAAAACAGAGGAATCACCATGGCATTGGAAAACCATGGCAGACTTAATCTTAACTGAGATAACAGGATAAACTGATTCCTCAAAGAGTGATATCAGCCCCTTAGAGGTAGCCATTCCCTATTCTCAGATAAACACACTTTCAAAAATTTTGGTGTGTTTCCACTGACAGTGCTCATGTGAATGACATCCATGGACCTTTGGCTACAGTGACAATGGCATGAAGTATACAAAATCAAGTAGTGCTTTATTCTACCAGACTGTAATAAGCATGTAATTATATTGTAATTAAAAAGCAATTATTTACTGGCAACTATTGAAGACATCTTTAATGGTAATTCTGAGTGTGACTACCATGTAATTTGTAGAGAGAAATAAGTGTGCAATTACTCTGTTAGTAACACAGTAATTACCAAATACATCCATGCATCTTTCTGTTTTCTGACATGGAGTTATCGACACCTGCAAAGTATAAATTACATGGCAACTACATATGCAGCTGCCAGGTGATGTACAGTTGAATGAAAAGATGGCAGATACCATTTCAGAATTAGGGTTTGATTCATTAATGTAAAACTGGTGTAACAGATGACAAAGCAGTCATCAAATCTGAAATAAGACCAAGCCACTGGAATCCACAGAGCTTGAAAGAGTTATAAATGTGCTGCAAATCAACCCCAAATGTTTGTGTTGAATTATGGGTACAATGACGTATACAGCCACAAGTCTGGAATCGGTAGCTTATCCCTTTCACGTGAACTGATTCTATCCTATTCAAAAGGGAGAGTTTCTGTTGTTTCTATCACAGGTTCCTATTACAGATGAGCAACAGTCTTGCTGTATGTGGAGCCTCATATTTCAGTTTCTCACCTTCCTCTTATGTCATTATCCTAGTGACATTTCCAAATAATGGTTTTGACAGAAGGTGGGCCCTGAGCATAGGAAGTTACCAAGTGAGTGGGAAAGCAGAAGCAAAAACCCCAAGGCAAGATATGTCATAAACATTTCACAGAAAACACTAAATACATGATTTTGAAGCAAATGCTGTGTCATTTTGTGACTGGTGTAGGCTACATTCATTCTTGTGGCATGGACTCCCATTCTAACAAAGTCCTTGTTTATTCCGCATAAATACGGCCTTAGTCTTAGGCACAAGACTTGAAAATAGATTGACTACTTAGGTGTTCAAAGCTAAAGATAGACTTATCTACACTAGCACACACATCATCTAGTCTTTAAACCTGTGCATCTAAATCTCATGCTGAACACCAAAAGATTCCTGTCAAATATTACACTAAAGCACATGCAGAACTTCCTTTTAAAAAATCTTGGCAACTAGAAATTAGTATGAGCCCTAAGTGGTCAGAATGCTTGAATCTAAGTCCAACTTCATACAATAGCCTACAATAAAGACGTGTGTTTGAGGTTTATTTATAAGTAATTTATCTAAAACAAAAATAGTCTTTGTTTTCCTTAAAGAAAGGATAAAATAAAAAAGAGAAACAAAGGACTCCAAAACCCATCTGAATTACAAATTCTAAACCCCGAAGAAGAAAGAAATTTATTGCAACTAATCCAGTGTGATACGAGACAACACACTGCCATGCTGGAGAGATTTCTCTCTAGCTGTACTCCCCTTTATTATTCTGGGAAACTAAAGTTCAGCAACAGAACTAAGCATGGATATTATTTACTTAGTCCTCAGATTTCATTTATTAGTATTTATTAGTATTCATTTATTAGTATCATCTTACTTAGACTTTGCCATCTCATTTTATATGCTGCTGAATTTCTTCAGCAGTGTCAGAATACAGTCACTTAATATTTACAGCAATTCATTTGATGTTCTGTCATCCATCAAGATTTACAGCAACACTGTCTCAAGATGCCTGAATCTATATAGCAAAACACAAAGCTGTTGATTACAAAATAGGATGATGAAAGAGGGGCTGGGGTGTCTTTCTAGAAAGTGTGGAGGAAATGTGAGTCATCTTAAAGGACTTATTTTGAAGAGAAAGAGGATAAGCCCTTCCTTTCACATCCCAGATAATTTAGAATAATATAGACAATTAAAGTTTTCTCCAACAGCTATACTGTGGGAATGCTGTAATCCTTCTTTGTCCACACTGAGTGTTTCAGGGTGATTAATTGTTAATTGACAAATGTCAATATACCCTGGAGCATATTTTGCTAAAAACATACAGCCAGTGATGGCCATTAATTTTTTCTTCTCCTTGTTTGCAAAATCTCACTGAGAGGCATTCATGTCTTATAATTTATCCAAAGGTTTCTAGGGAACAGAAGTTTGTATTCTAGATGCTGGCACTCTATTAAAATCTTGAATTACTTATAAAGAAGGGTGAGTGTTTTGTCTGAGAGATGGATTCCACTAAGACAGTGCCAACCCATAAATAGATGACTGTTCATTTGTTCAGTTAGACATGTGCCTAAATGTGATGGAACTGAGACCAGAGTGTGATCTGGTCACAAGCACTCTGTTCCTACTGCTGATGTATAACAAAATAACAGAAAAAATAAGAAGAAAAAAAAAAAAAAAAGAAAGAAATAAAACCCTAACAAGCAAAACAAACAAAAAGCCATGAAAAACCAACAACAAAAAAACCACAAAAACAAAAAAAAACAACAAAAAAACCCAGTGTTGCTTATTGAACTGACTTCCTGCCATTCTGTTACCAAAACAGCTAGAAAGACTATTAAGCCATGGCCTGGGCTTTTAGTGCCAATATAGCTATTGCCCAGTTCCTGTTGCTTTGTGGTATCATTATTACAGCCCAGTGTTGTATTTCAGCTGCAGTGTTTCTGGAGTTGGTGTGGAGGTTGCAGCTTCTGCTAACATCTACGAAAAAGAAAGCCTTTTTTACCACTCCACTAATGGATATCCTTGTGGCAGTGTAAATGGAGAGGTCAAAGGCTGTGAACATGAAAACATGGTAGTACAAAAAAAAAAAAAAAAAAAAAAAAAAAATATCCTTTTTAGTTCTACATGACTATTCTATGTGGGTTCAGGTTTTTTTTGAAAAATTAGTCAAAACAGCCATGAATACACATAACTAGATTTGCATGCAGGGTGTGTTTAGCATTTGTGATTATTTGCACTTACAGTGTCTGTATGGTTTCTTTAGGTTATTGAATAAAGGTCAAAATACATTATTGTGTTCCCAGTCCTAGAAGTTTCCTCCCAGAACTGTGCTGAGTAAACTCACTCCTCAGTTGTCTGCTCTTTTGCCTGCTACAGAGATAAGCAGAAACCTTCATTTTCTGGAGCTGTCATTCTCATATCTTTCATGTGTGCTAAACTCACTCGAAAAAATATTTCAGAGGAAAACAATAGAAGTGCTTCATAAGTCATACACAGTAATTGGTGTCCTGATGAAATCTGGGGCCTCATCTTGAATTCCTAGCACATCTTATGCTTGCCAGAACAGCTTACAAGGAATGTGGCACAACCGTTAGTTGCTGATATAAATTTCAATCCAGATGTACAATCTTCTTATTGTTTACTCTCAAAACATTTATAGATATATTTAAATATATATATGTATGTATGAAAATTTTAGTCTAGACAAGGAATGAATAAAGAGTTTCTGAATCTTTTGAGGGTATTTTTTTCCACTCTTTTTAGATGAGACCTTATTTTTTCTATTTTAAGTAATAAGACCTTCTACAAAACCTTAAACAGTATTATTTAATCTTAAAATAGTCTGTATTTTTAATAGATAAAGATAAATAGCTTTATTTTAATGTTCTAAGCGTTTAAAAACTCTTTAAAAATTATGGACATCTATTATATGGGCTTTTGGTATTTCTCCTACATGAAACAAAAAAAAATCAACCCTTTTTTGGCTACAAACTGTACCCTACTGTGTTACCAAAAAGCAAAGCAGAAATTTCAGCGGTAGCCCAAATTCTGATTGTGCTTGGAAAATTATTCCTGTAGGATATATCTGTATAATCTTTACCATGAAAAGAACCAAAATGTAAAAAGTTCAGGAGAGCTGCATGTGCTTATCTTGGAATCCAGAAATCATCTCAATGGTATGATTTTTGGATACAGGTTCCTTGCATTTCTAAGGTAGCCAGAACGTGGCTGAAGAGAGTGTGAAGTGGGGTTGGAAGGTGCCCATGGTACACACACAGGGAATCCTGCATCCATAGGGTAGAGGTGACAGAAAACTGGAGCACAGCAGTCTCCCACTTGATTTGTATATGTTCTGCTTGGTGGCTTTCCTGGAGGGAACTCACCTTATGTCCAAATACTAGATTTTGTCACTGGCAGAAAAAAATGAAAAATAAAAATGGCCATTTCAGAGGCTTCTCTGGTAGAAACAGTTATTCACATAATCTGAAAATGTCTCTGTGGGTGGAGAAGGGAAAAACAACAACCAAAACACAGCTCCTTTTCCATTCATCAATCAGTCCAAAATTTAATGCAAGAATCATCAAGCCTAACTCAAGCTTCTCCTTAAGCACCAGCAGTTTTATGCCTCTGGGATCAACTTTTTTAAGAAGCCCAGTCACCTGTGTCTTCTTGAAAATGATGTTTTTCTTCTAAAGCTTCTATCAGTTCTGGAAGTCAAACCTTGTTCTTCCCAAGAGTGCTATTCCTCAGGCAGGAAGCTATACCGTGAGGAAGTCCTCACAGACTAAAGGAAGCTTGGAGAGAGATGGAGTGTGGGGGCTCCAGAGCATTGAACAGCCCCAGGGAAATGGCTATAATAAGTACAAAAGCCCATTGTTCTTAGGATCAAACATCTGTCATTGAACTTCAAAGGAATCAAATTATTATTATTATTATTATTATTATTATTATTATTATTATTCTGTTGTTATTGTTGTTATTATCATCTTTACTATCATTATAAATAGGTTAATCAGATCTGCTAAAATAAGAACAGACCTGAATTCCCATTGAGCCTTTTTTTTTTTTTTTTTTTTAGTTTTAAAACAAGTTAACATTTTCGTTCACATTTTTTTCCTCCATTCTTCCAACACACAAGTCAGGAATTGTCTGTTATACTACCAAAAATTAGTATTGCTGGAACACTGAGAAAACACCTGTGTCCTTACATTTCCTAAAGGAAAGATAAGCTATATCATGTTACATTACTCAGCTGTGTATTGTGCCAACTATTTGCATATAAATTTAACCACAAATGAGAAGGTTGTGACCTTATCTTTGACTGAAATGTGTCCACATATAGTTCACTATACTTTTTCAAATCTGTATATGTCATTTTATTATTTCTAGCCTATTCAGACTCAATTTCTTATCCTTTCCATTATCTCCCTTGAAAAAATGGATGAAATTGGGTCACTATTGTGCTCGTGTCATCCCCTGGGCTGCTGGACTCCTGGGTTTTTAGGACACTGTAATATGACAAATTTAGCAAACTTTTATTGCTTTTATGTCCAAATTCAATATCTTCAAGATATTTCCCAATATAACATCCACACTAGGATGAAGTGAGAGGTATTTAGAGTCCTTTTTCAGCTTATACATCCCAGCTGCTTCTGTGGAGCAGCAATTTGATGCCTTCCAACAGCTCAAATGTAGCTACAGGGTCACATCTAAGCCCACTACACGGACAATAATACTCATCCTTGTCTCTACATTTGAACAAAACTGGTGCAATCATAAATCTCACATAACACAAATTCCATATCCTATTGCATCACAATAAGAGGGAAGAGTTTGGTTGATTTGATTTGGTTTGTTTTTCTTCCTTTTTAGCTTGCTCTTAAGTGTGATGGGGAGCTTACAGTAAACTGGATTTAGGTACAGTTTAACTCTTCAGATGAGTGGTCTCATGGCAAGGTTTTAATTTTACCAACATGCAAAGAAAATTCATGCATCCTTCAATATTTTCCAAGGTCAAGGTTATTTAGAGCTTCTTTACCTATATTTGGAAATATTTTAAATCAAATTCAGTTTATTCCTAATATTAATCAAATTTATCAAGCATTCAGTGACTTTTAAACTAAAGAATGTAATTATACTACAAAACAAACCAAATTAAGTTTCATGAAGTCATTGCTTTACAGACATTTGGGTTTGCACAAACCCATGTGGGGCCCTAGTTTGCTGGAGGTTACATTTATGTATGTAAGTACTTAAAATAAGTGAGACAAGACATCTCATAGGTGTGGGGTTTTTGTATGTGCACTCATATTTAGCGTGCTCCTCTTCTGGAGGTTTATAACTAGTGGAAGGTGGTACATTTCATTTACAGCTAGTGACATTCAGAAATGTAACCTCCCTTTCCGTCACAATCCCATTTCATTTCAGGTTAAATTATATCAATGCTTCAGTTCTAGAAACTTTTAAATCAACAAAAGTAGGAATAGTGGGCATTAGTTTACTTTGTAATGTTTATTCAGTGATACAGGCATTTCTGCATAAACCAATATATATTATTTGAATAACTTATAACAGATGGTTTGTATTTCCCTGAAATAAAAAAACAATAAGTCTACAAACTCAAATATTATGAGCAGATTTGCTAAAAAGGAAAATCATGCTGTCCTCGAGACCCAAGCTTCCAGGGAGCTGTAAAACCTGCAATCAGGAGGTTGCAGCATACACAGGTCTGTCATGCCCTACCTGCTACAGAGCCAAAATGGTCCCTGCTGCAATTGGGGAAACACAGCACTCAGGCTGGACCCGGCACTGCTGACCTCTGGCATTGTCACCACCCCACGGTGCCTAAATGATGTTAACAGGGGTAGACAAGATGTGTTCCCAGCACCAGCAGTTTATCACAGCAGCTCACAGCAAACACCCAGGCCACCACCAGCTCCACACCAACACTTCCACCCCTTCATTCCAACTGGTTCAGCTCCACTGATAATAACTTCAGCAGGAAGTACTTGGGAAAAACACCACACACTGCTGTAGGAGCTGAAAAGGAAATTCCTCTCAACCATATTAATTAAAATTAGAATGCAAAAACTACGCTACTGAGCACAGAATGACTTCAAAGGCCCCTGCACAAGAGAGTGAGATCCCTGTCATTATTTAAATATGGCTCCAAATTGATGAGTAGATTTCATGTGGGTTTTGTGCTCTGGGTAATAATACAGAGAGAGGTAGCCAGTGAATCAGACTCTGATATTACCAATTACTATGGTCACTTACAGCTGAGCTTGCAATCACTAAAGGCTAAAAGACACATGGTTTAAGTTTGAATGGAACATTGGTAGAGCATAAATGACACATTTTGTTAACAGACTATACAAAAAGCAGTGTATTGACATGAACACACACAAGATTAAGTAAGAAAGACTAATTTACACGTTATCTGAGAGAGGTAGAGTGTTAGTGGGATTTAGAAAGGAGAAACTTGTGCTGTGACAGATAATGTCTAAATATTAGGGAAAATTAAGAAACTGTTAATTCATTTAATGATATCTTCGCCATATAAGTTTTCAAAAAAGTGCTTTTCCTTTTATCTTTTTTTTAGACACTTGGTAGAATAAAAGCTTCTTGGCTGTAGCTGAAACTTCTGAAAGCTGATTGCTTTGGGAAAACAATGAGATTTGTGGTTTTATCAGTCAGGATAGAAGCAATGGAGAAAGAGAAGAGGTAGTTTTCAAGGAGAAAACAGTGTTAATACAACTTGCATAGGAGGAATCTGCATCTTATCAAGTAATAGAAACACATTCCTCCACATAAACCTCAGCATTATAGTTTAATTTTGTGACAGCATTCGTTTGCTCTAATAGCTTATCAGCCTCCAGTTGCTCTACTGGGATATTGAGATTTCAGCTTTGGTAAGAATGGCAAGACACACAAAAAAACAACAAAGAAGAACAGTTAAATGTCTGTCAAAGCAGGTCACAGAGATGCATCTGTCCTTTTTAAGGTAGGAGTGAAAGTAAGGAAGTGTGGGAAGTGATTTCAAATTGGAAAGTTAGGAAGCTGACATTGATGTGGTCACCACAGGGATTCCTAAGATTTTCTAGGCTCTTGTAATGCAATGGTGCAGTGCAATGCAATGCCTGAAAAAGAGAGGAAGTAATCCTGAGATTGCAATGTCCTGCCACACCATTTATTGTTTTTAATGAAAGAGGGAAAGAGAGAACTACAATGAGGTATTTTCCCAAAATCGTGGATCAACAAACCACTTACAAAACTTTCCAAGCCCATTGTTTAAACCTGATGACCCTGGATTTCCTAGGACAGTAATGAAATGACCCAAATCCAAGGACTGCTGGTTTCTTCCCAAATAAGATGTAAGGGTTACATTTTTTCCAGCCTGGTTTCCACACAAAGTCTTAATTTTACCAGCTCTTACCCAGTATTGATCACCCACACCTTTACAGTTCAATTAAAGTACTGAATATGGCCATTGTTTTCAAAGAATAGTGTCCACAACTGCTGTCCACATCTTTTTATTCACAAGAACGACATTCATCAGCAATACACTGAAATTGTTATTTTTTTTTTCTCAGTTCTTGTCATTGCTAAGATAAATGAAGCCTCTCTAGTCTTCAGCCTTCTTTCTATTGATAACCAGCTACTTAAAAAGAAAATATTAAACCTTTTGTTAAAAGTCTTCTGATTCAGATTAAAGAAGCATTTAATAGCTTACCTTGCCTATAGCAAACACCTCCAAAGGAAAGAAAGAAAAGAGTGCAACAAGACAAAAACTAGTTTTTATTGACTTTTAAGCTGCTGAGTGTAACAAGGCACTGTAGCACTTTCATCAGCCATCAACATCTTGGCTCTGGGGTAACAGACCTTTGATAAAGAGAGAATTCTCCCCAGCCAAATATTATCAGGAAAAAATATGCAGGGAAGTTCACTTCAAAGATAATCTGCTGGTGCTGAATTTTAAGGAAACTGTCTTGTAACTTGTCACTGTTTCACAGAGCTTTTACTCATCATGGTAGAGGGGTCGATAGATAATCCATCAGTGGCTTCACAACAGATCATGGGCCACGTTTGATAGGAAAAAGCATTTCAGAAACATATGCTAAGATACTAGAAGAGTCTCTAGCTACATTTTGCTGATATCTCAGTCCACTGTACTATGACATCTACACTTGTGAAAAACAGTGCAATAAATCTCAACTATTCTCTTTTCTTAATGAGAAGATATGGTGATAGGTTGTCGTTCCTAAAACTACAGAGCTAGATTTATGATTTATTCACTTTAGTATTACAGATTATTTTTCCCTGAATATATACAGAAAGGTAATATATGTATAAAAATTTTGCATAATTAACAATTTAGATTAATATAGTTTAAACAAAAGCCAAAACAGCAATAACTTCTCACAAATTAATGATAAAGAATACAAGACTGCAATTCATAGATCAACTCTAATCCACGTCAGTAATATCCAGAAGCATCATCAGCTGATGGCTCTTTACTGTTTCTCTGACAGTTATATCCCCAGGACAGGCTGAACGTCACTGTTTCCATCTGGTGGAAGCAACATTGGAGGAACAAACACTAATTTAGTTCTCACACGCACTGACACTAGCGTGAACTAGGATGAAAACTACACTTTAAAAATTTAGCAAATCAAAGGCAAGATCAAAAATACATTGCTAGCCTCCAGGGCTACCACCAGAAGTACTCATTAATTCTGTGTGTTTCCAGAATCAGGCTTCTGTGGGACTCCCTGACTATACCTAGCAAAAAAGGAGGTGTGTAACCCAAATCAATGATGGAACTTATATGCTTCAATTTTGTTTTATTCAACAAAGCACTGATGCAGACTCATGGCTTAAGAATTCATATTAGTTCATCTTTTCTAACATCCTTCTAAATAAGAACTTCCTTCTCTTTTAAATCCAGCCCTCTTTGTTAAGAGAGATTCTGCATTGAAAAGTACCTCTATTTATCCTTTTTTTTTTTCTGTAAATAGATATGGTGACTCACCACCATAATTTAACAGGAATCTATTGTAAAATCACCCTTGTCAAACATTCTTTCACTTGACCCATCACCCAAAGAACAAAAAAAAACTTCCAAGAAGGAAATATCTATTCCCTCTTCTTGAAGTTGCCCAAGGGCTCACAGCTTAGGCTGAAGTTCATGGTATTTATGGGTACATACTAAGCCCTGTTCTCTATCTGGATACCCATTTCAACCAGTTCCAAATTGTGGCCTGAAACACCAAGGCAAGTAGCAACTCCTGAGTTCTCTCTGGATATGCATACACACAGTCCAGCTTATAAATAAAGAAACAGAAATATAAGGTGCCCTTAAATGGCATATAAATCAATGCATTGTGTGTTAAACCTCCCTGGGTTGCATATTTGCATAATGTAGTATTAGCTAAATAATCAGCCTCTTTTAATTATTTATTTTCCCCTCCCCCAGAGAGACAAAGTGATTCTTTCTCACAGCAAGCCTTATTAAATGTACAGATTCCCAAAGCTATGCCACAAAGTGATTTCTGCATACAAAGCAGTACTTTGTTTTTCTATAACATACTATGCACATCAAAGAAGAAAGTGGTTCCACAATAAACATACATATAATTCCACATGTACTCTCTAGAGACGTAAAGCATACAACAGGCATGCCTTTCATGTTATATGTATCTAAATTCTCCTACTAATCCTATTTCAATATTTTAAAAGTACACTTTTGTCCAAATCTATCTCTGCTCTAGATAGTGGTAAACAAAGGCATGCTTCTGTCCTCATTTGACAGTTTAAATGGGTATAGAAACCATCCTGTCTTTTTGTGGGATAACTCATGGCTACCATTTTAGGACAAAGTAAAAGCACCTTGACTGCACAGCTTAGAATTCCCAGTCTTCCTATTCCTCATAGATGCATGAGAACATTTACTACCAGCTGTAAAAATCAGATGACTGTTGATTGCTCTCTGCTGTAATTAGCACTGAATATACCAGATTGCTATGATCACTCAGAGGCTGGCAATGTCCATGTTACTCAGTTTATCATGTTTGAGGGATATTCCCCAACTAGGTCATTATTAAAGAGGTTTAGAAGCTACAAAGATGACAATGCTCCTTTTAGTTAGTTTGGGGACTTTTCTCACACCTTCCAACGTCTTTGAAGTTTCTCAGATTTAACAGGAGATGAAATTTCCACTTGAACATTGATCACCTATGTTGTGCTCAACAAGGAGTCTTAGTAAATTTTACATTGGTAATCAGACCAGGAAACCTGTAGATACATATCCAGGATCTTCTAGAAGACATCATAGATTCAATCAATAGTAAAAGCTCTTTGTCAAAATGCCTTTTTTTGTAATGCATCCTCAGGCTTGGCAAACATAATGTGCTTATAACATTTCAATATCCACAAAATTTCAGGGAAGGGAATTAGCCTTTCATAGACAATAAAAGAATGTTCCCCCTTTATCACAGATAAAACCTATTGTATTTTCCACCTTTCTGTGTCTGTGTAGTGTGGAATGAAAAGGTGCACCTCACTAAGTTATGACACCAAGCTATCAAAACAGAAATCAACTCTTGGCCATTAACACAATGTGTTGTACCATTATTGCCATGTTATTCTCTTTTGCAGTACTCCTTTCTTTCTTACTATATCCAACATTTTTTGTGTGTCAAGAGTGAAGAGAGAGAAAAGAATTAAGCACATGAATATACACTATTGTATAATGTCCTGTTAACTTTGTTTAGTAAAAACCTCTGCTGGAAGTTTTTCTGGAGAAAGGAATGCAAAACTCAACCCTCAGCAATGACACTTCCTACTAAAATGAAGTGTTGGACTCAGCAGATGATCTTCAGAACATCACTTGCTTGACATGTCTTGGCAATCCCAGGAAACTGAAAGTGTATGAATCTGACTGCACAGCCTAATGTATTTGTTTTTCATCAGAAGTATGTGTCCCAAGAGATGAAGTTTCTATTTCAGTATTTTGCTGTATTACTCAAGTGAATACACCTCTCTCAGAAGTACCTTCAGCTGTCTCATTGTCCTTTGGAAGTCAGACAAATTTCCCACATAAATGAGTCAGTACTTACCTTAGAGATGCCTGTAAAGGAAAAGAAAGGTATGCTTCTAACTGATGTGGTAGCTCAGGACATACTGGTTTAAGATCTGAAAATAGGAAGATGGAATGTATTTTTATTTTCAGCTGAAAGTGACCTTTCAAGATACCAGTTATTTCTTCAGGTAGCTTCAAAATGTGACTATTGAATAAGTTCCCTTCAATAATGCACTGATTCGCAATGGTTCTTCTTTTGGGGGAGGAGGGAAATAAAATTCTTCGAAAACAAGAAAGAAAAATTAGAATAAAGTCTTGTGCCAAATATTTTTAAAATTTATCGATACATTTCAACATCAAATTTCAACATCAAATATTTCTAAACCATATCAATATGCTTGGCTATGTACTGAAAACCAAAACACAGGCCACCAGATTATAATAATGACATTGTTACTTTTTAAAGAATTTGGTGTGACGTAGGCAAAGCTGAGTTCTTGTTTGTATGAACTCTTCTTTTCTAAACCCAGTGTTTAATAAAGACAGAGAGTAGTGCAATTATTTCATCTCCAAAAATAAACAGATAGCTATTAAATAGAGCAAATATTTGGTTTTTAAAAAGAAAGTGTTTTAAAATATTGCATATATTTGCAAATGTTGTACCAATTTACTTATCCTTGTTTATCTAAATTATGACCAAATTTAAGATTGCCCACATTCAATTTAATTTCTTGTTTTGAATTCAGATAAGCAACATTGAATTTTTCTAATTTGTTTACTTCTGCTGCTTTGCTTAACTGACAAAATATAGTAACTGGCTCATAACAATCTCTGCACCACAAAGGTATTAATGAGCTGAGGATGCCAGTGAAAATCTGGATGAACAGTGTATCTTATTTTCTTTGCCTTCAACTTATATTAAAATCAGGAAGATCAAGCTCTAGTAGTTCCCTTTTCTTGCCCCACACACTGATTTTTCTGAAATTTTTCTCAGTGTTATATTGCAATTTATAGGTTCCAGTGCAAGACTAAGCTGATAGAAATGCATCAAGGTTGATCTATTTATAGTGGGAAAACTTTTATGCTTTTTGTTAGCATATTCAGAATAGTTGAGATTTGTTATCCCATACTATTTGTATTATCATAACAGTGAACCTATTTAGGGTCTTGGCAGGAAGAGAAGGAAAAAACTGTTTCTTCAGACATACTTATTCTTACACAGAAAGTTTGACAATGAGTGGAGAAGAGGAAAGAGCACAAAGTCTCTGAGCAAACTATTTCCCAAATAAAAAACTAAAAATGGAAGAATAAAAATGCAAAAGCATGTCAATAATATTTACTGTATTGGTTACACTGTAGTAGTACAAGCATTAGTACTATAATCATAGCTGAGATGAGTAAAAGAATATTTTCTAACTCACTGAAGTCAGTCGAGTCAACAAAATGGAAGCATCAATAGCTTTGCAAACAAAATCAAACCAAAAATCCTGAGACATGAGGGAAACAAACTTCACTCATTATGTACAATCACTGTACTGTACTTGCATTGTCTGTGGCGTCAGTTATGGACAAATATCTGAATTCCTTAAATCATTTAGCTTTTTAATTCTGGTTTTTCATTCGACATCCCAGAAACTTTTATAAATGGGAAGTTAATACCAAGGGGAAGTGAGGATACAAACATGATAAGGTAAAACCCCTCTTCCTACCCCAGAAATTTCAACACTGAAATGGCTGTAAAGCAGGCTAAACCTGAGAGACAGAAATTCAAGGGGGAGAAAAAGAAAAAAGAGGAACAGAACTGGTTGGTAAGGCATTCCATCAATGGAAAAAAGCAGATTCAGGTCTGTTGAGGCGGACTATGAGGAAATCTAAGGCTAAACATCTTCTCTAAGAGACAGTTACCCTGAAATTATCTGTTCCTCCTGATACATTATCAAGACTTAAATTATTTTCTAAGATGTTCAGCAACAGATAAATTCATACCCATTCTCCTAAATCTCACCTCTTATTGTTTAGTAATTCATCATTCTCTACCTGATACTGACACTGAGACTGTCAAACATTATCACAAAGCAATGAAGATTTTTCTTCCAACTAATAACAATTGAAGTAGATATGCTTACAGTATCGCTTCAGTAGCAGAAGCAAGAATGCAACTTTGAAGTAAATTATAAACTAACAAAGATCTTCAGAAATATTTTGGCCAGTTATTTCTCTTTGTTCCTTCAGAAACCATCACTGGAAAACAAAGCCCTAGATTGCAGGACTGTGTAGCAGATGGTGTCTGTTAATATAATCGATATAATCATTAAATCCCATGCATTTATATTTTTCTGATCAGAAAGTATTGACAATTCCTCAAATAAGTGAGCTAAAATTCTACTTAACCTTAATACAGTTCACTTTTTTCTAATTACTTTATTGATTTCTTTGTTGGAGTGTAGAAGATGGGGTGGGAATTTTTTTTTTTTTTTTAAAGGAACAGCATCTTAAAAGAACCAGTTCAATATTTCTATGCTTAGAAAAATTGGTGTTTCATGTCCTTTATATATTTGGACCTTCCAATTAGAGATCATTGGCACATTCCTTTCAAATCAAAGAGATAGAGCTAGTACTAACCTGGATGCAAATTCATGCTCTGAAACAGATATCCTGTTATACCTGACATCCAAATGTTTTAGTGGATCTGGATTGAATTGTCTCTACAGCTCATAAAATTTAATACACATAAAATTAATTGCAATGTGTCAGGGAACAGAAGAGGAATTGCTGGGGGTAGCTCAATGATATTTTCCTCTCATAATAAGAAGCATGAGAGGACCCATAATGATTGTTGAAATTGTAACTATTAAAAATCAAAAGAGTAAAGTTACTCAAAAAGAGGAGAAAATATTTAATACATTTTACATATGCAAAACTTATATATTCCACATTTACATGTATCTAATGTAAGATTTATTTTAACATCAGATTTATAACATTTTCTCTTCTTCCTCTAGTTTACGGGATTTAATCCTTTTAGTAGCACTGTAACATTGTAACAAAAGGCAGTTTCTGAAAACAGAAAACAAGCATGCTAGCAGCCATTAAAAATTGACCAGAGATGCTCTCTGAAAAGCCTTATTTGAAAAGAAAATTAAAGAAATATCAAGATAAATATACTAATGCAGGCTGTAGTATAAGAGAAACACTTCTAGTATTCCTTTTTCATAGAGGAGTCTGCTGAACCAGCAATGAAGCATCCAGTGAAACTGGAAAGAGAACATTTTTTAAAATGTTGAAAGGAAATCCTCCATGTACACAAAATTCACCTGTAAAATGCTTGCCATAAGGGTGACAGTTCAGCACAGCACTGAGCATTACCAAGAAGAAAATAAATTCCTGCATTTCCAGTTAATGGAGACTGCCACAACTACCTTGGTGTTTCTAATTAATCCTCAGGTTTCTAAGCACTAGCTGTGACATGACTGGTTAGGAAAAAAAAAAAAGCAAGCTTCCCTATGAGAAGGTTATTGACCATTGAAAGTTCTTGGAGTTGTCTTTAAAACACATGGCAAGATTCAATTTGTAGTATGCACAAATTTGAACAATTATGGAAAGTCCAATTATAATTATTATTATTATATTATTATATTTGGAAGTAGGATATATATTTAATTTCAAATTACTACTTTGACTATTAAATTGTGGAAGAAACTTGTGTGTTTCGTTTTCAAAACCCGTTCCAAAATTCTAGGCCCTTTTACTTACAGGATTTACAATATCAGGCTTCTTAATAGAAAGATTTTGTATGACATTACTTTATTGTCTCCTAGTATTATTACATTTTCTTCTCACATTTCCTTTTATATTTATCCATCTGAATTAATGTAGTGTTTCTGTTTATACAAAATGGAGGAGGAGATGTTGGAGGAGAAGTAAATGTAAACAACTTATTTATTACATATATATTTCTTAGAGTACCCTCTTGGTCGGGACAGTTTCCATTGGTATTTTTAAGGGACAAATAAATAAAAATCAAAATATGTTTCCGGGATGTTTTTCCAAAAATGCAAACTTAATGAGAAAGTACTGATTTCTGGAACAATTACTATACAAATTCCCCATTTAACAATTGTAGTAATGGAACTTGGGCTGACTAACATTTAACTTCTCCTAGATTAGCTTTGAGCCTGATGGTAATTTCCTTCTCTTCTTACACATACTCGTGTTGCACCACTTCCCCTATTTTGTTCAGCTGAATCAGTATATTTAAGTTCAACAGACACTGGCCACTAATAGTTGCAACCTATCTGTGGCTGTGGTTACTGACAGCCTCTGGTCCCAAGCCACAATTGAATCTTTACCACCAAACCCACAAAACCCATCTCTTACCAGCTGAATTAAGGAATATTGTAAGAGATAAGAAAGAGAGAGATATTTTTTTCCCACATTTATTGTGAAAAGCAAGTCACGGTCACGTAAACAAGGTCAGTGTATCTCACATTTCACATGATTTAGTACATTCTGAGGCATGTCCTAACATTCTCCTGGCCTTTAAGAGCTCGTGTCATTTCCTGAGACCAACTTCATTATGAATGCAGCTATATTTCTTGGAAAATGTGGGATTGTGATAGCTGTTACTGGAGAATGGCATTGCCATCTTCTGACCGATGCTTTAGCTCCTCTCTTTCATTTACTGCCTGCATTTCACTGCTGGTCTCAAGTCACAGAAAAGTTTCATTCTTCTGGTAGCCTATACTGTGGAGGAAAGATGGGGATTTACTCCCTAGTGACTATGTGTTCCTGAAAGTTGACAGCTTCATCACAGACTCCTCCATGCTTTGGAGCTGGTCCCCGCAGTGGAACCTATTCCTGGCTCTTTTTTCCCCCAGACAATGTGAATTCCAAGAGATTCTTCAGGGATTGCTCTAATGGCCCTGCAGTCCACTGTGAGATGGTTTAAAATGAAATAGCATTTCTTTGGCAACTCTATAATGAAAGTGAGAAAAGAATGAAGTACTGGATGAAAATAATCTTTTCTGGATGCACAGAAAACATTGCTGGGGAGCTCATACCACAGAAAACTCACCTACCAGGTGCTGAAATATTAACTTGGACATGTAGCATGCTATGAGCCAGTGCTTTTCTTAGAATCATGTCAAAGCAGCATGACACTGTCTGAAGGCAAAAAACACTCATATAGTTTGCTTTAAAGATCACCTATGCTAACAGACACTTGGGTCTTTTGGAATGCTCTCAGCATTTAGGGTTGCAAGTGGGTTAACTAAGCTAATTAATTTCTTTGGACCACATCATTTCTAAAAAAAAATTACATTCCTTGTCAAACAGCTTTTGTGATTTCTTTTTTTTAAAGTCCCTCAGATTTGCAGCAAGAATACATTTCTTTTTTATGAGCCTTCTGGCTTTCCCCATAATACTGTTGTAATGTTCTTTGACAACTGGCATTACTTGCATGCCCAGCTCATTGTTCTTAAGTTACAAGTTTTCCAACTAACATTACCCAACTAGCTGGTCAAAGTGCACAGAGCAATTAAGTGAAATCTATATGAAGAAATAGATTATAGAAATATGTATTGTGAATCATGGTGCCATAAATATTTATTGTCACCCCTCCTTGAATGCCTTTGGCACTTAGACATAATCACAATGGATAGGCCAGCTTAATGACCCTGAAAAATAGCTATGATATTTACAGAAATAGCTGATAGACATCCAGAGTTTCCTTCCTTCCAGTTCATTTGTAATAGTGGCAAGGTGCCTGCTCAGGGGCTTCTCAGATCCTACCCCTAACATAAAATGTACTGGATTTGCATAAATAGCTTTCCAAAAAAGAAAAATGTCTTTTTGATAATGCCCTATAGTGTGCCAACCCTGCCACATTGAAGCCACATGCCTCTTTCCAAAGGATTATATCAGTGCATATTTAATTGCAGAAAATAGCTTACATATTTCTTGTAAACAGCATATTTTCAAACCAGAAGTGTTGTGTATAGCTGGTTAACACATAATAAGAAGAATGTTAATTCCTAAATAAACAGCATATGAGTCTTTACCCTCTGCCCCAAATTGAAACAAATAGGACTTTAAAAACATAGGTGCCTTAAATAAGTCTAATACAGAATTAAAGCCTATGTCAGTAACTGTAAAGGACATTACCATCCCACAACTTGTGGCTAACTTGCATCTTCATTTAGCTGCAGTTTTGATGCCGTATCTAAATATATTGTTATTCATGACAGTTTTGTCCAGATCTGCCTCTCATTGTGAAAGGTACATTCTTCAGCCCTTTTTCATATTCTTACATCAAAAAATAAAAAATTACCAATACCTGCACTAATGAAGGACGTGTGTGTGAACGTGCATGAGAAAGGAACATTCTATAATTAAAAAATTAAAAACAAAATAGCAATTGCTTGCAATCTGTTCTTGGGAAGAGAATAAGAGAAACAATTTTGCCTATAGCACAAAGTTGTCACCCAGCTAAATGACCTGCTCAGTTGTATGCAAATATTTGAAGAGATTCGAATGATTGCAGAACTTTTGTGATGGGAATGGAACAGATCTCCTCCACACCTAGAGAAAAGGAGTTGACCAGATGTATGTTGATATATGGCTTGATGTAAAGCACTAGACTTAATGTCAAGGGTTATCTTCATGCTATTGGAACAAACATTCTTGAGATAGATGAATGAATATTTGAATGGAAGAATGGGTTATATAAAACATTCACATTCAAAATCCAAACTTCCCTCCTAAAAGGCAGTGTTTGAAACTGGACTTTGAGAAGAATCCTGTCTACTTTAATGTAGCATGAATTTTGACTGGGCTCAGGAAAAAAAATGTTGTATTGAAGTCTACAATGAATTTACGTTGGTCAGATGGAAGAAATATTAGATGCTTCCAAACAGAAAAGAAGTTGTTTTTCCCCAGATAGCTCAATGTTTACCAATCCATCCAATATCACTCTAATGATATAAAATCCTTTGTATCATTACAGCTGTAACTGCAAGCAGATAAAATACTTATTTCCTGTATAGCCATGTAAATGCTGACTCCTGCCTTATGGCTTTAGTCTTCAAACCTTCTGATTCCTTCTTTGGCAGATTCCAGAATATCCCATACAGTATCACACAAAACATCACCTGATACAAAACAAAGTTCAGACGTCTCTCTCCACTTCAGAACTCAAAATTATTTGTCCAGAAGAGATTTCTCACAAACTACTAAGTATTCTAAGAGTTAAAAATCAAGTCTTTAAAAAGTGCCACAATTTTTAGATGCTACAAACTCCTATTACACAGTTTCAAAAGTATTAGCCTTATCAGCTGTTCTTTAATGGAAGCAGCAGTTACACAATTATGTTCGCCTCCTCCTAAAAGCTCGCAATCTATACAGCAAGGGAAAAAAATAAAACATCCTGAAATATTTGCTTTTCTTTTCTTGTCCAACATTCTTATTTCAGTAAAACTGTGTTGTATACTAGATGGCAACAATTACCTCATCCCAGTGAAAGGCCAGACTGTAACCATCATTTTTTCCAGCTAGCATTAAAATTTTAGTGCAGAAACCTGAGCAAAACATAGGTTTGCAACTGTCACAGCAGGTGTACTGTATGCAGTGGTCTATTAAAGGAATAAAGATCAGTAAAGTAAGTGCTGCACAGTATAATGCTGTAGGGTTAGTAAAATGTCTTTTAAAAGTATACCACTTATGATACTGTCAGTCTATCGACTGGTGTGACATAATAACCACTTTTCCTAAAAGCTGAAAGTACTCAGCTTCTCACAAGTCCCAGCCCCATCTATTGGTGAGAGAAATTACAAACATCTGGAGTAAGGAGCAAGTCTTTACTCCCTGAGCATCTGCAACTTTAGTGTAGGGAGTACAGAAAACGAAGAAATGAATGTTGGGTTTTGGTTTCCTTTTCCCCACAGAGAAAGGCACATGTCAGGCATGGCTGAAAGCAAGTCATATTAAAATAATGAGCATGTTTGCTCTGCTTAAGACTAAGTAGGAAACTCAGAAGATATATTTCTGGTGTAGAAGACCATAGACATATTGTAAAACTTTTATCACTTCTTCCTACTGCAAATAATCTCACCACTAACTGCTGTTATTTTCTTATAATGTGCACTGCTCTTTAAAAGTCTAATGATATTTTTAACTGTGAGATGAATTAAATTATATTAGTTTGCCTTAAATTTTGTTTAAGAGGGAGCCACTATTTTTTGCGGCTATTTGTCTTATCAAGCTGTGCTTGCTCAGTAAAGCTACTTCTCCAATTTCATCAGACTTGGTAACTAACCTCTCCAAAAATGGTCCTTTTAAGTGGTAGCCCCTCATTATTACAGTTATATTTTGATGCTATCAGGAACAAGGAGCAGACATAAACAGACAAATCTAGGAAATATGAGCCTTTTACTAGGGATTGGGTGATCAGAGGATCCAGGCAAGAGCAGCAACACCCATGACATGTAATTACCTCCAGCACAGATACTAGGTTGTGAGAGATGCTCACCTTATATTCTCCCTGCTCTTTTGGAGCAACCATCTTATCATCACCCTAAGGCCAGTAAAACAGCCACAATAAGCCAGAGGTCCTGGCTATGTCATTTCCTAATATTACACCTATTCAGCCTGATATGCAATCATAGTTGAGTAAGGAACAAGGTGTAGGTGCCTCTTAAAAAGGCAAACCAGTAGAGCTTCAGAAAGCTGATAATACTCTCACTTCACTTGAGTTCAGTGCTGAACTGGAGCTTTTTCAAACCATCTGTGATTCATCTCTGCAGTCTCCTAGTTTCAAAGTGCTTGCTTTTGCATTTATACCAGCCGTGCCAGAGCACCACACCTGTGAGACACCTGTGGGCTATTCTGCACCCTGCTACCACCTGTTTCTGTGCTGTGCCATATATCCCAAAGAGGTTAGTCACTAAATTTCAGAGCCCTCTTTATGCTCCATCTAAAAGGAGTAACAAAACTTCCACTAAAGGAAGCACTAGAAATAATGAAAGAGAATAAATACAAATTAAAATTGTGTCCTGCATTAACTTAGTAATGTACTCATTTACTAGCTATATATAACATGGATATACTTGTGTATAGGGACACAGTCCAAATTTCAGTGGAAAAGTTGACGTGAGGTAATATCCTAATGTTCAATCTATCATTCATGAATCAGAACTCTGTGTATTAAAAGCACCTTTAACCATTAAGGAAAGCAATAGCAAATTGGCTGATTAGCTTAAATGTACAACGGTGTTGTCTCTCAAGAGCTATTATCATGCTTTCCAAATGTAGTTGTTTCAGTTATTAAATTTATGAATTCTCCTGGTTTCTTTAATATATAAATCTTGGAACCTCTATCACACATGCTATGATTCCCAGTAGGTAGTAAAACCCTGAGAAATTATAAATGAACTTTTTAAAAAAATATGTGAAGCTGGGGAGAAAAAAATACAGCAATTCAGAAAGGCAATTAGTGTTTATAACAGTCTCAAATAAACTTTGGATTGGGAAATTTACAGAATTTAGTCCAGTGAGATTTTGTTAAGCCTTGATATAAACTGCATAAAGCAAATAAGAAATTAGTCTCTTCGATCTTTCATTTCTAAAATAAAATAGTGTCCCACTTCTGGTATAGAATGACACATGCACACACACACACAAAAAAAAAGAATGTTGATATTCATAAGACTATTCCCCTTCTGAGGGAAAAAAAAAAAAAAAAAAATCAGATCATTATCCCTGAAATCCAAATGTGCTAATCAGCTGAATTCAAGAGGTCCTTTCCCATGAAAAGGCAAAGAAATCCTGGCACTAGTCATTCCATTGACTTAAATAGAACCACTTGAATAAGTGAGAATCTCCCAACTGGGACAGAGCTTTTTTAGCACTACATTGTAAATTATAAAAAGATATACTGATGTAAGATATAAGATGTACTGTATCTCTTCCATTAGGCATAGTTCAGCTGTCGAAAATTGTACTGTTGGTACCTCTTTTATCATCTAGTGAGAATATATCTAAGATAATGAAATCATACATTACCCTTTAAGATTTACAAATCTGACACCACATGTAATGTCTGCTCTCCCTTCTTTAAATTAATATATAGGGAGACATCTCTTTGTATGTGGAAAATCATTTCTTTCAGTTCTCCACAATTTCAGAGGTCATTTAATGAACAGAATGACAATTTGATAGAATCTTTCTCTCATTGTAACTAATCTAATAAGTATCTAACATTTTAGGTAGTACTGTGCTATCTGTATTGCTGCTCAATGAGGCTGCCACTTGTTTCAAAGACAAAAACCAGACTGGCAGGGAAGCAACAGTTTGGCTTAACTTCACATACTCGCTTGTCAGAGAATTTCAAATGACTCTTCATATCTTTAGTGAGCTCATTTTCTCAGGAGAAACAGCTTGGGCTTGGCAACTGATTTCGGGAGTACATATTTCTCTGATGTTCTAGGGAGTACTAATTTGTGCCTTATAAATTATACAAAGTACCTATCAAGCAGTAAATAGGTAAATGGAAGCGAAGGTCAGCAGTGTTTGAATGAATCTGCTGCTGGAGATTTGTCCTCTGATATTTTAATTGCTCCCCTCTGATGCATTCAAAAGGCATGATTATCTTTAAATAATGGTGAAAATATAGACCCTTTTTAACTCCCTCTGCCTGATCAACCAAATCAAGCTCAAATTTTATGTATTCACCTATAAGGCACCTCGTAGCTCTGTCTGCAGTACTGACTTATTTCTTCTCTTTCTCCTCTCCTTGCCCCTTCAGACCTGTCAAGCTGAGGGTTTCTTCCTTGATCTTTTACTATTTTATATAATCATGACTGCACCGCTTCTCAGTTAGCACAATAGTATCTGTAGAGATATTCTGACTAGTCTTATTAATTTGCCCGGTTATTTACATGATACACACATGGAACTCTGTTATTGGATATGCATTGCCCAGCAGACTAATGCTGCCTGTTGTTTCCAGTGCTTACAGAAAACCTTTTTCCAGTCTTGATCCTATTTTCAGGGCAAAACAGCATGTTTTTAATGACAGGAAGGATGAAAGGAACAGGTCAGCGGCTGTGTCCATATTGTAGCTCTGTAAATCCACTTGAACAACAGAAGGTTGGAGGGTTTGAATCAATGGTTTGAAACACATCTCATGACTCTGGGATTTTATAAGAAGTTTTGAAGAAGAGGCAATGATTTTTCTTTTTTCCTGTGAAATGTTCACAGCCACCTCCATATGGTGATCAATCCTAGGTCAGAGTGAATTTTGCTTAGATTCACAGTTGTCATCCACTTTAAACAGTTTATTAAGCCCTAGGCAAAGACCCAGAACTCCACAGGTCACTTTACTACTGCTGCAGAGAGTAGTGACTGTATCTCCTTCCCTTAAAACCTCAAAGACATTTGTCTTGAAATTTCTGATTTTCAGAGTTTTTAAGAGGTTACCAGTTGAGTAGTGGCAATGAGTTTTGTCCTTCAACCTATTTTATAGATACAGGTTTCCTGTCAGTAGGTTACAAATTAAATTCCCCAACACACAGACTATTCAGTAATTCACCACAGCTTTTTAATCATAACTCACAGTATGTGAAGTAGTTCTCCACAGGAACGAAGGGTTGTCAGAAAAAAAAAAAATACAGATGCATTTTATTCTATCATTGAGCAAAGGCTGGACATGATAGGCTCTTAGAGGTCTTTTTCAGGATTTCTTTAAAATATTTACTCCCCTTTTTTCCTGTATATTTTGCAAATACATAACTTCAAAGACTACAATTCCCCAATAATAGAAGTATTCTTCAGGCAGCTTTCTATCAAACTGGAAGATGTTCCCCAGCTATCCCACTCATCAGGACTTGTTAACCAGAGGTTTGAAGCCTACAATAAAGACACTGTGCAAGACAAACCCTCATGCATTCACCACTCACTCTAGATGGCTTCTGCTGTGAGCCACTTCTAATTCTTTTGATGAGAAACTTCCCTAGGAGACGAAATAACAGGCATGCCTGCGTGCATGCTGATTGTCTACATCAATTCACAGAAACCTGTGGGAGAGATGCAGCACAACAAAACTGCTTACAAAAAACAGCTTGTTAAAGTCTAGAAAACTTCCCTCTTATTTCTCACCCACTTCCCCACACACTCCCCTCTGGTATGTAAGTAGAACCCCTAGATTATAGGGAAGGAGACCAGGAAAGTTTCACAAAACCCAGAATGTTAGACCTCTGGATTTCTAAATTGTCCGTTTCTGAAGCTTCAATGCAGGCAGCAGCCAGCTCACACTGGCTTCATCCACCCACAGATGTGATTATCAGTGCACAAACTGAAAGGAAGCACAGAGATGACCTGCTTTAGGTAGGCAGCAGAATGAGTAGCAGAGGAGAAGAAACAAAGCACACCTCAGGCTCAATAAATGCCCACTAGTGGCAACTGCCTTCCCTGTGCCTTCCCAAACCAATTTAAAAAATAGTATAAATCCAAGGATGAAAAACAGCACCAACATTTGAAAGAGAGGGGAAGGAAAGCATTTTATTATCCAGACTAGGCTGCTATAATTTAGTCAAATCAAGGCATTCCAGATGGTTTGGTACTGAGGGTAGGATTTCTGGTTTGTTTAAAGAAGGGAGTTAGTTCTCAGCATTTATTATTTACCTTGTACTTTATTTATACTTACATGTACAAATTATGACATGAAAATCTTATACCTGCAGTGCTGAAAATCTTTTTGCCTGGGATGGTTAAAAATAAAGGTAAACTGAAATAGCTTTTGCTCTTATTAATCTTAAAACACAAATTGGCTAAAAGAGTCTCTGTTTGCCTTAAGATAATGCTGTGTAAAGAATATTTAAAATGACATAGGCATTCTTTCCTGGGGACCTCCTGATGGCTTCTGACATTTCAACCTCATAATGTACCAGGCCGATTTTATTTTGTTTGTGCAATTAGTCATGTTACTTAGCAATACAAAAAGTGCTTTTTACACTAAACTCCAGGGAATAAAATATGCAGAATTCATGAGATACAAAACACATCAAAATTCATTTCCTGAGCAGAAGCACTGAAACATTGTGTAGCAAAAACTATTACTTTTTTCATTGTGTTTGTAATAAAGAACTCAAGCAACCATGCCCTTCAGGGCTGGGCTCCTCACTACTTCACTTGAACTCAGCCTCAGCACTGAGCCATGGCATGTGAAGTTAATTACTCTGGGCATTGGGGCTCTGAACAGAAGAATGACCCTATTTGCAGCTCCGTGTACCGTGCACCACGCTACAGTGAATTCTTTCAGTACCTACACGCCGCACACTCGGTGGCTCCCAGTGGAGTAATAATTCTCACACTCTGGAGGAAAGCTCAACTGTCATCTCATTTTCGCAGGGACACTCGTCTTCCCCAATAACCATTTAATGGGGGCTGACATCAGTCCACATCCAGTCACTGTCACCCTCCCAGTTCAAACAGCATGAAAATCCAAGGGTTACAGCTTTCAGAAACTGTCATGCAAGAGGGCAGGCTTGGAGCGGTTTCCGAGCCTGGATCTTGTGATCCCGACGCCTTTCCATCAGCTTTTGAGATAAGGACATCAGAATTATGTAGATTCAGAAATCTGTGGCTGTGAGTGACTCCCCATCCAGAGAACCAGGCATCGTCTGCAGGAGATCTGTTTTACATAATTTGGCAAGATGGTTGAGTCACCAAGGAGCTGAATATTTTCATAGGAACTGCATAGCTGGGGAAAAATAATTTAATAAAAAAGCCCCTTAGACATGATTGCTTATCAGATAACTAACTACTTTCAGTTAATATTCAAGTAAGAACTTTCAACACTCTTAGCAAATGAAAAAATGAAAAAATACTCTGCCCCTCAACATGTGCTGAAATGTCTGGCTGTATCTGACACAGTCAAAAAATTATGTCAGATGTTGTTCTGTATATCTGGTCAACAGTAACATTAACCTGGAAGAGGAATAAAACAAGTGAGGAAAGATCTATGCTTGGTAAAAATCCATTGCAAACCTAACTCAAATAAAGAGGCATTTGGTTTCTTTAGCAGGATCTGTATTATTTTATTTATTTATATTATGATACATCTTCAACTTGAAATTAAGTTCTTAACACTCAGAATTTTGAGCAGTAGTTGCAGGAAATGGAATAGTTACTTGGAGGCAGAAGACAAGACCTGGACAGTTATTTCTTGAGATGTTCCTTCATCTTTCACCAACATACAGCAGTAAGTCTACAGTTTTGGGTTTTTTTCAATCCTTCTTGGCTTTTTTTTTTTTTTTTTTTTTTTTTAATATTTCCTGATGTCAGTTAATTATTTGATTTATTCATTCATTTATTTATATCTAACCTAGAAACAGGTTATTTTGCAGCTTCTGATTTTAATGCATCAGATACAGAGCTTGCATAATCATGTAGTGAGAAAAGAGCACAGAGAAGAATTATGAAATTGCTTTTGAATATTGCCTTAATTCTATATCAGATAGAAAATAAATTATAGACTGAATGTTTAACTTCTAAGGTCTGGGACTAGTCATCCAGGTAGTTTGTAATCCTGGTTACCACTTACTAATATTCTTTTGCCAATAATTCACAGGGTTTGCTTCTCTGTTATCCAGCTCTAACAGAAGCAATGGTGTTTGAATCCCTGCCTGATACATGTATTTGTTGGGGTGGGTTGCATTCAAAGAAGGATTAGGTGAATCTAAAAGAAGAACATCACATGTTCTACCCTTTGGAGACTGTTCCCACTTTTGTACAGCCCATATTAAGTGACTGTCTGTGACTTCCAGCATCACAAGGACATTCTTGATATGCTTGATACACCAATAACACTTTCTCAGTAGCTGTAGAGAACTGGATTTGCTAGTTTCAATTAAATGTCATTTATTTTCTCATTGTTAACTCAGTAATATCACCATTTATTTCTACTAGATTTTTTCAGGCCCAATGACATTGTGGTTTGTTCATTTGTTTTCTTTTTTCTTTTTCCTTTAAGAAAATATGAGGAGGCATGTTCCTATCAACAAAATTTTTGTCTGAAGTTTTCAAAATTCTAAAAGTAATTTCCCATATCTTCTTAAGTATCATCAGGAACAGAACTCTCCTGTTTCTTTCTTTTGTTCATTCATTTTGTCTTCTATTCTCAAGTTTGAGCCTTTTTTTTTTTCCAGAGCTAAATCTGAAGCTTCAAAACAGACAGCGATGAAGGTGACACTTTAAGAAAGCTAGAGTAGGTTAGGTCTGAAATGGTTTTGCCTAAACTGACATTTTAATGTGCAGAGCTTTCAGGTGACCCAGCAGAAAAGGAAACATCAGTTTTTTCCTGACATACTCAGTGAAGTTACTACAAGACATAACTTGATTATTGAGACACATGGACTTCCATAAAACTTACTCAGTTGGCTTAATATTAAAAGAATAAAGTGGGGTTTTGTTCCACTTATTTTCTTTTTTTCATTTTCTCCAAAATATAAGCCTCCTGTAATTTGTTTTCTACTTTACTAAGGAACTGTAACAACAATTCAGATTATGAAATTTCAGATTAATCTATGTGATTTCACATGCTGCTTAATCATAAATTGTCATAGTCAACATCAATCTCAATAAGTACACTTCTCAGGTAAACAGTACTTGACATAGTATCTCTCTCTCTTTTATATTATTTAGTTGTTATAGTCAGTGGCTTGGTTGCATGATAACACATCTTCTTCGTGCACTTGGATAGCTAAAAAAATAAAGCCAGAGAATTAAGATCAGAGGGTTGTGATTTACAGCATATGATACATCTAGGAGAATTTTTAAGATTAATATTGATTTTTGAATACACTTCTCAAAGTTTTGTACCTTTGCACGTTTTCAAAACTGCCAGACAGTTGTCTGAATTATCATCAATAATATTGAACTAGTTGTATAATCTGACTGATTTAATCTTTCCTTATTTCTGGGGAAAATTGACCTTTAATTTAACGTGTTTCTAACCATTCTAGCTTACGTCCAAGAATCCAAGATTTTTTTTATTAAATCAAATCTGATCATATAAAAAAGTATCATAGACTGTCAAGCATAAAACATCCTACTCATGAATTAATATTAATATTTGAGCCATTCAAAAGATTTTAAAGTCTCCAATTAAGATATATAATCACTTGGTGGATTTTGAATATGTTTAGGATATTTAATTTAATTAATTTGCTGTGTCACCACCAAATTTTCAGGGAAATTCAGTTTATGGGATTTAATTACAAAGAAAATCACTGTAAAAACACAGAGATGAATTGTTGGAAAATGATCCATAACTTCCAGAATTCAATTCAGTTTATGTCATGCTTTGTGTGACAAACTCTATGGATCTTGAATTCTGCAGATTTTGAATCAACATTGAAAGGTTAACTTCAAAGAAAACACATCAACAAATCTCTCAGATTATAGGAGAAAATCAAATGCTGTAATCTCCAGAGCATCTACTGCATCCAAATGAAAGGCAAATTTACTGGTTTAAGGAGCAACTGATTTGTGTGTTCTGCAGCAGTGCAGCAATTGCTGATGGAAAGATTCTTTGCAGTTTTGCTTCTCTGAAATGAAAGCAATTAATCTGCTTAATATTTTGCAATTTCATAATTTCTTTTAAAATAAAACTTAATTCTTAAAAAAAAAAAAAAAAAAAAAAAGTGTAGAGAAAGAAGGAACTCACATTGATAAATGCCTTTTAGAGCTCAGAACCAGGGACATGAAAGTCCCTTCAGAGCAGCAGACTGACACCCATTCTCAAAATTCTATGGACTGTTTTTCTATGTGTTTTTTCATTCTGTTCTTATTAGCTTTACTGATGAAAATAAAAGAAAAATTATTTGTCTGAGAATTTTCCATTTTAATAAACCATCACACCAAACAACTGTAACTTCCCAGGTACAGAAGAAGCTTGTCAGTTTGAGACAGAGCCACTCCTTCTAATACTTATTAACTATGTGTTAAGTCTGTCAATGACTCTGCTATCCCATCCAGTCAGAATCCTGGACACATGGGATCAATTCCTAGGAGAGTGGTGGAGGCACACTCTTAGATTGGCTCTGCAAAATTTGTTCCCTCAGTTTCAATATTTTAATATCCACTTAAGAGTATAAATATGGTAGCAGTAGAAGCTGTAAAATGAGAAGTCTATGGAAGCATACAGAATCTACCACTGGTTCATGGGATGTGCTATTTCTGTAAGGAATTCAAATGATGTGCTGTCTTCAATTGAAATATTCTTACTTGAACCAACTGAAAATCAGGTTCAGGACATGTAAAGTGTCCTTATTAGACACAGTGTTTACATAGAACTTGTTTTCATTACCATTCATCACTGATGTATATACCCTTTCTTCTTCTAATGGCATGGTATTTAGAAAGATGAAAAATTGAAGGAAGTAGCCATCTAACTTCTGTGCTATTCCTTTTTTCTTTTCTTAAGAATACTGAGCTGTTTTGGGGTTTTTTTTCCTACAGATGTTTCAACTCTACTATCTGTAGAGCATCAAGTAATATTCAAAGAAATTATAGTAAAAGACAGAAATTAAGTCACTGGATTTCAACATCATGATCTGTTTTCTAAAAAAAAAAAAATTAAAAAGAAAAAAGAAAACAAAATCAGAGTATTTTAGAAAAAAAGAAAAAGAATTATTTACAAAAGGAAAGGAAGGAAAAAATATGTTGTTGACAAATGACGAAAGAAAATAACTTGCAGGAAGGTTTTAAGCCCTGAGGATTTATTTTTACCTGCTGGGTTAGAGATGGCCAAGAGCAGAAATAATGATCAGACAGACAAATACACAACCACAAATAAGCCTGTGCCATTGCTCCTGGCAACTGTTCATTATTTAAAACAGCACTGCTTTGAAGAGAAAAGCAAAATGCTTGAGATCTGTTCTTTGTATAAAGGTAATGGAAGACTTTGTTTAAAGATTGAACATCTTGAAAGAACTTTGAAGGTAAAAGGCAGTCTTCCAGAAACATTTCTTATGATGGGTATTTAGAAACAGGATGTGATTAGTGTAAAGTAAATCATGTGTTCCAAAATCTGCAGGTCTGTTATCTATAGCAGTTCACAAGGGGTTGTAGATGTCCAGTTGTTTTGTTGCCATTTACTGAACAAAATAATTCAATTTAATTTTGGTATGATCTACCTATTCAGCATGTGTTCAAAGGATGCAAATAAACTAGTAAATATTGCACTTTGGTAGAATGGAGGGAGAAAATGGGAATACATGGAAGATTTTCATCATATACACCACAGAATGAATCAGAAGCCCTAGGAGCCACCTTGGTTCTGAGGCATGGCATGTGACCCTTATGTGTTCAGAAAGGTTTTTTAAATATCCCACAGGCACAAATATAACTTGCTAGTTCACTTAGGGAGTAAATAGCTTTTATAATGTCACTTGGAGTGACTCCACCCAGTGATCCTTGTGGGTCTCTTCCAACTCAGCATATTCTGTGATTCTGTGAACTGCTAGTCACCTACACCATGAAAAAATCTACTGGGAGCTATTAGATTCATTTATCTTTTCTCTTCTGGCTACTCTGTACTTGTGTTAATTCAACACGCTTGAAGAAAAGCAAACTGCTCCAATACAAGAAGGGAGCTTGATGCAAGGAGTTGGGCCAACAACATTTGCTTCTTTTCTTTCTACTTTTAACTTTTGAAGAACTACTTTGTACCCAGCAGTTTATCAGTCTGACACATCTAGTTGTGTTACTGCCTGATGTGATGTGGCACAGCCCATCAGGTACTTGAGAGTCAGATTCTACTTCTCTATTTTGACAGCAGCCTCTCAGCCCCAGCACAGGTTGCTTTTGCTTCCTTTGTTTGCTTTGCTGGGTTAGTATCACACTAACACATATTTGGGTGTAAAATAACAGAAACATTCCATACCTACACTTCACTCTCAGTCCTTTGTGACCACACTGGTGTCTATATGGTTTATCCAGACCTTTCATTCTAAAGAACAACAGAAAAAACTGTGTTTGTTTTTCCAAATTCCATATCAAGCTTAATAGTGCATGTCAATTACACCATCACGTCCAGTAAGTGCATATAGAGTTTAGATTAACAAAACCTGCAGGACTGCAACTCCCACAAGAAAATTCCTTTCCAATTTCTTTGTTCAGCATAAGTCACCATCAGTATTCTTCCACCCCTGACTTATTTCTGGGGTGCTTCACAGCATTACAGTAGTCTTTCTACACACAGCTTCTGGAACTTTTCCAATAAAATAAATCTGAATTTTTCGTTAAAAGACAATGAATTTACTTACAAAAAATCTCATGCAGTTGAAGAGCTGATACTCCTCTCTCCTGTTGTTTTTCAGTTCCAGTTTTAAGTGACTAAAAGGAAATCTGTGTAGTTTGAAGTCCCTAGGAATCCTCTAACTACAAAGAAAGAAGCTCATGTTGCTGAGGTGACAGCAGACAGATAAAACCAATACCCAGGAGAGAAAATACCAGCAGGTGTATAGCTCAATTTGGAGCATTATTTTTATTATTTGCAGCTAAATCAATTATACCTGGTATTTTTAGCTGTAGATCAGATCTGTTCCTAGTTTTATGTGAATGTTGATGAAAGTATCACTTTTAGCACACAATCTGAAGGTTTCTTTGTAGTGAAAAAAAATATGTTCAAGGGATATTTTTTCCCATTCAAACAAATATTTACACAATTTTGACCTTCTCTTTAATTATATATAAAAATGTCCACTTTCATCCTCAGACAAGCCCCATACTCTGCAGATCAGCTTTGTCCAAGGTCTGCAGGCAATTCTAAACAAGTGTTTGAAGACCCCTGAAAATGAGCCTAATGCTTCTTGCCTCCAGGATGGTTATCCCATATAGTGCTTATGCTGAAGAATTAACCTTATTATCATCCAAGAATAACTTCTGAGTGGCTGCAGGTGAATCAAAATAACAAAGGGAGCTGAACATTTTAAATTTCAAAAGGGCTTTTAGTGGGTCAAATGAGGCAGGGGGGCTGACAGAATAGCACAGATCATTTGTGTAAACATGTGAGTATAGCAGTTACTTGTTTCCATATTTAATTGCCTCTCTCTGGGAAAAGAAGTTACGGTAATGTTTGCAGTGGAAGAGTTTTTGCTGAAATTTCTTTCCATCCATCAATCTTCTCCTCAGTAATGTGGGAAGTTTGTTTTTATGAGCTCAGAAATCTATTTTATAGTTGTAATATATAGAAGCAAAGATTACTCAGGGTCTGCTTTCATTTGGTTTGATGTGTGGGGTTTTTTTCACAGAAATTTAGCTTTCCTTTGCCTGGTGATTGCCTAACTTAACCAAGGTTACAAGGGTAAGTTGAGATTTAGAAAGGAAATGCACAATGTTCTGGGAATCTGGGCTCTGCTGTGCAGTTGCATGATCTCATCATCCACAAACTCATCCTTTCCCACAGATCTCCACTCACTCTGCCACTTTCTCCTCCTGTCCTCATCAAGCAGGATGTAAGAAGACAGGCTCACACTCATCCCACACTCACCCCACAAAGCACAGCCAGCAGGATCACATAACAAGGAAGATTATTCCTTTCTTTTCCTCTTTTCTCCCATTAAGTTGTTAAACTAAGGGGAATGCATCAAGCAGTAAGTACAAGAGGCGTGTCTGGAACCAGATCATTAGTGTTCACACAGCAAACTTAATAGGTATAAGAAGAAGGAAAACAGAAGCAGACCCATATAACTCATAGTTCCATTGACTTGTGGGGCCAGATGTGGCTCTACTGCAATTTCATTGACTTTTGTGAGATTACCCCTGAGTGAATATGGTCTGCAGAGAGATTAGTCCTCTAGAAGAAAATGACACCTCATCAGCCCGTATTTTGTTTTCTGGAAAACTGTTTATGTCTTGATAGCACAGATTAGGGCATGAAACAAAAGAAAAAAAGAGCAATTACCAGTCAAGGTGAATATAAATAGGCCTAAGTCAGTGGGATAGAAATTAAATTACTCGTTTTTATAAGCTAGGAAGCTGTGCAGGACATAAACAAATTACAGAATTTTCTTTCTTTATACAGTAATAGAGGGTCCTTGGAAAGTAAACAAACAGCAAGCACTAGGAAGGTTTGTGTCATAGCACTAGTTAAAATCCCAGCCAAGAAAGGGAAAAATACCTTGGATTTAGCTATAGCAATAAAAATATTTTTAAAAGAACATATGTGCAAGCCTTGTGATAAAATGCTTAGATTATTACAGGAAAAAATATGGACTAAAATGTGTGTGCAGAAGAAGGAAAATACATGGTATATGAGAGCTCAGAATTAAAGAACAAGGTTGTCAGGACCCAGTTTTTGGAAATGCAAGAACTGAGGATCTCTTTAAGCATTTGATTGCCTGCAGTCAAAGTCTTAGAAACAGTCTCATGGCTTCAGGATAGACCATTAACAGGCCAGATTCTTCACCCTTACTAACTGCATCTGGAGCTGTCAGCCTCTGTCCAGGGGACAGAGATGGAAAAAACATCACAAATCTCAGTAGAGCTAAAACAATAGAAGCCTTGAATGTACATTTGTTAGCTAAACTGGAGGAAGGGAGGTGTGGATGAATGTTCCCCTCTGCAGCTGTGTAAGAGGGGTGCTGCTCTCCAGCAGGATGACAATAACAGCCAGCTGAAAAGATGTGAGGCATGTGAACCCCTTTCACCATCTCAATGGGTTGCAAGGATTTACTTTTAGAATTGAAGCCCATAAAAGTAATTAAACACTCACCATAGTTGTGGGTTGGTTAACCCAGGAGACTGAAGAATAAAAGATGATCCAGAAGGTGGATCAAGCTGCTGCGGTTGAAGTGGCTCAGGTGGATCTGGGCTGGCAACATAAAGGTGAATTATTCATAGTTCTGTTGTGGTTTAACCCTAGTCACACTGTAGCTGCTCATTCACCCCTCTTATCTCCACAATCTTGGTGGGATGGAGAGGAGAATAAGATAAAAGTAAAAACCTGTGGGTTCAGATAACAATTAATAATTGCAATAAAATATACTACTACTGCTTCTAATAATAATGATAATAATAATAATAATAATCATAATAATAATTTTTAAAAGAAAGAGAGGAATAAAATGAAAGAATTCCAAGTAATGCACAATGCAATTGATTGCCACCCACTGACTGATGCCCAGCCTGTCCTCCAGCAGTGATTGTTATGCCACAACTGATATCTCATTTTTCTCCATCCCTTTGGTAGAAGAGTGCAGATCACAATTTACTTTCACTTGGAAAGGTGTCCAGAACACCTGGAATCAGCAGCCTCAGGGATGGAAACACAGCATTACCATCTGCCACAGGCTGATCCAGCCTGCACTGGAACAGAGTGGAGCTCCAGAAATCTGAGATACATTGATGATATTATTTTGCCATGCTACATAGCAGAAAAGGTTTTTGAGAAAAGGAAGAAAATGGTCTGAATCCTTCTGAAAACTGTTTTGCCATAGAACAAAGTAAAGTCATGGAACCTGCATGGGAGAATCAGTTTTTAGACAACAAATGGCAAGATGGACAGGGTCAGATGCCAGTGGATCAAAGGACGTTATCAATAAAACAAGTATGCTTTCTTAGGGATTGTGGGTTTTGTAGAATATATATTCCAAAATAAAGTCTTATTGTCAGTCCTCTCCATCAAGTGACCCAGAAGAAGAATGATTTCAAATAGGGGCCTGAGCAATGACAAGCTTTTGGAAAAAATCAAACAGGAGTTATCTCATGCAGAAGACCTTGGGTCACTTTGGACAGAGCAAGACATAAAAAATCTGCTCAAAGACTCTGCCAAGAGGAATGCCTTTACTGGAACCTCTGGCAGAAGGCACCAGGTGAGACTCTAGGTCAACCCTTTAGGTTTTTGAGTCTGTGATATAGAGGATCTGAGTCCTGTTATACTCCAACTGAAAAAAAAAAAAAAAAAAAATGGTTTGAGCTGCTTCAGAAATTATTTGTGCTGAAGCACAGTTCCTGCTAGCACACTATCTGCCAGTGCTGGGCTGGATATTTGAAAGACAGGATACCCTCTACACATCATGCAGCTGATTCTACACCAAGTAAGTGGGTCACACTGATCACACAACTAGCTTGAATAGAAAACCCCAGTCATTGAGGAATTTTGGAAGTGTTCATGGATTATCCAGAAGGCAAAGATTTTGTAATATCACTAAAGAAAGAGGTGACAAGTGCTGAAGAAGTCTCATGTTGGGTACCAGAAAAGGGCCATTGTAGTTTAACCAAGCAGATGTTTAAATATCACACAGCCATTCACTCACTCATAGCCCCATGGGCTATGATAGGGGAGAGAAATGGGGAAAAAAAGAAAAATTTATGGCTCGAGATAAAAACTCTATGACAGGACAGAAAGGAAGCAATAATAATAGTAATAATAATAATAATAATAATAATAATAATAATAGTAGTAGTAGTAGTAGTAGTAGTAGTAGTAGTAGTAGTAGTAGTAGTAGTAGTAGTAGTTGTTACAGCAATCCTATATACAAAACAAGTGATGCACAACTGAATTGCTCATGGCCTGCTGACCAGTCAGTTCCAAAACATCTCCCCAGAGCTACCTTTCCTCCAGGTTTATACACTGAGGATGATGTCATATGGCATGGAATACACCTTTGGCCAGTTTGTGTCAGCTGTCCGAGCTGTGTCACCTCCCAGCTTTTTGTGCTCCCCCAGCCTCCTCACTGGTCAGCTGGTAAGAGAAAAGGAAAAGTCCTTGATCTAGTGTAAACCTTGCTTAACAATAACTAAAATATCTTTTTTTTGGTCAATATTATGGTCCTAAATCTAAAATACAGTATTATACCAACTGCTAGGAAGAAAATTAGCTCTATGCCAGACAAAACTAGGAAGCCATTTTTATCTATCACAGCATAATTTATAATTGTAATATAGTAACTATTATCAGTTTAATATAATCGGAAAGATAAGTTGATCTGATCTATTGTAGTTGAGTTTGCCAGGAGAAGAAAAGAGAAAGAGTAATGAAAGCAAACAACAGAACAACTGGGTTTTCAGAAAGTTGTTAAAAGTTTTTGCTTCTCCTAAAATACTTGCTTCTTAGTGAAAACTTGCAGCTATTCCAAAGGTTTCCAGACTCTGTTTTTGCATTTCCTTTTGGAAGGGAATTTACTGCACTGTTGTAATTTAACCACTAAAACTTCCACACCAGGAATAGGCCAGGGGCAACGTTACTCTGATTTTTACATTGTCCCAGAACTGCATTTTATTACTGCATCCCCTCAGGTCCCTAAGTTACAATAGATATCAAAGTCAGCTTTCCAAATCTATTTTTACAAAAATTCAAGCTGGTTTCATGCTCTTTTTTTTTTTTTTTTTTTTTTACATTTTCCATCTGTACAGTGTTTAATATATGAAGCCAATTATATGTGAAATGTAAAATGGTCTGATTTAATGAAAAAAATAAAGACCACATGTACACTTGAGGAGAATGAACTCTCTCTTGCTCCTTGCATTTGTCCTATGCAGCAGAATATAAGTACAGGCTTTTTGTATCTTGTTCAGAAATGCTGTTGGTATTTTTTTTTGTATTCCCATGTCTCAACTTTATGCAAACTGGATGTAAACAATAAATAAAATTATTGCCAAGGTTACTTTTCCTAAAAGTGGTGGTTACAATCAGAAAAAAGATACCATAAAAATAGTATCTAATATTTCACATTTATTCTCCCTCAGTGACTTTTTTATCAATTGTGCTCATTTTGCAAATCAAAACAAGACCCTTCTGACTGCCAGAACTGCAGTTCCACATGCTACTTGGAAAGCAGACAATATTCTTCTCCTCTCTTTTTCAGTGATAAAGATTTTAGAATAAAAACCATACTCACCCATCTGGATGATGATGCAGGAGGTAAACATAAGACTTTGCAATTCTACTTTGCAGTTCAGAGAGTGGAAAACATATTTATAGTTAAATGTATGAAAATGTCAAAAACCTGAGGCTGGTTCTTGGGCTGCCAATTTGTGATTGTCCTTCTGATGCCAAAGATTTTTGACTCTAACAGCAGGCCTTGAGGTATGGCAAGCACAGACATTAATGCAGCAGTGATTTTGAGTAAGCATAGCAGTGTTTAAAATAACTGAAATTATACAGAACTGTGGTCTTAGTCAGCATCTCCAGTGAGCTGATTGAGAGCTCAAGTCTGGATCTGAATCACAGAACTTTTATGGCACAGTTTCTAAAAAACTGTCAGACCCTTAGCACCTTATTTAGTCCTGAATGGTGACTACACCAGAAAAAAAATGCCAAAGTAGTCAAGACTCTGGTAAAACTCAGTGTTGTGTTGGTTTCCAAGTTTTATGGTGGACTATTGGCACATGTATAGAAGAATCAAGGGAATCCATAATAAATGTAATAGATAGTTTTCCACCTTGAATTTCCTTCTGCCTTCACAGCAAGCTCTTAATTTTTTCTGATTCTTTACTGGTCATCAAAGATAAAGGAATGAGTACTCCATTGTTATCTGAAAAAGATCTTTTTCTTTATAGCAGATACAGTGCACAGAGAATGACTGCTGGAACAGAGACAGAATTAAGGCTGCCATTAAAATGTCGTTCTGGTTTTTTTTAGTGTTAGTATTTTGGAGATTTTAGGGCTGCTTGTTTCAAAAGTATACTTATGATATTGTGTGTTTCTTAATAACAAATTATGTCCTCCTATTTTACATTTACAGTATCAGAAGCAGTTCTTTGTATGAATCTGAAGATTTCTGTTAAAACAGAGAAGGGAAAAAAAGGGGAAAGAAAAAAATATGTAGGAGGCTTTGCTTTGGGGATGATGTTTTGCTTCCCCCATCACAAATTTAGCAATCTATAGACTGTTTTTGCTATGGGTTTAGCAAATGTAAAATTTAAAATGCTTCCAAATGTCCGGTACCTATAATTAAAAAAAAATTATTTGCTCTAATTTGTTTCCTTTGATTTACCTAGTCTTTAAAAAAATGTTCTCTCTGATAACTATTGGCAATGTAATCTATTGTTTGTTAAGGGTCAATGATCAATTTACAAACCTTTTGTTTAAAAAAACATTAAACAGACAAAATTAATGGTATATTGTGTGCTGCTTCTGATAATCCAGTAAAGAAAACAGCAATACATACGTAATAAATGTTTTCAAAGTTTCACTGAACTGTCAGTGGAGCAACTGCTAAATTGATCATTCTTTTCTTCTACTCTAAAGGGCTACATTTATACAGCTCAGATGTCTATCAAAAGAATAATCTTTCCTTCAGTAACCTTTTTTTTGTCTGAGCTTTTAACACATTTGATGTGCTGCTGCTCTTTAAAGTCTAGAATTTCTAAACAGCATTTTGAATGGCATACAATGGTTCAGTGTGAGCTACCTAAACATATGCACTTATTTAACTATGGAAATTGTCAGTTTCTTTCACAGCTCTACCTGTAACTGTGAAATTGTCTGTGCTCGAACACTTTGTTGAATGCAAGACTTAGAGAGAGATGCTAAAGCCTTTAGCAGTGTAAACTCTAATTATCACCAAAGATCTTCTGGGTGTTTGTTTACACATATATCACCCCAGCAAACTTCTCAAGACTTAACTTCTCTTATTTATTTTCTCCCATCCCATTGTCTGTACTCAGCTCTAAACCAGCTTCCTCTTTAAATTTAAGTGAAGTAAACACATTGCCCTCAAGTTGCCCACCAGACATTGGTGCAATTGACATGATTTGCACCAGAATAAGCAACAACCTAAGTGTGTTTACAGTGAATGCATTTTATTTTAGATGCTCAGCCTTGGGCACTGTCAGGTTACTCTCAGAATCTCCTCTAGCTTGACCTTTCCTTGATTATTTTTTTCCCCTGGCAGAAACCTCTGAATAAGCTTTTCCCTTTACTATTGTTTTTTCTTTCTTTGCAGCTGCCTCTCTTCCTAACATACATACATACCCACCACAAATAGTTGTCATATTTGTAAATAAGGCAGACAGATACTGACTTGTAGCCAGATATAGACCACCCAAATTATATGTAGCTCCCATCACATTTCACCTTTCTTGTCTGAAATGAACAACAACCAAAACTGCCTGATATTAAAGTTCTGCAAAGCATATTGAAGACAAACTCACCAATAAATTTTAACCATGTTTTTCTGAGCCATATTTATCTGGTTCATATTACTGGGATTTATGATGTCTGTGTAGTGCTGGATCTTTGCCCCCTACTTTCATTTATTCTCCCCTTAACTGAAAATAAAGCCTAGGTTAAACAAAAGCCACAAAAGCTCTAATCAGTAAAAAGAGAAAATCAGATGCAGTGTGAGATATTTCAGTCAAGCAGCACAGCTAGAAACCCACCCGAGAGGTACTGTTGATTCAGTTTTTGTGTGATGCTGAATAAGCTGGAAGCTATTCTCAAGATTCTTTCTTTAAAAACTGAGTACCAAAGAAAGAATTTCTGTCAAGCACTGTCCCATAGCAAATTTAAAAGTCATTTCATTCCTTTTTAATTTCCTCAGATTACAGACAGTCAGGAATCATACAAAGACAGAAAATCTATTCTTAGCTTCACTGGAATGGGTGAATCAGTTCAGATTAAAGAAGAAAGAGCACAAATCTTTGACTGTAACTTCAGCCAAACAATTTCAAATGTTCTAGGATAAAAAAGGGTTTAGTTAGCTTTGTGTTATTAATTCTAGCCCATCACTTCATCTTTTCTAGTGAAATCAAAATACTAAAATAAAGGAAAAAATATTCTTGTGTTTTTTCAAAAAAACTAGAGGCTCTTTTTAGACATATGCCTAACAGTATGCAGGATATTTTTTCATGTCTGGTTGAGTTTGAAAGCAAATTAATGCACAAAAGGAAATTATAAGAAGTAATTTTTTAAAATGTATTAAATTGTATGCTGGGGCAGGTATGCAAATCAGTAATTTGCAAATAAACTTCTTGATAGAGTACTGGCAGCTGGATCTAAGCCTCTTTCCTTGCTAGAACTGATGGGCAGCACATGTCATATTTAAATCCTACTATCTACAAACTACTGTTTGAGTGTACCCAAATGGTTTATTTAGCTTTGAATATAACATACTATACATGAAAATCTAGTAAATTATAGAAGCCAGACAAAGCAGAGCAGTGCACAGTCTAGGACTCTCTCTTTGCAAAAGGACCTTTCTGAGCTTGTGCTACTAATGATGTTACTGTGTGCTGCTGGAAGATTTTTTTCAAAAGCTTCAGGATTAATTTGCTATCAAAATGGATGACAAGCATTCACACAGAAAATAATGATATTTTTAATTCATAATTTATCATGTCATGTGATGTCAAAATTAAATAAAGCTATATTAATTCTAAGTGAAAACATCCTTTCAGGGGTAGCAATCAGTTCCCACGTGACTGTGTTTCTCAGACAAAGTGGGAGGGTGTGTGAAATAGTTCTCCCTTAAAAGTATTTTCAAAACCTAGTGAGAAAATTTACAGGAAGAAATGTCTGGAATGTTAAACTGAATACAGTCATTGTTTGAACTAAAAAGAGCAGAGCAGATTAAAATATTTTTTTAAATGTAGAATTTAATATATTTTGATAGCACTTTTCAGTCTCTCTCATTCAAATAAGATTAGGTTTGCTGCCTGTAAGATTAGTTCCAGTGTGGATAGGATGAAACTGATGACCAGACTGAACAACCATTTCTCTAGTGGAAAACCTGTGGATGAAATAATGACAAAATTTGATATAGAAAACTGACAAAAAGAAATATTTCAAAAACACATGTTATTCTCTCTAGTTCTTTCACTAAACTCTGAGGGACAAGAAGCAGCATAAGCTAAAAATATTACAAAAAAAATTGGCCAGGTAAGCTTACTCCCAGAAATAATGGTAGAGAGCACAGCACACTGCATTTAAGTAGGAAACTGAACAAAAACCCAAGCAATTCTAACAACTCTCATGCTTCTGCTGCACTTTTGAATATCAGAGTGCCTTGGAGACCAGGCTTCACTGTTGGCTAGAGGAGTCCTTGGGGAGGTGGGAGCTCTGGCTCAGATGACTCTCCTCAGTTTGCTTTCCCTCCCCTTGCTGTCCTCATTCTCCTCAGAGAACTCATAGTGCGTCAGAGAGAGCATAAAGCATTATCTGCTTTGTTCCAGGAGATAGCTGGGAAGTTGGAACTGCGCTGCTTGACTCTATTTGGATTTGGCTCATTATGAGCATACCCAAAAAAATCACACAAGGAAAAACTACAAGCAGAATTTAAGGTGCACCTAGATATTTGAGGGATGAACGGAGATGTAAATGCCAGTCAAACACATAAGAACATTCAGGCACCTTGGAATTCATCTAGACTGTGCAAGGGCCAGACACAAATTCATCAAGCTAACAGTGGGTGTATTCCTACATTCACACCTTTTGGGTCATCATGACACAAAGATGCAAACTAGGTATTAAAAGCAAATACTGTCCTGCTAATGCAGAGCCCTGACTGTAAGTGGTACATGTTGAGGCAGACACTAATTTTACAAAAAATGGAAATGTAATCTTGCAGTCCCAAATCCAGTGCAGCCTTCTCCAGTTTCAGCCTTCTAATCAGGCTCCTGGGAAGTGCATGCCCACTATACATCAATACAGCTTTGGATTGGACTTCCAGGCCTCTTAAAGCAGAGAAAACTGTAAATGTGCAGGTCATTACAGATGGAGACAGATCAATACATCACATTTTTACAGGCAGAGTGGAGTCAAATTGTTCCTTCCACTTGAATTTGATATTAAATTTATAACATCTTTTCAAGTTCTAACTACCAATGATGCAAATACAATTAGAAATTTTCTGATAATACAATGATTTTTAATTTAGCAGGAAAAGGCATAACATGATCTGAAGGCTGGAACTCTAATGAGATGCAGAGAACAGTATTCTGCAATGAAGAGGAGTGGTGTAGTTCACAATGGTAGGTCTCAGGAACATTTATATTAACAACTGGTATATTTGTACCTAAAAAAAAAAAAAAAAAAAAAAAAAAGAAAAAAGAAACAAACTTTGTGTTGTTTGGATCATCAGCCCAAAGAACTGAATTTCATCTCTGATTTTATCAACAAACTCGTTTCAAATAAGTGAAATCACTCATATTAAGTTTTTCATAAATGACTCTCTTAATTTCTAATTTTCTGAGTAACCATCTTAAAAACATAGAGTGTGTTTTTCAAAGGTCCTGAAGAGTTACATCGGTAATTAAAGCCATGGGAAAGACACATAGAAAATGCTTTAAGTATGCTAAAGTCTTTGAAAAAAACAATATTTTGTGGTGCAATATTTGAAAGTTTAAGTGGCAGCTATTTTGGTACACATCCTGATCATATGAAAATGGAGATTATCTTCTTACATTACCTAATGGGAATTTTGATAATAAGCTCATTACACATATAAGTCAAAATTTCTGCAATATTTAAGCTACCTAAGAAAGTCCAAAGGAAGGCTGGTAATATTTTTTTAACACACCACATATGCCTATGGCTGCACATGGATTCTGCACCCGGAATCACTTGTACGTCTCCTTCACACACCAGTGATATGAGGGAACAAGTTTCAGACCTATACCACCCTTACTCTATTTCTTTTTTTCATTTTTTCCATTGTACTCTGGTTTTTATGGAAAATTACTTGAGCTGATCACTCATTATTTACATTAATCATCATATACTGTTTAATAGCTTTACATAAGTAATAGTGGTGCTTAGAAATTCAGGAAAGCATAAGGCTCTCCAGTTTCATCAGACGTGTTCTGGGCAGACAACAGTGTGTAGTTAAAAAAATATGATACTGAAACAAAGAAAATTACATTCTGTCCATATTTCACTTGAAACAACAGCCAAACACATTGCTTATAGCAGTCAATTTGGACATTTCTAGGGCCCTGAAGAGAGATGGGAAAGCTGTTGGGCAGAGCCATCAGGTGTACTAATGAGATAAGGGAGCTGGAGAGATCCTTTGAAAATAGTTGTTGGAGAGGTTAGGGGGAGGGAGTTTGGAGGTTTGGGTTTTTCATTTTGGGGCCACATATGCTCCAGGAAAGATTCATATTTCCTATCTCAAAGGTACATACATAGTATACCAGTAGGAAATACCAAACAATCATAAACAGTACCAAGCAACTTCTGCTCTCAGTGGATATAAGTACACAGATGATGAAAAGGCAGCTAAGCACCAAATTGAATAACACTGACTCGAAAATAAATCACAGTACTCAGTTCAAGTGTAACCAATATTATCCACATTCTTTTGCCAAAACAGTAAGAAATTATTGTCAATTCTGCACAGGCATTTTAAGACAACATCGCTTTTCCTTCACTTCTACAGGAGAAAATTGTTGTGTGGAGAATGTTTAAGAATATATCTTTTTTCCTTATCAGACATTCCATAAATGGCTGACCTGCTTATTCTCTTGGAAAAAAGTAAATCAATAAAAACAATTAGTTGAGTGGAAATTATATGTTTCAGTTCAACAAAGTTTAATTTTTCTCAAATGTGGCTATACTAAACTCTGTTCATGAGTGCAAGTATTCTCTATTATTCATGTAAACTAGAAATTATTCAGGAAAACAGACATTTTATTTACAGAATTATTTAATTTTTACTTAAGTATGACCTCTATTTGCTTAAAACATACACAGATTGTTCCAAAATCATACATGACCCAGAAAATAGAGATCTGAAGGATTTTCAGTATTTTTTTTTAGATTGCAACCTTTCTCTTAGCAATCAGTTCATGCTCATTAAATTTTATATGTATTTTCTTCCACTAAAGATGACAGAAAACTGATTCCAAAAAGTCATTGTGCCGGATTCCTTCAGTTTAAGGGAACACTTCCACTTTTTATAAAAAAAAAAAAAAAAGAATATTAATAAAAAATTCACATGTGCGCTTATGTTCATTCAAAGTTAATACTCTTTGGATCTTTTGTTTCACAAACCTTTGGGGTTTTCTGGAAAAATATTTATACAAATAAATGCTTTGTATATTTTAAAAAATAAAAATAACTCATTATGCTTTTTTATGAACATGAGATAATCATATCTCTTTTGAAACACCTCTATGCAAGTGTAAACTACAAAATGCTCTCAGATCTTTACGAGATCAAAAAGCTCATAGCTTTGAAAGTCAGTCTCAGTTAACTGTAGAAACTTCTACACATTTGGATATTTTATGATTGTTAAAATTTTGAATATTTAAAGACAGGTCTAAGATTGACAGAAAGTGGGGTAAGGTACTGCTTGCATGCATTTGTGGTCATATGGGTTCAAAGGAGACTAGTGTATAAATCTGCTTGTAGAAAAATTAATTTGGACATCTTAGCCAGCAAGAACATTAACCTTTTAAGACACTTTTATATAGATTTATTCAGAAATTCTTTCCCTAACGATCTCACCCAGGCTTTGCTTTGACGTAACTGGGGCTTGTGTATTGAGCTGCTGAAGATGACTAGATTTGCCCTCATTCTATCTGAGGGAGAATATTTCCTCCTTCCATCCAAATGAGGTCTTCCCAGACCAGTCTATTAGGCAATGAAAGGAAGAATGGGGTCAGATAGAGATGGCAGAACACCATGGAAAACAAATGTCTTTTGAGACTAATGCATTACAAAATCTTCTGATGAAGGAAAGAATGGGTGAACATCTCTTCTCTTCTCTTCTCTTCTCTTCTCTTCTCTTCTCTTCTCTTCTCTTCTCTTCTCTTCTCTTCTCTTCTCTTCTCTTCTCTTCTCTTCTCTTCTCTTCTCTTCTCTTTTTTGTTCCTTATAGAAGGAAGAAAGATTTAAGAATTATGTGTTTGAAAAGCAAAGGAAAATTCATGTCTGTCATGTTATATCATTTATAATTTTCATCATGTCTGAAAATTATGCAGTGGATATTTTTGTCAAAACTTGAATCAACACTAAGGGTTGAAGACACTATAATTCACTGAGCCAGCAAGGAACTCATCTATTTCTATTTTTTCCAGATGCTATCCCCTAAGAAAAAAGAAAACCTTATATAAAAGGAGTACAGAATAAGAAGGTAGTAATGGGAGGAAGCCAACATAAAACAAATCAAGGATCAACACAATATCATAGAGCTATATTTAGTCACATTCAGCTGGGACATAGGAAACGAGACTAATTACAGAGGTTAGATGGGTCAGAAGTTAGGAAATTAACCTTAGATTTAGAAGACTTACATTCTATTCCCTCCTGTGCCACAGACCTCCTAGGTGAATCTGGTCAATCCCTTTTGCTTCTGTCTTGATTTCAATTCTTCATATGCAAAACTGAGGATAATAATACTTCCCCCACATATTCTGTTGATGATTTTCATTATTTGAGTGTTACAGTGCTTTAGATTGTATAGATTTGGATAAGGGCAGAGAAGGACAAAAGAAACAGCGTTTTTCTGAGAAGCTGAACTGCCTACAGAGGAAAAGTCTCCAAAATAATTATAACCATTAAGACAAACTCTGCCTTCAATGGGTTGCAATTCAGATAGCTGAAATTTATGCTGTAATGTCACTGTGGGTATTTATTTCCTTAAATCTCCTCTTTGTTTAAATCAGAGCCCTACCATTACTATGGCCCAATTTTTGTGCTGAAATAGAATGGTATTTTATTAATAGGTTGCTCTTTTAGTTTAAGTCTATAATTTAAAGTAACTGTGAAAGTCAAGATAAAACCAGTGTCCAGAAGTTCACAGAAGCTCTGGAAAGGGTGGCACCTTTTTTGAAAGTGTTCCTAAATTGTATCAGTTGCACAGTTTGTGGTGTTGTATACATTTAGCAGTTTTCAAAAAAATAACTTGATGATTGAATCTGTTTCTGTCTATTCATTTAATTAAAAATCTATATTTTCTTGTTGTTATGTTTATTATTTTCAATATAGCTGATAAACTGCTGAGGCTGAAACATACAAAGCCACTCTGAATCCACTATAGTCAGGACAGTTCTAAATGACATCAAATTTTGAGATTCTTCCTTTAAGAAGTCAAGCCATGAAAAGGCATTTCACAAGGAAAGTTAACAGTAGCAGGAAAAAAAAAAAAAAAAAAAAAGTAGAGAAGACCAGTCAATAGATTAATTTAAATGCACACCAACAGTCTCTTTTTTCCTATGGCAAATAGACAGACAGCTCAGCTCTCTACAGCTTTCTCTCACCTTTTCAGCACCTCTGTATATCACTTATCCACATGGGTATTTCAAGGGGTAAATGGGAGTAAGAGCAATTAACTGGGCAGTGCAGTCTAATGGAGTTGTGGCCCTTGTTATGTTCCCCTTATTTACCTGCTCCAGCTCTTCTTCTTAAGAGGCATCTGCCAAACTGCACAGTGCTCTTCCCTGCTTGTGCAGGTAATGCTCTTCATGTGGCCTCTTAAATGGAACAATTTATCCTCAGGGAAGTGAGTCACACTTCAGTTAATGATGATGCTGAAGCTAGTAGGGGACAATGTAAAGGTTAACATGAATATTTTGCAGCTGATCCATTACCAGTATCATCATCCAGTTTTCCTGGGAAGAGAACAGTGGTTAGCTTGGTCCTGGTCACTATAAATGTCTGTAAAAGGAAGAAGATCCAAAGAATAAATTTAATTCTGGCAAGAACTTACTAAACAGCATCCAAAGATAAGGGGAAATATTTCCAAATTTTAAAATTGATTTCATCAGGTATAAATGTTGATCTCAATTTGTCAAAACCACCCCTTCAATCCACCCCCTGCCGAGGACTTCCCAAGTAAATCAACTATGATTTACAGCTCATGCATGACTTTATGCCCCTCTCATAGAGTTACAGACTATTGAAATCAATTAAACCACTTATCTAGTGATAGCCTTGAGAGTAGGCTGTAAGGACAGTACAAAAGTTCTGAGATTAAGTAGTTCATTAAAAGCAAAAATCATCAAGAATTGATAGGTAATTTATTTCCAATATTATGAAAGTGTCTACATACATAACAATTACAGTGGTACAATAGGTCATGTCAAAATGGCATGAAAAATATTAGTGATTAAAAACATCTAATCAAAGATTTGTAGCATATTATTTTATAATAGAAGTCTAGCAAATTTCCATTAGTTTATAAAAAAATCTCTGAGTAGGATTTATAAAATAAATTCCATTTTCTTTTCTGAATTCATAAGTCTCAATACATAAAAGACTTTGCATCTTAAATGAAAATAAAACACAGAAATTCAACCACACAATAAATATTGCAGAAACAAGACTTTTTTTAATACCCGTGAAACCCTACAAATTAGGAGTTTAATGTAATATTCTACATACTATATTTAAAACTACTAATTGTATTTTCATTATTCTTATTATATATGACAAAATATTAATTCATTCATTTAGGGTTTCTGTTGACTTGTTTTTTTTTTTCCTTTGGGCAGCACTCTTGCATGCTGCTCTGAAGAAGGTTTGAGAGGCTGTGAGTCTTGGGTTTTTCATTAAATATTTAAAAACAAACAGCTTAGAGTAGTAAATTTGCAGACAGATTAGCTCAAAATATCTTTCCCAAAGCATAAGAATAGATGGTTTTCCTTGGTTTTTACTCCAAACTCCCACTCAGTAGAGGATCCAGCATATCCTGAAGACAACACAAACAATATACCAATGACAAAAGTTGTAGTTCAGAAAAATAAAGATGAAATAGCACTCCTCTGCACTTACACACCTAAAAAATAATTTCAACTCAGTTTGCCATCTCAAAATACTTTCCTTCCCTAAATGCTTTTTCTATTACTCTTTATCTCATACAGTTTTAAAATAATAACAAAGACAACAAGGCACTTTCTACATTGGATTGCATTGTTTCCAGGATTCACTTGGTGTGTGTTAGATCTCAAGACCCTGACTCACAGCAAACATACCACTCAACACAGGTCACATAGGAAGAATTGACCAGGACCAAAATTATCTCTCTAGTCAATCTCATGTTGATTCTGCTGTGCAAAGATTTTGTGTACAGAACCAAGAGAGCAAGGTACTTAAAGGCAGTAGATGACATGAAATCTAGCCAAATTTTAACTTAAGGTTCATAATGAACTAACCCAAATGAAACATTGATCATCCCATTTATATGCTATGTGACTCCCAAAGGAATAAAATCAAAGCCACAAATAGCTGTCATTTCTTAGGAAGATTCTTAAACACTGATTAATTTTACTCCTAGCCTTCAGGGGTTTTTTGTGTGGCTGCTGAAGCAGTACCTTGTCCTGCAGTAGTCAAACTGACAGCAGCCATCCATAGCTGTAATTGCATATAGCATTCCCTACAATGGAACCACAGTTGTCCATATTTGACCCTGGAAGCCACTCACAGGCACACAGACCACCATTTAAATAGCAGATGGATCAGGAGGAGTGGGAAGTTCCCAGCTTTACTCCTGCCAGAACCTGGCTGTGCTGCTTGGCTGTCAGATTTGGCTGCCACCAAAGAGGAAAGAGACAGGTTGTGCTGCCCTGTGACTGAGAGTGCTGCAGTGCAGGTCTGGGGAGCCCCCTCCAAAACCAGCATGGTCTCTCCCTGTCCCTATGTGCCACAGTGACTGCCAGGACACTTCCCAGGGAAGGGTTCCCTCTGCCTACCTCAACTTAAACTTACCTGTAAAAGCATTCTTGAATCCATTTCAGAGTAAAAGCTGTATTCTCTCAACATATCCTTTCCCTTTTCCCTTGGTGAAACTCATCTTTCTGGGTTAAAAGGGAATATATCTTATGGTGCAAATAGGAATCCAGCCTAACATCTCTCTAAAGACACTTATAATCAAATAGCATAAATCATATAGTTAACCTTCTGACACAGTAATTTTAATTAATACATTTTTAATCATACATGACAAGTTGTATCTGTTAATGAGTGATGACACTGAGAAAGAAGTATGGTATTGAGCCTCAGAAATTTTGCATTAGGCTTGGCTGTATGGATTTCAACAGTAACTTTACATCCCCATTCAAGAAAGCTCCCAAGCTGAAGCTTCAATATGAACATATGAGTTGCCTACAGACATTCTTAAAAAACAAACCTTTGAATCAAAGTCTTCACTTCCAGGTAGCTTTTTTCTAAACATGGACAATAGAGACTACTTAATCTAATTGCACTCTCACAAGAACAGAAGGATAATTTCCAAACTCTTTGGGGCTAAAAGATGTCACTCACACTTTCATCTTGAGATAGTTTAATTGCTAATCTCTACAGATGAATTTTTCTTCTTAAGAACAGTGAAGGAAGATGGAGCAAAAAGGTTTCATTTGCTTGTAATGTTAGTGATGTGTTTGATGGTCCAGTTCACTAGAAGATCAACAGCATGTGAAGATTTCCCCAGAGACCTTCATCATTAATGGTGTAGATCTCATCACAATTCAACACATTTATTGCTCTGTCTCTTTTCACAGATGGCTGTGACACTAGTTTTCCTCCTTGGCTTTTTTTAGCAACTGTACTTTAAAGAAAACAAGCTGGACTAACAAATCTTGTTAAGATTCTAACATAAAGCACTAAAGGGTAGAAAAAGTCTCAGTTAAAAGTGAAATGTACCATATGCCCTCGAACAACTATGCATCATGTAGAACTGCCTTTGTGACTGTCTTATTGTCCCCAATTGCACCTGGATGTATGTAGTGATAAAACTTTCACTACAAGCTGTAAATATCTTCCCTTTTTTTTTTTTTTTTTTTTTTTTTTGGTCAGTTCCAAAAAATACTTCTTTTAGCCTAGTTTTTCTTCCTGAGAAATTTTATATACAAAAGCTATGTTACAGTTTCATAGATATCCTTTACTATGAACATTTTCAGTTCAAGAATGTAAACCAATTTTAATTAATGCAGATGAGTCTTTAACCTACTTCCTTTTTACAGGACTTATTAAAAATAAAACCGATGTATGGAGAGTCACTCTCTTTGAGTGTGTGTTATAACCCTTATTTGCATAATAAAAGAGACTATGCATAAGTTAAAATAACCATAAATGTATGCTGATGAAGACACTTACAGACACAAAAAATGTATATCACATTGGGAAAAAATTCTAAGTTATTAATGTTGACAAATTCAATACAGATGATGTTATGTATGTTAATATTATTATAAATACTTATTGTTATTCATAGGCTTATATTAACATTGTCATTATGAATCATATTCTGTCACTTCCCATGAGAAAATAAAAATATATGATGGCAATACACAGTGGCAAAGTGGCATTGTCATGTTTATATTAATGTCAAGTTCAAATTAAAATTAGTTCTAAAATTAGTGACAAAGACATTGTTTTGCATTTAAAAACAATCAACATTCATGTTAATGCTGCTAATAAATTGATATTGAAACAACCAGCTTCAATAACTATAGATTGAATGTGTTTATTGTCAAAGTAATGGAAATATAATCTTTTGAAGTTGTTATTACTGAGCAGTGAATAAGGAAAATGATGTGCAGACTCCTTGTTTATGAATATGATGGTCCTGATTCTTTTTCCTGATGACATTTATTTTGCCCTAGAGTTGGTTATGGATGTCACCCTGTTTTGTTTTTTTTTTTTTCCCCTATGCCACAGCAGTCAGGTTCAAGACTTGCTGAAGGGCACAGACGCTCTGAGATCCAAACAGAGGGTAGTCACTGGGTATCACAGGGATGACTGAGCAGGACTTCACCTTCCCTCACCCCAGCTTCACTTTTGGACCACATGCAGTGTTGAATTATCTTTGGTCCAGCCTGCTGCTAGAAGAATCATGACGCTTGTTTGCTTAGTTACATTTCCATTAAATTTCTTAAGAAATATTTAAATGAGAACTTATACTAAATATAGGGGATTTATTAATATGATGATTGAAATTGTTTCACCTTTCTTCTTCAGCACCGTGTCAGTGCTCAGTTGTTTGTTATATATATGGTACAGTCAGAAATTTTGTACTGTTTTCATCAGTTGAAACAAAGTACCCAGGATTTGCTAATAACAAACAGAAGCATAAGCCTTCCACCAGTTTTTTTCTCCTCTGTTTTATTTTGCTTGGGCCAAAAAAATATAGAAAAAAAATCTATGTACAAATAGGGTTTGGTGCATTATTATTTCCCATACAAAAGCTAAAACAGTTGTAATACACTATAACATATAGTGAGCACCACTTGTGAGAATCAGAGTTTGGATTGAATTACATTCCTAATTTGAAGAGGATTTAAGAAAATCTAATAGCTGATCCTTTGAGAAATATGATATCTATAAAGGGAGAGGTTAATTTTGAAAGGGTTTAGTTGTATATAGATTCTCATGGACACAATGTATTTTCTATAACTAGGAGTACTTGAAAATGAACATCTGTATACACAAAGGACTTTGAACATATATGAGAAACTATCTCTTTACAGTAATTTAATTTTCATGTTTATTTTCCATAGATTCTTCATGATGTAGATAGAGATTTTCCTATAATTCTACCAATGGAACTCATCCTTATTTTCATAAATATTTGGGCTTAACTAAGGATACAAAAATGGATACAATGAGAAACTATGCACAGGATGTATGCATTAAGAGTTTTCTATCCATCTTTCTATTCCCTGACAGGTTACCTGTCATTCAACCTATGCATTACTGGTGTCATACAGGCATTGATAAAAACACAAAAAGCCTGCACAGATGGAGCAACCATACCCCGTTGTTATCCCACTTTAGAAAACATATCCCACTGTCTTTCACATTAATGCAAACTCTCTAGATTATTGCCTCCTCTGAGTTGAACTGAATTCTGCAGTCACACTGGTTAAAACCTCATTTAATCTATGTGGGAAAAGTTATTTTAAAAAGAATGCTAACTAATAGTCTGCACTAATGTACAGATGCCATAGGGTGCACAGAAACATATTTGAAAGATGAAGAATTAAAAAAGATATAACTTTAATCAGATTCAAAGTGAGAAAGAAATGTTACATCAAACCCACCCAATTATCACAACTGATAATTCTGCCTGCAAAGCTCTAATCTTGTTTCTTGTTCAGGAAAAGTTGACCACAGTAACACATAGAGCCCTGTTTCAGACAAATACTTTATAGGTATGATTTTTTTTAATAATGGAAATTATTCCACTAAAATCTGTTTACTAAATCAGTGAATAAGATGCCTCAGAGAGCTTAATCCTTTAGTCTTTTAGAAAAGCATTCCTTTTTCACCTGGAAGCACAGAACTTTGTATCAGTATCTTGGCAAGAAAACAAAACAAAACAAAACAAAAAAAAAAAAAAAAAAAAAAAAAAAAAAATCCAAAACAAAACAAACAAACAAACAAAAAAAAAAAAAAAAAAAAAGAACTGTACATTATAAAGAGTTTCAGAGTTGAATTTTCCACCTAATCTGCAGAAATAAAATCAAGGGCTTTTCTTTAGAGGTACTTTTAGACTGCCTTGATTTGTGTACAGATTGCTCTCACATTAATCAGTGGTGGTGCCACATTTGGATCATGTCTGTTATGATACCATCAAAAACTGGAGAAAAAGACATCATTCCCTCCCCTCTATTTACCCTGCCCATCCACCTTTCATTTCTGGGGGATAAGAAACCATGCCTAACCCAGGGAAAGGAATGAAACACAGACAAGTTACACAGCAATCTGCAGCTTAAGTCTGGCAAGAGATCAGCCTCTAAAGTGCTCCCTTTCAGAGAAGCAGCTTACCTACCTTCCATAAGTATGTGAAAGTCTGTTTCTTTTCTACGTTTTGTCAACACTTGTTTATCTCATCCTACCAAATCTCCTTGAATTGAGTTGTGTGTCTGCAAAATGAATCCGAAGCTCAAACAAGCCATTGACATTCTCTGCTCCCACCCAAGAGAAGTTTCATTTTTCTGCTGGCAATAATCCATGACATTTAAATTCTGTCTTCCACAACAGGCTTATAGAAAACTAAGGGAAGAACTACAGTGCCAGTGCAGGAAACATAACTTTATCACTCTCATTTAAACCAACTGGCAAAACTGGTCAGATAATGTGAATTTTTGTTTACTAGCTTATTTCTTGACTTTTTACATGACTGACTTTCCGGCATGCTGCAGTATGTCATTTTCAAGAGCCAAGCATGGTCTGCAGAACAGCAATAATCTCCATGATGGTGAAGGAATAACAGCTTTGAGACTATACATGAGTTTGTCAAGGACCAATTTTAAACCCATTTTAGCAAGACTAGCAGCTGCTGTCTAAACCTGAAGTGAAAAGGGCAACAAACTCCCCCAACCAACCCTGGCTTCTGCCTTGCCATGTTCATGCCACCAGTGTTCTGAAGGGACTCCAAAACAGACAGTCTGGCTGTCTGGTGTATTTCTTCTCACTAACTCTTAATGTTAACTCAAGGCAAAGCTTCTCTTTGATGTGTTGCCTTAAGAAAGCAGCATTACCAAAAACCTTGTCTCTGGGGTCTACAGAAATTCAAGCTGTAGAGAAAATAAGTCAAGACTTCTGGAAAAATAATTTCCTTGAAGACATGTCCCATTCAGTGTCACCTGATAAAGCTCCTACAATTTCATGGCAGAACTCTGAGCACTCAAGACTTCTTCCCACTGATCTTTAACTCATGCAGTCCATATCTTTCCTTTTACATCTGACTAAAAAGAAATTATTTCTTGCAATAATTTTTGAATCTGACAAGGAACATATACTTGCAACTTTTCTTCTTTCTTGCATCTCACTATTCCCCTACCTCTTATATTTTACTGAATATGATTTATATAATAACAATAATAATAATAATAATAATAAAAAAGAAGAAGAAGAAGAAGAAGAAAGATAAAGATATGTTAAATGCATTCTTATAACTATAAATTCATGATTGCTCTCTGACATATGCTCTCCAGGGTTTTCCTCAAACTTGCTGTAAAAATAATGGCATTCCCATAGGGAAAATATTACCAAAAAAAAAAAAAAAAAAAAACCAGCTTTCATGTGCAGCCTATATTTAGTTAACCATAGTTAAGTTCGGATATTTTTCTTATCCTGTTTCATGATTATATTTGGCTTATATGAGCTCATCTCTTTCCATATTTGCTATTGGAGTGAGTAAAGTAGTAGGAACCTTTTAATTGTCTTTAACTTACTTTTTCAGTCATAGCAACTGTGTATTTATTGGTACCTTTCTGTAGGTGGTAGAACTGGAGGCAATAGTGCAGGTGTGATCTGACCAGAGAGGCACAACCACAATGCTGCTCTGCAGAGTAATTGTTCTATTGGTTTACTACACACTACATTGCTTTTTATTGCCACTGCAATGCATTACTAGCTCCTTCCTAGCTATTTGCTAGCTGCCAGCCCCAGATCTTTTCCAGCACAAGGCATTTCACATACTTCCTTCTTGAATATATGGGCTTTGGAAGAATTTTGGTTCTGTTCTACAAACAAATCACGTTTTTCTGTGTGGACATGTGTCGGGTTATCCACTTACGGGAAAAAACTTTTCATCACTACAACTAGGGACATGAAAATAGTAATATTTTCTCTGGCCAGTACTGTTTTGGTGAGATTTACTTGCTTTTCTCATAATTCTGCAGAAGGAGAGAAGTGTTATATTCCATATTTCACAGACTAACAATCCAAAGACGACACATGTGGCCTAGTTAATGCTCATCAGCTCCTCATAAACACATGCATTAATTATCACTGAAAGATACTTGATATCATAGAAGACCTTGTGCAAATTAAGCAACACTGGCTTTGCAGTTACACTAGTCTTGAGTTCTGTCCACCTTTCAAATTCTTTACCATTTTCCAAGTCTCTAAAGAGTTTTCAAGAGCGGAAGGAAAGGAAGAATTGTACCAAGAAACTTGCTGACCCCTTTCTGAATGTCATGCAAGAGATTCTGAAGACAGACAATTTTTTTTCTCATGGTTCCTATGGAAACATCCACTTCTACTCTCCTTTATCACCATATAGCATATTTCTCATGTCTCTAGGTATTTTCTTTCTGCTTCCCAAAATGCTTGAATTGAATATACTCTCCATATTTGCTCCTTATGTGATTTGACACTTCCCTTACCATTGATGGAAGCACTCAGCATGATTTTAAGATAATCTTTCACCTACTCATTGGTAAAAATCTCCATAATTTCACTAGAGGGAAGGATGGACTGTCAGAATTCCTGCACAAAAGTGTTCCTATTTTAGATGTGCTTCTTCCAAAGAGATTATGGATGTTCACCACTTTGACTGGTAGGATGAACTGCTGAAGGCCACATGCAGCCTCTCTTCAGCATTAAAATCACAGGTTGCCTGGGAAATTAATAAAGGTAATAACTGTAAGCATCTAATTCTGTTCATTCAGAAATGTGAAAACAATGTGTTGCCTCTTTTTCTAGAGAGATGTGATACTTGCAAGAGGTTAATTGTAACTTTAGGAAAAAAATAGTATGAGAAGAAAACATTACAGACTATGAGTGATATTACATTCAAATCATGACTGGATCATTTCAGTACTGCTATATTCCTTATTAAAATTAAATGAAGGGGGCACAGGAAGAAAGAAGCCCTTTTCTGTATGCCTAAGACCAAAGTCTGAAACTGTTGTCCTGTATCTACGTTTGAATTTTTATACCACCTGATGAACAGCAAATTTTATCTGACTTCAAGATCAATGGTTCTTCACCTTTTTTTGTTTATAACATCACTTCTACCTTCCCCAAAAGAGACCTGTCTTTACCAAGGATTTATCATCAATGAAAATTGCAATGTGGTCTCATGAATAATTTTTTCAGCAAAGTCAGTGTGCAACAATACCTGAGTGTAAATAAAAATTTACATCTGTGGACAAAGAGAGAGAAATGTTTTAAATTATTTCTAATAACAAAACTAATTGCAACACCAAGTCATGAAATTATCACTAAACAACAGTGATGGAACTGCATATTGAAGTGTAATAAGAAAGCAAGCTGAAGACCAAGTGGTGGGCATATTTCTAAAATAAGAAGGCCCAAGTAACCTTCAACTTCTTTTCATTTTTGCACTCTTTGCATTCTCACTTGATGATGTGCAAAGATAGCAACATTTATCAGTTTAAAACATGAGAAAATTTCAGATAGGGCTTGTGTTTGGGGGCACATAAGTCTCAAGGTTGTCTTCTCGCCTATGTGCTGTACATTGTTGCACTCAGGGTGCACTGCTGACAGTCACTGTTCTGCAAAAATGACAGAAAATAGGGAACCAGAGTAAGCAGTTTCACTTCTTGCACACAAAATGTCAACTTAGCTGTTATCTTATGGCCTAAGTGATTAGCAGAAATACACAATCATTTCTGAAGCTGTTTACTGTATCTGCCACAGAGGCAGCCAAATTCCCAAGCTATCTGAAATCCTCTGCTTCCAGTTCTCAGGGTTGCTTGCTTATATTAGAGATGATGCTTCAATCTCTCACAGTGATTTTGCTGCCAAATTTTTGTGTGTTGCTGTATTATATTCTAACTTCCCTTTAAGTCATGTTCTCTTTTACCAGAAGGTTGAAGTGATCAGGCACTTTTCAGTACAAAGCCACCAATCAAACATTTGTTGCATAATTTAAACCTGTGGTAAGGGAGAGACTACCTGCATAATTCCATTGTGTTGTTTATCCAACATACTGAGATAAAGTCCCTAAAGGCACTGTAAGCATAGAAAAAAAAACAAAATAAAACAAAAAAAAATCAGTCTTTCTCATTCTCTTACTCCCTCATTACTCACTAGGCTTTCTTCCAAAATACTGGAGGTCATTCTTAGGGGCTTTTTATAACTTAATCCTTAGAATCTAAATCTACACTTGTTTTTTCTTCAGCTAAAAAAAAACTAAAATGCAAAGCATTTCTCTAACTTACAGACTTCTTTTCTAAAGAGAAAGTTGGATTCTTAGCTCCTGTGGGAATTACATTTTCTTTTCTTTCTTCTAAATGTGTCTGGTTTTTATAAGGCCTTTAATTATCTAGTATAAAATTGCCTGATTTGTCTTTTCCAATGCCTCATTCAAAGCAGAATGCTTAAATCTACCTCCTCTGACAGACTGTAGCTAAAGTAATATTTTATTTTTTAATTCTCAGATAATTTATTATGATAAATAAATTACTTTATTATTGTAGTGAATTACATTCATAATTGCTGCTATATTGGCTTCAGGGCTCATTAAAAATATATGTTTCTGTTGTAATAACTATTTTGCACCAAAGTATATTAGTACTGTCTTTTTAAAAATATATACTATAATTGTTATAAAAATACTGAATTTATATGTTGTTATTCACCTAGATAGAGACAAGATCTATAACATGCCCTTGTGAGATCCATGGAGAATCTTAGCAAGAAAAAAAAAGGATTAACATTCTTTAAGTGGGCACAGAACAAACTCCAATACTAGTCCTCTGATCCCTTATTCTTTATGTGAAATTAGATCCAAGCACCAACTCCAGAAGACTATTTGGAAATTGTATTATCAAACATTAAAGAGAAGCTTTACCTGCATCGCATGTGTATCAACATTCTATACTCCAGGGTTTCTCAAACTGTGATTTGTGGAAATCACAGGTTAAAAGCATCACCACACCCTTCTTTGGAGGTTAAACATTTTTTCACCAGTTCATTACAGGGATATGATGGAACAGGCAATAAAATAAAACTCTAAAAATGGTGTTTTATAGAAAGGGAAGGTATTTTCTGTTTATATTTACATAATGGTAAACTGAAAAAAGGGTGATATCTTGCAGAATTCCTCTCTCATAAGTGTGCATCACACTTATGTGTTTTATGCTGAACCAGAAGCAGCTGCGAGAAAAAGGTAAAAAACACTCCTCCAACTTTTTTTTTTTTTTTTTTTTTTTGTTTTTTTTTAAGTTTTTAACAAATAGTGCACTGTGTTTTGTTTCAGTAATAGTAGAAGAAACACCTCCATGCAGGTTTACCACTGAACAGCCACAGTGGTATTTGCTCCAGACTTAAATGTGCTTCCCACTGACTTTGATTGACAAAGAAAGTCAAAGATGCCTAAGCCTTTTGTTCCTCACAAGAACAACCAAAAAACTTTGATATATCTACGTTAGGCAGAACAATGCCTGTTTTAAAGAATTTTTCCCCAGAAGTATCATCCAAAATCCAGACCTTTGAGCTGTGTTCCCTATATAATATGAGAGAATTGAGTGCCTTAGATATATGATCCAAAAGCTCATACCCTTACCTTGGAAGCAATCAGTCAACACACAAATCCAAAGCTGTACACTCTGGGTTTTCTTTCATCATATTGATGCCTATCAAGCAGGACTGCCCATGATATAAGTGTAATCACAGCAGCTTCCTTCCTAACACTTTGTCTGAGCATGGGTTTGTGGGTTAAGAAGTGCTTGTGGGCAGTTTTCATGTGGACATTAATATGACATCTCCACAATATGCAAAGGAGCATTTAAATAACTGCCTTAGCCAAACATGGAACCAGATATGGGGTGGTTTCCACACAGGAATTCTTGGGGATTATACTGGACCTGAAAGTCCACATATTTTGCAGTATGCTGTGTTAGAGCTGGAAAACTCTTGGAAATAATTTGCTCACCTGCAGGGAGCAGTACTTTATCAGTCACCTCCTGACCAATGGTCTTAACAGGAGAAGTGACAGAGGGCACACTTTTAACTTTGAGGAGAGTGCCACTGAACAGGTTTGAGAGCTGAGCAGGAAGGCAGCCTAGCTTCATTCTCAGAGTAAAGGCTAAGCAGCAGCAATAATGAGCAGGATACACTTGTCCATCAATGCCAAGCCAACTGCAAGATTTTTAGTGACCATGTGTAGTGGCCAGGTCATGTTTCCTGTCACCAGAAGGAAAGGAAAAGCACTCTACAAGTCCTGCTCTCTGCTCTCAGGCTGCAGATTGCTGCTTCCTTAGCAATTACATTCAGGAGTGCTCCCCAATTTCTATCTTAAAAGTCAGCTGTCAGTTCCAATTGCCAGTTCTTCCCTTCCACAACTTTTCAGTTAATAGACTGATTTCTGAACTGACCTGGAGTTTGCTTAACCATAATAAGAAAGTGCATTCAAAATGGGATGTTGGGCCATCTCAGCAGATAAAATCACTCCCTTTGCAATGACAGAAACATCAATATGTACAGAAAGTAAGGAGAGTTTTTAGTGCTATTGAAGCATTAGCCTTGGATGCTGGGTTTTGGTAATAAGAAAATGGCTCTCTCCCTAGCAGTGTTAGAACAAAAGGTATTCAACATGATTACATTGCCAGCAAGAAAATTGACATAACATAGTTTTCTGGCTTTAGAACTTGTATTCACTTAAGTAGGTAATCTAGCTGCTAGCCTGCTGAAAATTACCTGTTTAGTGATACTCAGTGGTAACTGATTCCTAATGCAAACGTTTATTGCAGTCGTTAGTTTCAATATCTTTCCTATTTGCTTTTGTTAGTGGTGAGGGTTTTGTTTGTTGAGTGCTTTCATTATCCCTTATTCCAAAACTTGAGTCTCACCAGGCCAGAGAGTCTCAGGTTAAAACAATTTATGACTAGATCTCATCACCTCTACCTTTCTCATGTTGCCAGATTAACATACCTCTCCTAGAAACTGATGGTGTGAAAGAGATTAAATGGATTATTAAGACTCCAGATTTCAGCTAGGAAGGTTGGGGTTTCATCCTCCCAACCCTCCAAAGAGACCAATTCTTCTAGATCATTTAGCAAGAAGGTACTTCGATTGAATTAGTATTTCCTATGATTTTAATTTATAGAATCAGGCCAGTGGAAGAAAACCTATGTTAGCAATATGGATTAAAACAGTTTAATGACCATATAAAACTCCTTTACACTATTTTCTTAAATCATACTTGGTCTAAAAAGAAACAAATAAATATTTAGAAAGAAATAGAAAAAGAGTAAAATGCAATTTACTAAAGTAGCCACTGAAAGTGAAACTAATATTCCTAAACTGTAATTTTCAAGTAGCCCATTAGCCCTGATCCATTAGCACACACAGAGTGCTGTCTCCACCAGGTCTTAAGGGTGATATTTTTACAGGAGATTTTCACTACAGCCAGTCTTCTGAAGGAAACTTTTAAGTGAATCAGCACCCATTCATTTTTCATTCCTTGGATTCTCTGATAAGTAGCAGTTTTGTGATATGGATATTTGTCTGTTAGGAACCTGGTGGAAATTAGCAAGATCTTTCACACCTATCACATAGTTCAAGGCAAAGATTTATCTTCTGGTATTTTTGATAGATATGCCAAAGTATAAGGTGAAGTTTTAATGAGACAGAACTCTATTCATGTATTGTCAATGAATACCTTTCTCTTCTTTGCAGTTAGTTCAGGTTAGATTTGAAATCTCATCAAGGTCAAGTATTTCTGATCAAATTTGAAGGAAAGATTGACAGGCAGCACTAGACTTTTTATTAATATTATTCTCTTGTTTTTATATGATTCTGGATTTGGGGATCATTTTTCCATGCATTACTTTAAACTCTGACATGGAAAATCAAAAAAGTAACACAGATCTTTCTGAAGGTGCTGTTGATATGATTTCCAGCTATATCAAAGACACCTGAATCATAATTTGTAAAATATTTTAGGTATGAAATAGATAAAAGATTTTGGTGTAGTGATCAACATTCTGAGATGGTGAATGAACTGGTAAAGCAGTTGGGGGTTGATGTGAAAAGCAGCTCCAGTAAATAAATGTTAATGTCATTGAAAAACATAAGTACGAAGGGGCATGCAGTTTCTACTATAAAATATGCAGTTTCTATATAAATATATAAATTTCATTGGCATTGTAAAAAAAAAATATTGTAACAAATTTGGTCTTCCCAGTAACCCTCCTCTGTCATATATACCTTGATCTACTACTGTGAAACCACAAGATCAGGTATTCAAAATGGAAAATTTCCATTTGATGTGATTCTAAATGGCTTAGAAGTTCTTCAAAAACTCTTCTGCAAGCCTCATCTCATTTTAAATTAAACCCTGCTTTTCTGTCTTTTCAGCTGAGATAAAGGACGTTACACCACTTATTAGAATCTCTGGCCTCCAAAAGAAACCTTCCTAGAAAAAGAGATAAGTCCTGTAATCTGCTATGCCTTATGAAAATTATATATTTCTTTAATTTGGAAAAATAGTGGGCCTCCTTCTTTTTAAAAATATTTTAACAGTGCTGGAAATTGCTCCTGTATCTAAAGTAGAGGCTAGAATCTCAACTAATGTAAAGATTTTTATTTCCATCAAATTCAAAGTTGCAAGTCAATGTACACCAGCTATGAATTCAGTAAAGCTGTATGTTAAGCTTCATTCTATTTGTTGAAAAGAAAGGATGAAGATATGATGCAGCCAGATTTTTCCCTCCTAGCATTGTCAAGATTGTATTGTATGGCAATACAAGTCTGACCAACCATCTTAACAAAGAGAGAGTTGTTTACACTAGCATGAGTGTGCCTTGCAGGCCTGTCTCAGAGAAGATGGCAATTTCCTCTTGCCCTTTTTCAGTACTCTTTATACATAGTTTTATGAAAAGCTACAATATTCCCAGAGACATAGAAAAGATCCAGCTAGTCTTACTCACTCAGAACTGAAAGTTTTAAGGTTAGTCTTGAGGGACATTATTACACTGCAGGTCAATAATGCCTCATAACCTTTGCCATGCCTCCTGAGGGCAAACACACACACTGTGATACCCCATTCTGCTCTGCTACAGATGAAAGCCTTTGGAAAGGCTGGCTTAAGGTTAGGAACTGTATGAAGGAATCCCCCCAAGGATGCTCTGTTAGGAGACCAAGCTCATGTGGAACAGAAGCAAGTTTTCCTCCCCTGAACCTTGCTCTGTGTATCACTTTATCTTTGCAGCAAAGGTACTAGAGGAATTCTTGGCTCTAACAAAATGTTTTAGATCCATGCTTCCCAGACCAGGGAAGCATTTGAGACTTCTCTGCTCATAAACACTATGTTTCAAGGCTGAGAAAGAAGACAGTGGGTGAGAGGGTTGGTTTGGGGTGGGGAGGCCAGTTTAGGTGGGGTGGGGGGTATAAGTTCTATTCGATTTAAGATTGACTATGCTCTACTCCATTTTGAAACTTCTCAGATAAGCATAAAAATTGCTCCAGGAATTTTTCAGTGGAGAATCATTTCCATTTTGTAATGCACTTGTTTCAACAGCCCTGAGGCCCTTATTGTAACCTCCTGAACTAGAATGGCCATACTAGATTTTGCTTCAGTTTCAGGCTAGTGTGATAAACTCAGTTTTTAAGTTACAGTTTATTAGATTTGTATCTGTGAAATTAAAAATAACCATTTGACTTATTGAATTGTAGCTAAAGGAAATATTTGAAATCTAGACTACATTTATTGTGTTTTGTGCTAACAGTTTCCTTCTTATTTATTGTGCATTTGGGCAAATCAGGATGTCACATTTCCTTTACAGTTAAAAATTATTCCATTATACTGAAAATTAAAAACTATTTTTAAATTGAAGGGAACAGAAAAAATCTACCTTCCCTCACAAGTCCACAGAAAATCAAGGTAAATTAACATCCTCTTTCTTCTGCTAATAGCAGAAGACTTGCTGCAAAATTAACCTTCCTATGTTCCTAGGCTGCATTGCTTAAATTCTAAAGTGCTTAGATCATGGGTTCATTTTCACTGATAGGAGTCAGAAAAATTAGCAGAGAAAATAATATTTTCAGCTGACATAAATAAATTGCACTGTGCTGAAGTCTGTTGTTCTGTACTGGTCTGAACAAATTTTAAGTCGGGTCCTTCATTGTGTAGGAGGAAAAGTTCAATAGTTCAAGAAGTTTATATTGCAACAAACCTTTTGATTTGGCTGCAAGAAATCTGTTTCAGAACCAGTCTGCTTCCAGATATCTAGTTTGACCTGAAAAGTTAATAGTGCATTGCACTCCCGAAGTAGAGGGTTTAAAAATAATTAATCATTTTGAAGGAGCACTGTTGCCATATTTTTTGCAGGTTTCTTTTTCCCCATCTACATTCCTTACCAAAGGATTTGCTTTCAGATTTGGAAGAGATCCAAAACCTAAACTACTTTTTTTATTCTCTGCTGTTGCAATGTCGATTTCCTTCTTGGTTAAAGTAAGGTGCAGCTTTAATGTTTTCTCTAGAATCAAGAGAAATCCTTGCAATCCTCACAGAAATGAACATAATAAGGATCATAGCTAGAAAACATGAACAGAAGATGCAAAGACATGTTGTGCAAAAACATGTGGTGTTGCATTTTCCTGTCTAAGTTTAAAGAAGAGGCAACTTGCTACTAAAAATATGTGTATTTTCTATTAGGATTGATTACTCTTGTCAAATTGTTTTAGGCTCACTCAGGCACATTCTGATTTTCAGGCTGCTGGGCATTGAATCAGGACTATTACATCTCAAGTGATGAGTTTTTGTCACCTAATCATTCCTTCTCCACAGTCCTAGGGCTGCACCTCATCCAGCAATTTGGAAAACTTGTTCCACAACCTATACAAGCCCCATCTCCAAACCAGTCCTTCATTCCACAGCTGAAGCCTCTGCAGAGTCTCGCACATCAGGAACTATTAAACTCAAGAATCTTTAGTGGCTCAGTGGGACACAAGTAGGCTCAGCACTTCAAAAAAGAAGGCCACTTATTTAAACACTTAAATGTAGATTTAAGTCCCTATTGTTGAGAATCTAGGCTGCAGAATATGAGCCACTTTCACAGGGACACCCTGGCCCCCTTTTCATTGCTCTAGAAACAAAGCAGCTGTAAATCCAGCTGGGTTTATGGCTCTGTTGCATTACTGGAACAGCAGAAAGCACCAAAGAACACTAGTGAACCTGTCCATATATATCAAAAACCTCAACATTGTCATTTTTAACTGTCAGATTTTTCAGATAAATAAATTTGTACCTTTGATGTTGGTTGTGTAATGGACAAAGACAATTGAAGAACAAATTCTTCCTTTGTTGCCTTTCCACTACTGAAATCTTGTCTTTTCCAACAATAATTTACTTTCCTGAGAGCTACCTGTCTAGAACTTCTAGTTGCAAAGTGATGCCAATATATAAATGATTTCACCTTTAAGTGCATGTTATGAATAGATAGCACAATAGACACTTTCATCATCACCAGTCAAAGAGCATGTTGAGAGTTACACTGTGTACTTTTTCAGCACCAGAAAAGGTGCCTGTATGAAGGTATCACAAAGCATTCTGTGATGGATATGAAAATCTAGGTCTGTCACACAGCTGAAGGTTTAGTCAGACATACTTAATGTCCTTCCTATGATAAAGGATGTTCATGCACACTTATATGTGCTATTTATATGGAGTCACTCAGAAGTAATCTGTCATTTTGCACTTGCTTGACCATCTCTCCATTGTTTATTTATAACCATTTAACTATTCTTATTTATTCTGCACACTCAGGGAGGCCTGATTGGATGGGTGTATTCATGATACACACAAAAAGTGAGGATGAAAACTTCTAATCTGATCAGACCTTTTCCTTATCATACATCACAGCTGGCAGACAGCCCTGCCATTGAACATGTCAATTCCATAGTTAGAAACTGGTTAGGAAGTAAGCCAAATCAAAGAGCTATACACTGAATTGCAATAGATATATTCTGACTACATAATTGGTATATTCTGTACTGGGAGCAGTCACTTCACAGTTACTTCATTTTCCACTTTGAGGCAACCCTTCCCTAAAGAGTATTTCAGTGCAAATATATTCACTATAGAAAAGAATCGTAATAAATAAGAAGTAGAAATAAATCACATATGAAATATAAAACAGTTATAACAAGTTGTGTGATTTTCTGGAAACATATTCTCAGTGCAATATACTGTCAGAGGCATTAAAGAGCTAAAAATCTATTTATGCTAATTATTTCTGTCACTAGTAGGGAAGCCAGCTGGGAATCATCACAAACATAGATATGGCTTGTGTTTTCTCCCCTAACAAACCATGCAATGGCCTTCCCAAGGGGTCTAGTATGTCACCACAACTGCTAACAGCAGCCAGCACATACCCTGTATGAAAATGTCCATACATCTGTAGTTACAAATCACAACTTTTGTTGTTGCTTCTATTACAGGCAGGATACTTCCACCTGCTTTTAAAACAAATCTGATAATTTGAATATTTTACAGCCATCAGAATCAAGGAATTTTTCACTTCAGCAGAAAGAAGTTGGTATGCAACCATGACAGCATAACTTTTTGATAATAGCACTACAGCTTTCTGTCCTAATTTTGCAGTTTTCCCTCAACTCAGATTTGCTGAAACTCCATAAGCACACTTTTATTTTCATTCTATTTAAGCCCAACCATCTCCTTCTTTGCAGATGAAAGAAGGATTGGTGTGAAAATATTTACAACTCCCTCAGCTGCTCTGATAGCTTGTGTTAGCTGTCTTTTCATCCATCACTGACCCAAAGAGCTGAAATCAACACAAAAAACTTCCTTTTATCCTTCTCCTGGCCATGCCTCTGACATGTCTTCTCTGCCAGAGGCAGACATAGTTAGTTCCTTAGTGCAAGAGATGGATATCTACCAAGGGAAGTAAAAAAAAATAGTGTTTACACAATGCAGACAGTAGGAAATGTGTGAATTTCAGTATCAACACACAGTGACCAAATTTCTGGGTAAGTAGTAAGAGTCAGTATAAATGACCTAATGCTGTGTGCCAGCCACACCAGACACCAGTGATAGGTACTCTGCCTTGGTCATAAATATCTGTTTAGTGTTCTGGACTGTGAGGTGGCAGGGTTTGGGTCTGAACTTTGATTGATTGCAAAAACCCTCACGAGGCAGGGCAAGAACAAAAGGGCATTTATTCATATAAAAGTAGCATTCATGGGCTGTGCCAGGACCCCTTCATTTATTCAAAGATTAAACTAGAAACAGTTCCTTCCCCACAGATACAGTAAGCCATGGTCCTGATTCACAGCATGTCTGCAGTAAGTGGCCATGTGTGTGTTTTTGTACCACTGTAAATGTGAAGTTCAAAAGGATGAGAAGGCCTAAAATTTGTTATATGTTTCAATATGGGCTATAGGATATTTTTCTTCACCTTAAATAATACTTTATTGTTCAAGTAATAATGCTGGAATGCAAATACATTGCTATAATTTGGAGATAGATAGATAGATAGATGATAGATAGATAGATAGATAGATAGATAGATAGATAGATAGATAGATAGACAAGTAGACACAATGTACACATTAGCAAGTCAGCCCAGTTGGAACACAGGGTAAAAAATTGTGCCAGCTATAATTCCGTGAGCTGTATTCAAGATATCCCTGCTATTTTGAAAACTCAGCTATTAATAGCTGTATGTATATTTAATAATATGCCCCTATTAGCATATGTTAAAAAATCCAAGTCTTCTTTTTTGACAGCAAAATTGTCATAAATTCACTTGTTTGACTTTAGGGAAGGCTGGGGTCTGAAATAGCAGTGGTGTCACAGGTTAAATCTCCTCCAGTGTGTGCTCTGCTGATCATCAGCTGAAATTCTGGGGACAGGATGAATGGTGAATTGAATTTCTTTGCTGTCTTTCCCTAAAATATGTATGGCATCACTAGTTATATCCTGGGCAAGGTATTCAGTGCATTGAAAATGCACCAAAATAATTAAAAAAATGCTCAGAATGACTGGCTGTCTAAGCAAATCTAAACTCTTTTGGGGAAATATTAATTTGTACTTTAAATATTTTCAAAATGTTGAAAGACGAATCTATGTAACTCCTTAATTGTTTTCACATTATTTTGAAACACAACAAGCAAAGTGTACAGAAGGATTAATATGTCTGGGTGTAATAAGAATAATATTGTATAATTTTGTAATATTTTAAAATATTCTATTAATCATTTTATTACTTAAGCATTTACATAGCTCTGATTAGGTTTTTTTTTTAATCAAGACATCTTCAGTTTCTGAAAGCTTTGGCTTAAAGTTTGTGATAGCAAATATAATTCAAAATTTAGAAGGAGAATTTTAAGAGTGAGTTGAATTTTCATTAATTATATGGGCACAGTTTATAAAGTACAAAAAATCTGAATATTCAGAAGAAATTAGATTAATTTTTTTCTTGCCTTTTCCTGCTTAGAATGAGGATTTAGCAATAATATAATTATATATTTTAATATAACGTCTGTTACAATCCCAACCTTGGTATAATATATACATAATAAATATATATATATAATACTTACCATACTACAGCTCTGATTTTATGATAAGCTGCCTGGCTTTTTCAGCTCTGATATGATGTGCTGACCACTGCTGGGAGAGGTTGCCCAAAGGAAAATGCATTTCCTGGCAAAATCATTGGGAATTAGCCTGATAAAAAATGGTGCATGAAAAGATGATGTTGGAGGAGAAGTGGTCTTTTTGTGACAAATTCAGCCATTGAAATATCTCCATAAAATGCAGTTTTCAGTGAAGTAATCCACAGCCTTGACCTTAAATTTTATTCTATATCACCTCCTATATATGCATAATGGCTCTATTTTTCCTCAAGAAAAGTTAGTTTGTTCACAGCAATACATGCATCTAAGTACTTCTAATTTGAAGGGATTTCTATGCTTTTAAAACTCACAGTCACCTTTTTCTGCAACATGTGGGAGTTTTCCCAGCCTGAAACATGTGAGTGGTGACATAAATAAATGTTAACAGTAAATTCAGATATCATTGATCCAAATGTCTGAAAAACAAAAAACTATGTCTAGCTCTCTGCTTTATGTCTACACATACCAAATGTCTCCTATGTACCAGTGTTTATAATGAATTATTTGCTAATCATTGATGAAAACAGCACAAGGCACCTTTCCCATGAAGACAGGTTGAGAGAGCTGGGCTTGTTCAGTCTGGAGGAAAAAAGGCCCTTGAGGAGAGCTTAGAGCATCTTTCAGTACCTAAAGGGGGTAGAACAGAGCTGGAGAGGGACTTTTTACAAGGGCATGTAGTGACAGGACAAGGGGAAACAGCTTTAAACTGAAATGGGAGTAGGTTTAGGTCAGATATTTGGAAACTAGTGGAAAGTTTCCCTGCCCTTGGCACTGGGATTGGAACTAGATGTATCTTTAAGGTCCTTTCCAACCCCAACCATTCTGTGCTTCCATGATTGTAAGTTTCTGTGATTTGGGAAGTTCATACAGTTGACTGCCCTTATCCATTGAGGTGGTTTTACTGCAGTTGTGATGGACAACTGGCCAGAAACAGAGAAGCTGTGTAGCTTTTATTCGACTAATTGACATTGGAGGCAAGCTGTGGAGAACATAAACTTTCTTTAGGTTTTTTTTTAATCCAAATTAAGCATTGTATTGACAGCTTGAACATTTTGAATAGATGTAAGTTAATTAACTACCATGGCAGTGAGTCGACAAAAACCTGTTTCCTTTAACAAAGAAACTTTAAAAGACCCTTAGTGGATCTTACTGCCTAACAGAAACATCTCAAATTTCTAAGCAATCTATCAAACAAGCATCTGAATGCTAGCCACAGTTAAGTGAGCTACATAAAAAATGTTAGACTATGATTATACTCATTCCATGACAGGAAACTTGTTTATTAATATGGGGTTTTAAATGCCACTCCACAAGTTAAAAGCTTTATGCACATTAAAATGCAGCACATATTTCTACACTGGATTTCAACATATATTATTCAGCACTTGTTACCTAATAAAGCTTTACTTGTTTCTTTAGTGAATGTCTTATTCTCTGTAGCTACAGATTTTTGGGTTTGGGGGAAAAAAGAAAATAATGACAGATCATAAGATATCTTAATTCTACCTCATGAAACTTTTTAACAATACTTTCCTTGCTATAAGATCCCTAGAAGAAGAAAAATTCTTTTCACTGGTAAAATCTTGAACAACATTCAGTTTAATATTGAGCCATGTAATTTTTTTTTTTTTTTTTTTTCTTCTTTTCTCTTCTGCTCATTTTCAGTTCTTGAATTTATGATAATCAGCTCTGTTTCTTTCTTTATATTTGAGTTCTATTTTTGTAAGGGATGCAGTCTTGGAGCACTGATGTTCAAAACTGAAGGGTGCCAGACCCAAATCCCACGCTGTGTGGTAGTCTGAAAGATTATCTGAAAGATTCAACACTACAGTGATTAAATTAGACCAGACAGTACCACAGCCCCTGATGTGCATGCAGTTAATACTTTGAAAGGACAGAAACTGTTCCCAACAGCTTCAAAATTGTCCAGCACGGAGTAGCTGCTGTGTGGGCTTTTATCCTCCTACAGATAACGTCAAGCATATCTACTGCTGTGTGCATTCTGCAGCCTTGATAAGAGGAAGAAGAAAAACTTTTCAGGACCACAAGACATAGCTAAAACTAGAGCTTTCTCTCTGGCATATTTTTGGCATTAAAATAGTATTTTGTTAGTTTTATAGATATTGAGGCCATAAAAGCTTTTGGATTCTGTTTTTTTCTGGAGTTCCTACTAGAAAAGTCTGTGCAACTGTGATGAATTTAATAATTACATTCATCTTAAACAACCAGAAACACAAGTGCAGTAAACAGTGATCTTAGAGATAGGACACATAATTACACTGCAGTGACAGAGAAAACTTCAGACAGTAAAGTTGTTGTCTTTACTGTTAGCAGTGATAATGCAGCACATATAAGTTATGTAATACATTTATATGTCAAATTAATCTTTTCCTCAGCACAGTCCTGGGGAAGCACCTTTGTTCCTATGTACCCTCTAAAGTGCATCCCTCTGTGAATCATCAGTCCACGTTATTCTTAGTCTTCTGCATTTACTCTGTAACATTATGGAAGGTGGCAAAGTGACCTGAAGCACTGCAATAGATTTCATGGACTTGAAAACACCACTGGAGGCAGAGGAAGGAAGCAATCTATTACAAATGCCCACCTATTCTTTTTTATTATTATTTTGTTTTGCTTTGCTTTATTAGTTTTGTTTGGTGTTTTTTTATTGTAGTTTTCTTCTTAGTACATGAAGGCACTTTGATGAAGAACATGAACAGGTTATGTACTCTCAAATTAAGCACATGAAGTGAGTACAGCAGGCAGAGAAAGATCCATATTAGGAGGCTAAAATCTACAAAGAACTGTCTTGTGACTGATGCTCTGTCTTGATCCTGTTTTCTTTGGCCATGAGGGCAACTTAGGTGCCCATGTTCCCAATAATCCTCCCAACAATTAGATATATTTTCTTGAGCAGAATTGAAAGGTTTGGGAAAATTCTTTGTTGTTATTTTGGTGTTTTGGTTTTTTTGTTTGTTTGTTTGTTTGTTTGTTTGTTTTTTAAACAGCAAGGCTTCAGGACCTGCTTAAGAGCCTGGCACTGCAGCCTGCAGTAGGACAGCTGAGGCAAAAGTTGAACAGAGAAGTGGGAGAGGACGAAAATGGCCAAGGTAAGAGAGCTCAGATGAGTAACACAAACATGCAGCTACACCAGGAATCTATGGGCTCATTTTTGGCATCCAGGGCTTGGCTCTGAGGATGCCATCAGGCTCTACAAGTTTCTCTTACCCAGTAGCTCCCTACCTGCCCTCAAAGCCAGTGCTAACATGGCACAGCCACCTGGGACCAGGATACTGTGACAGGGCTATTCAGGACGAGCTGCTCTGTTTTTGCTCCAGGGCTGCATTTACACTCAGGTCCTTGCCTGAGCTACTTGTCCATGTGTCTGCACCGGCTGTGTGCCTTCCTGATCCTCACCTTGATTTATTTCCAGGTTGTCCCTGGAATTATCCCATCCCTCTGGACCCACAGAGTGATCTGGGCTGGGGCTGACCCAGGTACTATCACTGGGCCTGTTCTGCTCCTCTTGCTGGGGTCCCTCAGGGCTGCATCCTGCGTGTGTGAGGGCACTGCCATGCTGGCCACACTGTCACCCACACACACAGCTCTCCACCACTGCTGCTGCATCTGCCCTGCTCTTCCTTGATATCCCTTTTCCCAGCAGCTTCAACAGATTCAACAGGTACAAGTTATGTCTGCTGAAGGCCTGTTCTTGTCTGTGCAGTCCTCTCCTTTCCCCATAAGCTATGGTACTTTACTAACTCTTATAAAGCCCCTCATCCAGCTATTAAGGCAGCTCCAATAAATCTAAGGTTTTATCAGCTTGTTTTGTTTTATTTTGGCTTGGTTTGGTTTAACCTTGGTTTTGGTGTGAGGGACAAGATAAAAAGGAGTTATTAAGGTCAGCAAGTAACTTCTTAGATTCCCTTAGCTGCAGTGAGAACCTTCATTTAAGGCTGAATGGAAGCTCCTAAGCAGGTATGAAAGTTCTGTCTTTAATCACAGAAATTAACTGAAGGAAGACTGACTGAATTTATAAACTTATGATTAAGGTACTTCTGTTCAAATTAGTATTTCATTAGTTATTCAAAATAGATCAGCTGCAACAAGAGCTCATAAACTAACTCTGTAATACACGTTAGGGCAGTTATACATAGGCAAAGACAGCTGGATTAATAAATGCTTCTAAAGAGAGAGAGCAAAGTCTTTTAAATTAAAAGTAAACATTATTTTCTCTTTTTTTTCTCCCAAACCTCTAACTAAACTTGATCTAAACTCATAAACTATTCCAGTCAAACTTGAAATTATATTCTGCAGCAAATAAAAAATCATTCATTTTGTCCTCTGTATATCCAAGATTTCAGTGCTGCTGAAACAATCCTTCATAGACACATCCCCCATAAGGGAGACTTTCTTCTCCAGCAGTAGCTGCAGGCAGTAGCTGTGTTGAACCATTGACAAGGATTCTGGTACATGATTCCTTCTCAGGTAAGGTGTGGAAGTTATTTCCCCAGCCTCTATTCCCTGCCTCCCCTGCAAAAGATTTTTACAGGGGCAGCAGAGCAAGTAGTAGGTCATCTGCTGAGAGCAGGTCTACTCATAACCAAGGGAAGCAATTTAACTTACCACATATTTCTGTTTTAAACTTCAATCACCAAGCAAACATATCCCTTGATGAACTCAGGCAGTAATTTCAGCTAGAGCTACTAACCATGTTTATAATCTTTCCAGTCACTGTTCCCAAGTCCAACACAAGTTCTCTAGGTAGAGTAGGATAATTTCACATCATCAAGTAAGCTAGCTAAGAGAAATTAATGCTCTTCATGTGAAACAGACACTGATAATTTGTCTACTAGCTAATTTTCAGTGGTGTTCAAGTTAGTTGTTCTTATTTTGCATGGCAAGGACTTGGGACCTTCCCAGCCCTTGTGGGCAGTCACCAGACTTTCAGCTGAGGTTGCTGAACAGCATAAACCAGAGCAGACAATGATCTTGCATTTTCTGATGTGCCAGCACTGCTTCTTGAATGACTGGAGACTAAGCCAGTTCAGAGAGTCAAAGTAGCCCTTTAAAAATAACAATGATTTTTAAAAATACGTTTGGAAGGATTTTTCTCTTTTAAATGTTTCATCCTGAAATGAATACAAGTGCAAGTGCCAGTGGGAAAAAAAAAAAAGGAATGGAAATATCTTTCAGGAGCTGCCAATAAAGGCAGAACCACGGACATGCTGGCTTAGACTGACAGAAATTGTCACAGGATGGTTCCCTCTGGGGACAGTAATTTCCTGCTGCAGGCACTAGTCTCTTAAAAAAACAGTACTTCAGTCACTTGTGATTCTGTGACCATAACCTGAGGTTAATGGTTGACATTAACCGAGTCGTGGTTAATGTCATAACATAGCTGGCACTCAGTGAAAATGACAGCAATTTTAGACAAATGTGTGTTTGAGGCAAGTAAACATTTCCAGACCAGGTCTCGATTAACTTTCTTGTTTAGTAGCCATGATAAAACACTCCCACATATTTATTAATGAGGCTGATGGATATGAGCACTAATGAAAATGGACAGGTAGGTAATGAGGGAGGTACAGTCAGAACACAGGATTAAAGTCAGGTACAATTAAAGTTCAGCTCCCTAGTCAAACACAGGCTCCTTTGGGGCCCTAAGTAAATCATTTATGCACAGCCTCTCAGTTTTAAAAGAGAGGATAATAATATTCATTATCTTCACACATACATCTTGAGAATATGAGCAGTTTTGCTGTATTTTTTTCCTTAATTCTCAGAAGTGCCCAGTAGATTACCAATATCATGATTACAATACCAGGCAGAGCTGGAGACAAACAAATGCTGCATAAGTTTCTTCCCAGGGCTCTACTAACATATTGCAGACATCTTTAGCCCTTATCAGTTATGCTATTCCACTCTAAGCTTAAGACAAGCTGCCAGGAAAATACCTGCAACATGTAGGAGTGATGCCACATCATGAGACAATCTGTGCTTCTCTAATGCAGAGCTGCCTTTAAAGACCACATCTCTGAGAGTGACTTGAAAGACTCAGCAGGCAATGGCAGCACAAATGTCAGATACCCAGAAAAGGAGAAAGCACAATACCTGTCCTAGCAAAGGTTGTAAAACAGAACCAAACAAAGCAGAGAAATTACAGGATAAGGAGAGGAGGGAGAGAGTTAGTGAGAGGGAGAGAAACCACTACATCAAGCCATCTGCATTAAAACCAGATCCATCATTCTAAATTGGTGCTTGAGTGCTGAGCAAATGAGCTAGAGGAAGAAGAAAATCAGTGTGTTTGTATAGCTGCATCATAGGGCATCAAGGAAGTGCTGGTTTACATTCTAGGCAGAGGAAAGTCTGTGCACAATCTATTATCTCTGGCTTATATTATGAAGCTGTTACTAAGAAGTGAAGTGTATTTTGGGATATCCCAATGCACATGTACTGCTGCTGACCAAGGTCTGCATTACAACCTATCCAGAACTTAGGCAGCAGTTAGTAATTAAATCTTAATGGTTATCTGCTGAGATGAAAACACTTGGGACAGAAGAAACCGAAGTTTAAGAGGCTCACCACTCCATAGAAAAAGCGTTTGGAGCCAGGAAGGGTTACCACAGGCAAAATAATTATATGGAACATAGGGGGGAAAAAAACCAAAGCAAAAAACAAACAAACAAACAAACAAACAAAACCTCAAGGAGATAGTAAAGGAAGTAAAGAAAGAAGATCCCTGTGGACAAGCCAAACAGGAGTTAACATATGAGCTGCAAAAGCAGCTTAGGTTGTCACAGAATGAAAAGAGACACACTGGGAATATAAAGAGGAGTTGTTATTTTAGGCAGGTTTGAAGATTTTCTTGCTCTATTTAGCAGAGAATAAAGATAATTTGTTTACAGCACCACATGCACCTGAGAAATGAGTTGCAGCTCAGCATGTTCATGCTAGATAAAAATTGGGAAAGGGTAATCTGAATAGGGACAAATCTCAAGGACTAAAGTTAATCCTAGGACTATACAGATTTTGTTCAGATTTCAAGGCTTAAGGCACACACATTCTAGTGTCTGGCCAACGTCTAACAGGCAGCTCAGCCAGGTCTAAGACACAAGGGCTATTTATATATATTCATGTCTTAAACAACTGAGCTTGCACCCTGCCTTGTATAGCACCTAGTGTAGCAGAACTGTCCCTCAACCATGCTTCTTTGTGTACTAAATCTGTCCAGAAAACAGGTGAATTTCTGTGGACAACAATCCATTTCTCTTCTTTCCCAGCATTTTCTCCACTAGTAATCTGGCTTTTGGTGATAAACCTGGTGGTCATCTTCTAAACACAAAAAGCATCAAATGCATTTCAAAAACATTTTTTGCTTTGTTTAGTTACATCTGCAGCATTATTCCAACTGGAGTGAAACTCCTGTCAACTCAGGGGCTCAGACTCAACTGTCTGTGAGAGGAGGTCCTGCAAAGTCCACAGCTCCAGGAACAACAGCAAAATGACAGAATCACAGAGTCACAGAATAGCTGGGGTTGGAAGGGACCTCTGGAGTTCATCTAGTCTCATCACCCTGCCAAGGCAGGGTCACCCAGTGCAGGCTGCACAGTAATGCATACAGTAATGTCTCCAGCAAGGGAGACTGCAAAAATGAGAGGGAAGGTGCTATTTAAAAGCACCTCACTCATCAACCATGCCAGTCTAAGGCTGGAAAGGGAGGTAGAGGAAAATTTTTCACACAAGGATATACTTACCTTAGTTAGAAAGTTTCAGAGAACACTAGTACACACTGCAGTTATATAAGCTGTACTGCCTTAGAAATCTGGATACAAATATCTTGAAATTATCTTCTCATGAAAGTACATAGAATCCTAATTCGTATTATTTCTTCAGTTAGACCTGTACCAAAATAATCTGTTATATGGTAAAGAGTGCTGGTTTGATCCTCATTCTAGTTCCTATTTCACTTAACCCACTAAGTTCAAGGAAAGCTCAGTCCACTTACAACAGAAGTTGAAAAATGCCAGGTGTTTCACTACCTTTGCTCAAACTTGCTTAAGGAAGAAATAGATAATACCATATCCCAGACTAATCCTGCATTCTTAGGAAAATCCTCGGTTTGGTGATTTTCAGAGATGCTAAAAGGAAAAAAAGTACTTAATACTTGGAAAAAAATACTTCGAGCCAGTTGGTTTTTCACTTAAAAATCTATTACTTCCTTCAGAAAGCAGCACTCAAAATCAAAAGAAAAATCAGCTTCTAAAATCAAATTGGAGACAGGCCCTGCTGCTGAACCTGTCAGCTTGCAATATCTCAGAACTGTAAATCCTTGCAGCCCCAGAGTCATCATATCATTCCAGCCCGATTCCCTCCGGAAGCAAGGCTTGAACAGTTCCACTGTGTACAAGTGTGTATATACACATTTGAATCCTGTGGCTCACCTCAACTGTGAAGAAAGGTAGAAAGCACAAAGATAATTCCCTACAAGTTTCTCATAAACTGGCAGCAGAGAGAAACTCTCAGCATGCTCTGGTCGATCCGAGAGACCACTTCCAACACGAAAGCTCACTTTATCAGACTTCAAGTAATCCACACTGCAGGATCACTGCAGCAAAGATCCCAATCAGAGCAGGATAATTACAAGATACAAAATCATCAGCAAGAAGTCCAGAATTCTCAGAATAAGTCAAACAGCTCCATAAATATACAAATAGTTTGAGCTTCCTCTGCTTCCTTTCTCATTGCAAGTTGGAATATTGCCAGAAAAAAAAAGAAAAAAGAAAAAAAAAGAAAAAAAAAAGAGAGATTATGACCAATATACCAATGTATAAGAACTTCAAGCAGGTTCCACGTTTGTGTTTCTGTGATTTGAAACAATGTGGTGAGCCCAAATGTAAATAGATAGACTTTTGGCACTATGTTTTGTTTCCTTCCTCCCAAAATGTGATATAATAGTAAATGGTCAGAGTCTATAAACCACGTGCAATCTTAGGAGCCATAGGGAAGAGCATGGGGCTACTGGAAACTGCAGGTCAAATTATTCTGCTCAGAAAAATACATCCCAGACAGATGCATGACTCATATCCACTGCCATCTGTCAGACGGAAATAAGCCATCTTTGCCTCATTAAGGTAGAAATGATCCTCTTTTGTAGTCAAACATGACCTACTGACCTGGACCCCAACAGCTCAGATCAAGCAGGTTGGGACAGTTGATGGTATTAGGAACATTTCCTTGCCACTCTCAAAATTAGAATTTAACCAAATTTCCACCCTCTCCTTCCGAAATAATTCCTCCAGGTCAAAGCATTAGGACTCATTACACTCCCTTCTGTCCTTGGTTGAAGGCAACCAAATGGCAGAAACTGCAGCAGAGCATCCTTAATCATAATAAATCCTCCTCTCTCCCAGAGCCTGGTGAAAATCCTCTGGATATGGGAGTGGTGTGAGGTGGGATTCACAACATCTGTGAGACCTAAAGACCAACTCTGTGGGTATTTCCAAGGTGTCAGTGTCCAGACAGCAGGTAAAACTGTCAGCCCCCATGAGGAACAAAGCCAGAGGATCACCTGCTTTGCAGCTCTCAGCCAAACTAGGGACTTCCAGGTGCTCCCTGCAGCCATGGGGCCACAGAGGTGCTCCTGAAGGGCTCCTGCCAAATGTGTGCCACCTGTGAGAACCACTGACCATAGGGAGGCCATGGGCTGACAGCACAGGGATGGCTTTTGCATCCAAGAATTCAAATTCAAAATCCAGTACAGGCATATTGTGCTTGCAGTCTGTGTGGGCATAGGGTAATTGTGTGTGTGTGTGTGTGTGCACACAAACTACAAAGGGTTGTATTTCTTGACCTTCCTCAGTCCTAGCACTGTTTTATCATTTTGGGGGGGAAAAAAAATAACACAAGAAGAGTGCTCTTGAATGTACACATCCAGCAAAAGAGCTGACAGCAACTGTAAGCTGGTAGTACTACAAAACAGTCAAATACATGGAGAAGGGTGAAGCTAAGGTTTTATTCCAGAATTTCCAGTTGTTTTGCAGTCTACTTTCCATTTGTGGACTCCAGTTCTGAGCACAGACTGCAGGCTGAAATACTAGAAAACACAATGGCTGAGCTGGGACTATCTCAAAATTATGGAGTTTTCTATCACCACAGGTACATCATCCAGTTTTCATAACATCAAATGGCTTCAGAAAAGGAATGTACATTCGGTTGCAAATTCTGCCAAGAATACTTCCCCCTGAAGATCAATTTCATTGCCATGGCCACACTACAAAGGAGATTCCTCCTGTCTAATTCCCAAATAAACAATAGAGACATTATAAATAAAAGGTATCTAATCTTTACAACCTATGACAATTTAAATGCTGAAACATGAATCTTCCTTCTTTTCTCTAAGACTGGTGAATTATGGGACCAAAATATATCTCTCTTTCCCCAACCTCACCAACCACCATCTCAGGAAAAAATGGTTTATATCTGCATTTTACAAAACACCTGAGCTGTGCTGGAATGTGTCTGACTTGATGCAAACAAGCAAGCACAGCATGATGCCTACTTCCTAGCAGTGTACAGCCTAATTAGATGGAGACTCAAAAGTTCTTGTCACCAGGGGAACTTCATTCTAGCTCTTCACAAAGCAACAGCATTCCTGCACAACACAAAAGCAATTAATTAGGATCTCCATAAGTATGGAAAGAATGGCTAAAAGGTTTTGAAAGCACAATCTTGCATGCAAAGATATTGAATACAGCAGGAGTTATGATGTGATTGAGGGTTTTGGGAATGTCACCTTGCCTAGGCTGGAATTTGAAAAAATAATAGGATGTGAATATCCCAGAAAAGCATGGGTGTTTTTCAAATGGAAAGCCCTACAAAAATGTTTGAAGAATTGCCAGGGACAGTTTCACTTTTCCTTTGCTGTCCATCAGACCTCTCCCATTATTTTCTGTCAGAAGGTGAAAAGAAACGATAGATGAATAAAGAAGCATTGTGGGAAACACATTTATTTGTTTTGTTTTACAAATTTGTAATCTTGTTGTTAGAATTAGCATAATTTTAATTAGGCATAGACAGAAGTCAAAAGCTGGCTTCCAGCTGTGCCTATGTGCTTGCAGGGACATGCTATACCTGCTAACCATGGGGGATTTGCACGTGTGTGTGCTTAGAAATGATCTGCAACCATTTTGAAGTCTTCTTTCTCAAGTCTGACATCCCTGCAGTGATATCCAAAACAGAGGCTGAGTTAGCCTGAGCCTGGCAGGACATGTCAGTGAGATGGATGAAAGCTATCTTGGCTTAGATGAAAAATCCATGACTGATATCGAGAGGAGACTTTTTTATGAACTCCTATGCTGTTTGCTGATTCCAACACTAATACTCTTTTTTGCTATTATTTTCCTTATTAGAAAAGCTCTCATTTTCTTCATCTCATAGTTTTTTGGGTTCACTGTTCCAGTGCTGAGCTTTTTTCTTCCATGTAGACATAAATTGTTGCTGGCTGACTGCAGTCACATCTTTAAAGCTCACTTCTGCAACTGCAGAAGAGCTAACCACTCTGAATACCTGATGTTCACGGCAGTTTAGGTCTAAACTAGTTTTCTAGCCCTTTAGGCACAAATATTTGAAAATTTGTTCCTAAGAACGTCCTTCTAGTTGAATAATTTTAATCACAGAGTTTGGAGTAGGTTTCTCTTTTTTCTTCTCTTCTTTTTTTTTTTTTTTTTTTTTTAATTCTATAAACACTTGTGCGTGTGTGTGTGAAATGTTACTGCTGTAGAAAGTGTGACATACAGTCTAGTGCAACTTATCAAATCCAGGCTGTCTGGCAGTCAATTTCCAGCACATCATGTTTGTCTCGTGAGCTGTGACTACGGCCCATATAGTTTTGATTTCCAGATCTCGTGACTGACCACATACAGCTGCTGTTTACAGAACTGTCATACTTAGGCAGAGGGTGTTAAAGCAAACCTTCTTATGCTGTAAAGATTAGCTTGCAAGAGTTTAATCAGGGAAATAAAACAAGAGCAGACTGGAAAAAAATGTCTAGATACTGCAAAAGCTCTATGTTAAAAAAAAGCAATAAGTGCATATATAACACACCTACACACTCATACATAGACAGGTGGGTACACTTATATACTTAGGTATAAATTTAGAAGCACACTTCTATGATCATCGGAAAAAAAAAAAAAAACTTTAATACTCATTAACTGTATTCAGTAAATAGCATTCATATTCATGTTACAATCTGTCAATTAAGAAAGTTGTTGCAATATATTTTGTTGTCAGGGACATACAAATCTCACTTGCAAACAAATCCCTCTTTTATTTAAGAAAAATTTTAGGAGCTGCTTCCTTTACTGAACTATTTTTCTGCCAACTCTTTTATAATAGAAGGGTACAGTAAGTATCCTAAACTAGGAATTATAGATGACGACATTCTCTTTCATTATCCGTGATAATAAGCAATTTTCATTCCTTGGAAACAAGCAGCCTCTACAGCAAGCCTTCAACAAATAAAAAGATGCATAATAGAGGCTGGGATCATATAATGTTCCTCTTAATTTCAGGGTTTTTTATGGATGACAAAGTTACACTGTGGATTGAAGATTATTTGGAACAGAAAATGAGATGTCTTGAAAGTAAGATCTTTAATTTTATTTTAGAAATACTATTATGCTTTCAAAAAATGATACTATCTTGCACGTACTGTCAGAAGAGGTATTGAAATTTGTAATTCTGGAGGTGTACATTTGCTCCTTTTTAGCTGATTATAAAAGCATCTATGACTCAGAGTCCTCACCTGCAGTCACAGACATTTTTCCAGCGTGGCCCATGAAATTAAGCAGCATCTTTAGCAAGCTGATTTGACAGAACAATCAAATATTTTAAAAAATCAGAAATATTCATGAAAAAATTGCTGATAAACATACATTAGAATCAAATAGAAAATAATTCTCTGGAAAAGGATAGATGGAGGCAGCTAGTGTTGATTATTTTTATAAGTCTCTTATGCCCTGTACAAATTGGCCTTAAATGGAAGCTTAGTTAGAGCCAAACTGACAGTCTACGAACATCAAGATGACAACTCATAGACTACTGTTGCTTTTAGAAGAAGACAGTAACTGATTTTAAGGGGGTACATGTTATACAGACTCTGTCTGGTTTATCTGATAGAGCTGGTTCATTTCTTCTCTTAGCCCATTCCTGATGCCAGCCCAAATTCAGGAAAGGATTTACAATTCATTTCAAATAGATGAACAGTGTCCTTTGAAGGACATATTCAGTTTCTTTAAAGAAAGGAGAAGGCCAAAGGACTAGGAATGGATTTAACAGAGGTATAAAAATGTCACATCAGTGCTTTCCTCCACCCTCACACCAACCCCAAATAAACACTTTAGTGCCATCTGAAACTTATGCATGACTCCAGCTGTGCCATTCCTCATCTCCATGCATAACGGTGGCCTCTCAGTACTTCTCTCATTTGAGACATTTGTTCTTTTGACCTCTGTGGTAAAATTGCAGGATGTGCTTCCTCCCTCCAGCTTTACAGCCACAAGTTGGCATATAGAAGAACTGAGGCATCAGGTAGATTTCAAGACACATTGTCACCAACAAGAAAAAAGAGACACAGTACAAGACCTCTTCTGCATTTCAGAGAATATCTGCTTAAATTACATTTGCCCATTACCTAAATATCCCAGCAACAAGTGAAGAAGCCCTATCCCCTTGTTTCCAACTATGTATGTCCGCATGAAGCCTGTTGTATGAGTTTTAGTATAATTTGCAGACATAAATAATAAAAAAGGGGAAAAGAAAAGAAAAGCCACTCAAGAACCAAATGATAGAAGGCATATTTCATTTGCAAACAAGTGTCAAATAAGATAGGGGCGGAGAAAGAATGGAATGGATCCAAGAGCAGGACCAGCAGAGATGAAAACTCTCGTCAAAAAAACAGCAAATACTGTAAAAGCTTTCAGGTATACTGCTTCCAGTAGTGACACAGATAAAATGAGTCGGTAATCATTTCACATGCATCTTATGGCTGCTGCACACTTAAAATCAGTCCCTCTACTCAATCATATCTCTTTTGAAATCCAATTTGTGCAGCTAGTGTTCCCTACTTTTTTTCCCAAATAGATGCAAGTCTAAAATTCACCAGAATACAGGAGCTATACAGACTTCAGCACATAATATGTTCTATTAAAACACAATGATTTTTTGGCTTTGACAATTCAGTGGGTATTTAATTATTTTTGAAGTAGATAAAGGGAATCTAAAGGTCTTCTCTCAAGAAAAGTTGTTCCTTTGTTGCTGTCAAATGGTAAAGGACAATAATAATGGAGTATTAAAACAAAACAACAATTGACAATAACAAAAATGCATACACCCATTTTATCCAAACTCAAATGCTCTTGTCACTTAGCAAGAAAACAATTTCAGTACTCACAAAATATTTACTTTACTGGTATGATGAAGAACCTTCTTTTCAAAGGCATATGACTGGGATAAATATTTATTCTGGTAAGCCTAGTGTAAACTGCCTACATTCTTAAGAGAAGTATTAAACAACTAAACAGACTGAGTTTCTTTTGAATTTGAAAAGTTAGAAGACAATTTAGAATCTGTTGTATAGTAGCTGCAAGGTAGGACTATGTCACATGTGGGTGATAGATTGAAGCACAAAACAGGAAATCTTGTGTTTGAAGCATTGGCATTTACTTACACAGCATTGGCTTACACAGCATTCTACTACATCCTTAGCTTGGGTATTTGGAGGATTTGATAACCCAGAGCTCTGACTGGCTTTATTCTTCACACCTGCAGGGTTGTGATTACAGAGAAGTAGTGGCATGGCTCTACAGCTGGAGGGCTGGGAGGGAAGGATGCAGGTTCTTTAGGAAGGACAGGCAGGGGAAGTGACAAAGGAGTCTCGCCCTCTACATCAGTCATCAGCTGGAGTGCACAGAGCTCTTGGTATGGATGAGAAGGCAACAGAGAACTTGTGGGTCAGGATCAAAGAGAAGGCAGGGACAGGTGAGTTGATACTGGGTGTCTGCTGCAGGCTGCCAGCCAGTAAGATTGAGTGCCTGAGGTGCTCTTCAGACAGGTAAGAGCAGCTTCACATCTTCAGGCTGTGGTCCTAAGGGGGAACTTCTGTTGGAGGGTCAATACAGCAGGTCAGTCAGTCCAATGATGTTAACTTCCTTCTCAAAGAGACAGAGGAACCAAAGAGGAGAGATGCTGTTCTGGACCTTGTTCTCACCAACAAGGAGAGGGACTGATGGGGAAGCTGAAGTTCTAGGGCAGCCTTGGTTGCAGTGACCATGAATTGGTGTCATTTGAGACCCTTACATCACTGAGGAGGGCTCACAACAAGTTCCCTATCCTGGACTTCAGGAAAGCAAAAAAAAAAATTTACAGAGGTTGGAAGCCTGAAAGGAACACAGTGAAACTGTCTGAGCTACCAGATAACATGTTAGGAAAGCTAAAGCCATGATAGAATTAAATCTGACCAGGAATATCATGGGCAACAATAAAAGCTTCTACAGATATGCCAGTGATAAAAGAAAGATTAGGGCAAATGCTGCTGGTCTCCAGAAGGAAATGGGAGACCTGGTTACCTGCAATATGTAGATGTCTGAGGTACTCTATGATTTTTTTTGCCTCAGTCTTCACTGGCAAGTGTTTCAGCTACACTGCCCAAGTTGAGAAGACAAAGGCAGGGACTGAGAGAATGAAGAACTTTCAGCTGTAGGAGAAAGGCTGAAAGAATCAGGCTCAAGAATATCTAAGGAACCCAAAAGTGCACAGTGTGACCAGCAGGTCAAGGGAGACAATCCTGTCCATGTACCCTGCTCCTGTGAGATCCCACTTGTAGTACTGTGTCCAGCTCTGGGGGCCCCAACAAAAGAAGGATGTGGACCTGTTGGAATGAATCTAGAGGAGGGCCATGAATATGATCAGGGGACTAGAACAGCTCTCCTGTAAAAACAGGCTGAGTGTGCTGGGGCTATTCAGCCTGGAAAAGAGAAGATTACCATGAGACCTCATAGAGAAATTGTGAATGTTCTATCCCTGGAAGGGTTCAAGGCCAGGCTGGATGGAACTCAGAGCAACCTGGTCTAGTAGAAGGTATCCTTGCCTATGGCAGGGTGGCTGGAACTAGATGATCCTTAAGATCTCTTCCAACTCAAATCATTCTATGATTTTATGATTAAATTGGAAGTTACTGGTTTTATCTTTAAATCATTCCAGATCTTTCAGTTGCAACAGCAGTTAAGATCTGTTCTTTATGTACCAGGTAGGGCATAGTCTTCACACCTAGACTAATATCTAAAGGGAAAAGGTATCAAACTGCACAACTGAAAGCACGACTAATCATTTCTGCCTACTGTTTGAAAACGATTCTCAGGTCTGAATAGTGCCTTTCAAATAAATACAGACTAAGGAAATGTAATCATAAAAAACGACTTAGACATCACACTCTTCAAAAGGAACAAATTATCATCATGACATGTAATAGCTCTTGAACAACATTCACATTCCTGTCAGGGGCTTTAAAAGATTGACAAAACGGGATGTGGATATTAGATTTATTTTTTTTTCCTAAAAAAATACACATGCACAATAACAGTTTCCTGGCAAGCTGAACTTCACAGTTTTTGTCATTTTTTTACAGGCTGTCTTGATTTATAGGAAGTGCTATTTTCAGTATGCAACTTACAGTGGAAGGGGAACTGCTATCTCTGGCCATGCACAACTGACCCAATTCTTTACATGTAGAGATTAGAAGCAAAGACTCTGGAAAAGATAATGCTGTCCCCCACATCCGGGTTCTGAAAGCTTCACAGTGCTCCCAAGTTAGGAGTCCCAGAAGCAAAAAGCTTCCCTGGGACTAATCTTTCCCTTTGGTATCTGTTAAAACATGAAACCATTTCTGGAAGCTGTTTCTCATTCTTATGAGACCATTTCTGGAGGCTGTTTCTTTCAGTCCATATCCGGAGGCTGAAGCCTTGGGTTTGCCCAGGGAGCCCTCTGGCAAGCAACGTGGGAAGAGAAAGAACTATGGGAAATTCTCTCCTCTCTCTTGGAGACCACCCACACAAGGTTGCCCCACTGATCCGAGGTTAAAAGGCTGTGGTTCCCTCTTCTGCAGCAGAAGTGTGTCCCAGAAGTCACAGCAGCAGTCCCAGGGCTGGTTCCTCCTCCGCAGCTCCAGGCAGTGTGGGAGACAGGACACCACTGCCATGGCCTTGCTCCTCCCTCAGGCAACTTCCTGCTTCTCTTCTCTGGTGGCTTGGTGGCTTTTTTCCCAGCACCAGGGGCAAGTCTGAGATATCAGCAACTCATCACAAGAGAAATACTCGGGCTTCACTTCTCCTACTCCCACCCCATATCTGCTTCTGCTCCTCTGCCCTGGTTCCCAGTGAGAAGGGGAAGGGATGGAGAAAAAGGATTATCTTTCACGTGTTCAGTGCTCTGACCTTTGCTACAAGCTGGGGTTTTTTTTGCTTAAATAATGTGGCTAAACTATCAGCACAGTGTTTCTCTCCACAGTGGTGGCCACTGCCTCAGACCCATAGATCCCCCTCCCACCTCAAACTGAAATCTGCATGCAGCGTACTGAAGGTCACTATAATAACAATGGATATATTCCTCAGAGTCAGTTTTCGAAGCACAGAGAATGAATGAAATCCCCATCTGTTGCTTTATATCCTGCTGCTTTAATCCCCTGAATCACTAGCAGAGAGAAAGGAAGTGCTGGACATGCAAGAGAGCCCTCCCAACTCCTTTCTGCCACACTGCCACGGCTGCGGGAAGAAAAGCCACTCAAGCTGAAAAAGAGGGTGATGGTTACACAGAAGTCTCTGGGAGGAGTTCTCATCTCTTAAAAGGACTCACTGGTCTGAAATAGCCTGGGACTGTTGATCTCCAGGGCGTGCTACAAGCAGCATTCCTCTGCTCATACTAGTGATGACCGTGACATCTTCACAAAAAGAATTTGTGCCAGCTCTCTAGCAAGTGAGGGGAGAATGTGGTTGCCTCCTGTAAGTGTTGACAGCAAATTGCCAGGTTTTCTTACTTTGTATTTATATTTTGTATTGAAAGAGCCTTTGTGTACATCGCTAAAAGGTGACATATCTGCTCAGACAAGTGGTGACAGTTGTGCCTTGGTTTACCCCCTGCCACCCCCCTGTGATGTCACTTTTCAGTTGTATTTACTGGAATTGTGTAATAGGCTCGTGTTTCCCTTGTGCAGGTATATCTACCTAGCCTAGACACCACCTGTAGCCATAACACTTTGAGCTCAGCTTTAGCCTTTAGGCACTAGCAGCTCTTCTCTCTTTAGCAGGGCTGGGAACAGGTGTCCTTTGTTCACTCTGCTTTAGTGTGGAACCTGTGCTACAGGGAGGGAGATGAAGGAAGGGGATGGAAGGGTGATTTAGAAGTGAAGTTGTTAAAAGGGAGACTGGTGTCTCCTCTCAGTCTCAGGTGGATTTCCTTTTGTTTAGTCTAGCAGAAGGGAATCATATTTCCTGCTCTGCATGCACAAACAAAAATATAGGAAAACAAAACCTCTCAACAAAGGTATTGAGCACTGTGGGCTTAGTGGGGAAAAAAAAAAAGAAACAGGAACAAAACACCCCCCTCACAATCCCAGCTTCCTTGGATGGCACAAAACATCATAAACAAAGTTCCACAGCTAATACAGTGCTGATACACAGTGATATACAGTACTGCCCATAAAATTAGTCATGTGTTATTGCACAAAGTGGTGTGTTCCATAAGAGCTGCCTATTTAGCAAGCTTGATCAAGAACATTAAATATGAAAATAAGGAAAAAACATTTAACATTGTTGAAAAGTAATTAAAAATATATTTCACCATATGCTTCCCTGCCATTACTTCATTTGAGCAAAACAAATGCCTGGAGCATTTATTATGCCCTATCATTTTTTAAAGAGGCCTAATGTTTCCACTTGGCACAGGAGACACACAGATAAAATGAATCAGCCCTGAAATGAATTGTGTGAAATACATTTATCTGAATTCAAAAAGCTTCTCTGTAGTCAAAAAATGCAGAAGTATTTCCAGTCTCTCAAAATACAAATCTGAAAAATAACCAATTTTTGCTGGTTTTGCACTGTAATCTTTCACACAAAGGCTAAAATGTCTTTAGCTTTACTATGGTTCTGCACCAGTTAGAGTCAGTATTAGAAAGTTCAGAGCTCCTAAACAGCCTTACTATTAAAAAAACAAAGCAAAACAAAACAAAACTTTAAAAGATAAATAAAGTACAATAATACATCAAAAAGCTTTCAAAGTACAACTAAACTCTTGAGACTGAGTTCATCCACTGTGCAATTATGCTGTTTCCTGCATTGTGATGCCAGGCATAAATTTGACCACAGGGTTTTTAAAGATAGATTATAAGCAATTTTACTTTAATTCATAGTGGACAGAAGAAAAAGGTATCTTCTTTCATAAGTGATGATCCAAAGAGCAGTAGTTTGCAGGGCTGAATTTTGAGATTTATTATAGAAAGTGATGTATCTCTGGCCACTTAAAGGCAGGGAGAGCAGATATTATTCTTCTGAAGAATAATGGATTAATAAAATGACCATTTTAAAAAAAAGTCCCTGTTTGTGTCAAGTGACAGGAACAACCGTAATTAATGAAAATAATTTATAAACACAGCTGGATAAAGATGTTCATGCTGTGTAGTTGATGTGGCAGTTTATTCATTACCAGCACTGAAACACATGCTGTCTCTTTGTCTTTACACCGACTCCTTCTGAGCCTGTGAAACTTGACCCACCAGCCTGGACACCAAAGCTCTGCCATGCAGGACAGCTCACTGGCACTGACCTGGCACGTAGCTGTGAGACAAGTGACCTGAGACAGAAATCAAACACAGCAGATTCTTCCTGGGTGACCGGAGGCAAGGAATGCGTTGGAAGGGATGTGGGAAAGCCCTGCGGTGCCCTGGAATGGTCAGTAACAGTCCCTCCCTTTCTGGGAGCAATGAGGGGAGACAGAAGTGACTGAGGAGGAAAGAGGATCTCACATTAGTCCAAAAAATCTGGCTTTTTCTGTCACTTCATAGAAGAAGGCACAGAGAAAAATGTGGTAAGAATCAGGGAAACGTGGATACGGGATTTGTGTCTTTTAGTTGACTCAGCAAGAGCAATCTTTGCCACAGTACCACAGAGCCCATGGCATGTTTTTGTTAGCAAATAACATGTGTTTCCTTCTCCCTTTTTCTATTCCACACAAGAATGTATTTCAGTTCAAACACCACATTCTGTCCTAATTCGGGGGGGGGGGGCGGGGAGAGGAAAAGAAAAAAAAAAAAAAAAGCAGCACTGGCTTCAAATGACATCTACAAATGGAAAAGCTGGATTGAAAGGTTTCAACTTAAAACCACAATGGGGCTTGGTAGCCCAGAAACCCTGGAAACTCCCAAGTGAATCTTTATCCTTCACTGCTGACCACCACTAAAGAAAATGACCAGGATAAATGTCAAAATATTATCAGATGCATAGTAAAACCATGATAGCTAACAGAAGAGTGTGCTTTGCAGCAGATGCTATTTTGTTGTGGTTCCACATGACAGAAGCTGGCTCTTCAATTCAAGCTCTACAGATGGGCTCATTCAGCTCTGGAAGTCCCTTTTGGAGCAACACTTTATCAGGCCAGAGGACAACACTGATGCAGAGAGTAAAGGTGATGGAGCTGGGGAACAGATTTCCATCTTTATCAAAGGGACCAAAGGCCTATGCTGATCAATGAATCCCATCAATACAGTAATGTATTTCAAGCACAAGGGTCATTTGTCCTTTACAGAAGAAAATAATCTGAGTTTGAATGAGCTTCTTTAGCACTTCCAGCTCATTATTTGATCTACTCTTAAAAGTTTTGCTGGCATCACTGAGCAGAACAGGAGTATGAAAAGAAATCACACTCTAAACCAGGATATGGAGACTTAGCTCCTCAAAGAACGTATTTTATTCTCTATGAAAGAGGAACAGTTTTTCTGATGGAAGCTGCATTTCCACTTCAGAAGCATGCTGGTGTGAATATATGTGCTGGGTGTAGCTGTATTGGTAGACCATTGTAGATATAAACAATCCCTGTAAAACAGGAATTTAAGAATTTAAAACAGGACTTAAGAATTTAAGTACAGATTCTAAGTTTACTTAATGTTTGCAAACTGATGTGAGATCTCCAAGTAAAAGAAGTTCTTAAATGCTGCTAGATCAACTACTAAAAAAAGAATATTTGACTAATTCAGTTAGCTGAAAAATCTTCCATTATTTTATTATGTCTAAAATAATCTATAATCTTCTAAAGACTCAGCATGGTGTATTCATAGCATAAAGCTAAAAAGCAGATGAAGGAGAAATTTCAATAACACTCAGCATGGCCACTCCCCAGATTAGCTGTATATGCCCATCAAAGGCATCTCCTACATACCAGCCCAGGATATACGTCCCAAGGGCCTCTCAGCTTCCAAGGCCCTGACATTCAATAGTAAAAAACAGCATCACAACAATGCTATATCTATAACCCAATTAGTGGGCATATTGTAGATATTAATGCAAGATTTGTTTTAATTACCTAGTATTTCTAGCTACTCAGAATGACTGAAACACACTTTTCTCCACCAAGGATGTATACTGTGTTAAGTATAAATTAGCTCTATTTTGAGCTCAGAAACTGTGCATAAGACTGTCGTTGTCCAGATTAAAAAGAAAGAAAAAAAGAAATTCTGCCAGAAAGAGAATGAATAAATAATTTTCATCTCCTGACAAACATAAAAGCAGAGGAGGAAACACATATATGATTTGGAAACAGGATTACTCATAGATTCAGAAGTAATAAATCCAATTACCTTGCTTGATTCATCAATAAATGGGAAAGTAGTATTTGTTTTATTATTAAATTAAGTTATTCTTTGGAAGTAATCCACTTAAAATAATTGTTTCCTAGCATCAAGGAAAAGCAATCAGTAAAAAGGAACATAAAATGTCTTTCTACAGCTTTCTGTAAAAGGTTTTTTCACATTTTTCTGAGCCCCAGATTAGTCCATTATAAACAGTGGAAGAGAAATTCAAGGAATCCAGATAAGTAAATTCTGCTTTTATAATATCTTTTGCTCTAACTACATGGCACAGTGATTTAAAAGCAAAAGTTCTCACACCCTGGATTCAGAAGAAAATTGTCTTCTGGGAACTCCACAATTCAGCTACTGTTGATTTTCTGTCCTCAGAGAAGCAATGTTGGTGAAACCTTTGACTGCCAGGGCTGAAATATTCCCAAAAGCATCCTCTGCTCACAGGATGTTACTCTCTGTGTGCAGAGTACAAAAATATTGCCAAGACCAGTTCACCGATATTGGCACAACAAATACAGGTTCACCTATCTCAGGAGTAGTGGTTTAAGCAGAGACAGAGGGAAATGGAAAAACCTACAATAAGCTACCTGTTGTGGCTAAAATATACTGCAATTTTCTGACTTATGTGAGTGGAACCTGCCAATGTAATATAAGGAGCAAAACAGGCAGAAAAATATTTAAAATCTTAAACCTTTCTTTTTCTAAATCTCCTTTCTGCAAGGCAGCTTTTGAACTCTCAAACAGTAAGGCATCTAGAACACTGTCTCATGTTCAGAGTTTGGCATGTAAAAGAATAAAACATCCCTCTGCTTATTGAAAAGGAAATCATTAATCCCGCCAATGCAGACAAGGCTTTTATTTGTCATCAAAGAACTGATTCATCTCATGCAGAGTGAGATTCAAAATTTGGATTACAGAGATTATCTGGCAATGAGCAGAAGTTTTTGTGTTCACTCTGTTCTAGCAAGACTGAGAACTTTTTTGTCCATCTGCTAGGGAAGCCTCCATTGTGTTTCTTTGTGAAGAGGTGAATCAACTTGCATTACCATGCTAGACACACCAGCATAGAGTTTAAGACAAAGCTGTGACTCACTGATGACAAATTAATTTTTAAATGAAAAGTTTTCTCACTTTTTACAAGCCACAGTCTGGAGCAACCTTTTGATAGTGTAAGCTTCAAGCAAATAAACAGTTTTAAACAGTAGCCAAAGGCATTGCTTTATGTTAATGTCTGTGAAAAGCACCATGGTGTGAGAATCTGTTTCCATGACCCAAACACTCCTTTTTCCCTGTATCCTATGCTCCTAAATTGCTAGGAGCTGCAGGGTTTTACCAGACCACATTTCTCCAATGAAAGTAGATATTTATGTGTCAGATATGCAGGCTGTCCAGCTTTCTACTCTTGCATGTATTCAAGCTAGGACGTAGCATAGTAATGGACAAGCCATAGAATCCTTTGGAGTTAATTATTTCAGCTCAGCAATCTGTTTCTGGATGTCACTAATATTATTAATGTGGAGGTTGTATGTTCTTATCTAGGACTGTATTTTTAGCTGGCAGAAACCCATCTGAAGGCATAGTTGGCTGTCTAGGGTTGGAACAAAATGTCAAACCATCCAACATCTAAAAATATTAATGTAATTGCATGCTGAAAAGTGATAACTGAGTAAGTAAATACAAATGGATGTCAGGTTCAAATTGTGGAATATGCTGTTCTATTTTTTCTCGCAATTGGCATCAATCACTTTAATTTTTTAAGATTCGGTGTACAAACATTTTTTCATACAGCAGTGAAATATTTTGGTTTACTTTGAATACATTATGAAATAATGCATTTGAATGCTTTACTTAACAAGAACCAAAAAAACCAAAAAAACAACCCAGCATCCTAACGCGTAATATTTACAAATATTTAAATCCTCTTTAAAATAGTAATTGTATCTAAAAATACTAAGATAAAAATATCATTAAAAACTCAGGTGCTAGCATGAAGATTGGAATTACCACTATAAACTTTACAGAAACATTATAACTGCACATTCTGCTTCTGAGATAGTTTAATCCCACAGTTCCTTTAATGACACTCATTCTCAAATGAAATTGCTGTACTCTGAAATTTTGGGGAACCTGAATTCAGTGGAGAACTGTTTAGATTAGAATAACCAGTGATATATCAGAGCAAAAATCTAGCATAGTCAAAGGCAGAGAAAACCAACAGTGATTAAAATAAATGAACAAAGAACAAAACTCATAGCTATAAATTAAATCAAATACCTTTAGGCTCCTGTGAAGTCTGAAGCATATCATTACAGCCTAATTTCAGGGAGAAAAATCAGAGGAGGAATTCTGCAGTGATTCTAAATAAAGTATACTGTGAGCACAAGGATTAACCGCAGTGCACTACATAAAAAATTAATCTATTTTTGTCATCTGGATTCTATGACTCCATATTTTTTCAGTTCCACTATAGGAGCATTTGTGATGTTTTTTTTCTCCTCTTCACCACACATACATGATTTTTCATTGAGAATTCATTTGAATAACAGAACAGAAGCACCTCTGGCGTGTGTACACAGCATGATCGTATGACCAGGGAGATGCAAAATTCCAGATTCTGAAATCCTCCATTATTTCCTTACATGAAGTCCAGGCTCTTACTCTTCAAGTTATGCTATGGACAGAAGTCAGTGCTGAGGAGAGTAGCAATCAGAGACAATCTAGAGAGTGAGAACCTGGGTCCCTTAACACTTGAGGATTTGGGCTAGATGCATCTCTGCTAAAGAAGCTGTAAGAGCTCTGTAGTCCTGGATCTTGTTATGTTCCTCACCTGCAGGGGATCACCAAACTAGGGAAGACCCAGACTGCCCTGAAACTTTCCTATTCCTGATTTCCTCAAAAAAGGAAAATATGGTTGTGACTGAGGTGGGAACTACTGAATGTTTCCATTTGTGCGCAGAGGGGGAAATCAAAGGACCAGAACCCAAAGGTAGAGCCTCTGTGACAGGGCAGACCTTGAACCAAATAATTAGAAGAGTGTTGTGCAGAAAAATCTAGTGTTTTCCCACCTTATTTTTAAAATCTGAAATCTCCTAAAAAGGGATTATTAATCTAAACATTTTAATAATGTATTTATTAATATTTCCATTATTTGGAGTTCTGCTAAACCACTATTATTTCAAATACATAGCCAAATCCCAACAGAGTGTGTGATCTTAGGGCTTCTCATCTCTAGCTTGTCATTTCACAGAACTGGGCAAATGGAGCAGCAATTAATAAAATATGAGATTTATGTTTGAAAGGAGAGAAATTATCAAGGCAGATTTAAAATGCCCAAACATTTTTGTTAAACAGCAGTTTACAAAACCCTGGGTGATACACAGAGCAATGAGTTTTACTGCCAAAGGTTGAGTTCTGGGTACATTCAACAGTTCAGGCTTCATTATTTCTGAAATACTTTGTGGAACAGAAAAAAACCTGCCACCATTCTGTCTGAAGATGGCCCCCTGCAAGGGTAGAGCTCACGCCCAGAAGACATCAAAAACCTTAGAATCTCAGTGCTTTTAGAAACCAACTTGGAACTTTGTGTCTTTTACACTCCATCTTTCCTCAGAAACTCACACAGAGCAATCTCATTTTTCCCACCTGCATGGAGAAAGCAGATAGTCACAGAGATCCCTTTCTGCCTGCCACGGACAGCTGTAGGTCCACAGATGTTGGGTTTCATTTGGTAGAGCACACCATTGTATTCTCTGTGTTAAAAGGTGCTGAGCTGGGGTTTGATGTGCTGTTGTTAAGTGGCACAGCTCCATTTGCACTTCTTGGAGGTCTGGACCGGTTTCTCTGTCTGGGTTTGTCCTTTTGCTAGCTGAGCTCAGTGAACTTAGGTTCATACAGAGAGCACAGGCTTTGAAGTTATCTGAGGCAGGTGTCAATGCTATCATCAATAGCACTTCTGACACATGACTTCAACTGGGATTTTAACTGCATTTTTGCCAATACACAATTCTTTAGCTTCCTCTAACTTAGCATAATTGCATTACAGGAATTTCAAGGAGTTCTTTGAACCAAGGTACAATTAACATCCTTTCAAAGAACATTCCCACCCAGCATTTACCCTAGGTAAACTTCCTTTCTGAAGAAACAATCTGTTTAAATGTAAATCAGCTTTTTCACTTGTGGAAATAGTTTCCAGTCTCTTCTCAAATACACTTTCACACCAAAACCAGTCTGCAAGGCTTTGAACGTTATAAGGTGCATTTTTACCTAGAAAGCAGGTAAACTATGAGGTTAATTTTAAAGATTGTTAGAAAACTAGTCTCTGCCTCTAGATTACTAGCCCATGAATTCAAGAAAGAAAAGCTACTAACAATTGATTCCTAGGTAAAAGATACCAGTGGTCTTCCACTTTTAATCTAATTTTTAAGTTGTCCTGAGAAATCCCTACTGCAAACTTTGGTTGATTGGAAAACAAACAGCAGCTGTAGAAGACAGATGAAAACCAACCTGAATGAAGCAAAGACAGGATTATCCCATCTACAGTCCACTGCTGAGCAAAAAGGAGACTGCAGCCTCCAGAGCTGTCATTTTAACACCTCTATATAGCACTAAAATATAAGTTGAGAAAAATCCAAGTGTCTTAATCACTACATGATGTCATTTAGGATATCATCTGACATTAGCTAATCATTCACATCCTCTTCACTTCCCTAAGCCAGGCCCTGCTACTAAATGGGAGAAGATAAGAACCCCGTTTTAAGAAGATTTTTAAATGACAATGTTTAATTTCATCATTATTTTTAGGAAAGAAAAACCTTGATAAGCCTTTTAAATAACAATCCACAGCCCTGTGGTTACAGGCTGGCAAGTGTAGGTGAAGGTACTGTGCTATAAGTAGCTTTGAAACATCATAACAAACTCTTTCCTTTCCTTTACATCTTATCATGCTGTGCTCAAGCCATGTAATTTCCAGAGGCAGCCCATTTGTGTGCTATGAACATTTATGAGTTTATACATCATAGTATTTATTAGAATTTGGATAGAAACTCAAGACTTTTAATGGTGGAATTGTATCATATTTTGCTGAACAAACACACAGAAGAGCATGAACTACTGCCTCTATTTTTTTTTTTCTTGGATTATCAAGGATTAACTTAATGATTTTGTGGGGAAAAAAAGCAACATTCATAATGGAAGAGAGAGGGAAAGAGAGAAGATGAGGAGAGTTTTGTTCATATTTAAACAAAAGAAATAATTGCTAAGTAGATGCAATGAAAATATAATTTCCACAACTTAGAAGTTCAGGTTGTTTTTTTTTCCTGAGCCAAATGTTCAGCCTTTAGACATCTTTTCATTGGAGATCTAATAAGATTTGTCTCTTTTCAGAAATATCTGATGCTATGATTAAAATACAACCTCCTTCATCAAAGGTTTTTCAGTCAGGAAAACACTATTCAGGGATAACACATAACCACTTTCGGATCCCTCAAAATATCATTTACCTGTCAAGCCAGGGTCACACACACATTTGTTCCTGGACTGCAAGGGAAGGTGGGTACCATTGGACAATCCATTTCCAGAGTTCAGGGCCTGGAATAAGAAATCTTAATGGTCTTTACCTTCTGGGTTTAGTGGCTTGCACTACATATTGTAATATTTCTTGTTTGGGTCCAAAGCAATAAAAATGCTTATAAAGTTCATCCTACATCTGGCAAATACACGGTAGAGGAGATCTAAATCTGTGTTCTGGAACTAATTCTTTCAAAATGGAGTCAAAGGAGGATTTAATCAAGTAGAGTTAATAAATTCACCAAGCCCTTATGATCACTATGGTCATGCTTTTAGAAAAGATCACAAATCTCAAAGACAGCTGCTCTCAAAAAAAAAAAAAAAAAAAAAAAAAAAAAAAAAAAAAAAAAAACCAACAAAACAAAAACCAAAAATAAAAACACAGAAAAAAAGAGAAATGAAGCGGAACAAGCTTAAGCTCTCAGAAACTTGTTTCTTGCTGTTTTAGTCCAGATTGTGTCTGGGGTGAGAAGATAAAAAGCATTGGATTCACACTGCTCCAAAATTGAAGGAGAGCAGGGGTGAATCAGGCCATTAAATTTGTAATTGGATCTGTTGATTGTCTAATGCTGAGGTCTGCTCTGTTTTAAAATAACTGGAATTTTATTTAAAAAGAGAGCGTATACCTCAAACAGGCTAGCAGTCCTGGAAAGCTGTTCGAAAAGAGCTAAATTCCTGTATTATCAGATAACGTCTTAAAAATTTCTATTTAAATTAATCCATTACAAAATTCATGGGGGAACTTTCCTGGGAGAGATTTCAACCAGTGAGCATCATTTTTCCATTGTGATCAATGTCTTCCAAACTGTTGCATTAGGGAGGTTTTTGGTTGGGTTTTTGTTAGGTTTGTGGTTTGTTTGTTTTTCATTTGCACTGACAGATCACACCTGCTGGTGCTTCCTTCCTTCCCAGGGAAAAAACCTTTCTCAGAATTTATTTAGCCAAAATGTTCAAATTTTCCAATGAAAGAGAATGAATTGTACATGCTAAAACAAATACGTGTTCACTTACCTTTACTCATGCTTGTTTCCATAGTCAGGAAGACATTAAAATAAAATTAGTATTTTAAATTACTTATATATAGATATGTTTACATATGCAGACACACATGAGTTCAGATATGAGGTTAAGAAGTTTTTCAGTTGCAGACATAACATACATTGGCAAAATTGCCCACAAAGAAGTTAGCAAGTCCTTCCTGGGAATAACCTTAAACAACACTGCTTTAATCATTTGGTGGTCAACCTTGGATTGGAGACAGAGCATTATGTATTTCCCCCACAGCTATGGAGTCATTTGTCGTGTACATTATGAGTATATGGAAAGGACATTCTTTAAACAAAGGCAGAGGGAAATAAAGTTGTCTTCAATCACTGTCATGAATATTCTGCTTAATTGCTGATGGCTTTTACTTCACTGCATTGCACTGCCCAGTCTGCTGTCTTGCAGCCAGGCATTGCAATAGATCAAAAGTTACAGTGGGCTCTCACCTGTCTCTAGAGGTCCAGAAACAGGAGCAGAATCTGCCAGTTCAGACCCATAACTGCTGTGAGGCGATGATGGTGCTGCAGGAGGAAACAGATTTCTCTCTGAGAAGGCATGAGACAAATTCCCCTCCCATTCACTCTCCCGTGATTGAAATGACACATTGCTACATCTGTCTCTGACACATGATTCTCACAATCACAGCTCATTATCCTTGACCTGTCCTTAATGCTGTGCCTAAGGTAAGGGCTGAATAGACTTTTTGACTGCCCTGTTCCCACAGAAAACTTGTTTTTTCCTGTCAGAAGCCATATAGTTTTTTAAACCTTTTCACCTTGACAATTCCAAGAGACCTTGGCTGTACCAGCAAAGAGTTCTGCTCTTTTAAAAGAAATATCCTCCAGCCTTGACAAGAAGTAAATATATCACCTAAAGTTACTTCTGCTTTTCTTCTGTTTGACATCCAAAAGAAGATCCAGTGTTTGGTTGGCCGTGGAAGAAGTGGTGATTCTGTCCTAATGAGGATAACAGGGAACTCTGGAGGGAATCTACAGGGAGAAGGAATCAGATTCAATGGCCTTGCTGTTGTTGGTTGCCACATACTGTGGTCTTCTCATTTTAGAAAATTCCACATTCCTTTGAAGTGCTCACAGAAACATCTGTGGATTTGTGGGTTGATCCTTGTTAAATGTTAACTACTTAATGCCACAGAGCAGGATCTCTCAGCAGAGCCTGTCATCTATTTGAACAAAATACGGCAAAAGAAGCAGGGCAAGTTTTGAAAAGCTATCTAAAACTTAGGGAACATAAATAATATATTTCTTCCTGGCCTTGGTCTGCTTTAACACAGCAGCAAAATAGCAGCCTTGCCACTGCTGCTGAGTGCAGCTAATGGTCTTTTTTGTCTAAATTACAGTTGGTCCCTCTAAAAGTGTGTTTCCTGCCAAGTGTGGTTTCACAAGGTGCTGAGTCAGAGGAGCTGTGGGGAGGGACCAGCAGCAGTAACAGCAGCTGGACACAGGCCCATGGCATTAATGGCACTTCTAAAACAGGGTTAAGAAACAGGAATGTTCCCAGGCAAAAGGTGCAAAACTGGAAGGCCAATAAACTGTGAGGCAGGGTAAGTTACAGTGTATTGTTTCCCAGAAGGGAATGTCATACTATAGTTGCTTAGTGACATATAGACTAATGCCTTAATATTTAGGAGTTGGTCCTTTAAAATATTCATGTGCTTCCTATTGGACTGACTCAGATGCAGTCAGCACAGTGGTCTGCCCCAGGAAATTTGGGGCGATTTGCCTTAGTTCAGGGTTCTACAAGAGAGACTCAAATAAGGCAGCTCACTTTATTTTCATTTGAGGACACACATGTTGACAGCTATTGTACTCCCACTGATAAACTGTGGGTTGTAAATTCACACTAGTATCCAGTGGACACAAAGTCTGAACACCTGTGGGGGTGTTGGCCAACTTTCTGTCTTCCAGCTAGGGTAAGAGTTGTGCCAAATCATCTACCTGGACTTGCCCTCAGTGCTTCCACCCAGAACTATCTCTGAAAGACAGAAGACAACAGTTCCACACAGGCAGCAGTGGCAATGATGAGACAAGGTGAAATATCATCTTCTTTTTGCATTTCATGTCTGAAAATGGAAGTAGGAAAAAGGTAAAGTGAGGTGGTGTTAAAAGTAGTTTAAGCTACTCCCAACTTCTCCAGCCACTTGTCCCTGTTCCCTGTCACCCTCAGTTGTTGTGACTGCAAAGCATAAGTGCAAGCACAGAATGAACAACATAAGGGATTACATGCATTTGCAAATTAACCCCCACCAAAACTCCTTGTTTTCCACCCAGAAAAGTAATTTAGCTCCATTTACAAACTCCAGGGTCAGTGTAACAAATAGGGCAAGAACAAGTGACTGCAGGGCTGTTTCAGTCAGCACAACAGTGGAAAAATGTCCATGTAACCACAACCACCTTTTTGACTTTCAATGTCTTTTCCTGCTCCAAGCTCTAATTCTAGCAACATGTGACCTGATCTGCTTCCTCTTAAATAAACTGCAAATTTACCATTAACCTTGATGTAAATCAGATTGATTCTTGATATGTAAGGATATGATTTTCCACGTTTCTTCAAGGGTAGCATCAAGGAGTACTCAGCATTACTGAGTTCAGTTCCCCTCACTGCCTGCCCTGTATCAGATATTTGGTCACCCAGAAAACAGAGGCCACACCTGTACCCCACAGCAGGGGAGAGCAAGGACTCAGCAAACTGCAGGTGATCCCACACAAGGACACATTACTCTTGTGCAAGACCACCCCTTTATCAAAGCAGGTGTGTCCCCTGCATAGGGTGGGGTCCCACAGCAGCTGCTGCCAAGTGAGGGCTGTTCTGCCCCAATTCCTCCACAAAAGAAGGGCCACAGAAGGAGGAAGGGAAAGACCACACCAGCAATCACAGAGACAGCCTTCAGTTAGTGACAGGGAAACCACATGTGTAGGCTACTGAGTTCAAAGCAAAGAAGCACAAACTCGCTTGCAGCTTTGCCACAGGCAGGAAGCCATGGCCAAGAGGGTTGAGCCTGGCTTAACTCTGCAATCTAACACTTTTTGCTGAGCAAATTCTTTGCCCAGAGCACTGAAGAGGCACAAGTGCCCCACACTGGTCCTTTTCATCTCAGTGAAGAAAGTAATCACAGCAAGACTTTCTTCTTACCCTGGTCCCTATTGCCTCCTGACCTGTTTCTCAACTTTGAAAGGGTTTAGAGATTTTAGATACAACTTGCTCTTTCTGTTTCTTTCTTTTTTTTCCTCTCCCTGCTCATACTTTAAATGGATTGTTAATGCAGATAAGCAATAAAAAGGAGAAAGGCACTCCTTATGCTCTTTTATAACCTTAAACATCATTTGTGGAACAGAATCAGCAACACTGACCTAGAGGGATGTTTTGAAAAGCCACTAATAGATTGATACAGTGAAGGTTCAGCTCTAATGTTGATGGGTCCCTTATGGAGCCAGTTATACAATGAAATAAAAGTAAGAACAATTTATGTAACTGTTTTCTCTATCATACCTTTTCTTTCAGTTGTTAGATTTTGGTTGGGCTGCTTTTTTTTCAGTAAATATATTTGATGCATTTAGCTGACTCTTGGCCCAGATTTTCACTTATAAAGAAATGTCACAATCTAACAGCCTAAATTTATTCATGTTTGGTTTATTTATTTTCTCTAAGGAAACATTTTACATATCAATGGAAAATATAAGGGTGTTTCCCACTAAGCACTTATTAGAGTAACTGTTAAAGGACACTGTTCCCAGTGCACTGAGGAAACAAGTGATACAGACCTTTTGGGCATTCAAATGTCAGGCTGGACATTTGTGTGCTGCAGGAGCAACCTGTGGGCTTTCTGCCAATGGCTCTGCTCTATTTTACATGTAATTTTTATCACTACATTTTATTGTTGTTCTTAGCAACTCACTTATACATTCCTTTTCATTCCTTAATGTTTTTCCAGATGAAAATCTGCCTGAAGCATTTTATGTACTGATAGATGTTCTTCTTTCTTTTGCTTTAAGTTTTATTTCACCTTTTTGTAAGAAAACTAGATAAAACTGATAAGCTGGGGTATATAAGGACAAAAGAGATACAAATATCTAGAGAGAGAAATGGGACCATGGCTCAGCAGGGCAATTCAAGTTTGTACAAGCACCAAGTAAAGTGGCCTGGAATGCACGGAGAGTCCCTCCAAGGTGTAAATGCTTAGTAAGCTACTTACTCTGCTGCTGGCTCACTTACTTCTCCTTCCTGTGCAATTCTAAGTGCTCTTCCAGATGTCTCCCTCATTTTTCCTCATATCCTATCACGACAGAAAGGTAACAAGGTGCAGCGTCTCCAAAGTGAACAGACAGATTTGTGCTGCTTCACACTTGTCAATTTTGTTTGGATTGAGTCCCGCTCTCCTGTCCAATTTTCAGCCTGTAGTTGCTGAAGCAGTTCAGAGGAACTGACAACTGTACTCTACTCTGTTAACAGGGTGCAAGTGCTAAGAGGAAAACACCCATTTTTCTATTTCCAAGACTGGAAGGCACATTGATAAACATGCAGCCAGAGCACTGCTAGTCACAGAAACCAGTTACAAATGAACTCTAAATCTCTTTGCTGTCTAACTTTTTCTAGAAGTGTTAAAGAAGTAGCAATGTAAGGCCTGGACTATGCAGAGACACTTGGAAAAGTTATAGCCTCCTAATAGCCCATTTAACGAGTTAAATGAGCATAAATAAATGTAGGATTGTGTGTTTCACAAGATTTAATTTTATGCTAGTTTCTGTACTCATCGATTTTCCCCTTTTCTTTCCTTGAAGAGCACCCATAAAGAGAAACCCTATAAGCTCAGCTTCACATCCTCATAAGGATGCATTAGGAGAGTTAATTGCTGTAAGCCTCTACATTTTCAGCTTTAAGGGAAAGCAGGACTAGAATACCAATGTAAATGGATATTATTCAAAGCAGCTGCCTCTGGGCATAGCATCTCTGCCTCTCTGCAGTGAGCTCCTCATTAGCTGGCAGGTAGGAAGGGGTGAGGTTGGGAGGAGTGGGGCTGATAGACAGTGCTCTATTGACTGGTGGGGATTGGCTCTATTGACTGGTGGGGATGTCTCCCATGGGCTCTTTGGGAGGCTGGTGAGAGCTGCTGCTGCCTCAGAGGCACTTGAACTTTGAAGTGTTAGAGTTTTGTCTCATCCCATCTGTGGACTGGTTGGCACTTCTGGTAATTTTCAGTTACAGCAGATAATGGGGAAGGAGCACAAAAAGTCCATTTCAAAAAATAAATGTGGAGTTTTAGTTAGAAGGAAGGATTTCAGTAATCATACACTTGTATAATTTTGAAATGGCTGGGCTTGGCACAGGGTCAGAGATCATACCCCCTATGACATCCCATAATGGCTCAATATGGACAAAAATGGTTTGGTTTGTCTGCTTGGTTTGTTGGGTTTTTGTTGGTTTTTTTTAAGTAACTCAAGATTTTCCCTGGACTGACAAATACATGGCTTTGGCTTGTATCTCAGTAATGCAGATTAATGGTTAGTGGTACCAGCTAACTTCAGTTCACCCTAAGCCTAAAATAATTGAAATCTGAGTTTTTTTGGGAAGGATAGATTGTTAAATATCATGATGCCTTCTTAATATTAGACCTTATGCTGTGTCTGCTGAAATTACAGAATCATAGAATAGTTTAGTTCATGCAATTATGTATTCATGGCCAACTCCTAGAATTCCATAATCTTGTTTGGTTAGTGCACAGTTTCTTAATAGCAAACAACATTTTTATAGCTACCCCTGCTCTAGAGTATTCCAAAGTCTGATGTTTATGGGTAGAAGAGCGTTGGATGGTGTTCTAGTAACAACCAGGGCAACCTCTAGACATAAACTGTATTTCACAGACTGAGCCAGCTGCGTGTTATGTTTTTGTGTTAACTTTGAAACCAGTAGATAATACATTTTAGGTAATGTGTCATTAAATGTAGTACCTTTTTAGATTAAGAGTGTTACACATTCCTTGTTTTTATGTTAGGGTTGTGCTATTGATCTTAATTATGAAGGTGAGGTGTACTGGGGCCAGACTGACTCTTGACATTGCAAGATACTTAAAAAAGCTTTGTAATAGCAGCTGAGGATTTCCATGCAAGTTCTTTCATGCACTGATCTTGTACAGTAAGAATGAGGTTAATATAGAAACTTCCTTCAGTGATTCATTGGTGTGGTAACAGCCCCATGGGACCACTAAACTTGGCAGAGCAGAGCAGCCCTCTCCTCCACCATCACCCACAGGGTCTGATTTCCCTTTTGTCTCCTAAAAGCAGAGCATTTTTTCTGTGAAAACAAGCTGACCATAAAGTGCAGCAAGGAAATAAAAGGGTGACAGGATGCATTTTTTGATTGCTGGATAGCTGCATTCGTTGCTGTGTTTCAGAGTGGCTCCAAGAAGTGCTAGTCAGAGGACTGGTGCTCTAGACACAGCACTGCCAACTGCATTCACCACCTCCAAAGAGGCAGAGAAACTTCAGTCCAGAAGTATTAAACAACCTTCAGACCCAGTGTCTCGCTAAAATTAATGAGCCAAAGTCATCAGCATGCTCTGGCTGTTCTGCACTGCCCCAGCTATAGAAAGAAGATGTAAAACTAGTCTGATGGGTCAGACTAACACCATTTGAGATTGTTTCATATTTCTAAAGAAGCACAAGAGGAGCTGGAAGACTGGACTCAGGCTGTTTCTAATTCCCTCTCAAAGTCATGATGGTATTTAATTGCTAATGTTGCCAAACATATTGAAAAATGTAGTACTGTGGGAGCCATGCAAATTAAGAGATCTAGATTTTTCTCTACCTTAGTCTGCTAATATTGATTATACTTTATAAAGCATGCAATTATGCTTCTGAGCACGGCAGTGAAATGCACTGATAAGTTTTCAAAATCATGCACTAAACTGCATGAATATTCTTGGTTTTTGAATGAATTTGGCCATAAAATTACCCTCTCAATAAAGAGATTAAAATATTACTTGCTAGATCCACGAAAGCATTTAGGAGCCATTGCTAAATAAAAATCAATGAGAAGTATTTAAATGGTTTTGTGGATTCAGCTGGTATGTAAATGATGGAAGTTTCTACTTCTTCTAGACTCCTTATTACAGGTGGAAGACAATATTGATTGCAAAATCTGTGAAATATCAAAGGGACAAGAGGAAAACCTTTCCATGCTGAGATTTCTGGTATCCATAGCACTAGGGTTATACCTCCTAAGTAATGTAGTTGGGTTTTGAAACAATTGCTCCTGATTTTCAAAAAGGAATGTGTGTTTTCAGAAGCAAAGCCTTCATCATCTGATTCCTCAGTTCATTCAAGGGAGCATATGGAAAATATACACATCAATGTCCAGCAATGGTTTGAAGCAAAAGTAGATGTCACAATTGAAGTAGTTGGACAACTGAAATATTTTCTGAAGTTTTCACACTTCAGGAAGGGTTGATGTCTCCCTGAAGTTCCTCCAGCCTCCGTGGATTTCAAAATGCTTTTAGATACATGACTCAGTTGTCTTTATTATCCACAGATATACACAATTTAGCAACAATTTTATTAAAATGTTTTTCACATGAAAAGGAAGAAAAAATATATTTTTGTCTGTTCACCTTTTATTTAATATGTAGTAAGTAGAAAGCTGTGCTTACTAGGTTAGGAAAGACCTCATTAAGTCAAGGCACTGAAATATCTACAGTTTAACCTGTTATGGAAAAGGAAGACAAATTCATTCACAAATAATATAATCATCACATCAAAAAGGAGTTGTCAGCTAAACTGTCACAAAGAGCAGACAGTGAGCTCTAAGTTTTAGAAAAAACTCCTGAGTAAAGGATCTGTATCTTCCCTCCTAACAATACTAAAAATGAAAATAATTCTGAAAGTTTGTGGAATTACACCAATATGGGATAAGAAAACATCAGATTAATAAAATGCACACTGCATCAGCTTAAACAAGAGATTCCAGATGGATTAGGAATAAAAGCATTTTTGAGCAGACCTCACCCAGATTGCAGGCACATTCCTGCCACTGTATCTGTAACGTGCCCTGCTGTCTTCAGAAGCCTTTGCAGTGCAGTGCTCCTCTTCCAGATATGAGGGCAGCATCCAGAATTTGGCTAGATCATCAGAGCAGGAACCAGAGCAGCTTCCTGCTGAGCAGACCTGAATAAAATTATCCAGAGGACTTCGGTAAAAATTAGTGATCTTCAGTAAAATTACACAACAGACCTTGGTAAAAATTAATTGCATAGTCTAGCCTAGAGCATAAAGCAAAGCAGTACCAAATGAACAGCAGCAGAGTTTGGCCCACATTGGAAAGAGCTGATTTTAATGCTGGTCAAAAAATAAGAAGGGGGGAGGGGGAGAGCCTGAAATTTATTTTGTTGCTGATTCCAGCAGGAAATGAAAGCAGATCTTTCTTTTAAGGCTGTTTGTTGAGTCATACTGTTCTGAAATTTTTTTTTCTTTGTATTTCTGGGAATTATATGTAGTGCCAAAGTACCTTCTTGTTTAAACAATGTTTTGGATCGCCAAAGGGGTGAGGAATGTGTGCCACGTCAAACTGTTTCTGTAACTCTGCATAAAGAAGCAGATGAGGCTGGTTTGACCACTGTAGAAGCCTCAATTATATTGAAGGTTCCTTGTGTTTTGTAGCACTATAATCAAAAGGTTCTGTATAATTCAACATCACTAGAATAATGGCTGATTTGAGAAAGTACAGGGATACAAATAGGAAACTGAAGAAATTAAATTCAGCAAGACTCTGTAAGACTTTAGTGGGATTATGGAAAACACAAAACTATTCAGGCAGCAGGCTGGGTTGCCTAGAAATGGGGTAATTGTTTAAGGTAGTTAAAAAAGAAGTCATTTACGCTCCTGGGACCTTTATTGTTAACAGACTGGTTATCTCTTAATTTTCTACCTTTATCAAAGTGCAGGTGATCTCCACATAGTATAACCAAGTCACCTCACTCTGTAAAATAATATTGGTTTGTGCAGCAGATACTCACATTTCCATGGAAAGGGATTCATTTTTCAGAGAATTATAGCCTTTGGAGAGAGAAAAGACCTATTAGGTCATAAAATCTGTAGCTCTGCCAGCACAGGATTTGTTGCATCGTCTATGTATATTCATTAGTGTTTTGTTCAAGCTGTTTCTCAAGAAGCAAGGGGACTTCCAGTTCTGAACCAGGGAAACAGAAATGCGGCTGAGTTGATCTCATCAGACAGCCAGCCCTTATACCCTCTCTACTTTTACTAGTGTTGTTATTAAATACACATTTTTCACTTTCAGAAATGCCTCTGTACTAGCCAAATGTTTATTACAATTGCATCTTAATTTAAATTAAAAATTCATTCTCTTTCAGACAGCTTTGTGTCTCATATTTAGGTAGAATTGAGGTTACTGAAATTTAGAAAAAGAAAATTATTCCTTTCTGACATTTTCCATGCCTCTGAATATGGTAAGCAGGATGTAGGGGTTTACAGGTGAAAATGCTGAGGAAAAAGCCATGTACTATATATCAACATGATGTAACATTTCACCTGTCTGTGTCTTATCTGAATTTCAGACTAATCTGCATTATGGAAATTTATCTTTACTTTTGATGAGGCTTCAACCTATGCTCTAGATCAAATGAGAAATTGCATATCATTAAAGTCAAGGCCAAATAAGGGCTCAAGGTCAAGCATGTATTAATCTGTTGTTAAGCGTCCTTAATAAACATGATAGTTCAAGAAAAATAAAAAGATATTTCCAATTTTTTGTTCTCATTCATAAAGACTTTTCAGTATAAAAACCTACTAATTTCATCTAAATCCAAATTTCTTCCATAGAATTCAGCTCAACTGTGCAAATATAGAAGGATTTATTAAGAAGCACATAATCATAAACCTCATCAAACAAAATCACATAGAACTTCACATAATTGCATAGTAGACACAAGTCTCACTTTCTGATAGCTGAACCCAACATTATTTTGGCTTTTTATTATTTTAAAAAAGGTGTTGTATGACTTTTCCAATGGTGTTGGGGGGTTATTTTATTATTGTTCCTACGCTTTTGGATGATGATAAAATTAATATGGTCTCACTGATCTAGTGATAATCAAAATCCTCATGTCCACACTGACCACTCAAATCATCTTAGTGATTACAGGGGGATAAAATTGCCAAGATAATTTCCTTGCCTCCTTGCCCACAGAACTAATAGTTTTGTAAGCTAATTTGTTGTGTGATTTGGCCTCTTTGTGTTGACCAGTCCTGGTATTTTAGCACTTTAAAAAAAAAAAAATCCCGTGCATTATGATTGAAGAGTGTTGAATTCTTTTTTTTCCTGGCGAAAGAAGACCAGAACCTACTGCCATCTTTTGTCACTCTACTTTGTCGTTTCGCTTTGTGAAAAAAAGCAAACACTAGCAATCTCAGCCTGAGAGACTGAGTTGCTGCGTATAATACGAACTTATTCAGAAATTGAAAAATCTTTTCAGTGGTGCTTGTCTGTGGCGATCTAGAATGACAAGCAGGAAAGCGTGTGTGCTCATGTTTAGGAGCATACCATACCCCACAGGTCTGCATGAACTTTCAGCATGCTATTAAAAAGGTTTCAAGTTTTATAAAGCAGAGGTGCTTCTAGATGGTACCATATTGGCCAGTCACACTAGTGTTGTAGTCAACAAAATTGCTCAGCCTGGAGCTCTTTCAGTATAAACAGGAAGGTGGGACTGACAAGGTGTTTTCAAAACCCTCTTCTAGGGAACACATATTCCTGGTTATTGAAAAAACAGATCTGTCAAACTTTTGGCTTCCTGCATGTCTGTATTCCCCCAGGCTTCCAGGGGCAGGTTTCCAGCCAGGATGATGAAGATTGAAGGTGGTTGATTGTCTTCACAATAGCTGGTGGATAGACACTCTGCTGAGGCCCGCCTGTCACATTATTTTTATAGGTTCTGACAACAGCACAGTCGAGTTTATGAAACAGATGATTCATCCTATGTATAGCTTTTTCTGTGCCTGAGATATATATGCATATGCATTAAAAACATGGTGGGAACTGTTGTCACAGAATATGCCTGCATAAAGAGAGACAGTAATTCTTCTTGAAGGGGAGAACCCACAGAACAGAAGCGACACGCTGGCACTCTGAAATGCCGAAATGCCATTCTAATGAGATAAGCAGCATTTAAAATTTGTGCTCCGCTGTATTTTCGACTGCATTCTTTTCTGTGCATCTAAAACTTTATTAGCAGTGTAAGGGTTTGCTTGGGAGTAATGTGCATTTATTTGTGCACTTTTTACAGAAAGAAACGTTTTCAAAAGCCCCGATAGTCTGTTCTTTGGTTGAATGATGGTCATGCGGGATTTACAATTGAATTGTGAGGACAGGAGGACAGGAAGAATACAAGTGACAAATACAAGAGTCTCTCTGCCAGCAGGGAAGAAGAGCTGTAATGAGCAAAACTCCCAACTTGATCTAATTTAGAGCCAAGCAGAGCTTCAAGAATGTGTGGGAATTAATCTTTTTATTTATCCAGAATGAAGGAGGAGAATTAAGGGTAAGCGGAATAGCACTGAAATGGACAGATTTGTATTCCCTCCTGAAAAACACTGCATCCAAGTGCCTGACGGCTAAAGTTCATAAGTGCAACAGCAGATTTTTAAGAAACTGTAAGAAACTGTTTGTTCTTTCCAGATGGGGGATGGGAAAGAGGGTCTGGATTTGACCAATAATGTAATCATTGTTGAAAATCTACAGCAGTACAAGAAATGAATGGAGAATATAGTCTTAAGAAAAAGGAAAATAGAAAAGTAAAAAAAAGAAGAAAAGTGTAATGAGTTTTCCTGACTTAAGCTCCAGCTAAGCAAAATGTCTAATCAGAGAGCTAAGGATTCACAGTGTTTGGCCTCTCAGCTTGAAAAGATGTGATCAGCATGCTAGCGTGGTTGTGGTTGCTGCTCATCTGGGCTCCTATAGCTTCCAAACAGCCATATCAAAACTCCACTTGTCTGCTCAAGCAATTCAGTTTCAGCCTAAATAAAATTAAATATATGAATGACTCATAGAAATAATTCCATGTTGGAAATCTCATAATATCACTACTGTTCTTTGACATAAACCAGGTCACATAGTTGGACTTAGCTTGCACATAAACTTATTCCTATAGTTGCTGGCTTTTTGCACTCACATGCATTTTTATGCCCCCTTCTCCACAAGCTCCTTTCATCTTTCCTTTTGGCAGCTTGCCAGTATAGTAGCCAGATCCCCTATTATATGCCAATTAATCCCTTCTTGATGAATTTGAGTCATTTGTATTTTATTTTACACAGTACGGAAATACATCACAGCAAAATGTAGTATAAATAGGGCATGGGTTAGTCAAGTATAAAGGCTTTTTTTGTCCTCTACTAGATGTGTATTTATCATTTCAAATTGAAATAACCAACATCCTCCTACAGTAACCTTTTCCATTGTATTTGAAAAACTTTTTAATATTTTTTTTTTCCCATCAAAATGCTACCAGTGCAATTTGCTGTGTTTTGGTTTAGAAAAATAGAGATGAGATGTAGAGTTACTATACTGTGCCATTCTCGCAACTAGAAGTAATTGTTTAGTAGCAGTTTAATAGTCTGCAATCAATTTTAAAAGGCAGTTGTCTCCAAGGAGGTTTCTGCATACCTCTGACCTCTGCCCAGAGAAAAGCAGGTTTACTCCTATTAGTGAAACACCAGGAGAGTTGTGTGCTCCCACCAAGGCAGGGACATGTGTGTGAACCACAGTCAGAAAACATTTTAATTGGATGCCCACAATGGTTTGTCAAATCTACCTCTGCTCAAAGCACATACTTAAATCCAGTAGAATTTATGGACACTACTCCTCTGAGGTAAACAGGGTGTTCAAGCACAGCTGAGCTGGAGACTTTGGCCTCCTTAGAGTACAGTCCCACACTGTGACTAAAGTGACAAATGGTACACAATGCCTGAAAGGCAGACATTGCCTCTTTTTTCTTTTCTTTCCTTTTCTTTCCTTTCCTTTCCTTTTCTTTTCTTTCCTTTCTTTTCTTTTCTTTTCTTTTCTTTTTTCTTTTTTCTTTTTTCTTTTTTCTTTTTTCTTTTTTCTTTTTTCTTTTTTCTTTTTTCTTTTTTCTTTTTTCTTTTTTCCTTCCTTCCTTCCTCCCTAGATATTTACCCTCTCCTTTCCATCTCATCAGATTCAGTGTTTGCCTGACCCATAGGAAAATTCCTTCCATTTCCTTTGCAAACAGAAAAATTCCATATACAGTTTTTTCCCAGTTATGTTCTGCCATTTGATTTAGTTGCGGGGCTGTGTTGAGCTCCATCACCAAGGCCAGTACAAAGTAAGTGGGTAAACAGGAGCAAGAGCAGAGGAAAGCTCAGAGGAGAGTCAGTGTCTTCACCCTCTTTGCAGCTGCTCTTAGTTCACATCAGTTTGCATTAGGTACTCTTTTAAAAAGTGATGTGACTTCTGCAATGTAGTGCCACCTCTTTAAACATACTTGTGTTCATAATGGCAGTGGCTGAACTGATCTTGTTAAGTCCAGTTCCAGTTATAAAACCTTGTAAAGGCATTTCGTTGCATAATATATTATGATGCCTAGATGCTTCACTCAAAAGTCAAAAGGAATTAAAGATCTGTTACACTGTAAAACTGTGTACCCAATTAGAATACATAAACTGTTCAGACAGAAATGTCTGTGTGTTTAAGAATAAGAAGGATTTAACTTTTAACCAACCTTAGAACACATCCTTGTATGTATCCTTTACTCGTTAATCTGATTTTATTTAGTTCTAAAAAGGGGCTTTGCATGCTAATTCAGATTAATCAGGTCTGACTGCATGTAATTAAAAATTAGTAAAACAAAGGCAGGCCCTAAATCAGTTCTTAAAGAACATCTTCCTTCAACTACAAAAGATTAGACTTTATGCATCAGTAGCTCTGAAAGGAAAAACAGTTATTATTGAAGAGTATGCTAACATTTTATCATTAAAAAATGAAGCACGTTTGCCTAACAAAATTAAATGATCCAGACAATAAAGCACATTTGCTGAGATCAAGAATGATAAAACTAACAGTAGAGTAAAATCCAATGCAAAAAATATTAAAGCCCATTACTGCAATGAGCTTTTGGCAAAGGACCTCTGTGCAATAGAGGTCATATAACATTTCAGTGTTTGCACTGGATATAACCCAGGGAATTAATTCCAAGCTTACAGTGGAAAAAATATTGGTATTTTTGTGTGCCTCATAAACAATGCAACCTGCACCTTAAATTAGGAATTTTTCCTTAATTACCTAGTCTTCTTTTTTGAATCCATTGAATTTAATTAATTAATTGGAATTTGTTAATCCATTTTGAATTTGAGAAGCCTTTTTCACCCAGTTTAGTTTGCTGCAGTTGGATACTAATATCAGTAAAATATCAGTATTTCCAAAGCTTCTTTATAATTTCTTTAGATTTTTTTTACAAAAGAGAATAATTGGAATTTCTACTAAAATAAAAAAATTGCACGTCTCTATACAGCAAAAAGCTTCATTACAGGGACAATGAAACAGACACACAGCAGTTTCTTTCACAGCTAAAATCATGTCCTTGGTTATTTTATGTAAAAGGAGAAAAGGAAGGTTAAAATTCAACCCTGTCTCCAGAAACAGGCCTTCTTCTACCCTTTGCAAATCCCATTTGTGTTACTAAACATCTTCCAAAGGAGACTTCAGCCTGCTCTTGTATGCAAATAAGAATTCCCCTGCTCCCCCATCTCTATGCAGGCATCAGGGCCAGAAACTCCAGCCATGGCAGCTGCTATTCCAACTACAGTGAGGTTAAGATCATATTGCCAAGGAAAGTGCTCCTCTGGGAGCTGAATATAAACCACTGTGGATATTATGGCCCATCTAGGATAATCTCCAGGAGCAATGAACCAGGATGGGCTGGCTTGCAGTGGTGCCTCCCCAGCAAATGAAGAAGGGTAGAGCACCTGGCAGACGCCTCCAGTGGCTGGCATTTGTTTGCCACAGTTGGGAAGGATGCTGAACACCAACTCAGGGGGCAAATAACCCCAGAGGTACAAGTAAGGAAGAGAGGCAGTTACCAAACCATCCTCTGAGATCAATCACAGAGTGTAAGCTTTTTCCCATAATAGGTATTTATTGGTGCTAAAACTCCCACGCTTTCACAAAAAAATGGAATTCAATATATTGAAATCAGCTCTTCATGGGGGCATCCAGTTTAAAAAAGTCTTATTTACTTCTTTGGATTCAGCATTTTAAGATGAACACTGTCTTGTCCAGGTTACCTTCCAATTATTAATGGCTGCTGCCAGCATTTGTCTAACAAGGGATTTCAGAATGCAACACTGTTACAGTTGCACATATATTAAAATATAGAGCTTAAATTTATCTCAGGACACATAAGACATCCTCTGGGAAAGCTGCACAATGCAATCATGCTTTCTATTTTTGGCAATAATTAAACTATACTATGAAGAGTTATTAGACTAAATGACACTGTAAACCCCAAAAGCAAAATATCTAACATCACAATATGATGTTCTTAGTCCTGCCTCATACTTCATTCTTTTCAGCTCTACTGCAAATGAAAATTAGAGTCAATGGAAACTAAAAAGGTCTTTTATGCATGGAATAACATATTAACTCAGTGAAAAATAAATACTGTTTACCTTTTTCTGTTTAAAAATGTAAATTCTTCCTGCTGCAGAAATTTGTAAAGTAAAATTGCTCAGTACTTATACATCTCTCATGTTTATCTTCTAAATCGACAGTGATAAAACCAGAATTTTGAAAGTAATAGAGTATGTAATAGGAAATTCCCTTTGTCACTTGCATTAACACAGTGCAATGAAGTCCAAAATAAAAAAATATAAACTGTGATTCTGACAGTAGTCACTTGGAAAATAAATTTATCATGGATTATATATCTTCTTTTAAATAATGCATCACACACTTTTCTGAACCACTACAGTTCCTTCTCAAGGTGTTGTAAAAGCTGAACAACCTGAAGCATATTTATACAGATTAAGTGGTTTCTAATACTCCAAAGAGCACTTAATCTGCATGAATGTGCTTTGTGTTGCTATGTGCTTCTAAAGGCTGAACAAGGAGCCTAAGTGATTCTGAAAGTCTGCTGCATGTTCGTATTTTGATAAGTCAAACAAAGGCAAAAATAGAAGAAATATGTTAATTGGCTCTGGCAAGCAAGACAAGCAACTGGCAATCAGAGGCTTTCCAGCCCGAGCTTCTTATTCTCCATCCATGTCCTTAAAATGTCTCAAATTATACTAATAATGCAAGTGATTATGCTAATATAGACTCAAAAATGGGATAATGCTGGAAATGATGTATCCTTGATAAAAATGCTTCATAATCACCATGACTAATGTTTATTAAAATGCTGCCCTAGAAACTGAGGCAAGGGCCAGCTGCTTTACCTTAAAGGTTCTGCTGTGGCATTTTTCAAATATTCTGTGTTTATCGCTTTTTCTAGCAGACCATCTAAATGAGAAAAGAGTGGTAAAACACTTGGCAAAAAAACCTTCATATTCTGACACCTTCCTCTGGCAGAGGCAGGAAATGGTTATTCAATAGACAGCCAACATATCTTTAAGGTATGCTGAAAGTGAAATGCACATAAAAAGAATTTCAACATAAACCTAACTGATTTGTACATCAGTTCCACACTTTGCCCAGTGTTGACTAAAATAAGGGGAAGAAATTGCAACAGCAGAATTAGCACAAATCTGATTGCTCCTCCTGACTAATGTGGAGGGACAGACTCAGTGGTGTGTTTTGTTGCAGATGTCCTTCTCTCCCACTGTTTGATTTAAGGACACAAGAAATGTCTTGTGGTAAGCAGAAGGAAGATATTCTCCTACTCTATTTTCTTGTGGGAAATGAAGAAACTTGGTGGTAGGTAGGTTCTGAATGCACTGTGGCACATATGAAAATTTTTGTCAAGTAATTCAGGCTGTTATGGAGGGTAACTTTGAAAGACTGTCAGAATGAGGTGTACTGTCAGCAAGGTGCACTGTTTAAGTTTCATCCAAAATAAATACAAAGGCATCAGCACTTTTTGTTGTTGTTTTACTCTATGCAAAGTAATAGTGTGTGGGATCTTGTAGAACATGTAACAAATATTCAGTACAAACTACTTTTCCAGCAACTGGGTCCCAGAGCTGTATAAATATCTCCAGAAAGCAGTGCCCAAGGCTTTAAGAGTATGTGAAATGAAAAGGATACATCTGTCAGCTGGTGTGTAGCACAGGAGGCAAACTGCTGAGTGAATTGGCAAGGGAGAGCAGAAGATGATAATGAAGACAGCACTAAAGTCGCTGGAAGAGATGGAAGGTAACATTTTCTGGTCTTCAGTTCAGCATGGTTCAGAGCACTGGATCATTTGGAAAAGTTCATTATTTCCTAAGGCATAAAGGTACTTTCTTCACAGAGTGCTCGTCCTGAATATCTTCTACTGACACCTGTCCTGAGAGACAGAAACAGTTTTCCAAGCTAATAAACAATTCACATAGTGCTTGCCACAGTAGAGCAAGGAGCATTTGGGGTTCATAAAGGACTAGAGTAATAGCTGTAGGGAGCAAGAAAAAGTGAAGGAAAAATGATGTATAGCTCAGAGTTGCCATTTCTTTTTCTTGTTTATGTTTTCTGTAAGTTTATTTACTGTAATCTTAAACCAGCACTATAAACTGACCCCAGCCTTCGGGGGGAAAAGGGAGGTCTGCTGTAATATCTTTCAAAGAGAAAGGTACAAGTCAAGAAAAATACAAGCATGTAAATGGATGCTTCAACCCAAACATTTAGGCTACAATACTGCATAATTTATACAAATACATTTGTGTGGAATGTGCCCCAATTCCAACTGTTCAGAAACCACCATATTGAACAAATCCTTTGTATGCATAGGGACAGGATGTTTTCTACCCTGACACCTGAAAATGTTAGAGGTAATAAAATCAGTGCAACGTGCAAAGCATGGCACATACCAAACTGCTCTTTCCTCACATTTGTCACTTTAATGAAGCCATAAAACTTGGGCATGCAGTGAGGATGGAGGAATCAGTGGTGTTTGTTTTTTTGTTTTTTTTTAAATACTTGGGTGGAATATGGCAATTTTGTCATGTGGCAGGATAGGTTTATAGGTGGAGCAGAACAGACAGATCTCCACCCTTTCAGGTTGCTCAAGAGTTGGATGTTAGGATAAAATTCAGTAAGAGAGTTTTCCCTGCAATCATTAGTACCCTCTTGCCATTGTCGCTTGAAAATTTTAATATGCCTCTGATGTGTCCCAGAAATGTAAGTCTGCAGGACAGCCAATCACTAATAAAACTTTTGGCTTTTGAAAGAGCAAGCCTAAATGGTCCAGTGCCATAACACTGCATTTTATTTGCATGCTATAAGATGATTTCTTCTGCATTTCCCCACACTGGTTCCAAAGGAAATTAGACCATATGGTGAGCAATTTGCTCATGTGTGCAGTTTACCAACTTTGCCCCTAACAGGTGTGGATATTGCAGCAGTAATGGGCTAATGAGATTTTTGTCACTCAGCTGTTTGCCTGCTGTGAAAGGGCACCCTCCCTCACTGCCACTCTCCATCTCTCCATCCTCCAGACAGCTGAAGGGCTAAGTGCAGCATGTTGTCTGATGCTTGTCCATCTCTTCTATGCCACTGCTAGGTTACTTTTTGAACTGGTCTTTTCAGACAGCTGTTTGCAGCTTCCCCACTATCCCTGTCATTCTTGCCTTCAAAACCTACCAGACACAGCTTCTGCAGGACCACACTTCAGCTCCACTAACACCTCCCACCTCCACAGGTTCTGACCCTGCTTTCCAGTGGTGCAAACACCATGATTCTCCTTCCAGCAGGCTGTCAGGGCCAAGGGGTCCTACCAGGTCCCAGCACATCCCTGAACTTTCTTTTTGGGGGCTTAAGATCAGTGGTGGGCACAGGGAGCCGAAGGTCCTTGTACAGCAGCAAAGGATCTCACTTCTCTTTGTGTGCACCTCTCTTAACCCTAGGAAGAGATCATAGCACAAAAAGTGTTCAAAGCAACAAGGGTGCTGGGTTCACCAGTATTTCATAGCAGAGTTTTACAAATACAGATTTCTCCAAAAATTCCCCTTTCTTCTCCCCTTACCTTGCCTTTCTGGTTGAAGCTCTGCCAAGTAATGAATCCAACAAAAGCAGGAAAAGCAACATAATAATCCAACCAAGACAAAGTAGTTATAAATTATTACAGGCAGCTCCAAATTCAATCTGCTGTTGTCCTGGTGACTGACCGGGAAGCAACAATTATTTTTTTGTTTCTTCTCAGGCTGCAAGATGTCATCCACAATAGTCTGTCTTTCCTCCTTCCCCAGCCTTTCTTGTTGTTTCCCCTTTCTCTCAACCCGTTTTCTAATGATACAGCTTTGGAGTTAAGCAATCCCTCAACTTTCAGCGCTATCCGCTACTCTATCTTTTCTTCATTGATTGTTTCATTATTTTTTAAGAAAAGCTCAGAGGCTTTAGGACTGTTATTCCTCTGAAGAGCTCCCTGCAGTTCTTGCATTTCCCTTTTCATGCAGCCTGTGTGACATTATCAGCCCAGAAGCCAGTACCCCACTTTGTCACCCTGCTGCTCTGTGCTCCTCTGACTCCTTTCCGCCAGGCGCTCCAGTATTTCTGCCGCCGATCCCTGACTAGGAGCAAACAAATAACGAAGCTGACCTCAGCTCAGAAAATAAAGCAGTCTTTTACCTGGATACATGGTAGCAAAGGGGCTCAGGACTCCGTTTCACCTTGGCTTCTCCATTTCACTGCTTCTTTGCTCTCTTTTTCATTTTTACTGATCCGGTGCAAAGAAGAAATCTTCTCATACATATTTTTTTTAGAAACCAAATTTATTATTTTTGTGACTTTCCTTGTCTGTTATCTAAGAATTTTTTTTAAGTTTTCATGTTTGCTGTAGAACATATAGAAGTAAGGAAATTGTATGTTCTTCAGTTGTAAGAGCACTGATGGACACTAATACATCTCATCTTTACTTAAACTACATCAGTACTCTGTCCTCCATCAAGAAGGAGTATAGAAATTTGCTGAGACAAAGCATGTATCAAGTACGAAAAATTACAAATAGAGAATGTGTGCACATTTGATGCCACAATATGTTAGAGTAAGGTGTTTATAAAAGCAAATAGAGATACATAATTTCTATCAACCTACTTAGCTGCCTTTGTTTCCTTCAAAATTTTCCTTATTCAAAAGTGGAAGCACTATCCAAGAGTATTAACATACACTACATTTAGGAATTAGCTGAAGTGTGGTGTAGCACTCCTGTAAGGCAACATTTCTAAAATTTGGCATGAATAAGTCACAATGTTCTTTATAAAAGAGGGCTGGGGTGGGGAGATGCTTGGTTCAAATTGTCCATTGCAATAGGATCTCAGTGCCATGTGTTAAGACAAAAAAACCAAACTGTTCTTATTAGCAATTATAACAGAGGTGGGTGGCTTTTCATCCTCAGTTATACAGGTGTCTTTTATCTGTTTTTTCTTTAATTTACTAAAGGAACATGAGAGTAAATTTCTTGCAAGTTCACAGTTGGGATTCTAAAATTTCTGATTCCAAAAATTAGTTGCACAGTTATAGGTGATTACTCACCTTGAACAAAGACAATTTGTGAAGATGGTTAGAATTCAATTCAGCAGTAAATACTTGCAATATAGCCATATATGGAATAAATTCTTCTTTAAAATTCTCCTGAAATATGTGTTTGCCTGAACACATACCAAATTTGCATCTGAGATCAGAGAAAGACCCAAGAAAGTTATGCCAGTCATATTCTTGGCAGCCATCAATAGAGTAATGCTGTCAAATACGGTATAAATTTCCTATTAGCACATTGTACATTCTGCTCCTCTTGCCTCACCCACAGCCATGCAAACAGGAGTGGGTGGAGGCTGGTGACAGCTTGGTCCCCAGGCAGGACCAACAGGTGGTTCTTAAACACCCAACAGCATTGAATGTGTCACAGACCCCATAACAGGGGAGTAATCTCCACCAGGAAGAAACAAATGTAGGAGAGGACTCCTCCAGCTAGTATAACACACCAAGGTGTCAGAGAACAGCAGGAATAATCCCATGGCCTTGGTGACCACAGCATGAAACACATCTGTGAGCAGAGGATCCAAAAAGAGGCTGGCAAAATGACAAAGAAGGGAAAAAAGCCAAGGAGCTACATCCAAGAAAGAAGGCAAAATACTAGGTAGAGAATCAAGAAGACATTTGCTGTCATGATGTCAACAATTAATGGCACACTCTGCTAATAACTTTTTGCTCAGCAGCAGGGAGTTTTAAAATGGTTTTGGGAATTCCCATCTACCTTCCTTTCCTACTGCTATTATTTCCACACCACACCCTTATTTTTCCAGGCACTGTTGCTTCTTGCATCCCGAATAGAGGAATTGCTCCCACTTGAAAACTTAACCAGCATAAATGACAATGAAAAGAAGGGCTGTTGTGGAAAGAAATAAATGAAGAGGTGACAATTGCTCAAGATAGCACTACTGGAACGTGAACTTTGCCATTCCATCCTGTGTGCCTTTGCAGTTGCACTTCTCTCCCCAGTATTGCTATGCTCTGCTCTGATCCCTTGCAAACCTGAAAGAGAAGGGTGTAGTCAAGTGACTCACCCCTCCTGCCTGCCCAGGACACCCATGCCCTCAGATGAGGGCAGGCTGGGCTCCTCAGGGAGCCCAGAGAGACAGACACCCACCATTCAGGCATCTGAGCCTGGCTCTGCTGGTTGCTTCCCCTCAGTCAGAAACCTGATTCGAAAGGACAAGCTGGAAAAGTCAATGGAATAGCCTGACATTCCCCTCTGCACAGACACACTGCTTCAAAAGCAGAGATGAAAGGCAGCCTCACCTTCCTGCTTCCCTCCCCAGGGGCACCTAACCAAAGGGTTTGTTGTTAATATACTCTTTGGGAAACTGGGGTGCTTAAAAACATACATAAAAAATGAAATGGCCTGAATCACATTTTGGAAAGTGCCTTCTACAGCTGATACAGATTGGTGTGCATCAAGAGCACTTTCAAACAGAATGCAGTAGCTGTTCCTGGGTTTGGGATTACAGGTGGGCCAGATGCCATAACTGGAAGCATATAAAAAGAGATGCCAGAAGTTGTGATAGGAACAGTTTAAAAATTGAAACAAAATAAAATATAACAACAGCAGCAGCAATAATAATAATAACAATAATAATAAAATGTAACAATAATAATAATATACAGACACAACTGCTAATAATAGTAGCTATTAAAATGAGAGAGAGGAACATAACCCAAAAAAAGTGATGCCCAATGCAACTGCTCACCACCTGCTGAGTGATGTCAAGCCCATCCCTGAAAAGTGATCAGTCCATTCCAGCCAATTTCCCATATTTATATACTGGGTATTGCATTTCACAGTGTGGCATACCCTTTGGCCAGTTCAGGGCAGCAGTGCTGGCCATGTTCCCTCATGGCTTCTTGTGCACCTGCTTTCTGGCAGAACATGCTAACCAAAAAGTCTATGGCTTAGAGTAAGCTCTGTTTAGCCACAAGTAAAGCACCAGCGTGTAATCCACATTATTCTCATACAAAGCCCAAAACCAGCATTGTACCAGCTGCTAGGAAGAAAATGAAACCTGAAATGAAACCAAGACAGTCTCATCACAACTAGACATGTGCTGTATTACCCACTAGCAGTTTGCCATTGCACAAAGTCCACCAAAGTCCCATTTTTAGCACCTTCATTCGTTGTTGGCCCCAAATTCTCAGTTATACCTATATATGGCTTCAAGTTTTTCCAAAATTCCAAGCTGGATGCTGCCTTTCTGAGAGGTACTCAGATAAACTCTCTGTCCATCTGTATCACAGGAGCTGTCCTGAGCCCTGACTTGGTGCATAGGTCAGTTATAGAACAGACTGTCAGTGGGTCACGCTTCCAGATAGTTCTTCAGGGCAGGTATAGGTGGTAACATAGAAGGGAAATGCCATTTAATACACAAAATTCTGTCCATGAATTTAACAGATCTGCTGTTTGTAATAAGTACTCCTGCTATGCACTGATTAGTCCAGATACGTGCACGCATACATATTTACATGCATGTGTGTATGCAAATATACATTTATACTGATGTCTTGAGATCACACATTTTATATTATAACAATTTCTTATGTATAAAGTCTTTTCTAAGCAGATGGTTGCACAGAAAAACACAAGTTTTGTTGGGTAAGTACTAGACCTGTCAGCTGACACACCAATATTTTTTATTATATATTCCTCTTATCTTACTGTAAGTTTGAATCACAAACAAAAGCTAACATCAGCCGTTTGAGCATATTCTAAGTGGGAATGATTTAAGGCTACTTAGGAGAAAGATCACTCATTTTTTGTTGTGCCCTCACCTTATTTGCAAGTTAATACACAAGGCAGACCTTAGGCAGCCTTAATTTAGTTTGGTCTCTTAGCTCTCGAATCCCTCATCTGTACACTGCCATTCAGCACAGCAGGGGTGTCAGGTTCTCAGACCAGAACAACTCCAGTCCCTCTAATTATTGAGTGAACTTTGTCTTTGGCTTTCACTGAGGTAATGGAGCCCACAGGGAGCAATGATCAGGTCTGAAGTATAATGAAGGTCATTCTCATCAAGATATTTATTTCTTTAAATTAATAAGAATGCAGAAAAACACCTATCCTGAGCTGTAAAGATACTTTATAAGCTACAGGCGAACTACAGATGAAACTGTATTGCATGAAGAAACACTAGGAACTTCTGAAATGGAAAATGAAATCTGCATCATCTGCACTGCATGTTACCCATAAGACTCTTCAAAGTCTCGTTTTACCACTAGAGTGTCCCTGCTGAGGTGACTGGCATTCAACCTGTGGAGTGGGATAGCTGCTCAGAGCTTCCCAGGTACAAGCAAGATAAGCAGCCAGAGAAGTTCGAAAGACAAACATGGGATAAAAAGAAAATCTTTGTGAATCACATTCACTCTAGCTTAGTCAGCTGGGGAAGATAAATCAGCTGTACAAAACCTGGCTGCATTTGTTGTCTAGACAAAGTTAAGCTGGATGAAAAGGTAGATCCTTTATTCTTTTAGAGAAGGGATGTGTTTGTGGAAGATACTGCTGAGATAACCCTGAGGGATGAAATCTCCTCTTTGCTCAGAGTGCAGGGAGCACACATGGAGTAAGTGGGATTATTGAGACTCCCGTGCTATGGGGGGGCCTCTACAGTCATAAACTCAAGGCTGTGGACAGTTAATCACAAAATCTAACAGGAATACGAGGGTAGGAATAAGATTTTATTTTTTTTTAGAGAGTTGGGGAGCAATGACAGAGGATGTTATGTTTCAAATAGTTAGGGTCAAGCAGCAGGTGCATGGTTAGTGGTGTTAAGGACTGATTCAACTTTACCTTTCAAAAGCCTTCAAAAAACATCAGAGCACAATGCCAGTTAGGGCTGCAAATCCAAGCACTGCTTTGGGGGCTATTGCAACTGATACCAAGGTGACTTTGTGTTAAGTCAATATGCTTTAGCAGACTCCTCTAATGAAAACAAACAAACAAGCCAACAAACCAGCCACTAAAAATGACTGCAAGTAAAATGTCATTCCAAGAAAGTCGAAAGGGTCTTTGTGAATGAAGTTTTCTTTCACAATATTAAAGACATAACATGCCTCTAAGGTCTGAATGGGCACATGGCAATGGAGTTGATCCTGTTTTCTTTTGTTTTGGATTTTCAGAGCTCTACTTAATTATTCTTTCCTCTTACACAGAATAAATGAGGACAAGAAAGACCTTTGTGTTTTCCAAGTAATTGTAATATAGACAAAGAAAACATGGCATGTAATTTCTTTCAGCTCCTAAAGGCTCCTAAATAAAACACATGTTCCCCAGTGAAGGATTCACAGTAACACTGAAAGACCTTTGTGAAGCACCCAGCTTTCTTCCAGGAAGGGTATCTCATGGTATGTTTCCATTCCCATATCTTTGATTTAATTAGCTATTATTCAGAGCATGCTGAATCCCCAAATTTTACTCTAGTATTCATATGTCAAGCTACCAAATCTTACAATAACTTTTAAAATCTTTTTATTTTTCTTTTTTTTTTTTTTTTTTTTTTTTAATTTATTTTTTCTATTATGAGAGGATTTAAAGCTGATTTTGGCTTTGATTTTGGTTTTGGTGGTCTCTTTAACTGTCTGCCTGCTTGATTCCTAACCACAATCTTGATAACATGACTTCTGGACAAGCTGACCTTCATGTCAGGATGAATTCATAATTGAATCCTATTCTGATCCTCCAGACAACACATCCTGACTGTGTCATGAAAGCTGGGAATGTTTTCTTCTTGGGCATCTCCTAAACCCCTCCCCATAAACAGAATCTTCTGCTCAACAGAAGTAAATCCAAGATTTTCTTCAAAATAAAACACAATTTCATATTCATTTTTCTGCCTGGGATTTTGAGATAATTCTTTTCCTCTGATACTCAGAACGTTCTGAAGATTCCTTGTTTTACAGATATAAATATAGGTGGATTTTTTAATCTCTCTTTTTTTTAAGCTCTTCTATTTTGTTTCCTTCTAGTGTCTCTGTTAACTGTTTAGGATATTCCTTTGTAGCTTTTTTGAAATATGACAAGCATTGTTCTATCTTCACAGTTCAGAACTGAAAGTAAAATTTCAGTGCTCTATTTTGCCACACATCTGTCACTCATAGAAGTTAATGTAGCTGAGATGAAAATAAATGCAACTCTCTTGAAAAACTGAACACCCTCCAGTCCTACTAATTTCAAGAGAACTGTAGCCTATGAAAAGCTCTGAAGACTAGTCTTGTTCATGCAGTTCTTTGCTCCCCTGCAAAGCACATAGTGAATGCCACCACAGTGGCACACACTGAGTGACATGTGCTTCAGCTAGAGTGGGTTTAAAACTGCCCCCTTGAATTTACTTAGCAAAATCCTGTCCTTAATGGGTTCTTTTTGCCTAGATTTCAATTACTACTTCCCTAAGTCCCTACTGTGTGTAAAGAATGGAGGACTTTGCTCAGTTTTGTGAAATGGACAACTGAACTATGATTTCTGCAGGTCAAAAATATCATTTTGTAGCAATGACAAGGCTAAAAAAAAAATCTTTAAATCAGTTTTGAAAATAAGCTATTCTACTGAATGTTGATACACCGAATATTTTTAATATACTTTAATGTAATTCTTGTTTCTATTGCATTTAAAGATTCATAACTAACTCTTCAGATGGTTTAAATGCACATTTCTGTTAGTTCTCTAGAGTCTTTGCTATATTGCACCAATTGAAGTTCTGATCATTTAAATGTATAGCATTAAAAAGGAAATACATATCTTTTATGTTCTTCTTTTCTGGGCTATCAACACTTCCTATTAAATAGCCACACAGTTCCTCTCTACTACTAAAGATGCACACATCAAAACCAACCAACTCAGTGAAGAGTTTTATTTGTCACAGTATCTTTACACATTCAGACAGAAAGAAACTTATTAATACAATATAATTCTACACTGCAAAAAATCGAACTTGATGCCATCTACTTTTTCAGGAGCAATAATGGGAGTGTTAGAATCAAGATAGCATAAGCAACTGTCATCGTTTGACCAAGCTTTGGACTTGTGCCTGCTCTATGATCTTCCACTTTGGCTACTACCAGTGGAACAAGATAAAAGAACATCTTTTCAAATAAAAATGAATGTTTCCAAAATGTATCATTGGATTGAAATACTTAGCAAAACTTCTGACCTTCAGCCCTGCTGAATTCAAAACACAAAGACAGCTTTGAAATGCTGCAAATTGGGCCTTGCTGACATTTCAACATCAATTCTGAATGTGTCCACACCAAAATATCGATGTATCAGAACTGGGGCTATTGATTCTTTTCAACATGTTTCAGCCATCTGCTTTCCTTCACTTAGTTTCACTTCTGTCAGTTCTTACAATGAATAGACTTTGGCTGGAGATTCACATGCAAAGAAACCTCTTGTTTGAAATAAAAATTGACCAAATAATAGTGTTTTCCTGAAATTGTTGTCCCGACCTTGTACGACCACGCTGCTAGCTCTGCTCACCCAGCCCTGCCAACAGGAGAGTTCTGTAAAAGAGCTGTTGCCTCTGAAACTCTTGCATGGAAAACCCTTGCCCTGAAAAATAGCTAGAGTCCAACCCATAAAATGCTGGGATCCAGAGATTCCTGGTTTTTTTTTGTTTTCTAAATTTTGGAGTAATACCATTGCATGGCTGAGCCTTGGCTTTTGTCTTCAGAACTCCCCAAGCCATCATTTTGGACATCACCTTCTTCACTCCTCTGCCAAGTCAAGCAGGATACCTTAAAGCACCTTGACTCATCTTCATCTCTGGTCATATGGGAAAGGGAAACTCTCCTGGACAGAAACATCTATAAAATTTATCAAAATGTCCTTTTTGCCCTCACTCAGGTATTTGATCCCTCCCTTCCCTCTCTTCAGATCATGGCCTATCTGTCCCATGGCAAAGGATTTCAATACTGAGGACAGAGGCTGCCAAAAACAAACTCAGGATTCACCTTGAATGATCTCTGAATTAGGCAGGAGCTCAGGACCAAGTAAAATCCAAACTCACATGGTTGGCTATATTTTTCTCTCATTCATGCCTAGTGCATAATTCTTTCTGGAATTTTTAAGCATTCTGGGAGGGATCTCTGGAAAGCAAAGCTGAAAAGCAGGAGGGCAGTAAGGTGGGTGCCTTATGTTGTAGGTCTGAAGAAGACAATGAAAGTGGGGATGTACTGGAGAAGTACTGCAGGTACTATTATTTTTCTGCCAGTACCAGCAGGTGGGGTGCTGTAGGGCAATGTTTATTTGGCCAGGCATTTCTGAAATGCATTTTGATTATTAGTGCTAAATTAAACCTTTAATTGCTGTTTGTTCTTTTGGTTTCTTGCTGTCGTTGTTGTTGTTGTTGTTGTTGGGCTTGGCCTTTTTCAAGGGAGGATTTATAATTTAATCTGTCTTTTTTATCTCTGAATGCTGGCAACCTGTCTGGCCATATGGCATTGGAGAACAGTTCTGTTTGGCTCCCATTGTGTCCTGCCACTTTGCAATCAGATATACCCAGGTGTTCTGAAAAGATGGAGGCAGATCATTGTCCCCATTTTATGAATGAGAAAACTGAGAAAGGTCACAGGGTTTGCTTGGTTCTTGGGACACAGTTCCCAGAACAGAGCAGCCAACCCCTTGGCACACTCCTTACTGGAGCAGCACTGTTGCCTGGGATGGCAGCATGAATGGCACAGGTGTGGGGGAGCCAAAGGTAGGCACAAACTGTTCAGTTTAGGTTATCATCAGGTTTTAAGTGCATCCTTCACTTTGCATTTGAAAAACTAACTGATTGTGCTATTATGTTTTTCCACACTTCCAGATGCATTTAGCTGCATTTCTGCTCTCACCAGAGAGTAAGGGACACAATCTCCACAAATCTTAAGTGTCACATAAATAAAAAATACACTGACTGATTATTTTTTTTAAATTTTTTTTTAACTACTTTAATTAAAACAGATTACAAAAAAAAAAAAAGGGGGTGGGGGACAGAAACTGTCAGGTAAATTAAATTAAATTAAATTAGGTAGAAAACAACAAAAAGAAAAAATGAAACCTACTTTTAAATCTTTGAGATCTGGGATGTAAAGAGATGCTTGAAGCCAGTGGAGAACCTGATGAGTAGGTTTCACTACCTGATCTCTGTCTCCATTTGTAATGTGTTGTCCTAAGCCACTTCATCTGAAAAATGATTCAAAGTATAAACACATCCCCAGCTTTTGCTGTTATGGCCCAGTATATTTAGTCAAAGAAATTGGGTCAGTGTACTTTTTATTTTCTTTCCATTCTACTAGCTCAACAGGATACTGGCCACATTCCAAGCATGCTGTGTCCCATTCCAGATTTCATAGACACTGAAAAAAATAATACCAATGAAAAAATGGACTGTGGATGGCTCAGCTGACACAGCCACAGGCAGGAAATGGCTGGTTGTTGCAGCATATTATCCACAAAGCAAGGCAGATTGTAGATTTTGTTATTTTACATTTCATCCTGCCAACCATGTCTATTGGGTTGTAGCAATCAGAGCTGCTGCTGCTGCTGCTGCTGCTGCAGGGTACAAAGCAAAAAATAAAATAACAAAGATAGAACAAAAAGATGCTGGTGCTATGAATACACACAGTGGAGCAGTGTAGGTATAACCTGTTACTGGCTTGATTAAGTAATTGGTCTCCTATACATATTTTATTGTACTTTGTTAGAGAACTAGGTGATAGTGATTAAAACTTGCCATTTGGAGATGTGAAAGTTTTTTGAAATAAAATAACTTGTGAAAAAGACATTATGGAAGCCTTTTTGATGCACAGTGGAGAGGCAAAGGAGCTATAGCTATAGGTATGTGTGTATATATGAGAGAATATATGTATGCATGCACATTATGCATGTATATTCATATATATATGTGAGACTAAAAGCTCCTGAAATCTAAAAGAATTTTCCAAATATTATCTTCTTTCCTTTGTCATCTTAATATGATTATATAACATCAATTTCACTATAGAGGAGGAAGCATTGTACACCTACTCTTGGCATAATGATAATATACAGGAGGGTGTTGGAAAAAAAATTTAATGACTAATTAGCTTCACAATATCATTCCTGGATAAAAACAAGGGCGTCTTTTCATTTCTAATTCCTCAGAACTTTTTATGTGTGAAAGCAACAGCTATTTAAAATCTTCCCTTGTTTCTCAAATGTTGGGATTTTTTGGCGTTTGTATTTTTGGTGTGTATTTTTGTTAGCCTGGACAAAGAAGACACAGAAGTTGACAGTCTAAAGAGTGTGTGTGAGTGTACATTTGTATATTTATACATATAGGTGGGCTGGAGGGGTAGATAAAAACAATGGGAATGTTTTAAATAGATTGGAAATTTAGTTGGGAAAGATTCAAAGAAGTTCAGATGCTGCAGAGAGCCTCATAAAATTCAGTTGTTTAGATTGCCACAGCATCCTCCAATGCTGCCATTTAAACCATGGAGAGAGCACCCAATAGAGCTGGAACAACAGTGATACTCAGTTTATGCACCACGTTACACACCAAGACACAGGCTGTGACTTTCTGTAGAATCACAGTGTCTCCAGCTATTGCTCGAATTAGTTGAATGACTGATCTGCCCTCAGTAAGTGCAGAGCAACTTCATGTTCAGTGAAGCAGCAAACAACCCAGGGATTTTCCTAGCACTCCTATCAAAAGATAAGTAACACCATTATTCGGGTAAAACTGAGGCACTGAGAAATCCCAAAATAAATCACAGACACAACTGGGAATAAGAGGTGGACTCCCCAACTCCCAGGATTGTGCATAACCTGTAAAAAAACTCATCTCCTTTTAGTCAGTGGGGAAAAACAGCTGAATTCCCATGGGGGAGCTGGGAATTACTCAGTGTAATCCTACAATTAAAAGCCAATACTTTTACTAAGATAAATCCTATTGTAATACATGCAATCTGCAAAAACGAAGCCATGATGAAATAAGGAAGCCGAACCAACCTGGTCCATTGTTAATGAACTAAGATTGTTAATGGTTTATTCACACTTATCAGACTGGTGTCAGACAGCAGCCCTGTTCTGGGAAAGCTTGTTAGGGACAATCTCACAATCATTAACAGGGATACACCTCCAGCCTCCCACAAGAGAAGCACTACCTTATCAGAGTTAAAATGGATTTAAAATAATTGTGAGCTATAGCCCATGAATTCGGCCAGGAAATATATAAAATCATTTTGGGATTCATTTTCCTGTTTCCTGTGTATAACCAAACATATATCCAGAATGCACTGCCTGAAGTCAGGATGTTTTTGGCAGAACTTGGAATACAACCCTAATCCCCAAGTCTCGGCACTCTTTCATCAATGAAGAATTGCAATCAGGGCCTTGTAGCAGCAATCAAACAGAAGTGATTGTCATGAGAACAGAGCACATGGAAAAATAGGAGAAAATTGTATGGGACTTAAAACAAGTAAGAGATAAAGAGGTGCTATTGAATAAAGCCAGTAGCAAGAATTCCTGACCTATTTATGACAATTTGATTAAGAAGGTGAGAGGTAACTATCAAAGTGGGGAGATGATAGCTAACAACAGATTATGGGAAGGTAAGCATTGACACTGCGTGACTCTGCAGTGGAGTACACTCAGTGGAACTTTTCTCTGTTTTAAAGGGCAGAAGATTTTTTTCCCAGGTTTGGAGGGGTTTTTTGGTTTTTTTTTTTGTTTTTTTGTTCATTTGCTTGGTTTACTTTTTTACTCTTTTCCCTGTTGGACCTGTCAAAAGAATGATTCTGCTACCTTATAAAATCAGTGACATTTGGAAGCAAACCAGGCACCGAAAGAGACAGGCTGGGTGCTTTTAGCTCAGCACCCCCGGCATGAAGGTCACAGCCCGCAGCATCACCCACAAGAGAAGGTGACACACAAGGTCTGGGCCACTCAGTCACCTGGCTCAGAGCTTGCATGCAGCTGAACTGTCACTCACCCCTTATCAGTGCTCCCTCCACAAGCCCAATGTCGAGGTCAATTAGAGGGCAGTGCTGGAAGTAACACTCACCAAGTCAAGGGCTGTGCAATGACTAACCTTGAAATTAATCAGGTTTTCCTGAGTCACCAGACATTTTAGCCTGGTGCAGACAGTAATTCTTAGGAAAGAAAAGAAGGAACTGATTGGCCTGCCCAAGCCAGACAGTTACCAAGAAATTTCACTGGGGTTTTGCACCAGCATCATGAGAGAGCTTTCCTCATCGACTTGTATAGAAACCAGGCATTGTGCAAATGTATCCAGGAGAAACAAAGCTGCTTACATTGAGAAGCCATGAGTAAAAATTCAGGTTGCAAAAATTAACTGAGTGCCTAACATTACATGCTGAAATCAGTTGTCTGCAAAGAAACCAGGGCAGTCCTTCACAAGTGTGACCTGAATTTTATTTCTTAACTTCAATATGCCATAAACCACTTCCCTTCCAAATAGAGTACATACTTTAAAATATCACGCTTAATTTTGCATTTTCACAAAATCAGAAAAGGAATTACTAAGGTTCAACATGTTCAAAAGAAGTAATTCTTCACATTCTGTCAATTATAGCTATAACAAGAAACTTCCAAAAATAGTTATTTGGAGGTGATAGTATTTCTGTGGTGAGGAAAGTGATTTCCACTGTAGCTTTTGCTTTTTGTAAGAAAGTAAAATATTCCCTGGAATCACAGGTTTCTCCTCCTTTTTGGATTTGATGAGTTTTTGTACAAACACATTTATCACAAAATGTTTCTGGTCAAAAAAATTTCAGCAACACAGTCACAATTTCTTTTCAGCAGCCAGTAGATCATGGAAATTACAGGACAGCTCTTTGGTGCATTTTTGAGTTGCAGAATAGGCTGCAGGGAATCAGACACATGATTTAACATATGTTAGATCCTGCAGACAGATTTGAGCTTAGCAGTAAGCATGTGGCTAGTCTAATTTAGAGGAATTATAAAATTAGGCAGGACTATTTCTAGGATTGGGTAGTCATTCATTTTCAGACTCACAGCATTTGAAGAATCTGATCACTTCTTTATTTCTGAAGGATAATTCCCTTCATTTTGTGGCATTAACTAGCTTACACCAATCAGTTCCTCAGTGTCAAAGATAAGTGTCTGCTCAGGACAGCAGCCTGGGCTCCTTAATTCCTCTAAGTAATGTCATAGCAGCAGATGCACTGTCAGGTGACACAGGTTATTTGTAAAGCACAGATCCATGTTATACACTATGTACCCTGCCACACCTGACCAGACACCTCACCTTGGTAGTTCTGACAGAAAACAACTCTCTTATGAGCTATGGCAAATAGGAGTAGCTTCTGCATTAAGACATTGCCCCCTAATAGGCATCTAAACAATCAAGTGGGTTTTGCTTATCCCTTGTAGCATCTTTATTGCCTGGGTATTTCCTCTGACAAACCTTTTGCTGGCTTCAAAAGGATTGGTAATTTTTTTCTACATATTTAAAGTCATGTATTGCATATGCACTGTGTTTATCTAAGAAGCACAGGGAAGGGTGGCATGGCACAAATCTGCCAGATACTGCCTATACTTCATGGATAACCTTGGATTAACCTTGGATGATATTCTATTTTAGAGGATTTTACAGGCTGAAATTGCCGAACAAAGACGTGATTTTAATAAAAAATGTTATTAAATTCTTTTTTACCTTTTTGTTCATAGAATATACATTGAAAATAGAAACAGAATATTTTAGCTTAACCTTTTACAAACCTGTACCACAGCAGAATAAAAAGGCTGCATCACATGTGGAATTTAGCTTTCATTTATAAAACAGAGTTTAACAGTGGAAAAAAAAAAATGCAGAATGTAGCATTTTTGCCAGCAAGATATTTTATCACCTTCTCTTGAAGCTCACAATAGAGAAATGACAAGGTGAAAGGGCAGTTGATAGCCATCTTTACCACAGAATTCTTCAATTATGCTTTATCTTTCATGGTTTCTTGTAAAAGAGAAATATCAAAAAGTGCCATGCAGATTATAAATCTTACTGTGGACTACAGTAAAATGACTGCTACCTTAAATGCAAGGGTTAACAAGTGTCATTTACTATACTTTGCAGAAAAATCTGTGCCTTTCTGATTTTTTTTCCCCAGTTTAAGCTGTTTTTTCCTTAGAGGCATCAGGAAAAATTTGTTGCTAGTATATGAGAAGAAATTATTTTGTTGCAGAACTCAAGTTCCATTTCACACTGCTACACACATTGCCCACTCTTTCTGAATCATAAAGCACAACCCCAATTTCCTAGCATGAAGTTTCTCCATGAATAAGGTTTAATTGCCAATGAGAAGTCCATAACTTTTACTCATCAAACACTTTTTCATGAATTACTGCTTCGTGGAACAAATATTGTCTAAGGTTTTAGTCTAACTTACATTTCAAAATTGCTTTAGGAAAGTTAAACATGTCACAAGTTATTCTATAATAAACCCACAGCTTTGTATGTGACAAGGCATGACAACTCATTGCTGTAAAAGAAACTAACTAGCACACTCAAAAATCATGCCTGCTAAAAGAACATTAGATTTTCACCACATGCTTATACTGATTCTATACCATTGCATAATTTTTCTTTTGCTGCTTCTTCTGTTTGTATTCTCTAAATTTCCCTCCTCCTTTTCTAAATCTCAATTTTCCCAGACTGGCTTCTTGAACAAGATCTCCTTCAACAGAAACTTTCCCTAGCCTGGAGAAAAAAGAGGCACAGGCAGGGGGAAAAAATGGTCAAGTGCACTCCCCTAACAGAAACAACAGTTTAATCCAGACTTCATGATTACCGGATAAAGAATATATTTGTAAACATCCAGGTACAAGCTTCTTAGGTTTTTCAAAATGTCAGAAGTAGACACTGGGTCTTCAGCATGAAGTAATAATGCATTAAAGTACAGTTATTACATTTAACACAAGTAGCCCTGATATGTCTGCTGATATTTCTAGTCAAAAATTTATTTTTTCCTCATGAAGTCTAATAATTTTGGCATTAACTGATTGATCTAAATAGAGCTTCTGTAATTCAATAATGTTCATGTGTAGAAATTAAGTTACCCATTGGTTTGCTAGACTGAAAAATACAAACTTAAAGTAAATGGAGCCATGTCACTTTTGGCATGGTTTTCTCCCTACATTCACACTGAAAAACCCCACAGCAAAACTGATTTGTTGGGGGAATTTTTTCACCCCTTAACTGGGATGGGACTGGCAAGCCATAAGGTTCTATAAAAATGGCATGGAAAGGAATGAGGACAATGAATCCTTAATGACCTAAAAGCAACAGGTTTTTCAATACCCATCTGGGGAAGTTTGAATCTGAGGTTTTAGTGCTCAACAAACAGATGAATCACCTAAGGATACGTGACAATCAGTTTATCAGCTGGACTGAAAAGCTGAATATTCAACAAGGGCAAGCACATATAGTTAAATACCTCTGCTACTGTATGAACACAGGGCCCTGTTATATGCCATGATCTGAGGTTATATAAACACAGACATGCTCAAGCATTTGTTAGGGCTTTTTCATTTTTTATAGCATTACTGGAACCTTCCTGAGAGTGTGGAAGCAGCATTTGTTGGAGAACAAGCCTCATTAAAATAAATGACAGTGTTGCTACTTCCTCAGATAACTTTGCTCCTGCCTCAGCAAAGGTAGACTGGTTCTATTACTGGGAAACACTCTCTATTGCCAATTCTGTGGCAGAGGAACAGCATTTTAAATTTAAAAATCCTTTGTTATTGATCCATGTTTATCACATACTGCTACACTGGTGTGCATTAAACAGTGGAGATATATTTTTGTCCCTATGAAGGGAATTAAATGCCCAATTCTTATCATTGTTAATAGTTGTGTGCCTAATGCCCAGTGTGCCTGCCTGCAAACATACCCCCTTAATTGCCTAATGTGCAGTCTTGAGAGAAGCAGATTATTCAGCTTTATATTTCTACATTTGTGAATATACCAAGGAACTGGTGGCTGTGGCACAAAGAACAGATTTGTCATTTTGTTTATTTTCAAAACAGGACAGCACAGGGTCTTTATTCTAGCAACTCTTGGCTATAAAGCTGTCAAATTCTTAAAAAAAAAAAAAAAAAAAAGGCATTTTAACATATGGATTTCTACAGTGTGGGAAGGCTTTGCTTTGCATTCAGGACTCTTTCCAATTAAACTGAATGTTAGCTCAGCCCATTTAAAATGCATATAAATTGTGATTACGGGTTTCCAGTTTTGCCTACTCTCCTTCTGAAAGATACCATGAAGGGCGTGAGCAGAAATGCCAAAATGTTTTAACCCTGAAGTTTACGGCTAACGTTTTTTTATTGTGTTATTTCTCTCTGGATGGAAAAATATAGATACCTAAAGATCGTATTTAACACTGTTTTTTTAAGAAATTGAGGGATTTGTACAGTGAACAGCATATATCCTGAACAATTATTGTTATTCTGCATTACACTAGTGTTGAAACAATTTTGGCTACGCTGAGTAGTCCCCAGAGAACTTCATTAGCTTCAGTGGGACTAAACCTAATGTCACATTACTTCCCAAAATGACAATACAAGAATTCAGTTGTATTAGGTGAAACATACTATTAAGAACTGTATACTTGCAAATACACTCCAAGACTGGGAGTAAATCTGAAAAATTCATGCACATGATTTCATAGTGACTGTATCTATTTTGGAATCCAAGATTTATTGCAGTCCATAACATAATAAGTCACTATATCCTTGGTAAAATCTTGTGGCTGGAGTTTTCTCTTTAAAAATAATAAAGACATTTCAAATAGTTTTCTCAAAGAAACTGTCTTGAGATTCATTTAGTGCAGATCAATCTGTCCACATTATCTCTATTCACACATTCCAACCACCTCCATTGTCAGAAGGGAAAAGCACAGCCCAGAAAAGCATCTAAACAAATAAATAAATCCCTTTTCCTGTGCTTTGAGGAAAGCAGAATGATTCCTTCCCAGAGAAGCCTCAGAGAATTAGGTGGCTAATGGAAGAAGGATACATCAGCCAGAAGTCTCAAGGGTAACAAGGATGATGAGTTGTTTCCGCAGAGGCAGGCAGAGCTACATCCTGAAACTTTTGGTGTGTCTGAAAACAGCAACATTTCTGTTCCTTCATCCGGGGGGAGTGTTTTGCACAGAGAAGCCCCCTGGGTGCCTCAAGCCATTTCTCATCAGGCTCTGCCTAGGATAGCAGCTCTTGGCTGTATTTTCTCCAGGCTGTTGCCCCTGGGTGTTGATCTCCGTGCAAAAAGGTCCCTCCTGCAGCTCACAGCATCATGGTGTCTCTATGCTGTGATAAGGTAGGGAGGAAACCTTTCTTAGCTGCTTCATGCCATCAGGGCTGAGGCAGGGCAGAGACCTACAACTCCTCATGTTTCCCATTTGCTTGAATATTTTTTCTCATCTCTCAGACAGGGCAATAACACACTGAGAAATAAACCTCTTTACTCTGCCATATCCCTGTAAGTGATATATCCTCATTAGCAACTGCCTGAGCCAGTCAGTCAAAGTTTTCCCAAATGCTTCTTAGCATCAGCTAAGTCCCATAATATTAATATCACCAATGTCTGCTACATCTCTATGGGATTTTAGTAAAGAGAGAATGTTATTAGAAGAGATAGTGTGGCTTTCCCTTCATTTGTTCTTACCCTATATTTGTTAAACCAGAAGCAATTTTTCAAGTCATACCAATCAAACACAAACATCTAGGACCTAATGTTCACTGGCAGATGCAGAAATCCAGTCCATACAAAGCCAGATGGGTGCTGGGACTGGTGTAATGGTACCAGGAACATTAGTTCCAAACCAGCTCTCAAAACCAACACTTGTTACTGAGTTGTCACTTCCTCTTCACTAACCACAGCAGAAAAATCATTATTCTTCCTGGCACTCATTAGAGGCACTACTACATTCCTTTCATGAAATCCCAGGTTGTCCAGATCCCATAAGACCCATGCAGCTCCTGGGAATGCTCCAGCTTCGTTGGTTCAACTGGAAGGGATTTATGAGTGGAAAAGGGGAGGCATAAGATGAGGCAACATATCTCCACGTGGAAATAAATTTATTCTGTTGCACAGGCAGAGGGAAGAGACTCAAAGCTGCATGAGCAAAAGCTGAAGGCTCCTCTAGGCTCCCAGTACTACTCTACCTCAACAGGATACAAAGTGATAATTTATCCAAACATTGAAGACAGAGTTCCCCGGCTAGCATAAACAGGAGTTTATCCATTGGCTCTGGCCCTCCTGAGAACAAACTCCCATTGACTGATAAGTGATCCTGAGGATAAGGCACCATTGTTGGGCTGTTTCTAAGAGCTGGCCCTCATAAACTAATCCTTTCATGGGTGCAATGGGCACCACTTTCTAAAGCAGTAAATTCACTTGAGAAATCCCACAATTAGAAGGCAAATTGACTCACCAATTTCGCCTGTAAAAGTCTTATTTTGCCAATCTATATTTAAGAGGGCACGAATCTAGGCATGATAAGATTAGCAGTGTGCAGATAGATGAAGAGGAGGTGGGGCTACCCCTGACGTATTTTCAAATCAAATTTACAAAGGAATTCTGTGTGCTCAAGGGCAATTATGGTCACGCAACTGTAGGTGACTGAGACCCGTGACTAATAAAAATTAAATTGGCCCAAAATTAATCATATGCAGCAAGACTGATTTGATTCAACCAGATTAGCTACTAAAATGCCTCGAGAGGGTTGGATTAGCAGATGATATACCTTCCTATCTCAAGGCTCAGAGAGTAATATCTTACAAAGGCAAATTAACAATAGAATACATTAGTTAGTCCTCTCTTGATCTCTGCAATGAAGAAGAAAACAAGGAAAACATGACTGTATGTGTTAGGTTGTTCCTGCATTTTCAGTTCTTACATCAAACCTTACTTCAAAAAATGCTGCAGTGCATGGTTGATGGCAGATTGAGCAGAAAGCAAGAGATCACTCAGTGGTAAGTATCGCACACCAAGTTGCTGCATTTTATTTTCTTTTTTTTCCTTCTTCCAGAGTCAGGATTAAATGCTCAAGAGAGGGTATTTCATGTTTGGACTTAGATGTTTCTTAATTCTTATTTATATTACAGTACAGCACTTCAAGCTAACAAGCTAAAAATGGCCATGTATCTCTCTCTCTACAAGGCCTTTTAAGGGCTAATCTGTCCAATTAAGAATGGGCACCTAAATTATTTTCACTTTTAACCCAATATCCAAACACCCGTGACCTGCAATGTGGAATTTTCTATCCAATTACAAAAGTACCACTTAAACCCATGAAGAAAAAGGTGAAGAGGAAAGAAACTTCCAGCCTAAAACCTTCATCTTGCCATACATATATATTACTATATTCTAAAACCTTAAATTCTAAATTTTCCACCCGTGATATTACAAACTTCCATTCAAACTACACCCAGTTCTATCATTTAATTTTGGAAGCCTTCTCCACTGCCTCAGGTCAAAAGCAGTGCTTTCTTGAGGGTCAGTGCCCATCAGCACAGAAAGCCAAAAATTCCCAGTATCCAGGGTTCCAACACCAAGTTTTGCATTTTTTGACAGCAAAAAATTGGTTAGTCAGGACAGATTTCTAATATTAATGTAAGAATTAGATTTAGATCAAGGAGATGGGCTAAAACCAGCTGGTCTTTTCAGCTTCCCTCCAACCTTCTCTTTCATTACCTGAGCCAGTGGTGGTCTAAGAGTCACATTCATACTAGTTTAATTTACAACAGATCAGGAGACAAAGCAAAACAGCCTTAGATATCCTTACTACCTTCTTCCCATCCCTAAATCTAGGATTAGACATCCACAGGTTCCTGTTTTGATTTAGCTTTCCATAAAACATTAGCGGCTCAAAAACAGAATAAGTATGACCAAAACGTAAAGGACGAACAGAATAGCCTTCTCAGTTCTATCTCAGAGAAGTAGATATGCCTAATCCTTGTGTATATGGGCTAAGGATGAGCCTAAACATATCCAACAGTGCTTTCAAAGACTTCCTTCTTCATCCCAGGCAAAGGTATGCAGTTGGATTTCCATCACAGTCAATGGCACTGTGCCCTTGGCTAACTTTACACGTGGGGAAAGCATAACCATGATATCCTGTGGTTTTCTCTTGATTTCTTGTGTTTGTTTGTAGGGACCACTAGTGTCACCCTTGTAAATCTTGTATCTTGTAAATAAATAATTAGACAGAATAATTCCCTCCTGCAAAATACAGTCCTGATAATTTTTCTAGTGGTCTATATCCATCAGTCATATTCATGTAGCTAATCAGATAAAGCGGGGAAAAGTCCCAACCAAATCCTCACATTTTCTAAAATGCTGCCAAGATGGAAATAAGCAAAGTATGTATTTAATTTTCTCATCATCCGGATCTAGCACTGTGTAGGAATTTTTCCATCACCTGGTATAGACTAGAACACCATCCCAAACTCCTGCTCACTAAAATCTTTTAGTCCACACACTTGTACAGGAATGACATCAGTTCCATAACACTTTCACTTTCCCTTGTAGAGCATATAAAAATAGTTCCTGCAGTTTTCAAGCACTAGTTAGGACCTGTAACTCTAATGAAACTTTTTTGTAATGTAGCTGGCTAGGTTGCACAGCATCTGGTCACTGTACTGGAAGCTGTTTTTAAATTTGAACCTAACATGAATTGACTGAATTCAGTCAAAATATGGACAGGGCCTCATTTCCCTGAACTCTGATTTATAGTAAATAGAAAAATTCAGGTTTCATTTACATAACTCCCTGAAGGTGCATATTCTACATAAATTTACTCACCTGTTCTTGTTCCTTTTTATAAACCTGGAAAAAGACAATCTTCCCAAGAATATCTATTGGAAAGCCTGGAAAAGAAAATAGAATTGATATGTATGGATGATTTTTTAATGTTTGGAAGGAATTGGATTCAAGCAGTAAACACTTTTATTTTTATGAATAATATTATTAAGGAGGTTTCATGATCTTAAAAAGCTTCATTATTATAGCTTTCTTTGAATTCACTATTGAGTCAAATATAGCTGCCAAACCTTCAGTGTCTTTGGTACTAATGCTTGAATCATCTTTTACATTTTTCATAAGTCTCAATCCAAAGAAAGTGAGAAAAAGATTAAGTCCCTATAAAAATTATGTCAATTAAAGTAATCTTTTTTTAATCATCTTCCTGTGAAGATCAAAATATGTCCAATGTGAGCATGAGCTCTGTCTTCTCCCCTTACAGGAATTTTTAGAGAAGATTTTAAGCCTTTAGTCACCAATCGAAATATATTTACAGGGTTTATGGTACACAACACTAATTAGAGAGGATTATAGGGTAATCTAATTTGGAAGAAGGCTCTGGGCATGACCTAGTCCAAACCCACACTCAGAAGAAGGTTACTTTTGGGTGGGGTTGCCCAGGACATTGCCCCATCAATCTTTGGGTGTCCGTGGGCAGTGAGATTCCGCAGCCCATCTGGGATCCTGACCCAGTGCCACGCCAGCCTCAGTGAAGGGCTCTCCCTTTCAGCCTTGCTGCACAGTGCCATAGATGCCTTAGCCTGCTGGCTTGCAAAAGGCCTTCTGCCTGCAGTGCTGTAGACCTCCTTTTCTCCCTTCCCATGCCCAGCATCACACACCTCCTTTGCACACCAGCTGCCAGGGCAGTGCTTTCCAGAGCCTCTGCCATGGTGTCCTGCTTTAGTGGCTCTCAAGCTGCTCCTTCATGCTGTTTCTCTCAAGCACCTGCAAAAGTGATTGTAGCAGGGAGGGGTTTCTGTTGGTGTGACAGTCACCTCTTCTTTCTCTCCTTCTCCGCTTTTCCCTCCAGCTTTCACATCAGGATTACATTACAGAACCAACAATGTACCTCCACAAAGCTCAGCTATGAAGCACCTGCTGCTCATCAAAGCACTCTCCAGGCAGTGCTAACATTCCTGAGCAGGAGTGACCAGCCAGGAGTTTGAGCAAGAGCTGGTGGAAGCTACAGAGTGACTGTGGAAATATTACTATAAAGGACCCCTGCTGCATAGGAGGCAGGAAGGTGTTCATCTGGGGACCCCCATCCCTTCCCAGTTGGCCCATGAGCAGTTTACCCACCACCTTCTTTCCATCTGTTTCTCCTTCTCTTATCCTCTCCTTTTACCCTAGAAATTTCTCTGTCCACCATCAGCTATGGATGGACCTTGCTGATACACCTCCATGCATGTAAACCTGTCTCAACACACTTTGTGTTGAGAATATTTTAGTCAGAATTTCCCTTTCTGCAACTCATTGCTGATATCTCTCATCACCTTTTTGTGCATGAAGAAGAGTCGGGCTCTGGGCTGCCTCTAACACTTCTCAGGTAATGAAAGACTGCATCTGGATACACACACATAAAAATGTAGACTTTCCTTTTATGTCACATCCTCTAATCTCCTCAATGTCTTAGCAACCCTCTTCTGGACTCTTTCTAGTTTGTCAACCACTTTTTTGAGGTGCTCCTAAACAGGACCCAGCAGTCCAAGTCAGTACCAAACAGAAGGGAAAATCACTTTGTTTAGCCTGCTGAATATATTCTTGCTAGGGCAGCCCAGGATGTGTTTAGCTGTCTTCTCCTTAAAGATAGAGTGTTGGTACATTTAACACTGCCAGGACTACAAGGTCCATTTCTGGAGAACTGCTGCTACCCCAGTAAACTCCAGCTGCTGTTCATTCATGGGTTTATTCCAGGAATTTACCCTTGTTTTTGTTGAACTTCACAATGTTCCTTACTGCCCATTCATCCAGCTTGTTGAGGTTCCACCCTGGCAAGCCCTGCCCTGCAGCATGCCAGCTGCATCCCCCAGACTTGTACCATCCATAACTTGCAGAGGACTCATCCATATCAGCCCTTCACCCAGGCTTTTGATGAAGATGATGAACAGGATCAGCCTCAATGTCAGATTCCCAGGAACATTAGATTCTGCCAATTCAACTTCCTATCACTAACTACTACTGCACATCCAGACCTTATCTCCTCAGTGAAGTTATGTGGATGTTTTTCCGGACTATGTCAAAAGGTTGCTAAATTTAAGGCAAACAGCCACAGTTCTCCACTCATCCACAGAGCCTGCCATTTCACCAGAGAAATAATTCAGGCTATTCTAGCACAAATTGCTTTCAGTGAACCCTTCCTGGATTCCCAGGCTTCAGAGCTCTCTCAGGATTTCCCAGTTGCATTTACATGGTGCCCTTAACTCAACCACGCATTGACAAAAACTGAGATTTCTCATTTTCTGTAGTTAATATACTAGTCTGAACAATTTTAATGGCATTGTGAAAGCATATAAAGATCATAAAACTTAATGACTTAATATTTATTTTAAGAAGAAGACTCAATGTGACTTTTAAGAAGATGTATAGCACAGCACTTTCAAAGAGGGACATCCTCTTTTACGACAGTGGGCTTGTAGTCTGCAAAGCACAGATGCTTTTCTCTTAGTGGCTAAGACTATGAAATCTTAAGGGCCATATCTTTACTTATTCACATCAAACCATGCATTTTAGCTGCAGTGTAACTGTACTAGTTTGTGCAGTTTATGCCAAAGGAGGATCTGGGCTCCAGTTTCTATTTCCAGCTCTGTTTTGCTCATGTGAATGCAGCAGTTAATTCAGAACATATGGAAGAGATGGGGGAGGGAGCTCCTGCTCTCACAGCTCATGCAGATAGATTGATTTTTGCTAAAACTTAAAAAAACCCCACAGCACATACCACGTGTGACAAGTCACCATCCTGCATTTCTGATATGCATTATACTGTATAACAAAATGTGAGTGTAAAATTTAGTAGCACAGCAGTTATGCCATGCAACACTTCACCTGCCTGGGAGTACAGTTATTTCCATTTTCATAGTAATGGGATATTGTATCCCAAAATGTGCTGAGAGAAAAAACACTAATAGGATTTTATGTGAACAAATTTATACAATGGAACTGGACTGGAATTATTTGATTAAATGCAAATCATTAATGTTGTAAACATTACAAAAAAGAGAGTAAGCCTAAACTGAATATAAAATAATGAGAGAAAAATGGGCTTTATATTGTTTAAAATGCACAGGTCAGATCATGCAGCTTCCATGGTATCTGCTAAGGCAATTTTACAGTAAAAATGAGAGTTTTCTGTTACAGACAAAACAGCTCCATTTGATTGACTGGGAGAGATGTATTGCAATACTGAGCATGGGCTCTAGGTCATTGAGAGTATTTATAACTCTTATTTTCCTCCTTCCTTTCCCACTGAAATCAACTGAAAATATGAATACTGTACAATTTTTACATCCGAACTATTGTGACTTAAATCCCTTTAAAAAATGGTCTTGAGTTGGAAGTTTTCTTTTACCCAGAAATGAAAAGAAAGAGTATATCATAAGAGAAAAGGAAAGGACAGCTTATATTTCACAATCCTTGCTTGGATGCAGCCCATTCCCTGCTTCCACAGATAAGAGAGGATGTTTAAACAAGTGAGATGGCAAAAGCTAGAAGAGGCTGGAGAGCCTACAACATAGGCAAAAATACTGCAAATTAGGAACAAACACAATGAGGACAGCAGTTAAGTGCTTATAAATACCCATTTCCTATGGCAAAGCTGTAATCCAGATTCAAAACTGCTCGTTTGTGTCTTTTACTGAATTTTCATTGCCTCTTCAGAGCAGTGAGGAGAGATGCCAAAGCAACACTATGCCCTGAAGTTTCACTACAGCTCTGTGCTGGGTTGTTTCAGGTGGAGTCCTTGAACTGTAAAGGTGCAAAACACAGTTCCCCTCAGGTACTGCTCATATTTGTGAGAACTGCAGAAATGTGACCACCTTAGGAAAGATTCCATTTATTTTTATATTTTTTAAGCACTCTCATTCTAGAGTCTAGATTTAGATGCCTGGCTTTGGACATTAAGTGAGTTTTAAGATGTCAGCATTCATGCCCAGCTAGAAAGCTTTTTTTGCAATAATATATTTAGCTGGGTCAAATGTATCCCTTAAGTAATTTGGTCTATTGTGCTTACAGGTTGCTTAACTTTTTTTTTTTGCTTATTTCTTCTTTGGTTTACCTTTGTTTTTCTACCCTGTGGCAAATAAACAATCCTTTTATTGAAGATAGCTGGAATTGAATGTGAAGAGTCATATGTATTACTCACTGAGGGTGCCTCAGAGCAAAGGGAATTACCTTTGTTCTCTCACCAACCCCTCTTGTAATAGCACAGAGTACTGTTACTATCATGGCATGACTCAGAGAAACAGCCAAAGAGACATTTTAGAAGACAGGATAAATAGCTTCTGAGGAACTGGAGCCCTATTTCTGTCTTTTATGCATCCTTTCCAACCTCTTACTGAGCTTTCACCAGATGCTCTTTTCAAATCTCATGAGTTATGGGGCTTCCCTACATAACAGTCAGCTCAAAATGCACTTCTATCTTATTTCTCCAGGAAACCCTGGAACAAATAAGATTCAAAGACAACATTCAGCCAGACACAAATTAGTTTGAGGTCATTTTGAGATTTGGTTTGATGACTGAACGAATTCTTACTGCATCCCCTGCTAAGCCAGGTTGTTCATCTCTCATTTTAAACTCTAGGTACTTCCAGTAGTGTGGTATGTGCAATGCTTCCTGTCAAGCTGATATGAAAAGACTTTCATATGTGAAAAACATTCAGATACAAAATCACCAGGAAATTTGGGAGATGGAAAAATTCCAGCTTTACAATATCCTCCCAGAAGGATTTGCTGCTAAATTGAGATCTATTTGTTTATCGTTTTTTAACTCTCTGTGGGAGACACAGCACTGGGACAATGAGACATACAGATAATGAGCTGGGCAGAAGAAATGCTGTAAGAAATATCCTCAGCTCCAGGGGTTATAATCTCTCACCTTTTTTTTTTTTTTTTTTATAACTCATTTTTCCTGTAACTTAAGGAGCACTGAATTTCCAGCCCTTAGGAGAGGACTACTACCAGTACTACTATTGCTGCTACTACTACTATTACTACTAATTATTATGATTATTGTTGTTGTTATTATGTAGTATTCCATAAGAGGAAGAACTTATGAAAGAAGATTTTTTATGAGTCTGTTGTTTTGCCCTCATGTCCATCTCACTGCAGGTGCCCCCAAGCAATCCCTGTCTTTTATGATACTTTTAACTTGAAAAGGATGATACATGCCAGAATCACTTTGGAACCAAGATCAACCAAATAAGTTTTATACATTTATAAGTAAATAAACAGAGAAACATGCATAATACATAGAAAAAGGCTGGAAAGACGAGCCTGGAGTCATTTACCCCATTGAGGTAAATCCTATCATTCACCAGCAAGACCTATCATAACAGCAGGAAGAATAATCTGCATAGGAAAAATATGAGTGAGTAATAAAGGTAGGTTTTGAAAGTCTAGATGTGCTTTGATCAAGCACTGTTGTATTTAAAACACTGTCAGCTACTAAGACTTAAAGCATTGCTGGAGAAACTAAAGAAATGTCAGAGCAATTGCACAGGAATAGGGCTAATTTAGGAAGTCAAGACCACATGAAATGGAGCAGCTTCACTTGTAAAGGGAAAAACCTCCATTCTTGTCAGCCTCAGAGTATAACCTCAGTCCCATCAGGACCAACTCCCTTAATGCCTTTAATTTAGCAGAAAACATCAGTGTTTAGCTGAGACAATGAAAAAGACACCTGTATAAATTCCATGAAGCGGATATAAATTCCCACCTGCCTGGAATTTACAGCCCTAGTATTAAATCCCACCATGGATATGCAATATTTTTATGAGAATTTTGTCATGGTTTAATCATGGAAGACAGGGTTAGTCCATGGTTAAAAGTCACTGATATCCAAAAGCAATTAGAGAAGTCAATGTGGAAGGTCAATACTACCCTACTTGGATCTCTAAATGATTTCAAAACTTAAACATAGGGCTCTCTGTCCTCATCAAAAACACACATCAAACAGATTTCATAAACTTGTTAGAGGGCTGGGAAAATCCCTATTCCCTATTCAAATTCCTTTTGGAAGTACTTTAATTTCTGTTTAGCTTCCAGTATCAGAATCTTGTGAAAGCACCCTGCAATATGCATATCTGTAATTCTCTTTTGACTCTAATATTTGCACTAAACCTCAAGTTCTTTAAAAATTCAACACTAGTAATCCTAAAATACATCTGACGTTACAGAGGACAGCAGGTAGCTCAAAGCTCAGAAATTATCACTGCCTTGGACAGTCAAAACTTTGTTGTTTTTGGACTCAGCAATTTCTTACCTAACTGAGACTCCAGTGGGTAGTGTACGGTCATCTTTTGGCATTCTTTGTACACTTAACATTACATGGGGAGTATTTGAATGATCACTCAAGTTACTTTATAAAATGTCAATGTCATGCTTCTTTTCCATGTGGCAGTATGTGTAATACTGAAACAGTAATCAGGACCTAGGAGAAGAAAACAAGATATTACAAAACCAATCCTTTTTTTTTATCATTTTATGAGAAATTGCTTCAACATCCAGTTGTGAAAGACTTTTCCCAGTCCTTTATAGATCTGTTCTTTAGGCTGCAGCTTTTTGCTCTGTGTTAAAACATTTTCCCAGCATGTCTGAATGAGAAATTCTTCTCTTTTCAGTCACCACAGAAAAAAATAGCAGGTTTCATTGATGTTAAACACAGAAAGGGTTAGCAGAAAAGCAGTGCTATGAGTGATTTTTTTCTTTTCTGTCAGGTGATAAAACAGGAATACCCCAAATGACAGAGTCCAAGATCAGATTTCTGATTGTGGCAGTTTCCTCTGAAGAGTCCAGTATAAAAACAATGTCATGTTCTCTGTGGACCTACTGTCCCACAATCATGGCAGTCCTTGCAATTGAGATCTCTGTGTTCAGGCAGCATTCCAGATGAAGTTGGCGAAGGAAAGTGCAACTGATCCTAAGAAACCATTTACACACTCCAGAGTGTGCATTTGTCAGCCAATATTTATATATCTGAAAAGCTTTCAGGCCAGGAATATTTTCGAGTGCTGATGGATAAAACTACACAGCTGTACCTGCCAGGGTAAGCCCAGATGTGGGTCAGCTGCACAGTACACAGCAGGGCTCAAGCAAGCATCACCTCTGGGATGCAAGGCATGTGACAGGAGGCACACCGAAATACCTGTTTTGTATGAAGCCAGCACATGTTCATGGGTTCACACACATGTAACTGTGTTGATACAATTACATGCCCATCTGCATTTTTGAATCACGTATGCACTGGTTTTGACATTTCATCTGACTTTGGGAGACACTGTTTTCTCTGGGACATTCAGATATTTGGTCTTTCGGACATTATGTGAACACTAATATTAGTATCACATCCTTGACTCATTCCTCAATTTACTTTCTCCCTAACCAACATAAAAATGTATAACTTTATGATAACTTTATGGCTACACTAGTTTGCTCCTTTCAACTCACTCATCCCTGCATGGGGTGCCATTAGCAGCTTCAGCAGCAAACTTCACTCTAACAGGGAGTAGCTTTTATCAGAGGAGGACAGACTTCTTATTTACTTCATGCACAGCAGTGCTGTCTGTCGTCCCACTTTCACTACTACCAAGAAAAGCTTAGGATTGATATTGAAGGTACTGACTGACAGAACATGCCAAGTTAATACCAATAACTTAGCAGCAGGATATAAGCAGGCTGGCAGGCTCTAACCTAAAAGGTACATAACACCTGCTACGAATGGAAATACTCTCTCCTGCAAAAGAGAGCCACACCCACCACTGTCTTTCTTGGTTTCTAATTGTACTGGCATTATATGATATTATTACTTGGCTCCAAAAGCTATATTTCAGATTCCTTGTCTGTCCAGGACAGAAGGAACCAGTCGAGAGGTGAATATTCTTGTATTCTCCTTCACTGCTGCCATGACTTCACAAGAGATGTCATGTCATAGCCATGTACAAGCTGTGTTCCAGTCCCAGTTGCCTTCATCTTTCCATCCCCCTTCTTAAGTCTGTAGTTGTAGCAAGACTGAAAAGTCTTGGGTGGCAGAATAACTCTTCCATTTTTGCTTGTGCAAAAAAAGAAAATGGGCTTCTATCCCAGCTGAAATCTCTGGATGCTGTTTTAGACCACAAAATGCTTTTGGATCTTGGCCCAAAATAGATAGCAGTGTACACAGGGCTATAATAGCGCAGCTCTGCCTTGTTCTTTTTCACACATTGCAGTTTCCTTGACACTAGACCTGATAATTATTGAATGAATGGCCTCTTCCACTCTCAGCCCCCAGCAACCATTATCCTAATTACAGTCAAGCTGGAATCAGGAAAAAAAATCCCTCAAAATCAACATCATCAAGTTATACCTTCAGCACAAAGCTGCAACCACTTAATTTGAGTCTGGGGTGCTGTGTAAATCACCTCAGAGTATTCCACCTGTGTTTTAAGCAAAGTCCACTCAACTTTTGTAAAAGCATTAAATGTATAAAACATGTTCATTCGAATGAGGTTATTAGCATGGCAAAATCACAATTTACTGGTGAGAGGGATATTTTAAATCATGGCCAGGTGGAGTTTTTGCTTTCACCAGACAGTAACTCAGAATCCATTAACTTCTGAGGACTTGCATCTTAAAAGAAAGTTACGCATGAAAAACAACGAGTACTATAGTCTGACAGATCTGGATTCATATGGATATTTTAATTTTCCAGCAAGCATAAGAAAATGGTTAGCAGGTTTCAGACTTCAGTTTCCATATTCCATATTTGCAAGAGCAGCACAGACCCAGATACAGCACTATTACATGGTTTATTCTGACAACACAATATGTAATGAATGAAAGAACTTGTTACCAAGGAGATAATTGGACTTGAACAGTGAAAATGTCTCAATGTGCCAATTTTCAACATCGGTTTTTCTTTTGCTGTGGCTGTGAATTGTTGCTGGCCACATTTTTAGAATAGCAAACTACTGTCTTTATCTTATTTTTGTATGGCAGACTCCATAGTCTAATATATTGCTCTAACAGGGATTTTATGCAAGGTTTGACCTGCTATGTAGTAATACTCTTAAAAAAAATAAAATAAATTAAAAAAATTAAAATAAATAGAGCATCAGTAAGGAAGGAGAGTTTGCAGACATATAAAAAAAGACAAAGTAATATTAGTCCAGATATCCTTACAAGAAAAATTGAGAGTTTATAGGCAATATTTTGCAGGAGGCAGGAATGGTATATGTTGATACCATACACTGAAAGGAATCCTGCCCACCTGTCTGGCCAAACTCCATTATCATGTTGTTCTCTACTTTTATAACTTTAAATTCTATTTCCATCTACATACAAATATATTTTTCTAGGCCTCTCTGATACTGACTTTTAGCATATTATCTGTAAATGAAATCTCTTTGACTTTTTTCTTTTCTTTTTTCAAAACCAGCTTCAAAACAACAAACTTCTGAGACATGCATATCACACAGAGTATAACAAATTGATTAAATTGCCTTCTTCTCAGTCTATATCAAAGCACAAATACAAAGCATATATGACAATTATTTTTAATCTTTAGTGATGTTTGATATTCAGCTGTTCACCACGTGGAGGGGTGTCCCCATTTGCCTTACTGTTCCCTGTCCTACTTGTTGAAGGTGAAGCAATCGATACCACTATTTTTTTCTCATTATCAACAGTAGCCTGTATCCTACATCTCAGTGTTCCTAAGTTTGTGTATCAATAATTCCTTCCACACATACAGAGTTTGGGAATAATTGAAGGCACCAACCCAAAGGTTTGTCTTTAGTTACTGCCTTAAAAATGTTCTCACACCTTGTTAAAGTTTCTAGCAGTTTATTTTTAAACAAAAGCTGCAATTAAGTCTCTGCATGATCATCTTCCAATACTAGTAGTGCCACCATTTCCTTCCTCAAAGGCTCCCACTGCCCCCTTGAAGACTGACAGTCCTTCAGATACAGAGGACAAAATGTCTCTGCAAGTCTTCCTTAACCTGCTGCAGTCTGAATATGCCACTCTGGTAAATCCTGGTGAAATGAGCAAGATATGCCATCTCCTTCTGGCTGCAGAAGGTAAGCAGTGCTTCCAGGAGCAGCTGCCAGATGGTCTGTGACAAAGCAGCCCCCAGAGTAATTGGAAGTCAGGAGCAGCCATCAGAAGGAGGAGCAGAGGGGAGAAGTCTCAGCCAGTGCACCCCCTTTCACAGCCTGCACTGTGCTGCTTCTCCCCGTCCTGGGGCCATTCATTCACATTGTTTTCCAGCCTCTAGGAAGGTTTTCAAGTTTCTTAAGTCCAATATTTTTTCTTCTCTTTTTCTGAGGATTCACTGGCAGAACTAGATGCAGAGCTAAAAAGGCGTGTCTCCTTTGTTCAGAGAAAAAACATCCATACCTTCTTCAAAGACTTCCCTAGTGCCACCATGCCAGAAAAACACATGGAATGCTCAATCTTCTTGAATATTTGTTTCTCATTCAGTTTTTCTCCCTTCCCATAGTTTCAACCAGTTTGTTTTCCCTCTCATAGTTTCATAGATTTTTCTCTGCTTCCTGTTTCCTCTAATAAACCAGTAATATCAAAGGATCATTTTCTAGCTGCAAGTACATGGTTAATTATAGGAAACAAGGAGATTTACTGTGCAAGACATAGGAAATCAGTACATAGCTGTGGCTTTCAACACAGAGATTGCTCTCTCTTCTCAAAGAAATAGCAAGAATAAGTAAGGGACCATCATTAAGTTCACTCACCACAAAACCCCCATGTTGTAAAAGAACAGCATGTAGAGAGAACATACATAGTCTCTGTAGGTTTACAGGAGGCAGAACACCTCTGTGTGCTCTCTGCCCTATGTTTGGGATTACATCCTGTTTAACAAGCAGTGGGTATAAAGCTGCTTAACCATTTGGTTCAGTTTGGTTTGATATCCTGTGTTGTGTCAATTAGTGGTGGGATGTGCTCGGTGTGGTCTGGGTGCAATAGAGGAACCAGAGCTAAGCAGAGACCTCTAATTTTTATCTTGAGCCTCCTCAGCTCTGTGAAACTGCCCTACTAACACTCAGAAGTGATGCCCACATCTCCCTAGACCTTGACAGCTTCTCTTTATTTTACTTTTAAAGTTGTTAAGGCAGATGGGACTAAGTTCCTTGTCGATAAAACCTGTTAACTGGGGTCATTCTATCACTGCTTTATTGTCTTGAGTACCCACTAACCTTCAAGCAGCTTCACAAATGTGCCTTGCTTCATAGCTGTTGAAATTTAACCAGTGAGTTTTCAAGTGATGCTTATAGGAAAGACAAAAAATATTATTATTTCTTTTTTTTCTCTCTGCAGAGTCATAATAGTGAAACTGAGACAAGAGTTTAAGTCAGTGGAGTCACTTTATTTTTATATTTTTCTAATGCAGGAACTTTTCATCAGGCTGAGAGAAATAGATTGTTGATGTACTTATGAGAGTGCTGCACACAAAGTGTATTCTGATATCATCTTTCAGATTCACCAAAGAACATTTGTCATCACTTCTGATAGAATTAAATTGTGGTTGCATCCAAGGCATCAGCTGAGGAATAAAAATGTGGAAATTCATGCAGAAAATACTAGTATCAACATTAGCATGCTGAAGATTGCAATGATGCAGAGACTTTGTATAGACAGAAATACAATATAATCTCTCCTGACCACTCTTATTGTTCCCATGCAAATGAATAGGAGATCAGAGGATTTTATGGTATGGAAGTAACAGTAAAATAAGGGTAGCATAATGAGTCAAATCCAAAATGAATTTTGGGAAAACTTGGGTATTAGTAAATTTAAATGTTTTACTTCATAAAATTAAATTATTCTGATTTTGGCAAATTTTAGGTTTTGTTATCAGTAAGGAAAAACAAGCCTCCAAATGGAAATGTGCTCAATTCCTCTCTGATTTCCAATTATTGGTAAAATTGCACTATTAAAATTTTGACCAATCAACAAGTATCTCTTCTCCCCTCCCTCTCTGGCTTCCTTTTTCCCCAAACCAGTAATTATGCTGTCAGTTGCCTCCCATTTCTCTCCTAGGTATTTTCTCGAGGCTTGTCCACAGTACAGAAATTTATGATACAAAGAGCTGTGCTGGGCTTCTAAGGATGCTTGTAAAACACTTCACATCCATACGCCAAAGTGCTCCAAGTGGTTTGTATTTCTGCCAAAAAACACTTGGACTTTTCTTGTGTTCAGCAAGGGCTAAACTTGGCTTGAGGCCAGTAGGGACAGCACTAAAGGAGATAGGATGCAGCACTCATGCTGCAGCCCTACAGAGGCACTCTGTACATCCCCAGAATCCACCCCCTGTCAGAGCTGGGAGCTGGGAGATGGCTGCCCAAAGGGCTCTGCAGCTGAAAAGCCCTGGGGATGTGAGCAGAAATGCTCCCATTCAGAACAGCAGTCGGCAGGATACCTCTGGTTATTACAAATAGTGAGCATTTAAACCAAGGAACCGAGATAAGCTTAATAAGAACCCTTCTAATTATCAGGGTATTAGTAAGGAGGTGAGAAAATGACATAAGTAATAGAAGGGATTGCTGCTGCTCACCCCCTGCCCTGCTTGTCGTCCTCAGCCATGCATGCAGAGCTCTCCCTACTCTCCTTTCAGTCAGGATCCAGAGAAGAAACATGAAGAAAAGAGGGAGGAGGGGGGAAACTCACATTCAAAATAGCAGCAAAGAGCTCTTCTGCAAAGTGTGTCTGGAGGTACAAAAGATACAGCTGGCAGCTTACACTGCTTTACTGAAATAATGAGAGTAGAGTTGTACAAGCAGCTACCTAAAATGGGCATTATTAGTTTTCTTTATTAGGGACTGGGTGGGAGAGCAAGGACAAGCAGCACTTCCTTGTGCTTTGTTCTTGTCACTTGACAGCTTTTTTTGTCCTTGAGACATTCTCTCAGGGGGCAAGGAGTACACATGGCTCCAAGTCACTCCAGGATTGGGAGAGGAGGGTGAAGCTCAGCATATCAAGGGGCATGTGTCTGCAGCAAATTTAATTGTTTAAAATAATCTAGAATAATTTTGCCAAGAAAGCAACATTTAATTGTAGACAAGTATTTAAAATTAGAAGGGATTTTAAGTGTAATTACTTAATTCCCCACATAACACATTAGGCATAGAACAGGGAATCCCAATTTAACCTAATGATGAACAGACTGACCAGATTTTCAAAGTGAAATAATGGGATTCCTGTGGGGGAAGGAGCTGTGCTCGGTCACAGAGATTTGGAGTGAAAAGCAGCACAAAAAAAAACGAAAAGACAGCCAGGTTTCCCCCCTCCCTTCCTGTACTGCTCTACCTTTCCTCTACTCTATTTGTGAGTGGCACAAATTCCTCACTGGCCAAGCCCCATGACAGCAAGTAACAAACAGTAATGTTGATGAGGACAGGCAGCAATGCTGGGATTGTTGTGCTGATGAGATTAACTGGAGGAGAGGCAGAGCTGAGCAAGGATCCAGCATGCCCATCCAAGAACTCCCTGTCCAAGAGCCGGTGGCTGCATTTTGAGGGGGACAAGATACACAGGTCAATACCTTCACATTCACATTCACATTCACATTTACATTCGCATTCACATTCACACATACCTGCAATGTACTCACAGAGCCAGACCCACATCCTCACTGTGTTTTGCAGGTCACTCCCCTAAAAGTCTTTTTTCACTGTCTAATGGATTAATCATATTCTTTCAGTGATAACTATCAGAAAGTCCCCATCTTGTGTGTGCTGACATCTCATGTCAATCTTAACTACCCTGAGATTTCTCAAAAAGGAAGACTGTTGGGTTTTGGCTAGCCTCTCTGACTAAACATCCTTGCCTCAGGGCACAGGACATCTTCGTCTTGACAGCAGCTGGGACATAGAAGGGGCTCTTCAGCTCTTTATTCTTTCATTTCAACCAAGGCCTGCTGACCTAGCAGGTTGTCTGTTAGTCTAATGAATCACCCTTCAAAGGAAACTTTCTTACTTCTCTTCCCTGTGCTCCCTTTCTCAGATGAGCTTCTCCTCCCATGCTCTCTATTACCATAGACATTCTCATTTTCTCCAAAATCACTTCCCCTTGTTCTGCCCAGGAGACACTTATCAAAGTCCTGGACTGGTGGTGGCAAATACCTCCATATGCTACACAGATCTTGTACTATCTGTCACTTGAGTTGCTGCATAGGATATTTACATATTAGATGATTAAGTTTTCCCAAGCAATAATGAAATTTATTTGTGTTGTTTTTTCACTCCTTTAGAATCTGTCTTTTGCACATAAACAATGAAAAAACTAAAGCCTCCACACTGAACTTGGGCAATTTAATATCTACAAAGAATAAGGCCAGGCTTGAAATAAGGCTTTCAGTTTCTACAACAGATGTAAAACATGGGGGACTGATGAGACAAGCTGGAAATATATTATGATGGTGAGCTCACAGTAGGTAGCACCTCTGAGACCCATTTGGTATACAATAACACACAAATGCCATCCCAGAAAAATACTACTGGGGTATTTAAAAATACTTAGACACTACATTTTTCTGCCTTGCCTCCTGTTTGTAAAATCCAAATCTTGCTACTCTGTTCCTCACAAACACATACTTGGTCACTTTTGCCTGATCAGGAAAACGCTAATAATAATTATAACAGTAATAGTCACAGCAATAACAATAATCACCATTAGATTTACCAGTTCAAGACCTAATTACTGTAACCATGTCTTCTCTGATCTCACTAAAGTCCATGTTTCTTCTATCTGCTTACAAGGATATTACTGCTGAAATCAAACTTGTTTACATCAGTGGTGTTTACACCAGCACTGTAAACATTCCTGTTTGAATGCATTTGCCTCCCATTTCTTTGCTACACTGACCCCCAAATCTGCTTCCCACTGTTTTATTTGACTTCAGTATTTAGCCAGCATTTACTCTGAGTATATTTTATCATCTTTGGAAATCCCCAACTCCCATTATTTTCACTGTGCTTGCTGTAATGCTCCAACCAAACACAGACCAGGTCCAGGCAGGGCTCTTTCTGAAACCACTTCTTTCATTTAAGTTCTGCTGGAGGCTCTTTTAGGTGAAAACACGGACTTGGCTTGCTCAGCCTGGAGAAGAGAAGTCTCTGGAGAGACCACAGAGCATCCTTCCAGTACCTGAAAGGGACCTGAGGGAGAGCTGGAGTGACATATCATGGGCAAGGGGGAATGGCTTCAAACTGAAAGAAGGTAGGTTTAGATTAGATGGAAGAAAGAATTTTTTTTTACCGGCAGGTTGGTGAGACTCTGGAACTGGTTGTCCAGAGAAGTTGTGGATGTTCCACACCTGGAAGTGTTCAAAGTCAGATTGGATGGGATTTTGAGCAACCTGGTCTAGTGGAAAGTGTCCCTGCCCAGGACAGGGAGGATGGAACTGGATGATCTTTAAGATTTCTTCCAACACAAAATATTCTAGAGTCCTATGAAAAATTCTGTTCTACTTCAACAAGATGAAATGAAAAGCAAAAAGAAAGAAAAGACCAAAGTTTTAGCCTGCACCAGCTGCTCCCTGACAGCAGATAAGACTCACCCAAATAAGCTGCTGATTTCTCCCACACTTTCAAAGGCAAAATGTCTTAATGGAAATGCCAACAAAGACCAAGCCTGTATTATTTCTCATCCAATTCATCACTGTCACAGAATGGTGCCTAATGGATACAGAAGAGCTAAGTAGGATGAAATCTGTATTTTAAGCTGCATTTTGAATATAATTTATCATTATAAAAGTTGAAACATTTGCAGTAAACATTTCTTCATATTTATCTGGAGATCTAGATGAAAGAGAAGGAAACATAATCAGGACATAGGACATTTAGCTATGTAAGTCTGACCCAGGGGTGTGAAAGCATGAGGTCAGAAGGGAAATTAGACCAATCTTTCTGTGATGCCTAAGTGTAAAATGCCCAACATTAACAATAACACTACACTTCTTGAAATGAAAAAGTTTAGATTCAGAATTCAGATGCATTGTGAATAACAAGCATATCAGTGTTAGGATGCCATATGTTCTTACACCAGAATTGCCTCAGAGATTAACATAGTTTTCAAAAATTCTTCCTAATAGACCATTAGACTAACAACAACTTACCTCAGCTGAGTACAAACTTGTCTGCTTCTTTTTACAAGGGGAAAAAATATGTTTCTCAGAAACATTATGCTCTTTATAGTTTCCCTGAAGACACTCTGAGGGTCACCATGAAGGATGTTGTATTGATACAACTGTCTTCGTAAATATGTTTGAATCTCTAAGTGTCCCAGGCAAATTCAATATTTGATTAAGAGGGAGATACTCAGTTACTTGCAACATTTACTACTGCCTGAGTAAAACAAAATGCCACAACAATGTTGCCACAAATACCAGAGGTCTGCACAAATGCCTTCCAAGGGCACAAGAAAGATTAGCTGTCCTCAGAGAAGCTACAGGCATAGTTCTCATTTTACCATCTATTTTTCAAAAATTTCTCCCTGAAATTAGAAAAAAGAAATAAAAAATAGAAAATAATTAGAAAAAATAAAAAGGTTGTTTCTTGTAAACTGAAACATCTTGTCTGACTTAAAAAGATGTCTTTCACTTCGGTTTGGATGTTCTCATTAACACATTTTGCATTGCTATTTTTTACTTAATTTTTAAAGTCAAATATTTAAGCAAAACCGAATAAACATTTACCAAACATTAAAATATTTTAACTTTCATCAATTAAAATAACAACTCAAATTCAGCAGAACTTTCTGTGAGGGTTTAGCCATTCTCAAAAAAGTATTTTCCAGGAAACACCATTTGAAAAGCATTCTCAACTCAACATATCTCCACTGCTGCTTTCTGAGCTAGCATCACTGAGAGCACCAATCCACACATCATCAGATATTATGAAACCAGAGACGCCCAAAATATCGAGAGCTTTGGTCAGTCTCCCTCACTCTTCATCTGGCAGCAGAGGGAATCCAGCCATAAGGCAGTTGGGATAACAATAGATTTCCAGCAAATTGGGCTGCTGTGCCAAAGCCCTGCAGACCTTCCTGACCGCTGCTGTCCCTGCTGCTGCCGAGCGGGTGCCAGTGGGAGGTCAGGGGTGAAGAACACAACTTGTCCCCCCATCCATGGCAGGAATGAGCCTCCCTCCCCATGGCCACCCTGCGTCCCACCTCTGCCCATCCCAGTTCAGGAGAGGATGGTGGCCTGGCCCCACTGTTTCTGCCCTCTGGTAGCACAGCTCTGTTTTTTGCTGTGCAGCTGAGAAGCTGAGAGCTGGCCCCGCGCCAGGTGCGCTGTATTGCTGTGCTTTGGAGGTTTGCACAGGGATGAAAGAAAGCATTTAGGGAGGTTCCAGAAACGATGCTGATGGCTGCCATGCTAATGCTTGTAATGAATTCTAAATTGGTAATGGGACCACTTATGGATAACTAAAGGCTTATTCACTCCTCTGGATATCTGCTTTTTTCCTTCACTACTCTTTGCTGGATTTAGTGCCACTATTCACTTTGCACTTTCTCTTCTCCATTTTTTCCCAGTTCTTTTACTTTTCTACTGTCATTTCCCATGCTGTACTATTGCTCTAAAATTATAGTCTGTCTGTCTCTGCACTTATTCTAGTGGCCTTGCTGCAGCAAATCTATGTCTTACTAATCTCTAGGTACCATTGCTAGTTCTCTTTTCCCATATGGGACTTATCACTCAAGTTGCATGATTTTGAAACAACGCAGTATGGATAATAACATTTCTAGGAGCATAAAACTTAATTTTACTTGTCCTGAAAAAAGCAAATTTCATTCATACCACCTAGGGATGGGTGGTATAATGACAAGTGGTAAAATAATAGGTGGTACAACAACAAAGGATTGCATTAATGGGCAACAATCATAACTGACACAGACCTGTAGTTTCTGGCTGATGCAGTTTTAAATGATGTTAGTGTTGATTGTGGTGTGCCTTTTTGCCTTAGGAGATATGTGCTAAGTATAAAGGTTTGCAGTTAAAATTCTGTGAGGCACAAGACTCCTCTGGAACATCCATCATGTCAGCAGAACTGCTAAAGTGTAACTCTCGTCAAAAAAAAAATGACACTATAAAAATTACATCTATCATGTACCCTATTTATTTCCCCTTGGTGATTTCCAGATTAAATCTGCTCAGTTTAAAAATAAAAGGGACTTTTTTAAACTGCTTATCTATCCAACAGTATATGTTCTCTCTTCAGGTTCTGACTACAAAAAAAAAGAAACTATATTCCTTCTGTTCCATACATCATTTTCCATCCACTCACAACAAAAATTCTCCAGATAAAATACAGGTTATTTTTACACAGATGTGAAATGAATCAGAACAAACCATTTCTCACTCACTTTTCAAATCATAGTAAAATCTGGGATTTTTTTTTAACCAGTAAGCCACAAACATGAATAGGTGACATGAAGTGATCAAACTTGTCATTTTCACAACAGGAAAGAACAACATGAACGTCAACAGAAATGAAGAACATTTCACACTAAATATATAGCTAACAACATGCTACACATTTATTCCTCTCTATACATATATATATATATATATATGTATACAGACACACATGTATGTTTATACATGTAGGCATGTAATACACACCTGTGTATATCTATATGTGTGTATCAGGATATGCTTTCAAGCATTGTCCTGATTATAGGCTGTCAATGCTGTTCTATATCCCTTAAATACTTATGTTGATACCTCCCTAAAATATTCTTCCACATTTAGGAAAATTTGGGAAAAGGACAGTACCAGCTTTTACCAGCACCAAATGATTGCAGCCCTGCACTGCTTCATCTGTGTTGAAAAGCATTAGAATTATTTTGTATAATTTCCTACCCCTTTCCTGTGTCTCCTATTTACTCACTAATATTTCATTAACTTCATTATATTTTATTTCTCTCCCTTTCAACACACTGAATTGTGTCAAACTGTGTATCTTTTCTATTTATAAGAGATAACACAGTTACCTAGTCCTTGTTATCTCTCCATCAAATATGAATAAGCATATTATAAAAGGTGCTATACCACCAAATAGATTTGGCTAGTTAGCGGGTATTTTTTCCCATGGCAAAGGAATATTATTTGAAAAACAAAACACAACAAAGCAAAAAACTACTATAAAGAATGCTGCATTTAAAATACCAGGATTATGGAGAAAGCAAAAAATGCAAGGAAAAATATGATATTTCAAGAAAAAAATTAACTCTACCTTGTCTTCAGGATTAATGGTTAGAATGGGAATCAGATTATCTCATTTCATGAATAAAGTATAGCCAAATGCAGGTGAATCAAAGCAAGGCAACGGTCATGCAGGTAAACAGAATATACTTTGTGGAGTGTGCTTTGCCATGTTTGAGTTCACTTTGGCTGAAAGTATGTGTGAGCAGTTGGTCAACCTGACTCAGTTTTGGAGGATACTTGGCTTGTATCAGTTTTCTCCAAGACTTTATTTATGAAATGTCTTTTCTATCAATACTATTTAATGACGTAAATCTGGTGGTGGTCCATCCCTTCAACTCAGCCTAGAGGAAAATGACATTATCATCCATTGTCTTATCCCATCACAATATTATTACAGGAAATTATCTGGTCAGGAAATTATCAATCTTTAGGAAATAACAGTAATAATAATAATAATAATAATAATAATAATAATAATAATAATAATAATAATAAAGCTTAAGCACATGTCCTACAATATGTAATCTGATCTGTTTTTCCCTCCTTGTGTAGGGTTACAGTCTTTATTTTCCAGACAATATTTGGGGTGGTGCCAAGGTAACTGAAAAGTCATCTAAAGCTCTCAAATGATGACTAATGGGTGGTAGTATTATTCTTCAGACACAAGGGCAGCTTTATGACAGAGGAAAAGCTTGTCTGTGGAGGAGACACAACTCTTTAGGGATGTCTACAGGACTATGAATTAAACTATCACACGAAATAATGGCCATTACAAATCTTGCCACTTTCTGCTACAACTGCATGTGATCAATGTTAATCATTTCATTTAATGTAGTGCTGAAAGGTGAAGGGAGAACAGGAGCTGAGATAGAATTTAAGGCTCACTTTGTCTATACCAGTGGTTGCCTTACAATATGGTCTTAATGTATTTGTGTCAGTTAATAAATTGCTATAAAAATCTACAATAAAATTGAGTTAATGTTGACAGCATATATCTGAAATCTATACTAAGACATATTCTTACACTGTTAAAAATTAAAACTGTATAGGAAATAGTTTAATCATCATGAAAAAGGTCAAGATTTTATAATCTCTTCCCACACCAAATCAAGAAAAAATTAAGATCTCAAGAATATTCAATACAATCCAGCTCAATTTAAACAATTCATTCAACAGTGTAATAAATTTCAACAATGAACTTATTTAAAAGGTTTAAGTTACTTTAACATTCAATTGAAAATGAAATGAAATTATTGATTCTATTGTTTTATAGACAGAGCTTTGTTTTGCAATTTTTTAAACTGTCAACTTCTTGCCAAGACAGAATCTTCTACAGGAAGTGGTTCTGCTCGAAAATCATGCTCAACAAAGACCTCTATGTTTTTCTGCTGAAAACCATCATACACAATGTAGTCAAAATAGAACTTAGAAGTACAACATGTACATAAATAAAAATACTAAACATTAGTTCTAAAACCCAAACACCAACTATGGACAACAGAGGAATCAAATCAACTAATTTCTGGTCTACAATGTCCAGTGAAATCATGCAATAACCCCAGGTCATGACTGAGGCATTCATCTGGATTTTCACTTTTGGTGGAATATTTATTAAAGTAAGTTAGTCCCCAGAACACATGAAAGCGCCCTTTTCTTCCCCTTTTTGGTGAAACAGGAGCCCAAGTAGCTGAAGTGTCCATGCTAGACCACCTCACCACTCCCTCCCCACTACAAACACTCTCCCATAGTTCTTCTCAGCACACTCTGTTTAAATGCACACCTACACTGCCACTCTTCCTTATCCTGTGCTTCTCACCTCTGCTATTGTTTGAACCATCAATAAAAACACAGAGCTGAAACTCACTTTCATTAGAAGCTGATGCTTTTTCCTAGTGAACAAAAAGAATTATTCTCTTTCAAAATGGCTGCTGCTTCCCACTGCCTCCAGCAGCACTGATGCTAAGACATGTATAAAGACAGAGGCTTCCTACCCTGAAAGAGGCTTTTAGAATGATGTTCATAAAAAGGAATTAGATGTTGAAATGTGTATCTGCTCGAATAAGTGTAGTCATAGATTTATCCTGGCTGGACTCCAAGCTAGGAAGTTGTGCATGTGCTTTGGCTTGGCAGCCAGAGAGGCAAATTAGCAGAGTGTTAATACACTCTGCTTTTCAGCTTTCTGCTCCAGGTACAGCTCTGGACCAGGCTGACTCATATTTGAGAAACTCAGAAAGAAAGATGGGAGAATAGAAAATCTATCTGGTATGGTTGACCCTCAGCTATGAGCAAAAAGCCAAGAAATAAGTTCCAGAATCTAAAAAAAGCCCCTGATCTGGTTGGAAATTTATGGCAAACCTCACTGTAATGCACTTATTCATAAGCAGTGTCATGTTAATATTCATAAATAGCATCAAGTCATCTTAAAGTAATTAAAGGAATTTAAGAGGAGAAATTCTTAGAGTTTTAACATGTTAGCTGTTAGACAATTTAATGATAGCAAGAATTGTGGCCCAGTTTTGATTGTGAAGTTGTGAGATAGTGAAGGTCTCGCTGCAAGTGGGAGCATTGCTGGGATGTGACTTCAGAGATGTGGCATACAGCAGCCTCATAGTGAGCCATCCTCCTAATAACCTCACAGGTAACCTCACAGAGACCCATACATCTCACTTACCTGGGTGGCCCTTAGCTTGATCATCCTCTCCTCTTCCAGTCCTTACTAGGAGACATGGAGACCTGGGAGCCCTTAGATCACTATTCCTCACCTATTCCTTGCACATTCTCTTTTCCTCTGCTACGTTGGTTTCCATGGACATAGAGAACAACAAGGAACTCTTTACATATTTGAAGTTTGTAATCATGTCCTTCCCCTGTCTCTTTTCCTTATGGAAAATATCTCATGATGTAGTCTTGCCTGGAACTTGATGTGTTTCAGATTCTGGATTACATTCATTCTTCTTTTACACCTAGATCTGAACACAGTCCACCTTTAATAACCTAATTTCATTAAAAATACTGCAGTTTTCCTGCATACCAATTATGTACAGCAAGATTTCAGTCCCTCCCCCCTTTTTTTTTTCTTTCTTCCTTTGCATAATATGTTAGATTTCATGATCTCTAAAAGAAAAAGGACTAATTCTGTGCATTGTAACTTCAAATACAACTTTCCCTGATTCAAAACTCAGGCTTGGGTTCTCTAGGAGTGACGACCTCCTGTGTTGTTTGTCCCTGCTATTTGGGATGCTTAACCTACTTACTACCTCTAAGATTAAGAGGCAGCCAAAGGTACATCCACTACCTGGATGAAACAGTATGATGAGCAGCTATAAGCATTGCTCAGTTTAATCCTCTTGACTTAAGGCTGTCACTATATCTCTGCAGTCACACCTAGCTAAATAAAGCATATTGCAGAAGTTTATTTTATTTTTCACAGACCAGAACTGGGTGCAAGTTGGTTTACCAAGCATTGAAAGCAAAGACTAAGAGATAGTTAAGGGGAAATGTGTGTATACACCTAACCTTTCATCTTTTTCCTGCTTTTCTGTGAGTGAATGAATGAATGAATGAATGAATACCTGAAGTTGAGTAATTTTTACCAAGTGTGCTGATCATAGGGTCTTTGACAGGGAAAATTTTGTTTTTGCAGGGTATAAGTGGGTCCATAATGCCAACACAGCTGAGAAGAGAACAATGGGACTCCAAGACTTCATCTTCTCTGGTTAAGGGGAAACAAGCCTGTCACTTAATGGATATCCTAGCAGGATCTAAAGCACAGTTTGTCATGCAACCATACCAACATGCTTGGATTTTCTGTGCCAGACACTTAAAAGAAACCTGGGCTAGTTTGTACATAGTCCATAAATACTACGAGATTTTGCAGGAAATGCATAAACATCCTTCCAAGTGCTACTTGCCAATGTGGTTTTGAATAATACAAATAACTCAGGTTAAGCTCATCAGATGCAAAGACCTTCATGGTAGAGAGATACTGGTGAGATATGAGAGCAGTCTCAGTGCTGATTCAGAGCTGTATACAGCATGCAGCATCACTGGGTAGTAGAGGCACCATGCTCCCTTCTTTGGATGACACATACAGCTGGGACTGCCTAATGCAAGAAATTGAATCCCCTCAGCAATCTTCCCCAAGATTCTACCTCTTATGTTTCCCACTGAGAACAGATTACCTTCTCAAGTCCCCTTCCTTCATGTAATATTAGAACTTTTCAGGGCATGTCAACATATAAATGCATTATTTGAAAGAATAAAAGAAGATAGAAAAAGTTATTATGCACACCTACCTGATCTCCAAACACTAACAGTTTTGGTCTTGTGGTTGTTTTTTTTCCCAGACAAATAAAAAATTCAGGTTTTTACTGTTTTTACAGTTGCTTCTGTGGGTGGAAGGATGAAAAAACATAAGTAAAGCCGTCTTTCTAACAAACATTCTTGAGATAGAGTGTACTTTAATCTTTTTCAGGAGTTAGAAATTCTCCTAAATTTTACTTTGTTGTTGAGCAATTAATTTTTTCTTCAGTACAAGATGAAGTGATGGCAAAGTCTAAAAGCAAAAGCAATGCACAGAAGAAATAGTCTTTAGAGCTGAATTCCACAGCCTCAGCCATCTTGAGGGATGTTGGGGTTTTTTTGCCTTTTTAATATATTAAATATTAAAAGGTTATTATTTCTATAAACCTGACAATTTCTCTGTAGTGCAGTTTATTAGTGGAAAATGTGAAGATGGTTTTGGCAATGGTTGAACAGTGTGTGACTGGACAGCCAGTACAGAGAAGTCTGTGATACATTGGCAGCAGCCAGAACAGCAAAATGGCCACAGAAGCATCGATGATATAAAACTCTCTAAGCAAATAAATTTTCCAGGAATCAATTATCATTAAGTTCAGACAGTAAAAAATTAACAATTCAATAAAAATGTCTGGATTTGATTTTTTTTAAAGGAAATCTTATTGCTGCTTGATTTAGAAATTAATTTCTGTATTGAAAAACATGACTTGTGAAACTTGAAGAGAGAGGAATTCTGATCACATTATGGACCATGTGAGAGTATGCTGCAAGTAGAAAGGAGCATAAATTTGCTGTTCAACCTGCCTCAAGTTTAGAAAGAGTGTCTGGTTTTGACCCAGTTGATTCTTGGTTACAACTAATATTGTTTTGTATTTGTATTTACAACTTTTGTTAAGTTGTAGTGCATAACACAAAAATAGATGTGAGAATGTGAGCTTGTACAGAGGCAATATTGGCTTGTTTTTAAGACAAATCCTGTGACTTGATTACCTTTACAACTTTAAAGTAATACAAATTGATGGAAGTTTCTGGCTCTACATCTCTCTCCTTCAGACCATGCTTTCCATGCCATAGCTCCATCTTAAACATTTACATTTGCTGCATACATGCCAACAAAATCCCTGACAAGTTTGGAGATGAGATGGGATGAATGATTCAAAGGGAGACTTTGATGTTTTGAAGGTGCTAGTATTTACTGTTAGCTTCTCAATTAGAAAAGGACATATTTCAGTCAAAATGTGAAAATCAACTTACTTGTTCTGTCATTATAAAAGTTCTTTCTCCTCTATGATGGAAACCTGACCTCTATTCCAGCCTTGTGAACAAAGGGAAACAATAATTTGAAAATCTTCTACACTTGGATTAAATAGCAGGTATGTGGAGTTAAGATGGAAGAGGAACTGAAAATCTAACAGGCTCACATGCAACTTAAAGAGCTGAGATTAAAGTGGCTTATTTAACATAAATTTTACAACAAAGTAATACAAAATGGTAGCAGAGGTTTTCGAGATTCTTTATGGGTGTTATTCTTTATTTATTCACTTAGCCACCAGAAGCTTCTTCTACAGACTTATATGTAAGTTATTTTTTAAATAAAAGTTTCTATGGCAGTTCCAAGTTGTCTGTTTTTATTTAAACCTCACCAGAGTGTTCCAAAAATAACTGTACTCTAAGTACTTATCAGAACTCCAACAACCTAAGTCTACATTTATTTTAAGTACTATGTAATAGTGGACTGCTGGAAAGTCCTGTATTAAGTCTCATTATTACACAAACTTTTCTAAAATTTGGGATTTATGAAATTTGAGAATACACAGGACAGCATCTACCCAGTTTACAGAGCCTCCCTTTCTTGGAAACAGGACAGCATCTACCCAGTTTAGAGAGCCTCCCTTTCTTGGTTGTCTTAACAGGTCCATTCAACTGTAACATCTCCTGTAATATTTGTCTTAACAGGTCAAATCTTATCAGGCTAGAGATCCTCTTGAAAATAGAATCAACACAATCCCTGTTCACCATCCTTCTTGAAGATGAAGAATATTTTCCTACTTTCACTCCCCCTGTGCAGTGCAAAGCTGCTTCTTTGTTTACACAGTGCTCAGAATGAAAAGGCCCTAAACTCAGCAGGAGCCTGGTAAGCAGAATCAGTAATAAAGGCATGTCAAAAGGCGTTTTGCAAAGTTCATTATTGAGCTGCACTTATGTTCCACCTTCCGTGGAAATTTTGTATAGTCTTTTATAACTTTTAGATGTAAAAAAGAGTGGAAGGAGGAGAAATCAGGCCTTAATTTTATTCATTGTTTTATCTAATGCTGAGTTATTTTGGTTTAAGTACCTTGACATTTCACTGCACTATGAATACAGTGTAGGAAATAGAGAAAGATGGAGAAAAAACTGTGCAGAGAAGAAAACAATTAATGAGAGAGAGAACACAGAACATTTAATGAATATGAACTTTTTTTCTATTAATTTGCAACCAATTTTTAGATTTGGATCAGACTGAATAACTAATTTTGCTATGAACACACAGATACACAGACAGCATAAAGTGAGACAATGGCTTCTTTCCTTGAAGTACACTCAGAACTAAGTACAGTTCAGTTTGGTAACACTAGAACAGTTCAAGAAAGCTTATACATTTCCCTTGAAGAATTAAGAAGTTCAAAAAAAGCCTCCAGGATGCCCAAGTCTAGGTACTAAAAGCAAAACCTCCATTACTGTTTTTATTTCTATTTCTTGACCTAAGAGGCAAAGTTGGAGAAAAGGCTGGAGGCTGGAACATTACGGCTCTTTCTGGTTTAAAGCATCTACAGTGAGAAGATACCATCTCTGGAAATGCAGAAAAAAGGATAGGTTTTTCCCTTGTTTCTTTTTGAATGAAAAGTTGTCCCAGTTTGAGACAAATTTGGGAGGAAACTGACTTTTTTTTCTCTTAGAATGAGATCGCAGATTTGCATTACTGCTAATTATTGTTTGAATGTGAATAAGACCTCTTGAAAGAACCCAAACATTTTAGCTAAGCAGCTTTTTCAGTTTTGCTCCACACCTTACTTATAACATTACTTAACCTTGGTTTTAATGAAAAGCTAGAATATATTGCCTACTTTTATCAAAAGCCAAAAATAACACAGCACTCTGTATTTTTCTGTGCAAATATTGTTAAAGCTGGGGGAAGAAGGGAAATAAAACTGACCTGAGCAGAATGAAAAACTGTGCTGCAATTAAAAAGACTCTGCTGTGGTAGAGAGAGAAAATAAGAAAAGGAAAAATACAGCAGCATGGAAGAAATAAACAGCAATTAGTGAATGAGACTATTGCTGCTTAAAATTGGTATTTAAAACTTGGAAGAAGATCAAGCAACTTTCTTGTAGCATTCCTATATTAACATGTACAATGAAACTTCATATCAGCAAATTGCAGCATAAAGACGTTAACGTGTTGTGCTACTATAAAATAGCATAAAAAAAGTCTTAGAGGGGAAAAGAAAGGAATCTGGGGGAGGGAGGTTTCTGCAGTTACACAAAATTATTTATTTTGTCTAATGTGTATTTGGCAATGAAGTTTTAAAATTTAACAATGACAAGGACTGTTAGCATTGCAGCTAATGTTCTAAGCAGAGGTACTTATATTACTTAGGTTTCTTCTTATTAATGTTTCTATGTAATAACTTTGTTATTACATAGAAAGATACAGACAAATTCTGTAGAACAACAATATGTTTGCCTAAGAAGTGCATTTCTGGTATAACAAGAATGCTCTTCTAAGGTGTACTTTACTGACTTTTAAAATGTTAAAAATGTTCTCTATTTCAGAGGTAGAAGTTATATTAATATTAATCTAAAATCTTCCTAATATTTCTTTTGCTTAAAACAACAAAAGTTAGAAGAGTTCAGTTACTGTAATGCATAATAATACACTTGTCCCCAAAACGTCTTTCAAAAATGTTATTTTTTGAGCTAGCAAAGCCCCCCCTCTCTCTGGAAATTGTTTCAAATCCCTTCCTACTTTATGAAGGCCTACTTTAGCTGACATTTATGTGATTTCCTTCATGGACATTGTAGGGAGGTCACAGACCAATATCCAAGTGTTTGTTTTTCATTCCTAATAGCAGAAAGATTTTAAACATGAAGCAATCACTCTCTTCTTCAAGAAAGGTAATTTATCTCTTCCCTTAGCACAGTCAGATCCTGGAGACTTGCCACTTCAATTCTCTGAGATTTTATAACCCACACTACAATATTCAAATAAAATTTTATTGTATTGTGAAAAGGGGAGGGAAGAAGAAAAACTGTGTTAGCACTGATTGAAGTTGAAACTTCAATCTGTGAAGGTCAGGGAATTTAAAATAGCTTCTTATATTGTCTTTATCCAGTGTGTGAACATGTAAAAGTTTCTTTTCAGACAGCTGTGTGTTTATGGAACAAAATACCACTTTAAATACTTTGAAAATAAACTAATTTCAAGGTGATCAGGATCCCACTTTCAAAAAAAGAATTGTGTAAAATATGATTGACTTTTCCTTATAGATCAGTATGGTAAAGCTGTGTGTTCCTTGCCCATGTTGTTTGACAGGGGAAGTTGGTGGTGCCTAAAATAACTGACCCAAGAAAACTTAGATTTGTTACAAAAGATATTAGCTGTACTATTTCCAGTAAAGCCAGTCGAAGCCGAGTGTGAAATCCAGACAACTTATTTAAAATGCACCCTTTTCAATTGTCAGCCATCAATTTGAAAGGTAGCTAAACTGTCTATTAAGTCATCAAAGCAAATCAAATGCCTACTGTCTTAGCATTTCCAGTGTTTTCCCTGAAATTAAACTTTTGTACATTCTTCAAAGACAACAGTAATCATGTCATTGCTTTTGGACACACTGTCCAAAGCTGAGCATGCTTTTAAAATTAATCCTATTATTCTGTCAGAAATCTCTCTCCTTTCATCAGTTGAAAAAATAGCCCCCCGTAGAGAGTCAAATCTTTTTTTTATCATTTCAGTGCTAGCTACAATTAAATTTGTTATTTTAAAGAACATACCCTCTTACTGAAGAGACCTGAAGAAAAAAAAATCTTCAGCTAAAAGGACACCTACTGTCAGCATTGTTAGTCTTTTATGAAAATTGCCTCATGATGTGCTTTTTCTTTCTATTTTTTTTTTTAATTTTTTTTTTTTTTTTTTTTTGGTGGATACAGTATGTAATTCATACACACATGTGTGTGTGGCTGGATCATGGAATAGTAAATATTATACTTTATTTTCTGCTCAAAACAAATTGACAGCCTATAGCAACTTGTCTCTTCTAGACTGATTAAGAAAATTACTATGGGAATTTTTAACACAAGAACTTCAACACCAGCCAGCTAATCACCTTGGCTGCATTTGTTCAATAATGGAGCAGAGAGTTCCTCATGCAACATTTGCTCAGAATGGAAGAGAAACTTTCAAGGCAGTTGAATGAAAATTAGGCTGAATTTAAGGAATTAGGATAAATCCTAGCCACAGAGGATTAAGGCATGTGAAGAAGCATCTAAAGGGTAACTAAAGTGCAGTACAGTAGAGGGCACATTGTCCATTCTCTGCAGTAGGGGTCAGAGAAATGGCAGACTCTCAGGTCGTGACAAACTTAAAAAGAAATTTAATAGAAGTCCATGGATCCACTCTTAGCAGTTAAAATGTTACTTGAGCTTCACCAAGGAGAAGCAGGGTTCAAATGTGACCATTTAGTATATGCTCAAAATATTCACCTCTCCTTTTTTTCTGGTGACTTGTGGATTTTATTAGCCAGTTCATCCTAACAGTAGGCTTCTTCTGTGAATCAAAGAAGCTTCTATCTCAGTGCATAATTTCCAGGATATTTAAAATTTCTAATTTTTTTCCTCTATACAGTGCCTGATTTAACATGTAAGGAAACTTCAAGCTTTTATAATAGAGTATTGCTAATTGAAAAAATTTGGTCATAAAGGTAACAATATAATGAAGGTGCAAGTTCCATTATCCAAGCCTCTGCCACCTTCCCAGCTTCAAGGTTATTAATTTTTATGGTGATTACAGGAGTAGTTTTGTTAGTTCCATGTTTGAACTGCTGGCAAGACACTTAAAAAGATATTGCTTAATGTCTTTAGCATAACACAAACACTTTTTTCTTTTTGGGAATTTATCTTAAGATTTATTTGTTCTGTAAGAACTAAGGAGATATCTTCATCTCTTTTCCATGCACTTCTCCACCAATAAAAAAACAGAACTGATTGTTACATGGTTAGAGATCTATAAAACTATTATGGTTGTGTAGATAAATGACTGTATTGGCTGGCCAGGGCTCTATTTCTGATTCTTCCATCCAACACAAACAGAGAGTAAATGGGTTTGGTTTCTTTTTTTTTTTTTTTTTTTTTTTTTTTTTTTTTTTTTTTTTTTTTTTTTTTGTTTGGTTTTTTTTGTTTGGTTTTAGTCTTTTTTTGTTTTTATTTTGGATTTAGATGAATCATTATCTGGGTGGAGTAACAGTATTATTATTTAATTTCCTTTTGGTTTGAAACAAACAAAATCCTTCATTGATATCATATTCAATATTTTGCATTGGGTGTTTTCTTCAGACTCAGCATGACATCAAGAAAATGAATGCTGTCCTTCAGTTGACACTGGCAATATTTAAATTTTTTTGCTAGGATTGTGCAAAATGTTTTCAAAATGTATTGGCACCATACTCCATCATGACTTCATATAGCTAGGATAATGTACATTATTTTGCACTAAACACTGACATAATTCTAGTCAATGGGATTTTGCCTTGTAACAGTACTTAATTGGTGCAAAACCATGCTGACTCCAACTGCTTAAATGATCTCACTAAGTGGCATTGAGGTTAATTTTAATCTTGATTCTGTACTTCTGTGGTTTATGGGGCTGTGCCCAGTTTTTAGAAAAGAATGAGCCAGGGGACAGCCACAGCAGTCAATAAAATAAAATTTCTCAGTACTATAATAATAGTTCCGGGTACAGGTTTCAACAAACTATAGTGAGTAAACATAATCTGAAAAAATGCTTCACATACACCTTTCTCAGGCCACACCTGTAATTGACCATATACAATATGGTCATTCAAAACACATAAATCAGTTTCAGCACAGCAATTTAGCAATATCAAACCCAAGTGGGTCAGTGCCACTTTAGGAACCAGCTTAAAGTAGTCTCACTGTAATGAGACTATCTTAATGCTAACTATTTTTTTTTCAAATGTGCCACTCTGTAGTCTTAGAAAATGCACCATAGTATGATGTTCCACCACATACCTCCATCCTGCATGCTTGGGTTGTTGTGGGGTTTTTCTCAGTGCAGGATTGTCCCTGAACAAAAGAATTTCAAACTTTGACTCAGACTTACACTCTCTTTGTTTTTTTTTTTTATATCCATTATTTTTGCCATTTCTGTTTTTGAATTGTTTTCAGGACAATTGACGAAATCTTGAATAATGCTGTGAATATAAATCTTATTTATACAAATAAGCTGTGCCTTTGCAACAGGAATTTTATAGCAGAAGGATACTACTGTGCAGTATTGTGTACCTTCAGATGTCATGGTCATCTAGCTCATGGAGGAGGAGCGGCAGGCTCCCTACAAATTGCATTGTTTAGCTCATTCCTGATTCCATTAGGACTTGTGGAGGGATGCATATGACTAACCTTCACAAGGTTGCAAGCCTTCACCCTTCAAAATCTTCATCTAGAGGACAAAATATTTTTTTCATGTTGCCACAGGGCCTCATCAGTTATTAAGGAAGGTCCCCTAATATTAATATGGAAACACCAACATTGCCAGGAACTGAGGTTCATCTTCAACAGTGTTCAAAGGAAAGTCTGTTCTCTGGATAGTCTAGATATTAATGTTGCAGAGAATTCACTCCTCACTGGGGAATATCTGATTTATTTTCAGTTCCCCAGCATATGGTGCTTTCTCTGTGTTCCACAGACAGCAAAAAATAATAGTTTAGCCTAATTTTGCTTAGTTTAAAATTGGAAAATGTTTTTGGCCCACTTATGGTTAAATGCTGAATTTTTCCCAAGGATGTATGGGAAGGACTGCTTTATTCAGAAGGAAGGAAGTGATTGCTGTGGGAAGGTCCTATAACAAATGCTTGAAAAGTGAAGAACAGTGACAGCAGTAAAGCTTGGTGCCACGCTGTCCACCCTTTTGCTGAAGATTTCCATTGGCATCATTTCTCCACTAATTTTCTTTATTTTGACCCCCTTCCTGACTCTTTTTATCCAGTTTGATTCCTTGGTCCTAGCATAAGAAGCTATTTACTTCTCAGTTATCACTTTATGGCTCTCTTAGAGCAAATATAATAATCCCCCAAACAGATATTTTCTTCTTCTTCTTTTTTTTTCCTGTAGAGATATCTGCTTCTCAATGGAGAAAAGGTACCCCCTTTATGCAAGTAGCAGCATGACAGAAATATCCCAGGAACTTGGAGACCCCTCCCCATAAAACAATCATTTTCCCCTTTCCCATCTCCCCTGCAGTTTTTGGGGAGCCATTCCCAGCTACTCTTCTACCTTAGCCTTTTGTTTGACATCCCCTGAGAGGCTGATCCAGGTTCGAATATTTTTTTTTTTTTCCTGAAGCTTCTGTGACTGCAGCTGGTTTTTCAACCAGGAATGTGTTAGACAAAAAAACACGTTTTGTCTAGGGGGCTAGGAAAAAAAAAAAAAAAAAAAAAAAAGCCACCTAAAAAAAAAAAAAAAAAAACAAAAACCCAGCTCTCAAGGCTTTTTAAAAGTTGTTTTTACTTTTTAAAAAATTATAATTAAAAAACAGCTGCTAAAGCTGTTTAAAGCTGTTTTTACTTTTAAGGATGGTACCCAGAGACAAGACTTTCCTGAGATGTAAAAGGATCTTACTCAAAACAGACAATGGATAAATGGAAAAGATGAAGAACAAGGGTGCTCTTTATCATTATCTTTTACTCATCTTACTCTCAACCATAGATGCACTCTAGCTGCTGGAAGAATAAAGGAAAATACCAAATATCTGAACAAGCACAGGAGAGTTTTTCTTCTTTGGAGTCTGTGCCCTTCATTTCCAGTTCTTTTTTATTATACCTGCAAATAATTATCAAATAGACTGTAAAACTAATAGCATTTTGCAATAGTGGTTTAAAGCCAAGCAGTTTTCAATGTCTTATAATGTGTCTGAATTTTCTCTGTAATGTGATTTTGGATGTTTATGTTATGGAGCAGGTCACCTTGAGTGCCCCCATGCAGCACACACAGGACAACCAGGAATCAGCCCAGCCAGCCTGAGCTCATGGAAGGCAGGTGCTGCTTGACTGGCCTCATCTCCTGGTATCACAGTCTGACCCACTGGTGCATGAGCAGCAGGCTCTAGATGCTGTCCACTGAGACTTTAGAAAAGCCTCTGACACTGATTAACACAGTATTTCCCAGAGAAACTGCCTGCTCATGGCTTGGATAGGTGCAGTGTTCACTGGGTAAAAACCCAAAAACTGTCCTGATGGCCAAGCCCAAGGAGTGGTGGTGAATGGAGTGAAATCCAGCTGGCAGCTGGACTCAGAGCTGGGGCCAGTACTGTTTAATATCTTTATGGTGACTGAGTGAATCCTCAGTCAGATTTAAACAATTCTATGATTCTATTAAAATATTGTCTCCAGCAGCAAAAGTATTGGCAGACTTTTGTTCCCCATGCACTCCTCAAGAAGAGCCAGTACTGTGAGTATTGGGGCTGAGTCATGATAAGGATGTGTATGCAAAGTGTGAAAAAGACACTGAAAGAATTAACCATTTCCAAAAGTTATATGTTGCTCCAGTCCAGGTGAAGTTTATGGTGTTTACTCAATGCCCTGACTCTAGGAAAGTAACAGCACTGGGAATGAACAGATGTGAGGCAAAGCAACATACACAAACAAATCTCTAAGACAACCCAAGGCCTGTAATTTAGTGCATACAGTGCAACGTTACAGCCAAGGATCATATAAATTGTGGTTTTGATGGATAACTAAACACTACATAATTCTTTGGTTTGACACAACTAAGATCCAGACTCCTCATAACTATGGTACATTCACCATCAGCAGTTCTCTTCTGTTCTTCTCATCCTTCAGTTCTTTTGTTGCCATTTCTTAGCTGTTGACACAAGGACCCATACTTGGAGGGATTTTGTTACTAATTCTGAATGCCTTCTATGTGTTTATAATTTACTGACTCATCTCCAGGTGGGATTACACATTCTTCTCTTCATAAACTTAAGATATGTTCAAGCAGAATCAAAAGGGACACGGCTGCTTTAATGGATATGGAAACTCAACATTATTTATCAGCAGTCCTGGCTTCCCAAGGATATTTATTTGCAAAGGCAATCTGGTGATGACTCCAAATCAGTGTCAGGAGAGAATACGGAGAGATATAATGTGATGAGCGTGGGATGGAAGTGGAAGACTGCCAGGACTGGAACTGCAAAGAATGTATTTACAAAAGCTTCAGTGCAAAGGAAAATGAGGGTTCTTCCTGGCCCGCGAGCAAATACTGAAGGGTGTGTTTCTGAGCAAAGGATATTATTCTGGGAAATGGTTCTGATGGGGGGGTCATCTGGAAACCAAAGCAAGGGTGTGATGCAAGGGTTAATATAATCACTATATCTGCTAAGACGGGAGCGCTGAGTGGGAGTCTGGTACATGTATTACTTCTGTTTTTCAAATTATTACAGCTGGTGGTAAAATACAGCATGCAGTTCTAGTACCAGTATTTCAAGCAGCATTTAAAAATTAGGGGGTCAGAGAAGAACTGGAACATTTATTTAATTATTGGGAGCTATGTATCTAATGAAATACTCAAAGACTTTGATTTAGTTAGCTTAATGAGGGAAAGCTTCATCTTATCAAAGGTAACGGGTCTGCTCGAACACAGTGAAAGGACACGTGAAAAAGTTAACTCTTTCAGTGCTGAAAAAAGTAACAAGAGTGAATGCCTAGAAATGACACAAGTTAGATAAAAGTAGCTTACACATTACTTCCCTGGAAGGGTTTAAGGCCAGGTTGGATGGAGCTCTGAGCACTCTAGTCTCATGAAAGGTGGCCCTGACCACTGCAAGGGTGTTGAAACTAGATGACCTTTAAGGTTCCTTCCAACCTAAACCATTCTATGATTCTGACACTAATCTGTGATATTTTTAAAGAGAAGGGTAATCATCCACTGAAACAACTTAGTACAGGCAGTATTAGACTTTCCAACACCAGCAATTTTTAAATGAAAATAAGAATTTTTTGTAGAAAAGAATAAATGTATAGTTTAGGCAGCAACTTCTTTAGCAATGTTTCATGTAATATTATATCAAAAGACAGCCTATACTTTTCTTCATTCAGTCTAGGATACATAACATTTCCAAAGCAACAATTTAAAGACAAATCACGAACATGCATAAAGAATGCCTGACAACAAACCCTGTGAGGCATTTTCAGTATATTCTTGGCTATGCAAGGTAGGCACCACCGCAGTAGCACAAAGCTCAGCGCTGGACACAAAATCCTTCTGCAAATCAAAGTGAACACTTGGGTGTTTAGTCCGTGCTGAGCTCCCTGCTGCTGCCTGCAGCTCAGGAACTGTGAACAGATGAGGCTGTAGCAGCAGCTCATACTGCACCCTCTCCACAGTGGTTCAAAGAAAGGCCTGGGTAGAAAAAGTGTCTGTCCCTGACTTGTGAAGTAAGACTTCTCACAAAAGAATCGCATTTCACTAGGAAAATATGACTAGCAGGACTTGTGCTGGATTCTGTCACTCTAAGTGACACTCCAAGTTATTGGCCCTGTTAGGAAAACTACTAGGTAATATTTTTAAGCCTGTGCTTTGATGAAGTCAAAATAAGTTATTAATATGGCCCCTTCTGACTTCAGAAAATATAAAAAAACAATGGGTATGATCCATAAGAAGCAGAAAAAAAGATATTTTACTTTAAAGCCAAAGTACGAAAGTAATAGATTTTTTTGATTAGCTAGTTAGCTGTTTTCAGAATCTGCACATGCACTGAATTGCTGAATTGTGATCTTTAACACAGAAAATAAATTAGGGCTACAGTTATTAAAAAAAAAAAAAAAAATCCTAATTTCAACTCCTAAATACTTTAAGACTCTGGGGGAAAAAAAATGGACTAACTCTCAAACATGACAAGGCCTCAGGAACTCCCACTGATCCTGAGGTGAGAAGCAGCAGAGGGTGTTTACAAGCAGGAAGAATGCAGACTTAGGGCTTTGACGAAGGAGCCCTGTTTCATCTTGCCATGACAGCAGTTAACACCTTAATCCAAACATCCCTCCTGCCCCGTGGCCTCAGAGTCACCATGCCATTCTCTAATCCACTGCCTGGCAGCTACCTGGGGACACTGCTCAGCTGCTCAGTCCCTGTTGCTGCTGGAGCATCTGAACCAACAAACCAGTGAAGAGAGGCACAAGCACATGTTCCCCTGCTCTGAGGATGGAGATCTCCTGGGAAGAGACAAGGTGGGCAGCTGCTAACAGCAGCAAAACACTGTGCCACAGAAAAAAACCCTTTTTTGTCTTTTGGTTTGGTTTGAAGTTGCAGACACAGCTGTGCCTGCAGAGATCAGACTTTTCACAGGACATACCTGGCACTGAGAGGACAAAAACCAAATCTCCAGGCTGCCAGGGGTCTAATCTACCCAAGGGAAAATACTCTTCACCTATGCATAATCTTTAGAGACTTTCTAAAGCTCAAGATAATGATCCAGTCATGTACATTCAGATAGCATTTGGGGATGATTTAGGCTTGCCTTGCTACAAAATGCATAGAAGATCTGCAAAATTTCATTTTAAAGATGAAAGCCATTTTTGAGTCCTACTAATGTAAAAATGATTCAAAAAGTAGGAGGATTTTTAAAAATCATCACATTTCTCTGCAAGTATGTTAAATATTTCTCCATGGCTACTTCACTGCATGTCTAATTTTAACTTGGGCTGAATTTTTGCAGACAAATTGTGAATGCTTTTAATAAGATAACTAGCATTATTCATATACTTGTCAATAAAAACAATTTTTCAGATGCTTGAATCCACAATTCCCTAACTTTTTAACTGTTCTAAACTTCCTGAATCCTTTTGCAATTTTTGAGAACATTGTCTGAAAGGGGAACAACAAACTCATGAATATAGACAGCCCCTACCATCTCTGCCATGTTTAATCCAAAAGGAAGTATTGGAAATTCCAGAGCATCGCCTCCATTCTCAAAATAAGGGACACTAACTTGTTCTATAAAGATGGTTTGGATGCAGAATTTTTGCAAAACAGCAGTTGTTGGGGGAATAGGAGGTATATTGGATGCAGATGGATCTGTCAGGGGATATGGCTGTGAAACTCTTCTGAACTATAACAACATAATTTTCAGATCTGTAGAAATGCCAGATTTTGGACAACTTTAACAGCAGTTGAAAAAGGCACAACCACAATGTAAGGAACATGCTCCTCCCAAAATTAAGCTTTCTGTTTTAGAGCTGGAGTAAAAATATATGAGATGGCAGCATGAATTTTTCAACAAAAACAAAATTACATATTTTCCCTGATCTCATTCTTCTAAAAGGACAACAATTTTTTTCTGAAGTTTTCAAGAAGCACTTCGCTTCAAACAGAGAATTAAAATTTATTAACTAATAGAAAGGAAATACTGCAGTAAATTAAAATAAGATGCGGTGATAGAAAATACTAAGACATATTGTCCCAAGACAACAAAATTATTACTTGACATCATTGGAAAGACTGTCAGGAAAAAAGAAACAGCTCAAATAATAAATAATAAAAAAACATATTCACCGAAGCTAGCTTTTTAAGAAGTAAGTCCACCTCTTCCTACTGGCCTAATCAATATGAAGCAGCTCTGTGAAACTCTGAAACTTTCTGTTGTGGAGATTAGAAATCATCATATGCCCTTGTTAGAAGTCATCATCCTTTCAGTCGATCATCAGTTGCAAGTCGATCATCCTTTCTCACACCATATGATTAAAGCCTTGTTCTGGAAAAGATTTTTTTTTTTTTTTTTTAAGATATCCCACTGAATAGAGATGCTATGCTGATCAGAAGGTATCTATCTTGATTTTCAAAAGAAACTCTCCATGCCAAACAGCTTGAAGGCAGTGGGCAGTGATGCTGAATGAGATTCCTGGAAGAATGAAACACAAGCAATCAGCTTGAATATGTTGATCCCAGATCTTCACACTAAGGGTATAAACATAAAGCCAATTACACAATATGCAGAGATATTGTATCACATCTGGATTACATACGCTCATTACATTTCTCTTCTCCGTAGAGAAATCCTTTACAAATTCATTAGCAATTAACAGAAATATAACTATGGTGACAGATACAAATTAGCTACCAGAAATGGGAAAAGAAAATCCTTTCCTACCAGTCATATATGTATGTGTGTGTGTGTGTATGTGTATATGAACACACGTACACACGCGTTTTAATAAAAAGCGATTAATAATACCAAGGCTTGTTAAAGCAGAAACAAATGTTCTGTATGCTACATCCTAACCCAGCTGATTTTCAAATGTGAGAATAACAGCGCACTAATGCTGCAGCTGTAGCTACCTTTCCATGTCTTTCATTGCCTTGATGTACGAAAAAACTGGAAAAACATGTAGAGCTATGCATCTTAAGTAATGACAGGGCTAGAAAAGTTCTTCAAGTTCTGCAAGAAATTACAAGATCCAGTCAAATAAATATTACTTACTTACTGCTAAGACCACCTTTTTTCCCCTATGTACCTAAATAAAATGACAATTAGAACTTATTGGGGTTTTAGTTCACATAGGTGATCAACATTAAAAAGCATATTAAAAAACCTGAACACTCAGACTGAATAATTCAGTGTCATACTTATTTTACAAAGTTAGAGAAAGCAGCACTAACAATAACATTTAAATTATTCTAATTTTTAAAATATTTAAGCTGTTTTAGTATCTGTGCCACTCGGTTTTTCTTATCCACTTGATGCTATCTACATAAAACTGCATTCTTCTTGGCCATACATGATTATTTACTTCCTAAAGCAATAAATCATTTTCATGTGGTGCCAACAACTAACAATCTTACTATTCAGAAAGATCTCCCTCCCCTTAGGAATTTCACATGTGCAGTTGCTACACAGAATATACAAATATGCTTTTTCCCCATTGCCTGTCATAGACTACTCAAAATAAATATGGAGTCTTAGGATGACAACAGAATCCAAGTTAAAAACAACTGTTTTAAAAACTTGGATTTTTGTTTTTGTTAGTACTTCTTTCTTTTCTGTCAGGCGAATTTATCTGGATTAGCTGATGGTGTCTGCAGCCTTTGGGTCATAGCAAAAAACATTCACTGCTTTTTCCACTCATTAATAACTCACTAATAAGCATTGGATGCCCTCAGACCCATTAATTGTGTGATTTGGTTTTGTTTACTTTTTTAAACAAACAAGAGCATTTTTTTCATATGTCATGAAAAATACAAGAAAACTGGGTGAAACCTAATATGCCCTTAGTACTTTTGCTCAACTCATCTACACTTCCATCTTGTAAATACTTAGACATAGTGACAGGGGTATGCATGTGTGCAGTGTAACTCACCTTGCTAAAATCACATGCATAAATGTCAGATAAGGGCTTAAACTGTCAGTAAAATACTTAATTTACATAATTTGAATTGAGGAGAGCAGTAGTAGTGGCAGTACCTGGCAGATTAAATGTAAGAATAGACCCACAAGGGAAAGGGTCTCCTTTTCCAAAATATTTGAAGCCATGAGCAATCTAGTATGTTCCAAATTGAAAGCATTCATTTTTTTACAGAATTTTTATGAACTTTAGAAACGAAAATTAATTTGGACAAGTTGAAAGAGAGACTCAACTCCATGACTAACATGGGAATTACCCTAATCCTCTCTTCAACTCAATCATGGAATTTTAAAAAGGTTTTTCTGGAAGCTCTTGAGATCTCCTAGCTTGAACATTAACTTATGTCCACTATTTTCATAGCAGTTAAAACACAGTCATAAATGCAATCTGAGGCTGAATTAGGAGATCAACCCTTTGAGTTCTAAATCACTTGCTTGAATCTTGGCCAGAAATTGCCAGCTTTCTGGCTTTTGCATGATATACACGAAAAAAGGTTGACAATTGCATCCTAGCAGCAGTACTAACTCTGAATTTCCAGCTATGACTAGTTAATACTAGATTATTTCTGGGAGAAGAGGAAATTAAAAAAGGTGTTCTCTTGGGTTTATGCTACAGATTAAGGATTCCCTGAGGAGTCATTCATGTTTTGAAGCAACGCACAAGTTTCTCCTCTGCTCTCCCAGATAAATGCCTCTCACCATAAAGAGATGTGGTGCAGAGATTATACCTCAAAAGGTATCACCCACCCCTCCTCTCTTATCTCTTTATCACAATACCAAGAAATAGGGAACTATGAGCCAGAGGAAACTTTTGGTTTAAGTAAATGAGGGAAGCCTACTGTTTGATTTGAACTTGTTCAAGGCTAGAAGATTCAGTAAAACGATGTTGGTGAGAGCAATTTTTCTGCCAGTGTTACTAATCCTGCCAAGTAAATTTAAAGGCAGCAGTAGAACCATAAGAAGCATCAGCCAGAGCTCAGATCTGGGAACTTTCCAGATATGCTGCAGAGCCTTTGGTTTTTCAGGCCTTTAGGGATGGATGGGTTGAAGGATGTGAGGGGCTAGACTCATTTAGGTGACAGGTAATTATTCTCATCGGACAGCTGGTTTATGGAGTAGTTTATAATGTGAGCTTTGCATTCTGTAAAGCACTTGTAAAAGTGAATAAATGCTCAAATACAGCCATTATAAAATGCTAATATTTTGCCTACCTATCAGAAAATACAAACAGGAATCTGTTACTCAGGGAAAGTTACTGTTTCATAAGCAAACCCAAGCGTTTCTCTTTAGAATTGCTAAAAAGACCTAATACATGCTCCGTCAGGTGCAAAACAGGGAAACTTGTCCTTGTAACAGGATATAACCATCAGCTGTGCCCTTCTTGCTTACTTTCCCTCAGTCTTTGGCTAAATTTTAATCCAGAAACTCATGGCCAGCCGTGGTTTCCTTCTCTCGCTGCTCTTCACAACTCTTGGGATCGGTGCAATCGCACGGGCTACAACTTTAAAGAGGGCGCGGGAAGGGAGGGGGTGGCGGGGGGCTTGTTTTGCTGGCTGAGGCCGCCTCTGCTCGGCTGAGTCTGTCGGGGCTGAAGCCCTGCAGGCGGTGTGTGGCTCGCCCGGTGCCCGGGCCCTGCTCTGCCCCGCGGAGGCGGCGGGCGGCGCGGCTGCGGCTCCGGGCTCGGGCGGGCATCGCCGTCCCGGCTCCGGGCACACATCGGCACCGGGCACGGGCGGGCATTGCCGTCCGGCTCCGGGCACACATCGGCTCCGGGCTCGGGCGGGCATCGCCACCGCGGCACCGGGCACGGGCGGGCATCGCCGTCCCGGCTCCGGGCACACATCGGCACCGGGCACGGGCGGGCATTGCCGTCCGGCTCCGGGCACACATCGGCACCGGGCACGGGCGGGCATCGCCACCGCGGCACCGGGGCCTTCTCTCCCTCTCCCCTGCCTCGGGTGCGCAGCTGCACCGCAGCTCACTAGTGACCGCTATTTTCAATTCTCAGGCTAATGAAATCAACATCGTAAAAGCACGGATTTATCCCGCCTTTCCCAGACAAAAATGTAAAGGCAAATCCGCTGTTTTGTTTCAAAACATTGAGCGTGACGGTTTGCGTTATTTTCTGAAAGGGCTGGTGGGGGCATGTTGGGAAGAATATTTTTCTTGCAAGTTCAGGTGTAAAGATGCTTCAAAATAAATAACGCAGCATTCTGAATGAACACTTCATGAAATTGACTAGGGGCCAATGCCTACGAATCTTCCCTTTACTGTCCCAGGATGGAAGCTCTGATGCATAGACACAAAATAACTTTGCCGATTGTGGGCGAGCGAAAATCCGTGCCAGCTCCGCAAATGACCCAGCACTTGGTACTTGCTTCTGTAACTGTTCGCTCAGCAGCGCTTCCCAGCTCCGTTCCGCACGCTGACATTTTTGGACCCGCGGACTGCGGACCTAGCCGAGCTTTTGAAAACATTTGCTAATAAAATTCAGCAGGTAGTTTAGAAAAAGAAATACGGAATGAGGGGGAGGGAAAGTGGCTAAAGGAAACAAAACAAAAAAAAAAAAAAAAAAAAAAAAAAGGAAGGCTAAGCAGTACAAACTGAGCGGAACTTGCCGAACCGCCAGCACCGGGCTGGCAGGGCTGTCCCACGGTCCCCGGGCTGGGCATCGGCGGCGCCCTCGCAGCCTCTCGCTGCACGGACTGTCCCCTACCGAGCACGGCGGGGACGAGTCCTTTCTTCCCCAGAAAGTTCTCGCCCCCCAAACCATTGCAGTACACCAAGTGTGTGGGTTGGAATTTATTTGGTTCCACCGCTCTTTAGCTGTTGGCGTTGCAGGGTGAACGGGCGCTGGCGCCTGCCCCGCTGTCCCCAGCGCCCGCTCTCCGGGGACCGAGGAGGGGCAGCACCATTCGCAGGCACAGCGGCGAATTTCCCCGGCGCTCACTGTGCCGTGCCGCTCCCATTGGCCGTGCGGCCGGCAGGGAGCGACGGGAGGCGGAGAGGGAGCTGCCAGCAGCAGGCAGGCAGGCAGGCACCGGGCGAGCGCGTAGACAGGCGCACGGCAGGCAGAGGCTGCTGGGGTATTGTTATCATTGTGCTTCGGCGGAGGGCTCTGCCTGCAGGGGGAGGGGTGGAGGGAGGAGAAGAAAGAGGGGGAGAGAAAGTGCGGGGCGAGCATGCAGCAGGGCTGGGGCCGGCGGAGCGGCGGTGCTGGGCTGAGGCGCTGAGAGGAGCCGCCTGCCCGAGCTCGCAGGGGGGCACCGGCGGGAGGAGCGAGGCGGGCACGATCCAGGCGTGGGGAAGGCTGCCAGCCGACGGGAGCCGCCGCCGCACCGGCCTCGCACCAGCAGCAGCGACTACTTCTTTCTTATCTCCCAGCCTTTGTCCGCCCATCCTCCTCCTCCTCCTCCTCTTCCGTGCCCACCCGCTGCACCGCGGAGGGGGCTCGGCAGAGAGACAAGCAGGCTGACCCAGAGCTGAGTTTCACCCATCCTCCGCCCCCCGCTCTCTCTCCCTCCGCTGCATCGCTGCCCATGAGCTAGAGCGGCAGCCGGCTCCGGCAGGCGGGGGCAGACGCCGACCGCAGCTCCCGGCAGCTGCCGCTGCCCGACCCTCCCCGCCGCTCCCCTCGCCCCGCTCCGCGGGCTCCAGCCGCGCTCCGGAACTGCTGGGGGCCGCCCTGCCGCCGCCCCTCCTCGCCTCCATGTGCCGGGTACCGGGAGCGCCGCCGCGGATCCTGCCGCCGCTGGCGCTGATGCTGCTGGCGGCCCTGCAGCAGGTAAGCACCGCCGGCGGGGAGCGGGCCGGGCTGCGGCTCTTTGTTCCCCTGCGGGCGGCGATGCCCGGGGAAGGCGGGAGAGCCGGCGGGGAAAAGGGGGGTGTGGGGGGAGCAGGCAGGCTCCGCTTCGTGGTGGGGGTCTCGGGGAGGGGGTAGGGGAAGGCAGCCCCGCCGCCGGGGTGCCCCGGGGCGGCTTGTGGCCGCTCGTGCAGAGCCACCTGCTCGGGGCAGCCCCGCCAGCGGGCTCCACGCCCGAGAGAGAGGGGGGAGCGCAAGCCCCGAGCCGGCGGAGAGGGAGAGTGCGGTCCCGAGACGCGGGAGGTGATGGGGGCAGCGTTCCGCCGTCATTCCCGGGAGAGCAGGTGCCGCGGGACGCGGGGGGAGCTGGCCGGTACCCGAGCGCCTGGCAGGAGCACGGGAGCTCGGCCCCGCCGCGGGCGCGGGGGAAGAACTAGCGGAGTGGGGGACGGAGCGAACATTCCCTCCTCCGCCCCGCGTGATGAAGGGCGGGCTGGGGTGCCAGAGAGCAGCCCCCGCGTCTCCGCTACCCCCGGCTCCCTCGTCCGCTAATCCCTTCCCCGGGAAGAATTTAATCAGCCTCCGCCTGGGCGCTGGGCTTCCCCACCCCCTGCCGCTAACGGGAATTTCCACTGGGACGGGTTCGGGCCCCGAAGTGTTTAATTTATTATTGGGAAAGTCCTGCTGCTGCCTCCCCCCGGCGGCCTTTCTGGGGCGCTCCGGGCGGGCGAGTGACGGGGTCCCGGGCAGGTGGTCGTGGCGCAGCGCCGCTAGCCGCGTCTGCTCCCCGTGGGGCGCAGAAAGTGGAGCTCTGGGACAAGATGGGAGTGACCGGGAGGGTGTGGGGAGGACGGGGAGACGACAGAATGGATCGCGTTGGGGCAGCAGGGGCAGGGCCCGCGGGGTGCTGGTTGGGCTCCCCTCCGGCGGCGAGGGGTGTTGGGAGCCGCAGGGGAGCCGGGGCGCCCGGTGCGTTCCGCCTTCGCTTTGTGCTCGCTGAGCTCGTATCCGGCGCGGCGCCGGGGGTGGAGAGGGCTGTAAGTCCAAGGGACAGATGGTGCAGATCATCGCCTCTTAATGGTATTTACGATTGGGGCATTTCTGCCGGGCCGGGGGAGCGGGTTGAGGCGAGGCCGGGGTGCCGGGGCGGGCCGGGCGCCCTCCCGCAGCGGCTGGCGCAGGGCAGGGGGAGGCGGCGGGCGCAGCCACTGTCCATGGTGCGGCCCCGCTGCCTCCGCCGCACCGGGGGCGGGAGCAGCCCGGCCGGCCTCCCTGTCTGCTCTCCGCTTCTCCGGCTCTCTAACGCTGCCATCCCCTCACGGGGTCCCCGGGCAGCTGAGTCCTTCACGCAGTTTCTGAGGCGCTTTCAGGGGCTGATGCCCTGCACCGGGCGAGCGAGGTGCTGAAACGCTGCTGCACGGCAGCCGGGGATTTTCCACTGAGCCCTAGGAGGACGCCAGGCAGGGTGGCTGGCGTGACACGGGAGTGTCCGGCTGAGCATGAGCGGCTGCATGTGATAGCAGACACCCTGTTCAGAAACTTGTGTGTGCCACTTACCGGCTGTTGGTGTGTTGTTTTTTTCGTGTGTTTTTTCTCCTTTTTTTTTAAGTCCTTGTTGCTGTTTACTGTATGTGCTTTCAGTTCTGTTTAGTCTTCCTATCTCAATAAATCTGTAAAGTACAAAATCTGCAGTAAGCTTTTATTGCTTTTTTTTTTTTTTTTCTTCCCCACCACAGGCAGGTTTTGAAATTGAAGCACAGGCTATGAATTAAAGACAGGAACCAGCCGTGTTGCTTTTATGCATCACTCACTGTCACTGGCACGTTATGGTTGGGGAATCCAATTTCCCCCTTGTTTGGGTATCCATTAAATCTGGTTAGGGTTGATTTTTAATAGTGTGTAACAGAATTGGAACTTGGGTATGAAATCAGATTTATAGACCTGTGTCTGTACAACAGTTTCATTTTAAGAGCTCTTTTTCCCTCTCCCCTTTTTCCATCATGCATACTGCAAGAGCCTTCACCAGCTAGATGCAGTGCTAACTTTTTCCCCCTCATACCTACTACTTTTGTTTTGTAGGAAGTTATTTGCATCAGGTTCTTATGAACCTTTTCACTTAGTTTTTTCTCTCTGCAACACAGCATTTACCTTTATTTTCTAGAGTTAATAATCAGTTTGTTATTAGTTAATGGTGTCATTAGAAAAGCTGTTATTATGGAATTACTTGAAAGATTGTAACTGGAGCTAGATTTTAAGAGCAGATTTGTGGATGTTGTTTATGTACAGGAAATACAGCTTAAGAGTTTTGGCAGGGCACAAGAGAGAAAGGAGTGAAAACTACACTCTATTTTGCTGGTTAGCATATCAGTATGAGTCTGGGAGTATTACATGAAAAAATCCTGACAAAAGAGAGGATAAAAGGAGTGAATCTTGTTTGTCTACCCAGAACAACTATTCCAATCCAACGAAGGAAGGGGAAAGCTAGTATGAGTTTACAGGAATGAAACTACTATTTGAAATAAACAAAACACAGATTAGAAAAAAAGTGCTAAAAAGGGATTTTTTTTAAAGAAAAATATAAGCTAGTTGAATCACTCCTTGGATGTTGTCTATTTCTAAATCAAAAGCAAGTAAAAACAATAAAGCAGTTTTGAGCCTTTTGAACTTAGATGGCTGTTTTGAATTTGAATTATGACAGAGGACATAAGTTATTACCCTCTGCAGGCAATTTTGGTCTTATTCCAGGTCTTAGCAAATGTATCCAGGTGATAAAGCTACTACCCTAAATGACACTCCTGTTAAGCTGCCTCAGCTGAGAATCCGGCATTGGCCTTTCTTGCCAGCTCTGCCCCTCTAGTAATTACCCCAGCAGCAGTATCCTCTGGCAGAATTGGGGTGAGGAATATTAACATCGTTTTGTGCAGAAACAAACAAAACCCCCTATTGTGGGTAAATCTTCTGTCTCTCACAATATACCTGTGTCTTCGATTCATTTTTTTTTTATCTGTATAAGCACGAATTTTATGATGTCTCTGATAAACGATTCCATTAACAGACTCCAACACCATTAACTCCTTTCAAAGTATGCTGAATGTAGTGAATTGAATACATTTTATAATGCATTCATAAGCTCCTTACCAGGGTAGTTATGTGGAATACCTCAGCCTTTTTAGATGTAGATCTTTGTGTTCTGGTTTTGTTTTGTCTTCAAAGACTCCATTGGAAAAGTTAAATGTGGCAGCAGAGAGCTCTCCAGTCACTGTCTGTCTGGTCTAGGTGATAGTGATACCACTGACATATCCTCAAAATTCAGATAATTGCAGAGCCGAATTCCTTTGGATATTAAACTGAATATATTATTTAAATATATATTACTTAAATATATTTTATTAAAATACTTTAAAAAAACCTGCTTTTTACATCTATTATAGGACAGATAAGGTTGTGTAATTCAACGAGTTTTTTGAATTGGTTGGCAGAACAGGAGATAATCAGATTTTTTTAATACACGAAATTATCTGGGCTCATATTGTAGGAAGCTCAGAAATACATATTCTGCTTGTGTACCAGAAGGTGTATATTCTCCTGTTGTCAATCTATGTGTTTTTAATAAATGTGTGTTTTTAGAGAGCCTTCTACTGCTCTCTCTCTTCCTGGGTAGTACTGCTACCTAGGCATGCAGCTCAGTGTGCTGGAAAGATGAATGTATAGTTTTATGATACCAGCTTTTAAAATATTGCCCAAAATGATCGTATTTTTGAACTACATCTAGTCAAGAGCGTGTAATTCAAAAACTTCCTATCTGTTGTTTTCCTTTCTGTTTCTAGAAGTTGGAGGACCTCCCAGAAACGTCATTGGAAGAGCCCTGTCATGTTCTATCTTACTTGGTTTCATTGATGCTTTTATATCAATAATGTAATTTATTACTTCTTTTAATAACTAACGCATGAGACAATTTAGTTGTGACAGAATTGCATGTTTTCATTTAAAAATAGCTTGAGGAAGCTGTGAGTAAAGTTATTTTTACTCAATACAGACAGGATTGTGTAAGGGACTTGTCATGTGGTAAGGAACAGGGATTTTTGAATGGTTTTTCCTGCTTAACAGAATCATTCACCAGTTAAACTCTCTTTCTGTTTCTCATTGGTTTTGTAAGTGCTTTTTGGGTTAACAAAAAAGTTCTGAAAGCTTGGAATAGTTTAAATTGTTATCAGCACTCCCGTTAGGTATGCACACAAATAACAAGTCCATTCCCAAAGGCTGTGCAATTTCTAATGTTCCCTGGAATTTTTATTTTAAATATTTGTTGTAAAAGGTAGGAGGAGCCTGTAGTGGCCTTGCGGTGTAGCCTGCTTGCTTCCACTGACCCACTGGCACCAGTTGTGTGTAAGGTTCAGTGAGACAGATCACAGAATAAGCTGATGGTCCCACAAGGATCATTGAGTCCAGCCCATGGCCATGCACAGCACCATCCTCAAGAGTCTCAGCATTGTCCAAACTTTGGGTGGAGACTAATGAAGGCAAAAAGAACACTTGACATCCTTTGCAGGAGCAGTGGTAAAGCACTTCTGACCTACCACTGAGCTGAGATGCTCGTTGGCCAGCAGTGGCATACAATGAGTCAAGTCCTGAGAGGAAATAAACATACATTATTGCTAGATGAGTTTAAGTAAGGTGTGTTTTTTCCCCAAGTGCATTTGTAGTTTGTGAGTGAGGTGAGTGGGACCTTTTTCACCTGGATGTTGGACCATGCTGCTGTTCACCTTGAGAGGTATATAATCCAAGTGTGCATGATTCATCATTTGATTTGATCCTGCACTTCTTGTTGAAAGATCATGTGAGTCCTGTCTGAATAAAGAAGGAAAATTAGGCTTTCTATTTTTAAATGGCTTACAAAAACAGATACAGTATCAGCAGCTTCCAAGATGGAAGGTGATTCACTGCCAGATCTTCTCAGTGGTTCACTTAAAGTATTTGGTTTTAGTCAGTATTCATGTATTTGATTAAATACTATGTTTCCAAAAGACACATTTATCCTCTCCTCTAGGCACTCCTTGACATATTTAAAAAATATATTTTTACTAACACACTCCTCTAGGGACTCTCCCATTTCTTATAATTAGCATATAATTATCACCCAGCAGCTGAAGACATAGTTAAAATTTTGTGATCCCCCCAAAGAAGCCTTGCAAGGCCTCCCCAAAGGTCAGAAAAAAAAGCAGTATCCTCCTGTTTTGGAATAGCAGCAGTTTTATGCGCTGAGATGTTCAGTGTGAGCAATACAATGGCTATTATCAAATCAGAGAGAGGTTATTTCTTGTAGAAAAATTAGAATGTGTGGTCAAATACAGGACCAATCTTTTTATAAATAGTTATTATTAAAACAAGTATTAAAACTTAGTAATATAGAAATTTTAAGATGTCCTTCTCTGAGCTGTGGCTTACGTGAAGAACCATGTGTTTTGGAAGATGCCCACAGAGGGGGCAAAGTCCAAACTTGGATCATGACTTTGAGCTATGTGCATATGCTAAATAATTGTCTCAATTTTTGATAAAGCAGATGAGTATTGTCTCTCATGGAAGGTTAACAGGATAGGCTGTGAACATGGTTTATAAAGTTGTGGGATGCACGGTGGTGCTGGTGGATGAGAGGCAGGACATGACCAGAGACACTTTTGCATGGCCATGTAGAGATAGGACAAGTAGGAATGGCTACAAACTGAAAAGGAGTAGGTTGAGATTAGTTACTCCTCACTGGAGGGGTGGTAAGGCAGCGGAACCAGCTGCCCAGAGAAGCTGTGGATGCCCCATCTCTGGAAGTGCTCAAGGCCAGGTTGGATGGGGCTTTGAGCAAGCCCCACAGTTTTAGTGGAAGGTGTCCCTGCTCATGGACAGGAAGGGTGGAAATAGATGGCTTATACAGCCCCTTCCAGCTCAAGGCATTGTATGATTATATGAAACTTTGGGGGTTTAAGGCAAGTTACTTTAAACCAGATAGTAGCATGAAAATTGTAGATTCTCTTACTTGGGGAAGGTGTTTGAGAGCTGTTACTGTTGGTTTAAGAAATTGGATTTTCTGATGTAAAATCTTGTGGTTCATGAAGCAGAGCACTGATTAGAAGTGAAGATGGTATAACGAAAGCCCTTTCTGCTGTAACTAAATGACCTCTGGGAGGATGTGGCCTGGCACCCACTTTGGAAGCTTCTGGCTTCCAGAACAATTTGAATGAAAGGCACTTTTCTTTTTCTCTAGTTGTACTCTATGGTTGAAAACAAATTGTACTTGACTACATTTGCTGAAGTGCTCAGTACTGTGAGAGTATAAACTGTTGGCAGCTTTGTTTGCAGCAAGTTGGAGATTCAAGAAAGAGTTGCTTAGCATTTTGAATTCTAGTATCTAAAGCTTTTCGGAGATGTTTCTGTCATTCAGGGTATTTTTCTTTTCCTTATGACAGTAAGTAGAAACTTGTTACTATGTAATACCACCTTGTACAGCATATCCCATTGTGTCAGATAATGTCTGTACACAAAACTGAAAATGGGCAGAAAAATCTCTAGAGTTGCAACCTAAGTTGCAAGTGAATACCGGGTATCATCCTGGCTTTTAAATTAATGAAGAAACACCCAGTCTTTAAGCACAGTCATAAATATTTCTATGATCTGTGCTTAAGTTGAATATTACTGTGGTAGTTGTAAATTAATGTTGGTTTTTAAGGAGGAAGAGCTCAAATCTGCCATTCTTGCTTCATCCTACATATAATTATCTCAGACATTGTTTTGAACTTCACACAATAATGTCCTGTGAATTGGCTAGATTTGGAAATTGGTAACTGTACTATGTTCAATTATACTGTATAGTATGATACTTCTTTGAGAAACTGCTTGGTTTGTCATTTTACTACCTTGGCTTCTTTTCCTATGGGACTGAGTTACAATGATTGTAAAAGAAAGCACTCTTCAAAAACAACTTGCCGTGCATTTTGGTACAATTGCTGTTAAGAAATCTTGTGTTGTAGTACATGTAGATGCAAGTAGAAAACACTTGGTTATTTCAGATTGATAGCTACTACTGAACTCCAGGGGTGTATGGCATATGCAGAGGAGGTTGTGAGATTACATTTTGAAATACAGGTTTCTTAAAATTCATATTTACAGATATTGGGAATTTTAAATATGCCTACTTTTTAGAAACAATGGAAATTGGCTATGAGTCCAGATCTAGTTAGTACTAGTGAAGAAATTCTGCCTGGCTTGACTTAGAAACTTTTCAAAACTTTGAGGCCTGTATTGTTGGAAGACTTTTACTGGTGGTATTTAGAAAAAGATATAAATGCAAATCCCTTAGAATTATACAGTTGAAATTGTAACCAGGTTGTTTTGGTATTTTTGGTTTGGGTTTTCCTTGGGTTTTTTTTTTTTTTTTTTTTTTTTTTTAATTGAGCTGCAATACAGCTTTAGAATTAAACCACACATTTCATATCTAGAGATGAAACTAAAGTAACAGAGGAGCAGAGTGTCAAAACTGCAGGCTTAACTGCCTTACTATATCAAAATGGTGAATCCTTTTAATTGATTGAATAACAGTTTTGACAGAAGACTTCTAATTTACATCATGTTGCTTCATAATTGCCGTTTTCCTGTTGCATTTAATCTGAGATATACAGTACTGAGTTTATATGCATGATCTGATTCCATGTGTGACTATCTAGCATCTGGAGATGGTAGTGCTTATCACTCATTTAGCAGTTAAAAATGGCTAAACAAGTCATAAAGGATGAGGAAAGCAGAATAGTTTTTTAGAAGTAACTTTATTTTGCTATTGCAAAGTCTGTTAGTACTTGAGAGGAGAATATTCCAAGTGCTGAGCTTGTTCAAAGCTTTGTGACTCCACTGAGTAGGTTTTATGTGGGTACAAGCTAAGGTAATTGCTTTCTGTCTTAAAAGATTTTTTTTTTTTTTAATAGTGTCTTTCTGCAGATGAATGTGCAAGTAATATTATCTTAAATTTGAAAGTGTCTTGGGAATTGTACTAATCACCCCAAATCCTGTAAATTATAATAATGTGTTCCATAATCTTCACTAGCTTTCGCCTTTTGCCCCAGATAAGGGGATAAAAATATTTCAGCATCCTTCTTTTCTTAGAGTTAAAATGGTTTAAGTCTTGCAGTGCTCTTAGGCTGAACTTGATGTGACCCAGTGTGTCTGAAGCTGCAACTTCTACTTAATTCACAATGCTTAACACAGGGCGATTAAGAATTGCTGAAAATTTGAATTTTTCCTTCCCTTGTGTTTTTATTCTGAAACAATCTTTACAAAGGGCTGTTTTTGGAGAGCAGAGTACAGTCTTTTGTTTCTGGATAAAATTGATGGCTGCAAATAAAAGAATAAAGAAGGCTCTCTATTCATGTTCCCCAGCCTTTGTTTCAGTGGGCATTGTTTCAGTTTATAAGAGCTGTTTAGTACATATAGATTACTGGAAAGGCTGAAAGATTCCCAAACGCATTGCTGCAGTCTTGTTTAAAATCCTGCTATCTTTTCAGCTGCCCACCCAGTACCTTTTTGTTTCAAAGATATTATGAAAGGCTTTTATTTCCTTTTCTACCACGTTACTTTGAAGTCACATTTTGTGCAGTAGTTTAAATGAGTCTTCCATAATTTGAAAGAAAAATAGTAAACCTTATCAAACTTGTGATTTGAGTTCTAAAGCTGAGGAAACTGGTTGGTTGAAATTTTAGTTATTTTTGATTTGCCATCTTCTTATCTTAAAAACTCAATATGTACATAGATTGTTGGCACGTAGCTACAGATCCTGGTTCCAGTTTTGAAGGGAACATAGTCTCCTGGTAGCTAAACTGTTGTTTTATTTGCTTTCTCTTTGAGGTGTCCATATAAGCATGTTGTAATTGTACGCAGGTGAGTTCCCCACGTAGATCTTAAGTAACAAGTTTAAGTCAATCTGAAACTTGATAATTGCAAGTTCTCTTATGGAGTGTGTACCTGGATAGTGCATTAACTTGCAAGTTAGTAAATTTTATTGTTGTTGTTTGTTTGGTTGGGTTTTTTGTTAGTTTGTTTTGCTGGTGTCAGTGTTGAGCTGCACAGTTAGGATGCTGTTGGTGTAAATGCAATGCAATGGGTTACACATGCCTCCTTGTATTGGTGATAAAACTGTTCCAACAGGGGTTGACATGCTGAGTTTTGTCATGTTTGTCTGGAGGGATTACACTTCAGCCTAGTCCCTTTTGCCTGAGGAAACCCTTGTTGTTTGAGGTGCACCTGTCCCACCTCTGCTTTAATGCTCTCTTTCTCTGGGGTTACTATGGAGAATGGTTGTGACATCATCATCTCTTCTTTCTCCCTTCCTTGTCAGTTTTTTCCTGTAGGGCTTTCTTTGCAAGTGTATGCAGACATGCTTACATGGCCTTGAGTAGGTCTGCTTGATGGGAACCCATCTGGGAAAGCAAACAGGAAAATCTAATTTAAGTCTTGATTAGATTTGAGTATGATATAATCACACAGTTTCTTGTGCTGTCCAAGGCCATATACTGACTACATCTGGGCATGCACGTGGATAGGCCTTTGTTTGTGTCATGTAGAGGTGTTTTAGATTGTGTGAGGGCAGTCATGATTTCTTGGATGTATCTGAATCCGGGCTGGAATGGGAGCTGCCCTCTCTGCTGTGTACAGTGTGAAAGGGGTTTTGCCAATGTATGGTCATGTGGCCACCTGTAAGGGCCATTGTCTTGAGCAGTACTAAAATGAGGCAAAAACAATCCACTGAAAAGAAATCTTAGTCCTTTGCCACAGGAGATGCTTGGTTTTGTTTTTGGGGATTTTTTCCAAACAAACTGCCCTGGAAAACAGCTTTGCTACCAGAAGTATCTTCTAAACATGGAAGACTACAGAACAAAAAAGTTTCCAAATGCTGTATTATATTCCTTAATAGAAAGGCATTTATGAAGCTATTCTAAGAATGTGATTTGAGGGTAAACTTTTTTAATAAGCGAGAGAACAAACAGTTTCAGTGGCTCAGCTCTTCCATTGTGCAAATTTAATGAGCTACTCTCCTTTTTAACTTAATGTCCCTTTGAAATAGGAGATTGCATTGGAAACATTTGGCTTTGTATGGTATCTGTTTGAACGCTAACACAAATGTAAATTCTGTTAAGTTACTGCAAATGTAACATTTTGTCTTAGTTTAGTTGTTCTGGTGCAGCCTCACATAGAAATACTCTAAATAAAGCATTTTACACCAGTGGTTGAAGTGATCCCTTTCAAGTAATCTGGCTGTGAAAAAGTTGACTGTGTTTTGTGCAACATTTATTTCCAGAGGAAGGGATGTTTTGTTCCCTTTATGATTCCCCTTCAGTCTAGATGTCTGGTTTAGTGGAAATGTTCAGTTGTCAGAAGAATCAAGATGGTGTATTATTTAGATCTTACCAGACAAGTGGGATTTGTTCCTTCCATTCTAGTTATCAGAAAGATTAACCCTTTGCCCTCGCGGTCCTAATTGCAGTCGTTCAGAAACAAAGATTCTGCTTGTAAAAGACAGCAGCAAAGTGGAGTATGTGCCAACTGGAATGTTTCTCTGGTGAATGTGGGTTGCAAGTATTACATAAATTTTGTCTTGTGTTTCAGGCACCAATAAAAGCAGCCTGTGAAGATATGTCATGCAAGACTGGATTTCCTGAAGATGTTCACAGTGCAGTAGTGTCAAGGAGTGTACATGGAGGACAGCCTCTTCTCAATGGTATTGTTCGAAAACATTTTGAACTTTTTTGTTTCTTCTAGTTGTAACCATAAGTCGCTCCTGGAGTATTTTCATCCATAAGTAGGACACAAACTCTTGCAGGAAAGAACATCAGCTGCTCTGTGATTATTTCTTGATCACTGTCATAGGACTTGGAAAATATGTTGTCATTAGTGGCAGCACATGCACCTCTGACTGTAATTTGAAAACACTGAGTGTTGCAGAACTTCCCATTATTATCTAATTCTCGGCACAGTGTTCACACTGATGTTTCTTACTGTCACTGACAATATGTATGCCATTAGTCTATGCTTACAGCCCATGTATGTATGAGGAAGTAAAGAAAATTTCCTTTCTGCTTTTTACCTCTCATAGAAGAACTGCAGTTACCCCAGTGCTGGTGCTCGTGTTACTGCAGAGATAGTTCCCTTACTGCTTTTCTGTCAGTCTGAGGAGAGACACCTGTGGGAAGCAGGCAGTGGGACAGGCAGCAGCACGAGAGAGTGGCTGTCTGTGAGCCCCTGGTCGGTGACCGCAGCACTGCAGGCTCTGTGAGGAGCTGTGCCAGCAGAGGCAGGGCAGTGCCAGGGCTGTCTCAGGACAGTGCACTGCTCTCTCACCTTGGCACCTACCTGTGTCTGAATGGCACGGTGCCCAGGCTGGGGATGACCTGCTCACCCTGTGCTTGGTGAGCACAAGCCCTTTCCTCCACCAGGGATGCCCTGCAGTCAGTACACCTGCCCAGGTTTGTCCAGGTTGGGAATTCACTTCACTGTTCTTTTGGTGTCTCTATTTTGCAGGGATTAGAGTAGGACACAGAGGCAGATGCTGTGAATGTTTCCTACATTTCCCAGCCAATTAAGTTTCAGTATACAAGTTTGCAGAAGTACAACATTTTTTAAAAATCTGCATTAATCTCTCTCTTTTCTGAACCGCTAACATAATTTTTTAAATCTAATTTGGAAATTGGGGGACTAAGAACATCACTTTAGACGGTTTCAAATACAGCTTAAATAAGGGCTAATTTAATTTAATTTGTTGTTTCTTTCACATATAAATTTGGCTACACAGTTCGAGACATTTAAATGAAAAAAATTCTAATGAGTCTGCAAAACAAATGAAGTAAAAGCTGTAGTCTTGATTTTACATGCTGTATGTAGCAGTCTCTCGTTAATTATATTTTACAGACCTGTTTTGTGCTTTCTTAGAAGTATAATGGAAACTTGAATGCAGGATGAATTGATTAGCTTTAGTGTATTTAAACTTGAGTTGTTAAAGCTTTCTCTGTTCAGTTTCAACAAAGTACATTCTACCAGCACAGACTTTTCTTTTATTAAAAGATGGCTTAGAAATTTATGCGTTGAAGTAAATGTTCTGCCAATTGAGAAAATAATAAAGAGGAAAGAGAATATTCCTTGCTTTCCCACCAAATGGGAGTTAATAGATGGCTCTTCTGTAGTCTCCTGTAACAGACATCAGCATGAGAATTCCCTGGTGTGTGATGAGCAAACACGAGCAGGGGCCAGAAACAGGGATGCAGAGCACAGCAGTCAAATGCTTTCCAAAGGTACCACCTTGAAACCACCAAATGATTCCTATAGGTTAACTGTCATGCCATCAGTTCCTCTTGAAATGGAGATCACACAAGTTTTGAGATCTACCATGTACTGTGAAAATTCTCTTTACTCTCTATGGGATCAAGGCTATTTCTGCAGTTTTTCCCTTCTCCCACCAGTTAGGAACCACAAAAGACTGGGCACTAATTGTCTGTTGTCATTGCTCATGCAAACCTGATGATAATGTCTGATCAGCTTTAACTGAGTCCAAACTAGTAACATAGGATGACAAACTGACTTCCTGTCTCATTATTCATCCCAGTCCCACAGTCCCTTCCCTTGCTTCTCAGAAGTGAGTGAAGCATGACTGTTAGTTTGTCCTTGAATGGTATTAAAATGCATAACATTTTAGGGAAGTAGGAATTGGAAACACTGTATGAGGCAAACAGTATGTATCACATCATATCAGCTGGTTGAAAAATGACCTGGGGGAGTCTTTTTCCTACCACCGTTTCCTCAACTGAATTACTGCAGTGGTTAATTCTTTTGAAAATTTTGACATGCTTAAAAGCATATAATTTGCTGGTTACACATAAACATACAGTCCATCATTGCATAGCTTTGACTTAAATTTAATTACACTGTCATTTTGAAATACTATTGTTGTCAAAAGCCTATTTTCTGGTTATTAAACTAGATTCAGATGGTGCTGGAAGTTAAGTATAGTTGCATGACATTTGCTTCCTAGGGATAATCATGTTCCTGATTCTGATCTCAGCTGCCTCGCCTATCTAAATGCATGGAATTATTTAAGTTGGAAAAGACCTCCAAAACCATGAAGTCCATCCATTAATCCAGCACTTCCAGGTTTACCACTATACTATGTCCCTAAGCACTACATCTGCACATCCTTTAAATACCTCCTGAGATGGTGACTCCAACGGTTTCCTGTCCTAATATTCAATCTAAACCTCCCTGATGGAAGGTGATGCCATTTTCTCTTGTCCTATTGCTTGTTTGTTGAAGAAACCACCAATCCCCACCTCATTACAACGTGCTTTCAGGTAGTTGTAGAGAGCAATAAGGTCACTTGGCTCACTGATCTTCTGTATTACCTTCCTGCCTTCCATCAGATCAGCATTCCTGCCCAACTGAGGTGCACTTAATCCCTCATCCCAGTCATTGATAAAGATATTAAACAGGACTGGCCCCAGCTCTGAGTCCAGCTGCCATCTGGATTTCACTCCATTCACCACCACTCCTTGGGCTTAGCCATCAGGACATTTTTGGGTTTTACCCAGTGAACACTGCACCTATCCAAGCCATGAGCAGGCAGTTTCTCTGGGAAATACTGTGTTAATCAGTGTCAGAGCTTTTCTAAAGTCTCAGTGGACAGCATCTAGAGCCTGCTGCTCATGCACCAGTGGGTCAGACTGTGATACCAGGAGATGAGGCCAGTCAAGCAGCACCTGCCTTCCATGAGCTCAGGCTGGCTGGGCTGATTCCTGGTTGTCCTGTGTGTGCTGCATGGGGGCACTCAAGGTGTTCTGCTCCATGTCCTTCCCAGCCCCTAGGTCAGGCTGACAGGTCTGTAGCTCTGCAGATCCTCCTTCCAGTTCTTGTAGCTGTGCATCCAGTTTACTCACCTCTGGTCAACTGTGACCCCTCCCTGGTCATCCAGGACTGCTGCTAGGTGGTGGAAGGTGGCTCCCTGAGCACTTCTGCCAGTTCCTTCAGTACCTTTGAGTGGATCCCATCTGGATCCATAGACTTGTGTGTGTCTAAGTGATTCAGCAAGTCACTGACAATTTCTCCTTGTGTTATGGGGGCTTTACTCTGCTCCCTGTTCCAGTCCTCTAGCTCAGAGAACAATTGGTTTTTCACTACTGGACTGGAGGCAAAAAAGGCACTAAGTACCTCAGCCTTTTCCTCATCCTTTCTCCCTATGTTTTTATTCACATTTGATAAAGGATGGAACCCTCCTTCTTAGCCCTCCTTTTGTTGCTGATTCCTAGAAAGATTTTTTTTAATGGTCTTTTAATAGTAATCTGTCGCCAGATTATGTTCGATTTGGGTTTTGGCAGTTATAATTTTCTCCATGTATAACCTTGCAATATCCTGGTAGGTACTTATACCAGTTTCTATATGTTTTAGAGATGAAGGCTTTAATTCTCTTTGGTTTTGTGCATTGATACCACCAGCACAGAGATTTTCTCTGATATCTACAGAGTAATTTGACCCCCACTTGATGCTTTCTTGTCAAGTTACTTCTTAAAATACTGCCCAAAAAAAATGACTGTGTTTTATTACCAGTCTTGTTTATTTGCTTTTGTCTAGTATATTGGGAGACAGGCTTTTCTTAAGTTCTTTGGCTTCTGTCTGACCAAAACTTAAATAAAATTAGAGTTACATGACTTTCTGGTCTCTGCATTCCAGTTGTTACAGTAACATATGATATTTGTCTTTTAAAACACTATTATAAGAAATTTCCTTGCCCTACACTATACTGTACGTTTTTTGAAGAGGTTTTTCTTTTCATCCTTTGTTCAGGTGCTTGTTTTTGACAGAAAATCAGACTTGTTTCCATTGCATTTCAGAATAATTCATAATGGCTTCATTCGCTCATATGGCTAGGGCATTATGGCAGCATCTACTAATTTTTTTCTTTTGTGTATGAGGGCATGAGAGGCAACACACATCCAGTTGTTATCCAGGTGTTCAATTGTCCCAGTCTGTGAAAAATCGGTGGAGCAATATATATTCAGAATAACTTAAATTGTAGAAGGGAAAAAAAACCCCTGCATTTATTAGTGTGGGTTGGTGGGGGGAGAAAAAGAGAAAAAGAGTTGCCCTTGCTGCCCTTGGTTTCAGGATGAGGAAATGAAAAAGATGATTCTAGCTGAGTAGTCACAGAATTTGGAAACTACTCCTTTTGTAGGCTGTGACTGAGCTGTGTAGGAGGTAACCTGCATATAGGCTGTCCCCTATTGCCTCCTTCTGGCATAGTGTCACCAGTGTCCCATGGTCCTGTGTTGCCTGGAACATACTTCACTGATCATATCCTTGGAGACTCTATGAAGCTGATGCCTTACAATTTGTCTTGTACACTGTCTGGCAAATCTGAGTTCAAGATACAATATACTCAGGTCACTAGATGCATTTGAGTACTGTAGGCCTAATATTTAATTCATTTCTTATGTTTGATGTGTTGTTTCACTTGGTACCAGTGGCTTCATTGAAATTACCAAGTAATTTTTACTGAGGAATTAGATGAGCTCAGATCTACCACCTTAATTTCTGTAAAGGGAGAAAAAAAGTAATTTCAGAGGCAGATTTCAGACAAACTTCACTCACTGCTAAATATTGTCTTAGTAATAAAACCATGGAATTATTTGAGCCTCTAGCTATTTTCAAACATAATATAGTTGGAATTTTTTAGGACTTAAATCCTCAAGCATTTAAAAAAGAAAATAACTAATATGCAAATAAATCTACAGTCATCAACTGATAGAAGTGGATATCTAGCCCAAATTTAAGGCCCAGTACTTATGACTGGTTTCTGAAAACAAAATGTGATTACTGCTTGGAGAGCCATGAATAAGATGTAGTATTCAGAGAAGAGGTTAAGTCAGGAAGGAGTTCCATTTAATATATTAAATGTCCTTGCTTGTGCTGGTTTTATCACATTTTTGTAGTTCATCCAGGGAAAAGTACTTGTGGCAGTTTGATATATCCAGCATGTTTATCTAATCTTTGTTCTATATCCTGCAAATTTTAAGATACAAATAAAACGTTTTCAGCTAAAATCATTCACCTCGAAAGGTTAACTGAATGGTTTGCAGAATCATTTCTTAGAGATTCTTACTCTGATAATTATTGTAGCAGTTTCTTAATCTTTCAAAGATGTTATTTTAACATCTGTCCTGTTACTAAATGCATGGTTTTAGTTTTCTGCCAAGCAAATTGATTCCTAAATCATTCCTTTGAACACCGTGTAGCTATAAAATATTTCTAAGGTCTTTGCGTGGCACAGTGATAAAGAAAATGAAAATGTTTTGGTGTTGATCACAGGGATAAGCAGTGATTATGGATGATTAACACTGCAGTTTCGTGAGCCATGTAAGCCACAGTAAGCATCAGCTCTGCCAGAAAAGGCACGCTTACGCCTTCTCTCCTCTTTGAGCCTGGTACCAAGTGCTCATGAAACCATAAAATGAGCAGGGTTAGCCAATTTATCTGGGGTAAACTTTCACTCCCACTCCTTTTGATTTTTTTTTTTCTGAATGACCTTGTAGGCTTCAACAGAGCCATGGTGTCCCTGCTGCCTTGTCTCCACTAGCAGTGAAATGCTTAGGAAATAGAGTTTGTTTCGATGCTTTCAAACTGAGTGACAAAACTTAGTTTTTGCATTCCCGCAGACTTATTTTGAAGTTTAGCGTTGAAAATACCAATTGGTCTCAACCCAGAAATGTGTTGTTGTAGAGATTGTGGCCCTCAGGCATGGCCTGGTGTTTAATAGTAACTTGACATTCTTCATGATGTAGTGGAGGGTTACATGGATGCTGTCTGTCCCAGGTGAAACTACTTGGCTTTGTTGCTAGTGTTGTTTTATTATTCTACGTATAAAAATTTCTACCCTCAGTTAAGAATAAAATTTCTTTTAAACAAGTCGTAATGCTTAAAATTTAAGACAGCAGCACATCTTTTAAGGCACATTAACTATAGAGGCAAGGAAAGTGTTCTTAGAAGAATTATATTTTCCAAGAGGGAAATGAGTCTTTATGCAGGAAAAAAGTTTTGGCCTTTTTTTTTTTTTTTTTTTTCCTTCTATTAAAAAAAAGAAAAAAATGAAAATAGTAACCACTTTGTTTGAAATCTCCTTGCCTGAAGCAAAAAGACAAGTTGACAAGTTCCTTCCAGGCAGACAGCCAAAGAATCTCAGATGGATGGGGTCTCTCTATGAGCTGCTGGCAAGCTGGGGAAAAATTGTTTCAATTCTTCCCAAATGTATTGTTCTCTGAAATTATTTTCCTGTACTCTTCACCCTGCCCCCTCCTGCAGGAAAAAAACCCCAAAAACCAAAAAAGACGAAACCACTACAACCTACCATCTCCTTCTAGTTACTCTTTTAAGCCTTAGTGGGAGTGAAATTTTTTTTTTCCAGAAGCTTCTGTTGTTTTTTTTCCCTCCCTCAGTTCTGCTTAACATATAGTAGGTTTAGTTTTGCCCTCTTCTGTGAGAAGCAGAGTAAATTCTGTTGCTGTTACTTGGTGATGCTGTGCCTTGTTGTTTTATTGTATGTTACAGTTGCATTCCAATTCTTGGTTTCTTGCCTTTTTAATAATTTTCATCTTCTTTTCTCAAACAGTTTTCCTGTTTGTACTCTTTCCATACCCCACAGCATCCTAAATTCTCCAGTGTCAGTTTTGAGCTTGCTATCCTGGATTGGAAGAGCTGCTTCTGTTTGCTTTCACTATGCTAGCACAGTACCTGGTTTATGATGCCAGTTGTCTATTCATGTACCAAGCTCTTAATCTATTCTTAGATACTTGTCCCCTGAAAATTAGGGCTTTCTTTTGCTGAAGCAGGAGACTGCTTTTCTTGAGATGTCATTTCCTTATTCCCTTTTACCCACTACCTAAACATGGCTTATACCCTAGAGTATATATAGTGTATATTCACCTTACTGAACAGTGATTATTTACCTATTGCTTGTTTTGTCTGAATTCTGTGTGATCTCTGATGTTACTTTTGAGTATTAAACTACTGACTGTAAGTGCGTATCGTCTCATTTCAGGCTTGTATGTTGAATGTTACATACCTATAAATGGGAAATAAGCATAAATAATGAAATGCAGTGATGTTATGAATGTGTACAAAGGACTAACATTCCAGAAACATAATTCTGTTACCCTGTGGTGGACTGTAAAGCTATTGCAGAATTGTACGTGAATCAATTTGTATATCCAGTATCAAAGAATTTATCACTTGAGTTCTAGATAAGAAGGAATTCTAAAAAAATCTTACCAAAATGTACTAAACAAAATTTTTACTTTTCATAGGATATATGTCATACAGATGGAAATACAGTTTGTAGTAAAATCCTAAATAAGCTACTTGTCCAGTTTTTCCAAAGAAACATGATTCCCCCTTATTCCCTGGAAAAGGAGTGCTGCTTCTGTTTCTCTTGTAGACTCTTATAACTCCATCTTAATAAAGAGAAAAACACACCTATAGAGAAATTAGAGAAATCTTGAATGGTTGCAGTGTTCTGGGACCTGTAAACTACTATCTTAGTTAATTAGTCCAGTTCAGACAGTAATTTCTGTCTGTAGTGCATTTACTTGGAATGCACTGAATTAATTAGTACTTACTCCCTTTTTTTCTATATTCAGCTGGTTAGTTGTGAGGGTCTCAAATGTAGTGTCCTTTCTGTGTGCAGAAATCTGAATTACACCAGCAGAATTGTTAGCTGCCTCAGTAAGCTCTGAGCATGGCTCAATGAAGGATGGCAAAGGGAGTGTTTCTTTCTGCCCTCTGAAGCTGGATCTAGCATTATAGTCTTTCTAACACCATTTAGTGTAGCCTTAGTTCAATTTTAAGCTGTACCATCTGGCTTTGATTCCCAAGGGGCCATTATTTTTCCTGGAATCATTGTAGTTAGAGCGTTCTTCAATGCTGACCAGTGCTCTAGGGAAGGCTGGGAGGAATGGTGGCTGCAAAGCTGTGCAGAAAACCTCCCAAGTAGGCAAAGGTGCCCTTAGGTATGGGTGATTTATTTAGTTAGAGAAGAATGTTGCTGTTGCATGCAAGAGCTGCATGGGAAAAAATATTGTTTCTTTGTGTGGTACATAAGTATATAGAATACATGGAGCAGAACTCAGGTAGGGCCTTCTGTGTTAGCATACATAATGGGAGAAAATGGTATTTATAATTAGGAATTCAATTTGTCACTTAGGACTACAGTGCATCTTCTTTTGACTTGTCATTTTTTCTAACAATCTGGAAGACAAATTTACAAGAGCAAGCATCGTACTGAGTGATATTACAGGAAATATCCTTTACTGCAAAACACATTACCATACTAAATACAGATAAACTCCTCTAGTATTTAAACACTCAAAGACCACATTAAATCAAATACTACTGTGTTGAAGACTTGGATGTCAGTCAACAAATCCCGAATACAGTTTGAACTGCTCTGATTTTGGTTGAATGCGGTGAGGCAGATTTATTGCTTTTGATTGAACTTGGGTCACTTAATGTGAGGGCATTTTTTTATTCTGGAAATAATAACTTTTGGAAGAGTTCATTTCCAGACTTCACAACATGTCCTAGGCATCAGAGCCAACCGTGCTAAACTCAAGAGAAAGAAGGAGCAGAAGGAAAGTGCAAAGAAACAGGGTCGGATTTTGGATGGAAAGGAAATTTACTGGACTTGCTATTATCTTCTAATTAGACTGTAGAAGGAGCAACTGGCCTTTGGTAGCCTTTAAATCTTTCCAATTTAACGCAGCACAGATGGTTTTCTACTCATATCCATATGCTCTCGCTGGTTGATGTGTCCTCCAGAGGGCAGGGAAAATAATGTTGGGGGATCTTTGGAGTGAAACACTGGAGTGCAAAATGGAGCTCAGGCTGGGGAAAGGGTGGAAGCAGAAGGATGCAGGTGATGATGGATGGTGGATGGAGATATGAACTCTAGTGTCATTCAAAGGGGAAGGGAAAGCACAGGTTCTCCACAACCCTAGAAAGAGCAGAGAAACTTCACATTAGTGGGAAGAGGTAGGCAGAAGCAACCCATGGTAAAAAGGAAAATATCTTGGAATACTTCCATATTTCCTCATGACATTCAGTTTCAGCTAGTCATGGGCATCCAACACCCACCCTAAAGGAAATGCTGAGGACCCAGTAGAGCTCACCAGTATGAAGTAGAGTGAACATGTAGTGCTGAGAAGCTTTTCTAGGAGAAACCTCCTGGTCTTCTTGACACCAAAATGACAGCACTGTGTCCCACGTCTTCCATTTTTTTTGCAAAAAGGTTAAAAAAAGTAATTATCTAAGTATTCAGCCAAGATCAGAACATGCAAATGGAGGAGCCTTTTGAAGAGCAATTGCTCTTATAGCGAAGACATGAGGTTAACCAGAGTACCTACAGCTGTACATCATGACATACTGCTTTGGAGACAACATTGAGTTTGAGCACTAAGGATCCATCAGTGTTTGTGAAGTGATATTAAAACCCACTTCTGCTTCTTGTTACAGGTGATTTGGTACCACCAATATTATTTTCACTTTTTCTTACCTTGTGTGTATAGATGTGCAGTTTAAGTGCATATGAAAACACCAGCCTTAAGTAAAGCTCGGAGAGAATATACCCAAAATTTAAATTTTTTCTATTGTTGCAAATGCATCACAATTATGTGGCTGCAGGATGAGTGAGTTTGATAAGCAAGATGATCCATCACAAAACTGTTCCTGCATTTTCTGTTGGGCTCATTCTCTTCTGGGTCAGGTTAGTTGTTGATTTGCTGGGATCTGCTGTGCAAAAGGAGATTAATGAGGAAAGAGGTGTGTCAGTGGTGATGAGATAAAAGGAGGTCATTAACTGAACAAAACTCCACTGTGTTAGATTCTCTGTTAGTTTTTTTCCCACCATCTTTTCTCTCTGCAGTGCTTTCTTCCTGCTCTTTTAATATATTCCAGGATTGGGCAGCTGAGGAGCAGTGCCCTGCCATCCCTTGCCCTTGATGCCTGCTGCATCCCAGCACTACCCAGGCACAGTAGTGAATTGTGCCCACGGTTCTTAGCTGGAGTGCAGGTGACAGTGAGCAATCCCATTAACCTGCCAGCCTGGCTACAGATAATCCTGGAGAACCAGGGCACCCAGTGCTGCCCACAGCTGCCATCCCTCACCCTGCTGGCTGCAGCTCCTTCCTGCCTGTACGCACTGATGCTCTGGGCAGAGGAAAAGCACAGCAGGGCTCAGGTGCATCTCCTCCTCCTCTGAGCTACCTGCAGAGCTCAGAAGCTGGCCTGTTTTGATTTTTTCTTTTCCTTTTTTGCTGTCTGATGTGTTTTGGCAGACCTGTGAGCAGTGGCAAATATTATGATTATGTCTGCTTGCCTGCAGGTCTTTCTTGTGCCCTGTGCTGCCTTTTAAGATGTAGATTTTGTTTGGTTTTGAAAGTTAATGGCATATGCCTCTCAGGTTGTGGAGAGGAGGAATTATTTAAGGCCCTCTGTGAGTTCCAGTTTAACATTCTCTTAAATAGGAAAGTTAGAATTCCTAAAAGCACAATTTATAACATAAAAGCTATTAAAATAGCAGTGCAATCTGTTAGAGTGTTTAAAAATTTGATTCGCTGCAGTTTAAAATGTGAAATAAATGTACACTAATTGTTTTGAATGGCGATGAAGATTGTGTTTGAAGCCAGTCTTTAAAGGAATTAGTTGAGATAGCACTGCAGTTAATGGTGGAGCACTATTTTCCTGTAATGGGCTAAGCAGTGTTCTCTAATTAGCTTGCAAATTGATATTCAAATACAAATAAACTGGCAATCAAATACAAGCAAAACATCTATGTAAGTAGACTTTGGCATCTGCATTTAGCATACCTGTATCAAAATTATGTGTGGGTAAAGGGTAAGCTCTTAGCAGTTTTCAGCATGGAGCTTTTATTAATGGTGGCTCCCTGGTTACAATAGGCCATTATTTTAATTTAGGCACATGAAAAAAGAAAAAAATATTTTTTTTTTCCCACAACTGAGTGGCTTTTAAACATTTATAACATAATACTAAGTATGCATGAGTTTTTTTCCTGTCTTAATTTCTTCTGGTTTAGTGAACTAGTTGTGCACATAAGATTTGATACATAACGGTGTCAGTGCAAGTTACTCTGTTGAGTTTTTCCTGGATTTGGATGATATTTATGTTCATTATTAAAATTATTGCTATATGGTGTAGCCATTTCATTTTCAAGCCTTGTGCCAGAAACTGGATGCATAAACTATTAGTGGTGTTTATGTTGTATGGTTTTTGGTGGTATGTAGTATAGGTTCTTCAACTTGAATGCCTGCCACAAGTAGGTCTCTACAAAAGAGAATCATAGAATGGTTTGAGTTGGAATGAACTTAAAGGCCATCTAGTTCCAACCCCCTGCCATGGACAGGGACACCTTCCACTGGACCAGGTAGCTCAGAGCCCCATCCAACCTGGCCTTGAGCTCTCCCCTTGAGCTTCTCTGGGGAACCCGTTCCAGTGCCTCACCACCCTCACAGTAAAGAATGTCTTCCTAGCCATTCAAGAAAACTGGTGCACAAGAGCTGTTATTGGGAAAGGTAAACAAAGATCACACATTAAAAATTTGGTTTTTCAGGAATGTCTGCATTTTCTAATCTATAAAGCATCTCTCACTCGTTGACACACTGATACCTTGCTAACTACTCTCTGTAGCACATTGTTTACTGACAGAAGTGTGAACTATATCAGTGGGTCAAGCATGTGGTTTTATCACAATACTCCTTCCATCAGCTGTTTGGGTGTTTGTTTAGCATCATCTTTTATGCTAAAAGTTCTTTGGAATGTCCTTCCCCAAATCAAATTCTTATCACTGTACATTCATTAAATCCAATTAATGTTTGCATAGATTTAGCTTTCAGTGCTGATTATAGTCTGGGTTCTTCAAGGGTGAAAAACTCAAACAAAATCAAAACAAAAAAACCCCTTGTGTTAAGTGTTTTCTGTAAAGCAGTAAGTATGCATTTTACACCATGGAAATAATATATCAGTGAAAGTCTTTGACTTTCCAATTCAGTATGTGCTTTTCTGTTCAGATAACCCCAGTTTTCCCTTTACAGTGCTTTAGTGCATGTATGTGCTTCTATAAAAAATTGATCAGCTTGGTTCTCAGGGGATGGTTAATGGGGGAGTGTAGGTTCCTCAGAGGTCACAGGTTCAGATCAGTCTGTCATCTGCATCCAGCAGCCAGTAACTTACAACTGCTTGGTAGGTTATGCAAAAGGAGCTTTGGTTGATTTGGTTTCTTCTGATGGAGTCTCTGTTGAAAAGGTACTTATTACCCAAGAGCAGAAATAGTGCTGAAATTATTGGAAACTGGGTCAGCACATGCGGGCAGGGAGTGCTCATGTGTATGAAGGTAGCTGGAGAAGGTCAATATCACAGTGCTTTCCTGGCTGGAAGAGAGAAGCACTGAACAGAGTGGAATTTTAACCTCTTGAGGTGCATTTATGCAGAGCTGAGATCTATTAGGGCAGTAGTTCTAACAGCTTGGAGCAAATAGCACATCTAGCGTTTTAGGTACTGCGGGTGTTTGTGCCTACATGTGATTGGTTCAGTGTGTTTACCAGAACTGGAATGAAGTCTGTATCACACTGAAACTTCAAATGCAAATTAACAGCAAAGGAGGTTCCTGTCATCCTTCTTACCCTGTGTGTCACTACCTGCACTTTTGACCATGCCAAGTCTCATTTAATTAAAATCTTGTCGTTATGCCTGTGTGCCAATTAATTATTTAAGAATGATGTGTTGTCATCATTTATAAAAATGGATATTTTTTCTTCAGAGAAAATGATTAGTTGTTACAGCTGCAAATGATCTGGAAGTTATTTCCTCCTTCCAGTTTTTGAAACAAAGGTTTCTGTAATTTACAGATGCAAGCTGAAAAGCCAAAATAGTGTTGCTAAACATGGAAGATTTTTGTTAGCCTTCAGTGAGTTTGCTGTTTAAAGGGAGCAAAGCCTACAAAAGCACAGGTGCACCTGGCTTTAGGATGCAATTTTGCAGCGATATCCCAGCAGAACATGCTGTTCCAGTCTGCTGGGCAGGTCATGGTGTGCTGATGAAGCCTGGCTTAAGGTGGCCACTGTCTCAGCGTCTGTGAGTTTTATATTGCAGCTGGTTTAAAATAAAAAGAAAAGTTACTGAGTCCTAAGAGTATTGAGTTGTGTGTTCCTCACAAAACCCAACAATAGTATACAAAGATTTTTCATTTTTTAAGCCCTGTCCATCATGCAGGATGTAGATTAAAAAAACTGAAAAAGCTCACTCCAAACTTTTGTTCCTCTAAGTGACTCTCAGCTTTCAGAAGGTACCTAAAGTTTTTGTAGGGTAACCAAATAAGGTCTTAGAAAAGGCTGTTTTTAAAGGCTGCTGCTCAAAGATGATAGTGTGACTTCTGTTGCAAACAACTGAAAATTTGTGAATGTGAGTCTAGCAGATGAGCAGAGACTGGTAAGAGCTTTATATGTATTTTTAAGTAGAAGTAACTTCTCGTAAAGCATTTACCCATTTGTAGAAGGGGTAGAGATAGATAAATAGTTTGGTATGCTCTTACACTAGTGTTTTAATAATGTCTGTCAACCATGTATATTTATGAATTTTCCAGATTATGGGTAGTGTCAAAATGTCACTGCAGGTCAAAACGTGGGTTTTTTTGCTTATAGGTCTTTGTTTTTATGTTGTGCTAGAGTTCTGAAGTCTCTGTATTATTGTTTTAGTAAGAATCTTGCATTTTAAAGTTTCTGCAAACCATGCGTAGATCTGCCTGCACAGGTTAAATTAAATTTTGAGCATACCATGCCGTGAACCAAGAGAAAGTGACCTTTATGCCATAAATGCCAACTGTGTCAATAGCACTGTTCATTTGGTATCACATAGTTTATGTTAAATTTGCTAATTTTGCCAGCAACAAAAAGTAAATTTTTTTCCTTATATTTTATTATATAAGAATTGCTCTATTAACAAAGTGATAATATTAGACAAATCTTTAGAAAGACCTGGAGATGCCAAGGGGACAGTGGGGTCTGTAATACGCAGTATGGGAAAGACAAGTGGTTTTAGGTTGTTTCAGAACATACCAAATTAATTCTGATAATGTGGTTAATTCTCATTTATGCACAGTCTATTTACTGCCTTTCTGAACATGGTATTTCTCATTTTTTTAACTGATGTTTCTACTAAACATTCAAAATATGTTTTCCTCACTGTAGAGAATATTAAATTTTATCTTGTAAAAAGCATTTTTGCTATGGGCCGCAGAATTTTTAATGTTCTGTGTTTTAAGGTTCTATGACTTAAACCATCAGGTGTTCAGAGCCCTCTAAGGTGGATGATGCGGGTTCCAGGCACTATCTGTGGCTCTTAAAGTTAAATCTCAGTGATTGAAAGACTTAAAAGAGTGCTGTTGGGAGGATATTGAAAATGGCTGGGAAGATTAGAAGTTTGGGAGTTTGCAGTCAGTTTGGAAGACTGATTGCTCCACTTTGCCTAGTTTCAGGAGTAACAGTTCCCCTTATTTAGAAGGTATAAGAATTTCAGAGCAACATCAGCAGCTCCCAAATAGGGAAGCATATCTTGCTAGTGAGAGACAAACATAGAACAGATGCACATTAAAGTAAGGTTTGCTGATAACAGTCCTACTTGTGCCTCACTCTCCCAGACCCAAGTGCATTGGGAGATTTAGTGCAGAGGCATTTGCATTACTATGGATGAGGTGACTAAATTAAAACTTGGTCCCTCTTTTTGCTTCTGTACAAGGTAGTAGGACCAAAGAGGGGTGGGCTGGAAGAGGTGTTTCTATGATGCTGAATGGTCTAACTTTTCTGGTATGAGTCACACTGCAGAGAAGATGACCCAGTGTGTGTCTTCCCTGGTGACAGAGGAGCTCAGGAAGATGTTACTTTTCAAGTCTAAGGTCTAAATCCTGTATTGGAACAAAGTGATCTAAATTGGAGAGGGCAGTCCCACATCTCTTCCCGGCCCTTTTCAGAGTCCAAGTGCATGTTTTGTGCTAGTTACAGTGGTCTTGCAGCCTCAGTGTGAATCAGTGCATTGGTCTGATGACATGGCAGGCTTACACTGAAGTGAAAGAGAGGTGATATTCCTGTGGATCAGCAGGATGGATGAACTTGTCCCATAGCTGCACTGCAGTGGCTTCTGGGAGAAGAGGGATATGGGACCATGGGCTGCAAGACCACATCTTTTAGCGAGTTCTTGTGCCTAAATCATTTTAATTGTCATACCAGAAGTGCACATCCTAGCTGTGTTTGTAAATACTGCTCATTTTCTACTGAGGTCTTCATCTCTCACTGCCCAGTCATTCTGCTTTGCTGTCCTCTCAGATCCTCAGCCACCAGGGTGGTTCATTTGAATATCTAGTATGCAGATCAGATGACCTTTTCACTGTGATTGCTTTTTTTTTTTTAATGAATGTATAAATCATGAATATTTTCACCATTAGCTCAAGCCCTTCTGTGAAATATGAGAACCATGTGCAGCATTTCAATCTTTAGTCTGTCCAGTCTCTCTCCCTCCACACTAACAATCCAGCAGTAGACCCCTAAGCAAGTGGCAGTCTTTTCAGACAAGAAGAGTCGTGGACTTTTTGCAAAGACAAAATGAAGCAAGCAAAGCCGACTACCATAGTTGTAAGTCATTTTTGCATGCGCTCCCTGTTGCACTCCCTTTAGTCACCTGGGGTGATGTAAAACATGACAGACTGCCAGGGCTGCTGCAGGGGCTTCAGTGGCATTCTGTGTTCCTGAGACTCCTCCATGTGTGGGGATTTGAGGGGTAGCTGTTCTGGAGCGTCCTGCTGCAGCAGAGGATGCTGCTGGCTCGGTGTGTGCGTGCTGGCTCTCTGCTGGAGGCTGCCATCCTGCTGCAGGGCTGGTGACACAGGCTGCCTGTGTCTGAGCTCTGCCTCCCAGGGTCACAGCCTCCTGTGAATTATCAATAAAGATGTGCTGACACCAGGGCTGCAGCAGGGCTACAGCAGCACAAGGATGAGCATGGCCTTGCTCGTCACTGTCCTTAGCAAAGTCAAGATCTGGGCTTGGAAGTATTTTGTGGTGGGAAGGCAAAAGAGCCCCAGGGCTCTTGGTCACATGGAATTTTGAAGAGGTCTTCAGAAAATAGTCTGCAGTGCTTACTGCAGTAAATTCCTGTGGTAGCTAGGCTTGTTGCCCTTCTGCTAAGGCTGAAGTCTTGTTCCAGGCATGTGTACTGTGGCAATTGGGGTTAAAAATAAAAAGACTCATTCTATGTGACTTGCAATAATCAGTTTGATTAAGTTTGGGTTGAAAACAACAGGAATGTTTCCTCTTAAGCTGAAGGCTGTGACTTGTTTTGGACAACATTTCTAAAGCTTGCCATTAAGGGAGGAGAAAAAAACGCCAGCAGCCTTGTAAACTATCTACTATGAAGTTCTTTAAATAGCACAATCTATTTCTCCTCTTAAATTAGTGGTCAGCTTAAAAGTAATTCATCAAAACCAGTGGATTTACATAAGTATGTGGTATAAGAAAGAAGAAAACTAGGTCTGGAGTTTCTGAGAATACTTCAAGGCAAATCTGGCTAGTCTAAAATCAACCGCAAACTTAGCAAGTTTCTAGTATTTAGGGGTTTGGGCTTTTGATTATTTTTAATTTTGGAATATCTCAGCTGGAAAAGGGAAATTCTGTAGATCTGCTGTGGATCTTGCATTCTAGAAAAGATGTGCGAGTTATTTTTATGTATCTTAAGTGAATGTTACAGGAAATGACAAAGATGCTAGTTTTCTGTTCGGGGTGAATAGGAATAGAGGTGTATCTTGAGATCGTTGTGTGTGGTGAAGAGAATGTATTGAATGGCTTCGGTACATTTCTTCAGATACAGATTTTTTTAATATCTGATTTTATTGTATTCTGACCCAATGGTCAGGGCATTAGTTGCTTTTTGTTATGATTTACATGTTTTCCCATGAAGTTAGATGTTTGTTAGTGCCTTTTCTTTTGAACTAGAATATTGATGTGCAGTTGCATAATCTAACCATCCAAAGTTATATTAGTGTTTCCTGCTGGTTTACATGATTTTTTTTTTTTTGCCCTTGACTTGTAATGAACCTATGAGCTACAAGCTATCTGTGTTCCCCTGGGCAGATCCTGATTCTGAAAGTAAAAACTGACAGCTGTGGCCAGAGGGGGCTTTTCAATGCAATACAGTGTGGTTGCATCAATAATTTTAATTTTTCTAAGCAGACATTAAGGGAGGCTGAAGGAAGGCTTTTATTGTGGAGTCAAAAATTTAATGAAGACATTTCTTTTTTATTATGTTTTGTACATCTGAACTATTTTGTGCTCTTATGAGAACATTGTGAAAATAAATCTGCAGTATTTGGACAGATGCAGTACAGAATTACTTCCTCATCTGAATTCAATGACTGCCTGCCTTGCATGGGTGAATACTTGTCATGGTGCAAAACTTTAGAAGTAGACTTTAATACTGAAAAGATAGAGAAATTGTAAGGAGTATTAGGAACTTGGAAATGCTCAGCTTTGCTGAAGTGCTGCACAAGGTACTGAATATGAGTATTACATTCTAAAAGAAGCAATTTTAATACACATGCAACAGTACACCTATTAAGGATCAAAAAATAGCTCATGATATTTAATGTACATCTCAGTTTTACTGTGAATATTCAGTGTGAAGAAGGAGGAGAACACAGGAAGATAGAATATTACTTGATTGAGTTGACCATGGGTTTTTCTTTTATTCCAAGTCTCAAGCTGGGAAATCCATGACATGATAAAACATGGAAATCTGTAGTTCCTGCATACTTACCAGTAAGATTGGTAATTAGATGTTATTTCTGTAACGTTTTTGTACTTCAGTCAAGCTGCAGTAGATGTGGAAACAAGGGATGTCTGTTTGTCTTGAATGATAAATGCAGTACCTCAATAGTACTTAAATGATACAGGCTCAGCTCTCATGAGGTGAGTGGTTTTGATTTTTTCTCCTTTGCATTCTTGAAGCAGCAGAAAACAGTAAAATGTCATAATTTACTGTCAGTACAGAAGCTGCCTTCAAAGCTTGAAGTGAGTTTTGCTTTCTAGAAACCAGTGGTTAATACCAGAGATGCATTGTGCCATGCAGCACTGGATAGCATCTTGTGAGCTGATTCTAGTGTGGGAACTGCCCAGAACTACAGGGAGCAGCACACTCTTTTTGGGTCTAGTCACTGACACTGTAGGGATGAAGAGCCCACATCCTGTTGTGTGTCACCAGAAAGGCCAAAGGTTTATGAGGGATTTGGAGTTAGAGTACTTGCTTGTAGGAGAATTTGGATGGAAGACTACACTGGCCAAAAGGGTCTGTCCCTTTGCTCAGCCCCCCTGCTCCCTCAGAGCTTTCTCCATCTCTCCTTCCTTATACTTAAAGTCTCTCATCTTTAAATATCAAAAGTTGTATTTTTGGGTATTTGGAAACACTTTTAAAGCAGTATGACATTCACTTAGACAGTAAGCACAGTCTTGAAGGAGCAGGTTTTTGAGAGCAGGATGCCAAGAATGGTTTAAAAAATGCAGAGCAGTGTTCATAGTTCAGAGCAATTAAGCATGAAAACTTCCCAGTGAAAATGTTGAGATCAGAATGAGCTTTTCAATAATGCAATTACTCTGCCATCTACTAAAGCATTAGATGTTTTTAAAAATAAAACAAAAATACCCCCTGGTTTTATGTAATATGTTTTGCAGCCTTTGTATTTTGTTTCATGCTGTTGGAAAGCTCATTAAGCAATACCAGTTGTTGACACCTAGTCCAGTTTTTCATCTTCCATGGTGAACCTTTGCTCCTAAAAGGGTGTCATCACTGCATGCAGGAGGAGAGTAGCATCTGGATTAAAAGTATCTAGCTAAAGTAAGCATAAGGCTAGTTGGAGTTCACCAGATTGCCTTTACTAAAATATTTTCTCCTTAAATCTCATAGGTCATCACTGTTGGTTTGTCATACTGCTTGACTCTACATCACTGGTCAAGGTAGTTCGTGTCCTGTGAGTCTGAAGGGCTGTTCTAGAAATATTTGTATTGTGAATGTGGGAAGGATAGCTTTGGGCAGGCAGCCCTGAATGGAGCCACATGTACTAGTGGGGCCTTGCTTCCCAGCCATGGGCACAGTGGCATTTGTGTGCCATGGGGAGAGGACAGTGGGTTTGCTGAGGCACAGTGTGCCACCAGCTCTACCAAGCAAGCAGAGCTGGGAATGAAGGCACAATAGCAATCCTCAAAAGCCTTGGGAGACTTGAGATGTGTTTTTTAAAAGTGCATTTTAAAAAGGAATAGCAAGTATCAAAGGTGATGTCTATATTTAAGACGGGTCTAGCTGTAGGATAAGCTTCCACAGACCATCTGAAGTAGAGCAGCCTTTAAAGAAAAATAAGCATTTTCAAAGAGCAACTCTCTGTTTCACCCTAAAGAGACAATGTAAAGAGCCCTCACAATACTCTTCTTACATATTTGGATGAAATAGTCTTTTATGAAGGTAAAGAAGTAAGAAAAATGGGGAAATCCTCCTCTTCAGCAGAGGCTTGGAGTTGAAATATTCATTGAAGACAGATTTTGGGAACTGCTGATCTTTTGCTGGCAGTATTTTCATCGCAGGAAAAGCTGAGGATGGTCGATTAACCTTTTATTTTCTTTTCTGTCTTTGTTTCTTCCCCTCTTTTTTTTTAGCCTTTATTAATCTAGTGTTAAGTTTTGGAGAATGAAGATTTTTGTTGCTACCAGGTACTGTCTGTTCTTTGATAAAATGCTTACATTTTTGTCTTTATTTTCTGCGACTTAAAAAAACCCCAAAACCTAATGAGTGAATTCAGAGGGAAACCAGAAGGTGCACATGCATCAAACTCTGACTGCCACAGATGCCGAGGCTATTTTGGGCAAATGACTTAAGAGGTGTGGCAGTGAGCTGATGGCCCTTATCTCTAGCTGTCACCTCCATGTCAGATCTGATGGGACCTGGGCATGCAGAATGTGTGCTGGATTCCCAGATGCTGTCCTGCCACAGCTGAGGGGAGGTCAGATGCTGGAGGCAGCTCTGGTCATCTCCGGGCAGCTCCCAGGATGGCAATAGCAGAAAGTGTCTGTGGTTTATTTTGGTCTGGTGACTTTGTGTCTGGCCACAAAGCAGAGATAGGAAAATCAAAGAACTGCATACTCCAGGGGCCTGTAGTGGGTGTGATTTAAGTTATCTGCAGGGGACAAGGTGTTCCATAAACTTCATCATATGGATTCTGGCTACGCTTTCTGCTAGATCTATAATTAGTTGGTAGTCATTATTGTTTCATGCATTAAGTGAAGTTAAGATGTAAAAGTGAAATTTTCAGTCAAAAGTGAAGCAAAAATTAAGAAATACATTAAGGAAAACAAGCAGTGGAGATTTACATGCTGAATGCTTCTAATAGCAGTGAGTAGCTGAGTGTGTTTCTATGGGCATCCTTTACAGCTAAAGAGGAAGAATTGGGGTCAAATCCCTCCATGCTGGATGAACTTACTTGTTCCTTCACTTCCAGAGTCTGTAAGATACAACAATTAAATGTGCAAAGGTGACAAAAAAAAAAAAATGTTAAAAATACTGTTAATAAATACTGTTAATTTAAAAAATCATAGCGTTGTGAGCAAAAATCTCATGCTTCCCATCTGTTTGTCCATATAAAATAAGGTAGATCTAGTAATTTAAAGTTACCAGGCAGTAATACAGGAATCTTTGGTCCTTAGGGGGTTGGACTTGACATGCAGCCTGTCAGTATCCTTTGACTAGTAAATTAACACAGGTCTTTAATATACCTAAAGAAAATATTTAAGGGGAGGAGAATATTACACTGAGGGTACAGCACCCTGAAGTTGTTACTTTTTATGTACTAAAACTAGAAATTGTGACAGTTCTGACAATGGGATTGAACTTTGGCAACAGAATTTTTTTGTGGATGTTGGGGTTTTTTTTGTCTTTTATGGATCCAAGTTGCTGCTCAAATATATTGCCTTAGAAGGTGGGGTTGATGCCTTAGAATGTTGTTTCTTACACCAGCTGAATACTCCTAATTCTGTAGAGCCTTCCTGGATGTTTCATTCCCTAAAAGAAGGCAACACACTCCGTTTCTCATTGCTAGACCTGTGAACCCCTGGCAAGTATGGTTCAGAGGTCTCATGTAGAATTGATACATGAGGCCATTAATGTTCCACTGCATTAAAGCAAAGTTGGTCTTCTGTCAACTTCTACACTCACCGAGAGCAAAGAGGCTCAAGTTGGCACATTTACTTGCCATCTCAAGTCTAAACAGGGATGTGGTCAAGAAAGAAAGTTAAGAGGAACATGTCAGGGGTTTAAAGGTCTTTCATATTTTTCCAGACGGAATTTTGTTAGGAAGGACCTTTGTGGTGATGCCTTTTTTTGTTTGCAAAGCTCTCTGACAATGACAAGCTCTGGGTAGTGCAGGCTGTCATTATCGCTGTCCGTGGTCTAACCATTGCATGGTATGCATATTTTGTGATGTCTATAATCTTCTGACAGGCCAGGGCTGTTGAAATGCCACATAAAGTTCATTCCATGCTTTTCACTAGTTAGCTGAATTTTCTTCAGAAAGATGGTTTTGCTTCGTGGCAAACCTTTGAAGACATTCTCTAGCGTTTTCTGTATGTAAAAACTAATGACAGTGTTACAAAAATAGTTCAAAACTTTTGAGTCATCTTGCTCCACTCTTCATTTGTTTTCAGAGTAGCTGCACGTAGGCTGAATTGACCTTTCTGACTTAAGTTTGTTCCATGCAATAGGAGGCTCTGGAGTCACTTGAAGGGCTCTCAAATCTGTCTTCCCTATACTTCCACTATATGCACACCTCACTGAAAGCAGGACTCAGCCTTTCCCCTCTGCTTTTTTCATCTTGCTTTCCTAAATACAGACCCCAGCATTGCTTTTGCCACAGTTCCTTCTGTTGTCCTCTTCTGTATCCCCAACCTGCTGAACCAAAAAGGCCTCATCTTTCAAGTGTGTACCTCAAAGGCACCTTTGCTTCAGCTTTGTCGAACAGGTTTGAGCAGGTTATCATTGTCACCTAACAGCTGACAATGTCCTCGTGCATATGCTCAAGTGGTGGCACGTCCAGAAGGTGGCAAACTGAATGCTACCATTCATTGCTAGTTCATGCCAAAAAATTTGTAGGTGTAAGGTATGTATTTGAGTGCTGTTTCTTTTGACTAGATCATTCAGCAGATAGACCTTTCTGTTCTTGCACAGTCTTCCCATCTTTTATACTGAGCCCTGTGAGGTGTGTAATGTTGGGAGTTGGGATATCAAATCCGTGTGTTTTGTGTGCTGAGAACTGATCATCTTGTAAGACAGTGGAGCAGGGATTGGTTTAAGTTCTTCATCAAGAGTTGTATGTAAATGCTCTGTCAAATAGTGAAATTATTCTTAGCAAGACATGGTGTGCATCTTGAGAGTGTAATGAAAGACTAGAAGTTCAGGAATTATACAGCAGAGAGGCATAAATGGTTCTGCAGGGATAATGAGAAGTTATGTGGTAGTTTTATCCTGCTCTCTTGGGATGTGGTGCAAGACCAAAGTTAAGTCATTTTCTTATAAGCCCTGTACTTAGATGTTTGTGGTTTTCCTTTGTAGGATGCCATTCCACAAGATGGCAGTACTCAAAGGGCTGTGCTATTCTTAAAGAGAGATTACAGAGTGGGGAGAAGTGGCATCAGTTTAAAAACAGAGAGGGAAATTCTGTCCCCACTTTTAACTTTGCAACGACAATAAGGCTAACATCAGCCTGCATTTTGAGCTGGTAATATGGTGGGGGAGGACACTCTTGACTGGTTGATTACAAGACAAAGATATCCAACAATGTTGTTGGATGCTGCTGGGAACCAGGGAAAAAGCAGCCTTGAAGCCTTGAGTTTCTCAGGCCTTCACAAGGACAAGGATTATAACAATGATTAAACACCTTCAGGGTGCATGAGAGACCTGATGTTTTGCAGAAAGCATGTTTTTAAAGAGGTGTTGCCTTCTTTGACCAATGAGTCTTTTCTATTTTCTTTCTCATGTACTACCCTATATAAACTTGAGTGTTTCTTTAAATAAAGCTCTCTTTCTCTCTTGCTCCTCCGTTAGGAGGAACTATGTTGCATTATCCTTCTCACCGCTCCTATAGCCTTAAAATGCAACACAACAGGACCAAGATAATACAAGTTTTGGAAAGTTTTTAGATAAACACTGTACCTTCTTCCAAAACAAACAAGGCACCAAAGTCCAGCCACCTTTGTGCTCAGTGAAAAGCTGATTTTTTTAGAAAATGTGGGTTTGCCTTTGCTGTCAAAATCTCTCCTAATGGGCTAAAAGAGTTGGGCAGCAACTGTGTGGTGAAGGCCTGAACACCAGCCCACTTAAATGCACTGGCACTGGTAGAGCCCCAGACATGAGCCAGTTGCCTTTTGGTTGCTGTTGTCTCAGTAGCTGGACCTGTTTAGCTGAATACTCTGTCTCTGTCTTTATTTTTTTATATATTTTTTTAAATCCACTCACTTGGACTGCAATTAGGAAAAACGTTAATGATCTCATATGTTAAGAATGAATAAATGTCCAGAAGAAGTTTATACTTACAGATGTTGTGAGTGTCGGTAGCCTGCAGGGCTGCTTGCCAGGAAGAGACCTCTTGGTCAAACGCCAAGACTAAAGTGTTAGAAAATGAGTCAGTTTATCTCTTCACCATTTGTCATGCTCATTGGACATATGTAGGTTTATTTTCTTTTTATTAACTGTCTAGCAAGACCCCTCTCCTCTTTTCCCAAGCACTCCTGTCCCCTTCCCATAAGCTGTGGGTTATTGTTCTGTTTGTGGACTGAAACAGTGCTAGAGAATTTTGAAATAGTTTCAGTTAGAAACCAAAACTGGATAATTGCATTTAATTAATGGTAGAATAATATGAAGTTCTTTCAAGATAAATCTTGTCGGTAGCTACAAAAATGATACTGATGGAAAACCACTATAGCTACAGAAGATGTTAAGTTTATCTTGGTCTTCTTTTTAGTTTTCAAGCTGGCTAACCAAAATGTAGAGAACTTAACCCTTCCAGCAAAGTATTGCCTCAGAATGAGGCATCTGTAAGCAGGAATGTTTGCCTTTGTGCAAGTGGGCTAAAGATGGAAGTTGTAGGTTGTGTGCAGTTTTGGAAATATGAATTGATCTATGTATGTATATGATTGTCTATGGCGTGTTTTCATTGCATAAGGAAACAGAAATATACAAACAAGCATAATTTCTAACACAATAAGATAATTTTCTTAAAACTAATTTCTAATTGATGACAAAAAATAAGAATTCTTGGTGAATTTCTTTTACGAACTATTTTTTACAGCTATAGTATATATAACTTTAGAAAGGTAGAAAATTTAGTTTCTTTAATGGTTTGTGTTTACAAAACCACTGTTTTCATGAGCTGTTGGTTTTTGGTTTTGTTTTTTAATTGAACTTTATTTGGATTCTGAGATGGTAATTTTGACACCAAATCATGCTTTGCACATCCACATCAGCTATTTCAACATAGGCTAAATCTTTCCGTGAAGTTTTGAGAGGTTAATTGTTTAATGCAGTGGCTTAGTATCTGGGAAGGAAGTGGCCAAAATGCCATCTGTGTGGCATTGCAATAAACTTTAGTTGTTTTGTTTTTTGTTTTTTTTTTTTTCAAAGAGCAACCTTGAAATGCATAATATTAGCTCAGGAAAGCAAGGATCTATTTGACTGAAGACCCTTCCTCCACGCTTTCTTCCCTTCTCTGTTGCAAATCAGATAATCTCATTTCTGATGCTGCTCAGGGTTCCATAACATAAATCTGAGTAGACTAAATGTTCAGCTGCATCTAATGACTTCTGTGTACTTTTGAACTGACTGCATAAATTATATAGCAGAAGATTCATGCACAAAATATACAAATACTGAGTAGCAGTAAATGGGGTTTGTGGATGAAATTCACTCCATGCAGATGGCCCATTTAAGATGCTTCTACTTGACAACCTCTGCCAGAGGTATGTTTATGGGAGGAGGAAGGGTAGTAAAGGATGAAATGTAATTTTGGCACTGTCTAAAAGGACAGTAAGTAAGCATCTTACTTGACAGCCTGTCCAAGATTTGTGGATCAGATAACCTGGGTGCATATCCTTCTCCTAGTTTTGCATTTGTATTGGAGGCTGCAAGAAAACATTATGCGATAGAAGGAAAAGAAAAATAATGTGAGTTTTGTTTAAGAACTTGGTTGTTATAGGGGGCAGTAGTCGTATTAAGGAGTGATCACAAGCTACTGAGAGCCATCCCTCAAATATGGTAAAATCTAAGTGTCTGTGTGGAGCCAAGGGATGCTATATTGAATAAAGATTTAAAATTTGACTTCAAGAAAGGAAATTCTGTGAACTCTACCTAAATTACAGAGAAAAATCAGAGAAGATGATCGGAGAAGACTGATGACAAGGCTGTGGGGGAGCTCTTCGGGACAGTACCCTATGGTAAAAACTAGCAGGCAAAAATTATTAGATTACTTGTTTAAATAAAATTGACCTTAGAAATATTTTCTTCTTCTTTTTTTTTTTTTTTTTTGAGGAAAAAACATCACATAAATCTGACATTATTTGGGCCCTTATTTATATTTACAGCTATTAAGAGATAACTATCACATTTAGAGAAAAGTAATGATGTTTTCTCCTTTTAAACATATTTACTGTAAGCAGCAAACATCAAAGGTCATTGTTACCAGAGCACTCTTAAGGGTATTTGAACAAGCCTGGTTAGGAGGCTATATGCTGAGATGAAACCTGTGGTATATTTGGATTGAGATAGAGAAATAACAAAAAGTCAATGGAGGGTGTTCCATTCTGGTGTCACCCTGAAGTCAATGTCTGTGTGTATGTATTCTATAATGCATGTCTGTAAAAATGGCTTTGTACTTCCCAGTGTATTGTTCAGCAGTGAGATATGTATCAAATATGCTTACTGTGCAGGTTTAATTATGTTCCCTCTAATTCCTGGGTCTTGCATTTTCAGTCTGGAGCCTATGTTTAAAGTGCATTTTGCTTTATCATCTTCAACATTAAATGTTGTGTGGATTCATCAGCCTTTATTTTTGCAGCTCTAGTCCTGGCAGATTTGCCCAGTGGAGCTGTTGGGGCCGTACTGTAAGAGATATGCTGTATACTTATAAATAAAAGAAACTGTTTTATCTTAGTACTTACACCAACTATCCCATCATCCTTCAAAAATAATTTTGCTTAGCACTCCCACAGGTGCATTGGCTTCTTGCATTTGGCTCACGGTTTACAATCAATGCATAATTTGTTCAAGAAAGGTTGTGTTTTTTTTTAAGATAGGATGAAGCTATAATGCCATTCTTCACCTTTCCTTTTGTGTACACAGAACTGTCTCCTTCATTCTTATGAAGTGTATATCCAGTGATGCATTTGTGTATTTGTTGTTTGGGGCTGTTCTGTTGTTTTATTTGGGTTTTTTTTCTGGGTGATTAGGTAACTTTTCATATTTTCGGTAGATTTATTTTTTTATCTCCCTCTCTAGTTTAGTGAAGCTGAGAAGCACAAGCCCTTTCAAAGACTAGATGTAAATGTGTTCTCCCAGAGTGCTGATGTTGCTAACCTTGAACCTTAGCAGATACCTCATCCTTGATCTTGTGGAGTCGTATGTGAGCTTTCATGAGTGAAACATAGCCAAAAACCTGATCTTTTTCTTTCCTCCTGAGAATTTTTTGAAACTGATGCTAGTTAGAAAGCTGATCTGAGGAAATTCCTACATAGAAGTACATGAACTTCTGGGATTTAAGCCATTCTGTCATCTGCTCTGTCTTAGACTGTTTGGCACATGCATGAATATGCAGGTTCAGCACCCTTGCTGTTTTGTCTCTGCCCTGTTCAGTGCAATCTCTGGAAAGTGATTCATAAAATGGTTTTATGGGTAGTTTTCAGATGCTGATGTAACTCTTATTCACCACCTATAAAAAACAAAAAAATGGTGATGTTCTTATTTCTCTCACATATTTATTTGTGTAAGGTGTTCACCCCTGGAGCATGTCAGAGTATTGCCTCCAGATTCTTCTGGGGATGTAGGTGGGGTGGTGTTGTTCCATGAGTTTATTGTGGGGTTTTTTTTCCAAGGGTTTTGGGGCTTTTTCATGTTTTAGAAGGATTTTCCTAGGACTTTCTTTTGCTATTCCTGTTTATGGATTTTATTTAAAAAAAAAAAAAAAAAAAAATTTGGAGGAAATGCTTAACATCACCCCAGGACAGCCAGTGATGGGGCTTTCTAAATCTGTGTTTTGTAATTCCTGCCATACCAGCAAAGCCCATGTGGAAAAACAGCAAGATTGCAGAGAAGAAAACAAGTCTGCAGGTGAAGAACTCAGGCTGGCTTCTGTCACATAGGTATCAAAGAGCTAAGAGCTGTTCCCCCATGAAGGGCTGTTTGTTTCCAGAGCTGGTGCAAGGTTTTGGGAGTTAGGAGAGCCAGGGGAAGTGTTACTCCTTCAAACATAGCTGCATGCTAAGTGATTCTTATTAAAGACTTGCTGATAGTCTGCTTCCATTGTTCCTATCTTCACAGGCTGGTGCACTTGTGGCACCCTCACGGGTCATGCAGCCTTACAGAATTCCTCATCCTCCTCCATATTACGTGTCCTTCAAATACTTTGCAGATGATATCATGCCTCCCTCAGCTGTTGCTTCACTAAGATATGTGAACCACGTGTTCACATATGTGTTCAGCTCTTTAATCATCCAATATTAATTGCTTTTGCCAGGCTAATTCTTAATGTTTGTTGCTTAACTTCCTTTTGGTTCATCTTCATCCTTCTCTTCTTTAGACTTTGACAAACAATGGATTTGGAATACTAGCTAGGGAGGATAATAGAATATGGCTAATTATCACTAATTATCCTACCTCCAGTTTTTCTAGATGATGTAGCTATGTGTTCTTTTTTCTACTTTATGTCATTAGAGGAGGAAAGTCATCTTTAGTATTGCATTGACTTAAAAAGAAGCATCTGCATCTTTTGGTTGCAATAAATGTAAGGGGATTTTTTTTTTTGATGGAGGGGAAATTGATTTAAAGAAACATAGCAACTTAGCCATAGTCAGGTTATCATAGAGGTGGTAGATCTGTAGTCCTTTTGTAGCTCTAGTTTTCTTGACCTGGTAACCTGTAGTCACTTTGTATGTTTGAAGAGTGTTTTTAAAACAAAGATCAAGGAGCAGTTGACAGAAAACAAAAAAGAAAGTAAGAAAGAAGTTATTACAACTATGTAAATCATGACAACTCATATTCCAGTGAGAACTGGTAAAATTTTTGCACCAAGTTATAGAAGAAATATGTATGATTTACTGCCAGACATTTTATGTCAGACAATTAAAATTATTTAGGAAAGCTGGGTATCTGAAACAGAATTGGAAAGCAGATCAGTCTGGGGAATTGTCCCATCTGGCAGATGTCTGCAAGAAATCACTGCGAGCAAGAATGATTTTTTTTTTTCTTCTTCCCCCCAAATTATGTATGCTTTTCCAAATTTAACGGCAGCCCTCTAAGAAATATGTGGTTTGTGTTTCATTGTTCCCACTGTGAGTGCCTGTAAGCACCATTGAGGAAAGACAAATTTCTAGACTGAAGCAAATAAAAGGATTATTGCCCTCCAGAATTGTTATTTGATAGGTTAAATCTCTCAGTCACAGATTTTTATTTTTTCTGGTTGAGCAGAATTATTGAGCAACCATGACTTCCCTGTCTCTACAAGCCAATTGCCTTGTAGTAGCTCTATATCTCAGTTGCAGTGAGGATAGCTATTCAGTTACTGTGATTTTTGTTTCTTGTTTGTATGTTTTGGGAGGTCTCCTGTAGATGTGTTAAGAGCTCTCTTACCAGGAGACTGAATTTTGTTAGATGGAGAGGTACACGTCCAGTGGAAGATGTTTTAGGCCTCCTCAAAAAAGAGTAAAAAAATGCAACAATTGCTTGTTTTTGTGTGTTCCTAGCTCTTTTGAGATATTCTTATGCCCATTTTTTCCCTTCTATGAAAACTGACTTTTGGACTATGAAGGAGAAAACAAAAGTTGAAAAAAGTTACTATTGTGTATATTCTTTTTTAATTTTTAGTTTCCTTTCTGGAGTTAGTGCCCCTTTCCAATCCTGTGTTTCCTTCATTGTGACTTGCAGTTGGAATATGAGAACATATAATCACTGACTGGTAGTTTGCTCTCTGACCAGCTTCAGTGAGTGAAGTAATACTTTACAACCCTGTTGGAAGAACAGTTCTAAATGTTTTGTTCATCTTTAAAGATTTATTGGATTGGGTTTTTTTAATGTAAATCACCAGATACCACAGTTTATCCAAAATATTTTTCCGTGTGCTTGAAACAGACTTGGTCAGATGTTACATGCTAGATATTTATTTATTACTGAAATAATGCTGTTTAGCAAAGTATATTCAGGATAGCAAAGATTTTTGCAAGCACACTCATTTTCTTTGCACAGGAAATAATTTTTTATATGCAACTCATTTGCCATGTTTTGGCTTTCTACCATGATTATTTCCTTTTATAAGTCATTAATATTGTATTGTATCTACTACCACATGGAAAGTAGAACAGTCTCTAGTAAAATGATGACTGGTTAGATTTGAAATTATTTCATCCATAAATCTCGGCTTCTTTATAATTGTTCATACCTGAAAGAATCAATGCTTAGAGAAATAATTTATATCATATGAGGCAAAAAACCCCTGTGTGGACCATGTAAATGAGAATAGTTTCTCTGGAAGTTTGTAGTTTAAGTTTAGTATTTTCAAGATGAGAGTTTTTCTTTATTCTTTTAACAGTCGTGGGCACATCACACTAGCTCTGCACAGAGATGCGAGAACTGATGAACTACAAAAATAAAAATCTTCAGCAAAAAGTCTGGAGTAGTTTCTGTGTTGCAAAAACTAAATTCCAATATGCATAACTGGTCCACCCAATACTGAGACAGTCACTTACCTAATGTGATAGAGACTCTATTATGCTTGAATAAAACCCAACCAAATAATAGTTTAAGCTAGAGAAGAGCCTTCCTGGGATACTACCATTTTTACTCCTATAAAATAGCAGTGCAATTTTAGAATTAGTTTATTGTGTTCTGTTCTTGTTCCCCTGCTGGTGGAAGTCATGCTTAATTTTGGGCAAAATTAAATACTCCCTTTATTTGTCTGCATGTTTTTGCTTCTGAGATGAGCACCAGAGAGAACCATGTATTATGCAGTGTATTTCCCTTCCTCAGTCACAAACACAATGTTTCTGCCCTTCTGGTCTCTTCAGGACATACCAGCACTGTACTTGGTCACATGAGGAGTTTTAGCTGCTGTGGCAGAGCTATGGGGCACTTTAATTGTGACCCAGGATTTATACTGTGCTCTGCGGTATTGTGAAAACGTTACTGAGTTGAGTCCTATACTCATCGAATGTGTACTGTGATGTGAATTCTGCTCTGAAGGCAACAACACATTGCCTTTCTGAAAAGAGGTTTTGCATGTCTCTGTTAATATAATTATTCAGAAATTTTACAAAGGAGCAAAAAAGCCTTTGATTCACCATGTCCCAAAATGTTGAAATAATGTATTTTTAAATGTGTTTAGTGTTACATTTCAGATTTTTAAACTGGGATTGCTTAGAAAGCAGAGAAGATTGGAAGATGAAGTGGTCATCATTATTTCCTTAATAAAAGCCTGAGATGAGAAGTATTTGGGTTTGATACTGGCAAAGAAGTCCATATTTATTTAATTTTTCTTTTAATGTTATCCTGATGATAAACTTCTTTGCACAAAATTTATTACAATTTAACTACGATTGAAAGGAAAGGTAATGTTTAAAAGATGGATCTGGTATCCAGTTCTTGGATCTTGTCTCTTTACTTAGTATGACTATGTAAACACCTTCAAGACCTCTTGGTCTGTAAAGGAAAAGTGCATATTTCCTTTTTCTCAGACATGGAAAAAATGCATTGGCCACAGTTTTGATCTTCAGAGCATTTTCACATTTTCTGCTGAAACCATATTATGTAAAGATAAACTAATACCACAAAAAAACCTCCAGCAAAATGGCCCCACTGATGCCTTTGTAAAACACTTAATTTATTTATTTGAAATTAATTGTGTTTCCTAAAGAGAAGCTTTATAAAACAAAGACTTAAGGGTGTGGAAAACAACACTGATTTTTAATTGAAAATTCTGTCTTCCTGTAATGCTGTCGTAGTAGTGGTGCATGCATTTTGCTTTGCTGTAAAATGCTGCATCCTTTATTTTGTGAGTTTGGCTTTGGTGCAGCTGCATTGGGGCACAAATGCAAAAGAATGTGACTGAGCAATTAAAAGACTCTTTTGTACAGATGAGGCCTAAAACTAGTTCTCTCCAGCCTGAATTTTTGTTGCTGTCATTGTTCCTGTTGGTTGTTCGTTAAGTGTAGGAACAAAAGGGTTTTTCTATCTGAGTTAGGAATAGAGTTTCTAATAAGGTGGAGCCAATAACTGAGAATTAAGAACTTGGTGTTTGGAAGAGCCAGTAGAAGGGCTTCCCATTTGAAGACACCTGTTAACAAAACAAAACACACCATTTTATTAGCAGTGTTCCATCCATCTTTACCCCTGTTTCAAAATAAAATTTCCCATAGATTTGCAAGTTTTGCTTTGCTTGTCTTCTAAATAGTAGACTACATTGCTGCATAAATAGACTTGAGATTTAAATTGCAGAAATGAATCCTATCTGGCATGTTTGTCTAGCATTAAAATTTCATTGACCACCACTCTTAAATTTTAGAAGTAGGTCCTTCTTATACGCAATTAAACTTTTAGCTACATGAGAAACCAGGCTTTTATATTCAGTTTTCATAGTGAAGGAAAGGTAAGATGCTCACTGGTCTAGTACAGCATGCATTGAAGCTGTCTGAGTTCAGCACAATAATACATCCATGGACACATAGCCAGTCTGTCAGTTTTCTTCATAATTTAGTTTACTTGTATAAATAATGCGTTAAAAATATTGAAATTCTAGAGCAGAAAATAATGTAGATCAAATAAATGTTAAGTCAAATTTGTAATTATTAAAGTCCTTTGCAAATATTGAAGTAGAAAATTACGTGTAGCATTGTTGGTCAAACTTTTTATTTTTTCTTTCAGGGCTTGAGTCATGTAATCTGTGATGCACCTTACACTGTGCTTTTTTGTAGAAACACTGTGTATACTATTATAAAAATATCTCTTCCAGACAACTATGCTCTGAGAATTTCTGAAAAACTCTGATGCACTTTAGCATTAACCTTATGCTCTTAGGAAGCAGAGTGGTTTCATCAGCAAATTTCCATTTCTGTGCTGTAGCTGGGTGCTCATATTGGGGGAGAACAGTTCTGGAAACAATCTTTCATGTTTGGTGTATGTTTTTATTAGCAGTTTCCCTCCCCCTTGTCTTTTCATCTGCCCTGTGTTCTTCCCTGGTAAAAATGCATTTTACATGCAAATGATGATAATCAACCTTTGCAAATCCATTTGACTCGGTTTGAAAGGAGCAGAACTGGAATGATTGAGAAAAGAGGAATGAGATCCTTGAAAGCTCGTGATATGTGGTTCTTGATATGTTGTCTTCTTTTTTATATTTATGTATAAAGAAAAATAACATGTGGAGAAAAGGAAACTGTATATCTTGCTTTTGATGGTTAGGTTTAAAGAGATTGCAGTAGTTAATCATATCTTTATATTGATTGGGAACTTGTATTGCTTCTGAATGCAATTCCAGTTACTAACTTAGCTCATTACCAGTATTTTTTCAAGTAAGGATTAGTTTTAATATACTGGGATATGCTTAAATTGTTTTCTTTATATGTTAAATTTCTTTGAAAAGTACATTTAGTAAGCCATTAACATGGAAGACTAGAATAGTCCATTAACAAAATGAATGTTTGACAAGCATGATTCTTTAAACGTACATTGTTTTTTTGTTTCATATGGCTGTAAAATTAAAATTGCTCTTAATGTAATTCAGTTTCAACAAATGGTGCTTTTATCCCATTGAAAAATAACCACCTTTTCTTTCTATTAAGCAAATTAAATATTTTTACCAAGTAACTAGATTATTAACTTAATGTACCTCAGTTATTTTGACAGACACGAGACGAAAAAGAACTGTGTAGGTTTTCCTTAATACATTCAATTTGTTATAACTAAAAACCCTAAAAATTTATGCAGTAAATCATAATTGCATTAATTTGATAGTCTAAAGACCCTGACCTTTGGATTTTGTCTTACTAGCACAAGTTTGTGCAAAAAGAGTGATGTAGAGGGACTGGGCAGGTAAGTCAGAACAGCTGAAAACTAAATGTTATGCCAGTTTAAGCTGTTGCTCATGACATTTTTAGAGAGGCTGATTTCGAAGTTAGAGGCAACAGCATATATGGAAGTTTTAAGTTGCTTTTTGGTAAGGTAATGATACTGACACAAAGTCTAATCTGTGAAAGTTTTCATGCAAACTGGATTTCAATATTAGTAAATATAATGGAAGATTTCACTTTGTTTTCACTACTTTTCACTTTAGGTGAGCTACAGATAAAAATGAGTGGATAGATTTGTAACTATTTATGTATCACTTGATGTCAGGCATAATAGTTGAGCACTAGAGAAGATTCTCATCCTAAAGTTAGTTTGGGAAAAAGAGTTTTTAAATCTCGTGTTACAAGCATATAGAATTGATTTAATACAGAGATAATTCTCAGTCTTTATTGTATCTAGTAGCTGACAAAAGAGTCTGTATTTGTCATTTTCTGTAAAATTAAGCAGGAAGACCTGAGACTGTGAACTAGAATAGAGATCTCTTCTTTCATGGATTCATGTGTAGTTGAGTAGATGTGCAGAAGCATCTGTGCTGTGCAGGTGGAAGCATCCATTTGACCACACTTCCAAACTTATGGTGTCTTGTATGGACATGGAAGAACAAAGTTGTTTAAGACTGTAGATTGGTCTACCTGTTCCTTCTTGGGCTGTTTTCTTGTCTTTCTGCTTATAGTAACAAATCAGTATTTGCATAATCTACACATGATCATCATTGTCTATATAACTTTTAAAACACAATGATGAAAATATGAAAGAAGAACTTGCTTTGCCTTTTGAGATGATACGTCAGTGTCTTTATACGTTTTGGTTTTTTTGTGTTATTGTGGTTCGATTCACTGGATCAGCAACAGTTGCTGTTTTCATGGAGTGAGAAGCTGAGTTTCTTTTCTTATGTTCTCATACATGGTTTTGTTCGCACATAGTTGGTTTCTTTGGTAGTGTTGGTTTACCTCATGACATCTTGGTGGTTCATCTTGGATCAACAGCAGAACTGCTTTATCGTGCTGTTCTTTGGGCAGATGTGCAGCTCTTTGTGCACCTGCCTTCCAACTTTCATCCCGCCTTTTGTCCTCTGTGCCGTGGAAATTGATCCCTCCTAAAGGGCCTGTCAAATTCAGTCAGGGAGAAAAGGATACCCTCCCAAAGCTGGGGAAGAAAATCTAGTGGGTCCCTAGGGATGAGCCGGTTTCAGCATGGCTGCATAGCTAAAGTATTGGAGCTGGTGGCTCTGTGTGTGCCATCTTAAGAATTTGTCAGTGTGAATAACCCCCGACCCTCCGACTGTATGCAAAGCAAGGCCTGAATAACAGCTTTGTGCTGCAGGAACTTAACACGCGGAGCGGGACTAAAAGCCGGGTTTCATTGGTTATTTTGGACATTTAACATTCAAGTCTCGTAAAAGAGAGAAGCTCGTTATGACTCAGTTCCGTTAATTAGACGTAAATTACTGTCTGCAGTGCCTTTAACACAAGGGAAGGTAAGGGGGAGTTCTGCAGGACCAGAGGATGCAGAAATTGTAATTAGATGGGGGCTCGGGCTGGGAAAGGGTGATTGAGCACAAGCTCCCATTGAGCTCGGGGGGCTCACGCTGAACAGTGTGTGCGAGGACTGAAGTCAGAATAATCACTTTTTAGCCTCCACCCAGATTTGCTGTGTTTCATTCCAAGATGACTGGTGTGGCTGACTCTGAATGATGTGATGAACAGATGTAGTTCATCTAGTAAAGGTTTTATCTTCTGCGGAAAGCTTTAAGCAATCTCCGTTTTAAAAAGGCGATTAGCCTTTAATTCTTAAAAGTTCAAAGGGACAACCAAAGTATTCCCTGACTTCTTGTGGTCCTGGGCATAGCCATGGGCTTCTCGTAGTATTTATCATCTCTTTATCATGGACAGGCTAAAAATACTATGCCTGTTATATATTGTCTAGCATATCCTGTCCTGAAAATTTTGGGTTTGAAGCAGAATTGTAAAAAGCATTAAGGAGATAAATGAATTTACATATGTCTCTGTTCAAGAAGAGGTAATAATTTGTTTTGAAGCTAACAATTGTTACATTATATTTGGTGGGTTTTTTCCATTGCTTGCAAAAATACCCATTTGTAAAATGTATGACATAAAAGATGCTTTCATCCACTAAAAGGGATTTCTAAAAAGCATTTTGGAGTTGGTTAATTCAGATTCAGAGATGAAAGGATTGTTTTCCATAGTGTAAACATGGAAATGTTTATTGCCCACCTTGATGGTAAATAGCGATAGCCACAGTCTTTCCACTAAGATTTTGTCCAGTGGTAGCATTAAACATGCATCTGACTCAGCAGTAGTTGTAGTTTTTTTCCCCTCTCTGGAGTTGAATTCAGAAGTAACATACTAGCATATCTACAATGGAGTAGTCGGTTTTGAGAGATTGATGGAAATAGAAGTACTTAAAGCATCATTTCATTTCTCTTTGAATGTTAGTATCTAACGAGGAAAAGTTAGCGGTAGGGACTTAATGACAGGGCAGGCTCATTGCTGTAAGATTACGCCATAAGATTAACAGAGGGAATAATTTTTTGTTCCTGCATTGTTATCTGTCCAGCTGTTCCATGAATACCTTTTAGAGCCAAGCAGTAAATCTTCCAGTAACTTTTACGCTGTTTCCATAAGAACAGTTTTCTCTTCTTGTGGTAATAATGTTGGTAAGTAACTAGGCTGGTTATATATAGTGAAGCTGGGATTTGTGGTCTTGCCTCCTGATGATTAGGCTTTCTTTGTTCAGCAGAAAGCCATTGAAGTATTAATAAAGGCAAAAAACAGCAGGTTGCTCAGCACCAGTCAGAAGCCAACACAGCCAGGAGCAAGGGGTAGGCAAGGAGAGGACACAGATGGACTTGCAAGTAAATACTGAAATGTAATTTCAGGCTTTTCTTGTAAAGAAAATAATAGAGTTTAAAACCTATAATGGAATGGTCAGTTTTGGCAACTGACACCTTGTATATTACAGACTACATTGAAAGAGTTTACCAGTTGGAATCACAGTTTGAAATGCAAGAAGCACAGATGTTACATTTCTGCAAAGGCTATTGGTAAAGCAAAACTACGATCTGCTCCACTCCCAATAATCCTTTTTTAGTTTGGTTTTAATTGGTACTCATTTTCTAACCCTTGAACTACCTTTGAAGTAACAAGCTAAAAAAGACAAACAGTTTCACCAACTTAATATTCCAGGCAAATCTGACCCTCAGGCCCATACTTATCTGCAGGAGTATTTGCTTCTGTGAGTGCTCACAGTGACCCTTGCAGCTATGCTGTTGTAGTCTTCTAAAACCTAAACTTGTGAGGTGTCCTAGAAAAGGAAACAAAGTGTTTTCTTTGAACATAGTGAATTGTTTTGTTCTTATCTCAAACTGTTTGGCCTGTAAATCCTGTTTTAGCCTTTTCGATTACTTCAGCAAGTTGATAGGGAGAAACATTGTGTTTTTCACTATGCAATCTTACTCATTAACTGTGGTCACTGTAAATCATTGTCAGAGTGACAATCTGTTAGTGACAGGATGGAAGATATGATGTTCGCCCATGGAGCTGAAAAGGCATAACTGTTACCACTGAAGGTCATTTCAGAATGCAGAAGGAATAGCGGATATTTATTTTTGATTATTTTTGCATGACCAGTGTTAAACGCATCATATATCCAGATTGTGAAAATGCTGTCTACAAAAAGAAACACTTTCTTTTCTCATTGCAATACTGCCAGCTGAAAATAGCCTTATAGATGTTATTGATGAGATTCTTGTTTGAGGCAGGATAGAATTCTATGCTGATTCTTTCTGCTCAGTCAGTTTACCATGTAGACCATTTAGTGAAATGCTTAATAGATAAACTGTTATGAACTATATAAATAATTAGAGAACCAAATCCTGTAGCAGACCTAGGAGTCTTGCTGGAACAACGTATGTCCTTCACGTCCTACCTTCTGCATCATCTGATTCTAATCTGATATAATGAAGTACATAAAACACAAGCCTAGTTAAGTCTGTAGTTATCAGATTTCTCTCCGCTAGCCTGGTACTCCTCTGTCCTGGTACATGTTTTTCTCCTTCCTGTTAGTCTGTAAAAGAATGACTTCTGAAGAGGTTGAATCAAAGGAATTAAAAGCATTAATGGAATGAATTAATTTGATAAAGATATCTTGTATATAAAAGATTTTTTTTTTTCTAGTCTCAAAGCAAAAATATCAGGGACACTTCTCTCATACATAATTTGGATGGACCTCCTTCCAAGCAATAGATCTTCTGCAGTTAGATATTCTTTGAGAGTATGTGATCTCTTCCACCAGCTTGTCTGAAGGGCTCAGCTTCCTCCCTTGGGTCTATGTGCTTACCTTACCTCAAATCTCAGAAATTTTAGAAGAGAATAAATCCTCATTCTGTAAAGAAAGAAATGTCTTTATTTAAGACTGGCTTTTATAAGACTTGGAGTGCAAGGTTATGTGTTTTTGTTAGCTAGTACTGAGCAGCTGGTACTTTTTGGCCTCAAGTGGTGCCAGAGGAGGTTTTGATTGGATAGTAGGAAAAAAAAACCTCTTCACTGAAACTGTTGTCAAGCGTTGGAGCAGGCTGCCCAGGGTAGTGGTTGAGTCACCATCCCTGGAGGTGTTTAAAAGACATGTAGATGTGGCACCTAGGGACATGGTTTAGGGGTGCGCTTGACAGTGTCATGTTAATGGTTGGACTCAATGATCTTAAAGGTCTTTTCTAAACTAAACAATTCTGTGGTTTTAAACCTGGATGGGTCCTGATTCGGGAGTGCCTTGTTATAGTTGCCTGAATTTATGAGATTTTTGGCTGCTTGGACATTATGAGAGAAACTGTGTGTTTTCAGTAGAAAAAAACAAAACACTAACAACTCTTTATGGCATCTCTTCCCCAGTGATTTCCTTTTGTAATCACAAATCCCTTTTTTTCTGTAAGCATATGAACTGGAAACTTCACACCATTTTCTAACTGATCTTTGTTTGCTGTGCTTTAGTCTCAGTAGCTTCCCTGCCACTGCAGCACCGTGAGGTTGTTCCAAGGGAGAAGCAGACCCTCCATGAAGTGCAGTCAGTGCTCCTTGGGGAGTTTTGTGCAATGCTTAGTGACACAATATTGGACTTAGTCCAGTCCTTAAATTTCAAACTTAGGTTTGAGAGATGTATCTTTCACAGGTTATGGGAAGCAGAGGAAAAGATAAAGCATCTTCTCTTTGAGCATCTTACAATTTGGACATGGGTTTTTTGGGCGAACAGCAGGAACTGGTGGCACAGTTTGCTGACAACTGCTGAGAGCCAGTCAGGGAGCACAGTCAAACAGCAAAGCAGCATCCCTGTGTGCACAATGAAGCTAAATGCATCACAGGCTAAAGATAAGAGGAACCTGATATTTTTATCTGATTCATTATTCTAAGAATTGCATTGTAATCTTTTCTTTCCAGTATTAATTCCTGTCTGCTTCCAGCTGGCACATTTTCTCATATTAGGCCTTACGCCCTTGTTTTTCAATCTTCCACTATTATTTCTATTGCTGTTTCATACTTAGCTCATCACAGCTTTCTTCAATGGCCTATTAAAGCTTCCCTCTGGATTCTTCCTGCTCTGCTGGGCACTGCTCAACAATTTATGGCAAGCTTTTTGTTTGTGCCCGCCAACTGCAAGGCAGACTAGAGGAGGCGTTGCTCCTTGTTAAGTGGCCGTGCTAATTGCGACCCACACTGGGTGTATCATCAGGGCTATTTCACATCCAGGGCAGGAGCCTTTGCCAGGCCAGCTGGTACCCATTCAAGGTCAGGTCTGGCGTCTGAGTCCCCAAGGGGCAAGTACACAGATATCTATAGCTCAGTGAAAGGATTATATCAGATCAGAGACTTTTGAAAGACTGGTCACCCTCAGATGCTAATTCTCATCCAGACTTATTTACCTGTAGGCAGTCTCAATCTCAGAACTGTAAACAAATATTTCAGTAATTTTTCCCTCTGGATATATTTATGTATAAACCACTCCTGATCTGTTCTGACTCTCTCTCTCCTTTTCAGAAACACTGTTTAAAAACAGACTCTTGTTTTAGTCCAGTTAATTTTATTTAGAACAAATCTGTTTCAGTGTAACATTATAATTTTTTATCAAAAAACTCTAAACACAAATAACCACAAGTGCAACCAGAAAAAGCTTTCTTCCTCTTTGTAGGTGACTGGCTGTTCTTTAACTTTGTGGAAATACTTTTTTGATGGATTAGACATTTTTTAAAAATAGAGAGTGTAGACAGTGGTGGAGTAACTGATATCATTTACCATCAGCAGTGAGTATATTTGCTGCGTAGATGACACCGAAATACTTTTAACATTTGAATATGCCCTGCAAAAACTCATTTAAGGCATTTTCACAAGTCTTTCTTTGTTCAGTACAAGGTCTCCAGAAGTATCAGAAGTGATGTAAACTGGGAAAGGAGCCCACTCCAAATCTACATCTAGAACCACTTGATCTTTGATCTTAGTTTGCTGGTGGTTTGCACGTAGCCCAGGGCAGATCTTTTGACTTTATATGTGTGCCTTTCTCTGGCTCCAAAATAAGAATACTTGCCCAGCTGAGAATAACATTGGAAAGATTTTGAAACAAAAAAGGCTTTGTCTGCCCCAAGTCTTGTGTCATTTTAAAAAACTACACGAGTTGGCCTAATGAAAGATACTTCTTCAACTAAAACTTACCATTCATTGTTAATCCTCTAGTCTGTGTTGTCTGGGCTCTGGCTTCTCCAGTGAAGAGGGAGTTATTTTTAGATGGCAGGTTTCACAGTGTGTCTTAACCCCTTAGCAAAGCAGTTTGTCTTTTAGTTGAGTACAGAAAGTGTCCAGATGATGAGATACATTTGAACTTGCTACAGTTGGTTGCAAGGAATTCCACCATCTTCAGCTAGTTGTTCTTGTCTTAAAAACGTTTACATTTATTTGATAAATTGAGTAGAAAATGGAGTAAAAACATGCCAGATAATTTCTGGAAGTCTGCTTCTGAGGATCCCCTGAAGACAGAAGCCATTATATGAATACTACATCAGCAGCATCTTCATGTTAAGGACTTAAATACACTGTTAACTTAGGGCAGAGATAAACAGCACTCGGTGTCCTAAGGCATTGTTGTGAATCCATATATATTTCATAGTGTGTGTGTAGGGTGTCTGTGTATATATGAACAACACAAATGTCCCAAGATACAGGAAAACCTGTTAGTTTACATTCTGAATACATTCTTCATTTTTCTGTATCCCCTAACACTATCAATCGTGTTAAGGATAAGCTGAAATTCTGAAAATACACCAGCTGATGGTCCTTTTCCAATATATGTGAGGTTCTCTTATGTATCTAGTTTGTGTCTTTGGATAAAGGCCAAAGAAAATATTTTTAATGGAAAAAAATTATACAAAAAGCTTAAATTCTCTGCCTTTTATTCTTCTGTTCTCAAAATGGAACATTCTTCTGTTCTCAAAATGGAAATTGAACTTTTAATATCAATTACAGATACAGTCTTTGGAAAATCAAAGTTTTTATGCAGTGTTATTAGCAAATTTTGACTCTGTATCTAAGAATTTCTATGGGAGGAATGTGACCGCTTTTGAATAAGTGTAGCAATAACCTATATATTTTGAAGTCTTAGATGTTCAAATAATTCCTGGCCATCAGAAACTTGAATGACTTTCCTATGAGAGCAGAAGTGAGTCTGAGTCTCTTGAATAACTTCACAGGCAACCAAATCTCTCCCGTGCAGTGTATTTAGTTGTGATTTCAGCTGAAAAGGAACTTGTCAGACTTTGTGTTATGAATATTGCATTTAGAGGGAGGGAGAAACATTTAATTGTTAATGCATAGTTTATTTGACATCACTGAGTTTAAGCAGTGATTTACCCCCAACTCCATGAGTTATAAACACCTATAATTTGAAATCAAATTGGAAGACTGTTGATTATAGAACTAGAATTCCTGTTGCTTCTGCTCAGCAATCTGTTATGCACACAGTCAGCATTAGGAATATTTATTATACACCAGGATTCCCATTCTGTTTTTCTCCCCACCATACATATTTGCTATATGCTGGAGCTTTGCATCTCTGTTCCTTCCATCCATGGTAAGATGTCTGTGAATATCAGTGGGAGTAGAACAGAGCTGGCAGTATATAATTCTAGTGAATTTCTCTTTGCTTTGGTGGCACAATCCCACAGCAGGAATACAGGCTTGTTTTGCATTTCTTTCTGCATCTGCACAATAGAAAAGGGATTTAGCTGAAGAAAATGGGGAAGGGATATAATGCACAGATTTAAAAAAGTAAGGGAAAAATGAGCTAGAGGAAGTAATGTTCAAGTACAGTATTAAGAGCCTACTCTGATAGGTTTGAAGTGATTTTGCTCCTTTGGAAGCAGATAACTAAATAAAGCAATCAAGCATAGATACCTTCTCAACTAGTGTCTCCTACCAATTTTTTTATCCTGACAGTTTCCACCATCGGGATACCATGGATGTAAATACCAGCTAGAGCTATAAAGGTGATGTTAGCAGCAGGAGTGTAAAACCTCAGTTTTTCAGCTACTATATGAATACTGAGATGTGGATATTAACAGTCCAGGACTGCATTTCCACAAGGATTTATACATATATCCGGTTCAAAGCATGTGAGTAGTCTGAAAGTATTTCTAATAATACAAATTATTTTAGTAGTTCAGGCTTTGTTTTCCAGTCAGGCAAATCCTACAATTGACCTCATGGGGACTTGTATTAGCTAAGGCTGCTGAATATGCTTTTTGATTGTGTAGTATAGTATTTTGTATGTTTATATTACAAATGTCATTCTTCCGTGATCATGGTTTGTTCCTGTAAATCTGACTTTATCTGTTACGATGAACGTTTGACTTTGGAAAATTGGAAACAGACTTGTGGTTATAATTGTATCCATAAACCATGCAGCCTTTAGTGCTCAAGTCTAAATAAAGAACAGAGTTCTCATAAAACAGAGTAATGGAAGGAAGTAGCTTCTGCTGTGAAAAAATAAGAAAACCTGTTCTACTTAATAATAAAAGTTTCAGTATGTTAGTTTGTAAGTATTTATTGTGGGCATTGATCTTGTGAAAACTAAGTCTGTTGGCTGATTATTGCAAATACAGAAAGCATACAGAGATTTATTGTCCAAACGTGAACAGATTCACACAGTTTCAGTCTCTTTTATGACAAAAGGAAAGAGGAAAAGATTCTAGGTTCTGGTTTCTACAGCTGTGTTCCTTCTTATTGCTTTTAGGTTTTGTTGTATCAGGACATAATAGGCGGGTCAGTGACAACTCTGAAATTTGGCAGTCTTCATACATAAGCTACATAAAGCCCAGGCCCTTAAAAAAGTTCTGGTAAACTGAGCTGCAATCATTTTGAGCTGGGACTGAGAGGAATGTGCTTTAAAGAACAAACCTCTAATTTACTCTTCCCCAGATTTGTTATTGTGAAATAATTTTAATAGATGTCCAATATGGCATGTTCACAGTGGTATAATTCAACTATCAATAAAAACATATTATCTTTTCAATTTCACTTGCCTGTAAATAAATGTGGTAGATTTTAATTACAGTTTTCCTGAAAAGTAGAATTAGAACTTCTAATTTTTGATTTCTTTTTTGGTCTGAGAGTCAAGAGGAGACTTTTTTGTGTGGTTTTGGGGTTTTTGAATTGGATCTAGGGAAAAAATTTTTCTAGGTAGAAATCTCCTTACCATGAACATAGATTATGGTCATTGCTTAACTGTTTTATTAAATGTCCATGGATTCATCGTGTACAAACATCTTGTGCCCCAGTTCTGAGCAGCATTTAAAACCTCCTGTAACAGAATAAGGTAGGCTGCAGATAGGTATCCAACCTGAAAAGTGATTTTGATGCAAAAGCATACAAAAGTGCTTCTTTGTTCATCTTCTGGTTGCTCTTCCTGCCTGTTAGAATGTGCCTCTGGTGTGATGTCACAAAATGGATATGGCTGTTCATTAATCTCATTCAATATTTCACTTATTTTAAAGATAGAAGTAAATGGAGAAAGGATTTTGTATATTGTGTTCTGCTTCTCTCATCATGATGAAAATCACGTGGTTCTGTTTTCTGAGCCTAGTGTTTGCTGTTGGCATCAGTGTCTGAAATGGTGATAGCACAGCTTGACTGTTTAGTTCCTTCACAGCAGAAGTCATGATTCCATGAGTGCAAAATTCACCTGCATCTATATTGGAGGACCTCTCTGTGGCAGGCAGGGTTTTAATTTTACTAACTGAGTGAAATAGATTATTTTATTCCTCACGTATCATGCTGAATTATACTGTTACAGATGCTTGAGGTACATGAAGTAGCTACACCAAGGAATGGCCTCTCCAGGTGAGAGATGTTCTGTCTTGATGATGTTTGTCCTGGTCTGGATATGCCTTAGCTATGTGATGGCTGAAATGAGATTCAAAAATCCATATTGTGGTATTTATAAATAGTTTGATTTTCAGTGGTCTCAAAAAACCGCAGCTGCTGTCAGCAATTTGGTTAATTCAATACACTGTTTTGCATTTAGTGACAAAGCAAATGAGCCAGAATTAACAGAGTTGGTTGTTTTAGTACTACTTCATTACATAGGCACCTCTGATGTGGAAATACACCAGTAGCAATTGCTCCCATCAGGTTGAGTGTCTTTTGCATCATTTGACCCAGGTTTTCTGCTGTTGTCAGTCAGATGTATGAGAGGGTAGCAATTATCTACTACAGATACACAGTTTTACGTAAAGACTTTGAGAGATCTTCTGAGATGGTGGTGGTGCTGATTATTTCAATATCCCTTTGTCAGGTACCTATTATATATCTGTTTTATAGCTCTTCAGAAGAGACTGGAAAGGCAAGGAGTTATCACCTATCTGTGTAGCCTCACTGCTTCCCTCCTCTTCAATCTCCTGTACGGACAAAAGAGAGGAGCAGCTTGAAAGACGAGGAGGTTATGATGTGAGAAATTGCCATTTTTTCCTGCTTCACCCATCCTACTGTCAGAACTAAATGTTGATATGTCATGCACAATTTTCAGTGTACTCACAGAATTTGAAAGTGGGCATATAAAACTCAGCAGCCTGTGAAATCAGGAAATTTATAAACTTTAATGCAAGCAGGCGACCTGAGGGTGAGATTTTCTATATTTTTTTATGAGGAATAGTTACAGTCCCTACAGTTTATCTGCAGGTAAGAAGTTGGTATCATGCTTCTCCTGCAGGAAGTTAAGATGTAGAGACAGGGAGGCAGACCCCTTGCATCAAATATTCACACTATCCAGCTAGACTTCAGTGTTACAGTGCTTAATTCAAGGGTTGATAGATGCATGACTGTGTACCTAAAGCTAGTATGTACTGTTATTATCATGGCATCCCCTGATGTAGGTCTAAATTGCATTATCAGTAAAAAGTATTAAAACTTGAAAAGATTCTTGTAGATGCTGTGCATACTACAGTGCAATATACTGACCAAGTGCTGTCTTCTTACAGAGCTAGAATCTGACAGTCTAGTGTGGGACTTAAATTTCAGTGTTACACGACTTACTCAATAATTGGAATAAGAAGCATTCACTGCTTGTGGTCTCTTTAAAAAACAAATTTCTGTCAAAATTCTTTCCCATGCTCACCTCAGTTACACTGAGATAGAACTTGGAGTTTTCACAGTTTCAGCCTAAATGTCACTAACTATTTCTCCCCTAGCTACCTCAAGGTACTTGGCTAGATTTCTGCTTCAAAGTTTTGAAAGAGCCTAGCAGAAGAGCACTTGAATAATTGGAGAGATCCCCCAGAGCAGCTCCAGGGCCTTTGCACAAACCAAGGGAGACTGCTTGCTTTATTTCGTTTAAAGACCTGTAGGTGGAAGGGTTTCATGCTTGTGCAGGGCTAAACCTTCAAAGTGAGCAAACGTGAGTCTCATTTGCTAGTTTCCATGTGGAAGGCTCCTGTTCCCTGGGATAAAGGGTGCTCTGGGGCTGCATGAAACTCCTAAGCAAGTGCAGATTTCTGCCTCAATGAGCTGGTCCTGCTGCCAGCATTCCCCGCATACCCATCCCAGGGAGGCCCTCCTCCGTAAACCCCACATGAAAGAGAGCAGACTAAAAGCCTTAGAAAGTGCATCCAGCTTTTTGTTTCCTTTGTCATCAATACAGTGTGTTCTGGTGTCTCCAAGACAACCATGTCTAAAAGGCTGACTGCATCTTTCACTGCTGCTCTATAGCGAGCTTGCTGAGATTGGCTGTGAGGGCCAACCTCTAGCCAGTTTTTATCCATGTGTTTCTGGGTAATGCCTGAGTTACTTTATGTGCTTGCTTTGGTTTCAGTTTTATTGCAAGAATTAAGCTTCGCTTTATCAGATACTGGTTTTAAAGATTCTGTTTTGGGGTTGTCCCAGCTCATCTTTCTTTGGATAATGGTAATGAGCAGCTAGGATGTTCCCAGTAGCACGTGCAACAATGCTGTCTTTCTTTGCATTTCGGGTCCATTCTGCATCTGATAATAGATGCCTTCCTGCCACTGAATAGAGATGTACTGAATCTTGTGTTCTGCCTGCTCCTTTGTTGCCCATGTGTGCTGCCTTCTTGAATGATTACTGGTTTCAGATTTAAGTTGAGAGAGTCAAAATACCTGGTTTTATGATTTCTCTATAGCCATCTTGTGAGTTTGCAGATTTGCAAACCCACAAACTTGGGGAGCAGAGGTGAGTGCTCATTCATGGTATGTGTCCTCTGAGCAATGTCATTGCAATCCTTTCCCAGTGTTCAGCTGCCCCAGATCTGTGGCCTCTGTGTCCCCTTCTGTGTAATGTACTTCTCTGCCACTTGCTTAGAGAAAGCTGGTTAATGAAATACAGTTCCATGAGGTCAGGGGCTTTGGGAATACCATTGTTCTGTTCCCTTACAGTTTTCTAGGAGAAGCAGAATCCAAGACATGTTTCTTCCGGCTGAAGTGAAGAGTAGTTAAAGATAATGTAATTATTTGTGGTTTACAGCTGCCACAGTCAAGAGCTCCACCCCTTCCCTGCCATGGACTTTGTCAAGGTAGTAGCATGGTAAAGCATAGGCTTAACTCTAAAAGTAAGCAACTGTTGCTATCACTTTTCAGAATGCCTGAGATCCACATGCTTAGACAAAAGAAAAAGAAATAGAATTGTCTCATAGAAAATTCCAGCCTGAGTAATGTCAGTTCTGTTTTCTTGGCAGCCTCAATGTACTGTAAAAAATATGTAGATAATGTACTGTAAAAATACAGAGATAAGCATCTAGATAGATAACATTTATATATGTTGGGAAATCTTTAAATGGATGCATCATCTTTAATAGTGTTTGTTGTAGGCTATTATTTTATTTGTATGTCAGAATCCAGTATCTTAGAGATAAAATTGATTTCTGCAAGCACTGTATTCATGTACTTAAAAAGGACAAGCAAAGAATTGCCTGTAGACAGTAAGAAGGGACTGTGTGAATAAGACAGTATTGGTGGAGGTATAGTCTGCAAGAGAATGTAAGAGAGCAAGCTGTGGTGCCTATGACCAGGGCCATACCTAACTTGGCCGAAGCATTCTCCCTTGCCTGCATGCAGCTGGTGAGACCAGTCATATGTTCTCTTAGCACTGTGTTTAGGAACATTTCCTTTGTTTTTTTACCGGGTCTCAGCAGAGCAGTCAAATTGAGAGGCACAAGGTTATAGTATAAAGGAGGAAGAGACTGGGACACTCTTCATGGTTTGGCAGCCTTGATTCCCTCACACAAACACAGCACCTCCTCCTGCCCTTTTTCTGTTTGTCATCAGAAATTTTAGGAAAAGCCACTAAAGCAAATCCTCCATTGGGTGGTAAGATTCCAGACATCCAAAACTGAGTTGGAGCTCTTTTCATTTCCCTAGGATGCAGTCTTGAAGTTCTGCTGCACACCAAACCTCCCTAAATCAATACCAGTGTGCAGTACAGAGAGTTTTCTGGTATCTACTTGTTTCCCTTTAGCACTTTGAAAACACGGTTACTACTCTGGAAAAGCTGGTCTGTGGTTGTTGAGATTTGATTTATTTATTAAGTATCAATTTGAGAGGCATGTTCAGGGAAGATTTTTTGTTCAACTTTCAAATTAAATCACAAGTGAAGACTCATGCATTTTTCTGTAGCAGTCGGTTCATTTTTTCCTTTCTTGCTTCATTTAAAACAAGAATAAATAATACCAAGATTACTTTAGTGCTTTCAATCTTTGAGGTGGTTTTTTTGTTCTTGTTGTTTTGGTTTGTGTGGGGTTTTTTTGTTTTGGGGATTTTTTTTCAAAACAGCATGAAATTACATTTCCAGTAGACACCATCCAAGAGTCTTAACTGAGCAGTGTAGAAAATAATATCTAGAAATTGGAGAGGGTGGGAAGACACCACATGACTTTTAAAATATTTTTGTGGAGATTTAAATTTTATAAAGACTTGCAAAAACTTAAGGTTCATGTGATTTGTCTTACTATATTAGCAAGCTATAGCTGGTTGGTTCAGGCTTTTCAGGTCTTGCTTAAATTCACTAAATTCACATTCATTAATAATGTGGCTGCCATCCTTTAGTTGTTCAGTTGCACCATAAATAATTTGTTTAATGCATGTGTAATGTTTTCAGTAAATTGACTGATGTGGGTGGGCATTGAGTTATGTAATAATGAAGAACTTGAAACTATAATTAGTTTAAATCTACTGTGCTATGAAAAAAACCTGTAAGTCAACTCACTTTTCTCTGAGTTGCTGTTCTAAGTTGCATTCAATAATCACAATTCATAATCTGTTAAATTTTTAATCATTTCAGTGTTTCATGTTTAATGTTTTCATTTGAAAGGTGGATTGTTTCTCTGTAAATGGATCAGTATTAGCTGAAGTCACCTTCTTCTATGAATGTAATAATTTACAAAGTACTTCAGTTTTAGGAGTTTTGACAGAAATTGCACCTTTTCCTAGATGAAGTTTAGGGGGAAAGATAACTGCTTATTTCAGGCTAGTATGAAATTATTCCCCATTGTCACCAGCTGTGTAATAATTTCTTATTGTATATGTGCTAGTGGTACAGCATAAAATACACGATGGCCCACAGATAAAGTTTACAAATCCATGCTTCTATTTTTATCATCAGTAATGCCTGCTAGTGGGCTCTGTCACTTAACTTTGCCCTAGCTGTAAATAAAGTTAGTTTTCAGCCATATATCACTTCCTTCAACTTTCCATGAAAATCTTTAGCCTGAGAGAGATTTTTCTCATGAGGAATCTCTGTGGCATTGCGGTTTGCTCTGAAGGCGAGGGCAGAGTCTTGCTCCATTTGTAAACCTTTGCAAAAACAGCTTGCTAAGTGGTTTTGGAGGAATTTGTTTGCCTGCTTTCTGTTTGCTTTTGAGCTGGCATGCTTAGCACTCTTGCTGGACATGTTACATAGAATAATTGGGGAGGGAAGAAAGAGGGAGGGGAAAAAAAAGTGTGCCACATGTAGCATAGAATTTGGCAGACTTGATAAAGAAACAGACCTAAGATGGACAATTTCCCTGGACACCCCTCAAGTAAAAACATTTTTGTAGCTGTCACTGCCCAAGGCAGGCTGGGAAGAATTGCCACCCCTCCTAGTCAGAAGCCACTTTGCACAGTAAACAAAATAGTCACTAAACAATTCGCTGCCGTTAATATTTTGCTGCCCTGTGTGACCCCTTGTCCTGCCTTATGGCACAGCTGTGCCTGCAGGGCAGCACTGCAGGACTCAGGGCTACAGCATTTGGGTGGGTTCCACCATGTCTTCTGAGCTCTGTGTTTGTGGGTCAGAGCATAAATCCTTCATCTGAGATGGCTTCTCTCGCCTGGAATGAGAGGTTTGTAGCAGTTCCAGGAGGAGCAGACACTGCTGGTGTATAGGCTCAGCTGTGCTTTCCCAGTGCAGTGTAAAACCATAAAACCACCCAGCTCTGCTGTGGCACCAGTAGCAGTGGATCCTCCTCACCTTTTACCTCTCCACCTCCATCTGCAGGGAAACTCCTCCTGTTTGACCAGGGACTGATGTTCCTTGGGGTTACCCAGTAAAGCAGCATTTCTGGGGGCAGGAATAGGCTCATTCCCTGCCTCCTTTACTGGACAGTTGTATTTATCTTAGATCACGTTTTATACTAGCTGCATTTGAAGCCCTTAAAAAGGGTGGGTGTTGTTTTTATTTGAATTTATTATCTGTGGTAAGAAAAGGAAATAGTCAAACCATTTACTATATCTGCATGATGTTTATGAGCAGATGAGAAATGCAGACTTGGCTATTAGTCCAGTAAATATAGTAAAAGTACTATGTCAGGAAACCTAAATACACCATTTAAAAACTTAGTAAATTTAATTTTGGGAAACAGTAATAATTAACAATATCACATTTAGCAGTATCAAAACTGTGTTTAGTTCTGATGAGCCAGTTCTCTAATTCAAATTTCCAAACGTTTGTTGACCAGGCCCTCTAAATATGTTTCAGACTCAGATGAAAAAAATAAAGGACAAAGCCACCTTTTTACTTTAATACAAGAAGTCTCAAATCTCAGCCTTCTGCAACTGATGACCACAGTGAAAAAAAGTATCGCATATTAGCAAATATTTAAATAATGAAAACTGCTGCATAACTGTGAAGACATCCTTAGGAAAAGATCCATCCATTCCATTCTCATCTAGGGAAATTAGATAGCTTTTTTGATCTTAAACATCTAGTTTTTCCTTCAGCTCATTGAGAATCACAAGCTCACCTGTTCTTTTGACCAGATGAGACTATGAAGAAAGGATGGTTCTCTTTGACAAGAGGGGAAACATTGACACGAATCATACTCATTTATTTTTTTCTAAGTAAAACAACAGAGATTTTGGTACATAGTTTAAGTGCTGACAGATCTTCAGGACAGTGTTTTGAGAGTAATGTTCTGTTCCCTCATTCATTTTTTAAATATTTCAGTATGATTTTCCTATTTTTCTTTACAGACTTTTGTGCTGATTTCTGAGTCCTTTGTGGAAGTCTTCTGAACTTCAATCTTGCCTGCTTTTTAGAATTAATTTAAGAATAGTTTCTGATTATTTTTGTAAATACAGCATAAATTGTGTTTGGTCTTCATCCATTATTAGATAACAGCATCTCTAGTTGTGATGGGGAGAATGCACTTGACAGAACAGTGGAAAGAAGTGATTGTCCAGTGTTGTTGTCCCCTAAAATACTGTGAGTTGTTTTCTCAGGTGAGGGAGATGTTTTTGCTTAAGACATTGCTGTTTGTCTTGGCTCTGCCACCCTGCATCAAGATTTTGGGAAGACCATCAGGTCTGCTACCTTTAGAGACTTTTCTTACACTGTCTCCATCTTTCCCTTTTGGGAGAATGATAGAACAAACACATAGGTGGCAGTAGTACTGCCCTGAAAAACATGGACACATTTTATGACAAACACCTCTCTACAAAATGACATGTAGTTGAAAAATGTGAAGAACAGAGAATGGGTTGTGTGGGAAGGTAGGTTAAGAAAAGACATGGTGGAGTCAACCTGTACTAAGGATATTAATTAATACCAGAACAAGTTAACATTGCAGTACTTGGCAAAAGCACAGAAATAAGTTTGATCTGGAGGTAAACTACTGTAAAAAGATAGTTATGTAGCGTAGAGAGACATAAGTCAGTTGAATGTGATTTGAAGACAGATTGAATGCAGTTACTGATTTTTATCGTGAGAGTTTGTTGAGAGTAGCACAGATAAATGGCAGTTTGGTGACTAAAATTTCACAGGTCTCAAGTTCTTCTTGTTACCTTGGTCCTCAAAGAAAAATTTGAAGTGTATACTGGAGACATCAAGCAATAAAGGAGTTAAGAAAAAACCATTGGTTATACCATTTGTTCTGAGAATCTGTAAGTTATGACTATAATGTGCAAAAATGCCAACAGATGTACATTAAAAGTGACATCTCTGCATTTATAAAACAAAAAATCCACACTGTAGTGAACTTTATAAATTTTTAACTTCTAATAAGGAACAGCAGCCATGTCATGTGCTTGTGAGGCAAAATTCTTAATTTCCCCCAAATGCCTTTCTCCATATCTAGGGTACCATATGTATTTCATTTGTGGCATCATCTGTATGTTCCTTGATTTTTTATTTTTTTTTTAATTTATGACACTACTAAGCATGAATCTGTTAAGACCTTCACATGAATGTTATTATTTTATGACATCATAGTATGTTGCCTTTGTAACATCCTTAAGTTATGTACAAAGTACCACAAGGATTATTGAAAAATGGACCGGACCTCAAAATGAAGTTCAGTTTTCAATGGCTCTTTGCTTTCCCTTGGCAGCAAATCAAAGCAAAGCAATAACATTTCAGTGCCAGTATTTTAAAATGTAGCTCAGATGTTTATTGTAAGGTCAGATCTGTTCCGTTTCACTTGCTGCTTCTTCCTGCTGCGGGAGAGGCTGCTTTTAGTTTGCAGAAATCCCTTTCTCATGGGAAGGTGAGCTTTAGATACCACAGTCTTAAGAGGCAAATCAAAATAACACATCACTCATTTACTCTAGGCATTGCCTAACTTAATAATAAGAGTTGTTCTGGACTCCAAGCGCTCAGCTGAGATGGGCAGATCAAATTGATTATATTGCTTGCTAACCTGTATGATTACCTCATCAAAGTGCTACACCAGCCATGTAGACTCCCTCCACTGGCAGGAAGGTCTGCAGTACAGGGACTGTGAGCAGCCTGTCCAAACAAGGCTGAAAACGTGATTCCACATGGATAGTGCCTTTTGGTCAAGTACTGAGCCTGTGTTTGCCAGCTCTCAGGCTGTGTTCCTTGGGTGCCTCCTCCTGAGGGTAACTGAATTCCTCACCTTTGCTAGGAAATGGGCTAGGATGATGTGAGTATGAATCTGTGTTCCACTTAAAATGTTCACCTTTTAATAGAAAGTACAAAGTAATGGAGAACACCTACACTAAAATTATCAAGTTATTAGGAGAATTTAGCTTTGGGGGCTATTTCTTTTTATTTTCAGGTGCACGTGTGCAAGAGGACGGTTTGTTTTGTAGCTTTTTGTGTTGGATTAGTTTGTGTTTTTTCAGGTGAGTTTTTGTTTTGGTGGGTTTTTTCCTTGCTTGCTTTGGTGTAGTTTTTTTTGTTGGTTAGTTTGGTTTTTTTTTTTAACTTTGTAGAACATGGCTCTAATCCCTAGTGCAATAGGACCTAAAAATCACTTCAGAGACTCCAGTCCTTGCCTACAGATGCAGACTGGCCACAGCATGCAGGTGGCTCTCAGTTCCCTCAGACAGAGGTGAGAGGAGAGAGCAGTTTTTTATCTGCTACTGATGAGCATCAGACTCCAACCATCTGATGACAGGTTGCTATTTCATGCTCTGCAGTTTTGTTCCAACAGAAATTCAGTGTGCTGTTTCACTGAGTGACTTTGTGTTCTCCCATTGGTGACACCATTGCATTTATGGACCAAAAGCATATTCACATGCATACAAAGACACATCTGGAGTACAGTATTAGAGAGGAACTGTGCATCATGCACCAAGAAAGGAAAGAATTTTGCCATGAGTAACTTTAACAGTCTTTCAGATAGATCATGAAGCTGCTTATATTAGCCATCAGAGCATAGCATTTCAGTGCTCTTTGCACAAGATGTTCATGGTAATGCTTATACTAAGGAAAAATATCTCTGGATCAGCAGTCATTACTGTAGAGCACATTGGATAGTATTTTCTGAAGTATACAGCAAGTGTAGCATGGCTCTCTTTATTCCCTTTGCAAACTGGCATTGTTTTTGGGAAAAGGAAGTGAAAAGAGGTGTTTGTTCTTGTGACTGAATGCCACAGGTGTCTTTTTGAGGAATTCAAACATTTGAGGAAAATTGGGAGGAATACAGATGGCAGTTGAAATAGCCATTGAAATGTTAAAATGTTTATTACAATGGAGCTTTTCCATTCAGATTCCTTTTGGAAATGAATATTTAGTATTCTGGTAAGCAAAGCAAGGAGTGCCTTCTGTTGGAATAGCACAGTACTTGTGTTTCTAAAGTAAGATTTTGTTCCATTTTTATGATGGATTGATTCTGCAAGTTACTGAGTATTTCCATTGTTCAGATATTTGTATTATGTTTGATTCATGTAAATGTTAGAAATTATCCGATTTTCATCTTGTACCTAGGACTCCTAGTCAGGGATCAGTCCTGTTATACCAATTGCTGTTGAAATAACACCCAGACACTTGGGATGCAGTCTGGGCATTTGGAGGGTGTTGCTGTGTAATCTTTACTAAGAAACTTAGAATGTTGTGACTAATAATGGAAAAATCAAGACTGCATAGAGTGCAATAGCCCAGTGCTTCTCAGCAAAATAGTCTTGACTCAGACAGTAATAGGTTAATTGCCACATCCAGAAATGACTCCTAATGATTCCCTCTAGGAGCCATTATCACATGTGGGGTTTTCATTGAGATATTTATAACTGTAATCTTTGGTCTCAAAGCTCGTGTAACTGTTCAATCCAGCAAAGGGGTTCAGAAAGGTAATACCCTGCTCACATCCTTAGGCTTTACTAAAAGTAGAATTTTCAGTTCTAGTTCAATCAGTCAAGCCCCTGCTATTTTCAGGCATTATTCCAATCTAACACAATTTGAATGTCAAGTGTCTTGTGTTTTGTGCTTCCAAGGCCCAAAGGAAAGTCTAGACAGAAAAAAAAAAAAAAAAAAAAAAAAAAAAAAAAAAAAAAAAACCCTGCATTTATCATAGGAAGAGTATCTTTGAATATGTCAGAAGATAGTTCTTTTTCTTTTCTTTTCTGTTCTTCTGTGACTAGACTGAATCACGATTGTAAAACAAGAGTCTGTTCAGCCAGGTCTGTCTCTTCTCTTTCCACCTGGAATAAATTGCATACATTTGCACAGCATTGCTTTGGCATAGAAGCCAAAGCCTGAAGTATGTCTTAATTTTGCAGTACTGAAAGTTGCCTCCTGAATGAAGTCTGTCTGTATTTCTCTCATTTGTCTGCAAATTGTATCCAAGGATTTATTTTCTTTTTCCCCTTCCTATATTAATCCTGGTACCATGTTGTGTTGCTGTCATGCTTGTCTGCATTTTGCAGAGAAGACATTTTTTTAATCAGTGTTTTTTTTCCTGGTGTAACGCCTCTTTTATTTCTGTCAATTCTATTACTGTCAATTTGAATTTGAGGGGATTATCTGAGCCTTGTAATTTTGTAATCCCTAGACAAGACATTCAAAGAATGGTAAAAAGATCTTGAAGGGAAGTAGCATCACTTAAATTCAGACTTAAACTGTGCCACATGTACACAAGTAACCTCATGTTGGTCATTTAATTGAGTTTGCACTGTATGGTGCAGTCAAACATGAAGGAATAGTGCTACTTCTGCTTGCAGCCAGTGTTTGTCTAATTTACCTAGAGTCAGGTAAGCCTTACATGAAATAAAAAGATCATTTGAAAAGACTCAGGTCTCAGGTCGAGACTCTGCAGCATAGACACAAAAAGTCCAAGTTTCTCCATCTCTTTTGCTTTTTCTTTTGTGCTGCTGATACCTTGTGACCTTCCATGGATGGGTGGTTTTCATCTCACTGAGACTATGGTTTTAGGTAGTCAACCAAGAAGATAAAAATAATTAATAACCATTTGTGAGCATTCACTAAGTGCCAGTCACTAGAAGGTATTCCAGCATTGGACTTTTTTTGTGTTCATTGTACTTATTTTAGCTTGTGAGGAAAAATACATAATGTATGTACTAATTACTCTTTGCTCCCTTTTGGGGACAACATTAGGTTTCCCTTTTATGTTGCAATGTTTCAGGTGAGCTTCCATAGTCAGCAATGTCAGGTAATTTCCTATATATTTCCAAGTAAATCTAATTCTAATACTAGTGATTCTTCATTTATTTTTAAGGCATATGCAAAAATATATTGGATTGAGGGGGAATGTGAGACATATTTGGAGAGATGCTATAACAAGATACTATGAACCCAAATGATAATCTTAAAAATATGTGAAATCAGGCATTTTCCTGATAGTCCTTTTGATATTTCCCCCTCTTTAATGATAATCAGTTAATTAGCATGTCACCTTAGCTACTTTAAATGTTGAAAGCAATACACAGAGGGAGTGAAAACCCATTTAGGGTAGGTTACTTTCACCTACAGGTACTCCCTCATAATAAGATAGATATACAACTTTTTGAGTTCTCTGCTTTGTTGTGGGCAGCACTACTGTGGCCTGGCTGTGAAATACCCTCTACTAGCCTGCACCAGTCACCAAGAGCTTTTTCTGAATTTTAAGGTCAGATATCTCTGTTTAAGAATAATAATGATGAAAACCTGAGGTCTGACTAGATAGATACAATTAAGCTGCCATGCCAGCTAGTTTTCTACCTGAGGGCTACTGGACATGATCCAGTGATACTGTAATCCATAGGATTTATGATTTTTATTGCTATCTAACCACATCAGTGTAAATACTGCTGGGCTGTCTGCTGTCTCTTCCACCCCCTTTGGCAACTGGCAGGTTTCTTGCCCTTGGTTAATACAAAGGCTGTGTGTTCAAGGAGGGTATTTTTTCCCCATTATCCATCTGCTAAGGATGGATCCCAGTGTTACAGGGTGGTTCTGCTTGGAGAACAGCTGTGCCTGCTGTTTGCTGTGGGGATGATGGTGCAGTTGTGTCTGTGTCCAGCTCCGTTGGCTGGAAGGTTCTCCAGGTTCCCCCCAGAGGATAACAGCTTTGTCTTTCAGCAAAGACAGTGCACAGAGCTGCCACAGTAACTAGAGTATGAGTAAGGACCTTTCAAAAGTCATAAGGAATAATTGCAGCTTTGGAAAATTTGACTGTGGCATGCCCAGAGGAGTGACATGTGGGAGAGTGACAAAAGCCACCAGTGTTGGGCAGACGAGGCAGAGGAAGGAAGGAAGCAGAGGAAAATCTGTATTGGTGTTTGTGGAGGCATTCAAATGTGTGCTGGTTTGTGAACCAGAAAGGCAAGTTTAGGGAGAGCTGTCCCCTTTCCCTTTGAAGCATCCATAGCTTCATGGGAGGGACTGCAAATTTTGATCTCGAGAAACAGGTGGTATCCTGGGGTATGCAGCAGAATACAAAGCTTTGTGTTCCCATATCTGCTTCAAGACTTTTTTCTTCTATGTTTTTCATGGGAGGCAGGATTGTTGAGGGGTGTGCTGCCATTTTGATGCAATGTATTGCAAATACAACACTCAGTTCTGCGTGAGCAGTCCTGTAATTTAGTGAGAAAAATCCCTAATTTTATTTTATTCTTTTCATGGTAAGAAGCGATGCATTGCCTGAAAGAGATATATGCTTCTCTCCTATGTTCTGTTGTTGTTCCTAAACCCCTTTTAGTGTGGGAGCTTAAGCTACTGTTAAAAGCTGCTGACCAGTTGAATTTATAAAATGGATCATCAGCTCATTTGAAAGTATGCACCCATTTGATATTTCAGCAAGTTCTAGCTTTTTATGGAAACTCCAGGAGGCCAGATATTTAGTTTGTTAGTTAATTTGTTTATTTTTGTAAAGATCTTGATAATCTTTCTGCCTAGGTGTGCTCCACGCTTAAGCTGTAGCCTGAAATTAGCAATGCTTTGACACCTTAGCACCTGTCAGGAGCACAGTTGAAAGAGGAAAAATGGAAGCATCAGGGAATCAAGTAAGTTTAAAGAAACTAGAAAACAGAACACCTGGAAAAGCAGGGTGAAGGAACAATAAAGAAGAAAGAGAAGAGCTAGGAAAAAAACTTGAAACATGAAACCTAAAAGGACTTCAGGCCAAGAACAGTTAGCATAGAGAACATACAAAAGCATCTATTCTCTGTTCTCACTTTGCTTATTGCTAGTGAGGGAAAAAAAAAAAAAAAAAAAGACCTAACTTTTTTGGCATTTTCTAAAGATAGAATAAAAGGCAAAGCAGCTTATCCAGTTTTTTTAGTAGATATTTAAGTCATTACTGTAGCACAAAAACTGCCCTTTAATTGCTGCACTGTAATTGTAGGTATTTGTTTCTTATGCTGCTTAAGGTCACATAAAAATGAATAGAGGTAAAAATAGGTCTCTGTTAAGTGCCTCAATTTTGAGACTGTTTTCTGCTAGCTATCTGCAGAGAGAGTGCTTTCCCTTTAGTCTCCTGGTTTGACTGTTCAGTAGATACATTTTTTAATTACCAAATTGGATTTTAGCAGGTGTAGTCAGTTGATGCATTATGGGTATAAGAGATTAGTGTTTAATCCTTCTTTTTATTACTGTGTAGAATGGTATACTTGGGAAAGTATTAAAGGTGCATTGCATACTCCAGAGTACAGAAATGACATTTATTACTGAGTTTTCTTTCAGCTAGCATCATTTAGAAAAAAAGCTGCTGCAGAACTCTGCAGGGGCCCTATAGGCTTATCTATAGTGAAACTACCTTAAACAATAGAGTGGAGGAAAATGGAAAGAAACCATTTGTGTTTTAAAACAAAAGCAGTCGTCAAAATGGAAGTACTTTCCCTCTTGAAGATGATTATTCTCCTTTTCTGCATTTTACTTTTTCTAAAATAAAGACAAAAGGGGTGTGAAAGCACAGATCTTTGTGCCAGTGAGTGTTAGAGGCAAGGACTGAAAAGGGTCAGTGAATCAGATATAATTTGGACTCTGTTTGAGATACCAGTCCTGTGTTTTGCTGATGGCTGGTATTCCTGTACTGAAAAGCTGCAGAAGCATTTCTATGGAATAGAAAGAACATTATCCCCATTTTCATTCTGGCATGCCTGTTACGACTTTGTTCTGTAAACAAAGAGGATTATGGGAACTGGAAACTAGATGGCATTTTATTAAAGAACTGTGTGGGTCTTTCCCTGTGAATGCAAGAATTAGGCTGTCTGGTGATAGCTACCTGTGAAAGAAAATACTTTTAAAATTTGAATTATTAAGGTTCATAAGGAGGCAGTTCTCACGCATTTAGGAAGGAGCTTTAATATTTCCCAATTGTGCCTTGCAACTATATACTTTAAAATAAAAACTTTCTCAGTAATTGTACAAATTAAGAATAAAAAAGAATATGTTGCAGAAATAGGGAGAGGGAGCTTTGTGTCCAGTGTTCTTCTGTCATGTAGACTGCCGGATTGCTTTTGAAAGTATGTTATTTCAGGAATAACATATTTATCTATCTAGACCTAACAGTTTCAGGAGTGGGGAAGGAGAGAGAATTGCATTGAATCATAGTTGTGGTAACCAGTACAAATTATTTTTAACAGCATAACATACAACTTTTATAAAAACTTAGGGTTTTTGTGCAGTAGATGGCTTAACATCCTAATTCCCAAGAGTAAAGTCATATATTAGTACTAGGTTTTACCTACCTCCTGCTGCAGATCACTCCAACTGCTTTCAATTAATGAAAAAAGTGTATTAAACTTAATTCTTGCAAATCACTTTTCCTTTTAATTATTGCTTTCCTAACTGAATAAACAATTGAGCAAACAGTTGAGCATGGAAAAGTGGGAAGTTAAGCTGCTATTAGTCAGATCATGAAACACCTAAAGTTGGTAAATAGCTTGAATACATCCTCAGTTGAAACATTCTGATGTGATACTTCTTCACTGCTTGAGAGCTTCATAACCAGGCTTACCCATGGAACCAGGTTGTAAAGATGTTGAAGACAAGTATAAATAGGATTTAGAAGCAAATGGCCATATTTGGCCCTTGGTAAGTGGCAAAACTCCAATTGGGCTTGCATGACCTGCTGAAGCAGCCCTCTGTTCAAGTGGGCTGGGGTGGCAGAACACAGTGCTCAACACAGGGCACAGGTTTTCAAAAGCAATTATTGAATTAGCAGGCTTTGGTAAGTAGCTTTCTTTTGACAGCCAGCTTTCTTTTCAAGTGTCACAGCTTGGTTACTCCAGCAAGGCTGTGAAAATAAGTAGCACTTTGAGATTTTTGGATGGTCTGGCATATGGGATAAACTACAGGTCATAAATATAAAAGGGAAGAAAAAGGAATTAGAAAAAAAAGACTAGAAAAACCTTTTAGAAACAACACTGGTGTATGGAAATATCTCTCAAGAATATAATGACAAATGGAATTACAATACAGGTAGGGAAATGCCATTGCCTAAAGTAACCTGAAATATTATATTTCATATTTATTTTGACTCAGTAATTTCCGTAGCTAATTTTCTCAGTTTACAAATGCAAACATTTTTCTGGCTGAGGTAGACAACCCATCAGAAAATCAAATATTAAATAATATTTAATAATATTTCAAGCTGGTTTCAGGAAGTTAAGACCAAAATTAAAATCAGATCAAATTTAAGGGTGATGATGGACAAGGCAAGTTAGAATGTACTTTAGTTCTTTGTGATTATAACAGTTCACCAGGATGTCAAAAATCCAGTTCTTTTGAAGGTCATCTATAATTATAGTAAGGGATGTCTCATGGGCATTACACATGCCACTCCAACAAGGCTTGAACTGAAATATGAGCATGTGCCCTGTGTCAGTAGGACTAACAGATCATCTTACAGAAGTAACCAGTATGAATAAATTACTAATTTATAAAGTAAGGGTGGGGGGGGAGCGGGGGCATTATATGGGGTTTCTCGTGTAGTTCTCTCCTGTTTCTCTCTCTGAGTAGATTTGTTAAATAGTGTTCTTGGAGAGTGTTCAGATACTAGGTATGCAGATGGCTGGACAGTTCAAGCAGAATGTTTCCATGCAGTTGCTTGATCTGTCAAAGGTAAAAGTGGTATCTAGTAGGTAGTTGTACCTAAGATACTTTCTTGTTCTGTTTATTTTGTTTGCTGCAAAATGATCCCAAATGGATTAAATAACTATAGGTTTTCTGTTTTATGATGCACACTCTTTGACTGTGTGGCTAAAGTACATGTGTTGTTAGCACTTGGCATCTGTTGCAGTTTTCCATGGTGTCTACTAAGTGAGCCTTTGCCTTGAGGTTGATGCTTAGGCATTGAGAAGAGCATTCAAGAGGAGTAGTGTTCCAACAAATTTACAGAAGGGAGCACACTAGTGTGCTTTTATGCATGTGGATTTTATCTAGTTGTGAATTGAATATTTTCTAAGTGCAGAAAATCCAGATGGCGAACTCAGTCTCACGATCAAAACGAGTAATGAAAATTCTGTATTAATATTCTGTGTTGCACATGAATATAATATGTTCATGAAGTATTGTACAATGGGCTGTATTATTAACATCAATTTTTTTGCTCAGTCCTTATTTGGATCAAGTAATTCTGGTATTATTTGCCTAGGACAAAAAGAGTAGAAGTATGTTGTCAGAGTGCAAACCAACATGAGTAGCTGTTTTTTATAGATACTATGAATCATTCATCTCATTAGACCTGAGCATGAGTGCTGGTGATCTCTAGTGCACTTTAAATGAATTTGCATGTCTAGTTCTTAACGTTTTGTACACTACACATGTATGCATACGTAGTAATTACTTCCATGCAAGAGTGTTAAACTGAAAGCCCCCTTTAATACCATGGAGCTGTAGACTATCATTATACAATGTTGTAGTCTCAGAGGTCCTCTTTTATTCTTTATTTATTAGAATATACTTGCCTTGATTTTAAGACAAGAAAAGATTCAAACTAGCATATTAATGGTCTTTTGTCTTAGGGTATAATATTTAATAATAATCATATATTAATACTAAATACAACTTTTCTTCTGTTTAAAGACCCTACTTTTATAAATCCTTGTGCACAGCCTTATTTTGAGCCTGTGAACCGAGTGCATTTATTCCCATGTTGCATATTTCTGCTTTGATATGACCAAAAGTATTATCTTTAAAACTGAAACAGTTGTCTTTGATTGAATACTTCCCAAGCTTTCAAATAATATACTTCTGGAAAGCAGATACTTTCAGAAGATGCACAGGATACTCAAAAATACTTAAAAACCCATGAGTTATTTTTATAGATTATGATACTCTTGTCTGATCATTTGTGCAGAGTGTTATTAAAAAGCAGTAAAATCAGATACTTGATTACTCTTTCTATTGCATATAAAGTGACTAAGATTATGCAGAGTATATCTAGTTAACCTTTCTCTAAGTGGAAAAAAAATCTGTGATTGATCTGTCAACATAAAGTAACTTGTGGAAATCATGCCTCGCTTTCCTGTGGCTTTTAGAAAAGAACATGGTTGCATAAGCAGTCATTATTCACAGTAAAAAAAATATTTCCTGTAGCATTTTTGCAAAAAACAATCTTTGCCTAAAAACCTACTGTCAGAAATCACTCTTTGTTCATACTAGTTGAACACTGAAAAATGAAGCAAAGTGATCTAAATTGAATTTACAAGACTGATAACCATGTGGTTGGGGGGAGAGTAGCTACTGCACAACCTGTACTCTGTCAAGGGAATTTAATTATAGATGGTTATACTTGACTGTAATTTGTTAATGTGTGCTCCTTGCAAAGGGAGAATAATTCTCACATTGACAATTTTATATGTTTTTACCAGGATACTGTCAGAGCAAGGGATTTTCATTGAATTTCATAATACACAGTCGCCCGGGGGAAGAATATCAATGAAGTGGCTAGCAGGGTGGGTTTTTTTGTTTTATTTTTGTGCTGCTGGAGTCTGTATGTAAGGAGATGAGGGGGAAGAAATCTTCTTTGTGAATTTGAATGCATATATTCTGTTACTGTGTGAAAGTTAGGAAATAACTTTTTAGAAAATATTGTTATGATATCTTGATCTTTCAGACCATAATGGCAAATACTCATTTTAGCTTTCACATTTTTGAGAGACAGTAATGATCAAAGTTTAGATTAATCTTCATTCACTTTCCCACTCTTGTATTTTTCATAAGTAAGTCTCAGAAGGTCCAGAGGTACAGCTGGCTTTGCTGTTTGTCCTTTTGGTCAAGACACTTTTTTGAAAAGCAGATTTTGAGAGCAGTTGTAGCTGAGCTGAGAGGTTAGCAGAGGCACAGAGCTATGGCTTATGTTGCCGGCTAATTTTTTTTTTTTTTTTTTTACTTATGTGAACTGTTTTTGAGAAGTTTGTTTGTGAACAGTGGTGGCATTTCAAGGATGCCCAGCTTCCTCCGTGTTTGGGGTCTGGGTCACCTGTGCCTCTGTAACCAAGTTTAATAGTCCAGTCATTAAATTCTGTTATCATTAAATGTAGTGACTTTGTAGTGAGCTCTTCATGGACATCTTTTTAATTTTGTGCTGAGCAACACAGTCTACCCAGCTCTGAAGGTGAGCCAATCAGAATTACAGAATTAGAACTGCAGTAAGTATTTCTACATACTGGAGTAGTTGCTTTAAGTAGTAGTTTCATATTTTTGGCTTAGAGTCATGCATGTTCTCATTTGGCTGCTGCATTTCACCTGAGTGCTGCAGTGAGCTGCAAGGCCCATGTTGAAAAAAGCAGGAGGTCAGTGGGATGGTTAACATCTGGGAACTGGACCTTCTGCCTGTCAATTTTCTCCTCCCGTGTGAACAGCAAACCAGAGAATCTGTCATCTTCTTCAAATTCTGCATATCTGTAGCCTGTGGGTTATAGGGAAGGAAGTCGTGTACCTGCTAAAGCAGGTAGGATGGATTTGAGGAGCCGTAGGAATTGCTTAAATAGATGCAAACTTGCACGAGAGGCTGTTTATTAAGAATTTTAGAAAGACACTGTCTCTGCTTATGAGGAAGACCAGAGGCAACCTCTCCAAGGAGGATCACGGGGCAGTCCTGCTGGTGAGGCTTCAGGCTTTTACCCAGGCAGATTTGTTCTGTCAGGGTAGGTGCTTTGTGGACATGGCATCTCTTCTCCCCAGGATGAGGCTCGCTTTTCACAGGACTTCAGACTCTGAGATCTGTCTGGGAAGAGCAGTATCGCTGCCCAGTTCAGCAAGATTAAAATTAAGAAGTTTGCCGCTGTATCATTTATTTAGAGTAGTGCTGTGCTTTATCTCCTTTTTCTGTCTGGTGGGCCCTTTTACAATACAGTCTTTTTTGTCAGGAGAGGGCAAATGGAGGGTTCTGGATAACTGAAAGGGTGCAATAAGAGAAGAAATTTAGTCTGTCATCTGAACATCACCTTGGTCCTTAAAGTTCATGTACAAAAAACTATGATTGTTCTTAGTACCTTCCTGAAAATAGTGCATTACAGAAGAAACCATATGATGCATGACATTTAGTAGTGATTTTTCTTCAGAGGGACCTTTAGGTTTTGAAGCTAAATAGTTTGTGCATGGTTTAGCACAATATAAGAAGTGCAATAACTGAAATGAAGCATAAAGCCTCATTTCATCTTCATCTTCACTATGTGGATTTCAACACAACCTTCATAATGGTATTTTGCACTTCTATTGCCCATACAATCAAAATATTTCATAATGCTTTGGAAACATTAAAGAGCAATCATTGGTTATAAAAGCAACTTTCATTTTTTTACTTACTATTATTTGCAGTAACCTAGAGGACAAATGGTGGTGAAAGAATTGGGTAGAGGAGACAGTAACTTGTTACCAGTTCTGTTTTGTGCACAGCACATCATTATCTCTACATTGGGTTTTACTGGCTTCTTGTTCTCATGTGTGTCTTTCAGACACAACAAAAGGAAAGAGGGAGGGAATTCAACAAGAATAGGTAATTCCTAAGTAGATAAAGGGGCATGTGTGGTACATAATGTAGCTTAAAAAAGAAATAACAACAAAAAAACCCAACCAAAGAAATACAAAAACCCAAACAAAAACTCAAGGTCTTTAACTTAGGTTTTCTCTTTGAGGTATTCACTGGTTCCTTCATCTTGTCAATGAGAGACAAGGAAACTCAGTCCCAGAGCTCTTAAGTAATCTTCCTGAGATAGCACAGCTGAATCACAGGCTGATGTGTGCACAGAATTTAACATTTTTAACATGTTTCAGAGTTTCTGCCTTACCCCCATTGGCAGAGAAGGTGCTGGAAGCACAGTTATGTTTGCTGTTATGGTTGCAGCATAACAAATTTTTTTTAGTGTTTTCAATGAATCAGCTTGACCAGATCTTTGCGAAGCCTGAGGTGCAAATCCCCACAGCCATTGACTGGCAGCCAACTGAAATGTACCATAGGGCATGGAAGGAGATGGTTTTCTTGCTGGTGGTGGGGTAGATTTGTAGGAGGGAGGCTGTTCCTATCTAGGGTTAAAATCTCTGCCAAGCAGTCCACAGAAGAATATAATTGTTACGTGGCCTGGACTGACTGATAAAGTAAACGTCCTAACTCATAATTGCATCTGATAGCAGCAGCAACAAGTTAAGGATCTCTGCTTTTGAGTTTGTTCTTCGTGCATTTGATGTCACAGTAAATTCAATGTGGCCGCTTTTTCAATTATTTTTTTTGTGTGTCATTTTATGTCTTTTTTACAGTGGGGTTTCGAAGCTGTGATGGAAACAAAAAATACACTTTGGTAGCAGCGAGCCAGAAGATTTCAGAGTGGGTGAAGATGGTGTGGTCTATGCAGAGAGAAGCTTTCAACTTTCAGCGGAGCCCACAGAGTTTGTCGTGTCTGCTCAAGACAAGGAAACCCAGCAAGAATGGCAGATGAGGGTGAAGCTAACCCCTGAACCAGCCTTCACAGGGGCTTCAGAAAAGGTAAAACAAGAGCTAAATTCAGCCTGTATAAATGTATCTCCACAAAGAGAGCCTAAAAATGGGAGTTTGATTTTGCCTGTCATGTACTTCTCCATGAACCAGCTTATTATTGAACACCCAGTGCATGCAAAGCTGGAGCTTTAGAAGTAACTTCAATAGTCTTCTATTCTGTAGTTTTGCTAAGACATGGAAAGACATTCCTGTTTAACTATATAGGATTCTTTGTGTTTGAGCTTTTTGTTTGTATAGCTTGAGATTTTTACCTGAATTTAAGTCTCACACAGCCATTTCTTTATTTTAAATTGCTTCAAAGTATTATAGTATTTATTCAAGCAGTTAAATATAACTGCAAAATAAACAAATCTGTGATAGAATGCATCAGTCACATTTATTAGATGGGAGCTGTAGATTTACAGCAGTAAGTTGGAAAGCACTTCTGGCAGGGAATATTGGCTTTGTCTTGTCCCGTCATAATCAAATTGGAGATGGTAAATTATTCATGATTCCAGCACTACTTGGTAAGGAAGATGGTCTCCCTCTGCTGGAAGCTGCCATAGGATAAACCATGTACTGTAACAAAAATCAGACATAGCAATATGCAATTAGCAATGTGTTTACTTTAGAAAAGCCTGTTGGGTTGTCTGTGTTTTTCTGTTATATTACCTGTTGCCTGCTGTTTCTTGCCTTCTCCTTAGAGTAGAAGTACTTAGTTTACAGATAAAGAACAAAATATATTCATAGATTAACATACCTGTAATAGGTACACATTGAAGTTTTAAGCATAATGTTAAAATAGGTAATATGGTTATGCAATACATTTTTCCAGAGAATACTCTGGAGAGCACTGCTGTGTAATCCTCAGTTATTTGTGTGCTTACTTGGTGATTGTGTTATGGAAATACTGTCATTTTGTTCATGGAAGCATAGTAAAAGAGCAGATGCTTAGATGTGCCAGAGCATGCCCTGTTTATTCCAAAGACACTATTCAGGTATCCTTACCATCAGTAGAATGTGGAGCAATAGAATCTGGCCTTCAGTTGGGCATCTGTTCATTCTGTGTGACATAGTCATTTAGATTAAAAAAAGTTCTTCTTCTAAAAGATATGGAAAATGTTTCTGTCACCCTGTTTCCAACCTTAAGCAAAGGATGAAATGACTGCAGATACAGAAAGGAATAGGAAGGGAATGTTGACACCCAGCAGAGATTAATGCCCAGTGTGTAAAGTGGGTCATCTACTGCATCCATCATGGCTGACATAGGTTTAAAATAATTACGGCATTAATTCTATGGGATTTAATAGGGTCATAAATATTTGAGACATTCCTTACCAGTATGTATTAAACTTCTCTTGGAACTCAAATTACATTATAGCACACCCAGATCTAAATTTAGTGTACAGTAGCACATTACCTGAACTGAAACTCTAGCTAATGAGAAATACATAAAGGCATACTATTAAATTCTGCAAAATATTAACTACTTCTCAGAAGGTGCCAGGTAGTTTACACAGTAGTGCCATGTTATAGGTGGTTTATAATTGCCTTTCTCTTCCTAGTTGAGTAAGGAAAAAAAGAGTTCTTACAATTTTGCAGCGCAGTTGTAAATGATATTGGTTATTTTCAAACTGCACTGTGAATGCAAATAAAACAGTTCGATGAACACAGAGGAAAGACAGCCTTTCAGTCAATTATGTAATTGTACCTGAGTTACTTTATAATGTCTGCTAGTAATTCTCCTTCTTACATGTGCTTCATTTTATATTGTACCTGGGAAAGGACCAAAGGAAAATTGAAGAAATCATATTTCCATGGCAACAATACAAGCACAGCAGCCCTCTGAAGAGGCAGAAGAGAGACTGGGTTATTCCTCCAATCAACCTACCAGAAAATTCCAAAGGACCTTTTCCTCAGGAATTAGTTAGGGTAAGGAAGTTAATAGAAGTGTGGTTTCAGTGTCCCTCAGAGAGCTCTTGAAGAGATTTTGTGTAAATGATGTCTTGTTCATCATCCAGACATTTATCAGAGTCTTTTGGGCTGGTTTCTTGTTGTGACCTCTGCATTGCATGCTGGGATGTACCTAATTTCCTGGGGTTTAACTTGTTCCTGTGCATCTGTACTGGGGGAAGGTGACCTTGTTTTGGGTGGTAAGTGTGTTAAGGGGTGCTCCAGTCTCCTGCACAGGAGTTCTCTGCCTGGGAAATAGTGTGGAAGTGAGCAGGAGGCAGAGTGCACCAGGAGACCAAAGGAAATGGGCTCTGATGGGCTGAGGACAGCAGCTGTTCCACAGGACTCTGCTGCCCAAAAGTGGCCACCACAAGAAGCCAAGCACCTCTTCTGGGCTGGCTTCCAACCGTGGCACTGGCTGGTCATGATCAGTTTGTTGGAACTTAGCAGAACATTAGCCCAAGTTGATAGGACATAGTTTCACTCTGTTCTGTGTGTGTGCTGGTGATTCAGCTGCTCCTCACAGATGTACTGCCCTTCAGTTGTTTCCTTGGAAGATGAAACAAGTTCAGTCTTTAAGCAAAAAGACAAGTTTCTAAAGAGTTGGCCTGTAATGGAAGAGAGCCTGTAGCTTTGGGCTGGGAAGATACAGGAGAAGGGAAAAAACACAAACCAGACTTTCAATTTCATGTATAATTTTATGATAGGATATGTTTTCTCTAATATAAACAATTCTGCTTAATGTAAATTCTGCTTGTTTTTGTTTAACACAAATAATTTTTATTCTGAGAAATAAACAGGGATAATTTTACATTTCTGAATATCCTTTGACCAGTTTCTAACAGTTTCTAACAGATTGCTGTTGAAAACTTCAGATTTTTCACCAACTCCATACCATTCCAGAATAATTATTTTTGCAAGTACAGCTTAAGGAGCAAGGAGAAAATAAATAGAGCTGCTGCTTGTCTCAGCAGCAGTCCCATCCTGGGCTTGTTTGTAGCTAATGTAAATTTCATCTTTTTTGACACACAGATCAGGTCTGATCGTGATAAAAGCCTTTCGCTGCGGTACAGTGTGACTGGCCCAGGAGCAGACCAGCCTCCAACAGGCATCTTCATCATCAACCCCATCTCAGGACAGCTGTCTGTGACAAAGCCTCTAGACCGGGAGCAGATTGCTTCTTTTCATGTAAGAGTTTAATTTACCATAAATCAGATTATCAAATTGAAGACGAACATCTGCTTCAAACATGACTTGAGCAGCCAGCGTTTAGTTTTGTATGAGATATGATTTGAAGAGTTTGCAGCAGATTTGTATTTATTGTACTTAATAAGGCTAACTCTTACTATATTTAAGCAGCTTAAATACATTAACATACGTAAACAGTGATTAAATGTATTTAGATAAAGTAATTTTAAAAGATTGAAATATGGATACTGTGGCTTATATTTCAAGTACAGGCCATTGATCACAGTCTCCACTGAATTGTATACTTTCCAAAAGTTTATTTTTAATTCAACAACTTAAATTAGGATGTGACTGCTGTTAGAATTGCAGCAGCTGTGATTTGAGAAATGGATGGGAAGAATAACATACCAATTTTTATTTTAGGGGCAAATCTAAGTATTTTAATAGAATTGTAAATTAGGCCTGTCAGCTTATGAAAATGATATTCTTTGCTCTAAAAAAATTGACGAAGTAGACCACAGATTCCAGTACCAGTGGAAAAGTTTAAAGGAAGAGGGGGAGAGCAGGCTGTGACCTAGAGTTTGCTGTGCTTTTGGGAAACCATGCTGAAATCACCCAGCTCCTGGAGGGAGTTTTTCGGCATGTTGTGGATTAAAACACTCCTTGTCTTGTGCTCTGGGGAAGCCTTTGAGTGCTGTTCCCAAACAGAGGACACAGCAGGAGGCATCTGGGGGAAAGGTGTGGGTGAAAGGCTCTCTCAGACAACAGCTCTGGCATCCATAGGATTTTAACTGAGTATTTGACATTTGGCAGTTCAGGATTTACTGACTTAGGAATTTACATTTATACGAGTCATTTTCAGAGTGGTGAGTTAATAATGCCATCTTGCTGCTTTCTACTAGTTTTGTAGCCATAAGATATGGGTGTGTATGTGTATGTGATGGACATCAGCAGCGCTGCTGTAGGAGTCTTGCTCTTTTCCCTAGCAATGGCCATGCTTTGGTCTAAATATAGAGATTTACTTTTAAATTTGCATATTTTAAGAGAATATTTTCTAATAGTCATTATGGAAACCAGAATTCTATATGATAGTAGACACTAGCAGTAATCAAAATTACATGATCTAAAATAATTTTCATCAAATCAAAGAAGGAAGTCTGCAGATTAGAATAGTTTGGAAGTCTGAACATCAGTTCCATTTGCAACTTGGAAATTTGAAAGGCCACTATGAAGGAGTAGTGGCAGATAACAAAATACACTGAGCAAAAAAAGTCTGGCCTGAAACTTCCTGCCACTATTATTAAATCTATTTGCACCTGTACATTGTGCAAATTCTAATACTTTAAATGATTTTTGCAGCTGAGAGCACATGCAGTGGATGTAAATGGAAACCAGGTGGAAAATCCTATTGACATTGTTATTAATGTCATTGACATGAATGACAATAGACCTGAATTCTTACACCAGGTTTGGAATGGGACAGTCCCTGAGGGATCAAAGCCAGGTAATACATGGGCTTTTGGGAGGAAGAGGTATTATTTTGAAGTATCATATTTACAGTATCATTTTGAAGGTGTGATGAAGGAGTTGCCTTCAGACCTTGTAATACTTTGAAAGCTGTCTTAGTGTGATGAGCAAAATATCAGATTTTCCTATTTCACCCTGTTTTTAATGCACTTTTTAGCATGCTGATATTCACTTCCAAAAGGCAAAAATTGCTATGTACATGAACTAAAACCAGGGGACATTTTAAGAATATGACTTCTGGTTCATGGTTTTCAAAATCCTGATTATAACATCACAGTTCTTATATTTATTTTTATGATAGACATTGATGTTCATTTAGTTGACAGGTCAGGGTATAAGAGACTTCCGAAATGTCGCTAGATCCAGTTCTAGTTCTGATTCCCAGAGGCTTTACAGATACTGGGATTTGAAATCAGTGTCATTTGAATTCTTGAGAAAACCTAAGTGTTGTTAAGATCTCATTAAAATTCTAATCAGCTCAGACTAAAGTTTGCACTATGGCTGAAACCACTTTCTTAATTTGTTGGAAGTGCAAAATGAAAGGTTAGCATCAGAAATGTGTTTTCTAACTTCGCAGTGTTTACTTGGCATTTGAGATCTGTCTCAAAGACTTTTGAAAGAGTATTATTTATATTGATTTTTCAGTCACTATCGTTATGTCCCCCAATTCTGAACAATAAGTATATTTCCTTTGGCCCAATTAATAACATAAGTATCTAAACACAAGATATTCTCTTGTTACAGAAATGTTATTTGTGGCAGAACTGTAGGATTCCATTGTTTATGTAGCTTCCTCAGTTACAAGCAAATCTAGTCTTCTATAAACACAGAGTATTTTTATCTCCTCTTATGTATTTTAATTACTCTGTTGGTGAGTCTTGAGTTTAGCCAGTTTGTTTTAAGTAAAGAAGGAATGTGCAGATTTTACCAAAAGAAATATGTGCTTCGACCACTGCATGTAAAGTGATCTTGTATAATCTGAGTGTAAACTGTTTATATAACATCAATTATTTATCCTGCTGCTAGGAACCTACGTGATGACTGTTACTGCCATCGATGCTGATGATCCCAACGCCCAGAATGGGATGCTGAGATACAGAATCTTGTCACAGGCCCCCAGCAGCCCCTCTCCAAACATGTTCACAATCAACAACGAAACCGGTGACATTATCACTGTGGCAGCTGGGCTTGACAGAGAGGTATGGCAGGTCTTAATCCCACGGGCTGGTTGCCCTTAGTATTGGGAAGATGCAGGGCTCGGGGTGTGGGTGGGTGAGAGGCTGGACAAGGGCTGACAGTGTGCACCTGCAGGCAGTCACATCCAGGGCTGCATCAGAAGCAGCGTGTCCAGCAGGGCAAGGGAGGTAATTCTCCTCTGTTCTGCTCCTGAGATCCCACCTGGAGTGCTGCATCCAGATCTGGGGCTCTCAGTACAGGAAATATGTGGACCTGCCTAGAGCAAGTCCAGTGGAGGGATGTGAAGATCATCAGAAGGTTGGAGCACCTCTCCTATGAAGATAGGCTGAGAGAACTGGAACTCTTTAGCCTGGAGAAGAGGGGGGACCTTATTGCTGCCTTCTAGTACCTAAATGGGGCCTTTGGGAGTGCCTGGAGAGGGGTTTTTAATAAGGGCTTACAGAGACAGGTCAGGGGGAGATGACTATAAACTGAAAGCAGGTACATTTCAATCAGATAAAAAGAAGAAATTCTTTACTGTGAGGGTGATGAGACATGGGAACAAGTTGCCCAGAGAAGCTGTGAATGCCCCATCCCTGGAAGTGTTCAAGGCCGGGTTGGATGGCATTCTGAGCAACCTGGTCTAGTTGGAGGTGTCCCTACCCAGGGCTGGGTGTTTGCAACTAGAGGATCTTTAGGGTCACTTCTAGTCCAAACAATTTCATGATGCTGTGAAATATTTCTCCCCCTCCTCGATCTTGATTCCCTTTGTTCACCCTGTTGACACTGGTCATTGTCTTAGTCCCCAAGTACAAAAGCTCAGAGAGAAAATTATGTTAGGGATGAAAATTAGACAATTAGACCTATATATTTCATACATGTAGCTACTCTTGGCTATATGGGGCCATGGAAGAAATCTTGTCCCATAAGCCTGTTTGCACTTAAGAAACACTTAGGTTTGCACTTAGGTACACGCTAAAGCAGAGCAATAAAATAACAATAATAACATGATAATAATAGTAGTAATAATAATAATAACAACAACAATAATAATAATAATAATAATAATAATAATAATAATAATAATAATAATAATAATAAATAATCTGTCAGTAATTCACTGCTAGGTGCTGAGCAAGGTCCATCCTGTCTAGACAGTGCTTTACTGTGCCCACCATTGGAGAAGGAGTGTGCCAGATCCTCTGCTCTGATGCACCCATCTGTGAGGTTGGGAATAAAAATATTTTCCTCCCAGTTCCAAATCTGTGACATTAACTGTGCTTTTAAACCACTTGAAAACTTCACAAGAGATAAGCATTATTTTATAAACAAGCTATAAAAATCTAAACAAATCTCTTTTGAATACATCTTATTTCAACTTCTGTGTTACTAACCTCATTTTAGCTCATTAAATCCAAAGTACTGGATTTGATGTTCATCTTTTAGCTGCTTGTTTATAGTTATTTAAAATGGAGAATAAAAATGCTTTCTGAAGTTCTGCATTTGTTATTAATATTCTGATGCATTTCAGTCTGAAAGGGGCAATCAGAAGATTTGAAAAGCTAAACAGACTGTTAATATTGCAATTAATTTTTGAGGTTTTATTAACATTCATTCTGTTTAAGTTGGTTTTGAAGAGAAGGGATTTGAGCAAAGGAAAATCCTGAACTTTACAGTATTGCCCTATTAAATTAAAAGAATGATGGGCAGCTTTGCCCTTGTTTTTAAAATCCCCTGGTCATCTTTGACAGATGAACTTTCAGAAGGACATAGCAATAATTCTTGAGGTTTTATCACTTGGTGACTAGCTATACTGGAGGGATTTAACTTGGAAGAAGCCAGCTGCCTGTGGAACTCAGACGCCCACATTAACAATTAGAAAAACCTTGTCATTCACCATCAGTTTTCCTGATGGATCACTCTGCTAATACCCAAATGAATATATATAAACATTTCTTGAACTTGTTAGATATTAATGATTAACATTAAATCATTCAAATATTAAATTAGATTAATATGAGATAAAATGGTTTCCTTCCCAAGCTTTGCTTCCTCCATTTCCTGAGTCATTTTTGGAAGTCAATCAAATTAAAATGTCTGGGAGTCTAAAGGGCCAAAGCTGAATCATCTTTTGACAGTAGGCTGGGAAGTGCCTTATGGTCCATATACCCCAGCTGGTCTGCCTGCTTCTGCCTCTTCACTCTTTTCTACATGTCTTGTCTCTCTTTATAAAGCTCTAATTAAAGTCATAAAGTACTAGACAGAATTTTAAATTCTTAAATAATGTGACACATTTTTTATGGGAGCGTAAGTGTTGCAGGCATTAAAAAAAAAAAAATTGGTTCCTCTGATAGCATTCCTCATCTGCTGGTATTTTAGATTAACATGCACAATGCATTATCTGTGCTAACATGCACAGGAGGAGATTTGCTTAGGTAAGGAAACTCAGCTTAAGGCAGAAGAAATCTTTCATTTGTTATCTCAAAAGATGCTGTTTCATGAGATCCAGCTGCTCTTATTTCTTCCGTTATTGCTGTGGAATTCACTTCAGCATTAAAACATCTGCCTTACTGCTGGAGGTGTTGAAGAAGCCAGGCAGAGTACTTAAATTTACACAGTGACATTCCTGCCTCACGTGAGGTTAATTCAGTGAAGTGCTCTTTTATTTGGCCTGTGTTGAAGTGGAAAGATGTGAACTGATGAGGTCTGCGTTCTTTCTTGAAGCTGCCAGTTCGCTTTTGGACGTGTTGCTGCTAAGTCTCTGTGCAGGCTGCTGACACATGCTCCACTGCTTATTCCTGGCTGCTTCTCAAACCACAGTACAAAGAGGAGACCCTCTTTCACCTCCCCCAATTTCCCCATGCTTGGAAAGTTGTGTGCTTGTTAATTTCTGAAATTTCACTCTCAGCAGTTGATCTGCTTTATGTGAGTGCTGGGAAGAGAAAAAAAAACAAGGAACTAAACAAAAACACTGATATGCTGTCTTTGGGGCACTTTCTGGGGAAGTTTTCAGTGTGCCCATTCTGTTGGAATTAAGTAAGACAACTATAAGGAAGCTGAGTCTCTGTGTAATAATAATGGAGTTTTCCTTAATGAAATTTGCTTCTTGGGATCAATGTGTTAAGACCCAGATGAATCAGAAGCACCTGCTGTTTCAATAACATAGAATCATATGGCAGTGTGATTTGCTTCAATACTGCTTTAGATTTTATTGCTTCACAGTAAGTAAACTATTATTTTTTCCTGGATGAAAGTGGTAAAAGCATTTCTTTGATTCCCTCATGACTGCTACTCTTATTGGTGTCATGAAGGAAGCCTTTAGGATGTTTAAAGTCTTTTGAAGGTCAGTTTGCAAGTATATTTTGCACTTAATACTAGTCTTGCTTTTTTAAAGAATTGTGGGATGTATATATAACAGTACACATTTGGGGTGTCCTGTGAGGGTTTCTGTGTGAAAGAGGGCATGAGCATAAATCATTATCTTCAGTGAGATATAAAGATCCATAGAGCTTATTTTAAAAACTTTCTATTCCGTGACTCGTAGTTGCTACTTGAAAATGTGCAAACTGTTAAACCTCTCTTGTCTGTCGTACTGCCTGGCCAAAGTTTGAAAGAAAGTTAAATACTATCAGTGGAATTATCCTTGCTCATTTTTTGTATCAATACCTATAATTCCTTTTTTGTAAACAGTGTGATTCTAGGGGTGTCCTGATTAGGGTCAGGAGTTGAATTCTCTCATCCTAATGGGTCCATTCCAACTCAGTGTGTTTCATGATTCTATAAATTGTTTCCATGAGAAGTAATCTGTCATGTACCCCACTCTAGACAAAGAAAATAAAGTACCAAGTGGGAAAAAAACCCCAAAACATAAAAATAGGCTCTTCTTGAAATATTTTTATTTTGCCAGAAGGTTTTTGCCATTGTTAGTAAACCATTTGTGGAAGTGCTGTTTAAAATAGTAGCAGCTCCTTATGCTTGTGTCCTTTCTTTTGGAAGAACTGACTGGTAGCACTTCTCTCCAGGGAAGGATGATGAAATCATAAATGAAGGAGCGTGCACAATATTTGAGAACAATGAGTTAAAATAAACTTTTCAGCAATTCTATGCAGAAAACATCTTTAGGATTTTTTTTTTTCTTTTTAATAAACCTTGTTGATGTTGTTTTAAACGGTCTGGTCTCTGCCAGGCATTTCTGGTACTCAGGGATCCTGGCCCCGACTCCAGTGGTGAGGGGGGAGCGAGTGCCCAGCTCAAGGGCTGTTAGCAGCACTGGGGGGAGAGGGGCCCATGGCTGCTGTACTCAGCCAGGGAGTTTAACATTTATGGAAATAGCCCATTTGGTGCTTCCCTCCCCCTTTCTCCAGTGCCCTCACTCGTCTCTGTTGGCCCCGACATCCTTGGTTTCCATAGAGATCACAAGAAGTTGCAGCGGCAGTTTTATACTCAGGCTTGGCTGAAACAAAACCTTGGCAGTTGTGGCCGTTTGGCCGACAAACCTACCTTGGCTCAGTGCTCTCAAATGCTTTTGAGGACTTTCCCTGTTTTAGTATAAAATGCACTCTGGTTCTCTTTTCGCCATTTGAAAAGCATTATTAAACCTGTGATCATGCGTTAACTGTCTAAAGTGGTTTGATTTATTAGAGTAGGAAGCAGTCAGCCTGTCCTTACCTTGATGGTCTTTGAAGAAATTCAAACAGTAGTTCAATATAAGCAACCTGCTGCTGTGTTCCTGTGGTACAAACTTTGCTCCTGTCATTTTGGGTGATGCTAACTAGAATAAACTGTGTTATAGGCTTCATCGCTTAGCAGAGTTCAATTATGAGAACACCTGCTGTCCTATGGTAATGCTAGTTTTGTCTAAAACTTATGTTGTCACTTTGTGTTTTAGAAAGTACAACAATATACATTAATAATTCAAGCTACGGACATGGAAGGAAACCCAACATATGGTCTTTCAAACACAGCAACTGCTGTCATCGCTGTGACAGATGTCAATGACAATCCTCCAGAGTTCACTGCCATGACTGTAAGTACAGCATAGGAGCTACTGAGGGATGTGCATATTTATAACCCTTCTCTGTTTCTCTCATTATATGCACAGACAGTAAATATTTATTACTTATTAAATGCCATACTGACAGTCAGAATCAAAATATGTGCAGAATATATATCCCTTACACACAGTGTTCTGCTTTTGACCAAGAGGCAAAAGCTGACAAGGGAATCAAGCCATTGGTTCTCTGGGTGGGCTCAGGTAAACTTCATTAGATGAATTGTCAGAGCTCCAGAGATGAGAGATGGGCTGCCCCGCTTTGATGGATGTTCAGGCTGGTGTGGCTCCTGCATGCTCCTCCAGATGAGGTGAAGCATTCCCGTGTTTTTTGCAGTTCTACGGGGAAGTGCCGGAGAACAGGATGGATGTGATCGTGGCGAACCTGACGGTGACAGACAAGGACCAGCCGCACACGCCGGCGTGGAACGCCATGTACCGGCTGACCGGGGGGGACCCGGCGGGCCACTTCACCATCCTCACCGACCCCAACAGCAACGATGGGCTCGTCACTGTCGTCAAGGTGAGGCATGCTTGCCTTCCAGGGAGCTCAGCAGACGTGGGAGAAGTGGGGGAAACACTGAACATGGGGAGATGCGCATTCCTGAGGCCAGCATGAATCTAGAGTAAAATGGATGCTTCCTTTCCTGTGCAATTGAGAAATCTGTCTCTTCAAATGTTACCTTGCTTATGCTGTCAGTAGTATTCTCAGTTCTAAAAATCAGGCTAGGTTATTAGAAGTTACGAATCTTGAATTTTTATTTGCTAAAAGTTAGAAACCGCTCTGTGAAAAAGTGTCTGCTTAGTATTTTCTTGCTAGTCTAAAGGAACAACTTCCTACCTCCTCAATTAGTAGTCATGCGTGTTGTCTGCACATTTTATGTCAAGATGTTCCATTAAGGAACAGATATAGGCAGTCAAAGCACAATCAGAGAGGAAAAAGTGATAGGTGGGAGGGCACTTCTACAAGAGACATTTAAAGCCTGGCTATTTTTAAAACCTCATTTAAATACCTTTTATGGAATAACCTGTCTATCTTAATTCTCCAGCCAACACAGCTCTGTGTTGAGGGTTGACTTATTTCAAGTGATAATAACAATAGGGTTCTATAATTAAACCTACCAGGCAGTAGCCACCTTTCCTCATGATCCTCTGATAAATGTCTCATCTCTGAGTTTGGCCTGCTCTGGTTTTGGCTGATCCATTTCAAAGTCAAATGTGTGATGCCAGCAATCCCATTTAGAAATTAAAAAATTCACTTTTTGTTTTGTTTTGTTTAATTTCATTTAATTTTGTTTGATATTAACCCTCCCAGTATCTAGGTGACAAAAAGAGACAATCAACATAGAGCATTAATAGTAATTCACACTGCATTTTTTTAAGAACTGTCTCTGGTTTATAACTCTTCTTCTCCAAGGTACCAGTTGTTGCATTGCAGTCTTCCAGGAAGAATTATGTGAGTGTCTGTGCTTTTTTAGCACTCCTTTAGGTGCCCAGACACGGGAAGAGCTGGAAACCTGCCTACAGTTTTTATTGGCAGTGCAAGGAGTTGATCTGTCAACCTGTAATGAAGATTAAATTGTCTCTTGTCACTTACTTCATATTGTCACATGCCAGCTGCCCCAGTAAGGTACAGGGTTTTCTTCCAGTCTGGGATGTGTGTGAGTAGTTCAGTGCGTAGTACAAAGGCAAATCCTGTCTTCAGGAATGCCTCAACCCTGTGCAGCATGACAGAGGAACTCTAGATTTGCACTGTTTTTACTTTTCCTTAGATTGGACTTCTGGCTCAGTGAGGGAGATCTCCAAACTGAAGGTTGTCTTCACTGGGAAGGTGGAAGCTGTAGGTATATCAGAAATGAGGTTGGCTGGGATTACTTAGAGTCTTTCCAGTGAGATGTTGAGGGCGTGAGAATCTCTGATCTATGGGAATAGCTATAGTCATGGACTTGTATGAAGGAAACTTTCATCCTTCTAACAGAAAGAGGCAGCTTTCTGTCCCCAGGAGAGATCATCAGGAGGCACATGTGAGTGCCTGGCACAAAGCTGGGAGCTTCTCCATCACTTTGTGGTTACACTGTTTGTTTCCTCATTTCTCTCTAATGGCAGTACCAGAGTAGGTTAAATTCAGGAATGACAAGATTTCTAGCTCTTCTGACTTCAAAACTGCTGCTGTTGCTGCTAAGCAAAACCCCCCAGCACATGGGCTTGTGTTGAGGTGTTGATATTGTGCTCTTTTCAGACTCCGTCCTCATTTTTGAGAAAAGCAGTACAAAGTAATCTTCAAAAACGTGCTTTAAATGTAAAATGTTACTGTGTGTCCATTGCTACTGTGAGTAAACATTAACACATCCTGCTCTTTGCTCTTCCCAGTCTATTGACTTCGAGACCAACAGGATGTTTGTACTTACCGTAGCTGCGGAAAATCAAGTGCCTTTGGCTAAGGGGATTCAGCATCCTCCTCAGTCAACAGCAACCGTGTCCATCACGGTCATTGATGTGAATGAGAGCCCCTATTTTGTCCCAAACCCCAAGCTCGTGCGTCAGGAAGAGGGGCTGATGGCTGGTAGCATGCTGACGACTTTCACCGCTCAGGACCCGGATCGCTACATGCAGCAGACGTCTCTGAGGTCTGTAAAGCAGTATCTGTGTTGTGGAATGGGTGGGGAGCAGAGAGATGACATGGAATGATTGCATTTACTGTAGCACGCAGCTATCCCAGCACATCCTGGGCGTTTTGTGCAGAGATTTTTGGCTTTAGAGAAGGTGAACTGACGGGTATTCGTAGGTGTGTTAACTGGGTCATCTTCTCATCCTAAGTCCCATTTCATCAAGACAGAATGCAGTTGTGCATCTCTGGTAAAGTATATGTTCTATCCCAACAAATTCAGTCAGAGCAGATGCATGCTTCTGTGAACTAAGATTATTTGCAATTAAAATTCACCAGTAATTTTCACACGGCAACAAAATGAGATTGTTGATGAAATCTGAAGGGTTTTCTTTTATTTTTTTCTCCAGCAATGCAAAGTGGTGTTGTTATCTGTCTATGAACTCTTTTACTGATAGCTATGATCATATTTTAATCATAATTTTTCTTATGTCTAAAACTTTGCTATATGAGCATGCCTCATATAAGACACAGTCATTATGTGCAAAGCTAAGGCAATGACTGCCCATGGGTCAGGATGCACCTTGTCCAGCTGTTTTTTTTTCACATAGAAGAAACTCCAGAACTTTCTGTCTTTCCTTCCAAAATCAAAATTATTGAGATTCTATTTTCTCTTGATTTTTGGTTAGCTGTTTGTGATACTTTGCTCATTTCTGGACAGAGCCATCATAGAAGACATAGACAGCATGAGGACTTTGTTACTAGGATAGCTTGCACTTGATTAATGTCAAAGGGAAAATTTATCAGATAGAAGAATGGTTTTGAAAGAGACTTCTCTTTCAAATTAAGATGAGAAACATGCAGCAAAACCAGGGCCTCTGAGAATGAAGTGATATTGAGGTGCTAGAACAATGTGAGTTTTAATGCAACTAACACTCCGTTTTTACCTGTCTCCTGCTCTCAGCACTCTGACAAGATGAAAATTAGTATGAATAGCTCTGTAGGTGTAGAAAAACCAAGAAGGATCCTGACTGAATATTTTAGTTGAGTCTGAGTATTAATATTATATAGTTTATAGTAATTATATGGTTTCCTCCAGTTACACGATAACTTATAGGCAAGGCACTTCAAGAATCAAAATCCAGGACTGGTTTTAATATGTATTTCCAAGAAATTTACTTGACAGGGCTTGATAAATGAAAATTTGTAAAATACTACCTTCAAATTCCAAAAATGTGTTCAGAATACAAATTAAAATACTAATACTGTCTTTGTTGTCAATATTTTTGTTGGCAGATAAATAACACAACTTATAATTAAATACACAGGTACTCAAAACTTTCAGATCCTGCAAACTGGCTGAAAATTGACCCTGTTAATGGACAAATAACTACTACAGCTGTCTTGGATAGAGAGTCAATATATGTGCAAAACAATATGTATAATGCTACATTTCTTGCTTCTGATAATGGTATGTATCAATATTGTGTTATTTTTTTCAAAAAGCTTTTCTTCTTTGTGATTGAATGGCATTCAGTTTTACTAGGGCAGAAAACAGGATATGCTTAGAATACATCCCATTGGAAATCTGTATTACTATCAGACTGTGTATAATTTCCCAGCTACCTGGGAAATGGCTGAAAAATAATTCTCTGACTTTGTAGAAAAAGACTGTCTTGGTTACATTAGTTGAGTGACAGAAAATTGAAAAAACCCCTGCATGGGAGTGTGGTAGGTTGAGTCAATGCACAGCATGAGTGTGCTTTATGGGGAGTAATGTGTCATCGGAGGGGCTTTGTGTTTTCCCACATTCAGGCTGCAGCAGTGCAGAGGGAAAAGTATCTTTTTGTTGTCAGTTTGTTAATGACAATTAACACTGCTCATAAATGAGTCTTTTGATTTCAGCTGGAGTGCTGTACTGTTCATAGCTGATAGTGGAAAGATGGACAGGCGCGGTTAGGAACATTCTCACATTAGAAGGGAAAACTGAAACACTGGGGCTATTTGCCTTGGAAAGAAGATGTAGTAAAAATTTCTGACCTGGAAGCTGGATCAATTGTTTCTATACTTTGGCTCTGTTCTGGAGAAAAAAAAAAAGCATAAATGGAACTGAAAGATTATGGGAGGTGGAATGTGAACCATTGGTAGTTATACTGAAAAATTCAGTGCCAAATGATCACATCAGTGTGTAATTACAGCAAGGTTTATGGAAGCATCACACATTCAGTGTGGATAGCAGGAAATGTCTAGAAATAGCATGCTGAAAGTCAGCATTAGAAAGATTTTTAAATAGCACATTTATGGTAAAGGGTGATCTTAAGCCTTCAAAGTTAGGAAAGAATCCCAATTTTGCACCTTCTTCTTAGAAGCCTTTGATGTGGACCATCTCTGGAGATTAACTGTCTGGTCAGTGAAGTGGATGAGTCCCTGATCTATGGATCTGCAGTTATTTGCTGAATAGTGCTGAGTAGGGCCATTTTTCTGAGAACAGACTACATAAGAATTACTAGGAGCAGTGACAGTGTTAGATTTGTTTTGTAAAAGACAATCCCAAAACTGAGGCAAACATATTTACTGAGGTAAAAAGAGTGTTGGTGCAGCTTCATTTAAATAACTTTGCAACTGGAAACAGGCTTAATGCTATTAATTTTTCTTTTAGGAATACCCCCAATGAGTGGAACTGGCACACTTCAGATATACCTGCTGGACATCAATGATAATGCCCCCGAAGTGCATCCAAAAGAAGCTACAACTTGTGAAACACTGCAGCCTAATGCTATTAACATCACTGCTGTAGACCCTGACATAGATCCAAATGCAGGCCCGTTTGCCTTTGAGCTGCCTGACACACCTGCTAGTATTAAGAGGAATTGGACCATTGTTCGAATTAGTGGTAATTAACATTATGGAAATCTTCATAGTTTTAAAGAAACTTTTGCAGATGTCTTCTCTTTGGTATTATTTCACAACATACATGAATTTGGTTAATATGAACAAGAAATCACCTTAGTGTAAAATCCCTGGAGAACAAGAAATTTTAAGAAAGAAGAGGTGGTCACAGCAGTCAGGAAGACTCTTACTCTGAGGGTCACATTGCAGTTTGAGCATTGCAAGTTAATGCCGAGCTCAAACATGAGCTGTTTTTGCAAACACTGTTTTAATCCCATGTGAGCAATATATTACTTTTTAACCAGTGCCTTATTTTCACACACAGGTGATCACGCCCAGCTCTCCTTAAGAATCCGGTTCCTGGAGGCTGGGATCTACGATGTGCCCATAGTAATTACAGATTCTGGAAATCCACATGCATCCAGCACTTCCTTGCTGAAGGTGAAAGTTTGCCAATGTGACTTAAATGGAGACTGCACTGATGTTGACCGGATTGTTGGTGCAGGGCTGGGCACTGGTGCCATCATTGCAATCCTGCTTTGTATCATCATCTTGCTCAGTGAGTAGATTGCTCTGTTAATTCTGACTCCTTTACTCTTGTTTTGCAAGTACAATATTACATTTTAATATCAGGTATCTTAACAAAGACTGGGGAGTTGTTAAAGGCTCAGGTCCAGGAATTATTGCTGCATGGGTTCAGTGTTTTGGACAAGTATGAAAACTTCCTGACAGTACAGGATTTGGAGTTGGACAGAGTACAGCTAGCACCTGTTTGGCAGTCAAGTCCTTCAGTGGGTTTGTGAAAGAGATTTTCCATTAATACCCATGGATACTTGTAATGTTACATCAATGAGCCAGATTGGAGATGTGATTAGTCCCCAGGCATCTAATCTCTCTTGTGCTGCCATTATTGTGTGATTTGGTGCCACCCATAGCGGGTAACAGTGCTTCTAAGGAGTGCTCTGATGTTACTACTACTGTGCTTCAGATAAATGCAAGTAGGAATTACTGCTGGAAAGTAACACATCACAGCCCTTCACGTAAAGCCTGACAAGAAAGGCAGATGTTGCAGTGGTGTGTCTGTTTAAGTACTGCATGAAGCTGTACTAGTATTTTATTTTGTGTGAAGTGCATTGAGTAAGGGAAGTGACTAAAAATCACAAGTACGTGTCTGTCCAGTGTAGTAAATTAGACACTAGCTCTCCTACACATTAGAGTTAACTGACTGCCTATTGTGGTGGAGCACAAGGGAGAGATTAGCCTGGTCATAGTACACTCTGCACCCATCTAAAACACAGAAAATTATGGAAAGGAGTAATAAAAATTTAAAAAAATGAGCCTGGCAAAGCACATGATTCTACACAAGCACACAGTGCATTTGCTTTCTTGATAATTATTAAATGCTAGGTATGAAACTAACAGAGCCTTATTGAAGGAGAGATTTCTTTGTGAATATAGTGGTTTATGAAGCATGGTCTTTCTTAATTCGTGACAAGTTTATTTTGCAGATGTGGAATGGACTTGTTACTTGCAACCTTGAATATGTGATAGATTTCCAAACTAAATTGCTTGTAGTGATCTGAGTTTAAACATCTCGTGCTTAAGCTGCCTTTTGTCAAATTTTTAATTTCAAAAATCCTGTACCTTATCCAGAACAGTCAAATCCAACTTCATTGCTTTTTGCTTTTTTTTTATTTTTTTAAATCTTGACATTAGGTTTCTACAATTTTCTATGGCTGTATTTCAGAATCAAGATGTGGTTTTGTCTCTTCTGTTTTTGCATTACAGTTTTAGTTTTAATGTTCGTGGTATGGATGAAACGCCGTGATAAAGAGCGTCAGGCAAAGCAGCTCTTGATTGATCCTGAAGATGATGTGAGGGACAACATTCTGAAATATGATGAAGAAGGGGGTGGAGAAGAAGATCAGGTGAGGAAAGGTTAATGGGTTTTATGTATAGATTTGCACTTTTCACTGCACTTCATTTTGTTTACATTGAGACACTCTGGTAGGTGGCTGATTTTTACATTAAGTACTGAAGGCATTAACTTTAAATAAAACATTGCTTTCTCATTTTGTTTTTATGCTGTTGCAGATATACCAGTTCCTTGCCTTTTGGATAAGATGTAAAAACAGTATCTTGTCCTCTTGCAGTAAAAGCATTCTGACCAGATTCCAGCTAAAGCTGTTGCATTTAAATGAAAGTTAACATCCACTCTCATTGCTGTCTGTAAACTTTCCTCACTCCTTGTCCAAGAACTTGTTGTACAGCAGCACAAGTGCAGGTGCCTGATATCATCTAAACCAAATATAACCCTTTCTTGGTGGTGGGTGAATGTCTCTCTAGATATATAGTAATCTTGGCTATTGACAGATCAGCCACCACTGGGATTTCAAGTTGGGAAAGCATTTAGGTTTCAAGTAGCTGTCAGGGCACATCTGTGTTTATTCAGATACCTTCCCAGGCAGATGCCATATGCATTTATTCTTATGTCACCTCTGGTTGAACCACTGCTGATATGTCAGAGGACTAGGAGTGATGTGTATATGCTAAGAATAGTTTCTTTTTCCCCCCTCTCTCTCCAAGTTAGTGAATTTTCAAGCAGTGAGATTTCCTTCCTTCAGAGGACGTTTATTAAGTGCTTTATGAACATGACAAACAGCAGATTTATGCACATTATTAATGGTAGAAGTAAGTGTAGTAATTACAAAGAGAACAGTGCATATAATAGAGTCTAAGAAATTTTCCAGTTAAAAGCCTTGAAAAATTAAGTGCAATTCTTCCACACATCCCCAGTCTCAGTCATCTGGCACTTGAGTTATCTGAAAAGTGTCTCCCTTCACTGGTACAGACTTTTATAGTTTCCTTCTGCTCATTTGTTTGTTTGTCTGAAATTTGTGTTCCCCTTAGTAATTTCCATGCTTCCTGCATTTCCCCAAGTACTGTTCCTACTTCCTGGCTTTTCTGCATAATGTTCTTCTTAGGCAGTTTTCAAAGGAAACTTCAGTTTATGCAGTTTTGGAAAAATGCTTATGTTAAATAAAGTGAGAACAACCCTTTGAGTCTATGCATGTATTCCAGTTGTTTGTACATAGTTTGAGGACAGGAACTGCATCCAGTTTGTGCATCTGTTATTGTACAGGGAAGATTTTTACAATCCTACAATCTTTACAATTTTACAATCTAAAAAAAAAAAAAAGGAAAACTCAGTCCTGTGAGAAGTAAATTTTCAGTTCTCAATGGGATTATGAGCTCTTGGTCATCTGGAATTCTCTGGAGGATCTGTTCAGAAATTGTCATGGGTCTTTCATTTTTAATTGCTGTCCATGCAACCCTTAGGACAGAGTGAGTTAGGTTCTCTGAGTCCACTGGGAAGGCATAGGTGATGGTAGAGTGGTGTTGGGAGGGATTGTGCTGCAGGTCAGGAGCTTAAGCATTATACCAGTGTACAATGAGAGCCAAATGGGAATGGTTCTGCAGTCACCCCTCTGCCCATCTTGTGCTGTGCTCCTCTCCAGCTGGCAGTGCTGTCTTTGTGAGAGATGTAGTGAGGGTGGTGTGGCAGGGAGAAGCAACCTGTGAGTGCTGCAGAGGTTAGTGCAATGTAAGCCATCCATAATTGCAGCCTTTCACCAGCAGTGGATGAACGTGCTGCACACAGTGAGAGGAGAGCTGCCAGTGGGTGGACTAGCAGGGAAATAGTGAGAAATGTGAAATTAGGACCATTTCCTCTCACAGTGGGCATAGAAAGCATCTAGACTAGAGAATTTTAAGGGATTTACAAAAGATTGAAAGATTTTTAGTCACAAAACCCCTTCTTACTTTCTAGAGATGAATTTTACAGCCACTACTGTGATTTAGTTATTTTCACTGCAGCTACTTTGTTCAGGTACACAGATCCCTTTTCTGATCCATTGACAGCAGGCCAGTCTTGGGGGTCTAAAACACCCTTGCACACTCTAAATGTAGAAAACATGTCCAGAAAAGTGCAGCTTGTACAAAGTGCAGCACGTTTTTATGACCACTTCTACTGTAGCCAGTTTTATAGCACTAGCAGGCAGAATGGGGGTTGGTTCTCCCATAGCTTCAAATCTAGGAATGTATTCCTATGCAGAATGGATGAAGAGAGAGCACAAACTTTTCAACTTTTTTTTTTTGTCTACATGATAATGTAAATATGTTCTGTCTTGCTTTTCAGGGAGATTATTTTACTTTATTTTGGTTAGACATTTTTTTAAACCTTTATTCTGCCTGTACTTAACTATGATGATAATAATTCCTAGTTTGTTTCTTCTTGGTTCCCTCCTGGCCCCCCTCACCTCCTGTGCCCCGGGGAAAGAAGAAAAATTATATTTCATTGAGGTTTATTTGGTTTTGCACACATTTTATGTGAGATTTAAGAACTTAGAATGCAAAGATTTTTGAATGTCCCAACAAGTTCTCTGCAAGCAGTAATCTCATTTTTGCAAACCATGGCTTAGCAAAATACAGCATAAGCAAAGCTGTGTGCAGAGCCTTATGGACAAAAGGTGTTGGCTATAAAGACCTTTGCGTTTTTGCCAATGTTAATGAAAGTATTCAAGTGTCAAAATGAGGGTTCTAAAAAAAATACAGGACTACCATCAAAAATGTGTTTTCAGAATGAGGCCTCCTAGGGTAAAACTACCACTGCTCTATTAAAATCAAGAAAAATTACTTCGTGTCAATCTTGGATCCATAAATCATCAGCAAATTACAGGAAAATGCTTTGCGTCAATATTAACTTTTTTATGGTGCACTATCCCTAAAATCCTGAGGATTGATTAAACAAGCAGCTTCAGTAGAAGGCAGTGCACAAGGTGACTCAGAGCCATCCAGCCCAGAGTGCATCTCACGTGGTGAAATAAAAGGGAATTTTAAACCCTTGTGTGCATCTCAGTGAAAACAATATTTTAAAGGTTCAGACGTTTTTATAATTGGTAAAATTACTTTTATTTATAGCCAGCAAATTACTTTTTAAAATTGCATGCTTCTCTAGAAGGACAGCTTGAAGATTTTTCCTGTGTGGCCTGATATTTCCCAGATGTTTAGGTTATTTGAAGACAAGACTGTTAGGGCTTTAAGGTAAGTGATAGAACTTAGTTCTCTCTGTATCCTGAAACAAATTAAAGTGGAGGTTTTTATCTTAAAACTATTTATTTATTTGAGAGGTTTAATTTATTTATTTTGAAGCTATGCAAGTTGGGTTTCTTAGCTGTCATGGCAGACCCAGAAACTCCTAAAACATGTTCAGCATGTTCCTTTCAAACTCTGTGTACGTTCTGTCAGAGTGATGTCTCCCATAAGAAATTAAATGAGTTTGAATTCCAGCTAGTTCCTCTGAGTCATAGCAACTGCTAGCAACAAGTTGGAATTCCTGTTTGGTTTTGTTCATTTGTTTCTTTTTTTTTCTCCTGTGCCAGCAATTCCAAGGAATTATGATGTGAAATTTGTAATAAAAGAGCAGTTTAGCTCATCGTGAAGGTCTTCTGTTAATCCCATCTGAGGCCATCTTGGTCTGCTTTGTTCAGTCTGACAGACGGAATGCTTGTCAAGAAAATTGAGGATCTTGAATGATTCATAGTTGTCTTCTACCCTGGCATGATGTACACAGGGTCGTGTGATCTCCTCAGCAGCCGAGAAAAATGCTGTGAATTCTCTAAGCCAGAAAAGCTTTTGATCTTTGGGTCATAACTGAAGTCAGCCTGCCCGCCTCTGAAGAGCATTGTCAACACTGGAAATGTTCTGGACTTTTTTCACCTAGAAGAAGCAGGCTGAAAAACAGGCTCCAGTAGGTTTGGAGCACTCCTGTCCTTCCAGGCAGCAACTTCCTGGGTTTTGTGAACAATGACTGTATTAGCAGAAGCTGGGGATAAGGGAGGAATGAGAGAAAGCAGAGGTATTCCAGATAGAAAGCTTTGGATTCTTCTCAGGATTCTGTTTACTATTTTCTACTTCTGAAAGTTTAGCTACCTGACTTAGGGAAGATGGGCCGTGTGAGAGGGTTTGAGTCAGCATCATTCCACAGAAGTCAGTGGGACAATGGGACTGGTTTGGGAAATTACGAAGTGTTGGGATTTCTTTTGTTTGTTTTTTTTTTTGTTTGTTTGTCTTTTGGGTTTTTGTTTTGTTTGTTTGGTTTGTTTTGTTTTTTGTTAAACCTTGGTATTTTGTTTTGGTTTTCTTAAAATTGTATCTCAATCTTAAACTCTTGGGGGTGGGGGATAGTATACTTTGTTATATTCTGAAACAGAAAGTTCAGATTACAAAACTGGTAGTGAGTGCCATTCTTGATGATTGCTGGACCTCATGATCCATAGCTTGCAGTTGTTTAGCAAATGGGGAGGTGTGAGGTGCAAATGGTGAATATTCTTTCCTGCTACAATGTGCTCTGAACTTGTGACACCAGTCTGAGTTGCAGGCACCGAAACCTGCTGCTGACTGAGCCTTGAAGCACTTAGCATGTGTGTGCAGCATAGTTCATGCACACAGCACATCACAGCCCATAACCATCACTAACTCATTTTCATCACACATCTCGGGCCATTTGTGTGACTTACATCAAGGCAGTGGGGGCTTGACTGGGATATGTGCAGCATATGTCAGCCAGATAACTGTGATACATTTTTTTTCATCTAATTGCTTTTGTATATATCTCATTGAACAAGATGATTCTCTCCTTTCAGTTCATTTCTATAATGTTTTCTGAATTTTAGTAGTGGTTGCTAATGCAGGTGGTCCTGTTGAAGCAAGTTGTCTGAGCAAGTGGGTGGTATGCTTTTAAAGTATTGCAGATGAGCTGTTTTGAACATGTAGGATAATCTAGCCCTCAGATCCTTTCAGCACAAGAATTTCAATGTGATGATTTTACTATTATTCAAAGTAGTTTTCTTGCTGAGGAGTCTTCATGGTCCTTCCTACATCAGTTGTTCTGTTTTTTTCCACATTAGTCAACACCTTGCTTTTTATCATATTTTTTACATATTTAGGTAAAAAGAGAAAATAGTAGCATTTATTTTAATGACATTAATCACATTAAAAATAGAAGATGAATAGTTTTTTGTTATGTATGCAGGATCTAAATTCTAAAAAGAAATTGCTCCTTTATGAAAGGGTAGCTGTGTTCCAACATTTATGTAGCATAGATAAAAGCAAAATTAGGTAATCCTTCTAAATTTTTGTGTGTGGGTTTTGGGTTTTTTTTTCTTATTGTGATAACTTTCTGTATACCCAATTTTGAGATAATACTAGTCTTCTGTGCTGGGTGTTGTTACCACCTCTGTTATAAACATGATAATGGTCCTTACCAACTTCACTAACTTTATAAAGCCATGTGATTACATTTTCTTTTTTCACCACCCTATCTGAGTGTTAATCAGATCATTTACTCTCAGCTTTTAACCTTCATTTTGCATTGCATTAAGAATAGAACATGTTTTATATTCTGAAATTTCAAACATAATGAATGAAATAAAGGTTGCTATGATATTCCCCATGAATATACAATACTATAATTAAAAGATAGTTATTTCAGGGATTGTGTTTGCTTACTAAGACATTAGCTTCACTTTTTTGAATAAGTGACTCATACAGTGCTCCTGTGGAGGAATTACTGTCATTCCTTGGTGAATCTTTATCTCATGATGTGAAAGTAATTTTTTCATAATTCCATTACAAAATTGTTTTGTTTTATCATATCTAGAACCTCTGCCTGCTATTGTGTTGTATCTGCAGCTGGAGTTTTCACCTTTTTTATTATAAAAAAGATAAGCTAGCTTCTTCCTTATCTTAAAAATTATTAACTTGTAATACTCCAGATGCATCTATAATAAAAGCACATGGGAAAAACAATATGGCAGAAAGTAAAAAGCAAGTGACAAACAAAGAGCAACTGTTAGTGTAGGCATTTTAACTATCCTCCCACCTGAAGCCTACATCTAGTCAGTCCTCTCTGCTTTTTTGAAGTCTCATTATTTCAGCAAATGTAAGATTTAGGAGAAGGTTGGAGCATTTTTCGAAACTCAGGCAATATTTTAAGTGCAAATTTCTGATATCTTTTTTGATGTTTTGTGAGTTTGGGGGTAGAATATATAGCTGGATTGGTTTTCACTCCCTCTTTATTTTTTTTAACATCTCAGTGGGAACATGCAGGAGTAAAATGCATCTTTCCCTACTTCCCTATCCCATTTCTCTATAGAAAGTAGTTGCCTTTGGAACACAAAGGCAAAGCAGAACACATGTTTTATCCATTAGTACTTCAAATTCATAATTAGTTCTGTTCTCTGCAGAAAGAAAATAAAATACCTGAGTTTATACTAATACTCCATCTCCTCTAAAAGGGTCAGGTAAGATTCAAATTTCTGCTACTCTTGCTTTATGTACACCTAAACCACTGCAGCTGATTGTGTTCAGTGAAAGACACTTAGAGGTCTCACCATCAAATTAAGTCAAAGTGATCTGGTGACAATTAACTTGATTATTTCTTGTACAGGGATAGAGCTGAACTTCCATATTTCTTTGCAAAGGGTGCATCCCTTGAAAATGAGAAACAAGTATGGTGGTTTTGTTACATGATTCATGTGTTGAGTCATATGTTCATGCCTAGCCAAAGCTTCCATTCTGTAGAAGGTAAAAACCCAGGTCATCTCTAGGAGTGTATCACACAGTCTCATGAACAGCTGGGAAATAAACCGAGAGCTCTGAGATAACAGGGAAGCCAGAGTCATAAATCATTAATGAGTGTCAGTCACATTCCAGGCACTAGGCAGTGGTAGTGGAAAGTTCAATTCAGATGTCATGTATTAAAATATTTTCTGAGTCTTGCCTTCTCAAAAAAAAGTCAGTCCTGTTTCTGCATAGCATTTTATAGTTTTAGTTCATTGTGGTTTCATTCTGTTGTTTGTAGTTCTGCATCATAATGCTTCAGGATACAATCATATAAGGCAGTTATCAATTACTGTAAAAATTTTTACTTTGTTATGGTTTTTCCCAAGAATTTAAGTAAATCTTCTAATTTAGAACAGCTAATGAGGATGAAAAATAAACATTTAAAACATCTCCTTCTGTAACTAATGACTGCTCTATGAGGGATTATTACTCAGGTGCTGTTCAGTGAATAGCTGCCTTGCCCAAGAGGAAGTTATTAAAGGAGGAGATTTTTGAAGGGTGCATTACCTTATTTTTCAGTGATTACTGGCCAGTGTAAAATGACATTTTCTTCTGTTCTGGATGCTTTTTTCTATTCAAGTTGAGATACTTGAACTGTGTTTTGAACTACTGCACAGATGTTCTTAAAGTAGTGCTTTTGGGGGTTTCAGAGCCTTCTGCATGCACTTCTGGCAAAGTAGTTAATTTTTAGGGCTTGGCTACCTGATTTGGACTTTTAGCACTCTTCACTGGGATTCTGTGTTTCAGGACTGTAAGGTTTGAACAATGGTCAAAGTCTTTTCTTAAAGCTGCTAGAACTAAGTGAAGAGCTAATGTCAGTATGGTAATCAACTTGGAGGAAAGAAGGGGTTAGTGGGGTTTGGGGTGGGGCCAGTGAGATTGACTGATGGATTTCACAAGATGAAACTTTGAATAAAATACTCTTCTAGCTCATTAAGGTTGTCATCTCTTTAACCACCAGTTATCAAAAAGGCAGCTGTAGTTTCTTCAGTGATAAAGAGATCTCTTCATGAACAAGCAGAAAAAAAAATCATTCTACTTGCTTCACTTACATCCCTGGTGTAGAATGTTGAGATTTCTGTTTCTCTGTTTGCTGTAGGCTTGGACTATGAGACTAGTCCAAGTTTCTGGTTTCCAAAGGCCTGAGTTTTTCTAGATGCAAATGGGAGCAAACTAATATATCTCAGCAATATTACAGTTGAGAAAAAGTAAGTCCGTTCTCTCTTTCGTCAACAATCGTAAGTTTGTCCAGAAGTTTGAGGAGGAAAAACTTGAACAAACCATGTGTTTTGGGTATGCTCAAGTCCAAACTGAAGGAAGGGAATTTTTTCTAGAATTGCTGGAGTTAGGTCTAAACAGTACAAATAAATACCTCTGACAAAAATTGGCAGCCATAAGAATTAGATGCTGACAGCTCTCACTGAAGTACATTTCCAATGGAGAGCCATGACCTTTTCCCCAATGAACTGCCAGTAATCCCTAAGCAGATTTTACCCATGAAAAGGTTATATGGGAGAAAACTGGAGCAAAACCAAAACACTGTTGAATGGTGGTCCTGAAATTAAGAGTAAAAATGATGACCCAGAATACTGCCCAAAGCTGTCTGTCCCAGCCTATCCCAGCATGTTCTCTCTATGATGTGCCTGTGTTCCATTCAGCTGTCAGTTCTACAGTTAGCTATCTTAACAAATCTTGTTTGAGGATAACCTTTTAGTCCATTCAGGAACTTTAGGTAGTACATGAAAAGCTTTTCCACTTTCCTGTCTGTGAAAGCAGCACTGAGTGAAGAGATGGGACCTCAGCACCTCTAGACAGCTTATGACCTGGCATTTTAAAACATTTTTCCTTCTTTTACTTTGCAATAATTGAGTAGAGTTGACTTTGACAGAATGATGCCGTGTTTGCTTGGCACTCATCTGGTTTGGGGAGGTGGTGGATGAGTTGGCTGTACCCCACTGATGTGCAGTTACTATAGATTTTAATGGTAAACTCTCTGATTGAGGGTCTGAGGTAATGCAATGAATCTTCTTTTCCTGTCTGGACACTATTAGGCCTGCAAGATAAATTTCTTTTGATGGAAGGCTAAATGACAGTGTTACCCTAGAAAAAAACAAAGTGAGATTCCACGTCAGGACACGTTCAGCACTGCTGTTACCTCACAGATGGCTATCTTTGCTGACTTCTTGGCTATTGGGATCTGGATATGTCTCAAACTATTAAATACATACAAAAGGATGCCTTAATGTGGACATAATAGACTGAAAAACTTAATTTATATTTCTGTATGACCACTAACCAGTAAAAGACTTGTATACATATGTATGTGAGGCGCTTTTCTGGTTTTAATACATTGTTATTTATACCAGTTTGAATTCCTCCACAATGAAATGCTTAATTTTAAGAGAAAAAAATTCATTTCTCCCTGTTGGTGTTTTCCACTTTTATCTATTGGGTGGGTATGAAAAGCACTCATGTTACATATTTATAAATTCTAAGAAGTACATTCTTCTCTGTTTGATAGGATTTTCTGATAGCATGTCACTAAACTATTTTGATTTATTTTACATAATAAAAAGGGAAAGGATAAAAAGTTCTGTTCTGTTTACTTTTTTCTGATTCATACTGCTTCCTGGAGATCACTTATTATTCTGTTTGGTACATGAAGTACCGAAGGGTAGGAGTTACAGCTCTGCCCCAAGGAACTTGTAATCTAATTAAAGCATATGAAACTGCATTCTCAGATCTCAGTAGAGCTGTTCCACCTTTTTTGACTGTATATTTGTGTGCAGTCATCTGAGAACTCAAGTAACAAATCAGAAGATTTGATAATCAGGTACAGTTCTCCCCACAAACTGCCATCACTGCTGTCAGAAAGAATTCTTATCCTGCTGAAGAGTCTGGATTTGGGGTCACAGGAGGTCATGATCTCAGAAAAGATCTACATCCCATGAGATAACAGCAGCAGTAAAAGCTTGCATTCCTTCCCTTAGGAGCCAGTAAGGAACTAATGAAAAATAGTCTGAACCGACAACTTCCAGCAAGCTGAGATTATAAATAAGATTTTTACCAGAACAGCACTGTTGAAAAATTGGTATTTTTGATGGATAGAGTAGCTTATTTCGGATGTTTATAACTGCTTGGATTATCTATGGGGCAGGGTATCTGACATACAGTAGAGTTGGCATGAGCCCCCATCTGCTGATAGTTCTTGAGAGCTTTTGTTGAAGCCTTGAAGTCCAGTACTTTGTTGCACATTCTCACCAGTGCCCTGTGTAAGGGCATTCTAGAGTATGACTTTCTTCTAGACATGGCAACAGTGAGGAGAATGACAATGATGAAATGCATCACACTGTGCAAAGAGAATTTAGGCATATCTCTGTTCAATGCCTAAACATTTATCTAATTAAATTTTTCACATACATACATAGTGGTTATTGGAATTCATGCTGCTATGCTAACTTCATCAGTCTGCCAGAGTTTGAAACTGCAGCATCAAGTACTTAATGAACAGATTCATGAGTAATCTCTAGAAAGTGCTTAGAATTAAGGCCAAATCTGAGGAGCTTTGTACTTCTTACGACATTTTTCCCCCTTTGGCTTTCATATTATGGAAACCACATGAAATCAGCAAGGAGTCTTAAATTCATTCTTTGAAGGTATTAGAAAATACTGCAGAACACTGTGCTTGCTTTTTTCTTCAGAATGTATGGTATTTATTTACTTAGGAAAATAAGAGTTGGATTTGGCATCTTTGCTCTGTGCTGTAAAGCATCATTACTAGGTAAAGTGTTTAGTCCCTTAATAGTACTACTCAAATCCCTGCTTCTCAAGGGAAAACTTACGAGAAGCTCTACAAATCTGATGGAATAGAATCAAAACAGGAGATTCAGGGAGTATAAATCAAATAACATCCTGTTGGTATGCAAATAACAGTGTTATTGACTTATTCTCAGTAAGCATTACAGTCCTGAAAACAGGACTTGTGGTGAAACGATACTTTGCATTTTTTTTTTTCCTTCTCATGTTTCCCCCTGACAGATACTGTTTGAAATTCTGCTAACATACTGTGTCTGTTCCATATTTTTCAGGATTATGACTTGAGCCAGCTCCAGCAGCCTGACACTGTGGAACCAGATGCCATCAAACCTGTTGGAATCAGACGTCTTGATGAAAGGCCAATCCATGCAGAACCTCAGTATCCAGTCAGATCAGCTGCTCCTCATCCTGGGGACATTGGGGACTTCATTAATGAGGTAAGGAAGCAAAAAAGGGTTTCCTCCTAAGATCTGACCGGCTTTTATATTTTGTTTATTCTACTCCGCATGAGTAGCTGTTATGTTAGAACATAATAACTTTTTAAAATTTCCTTGGACAATTAAAACTTGTCTCGCTAGACAGAAGTAAATATGTTCCTTTAAAGTGCAGTCAAATTTAATTAACTCATTGAAACAGAAAGGGAAGATGTATCAATTAACTTCTGTGCATTCGTATTAATTACATTCATAGTACGTTATCAGCTGCAACCACAGTATCTCCAAGCAGGATTATGCAGTGGGTTCTAACTAATAAACAGACTAACAAAATTGTAGTGTAGCTTAAATTCATTTATTAATTCACAGTAATTTAATAATGGAAGAAGTTCATTTTCATTCTCCTCGTACATTACCCTTTGAATCCAGATAATAGTGGAAATTCAGTACCTTCAGTAAGACCAAAAGAATTCCATCAAATACGATTAGTGAGCAGGGCAGCTAAATTAAATGTTATGTAAGTGCTTTTAATACTTGTCTTGTCAGAGAGCTTTCAAAGATTTTGCATTATCTTTGATTCTTCAATCTAATAAATGTAATTGAGATTCAGACTATAGCACAGTACTGATAGTTCTGAAAGAAATTATCCTCATTATTTCTATCACTGGTCAGTTTTAAATCATTGGTGTTGTGGTACTTATGATAGAATGTGTTTCTTGTGCTTGCTGTTTATAGAAAAAAAAAAGCTAATCCAGAATTTACTACTATTTGTCCTTTATTCTGTATATGAATTGTAGTAGTTAATTATTTTCTCTGGTTTTCTCCTATCTTCCTTGTCAGCTGGAGCTGGACACATACTGCAGAGTATTGCAGAACAGTTTCTGCAAACGTGTTTATTCTTGTTTGCCTTGAAGAAAAGTCAGGCTAATATACTAAAGCCTTTCGTGTTGAAAAGCTGCAGAAAATTAAATTTGCCCGTTTTAAGGTGTACAGTGATGCAGTTGTGAAAAACTTAGTGGGAAGTTGATGAGCAAGAAATGTAAAAATATTATTGTAATTATATTGTATTTTAAGATACTTCAGTTTTTGCATGCCTTACACTTCTAAGTATTACAGTTATAACTGGAAAATAGTGGAGACACGGGACAGTAAAAGGCCCAAGGCAGTGTACACATGAGAACTTCCTTGTGCTTCCAAACAATCAGAGATTCCCATCCTGTTCTCTCACAGCTGTGACCAGACAGTGCCCACCTGGCAGGCAGTAGTGAAGAACCCTGGTTTTGTTGCTCTCAAAGCAGCTGGGAAGCTCTGCTATGGGGCAAAGGCAGGGAATGAGTTGGATTCTGCTGGAAAGCCAGAAAGGAGCCCGAGGTTGTCCAGCCTCCTACAATCTTTTAATGACTTAGCAAGCTGTTCTTGCAATATTATTTTTCAGTGGGTTATCACTCTTGAAGATGATAGCATCAGTGTGTATACATAGAGCTGAAGAAACAGTACTTGCTCTCTTGATTTAACCCAGTATGTTTATATTGCACTACAGATGAGCATGGAGTCCTTTTCTTCCTGCTGTCTGTTGTATTATATCAGTTCCTCCCTTTATGCTTCCCCTTGCCATCCACCAAAAAGAAAGTTTCTCCCAGCTATTCATGCACAGTAAAATAATGTCATTAATGTCATTGATTAAGAAAATATATGGAAATATATATGAAGTTAAAGAAAACACAGCAATTTTCTTGTCTGCAAGTTAGCGCAGAATTAATTGTATCCTCTGATTGAGAGGAACTGTGTGAGGTAGCTTCTATGTTTTAAGCTTTATATATTTAGCTTGTCTTCTTCATAAGGTTTTTTTTCCTTAGGATTTCACAGAAATGTCTTGCAGTACTGTGGGGCATTCCACCTAACCTTCTCTCTAGCAGACAGCAGCCACCCAAAGATTGTCTATGCTCTGTCTGTTTTCCCGGAAGTCTGAGCAAAATGGGCATTTTATTTCTCTAAAATAGTGTCATCTTAATTTATGTTTTATGTAAAAAACCTCCCATGGCAGATGTGATTATAAATTGTCTGCTGGGTGTGGGGGGAAATGAGTTTGTCTTTCATAGTAGTATTCATTGTTACAGTTAAATTTCAAAATTATCCGTGTCTAGACCATAAATGTTCAGGCTGCACAGGTTTTCAGACTCTCCAGAAAATTGCACCTGCAGTCCTGGTATGATTAAACCCAAGAAACTTGGTAAGTTTCTCTCAGTTTTACTTAAGGTAAATTGAAAAAAATATCTTGAGTAAAGCCTGTACGAGACATTTCTTAAGGCAGTTCCTACAGAAGATAAGCTGAGCTGTGGAAACAACACAGCAAGATAAGAAAGAGCAAAGTTCATATCTCTCTTCATCCAACTTCAGTATTATTAGATGTAATTCTTCCCTTGGGCATCTCTAAGCCAAACTACCCACAAAACTAGCCCAGTCCCTAGATGAGCAGGGAGAGGCTGCTTTTGAATTGTCAGCACTTTGGTAACAAAGTCTGCATTAGCCCCTTGGTTTGAAAAGACTTTTGGAGATCAGTCCAGTCTCTTTTGGAGACCCTATTCCAGGAGATGTGGGTCAGTTTGTTCTTTTGGGATGCTGGTCCTTATGTGGGAATTAATTTAACCTGTTGAATGCTCACCAGCACATCAGACACATAGACAGCATTGTTCAGAAGAGGTTCTAAATTGCTTCAGCTTTTGACAAAAAATTACTATAGGTCATTGATTTCAGATGCTGGAAGGTTTAGCTCCCGTTGCCAGCCAATCGTGGGGGTTTTCTTCTTATTTTCATTACAGAGTCCTAGAAACAAAAAGCAAAAAAGATCTAGGGGGTCATTTAGGTTTTTTTTCCTTTTAGCAGTACTCTGTTTTTTCTGGTGTATTATTTTCTATCTGTTGTCCCTTGTATTAAACCTACTTAACTCAATGAGACGTACGTAAGTAAGAGTGTTTTGTAGTGTTCTGACGACTTCTCAGTTGAAAAACAAGTTAGAATTGCAATAAAATGTCATGCTTTTTTATAACACAAAGTTGAGATACCATGTACAGAGCTATGAACTGTCTAAAATAGGAAGGTTCCAGAGGTGTCTGATAGTCAAAATAGGTTTTGCAGGCATAAGCTAAATGACCTCAGGGACTTTGTTGTTTTGTCTGTTCCAATGGATAGATGAATCTGTAATTTAAGAGGGGAAGGGGAAAACCTCCTTTTATTCCAGTTCAGTGTACAAACAAGTCAGTGAAATAAGTCATGTGTTATTAAGAATACTCTATAGACTTTGTTTTCCATTTTGAGTCTTTTAAAGCCTGCAGAGTGTAGAGCATAATTAACACTTAGAATACTCAGGATTTGCAGGACAGTATAAATTAGACTGTTGGAGGTAGTTTTGTTAATCCTGTTTTCAACAGCCGCCTATATTGTCCCTAGAAATCTCAAGGAAGTTATATTGTGGTGGAGAGTTTGTGGCAAAAAAATATATTTATAATCAATAGAGGACATAATCTGAGGTAAACTAAATTGAAATTGCAAACTAAAGGTCTCATCCCATGGGGGCATAGAGGACCCTCAATTCATTCTTAGTAAATGGTTATTGATACAGTGCACCTCCATGCAGAATGGAGTCTCTTGATGGTTTCTGGTTTTGCATGTCAAAAAATAGTTCCAGATAGAAACCAATTTTTTTTTTTTTTTATTTCCCTGAAGGTCTGTTCTTCTTTTCCTTCTCATCAAAAGTCTGATGAGTCTGATTAAGTAGTAGGATTAATGAAGATAGAAGCATTAGATTTTGTAATGTTCCATGTTAGTTAAAGATTTGAGGGGTTGCTTTCCTTTAGTTTGAGAGAAATCGAGAATGCTGCCTGTATTAAGGCAAGTTTACTGTTGTTCCTCAGCCAACAGTAGTTTCTCCAGTTCTGCCCCTTATTGCTTCCTTGGTGAAAGCTCTACTGTATATATAAAGGAAGAAAAGGAATGAGTGAGTCTGTCCAAAGTCTCAGGCTGGCCTCTCTGCTGCTGTGGCTCTTCTGTGACTGCTTGTTGTGCACTGGTGGTGTAGCCCATGCAAATAAATGTGACAATTCACTGTCCCAGCAGGTTCCCCTGCTCCTGAGGATGTGGCCCAGAAGTTCTGTTGTTGAATGAGCTTCTCACTCTAATGAAAACTTCGGGTTTTCTCATCAGGAAACCGTATACCAAGTAACTGTAACAGCTCTGCAGCTCTGAGGTTCTTGAACTCATGTGGTGAAAACTGAGATCTCTTTCCAGAAGTGACTGACAACAAATGTCTTGGCAGTAAAATCAGTAGAAGCCACTCCTGGCAGCCATTTGTTGTCTTTTCAGTTGTGCAGATGCAGCAGGCTGTGTATCCACACCGCCTCCACCCATTGAAAAGGACAGCATAATAAACTAAAAAGGTGGCAATACTGAAACCAAAGGGAGCTTCATGAGCTGATAGCACTGCCAGGGCTGTCTGACATGCTGTAGAGCCCAGCAGCAAAGCACAGCAGTACACTGGGTGCACTCAGAGAGTCGGCTTAGTGGGGAAAGAGAAAACATCGCAGTTGTTCTTTCTCATTTTAGTATGTAACTTGTGACATGACTATAGCAGAAATCTTGTCATTTGAAAAGTTAGACACTAAGTTCAGTCATTCCACTGTGAACCAGAAGATAGGTGAAAATGTCAGTGTAAATTGTGCTGCGTGGTTGAATCAATACCTCCAAAACATGACCCGTAGCTACGTTCTCTGAATGAAATGGATTACACCGCCAGCACAACCTTTGAGAAAGTGAATTTGTTAGTGAGATCCTATCTTGTAAGTCAGTAACTCAAAACCAGTTTCCTTTTCTGAAATGCTATCATGATAGCAGCAGCAAATTGAAAAAAAAATTACAACTTCCCCTTTGGAAAAACAGATGGAAAGAGGCTGCCTTCTGCCTTGTCATGGATGACTGATAGATATCAGAATTTCTGCAGTGATGTAGGAAAATGTTTTGTTCACTGATTTTTTAAAATAAATTGGTATCCCATGGTTGGCTGGCTATTAGTAGGCAGAACTGCAGGGAAATAACATTCTGTCTCCAAACCGACTTTCTAAATGACTTTCACACATGGATACCTGGCGTTCATTCCTCAGCACTCCTTAACCTCAGCTGGTATTTACTCTCCTCCCCTGTCACCTGCGTTCCAAACACATGGGTGTCTGTCACCCTGAGCAGGCTTAAGGAAAGATCTAAGTACCATAAGGCCAGTTACTGCCTAAGAAGTAAAGTTGCCTTTCTGCTTCAGCAGCAGAAAATAAGAGGAAGCCTTAGAACTTCCCCCTTGGAAGCTGGATAATGGATGTCTTCCAACACTTGCTATTGCCTTTTCAAAATCTCACATCTTTTGTGATTATTATGGCCATCAGGTTGGAAAATGCCAGAGAGAGATAACAAGCATCCCCAATTATTCTTATCTCATAATTCAAAATTGCACTTTTAATGCAGGCTATTAATAACCTTCTTGATGTTGTTGTACCACATGAAATGAGCATTTCAAGGCCAAAATTTGTTCTTGATTAGAGGTCATTAGCTTTATAAATTTGCTGAGCTTTTCCACCACTGATTTGGAAATTATTTTAGGTATATTTTGCACAATTCTGAATTATTTAAGTAAGTAATAAAGAACCAGGATTCACTTCCCACCTTATCAATGCCAAATGCTTTAATTAATGGGTTTAATATGTATATACTCTATCATACATATTTGTAGAATAAAAATCAGATTCTGGTTCCATTTTGTCATATTTGGACGAAACACAACTGAGAGTGAAATGTACTTTCTAAAAGCAGAATATATTAAATAATTTGAAGGAGGCACACTCCTTCAAATAAGTGGAAGTATAATAATGCCCTTTTTTAAATACATAAGCATTAAAATTTAAAAAGTAAAACCAGCATAAATATCACTGGTAAAAATTAATAGTGAGCAATTTAAAATCTTAGCACAGCCTTATGGAATTCTGGAAGATACATTATCTTCTGTCAGTGGCTGCCAAAGTAGATCCTATTCAAAGTGGAAGGTCTTGAAAAAGCATTGTTAATCCCATGGAAGAAACTGTATTGTTAAAAAAATACAAATCATAAGAGGGCTTTTTGACTTCAGGCTTTGGTTTTTACATTGAGCTTGTAAATCTTCCCCAGATAAACACAGAGAAATTGTCTCATATTCTAAAGTTAGTTATTCATATAAGTGTTTAGGTTTGGACTTTGGTAACAAAACAGGGAATGAAGAGGCTTTTCTCTGGAAGAAGCGTGGTTCTTTCTTTCCTCTTCAGTCTCCCTGCATTTCCTCCAATTCAATTTGTGTTGGTTTTAATTTGGACTATTCAACTCTATAGACTGGAAATCTGAAAATGCTGATGGCCCATTATTCGTGTGTTGATAACTTCAGTACTTTGAAATGAGGAAACAAAAACAGTCATCATCTTGTATTCAGCTTTGATGTCACTGTGTGTTTTTTCTGAAGAGCAGGTGGATCTCATGGGTGGATGTGGCAAAACATAAAAGGCTTAAGACAACATACCATGTATTTTTCTCACAGCAGCCTACAGAGGTACATGAGCTTACAGGACTAACTAAATATGGATTTTGGCACATGGAGATGGACTGCAGGCCTGAAAAGTCAGTGGATATGCTATTGACCATATGAGATGGCTGTTGAAGTGAATCTTTGCAAACATGCTTGTTTCTCCTTCCTCTTGTGTCTTAACCATTTCCGCATTGCCCATGGCACAGGTTGTCAGCTGTATATCTTTGAAACTGTTTACCTACTACCTTCAGTCCCAGTGCCATGACTCTCTCTTAAGGTTTTGTTAGGGCTGTAATTGCAGCTAAATTCAAAATGTCCAGTGCTGCAATGCTGGAAACCTGGCTGTTCTAAAAGGAGTTACAAAAACGTAAATCCTGTTCTGCACTGAATGGCAGGAGAGGAAGAACTCCATTTTCTCAAGTGGTGCTTGATAGATAACTGCACTGCAAATATTCCAGATATGCTTTTGTCTTGCTCTCAGATACAGAACTTAATCTTCTTCCCTCTCCTCTTGCAGGGACTTAAAGCAGCCGACAATGACCCCACAGCCCCCCCGTACGACTCCCTCTTAGTCTTTGACTATGAAGGAAGCGGCTCCACTGCTGGATCCTTGAGCTCTCTGAACTCCTCAAGTAGTGGTGGTGAGCAAGACTATGACTACCTAAATGACTGGGGCCCACGTTTCAAGAAACTTGCTGATATGTACGGTGGAGGTGATGACTGAACTTCAAAGTGAACTTTGGTTTTGGACAAGTACAAACATTGCAACTGATATTCCCCAAAAGCATACAGAAGCTAGGCTTTAACTTTGTAGTCTACTAGCACAAGTGCTTGCTGAAGGCTTTGGCTTAGGCTGCAAACCAATTTGGGCTCCGTGGAATATCAGTGATCCAATGCTGTTTGGAAAAAAATATTGAGCTCAGTTACACTTGAATTTTACAGTACAGAAGCACTGGGATTTTATGTGCCTTTTTGTACCTTTTTCAGATCGGAATTAGTTTTATGTTTAAGGCTTTAATGGTACTGATTTATGAAATGATGCATTAAAGAGACAAAATATGTTGGGGTGGGGAGGAGTAAGGTGAAACACAATATACTTCACAATGCTTTTGTTACATCGCATTGCTTTTATTAAAATAAGGAGATTAAAAATAAACAAAAAAATCCTCATGGAACAATTTTATTATCTGGGAGAGAGGACCATGAGGTGGAACAATGTACATTACTTCTAGTTTTAGATGTTAGGGGACTTTTTTCACTAAAATTCTAAAACTTATGCAGCTGGTTGCAAATAAAGGGAGTTTTCATATCACCAGTTTGTAGCAGAATTGATTTTTTTTTCTTATGCTAGAATGTTAGACACATTTTGGTCTTAATCCATGTACACGTTTTGGTTTTTGTTGGTTTTTTTTTTTTTAATTTCTAGAATTTTTTTCCCACTTCACTGTAAAAAATGGTATGTGTACATAATGTTTTATTGGCATAGTCTGTGGAGAAGTGCAGAAACTTCAGAACACGTGTATGTATTATTTGGACTATGGATTCAGGTTTTTGCATGTTTATATCTTTCGTTTATGGATAAAGTATTTACAAAACAGGTTGCAAACAAGTGACATTGATTCAATTGTTGAACTGTAGTTAGAGTACTCAATATTTTTTTTATTTTTATTTTTATTATTTTTTTGGTTTGGGGAGGGAGAAAAGTTCTTAGCACAAAAAAAGTTTTACATAATTTGTACCAAAAAAGGCGGGGGGAGGGGAGTTGGCCTGATACTGGTGGCACGAAAAAATATACAGTATGTTTTTGGGGAGGGGGGGGAAGGAGCTTTCAAACTGGAGAGACTTCTGAGAACAGCTTTGCCTCTGTATTGTGTACCAGAATATGAATGATACACCTCTGACCCCAACGTTCTGAATAAAATGCTAATTTTGGATCTGGTGCTTGGTTTGGCATTTTTTCTTCTACCTGAGCAACCCTGACTACAGTAAATAAAAAGTAAGCAAAATGTGTTTGAGTTCTGTGAGAAGTTGTGTGTGCTTTTTTGGCATTTCCTACTGCTGGACCGGAAACAAGCTGCATGTAGAAGAAAGCCCAGCACAAATTTGGAAGGCAAGTTCCCAGGTAAAATGCAAAGTGATCTGTGCTGGGGTTTCTGGAAATTCACAGTTTTCAGTTCCTCACTGATGGCTAGCTCTTTGGTTTAATGTGCATTATCTAAATAAGAACTTCCATTGTTTTTGGCTGATTTCTAGACTGACATTTTAATGAATGTATGATCATGCTGTGGGTTGCATAAATAAATTGCAGATTGTGGCAGTCCTCTGCTGCCTGGGCTTTGTTGTGCTGAAGTGAAGACAAACCCTGCTAATCTGAGTGCACATCAAATTATGTCCTTCCGGAGGTGCTTACGGTCATGGAGCTCTATCAAAAAGCCCCATTAGGAGATCTGTCATTAGTAAACATGTTTCTGACCTGTTAACCATGATTTACTTGCAAACAAAGCAAGCATAGTAGGTACAGCAGTTCTGTCTTTGTTCTCTTGCAGCAATCTGCTCAGGTTTGATGCCCACATTTACAGATATTAAGGACCTAATTGACAACAGTGTAAATCTCAAACTCAGCAGAAACCCCACAGTTCCACCATCAGGGAACCAGGTGCTGGGTCTGTGCTGGGGCAGCTGCATGGACAGCAAGTTAATCTGAGGGAAAAGCTCTTCACTGGTGCCACTTCAGTGCTTCCTCAGCATTCACACCATAATCTACATAATTTGACTCTGGGAGGTAAATCCTGAAATCTGATTTGGGGTGCGTTAACACTGCAGGGGGGATATCTCCACTTTCCATGTCTCCTTCCTTTTTCTTGCTCCTGATGAAAGCCTCCCAGGTTGGGATATACTATTTCAACCTCTGCACACCTGGCTATAATTTATGTCATGCATTTGCAACTAAAACTTAATGCTGCAATATAGCCTTGATTTTTAAGTGATGTCAAAGTTACCAACAAGCACCGTTAAGCTATTTCCAAATTCAGTTTGTAGTATAAGGAACAAAGGATGTAGATCAGGACGTGGAAATTAAATCTGACCATGCATAGTTAAGCAAGGAAAAGTTTCATAAAGGGCAGGATTTAAACTGTCAATGCATGTTAAATAAGTGAAAGACAGCTTTTAGCACAAAAAAAATTATGCAAAAATGTATTTTAAGCATAATCCATTATTGTTACTTGGAAGGAAGAAACTGCAGTTGCTAAATGAACTTTACTCACTGACATTGAATGTTAAAAGACACACTGGGGGAGAGATCTGTGGAAAACTTCCAGTTTGGGCTATAGCACAGTTTTTTTGTTGAAAGTGGACAGAAGTCATCTTTTATAAGCACTTGGCTGTTCTGCACAGCAGTAGGAGCTTTATCTTGATCAGACAAACAGCCAGCTCTACAGATCCTTTGAAATCATAGCAACTGTTCTCAGACCTAGTGATGGATCAGCATTAGGTCTGCTGAACAGAACAAAAGGCAAATGATTTTTATGCATCTCAGATCTTACAGAAGAAGAAAAAGGGTGTTTGAACTGATCACCTTTCATCAAGTTTCAGATTCATTCTTATTCTAGAAATGTGAAACCAGGTTTTGTACCCATGATACGTGCTTCAATGCCCATCAGAGAGGGCTGCACTGAGAGGGAGATGGCTGAATGTTGGGCCCTACAATACTTTTGAAAAACAGAAATTTTGGCAGCCTGATTTGTAAATGGCATTTGGTAGCAGCATATATTGTCCCTGCTTTGTAGACACTGTATCCAAGGGAAGTTACTGGCAAGAAATGAGGCTTAAGCAACTTTGACCTTTCAGCCTTCCTGCAATTTGTATTTTCTTGCAGTGATAGTCTTTCATAGCCTATATACTTTCCAGCTTCAGGGCTGATGAAAGTGGGGAAGTGTGGTTTCAGGAAATAAAAATTTGAAATGGATACTCTGGCCTTATGTGTGGATGGGTCTACCTTACTGCATTTTCTCTGGGAATGCCAAATATTGATGAATATATGCTAATACTCATAACAGTCTAAAACACCCACCATGCTCCCTCCAGGTAATTGAACTCTCTAGTGGTTCTTCTGGTGCCAAAGTAGCAAAGTGACTAAAAGCCACAGGAAGGCTGCTGCTTGGGAGTTCTCTTTCTTGGTATGCAGTACCTTTTTGGACAAGACTCCTTACCCAGAAACATTTACATCTACTCTGCCATGGTCCCATTCACCATAACACCCAAGGGAGAATCTCTTCTGACAGGTGATGGGACACACAATCCACAAAAGGGTCTCTACAGCCTTTCTGTAGTTATTAGAGATGTCTTGTGTAAACACTGCCAATTCTTCCTTTACACATTTACTCCCACCTTCCTAAGGAACCTTCCTGCTAGCAATGGTAGCGTGATTTTGGCAGATTTACCTTTCTGGTTCAGGAGTGTGAAAGCAAAGTTCCTGCTTTTACCTTGGTCAATATTTATTAGTCAAATAAAAATCAGAAAACTCAGTCAAATGCCTAAATACCTAATCCACAGTGGTATATCTTATACACAATTTTCAGCCAGGGATGATCTAGATTTGTATGGTGTCCTTATTTTTTTTTTAATTTGTTTTGCATTTGCTTAAATAAACTTTAATGTTCAGTCTCTCTCTAAACAAGGATCTTTCCTAGGAATTTCTTTAAAGCATGGGTAATTTCCCTTTACTGAATTTATGACACAGGAATAACAAAAGTGCTTTCCTTTAGCAGCAAAGCCCAGCTGGGAAATAGAAGTGAGAAGAAAGGCTAAAGAAAAAAGGCTAACTGTTCCCCACAGGGACCCATGGTGCCTTCCATTACACAGATAGGGGAAGAGCATCCCAATTGTTAGGGACCCTTTGATGGATCAATGCAAGACACTCTGCAAGCCAACCTGCAGCTCTGTACTGGCCAAACATCTTTTTGGGTGTAACTGAGGGCTTGGAGATGTCCCTTCTCTGGAGTTCTCAGTGTCAGTGCTGCTGGAATACATTCCAGCACCATGCTTTCCCAGCTTTCCTCCTCAGTTTACCTAGGCAGTTGAGCAGTGCCAAGTCTCACATCAGGTTTTATGTAATCTTCAGTTTACAAGCCATAAAGAATCAAGATCTTAAGTCTTGGTTTGGTTGTTTTGCTGCAGGCTGGAGGATGTGTTCTCCACACAGCAATAGCTGGGAAGGCTTGTCTTGCTTTTCAAAGTTCAGTGTCCTGTACAGTGTTTTACCCCCAAAACTTCTGTGGGTTTCTAGGACATCTAAAAATACAGCAATTGCCATTGATACACTAGGTACTTATAGTCAGATTTCACATTTATGTGCTCTCTAGACTTTTCTGCCCCAGACAGACATACCCTGTGGTTGCAAGGTGACATTGCAACCCCTCCCAGGGAGGTTTTTGGAGAGATCAGTCCGGGTGAAGCAGTGGACATGTGCTCTCTGAGCTGCTCTCCTATTGCTCTGGCTGCAGAGAATTGTATGTGTGCAAATGTTGCCACTCAGAAGATTTACACATAATTGCAGATCTCTTGCAGCCCTTCTCTGAGCACAAAAAGCTGCCCATGTGGGGCCCCTGGAATGCCCCCACACATCTCATCTCCTGCATGCCTTGCCACCTTTACAAGCATTTACTGCCTCAACAAGATGGTCATTATTTTCTATTTGCTTCCATCTTTATTCTTCTCCCCCCACCTATGTTTCAGAAAATACCTCGGACCATATGCCTTTCCCTAACAAAGGGAATGAACTCTGGTTTATGAATTATTCTTGTTCCTTACTGCATTTCCCATATAATATATACTTTTTAAACCCTTTATCCTCCCACAAGCAAATTCTACTTTCTTAGTTCTCTTGGCAAGGCTGAGAAAATGCTTCCACTTTTGTTTCTGTCTCTACTTACCCATTTTCAGCTTCTGTAAGAATCTCTTTTGCTCTTGTTTTAGACCTTTAATCAATATGCAGTTAAAAAAATAAAAAAGTGACCAACCTCTTCTTCTTTAAATTGGCTAATTTTTTCCTCCTAATGGAGAACATTCTCATAGAGTTCCTATTTTCCTGTGTTGCACCCAGGAAAAAAGTTAGATTTTTCATTGTTCACGACGGATTTTATTTATGACTATTACTTAAAATATATTCACTTTGAGAGGCTTTGTTCGGGTTTTTTTTTTCCCAAGTACTAATGCATTTTTAAACCTCATGGTGGTACACATTTATGTAATTTCATGAAACCACCTTCAGGTGGTTCACTCCCTCCCAAAGAGCCTAAATACTGATTCTGAAAGAAACGTATTTTGCTCTGGGTATGAATAATGAATAGTAGCATTGTGCAAATTACTTTTATACTCCTGCTTCTAAAGATAAAATTGTTGATATGGTGTGGGTTTATGCAGACAGACAGATCCATGGGCCCACCCGTTCTGAGTTCCAAATTACAGAAGTTTGATTATTACATTACATTTGTTATCTGCAGTACTGCAGAGTGAGCTTATAAAAACCCAGCTGTCTCTGTGCACCATAAATCAAAAGTAATGGCCAGATAATCAAAATTATGTTCCAATTCTAGAACATTCATTACTGGTGGCATTGTGTGAAGCAGTTATAAAAACAAGCAGTGTGCTAGGATGATTAGAGAGAATTACACTAAAAATGTAGAATCATTACTGGTATGTTTTGACTTGAAGTTAAGAAAGAGCAGTTTGCTCAGTAAGGTTATTTCAAGATAACCAAGAAATAAACAAAAAATTTACCTTTTAGCCTGACCTGGTCAGGAGGCAATATTCAGACCCCTGTCTTTCTGAGAACTGATTTTTCCTCATTTGTGCAAAATGAAAGAATACAAGAAAAATGACCAAAAATAGTCAACCCAACCCTTAAAAATTCCTCATGGAATGGGAGAGGCAGCTTCAAAGACCTGCTCTGCTGTCGTGTTTCATAACAAAGAATTCCAGGCTATTGCCAAGTTTTTTGATCTTCCCTTTTTTTTTTGTGTGGCAAAAAATTCACACTGACTAGAGACCAAATTATCTGACTGCAGAATGTCTAAATTCAAGCTCTAACTTTGAGTTAGTTACTTCCTGTTTTCCTTCTTGGTATGACTAATTAAATAGTTGCTATACTGAAGAAAAGACTGTAACACCTGACCTACTGTTTGGGATGTAAAAAAAGCCCAGTCCACGCTCAGGAACTATGCCTTGGTGTTTTATATGCTGAGTGAATGCCATTATTTTGAAACTAATGAGTTTTTCCACAAAAATCTTGTGGAAATCTCTAGATATTATCGGGAAAGAAACAGTTCACAATTCCTTTGCATTTATTCACGAAATGAATTGTTTTCTTGACATTCCCACTCAGCCTTCAGGTATTTGAAGGGTAGACTTAAATGGCAGTAAGGTTTTCATATGGGTTGATGACCACAGGGAAACCTTTTGAGCACTGGCCTTCAGGCTTGTCCTTCAGAGGCTGGAAAGCAATCCTTCTTGCTGAATAGCAGTCCATCAGGTCAAGTTCTCATGGAAAATGTTTCCCCTTTGAAATTTAGTAGTGTCAACATGTATGCTGGAGCAGTGCATGACAGAATGTAAGTGAGAGTGGCAGAGCACAGCCCTTCCAAAGTGGGCTCAGACCCAAAGCTCCTGGCTCAACCGAGCTGCTCTCATTGGGGATGCCCCCAGGCACTCAGCCCAGGGAAACGTTTATGTTTTTATTCCTGCAGCCATATATGATAGCATTTGAAGCTAAACAACCTTTAATCACCAGTAATATATGCATGAATACATTTCTTTCAGAAAATAGAGACTGACATAACAATTCCAAGTTGTTATCAATTATCGGTTGACTTCCTTTTGAAAATTGTCCTTTAATGACTTCATATTTTTTAATAACTCACTGTGTTCACTAAGGTGCTGTGTTTGCTGAACTCTGGGCTGTGTTGTGTCTCACCTGTGACGACAGGTGACCCTGTTTAAATGAGCTTTTACAGAAATCTATTTCAGAACTGAGTAATTGGAAGAGAATTTTGATGGCAAATTTGTTGGCTGATGGTCTCAAAGACCACTAGACATTCAGACTTTTAGTAGCTGCCACAGGAATATCAGATCAGCTGCCATTCTAGAGGAGAGGGAGAAAATGATGCCGTGAAATTAGATTTTAACACTGCTCCACTCGTAAGTACAGTAGGAAAAAAACGTGAAGTAAAATACTGGGTCATGAGCTAGATGCTGTGTAAGTATTTATTGGAGGTCTGTGGGCCACCTGCACAGTGATGGTGATTTTGCAAGGAGAGGATTCGTATTCAGTCCCAAATAAAATCTCAGGCTTCTCTGAAGATCGTCACGAGGTTATTTGTCCTTTCAACTCACATGAATATGTTGTACTTCTGGAGATTTTCACCACTACTTGAAGATCCTTAGTGAGTCTTAAATGTAAATTTTTGTTAATTGAATATAACAATACTCAATTTGTTAATTGAATATTGTGGGATCCTTGACAAAAAGAAAATGTTGATGAATGTCCACTGAACAGAGATTATAATGGAAGTAGGTGGAAAGGGCAGATTATAATAGCACCCCATCAACAACACTACATAAATTTGCCCATTGCAGACAACTGAAGAGGTTTTTTTGTAGAAGCAGCATCTTTTTGTGACCTTTCCTTAAGTCTAAAAATAATCAAAATGGGTATAATTTTAGAACTAGAGAACTAGGGATGGAATGAGCACTTATTCTGTGATCTTGAAGATTTGGGACTTGTGACCCCCCTCAGTGAAAATAAAATTGCTAATGTCAACCTATCTTTTGCAGACAGCACCTCACATTGATTTTATACATAATTCAGCACAATTGACAGCCTTCTCAGGACAAGCTGGAGACTGATATGCTATAGAGGCTAAATTGCTTCTCTGTTCTGTAAAAGGGGGTCTCTAGAGGCCATGATTTGTGTTTAATGGTGTAAAGAGCTGGAACTGTGAAGAAGTTGGACTATGTTATGGCTAATGTGAAGATACTCATGGTAAAGCAGTGGCACAGTAAAAAAATGCCTCCAATGAATTTATTATTCTCATAAGATATAAAAAGAAACCCTTTTGTCCCCTCTGTCTTGCCTCAAACTGTAGTAGAAGTGAGAGTGCATTACCCATGTTTAGTTTTGCACATGCAGTACCAGGTATATTATCTGTGCAATCAGCTGGCAACCCAGAAAAGCTGTGGGAAACAGTGCAGCATCCTTGCTGATGCTCTTCTGTTTTTATCACCTGTTGAATTGCTCAGATAAACGAGCAGCTGTGGGGTAAACCTGGGCATAAAACTGAAATTTGGTTATTTTCTTTAATTGTGTCTGAGTTTCCAGCAGGGCTCCTGGATGGTTTTTCTGGGATCTTTCCAGGGTAAGAGCAAGTGCACAAGAACTTCTTCATGAAGTAGCTGCTAATCCCCACCCTCCTTCACACCACAGGAGCATTTTTATTGGCACCAACCATCCTCCAAAGGGCTCCTTGTATACTGGTAGGGGCAGGCATATGTGAAATAATAAGGCTAAGGCTGCATTTTTTTACTTCATAATCTCTTACAAAAGTCTTTTGACTCCGTTGAGCACCACCTTTGCCAAAAGCTGGTGCACAGCTCTCCTCTTGGTGGCCACCCAGACTGTCAGTCTCTGGCCATCATGCACCTTGTGCAGGGTCAAAAACCAGAATAGAACAAACTTCTGTTCCTGAGCTGGATGTCCCTAGAATCCCCCCTGTTAATTTGCAGTACTAGCAAAACTCGCAGTTTAGGAACAATAGTAGCAGAGACACATTGTCCTATCTTATTTTCATTTTTTTGTTGTGTTGTGAGTCACTGACGCACACAGTCTGTATTCATTGATGGTGTGCAAAATTCAGTGCATGTAAGAAGCCATTCTTGCAGTGTAATCAGATAATTAGATGTTTTGTCGCTGTCTTGTGTTGTTTAATATAAAGTACTTTGAGTGACAGTACAGCAGCTCCTTTCCAGCAAACTTTACAGGCTGCTTGTTGCAAACTGCAAGTTAACTTTAATTGGGTATCCTGAGATTTGCTACTAGGAAGGTAATAACCTCAGCACAATAGCATGAAGCTGCATCTTTTCACTGTTGTCAGTGTTGAAAATAAAGGCTAATTTTCCAACAGACTAGCTCTTTCTTCAGCAATCAGGTTCACCAAAAGAGGTAGAACCTTATTCCATAATTTCTGCAGACTGTAATATGCAAAGACATGAGCAACCCAAGGGGTGTTGTGTGTGAATGAGTGTATGGGGGTGGGGACTGACAAAGGGAGCTATGTTTTGAAATAACAACATGAATTTTATTGAAAAAGCATTGAGTTGTTTGCCCTTTTATTTAGCCTTTATGATAGCAAATAGAAATGATTTGGCTTGCCAGCCAGACTTAGAAATGTGGAGGTAGGAAAAAAGGCAGCCCAAAACCTCAGTGTAATTTTGAGTCAAATGAGGTTTGGATCAAACTCAATGCAATTTATTTTTATATACTGTCCTCCATGCAGAGTATTACAAAGCAGTTTACAGGGAGAGTTAATCATCAGAAGCTAAAGGGAACAGTAAGGTTCTAAAAGTCAAAAATAATTTGGTAGCAGGGAGGAATCATGGGGGCTTTTATTGGAGTTCTGAGGGAAATTAGAAAAGTTCCAGGTAGAGTGCTTTTTTTTCTGTTTTTTTGTAGGCAAAGTCCTGTATTCAGTTGTGTCAGAAAATGGCACATTCTTTTTAATGACACTACTTTTGAGTGGCTCATCTTGTCAGAGAACCATGTCAGTGTCACCCTGCTCTGAAGAGCTGCCACATAGATTACTTGCCATAAATAGGAAAGAGTATTACTGAGACAGAGTTTCATACACTGCAAGATTTTTTTAATAAAACCTGATATCCTCAAAATATCATCAACTTTATCCATTTTGAGGTTGAATTAAAAAAATATTAAAACAGAATGTTGCAATTGTATTATGGTTTTATGGGTGTGAACACACACACACACACACACATACCTGTACACTAATTTATTAATAAATTAATGCTACTTAATATTTTGTATATTGGGGCAGATTCTCTGATCTCCTGATGCAGTTTTGCATAGCTGCTAAAACCATTCAGGCTAAGCTAATTTACACTAGCTAAGAATTTTATTTATTTCACTTGCTTTGTGTTTGCAAAAATCATTTATATGTATCATTCAATTAGTGGCTCTCACTGTGAGGTTTTAGTGATGCAGGATGTAGAAGGAGCACCAGCATATCCACATCTAGCCCCCAAATGGTGTGTACCCTTGGAGTCACCATTCCCTAGCTGACTTTCTCCAGATTTCATGGGCACTCCAATAGCCACACAAAGTGCTTTCCAGACCTTCAAAACACCTCAGGCAAAACAAGATTTTTACCTGCTTGGTTTTCTTTATCTGGGAATGTCCTTCCTTGAAAGATCAAAATGATTCCTACTGTTCTGTATGGTATGGATCCTGGTTGGTCTTTGTCTTACACTGACAGCTTAGCCTGGAACATACCTCAGAAGACAAGAGGAAAACAGGTGTGAATGCCTTCAGTTTGGGTTGGTTAGCTTAAAATTTTAACCAAGCCAGACATTTGTTGATTGTCAGATTCTCCAGATTCTTCCAACATTTGTATTTATAAAGTGGCATGTCAAAGGGTTTGATGTATGAGGGTCAGCTTGATGGGGAGACAGGGTCCTAGCAGAGCCTGGAAGCTGTTCAGCCACTTTTCAGGAAGGGAAAGGAGGTGTGAACTAGTCGGGATCAATTCCAGCCCCACCTAAACAGAGAAAAGGAAAGGAGAGGAAGCAGCCCTCTGTGCTGCACCCTGCTGAGCTGCTTTATTCCCTGAGCTGGAATGAGCTTCATTCTCACTGACCAGAAGCACGGGGTAGGGTATTGCAATAGAAAACTGTTGGTGTAGATCACAGAATAGGTAAAAAGATGTCAAATGCTTTTTCTTTCCTGTGCTTTTGTCAGTCATTCATTAAGGGGGTCATTTTAGGCAGCACTGATTATAGGAGATGCTACGCCTCAAGCTTCCTTCAAGAACACTTTTTAAGAATATCGTGATTCCATTCATCATTTTTCTAAATGACAACCTCTAACGACACAGTTTTTACACAAATGTAACTTCCCAGACCTTGATATTCATGTTTATTGCCACGAGGCAAATGTTGAGCCCAGACCGTGCATGTAAGAAAATGATGGGGTTAGATGTGTGTGATATCGTGTTACAACACTTGTGGGTTATTATAACAGCAGCCTCTGGATGTTAAATCTCTTCCTAGTTCAAACACTTTTTTTCTGCTAAAAACAATTTTTTGCCTCACCACCCAAAGCCTGAAGGTGCTAAGCTTTTCTGCATTCACACATTTTCACTTAAAAATAAGGGCGCCTATTACAAAAGTTTGCAGCACTCAGGAAACAAAAAACTTTGGCCTTAAAATTCAAATGAGGGTATGCTTACAATGAATTTTCTAGTTCAGAAACTTCAGAAGACTACTGCTGCCTCATATTTACTCTGTAATCACACAGGACTTGTGAGGTCAAAGATGCACAAAATGCCTCCATTTACGTTTATGTATATATGTTCTTTGGATATTTCAGCCCTCACTTCCCTGTCCCTTATATTTCCTTTGCTTTTCAAACTCATGAACTTCCAGCTTTGTCTGTACCTAGTACAAACAGATATTTAGGAAACGGGTAGGGCTGTGAACTACCTATTCTGGAAGACAATCCTTGGTTTAAGAAGAAAACAAGACACTTGTATTAGCTTTTGTTCTTAATCTTCTAGTTTTCTCTTAAGATTCACCTCACAGTATTTTGATGTTAATGACAAAAAGAAAATCAAAGATTTTCAAAAGTGTCCTTGATGACCACCACATTCCAAGCCTAATACTCTTTTAAAGTCTTTAAAAATGCATTTGGTTTATGCTACATGATTTTGGTAGCCAGGAGGGCAAGCAGGAGTGGTCTCTCTGAGAAGAAACCAGGAGCTGCTCTTGTGTGGGCCAGAGACATTTCCAGCTGGCTCCAAGAAGGATCTGCTGCTGCTCAAACCTGAGCCCTCAGCAATGCTGGTGGTGTCTCTGGGATAATGTATTTACCAAGAGTGAAAAAACATGGTGCAGCAGCTGTGTGAGAAAGGGGAGTGTGAAAAATGCGCAAAATCCAGCCCTGCAGACATCAGGGTCAGGGAGGAAGGAGGAGGAGGTGCTGCAGATGCTGGAGCAGAGGCTCTCCTGCTGCCTCTGGAGAAGGATGCAATGGAACAGGTTGTCCTCCTGCAATCCAGGGAGGACCACAGTGGAGCATGAACAGTGAACATGTCCTGAAGGAAACTGCAGCAATGAAAGGAGCCCTTGCCAGGGGCATGGAGCTGTCTGGAAGCAGCTGCTGCCCACGGGGCACTCATGCTGGAGCTGCTCTTGAAGAGCTGTGCATCAAGGGAGAGACCCCATGACAGAGCAAGGGAAGAGAGCAAACAGAGGAGGAGCAGCAGAGGTGAAATGTTATGGACTTACCACCATCCTCTGCTTCTCCCTCCCTACTTCCTCCAGTGAAAGAGTCAGGAGTGAAGGAGTGAAATTGAACCTAGCAAGAAGGAGGGATGGGAGGAAAGTATTTTAGTTTTGTCTGGTTTTCTCACTATCCTACTCTAATTGGCAATAAGTTAAATTTATTTTCCCCATGTTGAATCTGTTTTGCCTGTGACAGTAATTGGTGAGTGATCTCCCTGTCTTATTTTCTCACCCGTTGTTGAGGAGAAATAGCAAAAGTGCAGCTGGTTAGGCACTGGTGGCCAGTCAAGGTCAGCCCACCACAAAAACATATTGTCAATAATAAATATTATTGGTGGCAGTATCACAGCATCATTAACTTTTCCAAACATATATAAAAGGAAACAGACACATGTATCCCTTAGTTTTCACAGCTCTGTGCAGCATTAATAGAATAGTGAAATATCCCAGGAATTTTGCAACTCTAAGGATTTGAGAGAGGAGAGGCCAAGAAAAAACAACCCTGAAGGGAAGCTGATGAAACATAACCAGGAGATTGAATAGGTTTAAAAAAAACAGCAAGTGGTTTAGAACCGTAATGAGGAAAACAAGCCTCTGGTTCAAAAGCAACTGCTTTCTTGTCCATTTGCAGGATAATCAATATCTCATCCTAAAACATCTGTGAGCAAATATAAAAAAGAAAGAATACTGTATTCTGGAAAAGATTTGCTGACCAAGCCTTAGCTCCATCAGAAATGGAAGCATAAATAACTTCAAAATACTGATAATGATTCTTAGGGAAAAAGAGCTGAATAAACAGCACTGAAAAAAATGTAAAATTGCATTTTATCTTTCTGTTTTCTTGTGAAACTGTGCTAGCAGACCTGGACTGTGTCTGCCTCCAGCATTTGATCAGAATTCTATCTCAGTCAGCCTTTTTTATTTCCCTGCCTTATTTTAAGCATAATTATCAGATTGATAAATATGTGCATCAAGCATAGCATTAGCAAAGCCTGTGTTCTGAATTACTGTGGGATTGTTGCTTCTAGGGAGCTAAGACAGTTTAGGACCAGAAAATGAGCATTTTTCACTGAACAGATTATCTTTTTCTGCTAATAATAGGTTCATATCAAATACCATTTTGTGAAAGATAGAGACCAACTTGCACACTCTCTGGAAAAAAAAAAAAAATGGAGAATGTTCCCTACAGAACTCACATATTACGAAATCAATTTTACCTTAAAAGACAATTTTCTGAGTAGTTTCAATCCTAAAGTAGGTCTGTATGTTGCTGGGCTCCTTATATATTTATATCATAGTGAGCAGTACAAGAACCCAACAGCGCTCCCGTTTCAGGCCCGTGTAAAATTCAGCCTAAACTCACAGTAATGAAAATGGAGACTGGATTGTTCACATGCTGAGATTTTTTGTCTTGAAAGTTCCAGTTAGATCTTACAATACATGCACCAGCTTGAACTAAACATCTAACTCTTCCAGGACATCAAAATATTTGGTCTTTGTAGCTCCATTATAAATTGTTGAATCTGATTTCTTCTCCACAAACCAAGGTTCACTTTCCAAACCAGCACTCCTAAAAAATATCTTCTTCTCCTTGGTACCAGAGATTTCAGGCAAGCTTAGCTTTGCCACTTTTAGGAATAGTTCAGCCTGTTTCTTGTAGAGGGCAACAACTTTACTGCCAAGAGGAAAGCTGTCTGAAACAACATGCTACATCCAACAAGTTCAAATCCTGTACACACTCTGGTATTGGAGACCATAATGGGATAGGAGGGTGGTTATCAGCAAAGAATCAGCTAACTTCATGTTTCTCATGGAATGCTCCTTCCCTCTGGTTTTTATCATGTCAGATGGGCAGTGGCAGCAGCTGCCCCACAGTGTCTTACAGCCTGAATCATAGAATGGCTGGAGCTGGAAAGGATCTGAAGGAACATCTGTTTTCAACCCCTCTGCCATGGGCAGAGACACATCCCACTAGACCAGGTTGCTCAGAGCCCCATCCAACCTGGCTTTGAACAGTTCCAGGGATGGGGCATCTACAGCTTCTCTGGAAAACCAGCATCTCACCAACCTCATAGCAAAGAATTTCTTCCTAATATACAGTCTAAACCTACCCTATTTCAATTTAAAGCCATTCCCTTTTGCCCAACAACTATCTGCCCATGTAAGAAGTCCCTCTCCAGCTCTCTTGTAGCCCCTTTAGGTGCTGGAAGGCTAAAGAATTGTATCTGGAGGGTTTAAATGGTCCAGCTGCAAAGCCTTGGACAGGTGTGAGCTGCAGGATTGGGGGAAAAAAGCTTTTTTGGATGTACTGCAGTCACATACAAGACTGTTCAGCTTCTCCCTTCAGTGGGTAAGGAGATGAGGTATTTTAGCAAAGACATACTGAGCATTCTCAACCACTGGGAAACTGTTCACACGCTTGTGTCCCTGACTTAAAGCATTGTTGTGTGTTATAGAAAAAAGGAGAATATCCAACAATGCTGCTCCTGCTTCAAAAGGGTTTTGCATTCTATGTAGGTTACTTTCAGAAGCTGCACAGACTTCAGTTCTTGTGCAGCCCTACAGACTGTATTACTGCACATGTTTTCCAATTATCCAACTTCTGTGAGAACAGAAGGTCAGCAGATCATTCTAGATAAATATTTTTGTCACCTTGCACTTGGTAACTAAGCTTTCCAAAGGGTAAACAGCCATGATTTCATCATCAATCTTGGAATGACAAGGTTCTGAAGTGCATGGAGTGCATGGCATGTTGCTCCAATATAAGGGACAGAAGATGAGCATTGACAAATGGGGCAGAGGGTAATATTTTGATTGATTGTTTGCATAGGAACTTATTGGTGAGGCCTGAGAGCTTCGATAAGATGCAAAGATTAAGACATAGAATTTAAACTTAAGGAAAAAAGTTCCTGTTGCATCTCTGACAAGAAATTCAGATGGAAGAGAGTATTGAACAGTACAAAAAGACAAAATTCTCTAAGAAACTAATTCCAAATGCAATAATAAGCTAATTAAACACTGTTAGAAATATAATGAAACTGGCACTGTTTCCCACAGGCAACCCACTGTCTTAAATAAGCATTTTAATAATCCTCCTGTGGATTTTGGTACAATTTTTCTGACCTTTAAATAAAGACCACCAACACAGCAATGATTGGCCAACCTGTGTGAGTTGTTCTTAACCTAGAGTCAGTTCTCTTTATTTCATTGCCTACTTTCTTCCTCTTTACTTTTAAGTACATCTGTCCTTTCAGAGGACTTATTTTCTTCATCAAAATCTGCTGATTTTTCTATCTTCCTATGGGTGTTGGTCTCTTGTTTTGCTTTCCCTAAAGCTTCTGTAGTCAGCTCCCCATATTTAGCATTCTTTTCTTTGTTATAATCAGCTCTTAAAATATTTTAGAAACTAATTTTATACCTATTAAGAAAAGAGAGGACTGAATTCACTCCCTGTATAGCTGCAATCACATTTGATGTACCTTGTGGGAGGAAATTTTTTGATACTGCAAATGTTGTCCCCTAGCAGTGCTGGTATATCTGGACCAAGAGTAGAGTCTCCATGCTGAGATTGATGGAGGTAGGGGCTCCATCCTTGGGTCTTCAACTTGAAGAGTGCAAGATTTGTGCTGTTGAACAAGGACAGTTGGAAGATTAGATGAACCAAACTGAAAATACATGCATAGCTGTGCATGGAAAGTCATTCTCCTCCTGGATTTCGTCTTCTTTAAAAGACAAAAAGGTGGTCCTTCCCTCCAATATCAGGTAGTGTTCCAAGCTTGACAAACTGCTGCTGACAACCACAGCCACCACAAACAAAAATGATCTGTCAAAAGGTAAGAGATTTTGGAGTAGTAGTTCTTCAGCCCTAATTCATACTTTCAAAGAACAGGGATATATACAGCTGCCTTGCTGTCAAAGACATGAAGATTTGGAAGGTGCCTTTTTTCCCTCCCACGTTTAGCATATGTTTTAGCCATCCATAAGACTTTTCCAGAGTGGAGGAGACATAAGAGGAGGAGGAGGGGAAGGGAGGAGGCAAAATTTTCTTCCTTTCTAAGATGCAATCTGAAGTGATTATAGAAATACTCACTTTAGCTGTATATATTTTTGAAGATAAGACTTGTTCATATCAATCAAAGCAGAGTGGCAGCAGCCGGGTGAATTGCTTCAAGTAGCTCTGCTTTTCACAATCTGATGCAGCCCTTTGATATGTTTGTTCAGTTGTAGAGGGGCTCTAATGTCACAGGCACAGCTGGTTTCCCACTCAGCTATCACACTTAGCAGTGGGGGGCTCTCCTCCACTGCAGGTGCCTCTAACATCAGTACCACAGGTATTCAAAAGGCACCAGGATTTCTGTGGGCCCATTGCCTCTCCCATTTTACCTCCATCTTACTAAGCTGATAAATAAACTCTTCATGAGATTTCTTTCTTTAAAACTTAGTTACTCAATTCCAGCCACTGGTGATTCCAAATGAATGAGATCCTGGGAGCCAGCTGATCTGCATGGCGATATTGCAAATCTGTTAATGGTAGAAGTGAGCAAAGAAAGGTGGTGGAACCAGGAGAGACCTGGACAAAAAGTGAAAGCACTGCATGACATCCAGGTAGAAAGTGAAGCAGAGTTAGTCATCTGAAAAAGCAGAGGGTGAGAGTGGCATGTCAAATTGTAATTTTCTGCTTTCTGAGCTCATTTTAACCTGTTATACACAGTGCTGCAACTGTTAGACCTACTAAGCCATTTCCACTGACACCAATCCCAACCATTCCATTGCTTCCAGTGAGAATACAGCTTGGGTGATATAAAATAATTTTACCCTAGAAAGCAGCATTTTGAAGCACTTAATTTACATTTTTAAAAGTGACTGGTCTTGTTGACATCCCTTTGGGTTTCAACTAAAACTGAAGCACACCAAGTTTTCTTTTAAGGTTAGGTAAACTCTAAAACCAGAATAATTTTAGAATAATTTTTCTTCCTTGAGTAAAATAGAAAAAACAGAAAATAATATTTCAATAGCTGCATTTTTTATTTTAAATTTGTGACTAGTGGAGGTTTGGTGGCAATATTTTTGGCAAGTCCTGTCTGTGTATGCATTGTTTTGTATCTCCTTGTGCAGCATAAGGCTAATTAAGAGATGGCTATAATATAGTTTTTATCTATACCTGTTGAGAGGGGGCAGTCAGTAGTTGTCATAGAGAATGGTTTGGTTATATTTATGTGTCAAATATGTCTCTGTATCATCATGAGCAGTGCTGCTCATCCTTCAAGGTCTGAATATTGAACAGGTCAGTCCTGGGTCTGGTGCTGAGCCACACTATCCTAGACTGACTTTCTTGGCTTGAAGACAGTAGGCTTCAGCCTTGCAATGCAGGATCCACCCTCTCATGAGTACTGCTGAAATTCCACAAGGAAGGAACCAGGACTGCTGTCCCTTGTCTTAGAAAGTGGCAGACTTAGTGGTCATGTGAGTGCAGTGTGCAGAAATAATGGCACAGAGAGTCTTTTAGCCAGTAGGAAGATCTGAAGCACCTTCAGGTACTGTAAGAAATTTGCCCCAACAACATAAAGGAAGAAATCAAGGACTAGCCTTGGAAAAATCCTGGGACATACTCAAGGCAGGACTTTCAGGCATAGGAAGGATAATAAGGCATCTTTTCTGAAAAGCGTTGTAAATTCTTTGTGGTATGACATCATCATCAAGTAGGTACATCTGAGTGTGTTCAAAACCAAATTTAGCAAGAGAAACTTGTGCATGCCCTGCAGCCACACTCTCACAGGCTGCTTATACCTTCCCACCTGAAAGCTGCTCTTTGGAATGTTGTTTCATCACTTCTTCCCAGCAGCTGTGTAAATCCTACAGTTTGATATTCTGGCACAGGAGAAAGGAGTTGAAGAAGAGGAGGTGTAGAGTATACTAGTTATTCAGTGGATAAATGTGTCAGCAGTGGAGTATATTGCAAATTGTATCTCTGGGAAGAGTGCTAAGAAAAATACATATACTCTGGTGGTCTGTAGCTCCTCAAGAAGCTTTTTCAGTCCCCCCATAATGATGCTGCAAAACAAAGAATTTTCATCTTTGGGACAGAGAACCTGGGAGTGATGTGTGGTCATGAGAAAGTGTTATAGAAGCCAGTGCAGTAGTTCCCAGCTTCCACATGGTTTTAGCAGGCAGACAGACACAACTAGTTTATAATTGACCTTTCTTGGAACTTAGTGCCAGGCCCCAGATTGTGGCTGCCATTTGAAAATGCTGCAACACATAGTAGAGTATGGAAAAACTGCAGTAATCTGCAGTTGTCACATCCATACAGCGGACATTTACAGTGCCAGAGAAATTAAAATAAATATAAGAGGCCTGCCAAGTTGTTCAGAATGAATGCACACATATTCTCAAGTGTTAGAAACAGACTAAAACATCATATATGGCAAAAAATAAAGAAGTGCACTAAAAAGTGGTCATTAGCCTCTCCAGAGCAATTTAGGCTAAATTCAAGATGCAGATGGCATAAACTCTAGGGTTATGATCTTCTGCAAAGATTTGACAGAAGTGGGTGCTTTGTTGACTGTCCTTGCACAAGGTCACAGAGCTAACTGTATGCTGTTAATGCCATCTTGAGAAGAAAAAAAATAAAAAGGCATCAGAAGGAAAGGCAGGCTTTACATGACTCCCTCAGTCACCCACCCAATTAAAATTGTGCTAGTTGAAAAATCATCAGGCATTCACTATAACAGCTGTAGACTCTTGGAAAAAACCCAGTGGCATCCTAGTACTTTAATCATACTATTGATCTCCCTTTGCCTATATCATTATGGTATTCTTGAATTTTTTGTTTTTGTCTGTGTGGTTGTTTTTGTTTTATTCTTTATACAACCTGCTAAGATTTAGCATTCAGTTTCTGCATAAAACACAGAGGACCAGAGCTTTTGTACAGCTACACACAGCCCACACAGTATTAAAACAAATGACCATCATTTTGTTGGTCATGTCATATGTTTGTGGCAATATGTAGAATTATCCTTTAAAGGCTAGTCTCCCTAAGTTACCCCAGGATGGAACAGTAGACTAAAATAAGCAGCTATGTTCTATTTAAGATTTCTCAGAAAAAAAGACACTTATGATAAATTACAGAAATGACATCATGACCATGGAGATAGTAAGTGAATAACTGAAATGCATTGGTTTAGTGCACCTGGTTTATGTTTCTAGCTAAGAACTAGTTCACTATTTCATATTTCTGACACACAGAAGTCTCTGTTAAACATCCAGACCACCTATTTCTTCAATTAAGATGTGAGAGCTAGCAGTACATGTTTTGTGGCATTTTAAATAAGCCCTTTAGCAGGCCACAAAAGATCAAAACCAAGAAGTAATATAGTTTTACTAGGAGGTTGTTCTGGCATTCATACATCATGTTGAGTACATCAGAAAACAAAGTCAGTTTAAGAACAGTCCTGTTCCTCCTAATGCACCAAACAGGGCCTGAAATTATTCACTTTAAATTCAGTGAAAAAGCCCCATTACGTTTAATGTGTTGCATCAATTGTTGTTGACTAAAATGTCAATATTTACAGTTGCTACCAGGAAACATCAAACTGTCACAGCATTTGCCTTTTGACAGCAGAAAACTAGCTCTCCTTGGTTAACACCACATGGAAAGTACTGGGAATAGCAGTCACAGTAGGATAACAGAACGCTTGATGAAATCCAGGCACTGAAATCCACAGTGCTTTTCTCTTCAGAGGCACTCCTAATGCAATAGGTCTACAGAGGCACAGTAAAGTAACTCCATCAACCTCTATTACATAAAATAATTAAGTCTACATCAATGATTTGGAATAAGAGACCATTGCCACAGGATCAATGTTGTGCACTTTGAAGAAGAGCAAACCTGAGCTGCACCATGCCATTTATTTTCCATAAATGTTTTGGCTTTGCCTTGCTGTTCTTGTATCTGCAGGAGCCCATTATCCTGGATAATATTGTGTTCCATTGACAATTATATCTTATTTCTGTCTGTTAAGTAGCCACTGCTTTGAGGATCTCTCATTATGTGATACAATTTTCATCACTGAACCTCCTTTAACTTTTACTGCAGGGAGTACACTTTTATATTAACCCCTGCAAATATCCAGAAACACCAGCTCAGAGTCAGCAATCTGCTAGAATTTTGATGGCTGCAGCAGGATGATCACTGTACAGAGCTTGGGAACCAACTGATTTGTATTTAAGCAGTCAGCAGGGACAATAGAAATCCCAGGACTCAGAAGAAAATGAGTAGATTTAGGCTTTTCCCACGTGCTGTGTTCTCAATAATACAAGCTTTCACTAAAATTAAAAAAAAAATAAAGAAGCCCAAAACAACTTCTACCCCTTACAATTGCAAAAATACTCTTCACTAAGTAAATCCCATGGCTGCTGTTTTGTTGAGTCTGCAGCTAGCCAGACTGAAACAATAGCACCCAAAGAGCCCACAACTCCCTGGTTGCATCTTAATGGGCTGTTTGTTAACTTCAAAGCTGACCATTTAAATGCTAACATTATTAGGCAAGTAATACAAAACATAAGCACCCAGCTTGAATCATTAGCATTTAATTGCCTAACATTTTCTCTTGTTTAATCTACAACACTTTGCAAACTGGTCCTAATTTTGGTTTTGAACAGTGGAGCACTCCTTGTTATGTTGCCCTGTGTGGAGGGACTCATGAAGAAAAAACAAAATATTTGAGTTTGCAAAAACCTGTGTCTTTTAATGCCATAAACAATGCAGTTTTACTCTCAAGTTTTCTCAGCTCTTATTTTTTTTTCTTTTATTTAAGGTCTTTTCTTTGACTGGGATGCTTGTTACCGACTCTGGGCAAGTACTGTTGTTAAGAAGTAAGTGAAGATTCAACTGCTAATGAAAGAGTTCAGCGTTGTTTCCTCTCTTCTTTCCTTGAGCAAATGGGGAAAAAAGCCCTTTCTACTGTTTTTTCAAGGTGGTGTAAAGGTCACTGACAATAGCTCCCCTATAGATGCCAATGTGTGACATTTTGCCTGAATACAACAGAAACATGATAAGCTATGGAAAAATTCAAATTCTTTTCTAGATAAAGCTGTTTCTGAAACGTGACTTGTTCCTTAAAATAAAGCACAGAATTTAACTCTTATCTTTAAATCTTATCTGAAGTTTAAACCATGTCCCCTGAATATATTAAAAAAAAAAAAAAAAACACACACACACACAAAAAAAAAAAAAAAGAGAAAAAAAAAAGGAAGTAACACAAATCATGTAAAAGGAAGTAACACAAATCATGTAAAATATATACAATGAAACCTGGACAAAGACTAATAGACTGGTGTCTAAACAGATGATTAAAGTGATTATTTGAAGTTTCAGTTTTTAGCAGCTGAGTTCGAGCCTGGAGTGTGAGGATAGAAATTCCATCAAAACCACCCTCACAAAAAAATAATCCCCAAACTCTTTTTTTATTACTGAGATACGCCTTATTGTTCATTTCAGAGGTAATGAGAAAGATGACAAAACCAAGCAATTGTGGTGTATTTTTGACATTTTGTCCTCTGAGATTTCTGTTCTGCTGTTCACTTTTTTTTTTTTTTTTTTGTGCTTCTCTGGTGTCTGGTCTTCATTGTTAAAAAAACCAGTTTTTTTTCTCTTATGTGAGAAGTGTTTTCTATTCCAAAGAAAAAGCATAATGAAAACAGCATTCCAGTTTCTCTCCAAGGTAAATTCACCTTGACCAACACCATTTCCCCCTTGAAGTTAAGACTCAAGTAAATCTACCTGGAAGGGAATATTACCCAACCAATCCTGACTTGGTGCCCATCACTTTCCAGCAGTTCAAAATGCATTTTTTTTTGTTTGAAAAGAAGCCCTGGGGGTAGATGGACATACCAAACCCATTTATGTAGGAGAAAAAAATTCTGTCAAGTGGTAGGTTTAAATATTTTTTGTTTACATTATATTTTCACTCAGAGATTAATTTATTAAACCTGTAAAGCTCCCTGGATTCACCATTACACAATGTTAGCCTGTGAGCATTACACTGATCCATGTGAAGAATTTTGTTTCAGAACAAAGAAGGCATTACAAGGCAGATTTACCAACAGAATTACCAGAACAGTTACAAGGTGGAGATTCCAGCCATCCTTGAAAAGAAGCCAAAGAAGATTGCTGTAAAAGAATTTGAAATTTGTGACTGCAGGATTGGAGTTTGCACAAGAACTCAGGCAGATGTAAAGCAAAAGGAATGGAAAGGCAAAAGATAGAGTCCTAGTGACTGGTTAATGTATTTCTTCATCCCTGGCTGCCTGTAGACCTTCTTCTTTCTCTCATCCATAACAAGCAATCAAACAAATCCCTCTATCACTCTGTGGCAAGTTACACTGCATGGCAATCCCTTTTCCCATTCTCAGGCATGGCTTTCTAAAACCTCTTGTGTGGTTCTCCTGGAGAAAATATGGGCTGAACTTTTGCAAACTAATCTCAGGCTCTGGTGGTTCCATCCCAGTTTGGCCATTTTCATTACACTGACATCTTCAATCCACTCTTTTCTAAACACAGTCATTGGAATTTTATGAATCATCTTGTAGAGCAACATAATGTTGAGATGCAGTAATGGAGGGTGCCAGCAGATGGTGACATATGTAAATTTCTATAAAGATTATGTGTAACAAAAGAATCTTTAGAAGGTTCAGATACTTCATGCATTTCTGCTTCCATTTCTTGTAATGCTCAGGGAAAAAAAAAAAAAATCTTCCTTTCATTATTTCTATTTTGGCCTGCTACAGCTGGTGGCAGCTGTTTGGGGACCTATTTCTACCACTCAGATAATTTTGTTTGGCATTGATGCCTGGGTAGCTGCTGCAAACCATCTTGGAAACTCCTACAGAGTGTGTCTACATTATGCTTTTTTGCTGAGGGTAGTTTTTAGGTTGTTGGGTTTTTTTCTTTTCCTTTGGAGAAGTTATTACCAAGTGCACTGTTTAGTGCTTATTGTTGATATCACAGGGGAGCCAGAATGCAAAATAGATGGCTGTAATAGCCACAGGGTAGCATCCTGGGGGCCAGCAGAGGAGAAATGCTAATCACATTGCCATTTCCTGGCCCATATGGTCAGGGCTTCAGTACACGATGGTTTGAAATGCTATTATGAGTACAAGCTAATATCCATTCTACAGAGAAGACTTTGGCAAATGTATTACCAACTCTCTTAAACTGCACCTCACTGACAATTCAGGGTAGCCATTCATCCAGAGAAAAGAAATACAGCTTTGGGCTTGCTGAATTCTTCTCTGAGTTGACGTTATAGGAGGGAAAAACTTTAAAAAGTCACATTAGTGTTTTATCTTGGCAAGAATGAACTGCATACCTGTTCTGAAGGAATGACTTGCTCAAGCAGCAGCTCTGTCCTTGTATCCCACACAGGTCTAGCTCACTCATTCAGTGTTAAAACCCTTTGGCCACAGAAGGCATTACTGCCCCAGCTGTCATTGTCTCCCATCCACCAGAGGCTTTCACCCCAAAATAGAAAGGGCCATGTGTTGACACACCAGTCCTCTCCAGCAATCTTTCCAAACTGTCCTCTCTGGTGGATCAGATGAAGATGCAGGACTGTGAAGTGGGTGCCATCGAGGGGCAGGAATGTTCTCTGAGGCTTTGGGGTGGACAGCTGGAGGGCAGGACAGGCAAGTGGGGGCACCAGTTTGCCATCCCATGGCAAAAGTGGTCCCAGCTCACCTGTTGGAGCTTTGCAAGGCTAGGGTGGTGCTGCCCACAGGGCTGCTCTGTGTTAGCACTAACTGGTGCCATTCAAAACAGTGAAGAAAATAAAGCAAGTAGCCTGTGGTAGCTGAGAAACTGATACATTCTGCCAAACCAAAGAAAGGTTTCAATTCCTACCAAGCATTATCTCACATATTCAGACCAGGGGGAGGAAGAACTTGAAAACAATCAGTAAATAATGGAAACGGACAATGCTAGTGTACAACGTTAAAGTGACCAGAATGGAGGCAATTTTATTTTCAGACATGGTCAGAGTCAGAAGTGCACACAATTGTACACAGTCCTAATGAGAATCACACTGTTTTGAATTCACTTTTCCCTAATCACACACCCTTCATTGCCCCAAGAGGTGGTCCTTTTATGCTACTAAGCTCTATTGGTCCCACAGCTACCAGATATGAGCAAGATATCCTCAAAACTTCTTCTTCTCTTCAAGTTCCTATACCATGAAGTCTCCTTCAGGCTACACTCATTTGGTCAGACAATGGGAACAGAAAGTCCTCTCCATTTCTAGGTAGCCCTGGGAGATTCATGTGTTTCTTCATTCTAGAGCACAGAGGAGCCAGCCACTGCTGCCACTTCAGCACAGTGGTAACAGCAACCCTTTACAAGAGATGTGCTTTGAAAACCTGGCCTTAAATGCTTGTAAGGTGTGAGGAAGGTCAAATTTAGAAAAAAGCATGGTGATCTCATCCATCCCTGTTATTAGGGAGTGAATAATTTTCAGTCTTTGGGGTTAAATTTTCCCATAAATACAAAGTGAATACTTTCAGCTCTGGGATTATTCAGATGCTTCCTTGCTATGCAGTCACTTCTTACAGTCTTGTGTATCTCTAGTTTGACTGTCCCTAAATGGCATTTGCTCACAAAGCCATTGCTACATAGCACATGTTCTTCTGCCTAGCAAGCTGCGTGTCCGTTATCACTGATATTTTTGTTCCACTCACCATGACCTGAGCAGCTGTAGATTATCTTGAGATTTTGCCTCAATGTATGATTTTTTCCTGCATCAAAGATTTGCCATTTTCCATTTATGGCCCTTTTAGTGCATTTTGGGGTTGGCTTTTTTAGCTGCATAGTCTTGGGAATCAAAGACACATACACACACAAAGTTGTTTTTCTGTAACAGGCAGGTTACAGAAAAACATATGAAGAAAAACATTTGAAGAAAGACATGTCCTGTTATGAGGTTAAAGAGCACTGCAATGCAGTCATCATGTTGCTCCATTCAGAATAAATCAGAGAGGAAACTGTATAATTAGGAAAACTGTGTATATTCAGGGAGTGAGGACATCATCAGTGAGGACCTTGATGATGGAAAACCTAGCAGAATTTGTTATATGAGTAGGTGTGCACTCTCCTCTTCAGATTTACTCTTCTTGGTGGGAATAGATTTGGTAGCAGATCTGGCTTTGGGGAAAAATAAAGCCGACAACTGCCTGTAATGGGCAGCAAAGCAAGCTGAGCAATCAGAAAGGGCTGGTCATTGTCCTGTTGTGTGGAGCAGTGTCATTGGCTGAACTAGATGGTGTGAAAATAAATCTGCCTCTGGTGAGAAGTAACAGGCAATGAAAAGAAGACTGACTTTGCTAGTTTGGCCTGGCAGGAAAGAAGGCAGCAGAGGAGAGATGGCAGTGGCAACTGCCTTAGCTTCCCTGTGCCAGCTCTGCCTGTTCCACACAGCCTGTCTGTTCTGTGCTGCCCCAATATTTCAGTTTGCGTCTGCTGCTGGCAGACTGTGAGCCAGCTCTGTCTTGGAGGCACAGTGAAGTCCTTTCCTTGAATGGAAAGCTGTGGTTCTCCTCCATCCTGGCTCATAACACTGTGTCTGTGTTGTAAAGGATCAAGCCCTTCAGACTAGGTTTTGTCCATCATTCGCATTTTCCCAACTTTAGTTTCACCATGTTGCAGTGCCATCATACAGCACACCAGAGCAACAGCTTTTTTCTGTCCTGTGTCATTGTCACCTCTACTTAATTCTTGTGTTTGGAGTTCTGCTGAGGTTCAAAAGCCCCTGCTCACTTCAAACAATATCTTGATAGGATACGGGTAGAGTGGGATAATTTTGAGATGACTTGTAGATCTAAATTAACTATGTTTTTTTAGGATACAATTTCACAGTATGGCCAAGCTGATGTACGAGTTCACCAGTGACTAAAGGGGGAAACTGTGTTAACTTTTCTTCTGTCTCCTCCTTTCTCCATCCTCAGCTTTTCCTCCTCATCTCTCACCAGAGCCATCAACTTTCCCTCCTGATTCCATTACAATGGTTCATCTGATCTCAAATTAAACTGCTTTTTCTTGTCCTTTTTTTGCTATCTGATTGGGTTGCTGTGTCTTGCTGTGTGACTTACATGAGTATGAAAGTGATCTCAAAGTGAGCAGTGGAGAGCATGGCTAGGAGCAGGATGGATGGAGATATTCAGGAGTGGAGCTAGACCTGCTGCTTTCTCAGTGGTATGCTATTTGTCTCAGACCATGTAATAAGATCAGACTCTAATTGTCCCGTGTGCTGGACAGAAATCTTGTCACTCATTTGGACATTTCATAGTACAATAGTCACTGAATCAATTGGGCTGGAATGGACCTTGGGATGTCTTTCAGTCTGCTCACAGCAAGGTCAAAGGGACCATTAGAGGTCTCTTTGGTTAAATGTGTGCCAACGGACTTCAAGAAAACCATTTTGGTTGCAAGATTTGCCTGCTGACAATCTGTAGAGCATAAAAGTACTAGACTGACATGAAGGGAAGTGAGTGGATTCAGCCTGCCTGCAATTTCATGAAAGACGTGCTCTGTGTAAGTGGTTTTCATGGCCTCATGTTCTCCTTCTGAATCTGCAGGTTTTCAGAACAGTTCTCTTGGTACACGCTTTCTTCTGTAAGGGGTCCCTTGAATGCTGTTTTCCACAGTAAATCCTGGCAGGTTTTGCTGAGAGAGAATGCAAAGATGTTCATACCTCATAAATACACAAGGCAAAGGATGTCAGGGAAGGGAAGTATTCTCTCCATTCTATAAAGGAAAGCTTTGCTGAATTTTTTTCTCTTCCAGAGTCCCAGAGAACATGTGCAGCAGTGTAGCAATGGGGACACCAACCTCCTGAGGCTCAGCCCAGTACCTTTCCTGTAAAAGTGTTTTTCTTCAAAGCTGTCATCTAGGAGGATTTTGTTGGCTGCTCACAGCTCTGAGATTTATTGGGGGCTTTCACCTAAGCTCATTCTCTTTCTTGAATACAAGTGTGCATTTGTTTCCTTGATCTGCTATCACACAATTTCCTTTTAAACAGAGCTTACTGAGCAATCTTATGTCAGCCTTTGCATTTGTTCTTGTGCCATACACTGAGTTTTCTTTGCCTAGTGTGCCTCCTCTCACTTCATGGAGATTATAGCTGCTCTAGTTTGTGCTATCACTGCCTTACTCACCTCATTTTTAAAATCATTTGTAAATCCATTAGAAATTATTCTTTCTGCAGGATATTCCAACATCAATATGAAAGATATTTGAAAGACTTTTGTGAAGTAATCAGATGCCTTGCCTTCTTCTGCCAGCTGTTGGGAACACATGATAACCAAGTGCAGAGTTTTTATCTGGGTGCAACAATCTTTTAATGCTTTGATTGGAACATTCATTTCATTCACTCTGTAAGTTCAAAGGTGAATGAATTTTTCTAATCATATTCTCCTTCACACTGTGAGTTCAGATTTTCAAATTTTCTCCATTGGAGACTTTTTTTCTCTTGTGCTGATATGCACTGAAGTATTCTGCCTTGCTTGTTCAGTTATTTCCCTGGGAATCCTTCTAGTCTTATCTGCTTGGGTGGATAATTTCACCCATTCACTGTTATTGCTCTCTTACCTACCATTTGATATCTGACAGCCTTTGCCCATCCTCATTTACATCCTCTTTACAGCTGGTATAGGAAGAGACCCTTTTGACTTCTCATGTTTGCCAATGTTCATGAGCCTTGGAGCTCCGTGTGAGGAGTAAAAATGGATGAGAGAGTTGGGTATCTCTTAGGTAATACCTTTCTACTTCTATGGTTCTCAGTGTTGAAAGAATTAAACACTGAGAGGCAAGGCATTTGCTCATAGTTCAAAGTAGGTTTCAGTCAATATTCAGCTTTAAGCTCTTGTTTTGTTTTTTTTTCAAGATAGTGTTTCCAAGAAAAAAAGAAAAGCATGTGGGCTTCTCCTGGGTTTGCCCCCACTCAAAACCAGTCACACCCAACTATGAAAAATTTCTTAGTGATTTGTCTTGTTGTTTCTGTATGGAGGTAGAGATCTAGTAATGGCTGGAATGAAAGATGTTTTTTATGTGAGAGAGATATGGCCTTATTACCACAAAGAAAGAGCTGCAACTGAATTCATTGGAGTCCATGGCATTTTCCCACCCTTTCACTATACTCTTGGTGCACCAAGAGTGCCCCTTCTGGGAAACATCTGCAGTGCCCATTCTAAAACATGTAATTGTTTAATGTTAAACACTATATTCCAGCAGTTTGTTCAAAAAGGAAGACAGGTTCTCCAATACATCACTTCAATGGAGAAGCCCCACTTTCTGCAGCCTTAATTAGCAGTAATATATGATACAGAGGCAGTAACACAAGTACATCACCAGCAGAGACAGTGGCATGCTCCTGCTTTTCAACCTGACTGCTTTTTCTGCTCATCCTTCCCAATGTTCATTCCACAAATTAACTTTGCAATGAACATTTACCACTCTGGTAATATGGCTGCATCTGCACTCCCAGTTATCAGAAGATGTGGCCAAAACATTTCCTGAATCATCGCCTGGTCTCTGCGCTAAGGATGTGTGAAAGGATTTTGGAAGGTCAGACACTTTCTGTGCAAACAACATTGAATGTCCTAAAACACGCTGTCTCCACTCTGAATTCTGAAACTTTTATTCAGCACTTATGTTAGCAAAATTTACTTGCTTAGAGGCATGTGAAAGACAAAGGCAAAGTGGGTTAGAACATGGCCAGACCTAATTCAATTTTGTATTTAAGTGATCATCCTCAGGAAATTTTTACTTAGTACTACTCATTTTAAAATTAATTTCATAGGAATGAGATGGGGGGAAAAAGTAATTTCTATATAACTCAAGAACTACTGTGGCACTGGGATAAAGCACAGTGGAAAGGTGTTGGAGCATTTTGTTTAGGGCTTGTAAATAGACTGAATCCTAACTCATGCTTCAGTTTAAGTGGGCTATTCCACAGGTCATATTTCTCATTTTCTGTAGCCTGGTTAATATTGCAAAGATTTACACTACATTCACAAATGCCAGTTTAAAGTGTCAAGGCTCCTTTAAAAGAAAAATAAAGCTAACCTGGGCAAAATGAATAATACATATTTTATATCCAAAAAGTGGGTTTCTTTTAAGTTTCAGAAGAACTGTGAGTTCCTGCAGCCTGTGATTGCAACAATATTTTTTCCTAAGGAACAGAAAGCATTTATACCTTGATATCCAATTCCTTAAGGTATGCCTATACTTATAAATTTTAGTATATTTCTTCTTCATTCATTGTGTACTCTGGCAGAAGTTGGGAACTATGTAAATTTTTTACTTTATAGCTGCTGAAACACAAGCAAACAGTGTCACCCCTAATATCTCCTGTGAAGTCCTTGATTTTTCTCCAAAATTAAACAAAAATGAAACACTTATAAATTGGTGCCCCAAATTCTGATAGTTTCTTTCCACAAGAAAATAGTGCCTCACCACTGTAGTTTCTAATGACCATGCTGGCTTACAAACATTGTCACATATGACAATACTTATGGGCTGAAGATCATTTAATGTAATGTAAATCTAATTTTCAGATTTTAATTAATAGAAATAGAAATAGAAATGGTAAAGATGACTGCAAAATTTCTGCAGATTGATGTTCAGTTATTTTCAGTTGATGAAAGATAGGTAGAAGCTCTCATACAATGCCACTCATGGGCTGAAATTGAAATTTTCAGTGGTTTGGAAGATACACAATCCTGTTGTTGTGGGGTAACATGACTATGATTCACTGCCTCAAAAGCAATCACAGATCAGCAACTCCTTTCTGCCCCCAGCCACTCTATCCCATGTCAGAGTGAAGGTCACAACAATGTTCAGCAGGCTGGTGAATGCCTGGGGATTTGTGGTTTGTGTTTGTCAGGAGTATGTGAACACAAGTTTGTAATCTAGTTTGCAAGTGCACAGGGCTTACATCCATAGCTATTATAGGGTAAAAGGAGTTAGGGAAAGCTGTGTCATGGATCATAAGAATGCACCCCCCTTCTTTGTCCAAATGTATTTTCATTTGTAGAGTGAAGGTCCCATGGGCAGAATGAGTTTAGAGGGTGTCTGGGCAAAGCAAACTCAGGTGAGAAAATTTTATTTAATTCGTTGCCAAAACCAAAAACTTAAAGTTGAAAGTAAAAAAGAATTTGAGGCCTTACAAACACGTAGGTAAATCATCCATTTACAATCTCTGCTGACCTTTGTGAGACAATGGGCAGCACTGGAGGTGGAGAAGCAAGGAGCAATGCTCTTCTGCTGTCCTTTGTCACCACTCCTTTTCCTGCTTTTGCTCTGAGTGTCCTGTTCCAGGGTGGGTCCCTCATGGGTAGATCTAGTTAACTTCTGCCCTTGACAGAGAGGGGGACTTCAAAGGGAAGAGGGAAAATAAAGAAGCTGTGAAACAGCTCTTTTGGAAGGATAATATATCTGCCAGGCTGAGAGAGCTGTATCAGCACCAACAAAGCCAAATCAAAGGCCAGAGTGACTTCATAAACCATGCCATGGAGGGACACTTGGGGAGGGTGAGGAGAAGACTGGTATGAAAGGAGGAATGAGAAGGGGAAGGTATAGAGCAGTTAAGTGGAGGTGCAGAAGGCTCAAGAGAAGATTTAGTTGCTGATGTGCTTCTTGAGGAGAGGGATGGCCCTGGTGCTGCTGAGGGAAGACCACCAGCTGTTTGGAAGTGATACAGGTGTTTTGGTCTGTTTTTGTGTGTTTGTGTTGGGCCTCTGGTGTAACTATCTACATATTTTATCCCTGCAGGTTGTGCCACCTCATCCTCTAGGGATGGATCTGCTAATCCAAGGTGTTTGAAACACCAATCTATTCCCATGTGCTCTGGAGACCGTGGAACACTTACCTCTGTGGATATTGCACCCTCTTACACCTTGAGACACACTGATACTCTCACTTAACCTCCTCCAAAATTTGTAGTTTTATTAGTCAATTTTTCAATTTTTAAAAATTCCTTCCCACTCCCCAAGAAGTGAAATGTAAATACTACTGCTTCAGTAAGAAAATCAGTGGGTGTCCCAGTTCTGGAGCCAGCTGTACATGACAGAGCTCAGGAAACTTGTGCTGAGGAAATCTCTTTGAACTTCATGTCCTTAAAATTCAACTAAACTGCAAACAATTCCTTGACTTTGAAAGATGTAGTTGAAAACTTTGCCAGAACTTTGACAAATTTTACTGGTCTCCCATTTTGGGTCCTCTCCTGAAAGAAAAAAAAAAAAAAAAAAATTCCCTATGTATTCTGGCTCTTTTTCTGGCAGAACATACATCCATGAACATCCTTTGGTATAAATATTTAAAACTTTTTCCTTTGACAGCTTTGAAGTACATGCTAATATGTACACTATGTACACTTTCTCCTCTCATGAATGTCAACATGCTCTAGGACCCATATTTTTATGTTTATTGCTGCCATGTGAAGTGAGAGTCATACAAAAAATACGAAAGAAGAAGGCTCTAATATAAAAAAGTCAAAAGCAGAAGAGAAGTGGTAGGAATGACCAACTAACAACTCCGAAGGGAGGGAAGCTCCAGGGAAGCTGACTACAGAAGCAGTAGAAAGGGAAGCAGAAAGGGAATCCCATTTTATCCCCCAAATGCTCTGTGGAGAAGTTGGAGGAAGGAGGCAGAGAGGCCTCCCATCAGACAATAAACACAACATCCATGTCTTCTGCAATGCCATCTGTTTCTACATTTTGCAGTGCATTGCTACATACAGCTGCTGCCACCAAATGCCCAGCTAATTTTAGGGTACTTATCTATGCCTGAGCTTGGGTAAGTAGTCTCTCATCCTTCATTTGTAGGAGATGACACATGAGCTCTCCCACCTGCTGTAGTTTTCCTGACAATGTCCCTTGGGAGACCATAAAGGCAGCTATGCAGTTGTGGGATGAGAAAGAATGGTTACACAATTAATCAGAACTGCAAAGTTGTCAGCAGCATAGGCTATAGTAGGCAGTTTGTTTTCAGCCTAGGGAGGGGTTGATTTGCAAAATAAATTAAAAACCCCCATCTCTTTGACTGGAAGGGTGCAGCAAATTCATCCATGTTTGTGTGAAGAAGCAAAGGAGGATAAAGCAAAGCTCGTGAACAATGCAAAATAGCATAGTTACAGGAAAAATGAATGAACTGTCTTAGGAACACAGACTGTGGCAATCTCTGGACAATGCAGCCCCTCACTCCTGGGTAGAGGAAACAACAAGAAGTTGCATCCTGGGAATGTGGAGATCTGTGTGTGTAGGACTTCTGGTTGTTTTCTTGCTTATTCATATGCATTTGTAGGCATGGAAGGGGAAGAAGAATTATCTACCTATACATTCAGTGGGTCTGTCACCTTAGCTGGATGGCTGTGTGGAGAATGCCCTAAACTGGGGAACAGCTGAAGGAAGGATAAATCAAATAGTAATTCAGCCATGACCTGGTGTGTGAAAGAGTACCATTGCTTCTCCATGTTTGAACTTTTGCATAGAGAAGGGCCTGAGAAAGATACATTTAAATCCAAGACCAGATGTTAGTAGTCAAAGAATTTGAATGGAAGCAAATTGACAGCAAAATACTGAATTGTAGAAAGACTTATGAGTTCCACGTGGCAGAATAACACAAAGAAACGTGCATCATGGTCTTCTTGATGAAAATCACCTGTTGATGGAAGCCAAGAGTCAAATAAAATAAACTAGTCTATCTTAAGAAAGGAAAGGAATGCCACTAAGAATGTTTCATAATGTAAACTGAGAGTGTATTCACCTTGAATACTGCTTACAATTCTGGGCACAGCACTTCAAAAAGGGTAAAGCAAATGGATCCAGAGAAGGACAAGGAAAAAAGTACCAGAGGAATAGCAAGATGTCTCCTGTGTGCATGGTGAATATAAAGGTGAATGCTTTAGAAAGAAGCAAATAAATTCTGATATAGCATAACTATATCCAGTCCTGACTAGAACAAAGAAGGTTAGACAGAGGCACCTGTTGGTTTTCACACTAGGGTAAAAAATTACAGAGCCACCATAAATGATAAGGAAATCAATTTAAAACTGTTATAAGGATAGTTCTGGAAACATAAATAGCATGCAGCCATGTATACACTGCAGTAAAACATGACTGAGAAAAGGGGATCAGTAGGATTCCAAAGAGTCCTTAAGACCAGATCTCCAATGGTATTTAGGTGATTAACTCCTACTGAAGTCCATGTAGTAATTTCGATTAGCTGAGCTCAGTTTTGGGAAGTTCTGATCATGCTGGCTGTAATCCAGTGAGACCCATGCTTTGCTCTCAGCAGGTAAATATTGTCCCTGATGAGTGCAGCAGAAATTATACCCCTGAGGTTAAGCACACACTTATATTATTTGCTGGACCTGCATGAGCATGTTCAGTACTGAGCTTTCCATAAATAAAATGCCCACAATTATTTATCCTGGGGGAAAAAATTGCTTCATTGAGGAACAAACACCCAGTGACCTGTATACATTTAACTCTAACAGTAGGACTCATATAATAATGTACAAGAGCTGACTGAAATATGAGGAAGAATTGAGCACCGACTGGAAATACAGGCTGGTTGTTTATTTCACTGGCAAGAAAGATGTTACATAAAAAAAAATTCCTTTAGCTTAAAGCTGCATTTCACTGTCTGACACTCTATTTTGGAAGAAATGAATAGTGTCTTGTCAGTATGCCTTAGTGAAAAAACAAAAGAGAATAAGTTTTTTAAAATACATCCCCACACCTAGAATATTTAAAGAATCAAATAAGTGAATCAAATAGAGTAATAGTTTAGAAGGTTTGAAGCTCTGGTTCATTGTTGCTGAGAGCTGTTGGGATTAGTTACATGGTATGTGTTCCTTGGTGGCAAAGTGAGCTGCCCTTCCTCCACTGCCCTTTATGCCTGCTCCCACACTCATTCAGATGTGCCAGCACAACTGCTGGTGGGATCATTTCATGCACCAGATTAGGGAGATCCGTGTTGAAAAGCAAACAAACAAACAAAAACAAGGACAAAAGCTTTTTTCTCCCAGTGTTTTTCTTTTTGCCCTGGATTGTATCAAGGGTCTGAGACACAGAGTGTTCCACAAACAATTGCATTGCCTCCATCAAGGAGACAGCAAACTGCAGCAGAGGGGCAGCAGCTGGGTCAGGGCAGTGCTGAGGAACTTCCCAAGGCAGTTCTGTCAACAAAAATAATATTCCATTTCCCCAAAAGTCTCTAGATTCAATTACATCAGAATTTAATTCCAAAATTTATATTCATCCTATGTCTCTGTACTTGTACTTTTATACATGTGTATATATGCATAGAAATCTATATTAAAATATTATATATGTGTGCATGTGTATCTCTAAATTTCGAAAATACTCACTAAGATGTGACATTTGTTTTCCTTGAGGTAAAAAACCCAAGAAACAAAACCACACAGGCAAACTATGTGTTTAGAGACCGAGCTAAAAATGGCTGGGAAAACACAGTGCAATGTTTGTAAAGACCTATACAATAGAGTCCTATCTGCCTGCCACACAAACATTCCTCTCTTGTGAATGGATGCTTAACTATGGAGCAGCAGACCATAAGCGTGGGCAGAGCAGCAGATGGCAGGTCACTCTATTAATATGGAGAATTCAAGCCATTCCAAACATTTTGCTGTGCTTTTGCCCCCATGATGTGAAACTCTATGACAATGGAGTGAAGTTCCAAAGGCTCCATTTTAGGGACGAGGGATCTGCAGATAGACCTAACTAGATATTACCCATTTACTGCCAGCTCCTATTTACTGTAATCAAACCACCCATTCTGCCCTGCTCTCTGAAGTGTGTTTTGTGTCTGTCAGCAAGGTACTTTGCAGAGCTTATGCGTGCTGAGATGCAGAATCTGTGTGCAGACATTTTCCTGTCCCCAGGATAAATGGCAAAACAACATGCCCAAGAAAATGAAACAACTGATGGATCTAGAAAGACGACTTTGGTCTCCAGGCTTCAAGACCACATACTGTGTGCTGGCCTGTGCCTGTCACTGGAAGACCTCATGACTAAAGTTTTCCTAAGACACAATGAGAACTGCATCCTCCTTTAAACTATTAGATGACCTGCACTTTAATGTGGTTACCCTTAAGCACATTAAATGGCTTTCCACATCCTAAATCTTCTTAGTATTTTGTTACCCGGGGAGCTTTATTAGCATTCACCTGTCTGAAAATGACTGGGAACAGAAATGCAAATTACTCCCAGATAATGCAAATATGTGGCATTTTGCAAATGAACCTTGCAAAGCTTATGCACTTGTTAGAGCATACTCCTGATGCAGCTTCTATCTCCAATTAAGCTGGTGATGACCATAATATATTATATTGTATGTCAGAGGTTAATTGTTCTCACCTTTTTTTATCTCACCACCTTCTCCTTTCTTCACTCCTAACCAGTGACAGCACCAGCTGGAAGCAGCTGTCTTAGTTTGCAATCTTGTGTCAGATGTGTTAAATGAAGGGCTGATGAAGGTGCAGTTCACATCCCTTCAGGGGAATATGTTGAATACCCAGGGCCTGAGTTTGGGTGCTGGACTTCTGCTTTTTCTTACTTCTCCATGGAAATAAAAGCAGACTTGGAGGGGCATTCACTGAACTTTATGATGTAGGAGCTGCCCCCAGGTTTTTCTGCCTTCAGATTTTCTTTTGGCCTTCCCTCACTTCTCTGAATTAAAATCATGTTTGTTCAGTGCTTTAAATATGATAGGCATTCCACAGTGAAAGGAATGAGCAGCTCTTCCCTGGAAAAACTTCGGAAAAACTTCAGAAAAACAAATAGGTACCAAGGCCCCACTGAAGGGCCAAACTTCAGATATAGTTCTGCCCTGGACGGCACCATTTTTATCTGCCAATGTATTTTATTTCCAGGCACAGCTCTGCCTGACCACTGTAAGATACACTCATTGTATTCTGCACTGTACAGCAGAAATGGGATCTTGGAAATAATGCATGTAAATACCACTTTGCAATATTTCATTTCTGCTTCTCAAGCAATACCATCCTGAAACCCTTCCACACACTAATACTTATTAAATGGACCAAATCTTCCAGGTTGATATAATGAATACATCAAGAGTGTTCCCATAAATAGACCCTTAATATATTTTGATTTTACATATACTCTTCCTAGAAAAATGGTATAAAGAAAAAAAAAAATTAAATGACAGCCAGTGCTGTCATTTAAAAATTGAATAATACGTGCAGAAGCAAGAACTTTTGCAGATAATAAATAAAAGGTAGAAATCTTCAATTTTACTCTTTTTCACAAAACACCTCTGGCTCCTCAGTAGCGTACTTCAGGGGAGACTCACAAATCTCTTCAAATAATAAGTATATATTAAAATTTGTAACTCCCTTCGTTACTCAAAAGGACATTAATGAAGATATTGCATTATGCGCTATTCCAGTCATCTGACCCTATTTTCATGGACAAGAATGGTTTCTTTCTTGTGTCTGTTCCATAGGATCTATCAACTCTCTTCCTGTTGATGTGTGTCACATCTCTGTCACTACTTTCCTCTCAAGTGATCTAGTCAATTAACACAATTAGATTAAGATATGAGCAAATATATTTAAATTGTTTTTAGCTTTCTTTTCAAGGCAATGATTCTTCTGTGTTTTTTTTTCCCTCTAGTTGTTTTTCAAATCTAATGAAAGATAAAAGGTTTTTTTCAACCCTAAATCTCGACAAAATGCTGGAGAAAATAGTCTTAACACTTACATTATGAAGATAGGGTGGAGCTCAGGAAACAGGGAGCAAAAGTGTTTTTTTTCAGATTACAGTGATGTGGAGTATTTGATGGTGCATCAGCATCAAGAAAATATCATGTTTGACTTTTTCATACGAGTAGGAAGGTGACTGATTTTGCCTGCTGATTTGTCATCTCTGCTGGTACTGACAGGTGCATTGATCCTCATACTCATCTCTCCACTGGCACAAGCAATTCAGTTAAAGACTATTACAAATGTCTGTTAACCAGAAAGAGGTTTTAGTAACCAAATACTGCCTGTGCTGAAATGTAGAACAGAAAGAAAATACTTTCAAGTGTGTTTTCTACCTCCATTGCTGTTTTGTAAATAAGGCTTCTGTGACTTAAAATTTAGACCTCCAAGTGATGTATAAGATCACTGTGGTGTTGAAAGACATTTTTTGCCCTTTTGACTTCATTAGGCTTTGCATTCTTATTTAAGATCATTTAAGAAATAATCCCCCATATTTTTTTGATAAATAGACATATTAACTGGTTTGGTAGCTGCCACTTTTTCTTGTTATGTCACCTGAAAAATCAGAATAATATGGGAAAAATATAAGGCATATAGCACTTCCAGTGCTTCTTAGATCTGTCTACTAATATGTGCAATATGGGAAGGTGTTTCATTATTAAAAAGGTCATGGAATACTGCTTTTAAGTGAAAGACCTTCCTTGAAAATATATTAGGCATATTTCACTAGGAGTTTCTAAAGAATCTATTTAAGGAGTGATGAAAACAGTCTTGCCCAATCCATGAAGGAAATTGCTTTGGGAAAAAGAATGGTACCAAGGAAGAGGAAAAACCCACTATGCAAACAATATAATATCATTAACTCTCTTTTTTCTCATTTTACTTTTGCACATATAATTTGAAAGTAATGTGCTTGGTGGACTTTCCTGGCTTTGCTGGAATTGAATATCACATCAAGCACCCCAGCCTAGCATTAGTTTCACAACCCTGTCTGATATTCCCTTTGTGCGTCAGGCGGAGGTAGATTTTGTTTCATGCATGATTCATAAACTCACTGCTGAGATTCTACAAGTTGCTACCTCTCCCAGTCCTATTTCAGAGGCTTAAAACAGAAAGAGATGACTGTACTTCTGTGGGAAATGGTCACATGTGCCACATCATAAGATGTTGCTGGTGTCAAGGATGACACTTATTTTGAATACATGGTAAAAAAAGTAGCTCTTTACTGTTGCACCCAGGTCTTAAAAGTCTTCTTGAGTCTTATTGTGTTGCAGTATTATTTCACATACTGACAGAGGAGACACCTGTATCCCCAGCACAAAGAACAGGATAAACAGAAACCTCTGCTTTACTTAGAAAACTGCTGCTTGAGAACGTCAGCAAATCACTTAATCTTCCAGTCAACCATAACCTTTTTTCTTACCCAACTATGTCACAGTAAGACCACCTTCTCTTGAATTCAGCCTATTCTCTGCACCTATTGGGCTTCTTTCCTCTCTTTTATTCTCTTTATGTCTCCACAGTGTGTGGTAGATCCTTTCCTCCTGTTTTTTCCATCATCTGGAACAGCCATCAACCATTATGCAACTGATTGAGTCGGGCTCATTTCACATTTGGTGTAATTGGACATCTATTGTCACTGGCCTATGCCTCCTTTCTCAGCTGGAAAAAAAAAATTAAGGAAAAAACCCAACAATACCACCACCACCAATAATAATAAAGGCAATAGAACTTTCATTCTTGAGGCTTCTTTGCAATCCCAAGACGAAAGCCTCTAAAAACCCAAGGGGCTGCAGCAATCACTCTTACTTCTACCTAGACTGGTGTAAGATCCATCTTAACAAAGCATATCTGTATTTGTGTTGATAAATGTAGCCCACAGAGATATGTTCTCAGATGTTTTTGGTAATGGCATATATAATCCATCACAGTAAATTTTGAAGTGGGGCCTCAGGAAGGGTCATGAATCCCTGGACTGAATTAGTTTATAGCAAGGCAAATGTGTACTCCTGTCTGTAGCCCAGAAACTCTTCCCTACAGATGGCTAGTCACATCTTTCACTGTGTTTTCCCCTGATTAGACAGAAGCATAGGAATCCCCTAATGGGGATCCCATTCAAGTGAAACAGAACAGGAATTTGATGGCACCCAGGAGATAAAGCCCATGTTCACATTTCTGACTCCACATTCCTCAGAGTTCCCCGTGGATGAGAGGACATCAGCTTTGATCTTGAAATGAGCCTTGCTACTCTCCCTGTGACCACCCTCTCATTGGGGCTTGTCAGCCACAATTTGTGCATAAATGTTATCAGGACCAGAGGAAAAACCTGAAACATGCCATGCTTTTCATACCAATCTTCAATTTTTTTTAATAATGTCTTTCTCTGCTGACCTTATGGAATTTTTTTATATACTACATTACAGTATAATATATAACTACAAGGAGGATTGGAAGGAAGATCTGTGGAGCTACACTCTGATCTCAGTGCTGGAAAAGGTCATGGAGCAGATAACCTTGAGTGCCACCATGCAGGACACACAGAACAATCAATGGATCAGGCCCATTTGGCATGAGTTTATGAGAGGCAGGTCTTGCTTGACCCACTGTGATTCCTTCTACAAGGCCACTTAGTGGATGAAGGAAAAAGTAGTATCTACCTGGACTTTAGTAAAGCCTTTGACATTTGCCACAACATTGTCCTGAAGAAACTGTCTACTCATGGATTTTACCAGTGCCCTTTGCTGGGTATAAAACAGTTTGGATGGCCAGGCATAGAGAGGTGGGCAATGGAGCTACATCCAGGTGGCAGCTGGTCATCAGTGGTGCTCCCCAGGGCTCAGCTGGGGCAGGATCTGCCCAAGAGGATCAAGTGTGCCTGCAGTCAGTTTGTAGATGACACTGAGCTGGACAGGAGGGCTGATCTGCTGGGGAACAGGAAGGGTCTACAGAGGGATCTGGACAGGATGGATCCATGGCCTGAGGTCCAACAAGGTCCTGCCCTGGGGTCACAACAACTCCATGCAGCACTAGATGCTGGGGGCAATGTCTGGAAAGCTGCTTGGTGAAAAAGGAGTTCAGGAGGAGAGTCGAGGGAGATCTTACAGCTCTCTACAGCTACTTGAAAGGTACTTGTACTGAGGTAGGGCTTGCTCTTCTACCGGGGAACAAGAAATAGGATGAGAAAAATGGCCTCAAGTTGCACCAGGGGAGGTTTAGATTAAATATTAGGAAAAATTGCTTTACCAAAAATATTATCAAGCATTGGAGCAGGCTGCCCAGGGAAGTGGTTGAGTCACCATCCTTGGTGATATTTGAAAGATGCGTAATGTGTCACTTGGGAACATGGTTTAGTGGTAGACTGGGCAGCAGAGGGTTAAAAGTTGGACTTCATGATCTTAAAAGTTTTTTCCAAACTAAACAATTGTATGATTCTATGATAACACATGGTTCACCCCAAAGCTCAGCTGTAGAGTATTGGTGTCTACTGCAGTATAACTAAATGTGCCTTCTGAAAGAAACCAAAATTATGAATGTGTAATGGAGGACAAGCTCAGAAAGATGCCCTGCTCTCTCTTGCCCTTCACTGAGGTGGAAGTGGCAGTTTCTTCCTATTAGGGAGCTAATAAGGACAAAAGTGATGATAGAACCAGTATTAGTTTTGTGCTACCCTGACCCTTTGCATTCAAGGAATTTAAAACCTACATGTTCACCCCACTGATGTCACGTTACCAAGAAACCCAGCCAGACATTCAAGAGCACAATTGCATAGGCTTTTCCTTTTTTCCCTAGCTCACTTTTATCTCAGGTCTGTTTGGGGAAGGAATAGCAATGGTCCAGCTGAACCTTCAGGCAGGTTTTCAAGTCAGGTTGAGGAATGCCATGAATGAATAGTATTTATACAGTGCCGAAAATCAGGTTTTGAAAAGCTTTTAAAATATTTTTCTAATTAGTCTGCTGCTACATTTTTGGATAGATGAGATATTACTTGAATACTGGTTGTCTGTACTACTGGGTAGCTGCTGAACTTAATTCTGGTTTCTTTACATGCAAAATCCCTTTTGAACTATGGATGAATTCATGGGGTTTTTTTGGCAAAATTTAAAAAATAAAATAGGATGAAGGCATGCATGGGAGATGTGTTATTGTGATAGATACCATGTTTCCCAACATGCAGCAGAACTTGCTGTGTATTAGTTTGAGTTCAACATGCTTTTCACTGCTGTCACAATGAGCCAAGGTTGGTAATGCTGCTGGTATGCAATACAGAAGAATTCATATCTATCATTTGGAGATATCTGCGTTAATTTTATATTAAAGGTGTGAGAATTTTTTTGTGTGATGATGTGATCATACATTCTGCTATCACACAGGTTTTTCATTCCAAGTGCCTGTGCATTTTCTTTAAAAGTTTGTGTGGAAGGCTGTGTTTTCCTCTAAGTGGCTGCCTCTTTCCTGAGTGTTCCTCCACATGCTGTAAAATAAAGACATTTAGCCCTTGGCCCTAGGAATTAACAGCAGCCTTTCTCTCAGCTCACATTTAATTTCGGTGCAAGTTCTTTTTCTTTGGGTCTTTGGACCATTGTGTGCTGGGATTACCCCTTGTGGAACAATTTGCATAACACAAAGTATCAGAAAGTGTCATTTTGATTTCGTCTGCTCCTGTTGAAGTGTAAACAGCCAATCAAGATGTAAGGCAGGGGTATTCTCTATTCCTTCTTTGCCTTGATTCAGAACATCAATGGCTCTTCAGGCAGACAGATCAGCATTTTCCACAAGGAAAATGGAAGGGCAAGAAACACTACAAATCCCTCCTTAAAGCTTGTATGGTATGTGAGTCAACTGCAGCTTTTCACAAAGCAGTAAATAAAACAAAGCACATACTTGGTGCAAGTAAAATTACTGTATTAGAACTTTAGCCCCAACCTATTCTCTCTATAGCATTTGTTACTATAATTTGCCATATCCAAAACAGTAACTGTTGGTGAGGTTTTGGTGCAAAACTAATTTTCTTTGTGAAAGGACTGAGTATATTTAATTATTTTAGGTCTGCTCCCATTAGTCGTCATGGGGATATAATAAACCCTTTTAAATTTTGTAAAGAACAAGGAGAGAAAGGAGTTACTGTGAAGAACTCAGTTTCTGTCATCACAGCTCAATTGACTTGCTTTCTCTGGTAGCTACACTGCATCAGCTCCTTGCCAAAGAGCCTGCCTTCCCTTCAGTACAATTTTCTAAATCTGCTCCTTCCCTCCTGAACTCTCTGGCAGTTTATCTGGAGGACATTTCAGTTCAAGGAAAGGGACAAGACTGTAGAGATTTCTCTCCCTGAAGAAATTTAACCTTTGTGCTGGATTGACATGTCTGCACACTAAAAACCATTTTATACCTAAATCATGTCTAAGTCAAATCCCTCAAGCTCCAGTATTTCAATCTTGAGGGAAGGGGGGAAATTTACATCTAATTTTGAGGGGCTGGTGAGAGGAACTGTGTCAAGAAAGATGCCAATTATGAACAGGACAAACTGGTTTTTACCTGCTTGTGGAGGTATATGCATAAGCAAATCCTTAGCTGCTGCAAATTAGTGTAACTCCACTCACATCCAAAGACTCTCTGTTCATTATCTGGATCTTTATTTTCAGGTACTGCTTGTGCTACACAATTTCCTGTGCGAGGTAATTTGCATTCAGGCATGCTCCAGCTGCATGATTCTATAATGTTTATAGGCCTGTCATTATAAAATGCTGAGTGAACAATAACAGGGACTAAACAGGAGCATATGAAGAGCAGAATGAACTTGGGATGAAGTGCGTGCCTCGCACAACTATTCAATGTGTTAACTGCTTTATTATTATTTTCCATTATTTCTTAGCTAGACATAGACAGACAGTCTGCTGAATGGAAAAAAAAAATAATCTGTCCAACAATTAGAAGAAATTTTAGAACTAAAGCTATGGCACAGCTGCTTTTTTTTTTTTTTTTTTTTTTTTACTGCTGCAAAAGCTGAGACAAAAATGCACTTTGAGGCTAAGCTTTTCAGTGTAGAGAAAGTTAAAAAAAAAAATGCCAAGAACAATACAGGAAAACTTCAGTGTGTGCAATGAGGTTAACCCTGAAGGAAAAAGATATTCACTGCAGTGCACAAAGCATCTCCTTGCTACCTGGTCTCTGTGTTTTACTCTAAAAAGCAGAAAAATTGATGAGAGGGGAACTGGGAGGCAAAAGTGTAGCAGTCAGAAGGACCAAGTGAAAGTAGCCCTTGAGATGAGAGCAGGAAAGAAACAAAGGAAGAGAGAAGCAGCACTAGGAAATCTTCTGCTCCTTTATGCAGTCCTTTGCAGCCTCCCTTTCTGCCAGGGTCTGAGGCAGGCTGAATTCTGGCTGTCCAAGCAGCCCAACAAAAACCTTTTAGAGACATCAGATGTTCTATCCTGCTGGCCACTGGTCTTCAGTGGGATTTTGTGATGCTGCCATTTGAAAGCCACTGCCGATGACACATAACGAGTTAACGAGAGTCATCATTGAAAGCTCCAAGTGGTTTTAACATCTGGGTTATGATGTTTGCACGATTAAAGGATTAACCATTCAAGCACAGTCACAATGTCTTTCATTCTTCAGCAAAATGTTTGGACTTCTGATTAAGCTATTAGTGCATTCCATAATACAAGTAGAGTTGAAGTTCAGACATAAAACATCAGGCAGCTCACAATCACACTGTGCTAAAAAGTGTTAACGTTGAAAAATAAATCCTTTGGAGGAAATAAATTCCTTTGGAATGTTAGGCACAGAAAATGCTGGGTATCCAGAGAGCTCTCTTCTTGCTCCTTACTATCCAAATTGCAACACTTCTGCCCTCCAAGGGAGGGAGCCAAAATACTTCCTACCCCTTCACTTAAGCAGTCACAAAACTGAAAGAACACTTTGCTTAAGAACAGCCCCCATTTTGGGACAGGATATTTAATGGATATATATGGACAAATACTGCAAAACAAAACCAGATTACTAAATTACAGTACATGTAGTTCTGCAAGAAAATAGACATGTATGATGAAAGAAATTTAAAATGGTTGAGTATCATTGAATTCCAAGTTTGAATTATTACCACTGAGAATAAACCTGAGAAAATTCAAGGAAGCAAGATTTTAAAGAAAGAGAGCACAGATACTTTGAATACACATTTAAGGCCCAGTTCCATGTGACCCCAGGGAGCTTTCCTTCAAGTAAAGTGGGTGCACCAGGGTCAACCAAATAGACATTAAACATTAATAGACATTACATGTTCTTGAGGGAGCAAGAAGGATTTGAGAACAGGGAGATGAACAAAATGTACCCAAATAAATGGATTATACAGTATAGTAGGTGTGCATCTGAGATCAGAGAGGTTTTGTTCAGGCTTGGTTCAAGCTAACACGAGAACTATAAGCAATATTTCTGCATCTAGACCAATAATTTACCTCTTTAAAGAAAAGAGAGTGGAAACAAAATTCTCTTCAGTGAAAGACATATAGCTAAGTCCCAGCCTGGATACGCTAGTCTTCCTTCATTTTTAACCATTTAAATGTGTCTCATGGTTTTGAGATCAAGAGAGAATAACATTTTTTATCTGTATTGGGTTTGCATGGCCAGTTGTTGATAGAGGGAGGTCTACAAGGGGGGCCTCTCTGAGAAGCTGCTAGGAGTTTCCCCATCCCAGCAGAGCCAATGTAAGCCAGCTCCAAGATAAACTCACTGCTGCCTGAGGTTGAGCTCATCAGTGACCCTGGTAGTGACTCTTGGTGTTTTAAGATTTGGTTTTACCTCTCATTATTCTTCTCTTCTTTGATTGGTAGTAAATTCACCTAATTTCTCCAAGTTGAATCTCTCTTACCAGTGATGATAATAGATGAGTGATCTCTCTCTGTCCTTATCTTGAGCCATGAGCCTCTCATTATATTTTCTCTCTGTCTTCCAGCTGAGGAGGGAAGTGATAGAGTGGCCTTGGTGGGGATCTGGCATCCAGTCAGAGTCAACCAATCACATTATCTAAAATGGGGGCTTTAACAATTAGATGATTCCACTCCAGTAATTTTATTTTTAAAGACGTGAGAATTGACCAGAAAAACAGAAACTTCAATCCAAATTACTCCAACCATGCTTTGTGCTGTAAAGGGGGAAATAATGCTTGAAACCCTAAACTCACAACTGTCTTAATTTCTAATGAACCAACCAAAAACCCGAGACCTTCCAGATGTTCCAAGAGTCTGGGATTCAGATTCCACATATCAAGCCACTTTTAAAAATAAATATGAAATATGGTACAGATTTAGACAATTTAATCCACTGAGTTCCACTCATATCCTGTATAGACAAGTTGTTTTGCTATTCCCATCAGTAATGACTTTTGTAATTGGATATGCTGTGAAATTCAGCTCTTCTTCATAGCTCAATCTATTACCAGTTTCTCTGTTCTCTTTTTGATGCCCAAATTATCTCATATTCATCTGGACTTTGTCAATGCAAAGCTGCTCTTATTACTAGCCTTTGTTGTTTCCTGACTTGATTCTGAGTCAAAGTCCTTTCTTGTAAATATGTATCATTAACATACTTGATTAACTTATTAAACATTGTGGCACAAGCTCATTATGTGTTTGTCTGATGTGATTTAACTTTCATTTGGAGTGAGTTCATTGCAACAGAAAGGCTGTGTGATACAGGGGGAGTGCAGGGTACTGCATAATGTTCTCTCCCAGTCAAGCAGTGGTTCAAATTCAATCTCTTCAAAAGCAGCTTTAATTATCACTGTCTAACAGTTTTGGAGAAGGATTTTTTTAGTTGCTGCCTCATAAAACTAGGAGTTGTTTGTATACAGACTTTGTTGCAAAAAGGGAAGAATGACAGAAAATGTGCTTTCTTCTAATACTGAATAAAGAACTTTATTCTTATAAAGTGTTATTTCCCATTGCTTCTCTTGTTTCTTCTCTTTTTACTGCACTGTAGAATTTCTTCTGTGAACTTTTTTCCACCTTCCCTGTGCTTGTCTTCTGCTCATTAACTAAAGCAACTGTAAGTCTCTCTATGCTACAATCTGACCCTGGGCAAGTCACCATGTGAGCAAGCATCTTTTTGCACCTGCAGCAGCAGTGCCAGCTGCAGATGTTATCAGCCCAACCCTGTCTCCTAGCCACCCATCCCTGCCAGAGGCAAACCAGCCTGAGCTGCTTTCAGCAATGTACTTGAATCCAGATGGAGTTGCAGAGATTTACTCATCAAGCTCTCAAGCAGGGCCCACTTGTCTGAACTGAAATGGTTGGGGAGCTTTTCCATGAGCAGCTGAAGGAGCCTGAAGGAGCAGTAGATTCTGCTGTGAGAGAAGTGATTCACCACAGCACCAGGAGAACTGCAGCAGCTCCTTCTGTCACCTTAGGTGTGAGTAAAAGGTGCCACAGGTCTTGGTCAGCATGCTCTGTCTCTCCTGTCTATAACATGTGCTTGATGCCATTCTCTGCATTTCATGCAAGGTAGAATTCAGCAACTGTGCCAAACCTTCCAAGGATGGAAGAAAAGCCAAAGCATGATTAAGAATTGCTATGTCAGATTCTAACAGAGTGATGGCAGGCATAGCTGCTGCATTTTAGCCATGAAGCAAAGTAAATGGTTTCCATGCTAACTATTCATGGCAGATAAGAATTCCATCTCCCAGTGTCCCTGGAGGAAAAGCTTCATGTGTCTGTCCAGCTCTGTGTGAAAAGTGCACACCAGACTATAGGTCACAGCAACCCCCTCCACCCCCAGCCCTAGACTACAGAGGAGATAGGTCATTTTTGCCTTCTAGGCTCTTCTATTTTCCTGTCCATGCAAGCTCAGTTGAGCTTGCTACTATATCAGGGACAAGAGGAATGGCCCCCCTGTCTGTCTGTTTACTGCACAAGATGCAGATTGCTGGTCTCCTGTAATAAGAAAAATCCCTGAGGGAATAAGAGATTTCTCTACCTCCCTACTATGCTTCTCTACATGGATGGACAGGCCAGGTCAAAATGTGATTCTTCATGATTATCACAACTTTCTGCTGGTGCCTCAGAGAAGAAGCCCCAGGGCTCCTGAACACCCTTGGCCATCACACCACCTGCAGACAGGCAACATCAATGCACAATTCCTGGCATATCACTTGTCTTCTGCATTTGTAAAACCCAGGGATGCCCTTCCAGCAGAGTAGAGCAAGCCTATTCTGTCAGGTTTCTGATGTGGGAATTTGCAATTAAGTCAAAAGTGTAATTTCTCTGCAGTGTCTGTGTATTGAGAAAACCACTAATATTCCTGGGAATAAAGCCACTCACTCACTGTGATATTCTCAGGAAGACAGTAGGAAAGCTATGTCTGTGTTTGGAGGGCTGGGACACACTGTCTGTATTAATTAAGAACTGAAATTGATACTTTCCAGTAGACATACCTGTTTCAAGATTCACTCAGCTCTGCTTCACATGATCCATAAAGAATCTAAGAATTGCTAAGTAAAGGAACTATTCAGACTTTGTTTTGTCAAAAAATGAGGTGACATGGTAGAAGGTGACACCATCCCTTTGCTGTCTAAGAGATAAAATACCTCTGATGCTCCAGGAAGAAAAATTGTCTCCTTTGGAAGAAATAGTGAGAGGATGTATATGGTCTGTATTGGATGGGAAATCAGTCTTGATGATTACCACTGTCTCTGCTGGCTTTAAGCTTGTCAGTCTCTCCAGCTGATAGTCTGGGGTCTTGCACAAGAGCTAAACTAGTTTAGAGTTAGGAAGTCTAGAGCCATTATTTATGATATAAACCACAGGACAACCTGACTGTGTGAATGGCAGCTTTTCAATTTGGAATATGTCCTTTATAAAGAATCACACTTCCTTTTAGAACACATAATGAAGAAAATATTCTCGTGTTCATCGAACTATTGGAGCTACATGACAACAAGCAAGAAGTCTGGAAACCATGGAAAAGAGGGCATCATAATCCATAACACTGCATAATTAATCATTTTTGCAAAAACACAGTCTTAAAAGCCTTGAAGTGTTTATAAGCTTCCAGTGGCCTATTAATAAAACACAGTCAAAATGGAAATCAAGTCTTTAAAATATGACGGTGTCTAAAATCAAATTTTCCACAGAATAATATTAGTTAGAAGGCACGCATGTCTTTTAGAAAGAATCACTGAATAAATCCAACTTTTGATTTAAACTCAAGGTACGTACAACAATGTATAGGATGGTAATTAATTCCACAGAACAGAAAAATGTTAGCAGAGGAGCCATATAATCTAAAAATAAAACAGTTCAAATGGTTTAGCAGGTTGGCTAAACAACACAGTTTATGATTGCAGGAACTGTCAAGAAATTCAAGCATTTCTCAGTGCTTCATGATGTTTTTCCATATCCTATCACAGTTTCTTTTTAAAATAAAGCCTAATTGGTTTACAATACACACTCTTCATTTCATGTGCCAAAAATACCATCTATTAGAGGAACATTAAGGTGATAAAATAATCCCACAGAAGCAAGAAAGACTAGTTGCAGATTAAACCTCTATGGTGTAATATAAAGGGCACCACAGGAAGACATTAATGTGGAACCTAATTTTGGAAACTAATGATAATGATTATTTTCCAACAGGTAATAAGAATAATCGGCATTTATGCTGGTGTCTTGCCTCCTGTATGATGTGGATGCATTCAGTATGGCTGAGGGGAAGGTACTTTTGGGTAAATCAAGGAAGTAGGGGCGAAGCAGGTGTGTGACTTGCTGTAGAGTAAGGCTGTTAAGAGAGTTTCACACAGCTGCCCCCCAGTTGCCATGAAAAGACCAGGGGTGTTTATGTGGACAGTTGCTGAGCTTGGGGAATTGAGCTGAAACAGTACTGAGTGCTTTAGAGAAGCTCAGGCTGATGTTTACATAAAGTGAGAGGAGCTAGGAATATGGAGTTTTTATAGTCTTTTAATTCCATTTGTGCTTGGGGAATGTTTTTCATTTTGCTTATTTAGGTAATTTTCCAGGTTTTATTATGCTAAGTAAATACTGAAAGAAGATTACATTATTGATTTGGCAGTCACATAATAACAGTAAAACTAATGTAAATTTAGATACAATTGTGTAAAAAGGACATAAAGCCTCTTATTAAGCTTCAAAGAAAGAAGCTGAAGTTGAACCAGATCAAAGGTTCATGAAGTCGATCAGATGCACTATTATGCATTGGTCATAGCCTGAGTCAAAAACTGAGTCTCAAACAAACACCAGGTTACAGAGTGATGCTGGTCATCACCAAACCATCACACCTGAATTTTTGGGCCACAGATCCCTGTACACATTAAGTTGCCTTCAGCCAGCAGTGCTGTTACAGCAGATTGCTCTGCACTCTCCTCTGCTTTGCTCTCCCACTGGACTGGCATCAGACCTTGCTGGTGGATAAGGCCATAATTGTTGATGCAGCCAGAAGGGAATAAGATTAGGAAACCAAGCAGGTTAAAAGTAGTTGGGAGTATTTTTGTCCATTTTTTTCCCCCTCACCTCTGGGTTGGTTTTACCAAGGATCCATTCTCCACTCTGCACCACTGTGTGTCTCCACTAGCACTGATGCTCTGTTCTGAGAGAGGGAAGGGCTGTTAAGCCACCAGTTGACTTAGGCAGGGACAGAAGATGTGCTTCCTTTGATGGCAGTGTTGGAAGCATGTCCAACATTGTGTGTGTGTGTCACACATGGCATTTGCTCTTCCCCTGGGAGCAAAGCTGACTGCAGGTGACACAGTCACGGTGGTGACCTAATTAGCCAGGATCCTGACCCAGATATAAGCTCATTTTTCTGTCCCTAGGGTGCCTGGTTTCAATATCAGACAGGTAAAAATGGAAATTGGGTTACATCATTGCTCAGTGTAACCCTTCCAACAGGTCATGAGCCACAGTTTGGCCCAGAAAGCATTTACTCCTCAGGTGCTATCTACACAATCACATATAAATAGCAACAAACTACCTTCTCTTGCTCTCTGCATTAACCAGATTGAGCCAGAAAATGCTAGTTGCATGGTTGTGCTCAAAGCAGAGTTATCTTGAGGAGAGCTTTGCAGTGAGGGCTAACACAGCCAAATGGTGCACACTCCATCACAGGGAGCACAGGCAGAGTTAGGTTGTAAATAATGACATCTGTCTGGCTGCACATGCTCAGAGGAGTAAGGCAGGTCATGAATCAAGTTTGATAGACAGTGGCACCAGCAAACCCCTCCAGTACCTGCTGACTAAATTCTGGGCTCTAAGCTGCCAAATGCCACGGGAATAGGATTGAGTTATTGCATTTGCAAGCATTAATCTTGAGTTCAGATGAGTTGTTTAAGATCATAACTGAGGGCTTGGAAACTTCTAGCTTACTCTTTGCCTTTCTCAGCTATAAAATGGCTGAATGATTTTTTGGAATTAAAAACAAAACAAATAGAAAGCACTGCTGTGCAAAAATCTGTGTTCCAGATTATAGTAGAGAGCATATTTTTATGGCAGAGTTTAAACTAGAAATGTGGGTGGAATCTTAATTAACAGATTGCTATAGGACTCACATTATCAGTTGCCAATAACTATCATACTGTTTACACTTAAATATCACCTTTTAAGTCTGCATTTAGAAATATCCCTGACATTTAATGTTTTTTTCTTCATAAGTGCAACAAAACCCGTAACACATAAGCTGCATGGAACCTTGTTAACATATTTACCATGATATTCTTATTCAGTTTCTCTCATTCTTCAGTTTAGGTCTGTGGAGAAAAAGGAGATGAACCCAGGGTACTTGACATACACACATTTCTATAAACAAGGAATCAGAGAAAACACAGAAACCCAAGTTCTTTAAAAGTATTTTTCCTTGATTTTCTGCATGTGAAATCAGAATCACGTGTGTGGATATGAAAAGATGGGGTGGATGCCCAAAGATGGGGTTCTGGTATTTAAAAAAAAATAAAAGTGGGGAGAATTCAAAGCAGAACCCTGCTGAATTTTATTCTACTGCATTGCCACATGTTTAAGAGGATGTAGTTGGGTGAACAGATCACAGTCTGTAATGGGAATATATTGGTTAATGAAAGCTCGTAGCACATGGGGCCAACCTCATCACAGGCCTAATTGGACACAACAGCACCAATCTCAGTGGTGTTGTACCCACATATGCTGGCAGCAAATCTGGCCCCATGCCTGTAAGCAATGAGCAGAAATGTTACAGCAAATATGAAAAAGAACAACTCCACTAATGATTTTGAACTGAGATCACTGGTGACACAGTTCAATTACAGCATTAGTTCCTGGTGTCAGAGAGGGGTTAAAATGGAATGTAATGACTCTTTAGCAGATAGATTTGGAGCAATTAGAAGTCTGAAAATGTCTCTCCATGTAACTAAAAATATAATTGCTTTTGAATAGCTAGGCTATAGAATCTTTTTTCTTCTTTTTCTTTCTCTCTTTTTTTTTTTCTGCACTGAAAACTGTGATTTTTACTCCTATTACTCATCCACACGGACTTAATTGACTGAGGTTCTAAACCCCAACCCTCTAGTGAGTACTGATGAGGTTTTAAATTACTCTGAATTGAAGCACTTTAAAATACAGGCAAGGAAGTATGCTAAGGCAATACAACATATGGAGTGAAATGTGGGTTTAGATTATCTTGGTTTCACATCTCTGCATGGAACTCCACTAAGGCCACCTTGGAAAAGGCAGCATTGCCTGCTGTTAATCACTGGGTACTGTTCCTGTGCTTCTGTCTGCAGCAGCTTCCAAGTAGTCACCAGAAGAGCATGTTTATTATCCCTGGTCACAGCATTATGATGACTGAGACTGAAATATTTTCACTGGAGGAAAATCCTTCTGCCTTTCTATATTTTAGCTGAAAACATAAAGGAAGGGAAGGAACGGGTGGGAGTGGGAGAGGACCAGTCTCATGTCTGACACTGCCCCACCCATTTTCTTCCCTTTGTCCTGGCTGGCATCTACATCAAGGTCCAGACTAACACATCACACCCCACAGCAACCCTATGGATAACTTTCTGTTTTCATGTCTTTATTTCTGGACCTCCTGGGAGAAAGTGAGTTTCTGGGATCTTTTGATCACAAAAGGTGCAGGTTTTGATGATTGTAGCACCTGCAGCAGGAGCTCCTGAATGTTGAATAGAGACATTTGCACTGCACTGAAATGAACAGGAGTGCTAATAGGATCCAAAGCAGTCATATGGGTTGTACTGAACATGTATTTCAGGCAGCTTTTCAGCCCAGCACCACTCTTCTGTCTGCTACCCTACCTTTAAGGGAGAGAAAACTCTTCTAAATTCCAAAGTAAGATAATCTGAGCAGCAGTGTTTCCACATGACAACGAGTTGTAGAGCCAGATCTTACATTTCCCTCCTTCCACACCTCAGATGTTTCAGACTTCAGGAGAAATGCAAAGCCAGAGAGCAATGTCTTTCTGCCGTCAGTATGAGATCATAACCTATGGATCCAAAAAATAGATCCAGAATTACTCTTATGAGGATGGGAGTCAGGGAAAGAAATGACGAGCTCTGTAAATGGCAGTCATGCACCTCCAATGAGCTAAGAAGGGTTGCTCCTGCAGGAACTGGTCAGATGCTGCTGCTCTTCCACACCCTCCAAAGAATCTGAAAGCCAAGCCCCTGGGGAAGAAACTCATTAGAGGGCAGTAAGAGAGGAGCACAGAAACTGCAGTGCTGCAAAGCCATCCCCTTTTCTGCCAGGTTTGTAGCTCATTTTCATTATGGTGAGCAAACTTTGCTGATGGACACGACGACCGAGTATTGCCAACAGCCTCCAATAAAGTGTTACCCCATAAGTGTAGGATGTGTGAGATAAAATCCATATCAGATTGGCTGGGCTATCCCTGCCTGAAATCTGATAGTGCTGCCAAGTAGCAAGAGATGACAATTTCAGCATCCCCATGGTTTTGTTTTGGACATAAGGAATTGTAGAGGCCAAGAAACCTTTTGAGTTTCTTAATCTTAAGCATTGAGACTAGCAGCTTTTCAGAACATTGACCCAAAATTAAAGCACAGGCTCAATGTCAACTTGAAGACCTAAAGCAAATATGCATACATTTCTATCTTTTTTATGGCTCTACCAGATGTTCTTCCTCATCTTCTACAGTGCTAATGTGGGTAATGAGGCTGCCTGAAAACATCAGGTCACTTGACCTTGAGTGGAATTTTCCTCATTCCTTTGAACAGCAAGGTTGCATTTGTTAGCTAAGGAGGCAATAAATGTTTATGCCCAATTTAAGCTATTGCAGACAGCACCTATTATGTTTGGAGTAGTGGTTTTTAACTGCAAAGTTGAACTGAAAAAAAGAAAGTATAACTGCTGTTTTATTAAGACATAAATCTATGGAGGTTTAATTGGTAGGAGACAGGTAAAGGAGAGCAGTACTCTGCCTTCATCCAGAATTTCTCCCACATAACACTCCCAACAGAGCGGTAAGTGCCAACAAACTCCACCACGGAAACAAAAGGAAGAAAGATTTTATTACAAGCACAGTCTTCAGTGGATGTTCAGTGATCTACAAGTAAGATATTATTACTGACGCTTGCCACTTCTGAGACTTGAATAATTGTTCCGAGGGTGTCAGATATATCTTATCAGAGTCCAGTCTGTTTGTTTAAGAAGTGATCAGTGTTGGATGCTTGTTAATGATTCCCAATAACTCAAATTTTTTTCCTCCTGGCCACATTTTTAATTTCCACCTGTGCAACACTTATATCAATTTTTAAGTGATATTATAGCACTTCAGAGTTCCAGCAGACAACACAGTCAATTGCAGAAAACGTCTAATAACTAGAAGTTCCTGGATTCAAACTGTGATTAGCCATTAACCTATTGTGTGACCTCAGACATGTCCTTTAATTCTCTTGTCCCTCAGCTTAGCTATCTAATATTTTGTCACAGAATTACAACACCTTGCTAAAAAGATTAAGAGCCTCCTGTGAATCAGCTATCATGAGAAAATGGAGTTAGAAAATAATGACACAAAAGGAAAGTGAAGAAGGTAATGGGTGCTAAAATAGTTACCAAAAAGGAAGTAAAAAGTTTATCTCTGTGTGAGTGCCTTGTACTATACAAATCTTTTTCTAAGCAATCTCATCAGCATCTGCTTCTTAGGGATTTCTTTACTTCTTCCAGATTGATTAACTAATAAATCTGGCATCCAGGCTCTTTTTAGAACTAAAGTAATCTTATGACTAGAGTTTTAAGAAGTAACTTCCAATGTCTGGAAAAATCAGGTAGCTCACCAACAGCTTCTTGGAGAACTTCAGCTGTTCTCCTCAGTGATTCCCCTCTCCCATTCCCATGGAAATTTAATCTGAATAGGAATTAAAAATCTGGGTAACATTGTTTTGCAAACTATTTGAGCTCAGTTCTGAAATCTTTTGGCACCATTCCAGACACAAAAATAGATTTTTGACACAAGGTATTTCAAACACAACTACATGCAAAACCTGTTTGCACTGATATTAGTATGGCCTGAGATACAAGTGCTCACAAATTCAGTTGTTCTGCTCAGTTTGGTAGAGCAGAAAGTGATCCAAGGACATCACAAATGGTCAGAAAAAAAATTTAATTTCAAGCATGATTGCGCCCTAATACCACCCTCCAGAAGAGTCCTGGTTGCTTCAGTTTCATCGCATCCATAGCTAAACCTGTAATTTGGTAGAGTAGGGATTACACCATATCAACCATAATGGATCATTATTTGCTTAGACATTTTTCTTTCAGAGTTCCTTTTGTATTGTGTGGCCTCAATGCTTTCTGTTTCTACTTTATTCCCTGCACTTTGTTGTCATGGCAGACCAGCCTTTGTACACACTTTAATGCCTGTTGGCAGATGCAAATTCACCTCCAATGGAAAAAGGAACATGAGCTCACAATATTTTGTAACTGGATGGATTGCATCTTCTCCCTTTATTACTGCTCTGCTCCCATTTCCTATGGCTGAGATCCCTGAAGGGGAGTGGTTGCTGGTCACACGCACACTCCTGTGTGCTACAAGCTGTATGATGAGCTGATGTCCCATCCTTCCACCTTTCCCCCTATTAGTCCATGGCACTGACACTCCTCCACCAGCACCACTTGAGTCTTGCTAGTGCCTTTCAGCACTCCTTGCTGAAGCTCTGCTGAATAACTGTGCTGCATTTTCTCCTGTTCCTCCTTGGCAGAAAGGAATTCTTATATGTATATTTTTCTTTCCCTAATGCATATTTTCTTTTTCCAGAACCTGGGGGGAGAGAGCTTGCCTGTGACAGTCTAAGGCCACAGGCAGAGCAAAAGTTGTTGGTGCTAGCATTTAACAGCACCATTGGTACATTCTAACAAACAAGCTCTTGGGCATAGAAGTTCTTTTTCAGTGCAGCTCATTTATGATGCTTTTAATTGGCAGGCCTCAAAGATCTTGACAAATGAAAACATTGTCATTTTGCAAATGGGCAAAAGAGGTGTGGAACAGGAGCCTAGCACAAGAAGGGCACGTTCTCACGGCTTTTAGGAAGCAATGAAATGTAAATAATGAAGAGAAAGGCAGAAGGCTGCATACCTAACCCCTTCACCTCAGCATTCTGCACTAGGCTCTCCCCTGCCTGACACTGCCAGCACAGCATTATCTTCCATGAACCAGTTGGTAATTCGAGATATAGTGTTTAAATTATTAATAGAAGACGCTTAGAGACATCATGCCCTATTAGAGACACCTCTCAGAGTGAAACTCTGCAGAGGGAGCAGAATATAGTCTTAAACAGTATGATTAATATTTATGCAGCTTGATAAGCTAGTTTAGAGCCTGACCCTCACTGGGTTTCTCTGGAGATGTGTCTACTTGCTTCCCTACCTTCCCTCCTCTTTCTCCTCCTGCCCCCATCCTGGTAATAATTGTGTGGCTGCTGCTATAGCTCTCAGACTTCAAGGTCAAATTTTGAAGCTAAAAGAGGCCTAAATGATATTGAGCCTTAAATTGGTGCTTGTGACCACTTCTACTTCCCCCTTTTCTTCATCTCTTTGCAAGGAAGAAGAGGAGGATTGCTGGCATCTATTTAAGTGCAAAACAGGAGTTACAAAAGCACAAAGCTCAGGTGTTCAGTCTTGGATTAGGATAGCAGTTTTAAGTTTTGACAGGGTTTTAGGTGATGCAGTGGGAGAACAATAAGAAACGCAGTGTAGGGAAGCTCCTGAAAAAAGATTAAGTGATCCTGTGAAATGGCTCTGCAAGATGTAATAGACCACAGAGCATCATTTCTACGTGCCCTAAAATTTAAAGGCACAGAAACCTGATATGTCTATCATGATTTTGTAAAAGGATGATTCCTCTATTTTTCCAGTTGTGTTGAGTTGCCTTATTTTACCTCTCTGTGACACTATTAGCCTAGGGCTTATCAATACATCACAGTGGGACAATTCACTCATGGCACACTCTAAATGAAATAGCCACGAATTGGATTACCACCCCAAAGCACTCCATAATTCATGCTTTCGCTACATAATAACAAGTGTGCCTGCATAGGAAAAGTGACACGGAATTTAGCACAAAGCCCTGTTTCTTCAGTTTTATGAGAGCAGACAAAAAAGCAGTGGTTTGCTTATTAAGCGACACTAACCTCAAACCTCTCCAATCATGAGTGAATGCAAGGCTGTGAGCATTAGAGGGCAGCACAGTAACATTTTCCCACCTTCAAGGAAAAGGATTTTAGGATGCCATCACTTCCAAGTGGTCCAGTTCAGATGGCTTTGTTGAACTGGAGTTTCACGTATCCCCCATTAAGAGATGTCTCTTCTTAAAGAGGGGCAGAACAGAGGATGTGCCAGTCCAAGGAAGAGATGAAAAATCTGTACTTTTCACATTTTGGCTGCTGATAAAGCTCCTGACCTTACAATCTCTCTATTGCAAAGACTTAGTAGTCCGTTTGTGCCTTGGTTTCTTAGCTCACACTTTATGTAGTTTTAATGCTGTTTTCTGGGCTGGGGCAGAATCAATCCAGTGCAATGACCAACAGACCAGCTGGGTCGTAACTGAAGCACATTGTATCTTCCAGACACCCAAAAGGAGTCTGTCTCTGGAAAGGGCAAGTTTAAACATGAAAAGAACTAATGATCTGTAATAATGACAAATCACCCTTTTTGTTATCTAATTTACTAGTGCCAGGCGCCTTCACAATTTCTATGCTATGAGTAGAAGACTGGATCATGGTAAACAATCCATAATTGCAACGTCAAATTAGGATTGATTCAAGAAGACCATTTCTATTCTGCAGGATCAGAAAGATTTATTATTTTTCTCTTTTTTTTAATATGACTATGTCACTTCAGTTGTGACAAAACAAGACCGTACAAGACAAATCCATAGAGTATTGGACACACACACAAATGTTACAAAACTTCTCCATTGTTCAGACAAGCCAGAAGACTGATCCAATTATAACAGGATAAGACAGCCCCAGCTCTCAACTAGGTGTCATGACAAGCCCAGCTGGAGATCTAGACCAGCAAGTGACACCCAGACTGTCATTCTGCAGGCCAGTGGGCCTAAAAACAAGGTTAACAAGGAGCTCCTTGGCTTAATTTCCAATCATCCAGAGTTCCCATCCCTGCCTCATGCCCACCCCATCCTCCTCATGGCACAGCAGCTGGCTCACAGAGGACCAGCACTGATCAGAGGAAAATGCGGAGCGTCTCACAACTTTCTGTACTAGGCTGTGAGTGTCCTGAGGTGATTTGGCTGGGGGAGGTTTAGGAGGCATGAGTGACACAAAAAAAGGCATGCCCAGAACCAAAAGGAAGCAAGAAAACTCACAACTAATGAGAGTGTTGTGGTGTCCTAACTCCTTCTTTCAGACAGGTGAGAAGATTATCCTCCACAGTAAGAAAAAGAAAGCCTGTGAAGAGATGCCTGAGGCTTGCAACACACATAGAAAAGACAAGGAGGAAAAAAAGAAGTAGAGAAAAAAGTCTGCTTGCATACTTTGAACAAACCAGCTGAGTGAAGGCTTGTATCATTGAATTAGCTTTTAAATCAACCAGCCCTTCCATAGTCAAGGCCGATGCTTTCATTCTTGTACTCGGTTTGACATCCTTTACCCACTCATTCAAACACTACCCGCTATCACTGAACTCTGCTGCAGGGTGCTTGACACAACATTGAACAAACAAAAACATACACAAATGAAACTTGGCATGGTATGTCTTTCTGCCTATGTAGATCAACAGCTTTGCCTTTATTGTGAATTTCTTCAAAACAATTTTATTTTCCAGAAGAGAGTAATTTAGTATTGTCGAGGGAAAGCTTTCTTATTTCATGCATTTAATTGTACCACAGATGACTGGAATCTGAGTGAGAAAACAGACACTTATGTGAATAAACTGATTACGAACAGTCCTCTAAAACTTGATTTGAAGAAAAAATTATACAATGGCTGATTCTTGACTGCCTCTTGGAGCCAGCTCTGGATCCTGTTTGCCTTACATGTGACCTCTCTGTTTGTGTGGAGACCAGGTTATCTGGAAGGAAAGAGTGTGTCAGTGGTTGTTGCTTTACATGGACAATGGATTTAATCAAATACATGTATGGGTCATGCACACATTTTTATTTATATATGTATTATATACATTACATACTGAGCAACCTGATCTAATGGAAGGTGCTCCTGCCCATGGCAGGCATGATCCTTAAGGTCTCTTTCAACCCAAATCACTCTGGTAAATCCTTTGGAGATGCTAACAGAAAACTAAGCAAAACCCAAGCATGAATGTCAACTACTATGAGATAAATAAAAATGAAATTTAAAAGTGGAAGCTGGGGCAAAAGGAAAGAATTGTTGTCATGATAGGCTATAACAAGCTCCTTCACTCATGGTCAAAAATACAGTGGGAATGTGTCTTATCTGATATTTCCACTCCACCTTCCCTATTTCACTCATTGCACAATTTGTTTTGGTTCTCCATGAAGTCCTTCCGTTTCCTACAAGATTTCCAAGAGCAAGTGATTAAACAGTGTAGGCAAAAAAGAAGCTAAGGTCCAAAGGGAATTTAAATAAACTACCTTCCACTTTCTACCCCATGATGAGAGCAACTAACTGGTGTGACAACATAAAGTTTGAAGCCGTGAAATGTCTTATTCCCAGTCTTAGCCTGTAAGGATTATCATCAAAAGCCCTGAAGGTCTCCTAAACATCTATTAAGCCCAAACCCTGGCTGTTAGTTAATATTTCTACGATTGGTCTGTGTCACAGGCCACTTTTCAGATAACTTCAGATCAACCCATCAACCCAGTGTGCAAAAATCTAATCAGGAGCTGCAACTATGATCTGGCAGGACTTTGGATCCTCTCCCAATTTTTCCCATGGAATTGGTTTCCTGAACATTGCCAAATTCCAGCACATAGGAGTGTGAATTCAAGCAGTTTCCTTTGCAGTCAGGTCCACAAAAACCCTTAAAAGTACAAAATAGTACAGCAATGCAAAGAAGCAGCATCTGTAAATGGGCTATCAGCTATCAAAAGTCTACTGTTTCTTTTCAGAAGGTGAAGACCCAGCTGCCTGCACCACTAACTATGTGGGCGTGGCTCACCATATGCAAATTAGTCATTCACGTGGATCCTTTCTAAGGCACTGGAAGGGGTGAGGGAATCTTTTATATTCAACCAGGAAACTAAATGACAGCAATCCAAGCCCACAAAAGGACTTCTGTTCTCAAGACTAGGAAAAAAGTCATCCCCAAAGTCTGTCTTATTCTGCTTCTGAAAAACTGTAGTCAATTTTGTTTTCTTGTGCAAAATTCCCCACTGCTGTATCTAAATTTAACATCATAGCCTTAGGAGACAGTTCCCTGATTGTGCAGACAAATAATTTTTATTTCAGCTGTTTGCTGGTGTGTTTCAGTGGTTGGAAGGCGCTCTGGGCTTGTGGTTGGAAGGCTCCCTGACCTGGAATTTGAAAACTCAAATGCATCTTCAGTGATGAAACTCACAGACTTTCTGCTGTACTAACCACTCCACTTTAGCAGCTGTCTCCCACCAAAACCTTGTCACAAGCCAAAAATGTGGGAGTTTTGTGTCCAGCTTCCCTGGTGTACCTGCTTTTTACATTTACCAGAAGTGTCGTGTTATATGTAAAACACAGGGACTCAGGCAAACCTTTCTAAAAAGCACTGAAGATTTGAATCCTGCCTCCATTTAACAGAATTGCATAGCTGTGATAGCATTCACCCAGTAGATTAAACACCTGGCAGAAGTACATTTTTGAAGAGTTAACAATTTCAAATGCTTGCCTCCTACAAGACTACCTCAATTAACAGACTATTTTGGGGGTAGTATTTTGCCTCTCTTGTTGAAGAATGAAAGATTTCTTGGAAAATGTGACTCTCTACACAGACAGTAAGGCACAAGACTGGGAAAGGAGCTTGCAGCATGCTCATATTAAGAATACAGTAGATATGCTTTAGGCAATGATTTAATAATCCAGATAGTAATGACACTGCTTTTCTTCTCAACATGTACATAAATTATTGCAATACAGCAATTTTCTTGGTAATTCCTCAATTTCTAAGTTCAACCTGACTTGGAGAGGGTTCATGCTATTGGAAGAGGCAGGAGAAGACATGCATACTCTCTTTTGGTGTCTCATTGTGGTCTTTGTGACTTGCCTGATGATGAGTTTGTACAGCAGTATTCAGGCTTTTCCTTTGGAGTTGCTTGGGAGAATGTATGGATACATGATATGGCCTCCTCCTCTGTAGCCCTCAATACCTTTGCATGTCAATGTCCCCATCTGCATGGAGAACCCTACAAGCGTGGAACCAATTTTGGGTGGGTTTTCCTCTTACATGAGATGTAGCTGAAGTGGGTATCATTGTTTGTACAGGTTTCAAAACAGGTAATATTTGTCCTTCTCTATGCTGTAATATAGTTTTTCCCCACCTGGAGTAATCATCCAGTTGTGGAGGTATTAAAAGCAGGTCTAGCTGTCCCACTGAAGCTACTGAGGAGAAAAGCATTACCTCCACTGTTTTTTTTTTTTTTTTTTTTTTTTTTTTTGTAAAGTAACACACAGTTTTAATGCATTTTGTGTTCCATGGCTTGTCTAAGACATGTGGGTTGTGTAATTTGGTGATGAGATTCTTGTATACTGAGGACCCACAAACCTTTTCCACTCCACTGGAAGTATATGTTGTGCATAAAGCATTTATGTACTACAGACTGAGGGAAAAGCCTGACACTTTTTCTTCTCTTAAGCTGAACACATATATGTCATTCATAATTATGGAAGCAAAAACAACTGGTAAAGACATATCACAATGAACTCTGCTACAGAACCACAATATATGGTTTTGGGGAAAAGATACGCAGCATTTATGCTGCTTCACTTTTAAGGTGAAGCTTCCCTCTGGAGTATTGGATTTATTTTTTCCTTGAGAACACGTCTGAAAATATCTCCAGCATCTATCTCGTTAGGAAGGCAAAGAGAGCTCATCGGAAGTATATTTTATGATCTCCAAGTATAAAAGCTCCCCCAGATAGGGACAATATGACAGCTGGCAGACAAGCAGCAGACTCTGTCAGAGATGAAGAAAGCCACCCAACTGTTCTTTAAACTGAGTAGTAGCACTTTTAACAGGCAGGGCCTCCAATCCCCGTGACAATACGTTTAGTGCACGTAACTCTGCCATCACCTGTCTTTGTTTGAATGGTACATTGCTTCCATCAGTCCTGTTCTGGATGAGCACACAGTCCTCCTCTAATCACTCCCTTGCAGAACACCATGTGTAATTCCTGGATTTCACGGTTCCGCAGGATGCAGTTGGGTGTCGCTCTGTAGGAAGGCGACTGCTGTGCCTGTGAAGTATTTGAGTGATTGGGGTGGCAGGGCATAGCTGTGCTGGCTGCAGGAATGGGGAAAGGTGTGAACATAGTATGAGCTGAGGGACCCACTGCTCAGGAAGGGTGAAACCAATCAGCTGGAGCATGATATTAAGGGATAGAGAGAAAAGGCTTGGAGCGATTGAGGAGAAAAAAACACATTGGGACAGAAAGTGAGTCCCTGTGGGCTAAAAAACCCTTAGAAACATGTCCTCTTATGGCAGAACTACAGTGACATTAGAGATAATGGAATGAAGCAATAATGAAGGAATTTATTTTAATTAATCTTAATTCATAAATATACTTAATTATTTCTGTTCTGCTCTGTTCTCTACTAATCACTTTTAAGGCAAACTCCTGACCTTTTAACTATTCAGTCAAGGGCAGAGTACAATTATGATGAAATTCTCTTATTCCCTGGACAACAGTAAAAAAGAAAAAAAGGAAGTAAAAAAGAAAAATACGTGTTTTTGCAGTACAGCAAATAAAAGTCTTACAGTTGTTTAATATCTTCTTTATTTTCTCTCTTTCAGTCCTTTTTGCCACTCCTTTACATACTGTAAGGAAGATGGGCAGCTGCCTAATTAGAGCACAGCAGCTTGAAATGCAGTTGCTTTGTGTCAGGGATCTACCTCAAGTCCCAGCCCCTGCAGAGCATTCAAAGAGAAGTTGTTCCCTTGGAAGCTGCTAACCTTCTCCCTACAAGCTTCTCACAAGGAGGTAAGGATGCTCCAGACTCCTCTGCTTTGTCTTGTTTCACTGTTTCTATTAGTGATATGATCCTTACACTCTCCTCATCATTTTGTTCCCTCCCTTGTGGCTGATTGTTTTCCAGGCCTGTGGCAGTTTCTCAGTGGAGACAGGCTGTTTATTTCACATGGACCATTTCTAGCACATGAATCTGGCTTGGGAGTTTTGATATTGGCTAGAAATAAACCATCATGGGAATCTCGATAGCACAAGGCCAGGCTGGGCTTTGTCTTACTTTTCAGCTTTATGGTCTCTTTTCCTTTGCTAGTTCTCACACAAATATTTTTTCTCTTTCCTCTTTCTCTTTCTCTTTCTCTTTCTCTTTCTCTTTCTCTTTCTCTTTCTCTTTCTCTTTCTCTTTCTCTTTCTCTTTCTCTTTCTCTTTCTCTTTCTCTTTCTCTTCCCTTTGTAAAGGAAGTCCTTACGTAGGAATTCTACTAAGAAGATGGGGAGGGAGAGCAACAGCATGAAAGGATCAAGTGTTTCAGCAAACAGATATCTTGCTGGGAACATTGCACATAAACCTGCAGGAATACAGCTTAGGAGCCTCTTGGCCAGTGATGTCAAACTGCAGGAAGGTAGAGCAGGTTAGGTCAGAGGTTCCCATTGCATTCCTTGCATCCAGGACCATGGCATCTGCATTCATCTCTCTCAATATTTCAGTGAAAACCATCTCTATTGCCTCCAGAAGTTAAATTGCATTTGCTGTGCTGCAAGCAAGGTGGTAGTTTTGAAGATCACTATCATCTTTTACATGGAGACTTATTAATTTCTGTGATGTGCTAAATCTACTCACTTGGCTGATGGCTAGTGCAAGCATTTTCTAATTGCTACCCATAATGCACTTCTAACCCCAGAGAAGCTAATTTAGCAGCCTTTATTTTCATCCCGTTCCATTTTTAAGTGGTATTATGTTGATATCATGTAAATTTACAAAAGAAAATTATTTCTGCTTCATAAAGGCACTATCTGAACGTCCACAGTAGAGGCAAAGGCTTCAGATGCTTGTGAATGAAAGTAGGCAATGGCAGCAAAGTCAATATTACAAATTTAGTGCAAAGTACTCTTCTTCAATATTGAAAATATATAAGCTTCTTTCAGATGCTATTCTTTCTTTGTGCTGTCCAAAAAAGATACAGGTCTAGGCTAAATATGTATCTCAGAACTTTTCAGAAGTGACTGTTTTTTCCCTTCTCAATGTTTTAATTTTTGAGGTAACTATCCAGAGATATCTGACTGAATCAAATTTTTTTACAGAGATGGATCAGCCTATGAAAAAGCAAAAATAAGAAAGGAACCACAATGTCCACACCTGGGACAGTTGGCTTTGTGCATGGCTGTTAGCGTGGAAGAGTCAAGAAGCTTGAGTCTTCCAGATTGCATTTACTTTGAAGAGTCAAATCTCTGACTTTGATTTGAATCAAAAATGAACAGAGCCCCCACCTAAACTAAGCTTGCATTAGTGAGCTGCTGTCTATACTGATGAAGAGCTTCCTGCTGTATTTTCCCTCTTGCAGTGAAAAGGTCTGCTGTGGGGTTGGATGAATAGCCAGAGCTGATGTAAGGGAAGAGTTTGCAAGAAGGCTGGGGAAACCAGGGACTGAATTTTCAGTATCTGTTCAATCAGTTTACCAGTAACATAAAGCTTCATTTTACACCCATCTCACCGAGCAGCTGAACTTCAGCCAGACCATTCCATGTATGTTCAAGATCTGAAATGCCTCCCATTTTCACATGTCACATTTACATACAAGCTCACTGCTGTTAGGCTTGTGGGCAGAAAGTTACTCTTTCAAAGACTGCAGTGTATTGCCTCAGTTATGGCCCAGGAAAATAGTTGAAAATGGACTGCCAAAGGTACTGGCCTGCACTGCAGTCTTTGGTGAAGGATTGTTTAGAAAACACTGGACACAAGTTTGCAGTATCATTTGGGCACAAAAGAACAATTAGCTCTGGAAGACAAAAAATAACAGAGATGCTGAGCCTCCTCACCTGTTTTTTAGGGCTGCAGGCAATTGTCTGCACCTCTGGCTGGGTCCTGCCCTGCCATTATTCCAAACAAGTGGGATGTTCAATGGAAAAGGATGGGACATGACATAGGAAATTGCTGGATGTGACAGATAACCATGTGAGGAGCTAGCAGAAGTTAAAGGTAGCACCAAGAGGGATGGAAGAATGGATGGATGGATGGATGGATGGATGGATGGATGGATGGATGGATGGATGGGTTTTACAGGTGGCTAAGCAGGATATGCATGAGGAATGGTCAGCTGTTACAGACAACCAAGCTGAGGAGTGCTGGGACCTTCCTGCCCATAGTCCTGCAAGGTCACCAGTGCCTAGGTAACTGCATCAGTAATACTTTATTTGGGCATAGATGTAACAAAACTGGCAGCCATGGGAAAATAAAAAGGGTGCTGTTTATTTGGGAAGAGGCAGCAGTAGGCAAATGGAGTTGTGAGGATGGCAGAAAGGAGGGACAGGGGATAACAAAGTGCACAGACACTGTGAGCTGTCTGGGGGATACTTGATGGCCAGCCCTGCCCCTATAAGATAAACCTGCTCTTCTGACCATATCACAGGGGCCAAAGCTGTGGCTGTGAGCTCCAGGCTGAGGGATGGTGTGCTCTTCTGATCCCACAAGGGGATGGCTGGGTGACCCAAAGTGGCATCCCAATGTCCCTGTGCCCATGCCTATGCCCACTCCATCCTTGAGGGCACTGGCAGCTGTCACTTTAGACAGCTAACACTGTCAGGGACAGTCCCTGGGCACCTTACCTGGGACAGTAACAGGTGAACCCGCTGGCCTCAAATTGCAGACTGACATTTTGTCCCAAGATATTTATGAATAAAAATTAATACTCTTCTTTCAAGTGAAAACATAGTTGAGATTGTTCTGTAAAAATAACAACAGTCTATCAGAAAAGAAAAAAAACTTACAAAAGTTTGTTGGGAAAAAAGCATTTATTATTTTCATGGGATGCAGGGGGTTACTTAGGGACAGGAGTGCAGCAGGTTAATTTCTCAGTCTTCTTACCCTGATCAAGTGGGAATGCTTGGAGGGCTAATCATAAATAATCATAATCATATCCTGCCTAGATGGATATGGATTTAAACATAGATGCAGTTTCTTGAAAATTATTCTATAAAGATACTGAAGGCAAAGAGGGGATATGTGAAATTAACAGCAGAATGGGCTAATTAAGATCTTCAGATAGGTGCTTAAAACTGGGTTATTATGTAGAATGTTGCTTACTTCAATGTGCCTTTAAAAATGCTGTTCTCTTGAGTATTTTTTTGTTGTTGTTGTTTTGTTTTCTTGAGCTTAACCCTGGCCCCCAACCCTTCTGTTTTGACCTCTCAGGAACACAGAGGTATACAGGGCAGTTCTGAGCCAGTGAACTGTAGCTGGAGAACTCTGAGCTCACACTGCAGTTTCTTGGTCCTGCTGCCTTTGACGTTATTTTACTGAGGAAGCCTCTGGGAACACATTGGCATTGAATAACATTGAAAAGAAAAAAATACTTTGAAAGCAGCTTTTTGCTGTTGTTGTCTTAAGGGTCACTAGGAGAGTCTCAGTCCATGCATTCTGAACATTGCCTCCTGAGAAAGCCTGAGTTAAAAGCTTGATTGGTTAAATACTCCATACATTTTTTCCTGGAAATATGCTGTCTCTCTTGTAGTTTCCCATTTCACCCAAGGGTCTCTTGGCTAACTCATGAATTTATTTAATAGAAGCCACAGGAAAGCTAGAAGAAAGTGGACAAAAAAGCTGCAAAAAAAGCGTTGGCTGTGGCAAAGGAAAGGAAATGCTGCATCTCTACATCAGCATTTCCACATGGAAGGACAAAAGGTACAGAGCTATTCAGAATTCATCAACGACCCCTTTTCCATAAATAATTTAAATTGCTCTATTTTTTTTCAGAAAGGAGCAATTTTCTTAAGATCTAAAAGGGTTCTGCATTCATGCCAAAATTGCTGAATTTACACAGAGTTTCTAGATCAGCAGCAGTTTCATTTCCTAGGTAATTGCAGGTACCATGTTGGCACAATTATTTCAAAAATACTCGTTTGGGACAGTACTCTGGAAAGCAAATGTTCACATCCTACCATATGTGACGGTTCAAGTCTGAGCTCCAAAGGGCAGCCAGCAGCATTAGAGGGAATGTATCTCCCAGCTGCTTTACTACTACTGCTTTTAACGTGGAAACATTTTGCAATACACCCAAAACACAAGTTAAACACCAGCTCATAAATTCACATGCTGCTTTCAGAGCAGATGCTTTTTTTTTTTTTTTTTTTTTTTTTCCTGTCAGCTGTGCCCCTCACAAGAATTGATGGCTCAGGTTGAATGCATGTTGTTATGCTATTTTTATGTGTGGTTATTGGGATTGCTTCTTGTTTGCGTGTCGGTAGCTGCCTGCCAGCTGGTGGCTACATTCTGCTGGACAATTAGCAATTTTTCCCCATCTGTGAATAGATTTACTCCACGTGCACCTTGCATGTGATAACATCTGAGGTTCAAATAGAGATGTTTTGGTGAAAGTCTGCTCTTCCCTATCTACAGTAGGGCTTTCTGCTCTATGCTGTTCATGTTTCCAGAGAACTATGGCTTTTAAGAGTGATGGAAGGGTGGTTTAAGGGGTTCGTGTGCTCCAGTTAGACCCTGGTGTTTTCAATTCTCCTAGAAACAAAGCAAAATTACAGAAATGATGTGCCTAATTTGATCAATAATAAATATGAAGGGTTTTTTCCTTTTCACACAAACTTTCTTCACAACGAGGTTTATCTTTGGTGATCTGCTTTGTTTCCACTTCCTGCACAGCTTCAAATTACCAGATAATGTGTAAAAACTATCACTGCAGGATTGAATTGTTTCAGAGTCCACTTCACTACATCTCATCCTACCCGATTCTAACTGATCGGAGGAGTCATGCTGTGCACCCATTTAAATGGAAAAGCTTACAGGCTTGGTTGGGCCATTTCAAAGTTTGCAGAGATTTAGCTTTAATCCTCTTAAAATATTAGGCCATGTGACCTTGCATACCATATTGTCAGTGGGATAAAGATCCCTTTGATTTTTATTTACACTTCTTCACATGGGAGGAGGCAGGTTAATTCATTTCATCTCCGTGCCACCTTTGGCTCCCCACGCTCTCCCCAGGTCACTCATGTGGACTCAGGAATGCTTTGGCACGTAGAGTTTGCATTTTTCTGCAGCTCTGTGCTCCAGTTTGTTCTTCAGAGGCACAAGATGCCAGCTTTGCAGGCAGATAAATTGTTTTATTTTTGCATAAAAGATGTCCTTCCATCTATCTTTACGAAATGGAGTTTTTCACTATAAATGTTTCATGCAGACAATTTCTACAATTCTTGTACTTGCTTTTACTTTATAACTTTTCAATTAAACAATGGTTTCTGAAAGCTGGCAGTTGTTCCAACCTGCTGTTGTTATGAATTTTGCCTTCAAGTTTTGGGATTTATTTTAATGTTTACTGTGTAGCAAAAAGAAGGCATAAGGACTAGAGAAAAAAACCTGCTGTAACCATGGAGGATAATGGATTTTAAAAAAACCCTGAGTACATGGAAATCCCGCAGCTCCTTTCTACATCACTTTGCATAGCTATTTACACACATGCAAAAGCAGCAAAAAATATTCATTTACTAATGTCTTTGGCTATAAAATTAGGTTCCATGGAAGGAAAAGTATAGGTCTTTCTGTCTAGAAGAGGGAAGGGCAAAGAATAGTTTTCAGAGATAAATTGAGAGAGCTCTGGTGCTATCCAAGCATTTAGTTAATTTGACAATGACCAAAAAAATTGCAAGAAGAGGAGTGCTTTCTATGAAAACCTCCCTTTGGCCTAAACCTCATTTTTTTCCATCTAGTACTCACTCAAAATTTGGCTGAGATTGTTCCAAAGTCCAGGGAAGGGTGATAAAGCAGTGATGATCTCAGGCCTACTGCTAAAATTATACAGTTTGTTCATAAAGTTAATGAGTTCCAATTCAAAATATTAACCTGTCCTGCCATCTGCCAGTAGTCAAGCTGTTCTAACACCATAGCAATATTACAGACTTTTCACATTTTCTCTTCCTACATATCCCTCCTTATGGATAGAAGTAACTCCTATTACTTCAGTGACTCAGTACCTACCAATGCTTCATGAAGCAACAGCACAATCTGTAAATTATTTAAGCACACACAAGCCCATCAAAATAAGAAAATTTACCAGGTGATCTAATTTACCAGACAACACTGATGCAAACTCTTTTTCTTTAGCTACATTTTCAAATGACAATGACCATTTCAACAAAAAGCTGTACATTCACAGCCTTTCCTGGTGGTGACAGTCCATGAGGATTTCTATGGGATTTAACACCCTGTCAAATGTGCAAAACTCTTCTAAAGAAGGACATCTTCCAATTTAAATATCACCTTGATTTAAAAATTTTCCAGCTTTCATTACTGCAAGTAGCATCCAAATGCTCAGACCAGCAAAGGTAAAACAGCCTTATTTTTTTAATTCTATTGTTTATTTTACACATTCAAAACTTTTTTTTTTTTTTTTTTTTTTTTTTTCAGGTGAGTTTACCATATATAAATCTTTAGAATAAATACTTTCATTTTGGGGGTGAGGAGCAGGAGAATGAAGCTAGGCAGATAGCTATAGCAATTTGGAGCCTCAGCTCAATTTCTGACTGAAAAGGAAGAGGTCACATTTAAATCATTGGGAAAAGTCTATAGGCTTTGGTTCACTTTTCCTTTCATACAGCTGAGCTAAACTGATTATCTTCTCCCCACCACATCCACCCCCAAAAGCAGGAGTGAGGGCTGTAACAAGGGCAGCTAAATCCAAGATAGATGATGAGTCAGAGGCTTCAGCTGTGATTTGTGCAGCCTGGCATATTAATGTAAACTGATAGCAGCTTATAATGAGCATCTGCTATTGCCTCCTGTTAAAGATGAGGTATTGGACTTGCTGGACCTTTGATGTGACCCAAGTACAGCTGCTCTGGTGTTCTTTGTAAGGGCTCAAGCCATTAGTGCAGCAGCTCAGAAGGGAAAAAAAATGCAAGTGGTGACTGTCACAAGTTCCTCAGACATCTCTGTAAATTGACAGAATTTGGGAGTCCAGTCCCAGAAAAGTTGGAATTAGAGATTAGTTTCTGGGGGAGGAGGGGAGGGCATATTCACAGAGAGACTCAAGGCTACAGATGAACTGCAGCCCTGGAATGGGGTTACATCTTTTAACCTAAACTGAGGTTTGGTTTCTATTTGGACTCTGAAGGTTGAAAAAGAACCAGAAGCAATGAGATGAGCTCCAAACAATACTGTGAGGATGAGTCAAAAGGGAGGCCAGCCTGCACTAGATAAATGTGAGAATGATCATTCACACAGCTCCTTCCTGCATAGTTTTAATTTGTTGTCTTCCATGTCTTATAGTCCAAGAAAGGTGATATCTGTGAGAAAGGGGGTGGGGGGAAGAGTCTAAAGAAAGCAGAGGTTGAAAATTTGTGAAGAGATTTGGGACTGGAGGTGAAAATTGAGTCTGCTTTTAATTAATTTAAAATAGCTGAATGGTGAGTAAATGGTATTTCTCTAAATGCATGGTTATAAGCTGAAGAGATACAGAGCACACATCAGGGCATTAGATCTGTAGATCACTACTCTGGAATGGTATAAAACCTGAGCTGAAAATTAAATGTCATCCCATGTTTAGTATTTGATACAGTGAAATATGGCTTTTGAGACCTGGGTAGTGAGCTAAGGACTAAGTGAGTACTTTGAGATCCTTCTGCTGCCACATGAATGAGGAAGGCAAAATAAAGGCTGATGCTGGAGTGGGTGGGGCCCAGAGCCTGTTCCTTGCAATGAATTGACTGGATTAGACAGACTCCACATAAACAGATGTGGGGAAGGTTATTACTCTCTGAAAGCACTAGTGTCAGGCAGCAGTAATGTGAGAGAAGTGCCAGATTATAAGCAGAATTTTTTCTCAGCATTCAAGCTGTTTCTTTCTTAGTTTTCTATCCTTTACCCCTTCTGAGAGATCTGATGAAATTATTAGTTGCTGTGATAGGTGATAAGTGGAGAGAGATGGGAATGACACTATCGAGAAATTCAGAATAGGCTTTATTTTTTATTTCCTTCCAAAACTCTTTGCTCTTCAACCCTTTCTCCCTTTTCCTCCATACAGAGATTGCCTTCTCTCCCCCTTCTCCTCTCCTCTCAAGCCCCTATCAGCAGCACTTAGTCCTCTCTCCCTTTGCCTGCTGTCCCACCTTCATGAGCAGCATTCCCAGCTGCTGGCTGCATGGCAAACCACACACCCAGAAATGCACCACAGGTCCTGCCATGCACTGCTGCAGCTGTCCTGGGAGCAGCTGGGCACTGGCAGGGAACAGTCTGCTGTATGGGGTGAAAAATGGACTGCGAGCAAAAAGGAAGGCAATTTCCTCATTGGGGATTCTGGGTTATTTTGGGAAGCTTGATAGCTGTATGTTTTGTTATTGTGTGATTTATTGTGTGATGTGGTGCAGAGGGAAGTCTCACTTAAGCAGTATATATAAAGCGGGTTTTTTTCATTTGGAAAAGAAAATAAATTCAAAATTGAGAAATATAAAAATATGCCCCAAAGTTTGTGGTAGAAATACAGGAAGTTAAAAGGAAAAACAACTCTGAATGACAAATTCATCAGGTCCTGGACAGAATGAGCTGTGGAGCACCACATCCATGGAGAGGGACTTGGCAGATGCCACTTTACCCCTTTGATGTTCACAACCAAGCAAAGAAACCTGGGAACAAGGAAGAGGAAATGAGTGGAAATCTTGAGATTAGATTGCTGAGGACTGAGAGGACAAAGCTCTTTAGAGATGGGGGAGAAACAGTAGAAAGGAAAGAGCTGTCAAATAACACACGTTGGGGTAGGAACCAGTCAAGTTGTGCAGTAAATGCTGCCAAAGAAAGATTATTTGTGAATTCTTGCTCTAGCAAAAACATCACCCAACAGGCTCTCAGGAAAAGGAGCAGACCTTAGAAAAGTACTTTTTGCCTTTTGATTGAGAGTGGAAAGGGCTATGGGTATAACAAGCACAAGCTGTTTTAATCCAGTGCTGCTTAAGAGGTGATTGCTTTAAGTATGGCAATGCCTCCTGGCTGTACAGGAGTCCCTGAAATCTCTTGAATTGGCTTGAAAATGAAAGGTGACTTTTGTTCAGTGCGAGGCATTCTCCCTAAAGTCTCTCTCTGACGGTTGCAAGGAAGCAAAGTGATGGCTGAAGCAAAATGTTCCAATAAACTCAGCTACTCTGGGAGTGAATCCCTGTGGCCAGCAAAAACAGCGCCCAGACTACTGTCAGAAGGTAAAAGCAGGCTAGATTATAATGCAACAATAATTACAGTGTTGTTGAAAACAATTTCACTGAGCATGAAAAATTCAGATGATACAAAGCAGTCAGTAAGGCTGAGAGAGACTGCTCTGAGATATGAGGGTAAAACAAAAAAGACTCGCTGGAAGAATACTGGGTCTAGAAAAACTAATGTGACAAAGCAGCTGGTCAGCAGTTTCAGGGAGAAGATGCAGGCAGACAAAACAAAACAAAAAAAATAATAGAAGATAATCAAAGATCTGAAAGGGAAGAAGGGTGTTCCATGTCCTTAGGGTGAAGTAATCATTGTGAAACAGGCATACTAATGAAAGGCCTGGGAAATGTGTGAAAAAAAAGCTCCACTGTGAGTAACTAAACAGATGCTTTTTATTTATTTTCTGCTAGAAAAAAACAGCTAGCATGGAGAAGACTCAGGCTCAGCCTTGGCTGGACAGGATAACATTAAAGGAATGAGCCCTGGGAGGGCAAAGGAGTGTGCATGGCTGTCAGGACACATGGGAAGGGCATCCTTGCCTGGGAGGGGATCCACAGTTGTGTGTCTCAGGGCAAGGAAGCATCTATGACACCTCCTCCAGAGGAAGTGTGTGGTTTTTGCTGCTGATTTAATTACAAAATGGGCAAGTCGTTACTGAGAGCTGTTTGCTGTGAGCTGAGGTGCTGGTGATAGTGTTTCAGGCTCCAGGGTACTAATAACCTGTGCTGCTGAGACCAGGGAACTGCTTGAGAGGATTTATGTCTTTCTGGGACATGGCTGCATGGCTCTTCTGCACAAGACCCTTCTCCACTGTGGGAATAATGGACCTATTGTTTTTAATGGCTGTGTTGTAGGCTCCAAGTCACTGAAATGTGTCTGATTCACTCTAAAGATCCTATATTTTATATGCAGACACTCTTCCATTTGGAAAAAATGCAGGACTAAATATAGCAGCAGACAGGCTTGGACTGTGCTCCTCAATTCCCTGACTGGAGATCTTGGAGATTTTACAACCCCACAGCAAAATGCTGGGCTATGGCTGTACATAAGATCAAGAGTGGTCAAATTTCACAGTGCTGAAGTGAAAGTTCTCTGAAAATCTGGAGTTTGCATGACTCCTGAGAAATATCTGATGGCTTTTCCAGTTCATCTCACTGGCTGATGTGAAAGCCATGGGTGCATGGCAGTGGTGGCTGCATGTGCTGTGTTGCAGCCCCACATCAGAGGTGTGGAGAAGCCTGCCTCCCTTCCCACACCCCCTTTCTGCACAGCCCAAGAGAGGTGTGTGCACAAGCTGGGGTGCAGGAATGGATGAGTGGAGGAAATGGGGTGCAAGGGTACATTTTGGTGGGTTGCTGTGCTTTGTAAGTGCAGCCTCACTTCATCAGCTTCCCATCTTTAAAATGGAGGGAATATAAACTCCTCTCTAATTTAAAGATAAATTAACTTTTGCTTCTGAAGCATTCAAGTGGCATATTGAGAAGCACCAGAGGAGAGTCCATGAAGAGATAAATTATTTTCTGCAGAGGGAAGGGATTTGGTTACTGTACAGTTAAGCAGAGGCTGGAACTAGATGGTAGGTGAAGGGAATGAAACAATACACTGCACAGCTGTGCATTGGCACCATCTATTGCACTGAATGAGGCACAGGGTTTCACCAGAAAAAATACTGTGTGGCTTTATAATGAAGGTCTGTGTTGTAAGTGGAAGGGGACCAGAAAATCTTAAACCTGCCATTTCCTAACCTTTGAATAGTTGACTTTGCATCCACAGTGTTCTTTCACTGTTGTTTATTTTGCATGTAGCACAATACAAAGCAGAAAGGGCTTTTATTATTAAACAGAAGTGACAACAGGATGGATATCTGTGGCACCGGGCTGCACAGGAATGTGGTGGAGTCAGCAGTTCAGTGCATGATGGTTTAATCCAGGATTTGGGCAGTCTGCAGGCAGTAGTACAGCACTGCACAATCGAGTTCATCAGCTTGCAGATTAGACAGGAGCAGTTCAGGACTGCATCCTTGTATTTCCCCTCCCAAATATTTTTTCCCACATTGTACCAAGTGTACCACTGCAAATCAGGTTAATATATTAAGATGAAACATTTTGCTTGTACCTCAAGACACTGTTCAAGAGGCAAGCAAAGTATACACTGACTTCAGCATATGGCTTCTACCATGTGTTTTGTGCTCTCTTGCAGAATCCTTTTTGTGTTAGACAAGGGTGAAATGTTAACATGAGCACAGTAAAGAAACAAGCTGACTTTTGGTGCTTAGAAGCCATAATAGATGCTTGCCTCGCTATGAACTTTGTGTAACTCAAGTTTAACCTTTACATGCTTGTGTAGAATAAGAGATAGATTAGGTTTGCAGGAGAGCTGAAGGTTAAAGAAAAGAAAGAAAGACTTTAAATCCTAAAGGCATGGAGAAGAAGCCAGAGGTCTGATTGCATTGTGTCAGATGGCAGTCGCTCTCCTCTTTGAAGCAGCCCTGATACACACTGGATATTGTAATGCCATGGTGTTACAGCCTGCTCTATTCTGTGAACCCACAGAAAATGTTTTAGAGGAACAGGAGATCCTTGGCAAAATTTAGCCTACAGTAATATCCCCAATTTCTCAGTCTATTATTTTATGTTTGCTTTCAGGCAGTGTAAGACCAGTACCACAGCCAGATGAAGCTGTGCCATGCTCAGCCTTCTGGTCCTGCCTCTGCATTATCTTCTTTCTTGCATCCCATCAAAAGATAAAATTACATGGGGGTGAAAATGAAAAGCCCAAGTGAGAAGACAGATCTGCTGCTCTAGCAATTGCCTAGACAAGTTTATGATGAATTAAGCCCCAGAGCTACATTTGCTTTGTGGGCCATTATTAAGTATATAAACTACTAGGTCTCTACAGATCATGGGATGAAAATAATGGATGGGTCAGAAACAGTAATGAAGGAAATTTATAAGTAAATTTATACATTAATGAAGTATCCCCAGGGTGATAGATAAATGCAAATGAGGGGAGCTGCAGGATTAGGGGTGCACAGGTAAAACCAGTGCAGTTGCCCTTCTGTATCTCTCAATACACCTCTCCTCCAGGACTGGGGGCACCAACCAGCACAAAAACCCTACATTCTCAGTGTTTATCAGAAGCCTAGTTCTAGAGTCTCAGTCAGACCCTTCCTTCAAAGTGCACATTTTTTTGCATTTGGAGGCACGAAGAGACTCCAATAAGGTGTGGGGACTCTGATGTGTGTTGAAGTCTCTCAGGCCCCCAAAAGCAGTGTACAAGTAGGCCCTGAAAAGAGCAGGAATGTAAAATTATGCAGCATAAGCCATTCCAAAACAGAGCTGTTCTGATTCTGCCATCCCTTCTGACCTCAGTTGTACATTCCCTCCCTTCCTTTTCTAGCTGCTGCTTGTAAGGTCATGGCATGAAATCTTAACTTACTAATACTTTGGAAGCTTTTTTCTTTAGTTTTCTACAGTTAGTATCATCTCGACCAAGCAAGTTCTTCATGCAGCAGTGTGGGTATCAATCCTGATGCAAGGGAGTAGGCAAGATCACTGTTGGGAGCAGAGCTGCTGGATGCAATGCTGGGCTGGGGCACAGCTGACTTTTACTCCTCATTTACTAAGGATTCACATCTTCGTTAAATATTCTGAGTGCTTAATGTTGTTTCAGGCCTGGCAGAAGTGAGCTATTAATAGCCCTTGATTACAGACTATGCCTAAATAATTGTCTAGTCCAATGATATGCCGAGGAAACTCTATCACTGCCATTGATCCAGAATGAAAAACTCCTTAGATATTGCCTCCAACTTCCAAAGTGGTCCCTGCAGTGTTTCATTGTTGCCTGCAAGTGTTAATGCTTATAGCAACTTTGAGCCTTTTCTACTCATCATGTGAGGTCCTAAGAGGCTGCAGTATAAGTGTACGATGTGCTTGTACTAAAGGGATTGCTCAAATTAAAACTAATTCCAGAGATTTGGGGAGAGTAAAAGAAAAAGGAGGCAATGAAGAACTAGTGGAAGAAAGAACACAAAAAATAATCCAAGCCATCTTTATAGATCAACCAATGTATTTAAAGCTACTCTTGAGAGATGAGTTATTGAATGATACCTGTTTTCACCCTGGCCATAGATTTCAGAAATGCATGCAAGTACAATTATCTTCACCCAAGCAGTAAACATTTGGACAGTTTTCAAATCTAAACGTTGTTTATGAATTGATTTTTGCCTCCTTAAGTTCAGCTCAGCTATTCTTGCAGCATACCAAGTGTCATAACCAGCCTGATGGATCACACTGGGGTTAGGTTTTACATCTGGAATCCTGCAGCACTCATCATGGAGAGATGCTTTCAGATATCAGCACTTGGAGTGGGAAGAAAACAAGCAGTCACAGGAACATGTACCCATCTTCCCTGTAAATATAAACTAAAGGCTGTGTCCTTTCAGGGCAGTCCTTTGTTACTGTGCAGATAACTCTAGGACTGCTGCTGTGTTTCACTGTTCGTTAGTTGCATAAGCTCTGAGGGTAACAGGGATTTGACATTATCTTCTAGGCCAAATCCTATGGTCAACTCTCAGTTTTAACTTGTGCAAACTGAATGTGAAAACTGCAGGGATTTGTCTGCATACAGGATTTCACAATTCTATTGGCTGCAAAATTGTTTATTATAAGGACTTGAGTCTCTGAAGAACCTGTGCTGGCTGCTATCATGGACAGAACGGGCATTAGACTGGTGGAGTAATCTGGTAATGCAAATTCTTCATATTTCATCAAGGGAGCATTTACTCTGCAGTCCCAAATGCTTCTTGGCACAACAGACTGGCAGCACTGATCTCTGGCAAGATGGCAATGCTCTTATTTCTTCCAGAAGGCAAGAACTAAACTGCCTCCCCTCCCCTGTGGGAAAGACTATAAATAGAGGTCTGCTGGGATCCTGATCTCACATTCACAGAGGCAGCTGCCATCTGGGATTGCAGTTGACCCCCTGTCCCTTCTTCGTCTTCTCTCTTTCTTATTTGATGGCATTTGTGTGATTTTGAGGTGAGCTGGTCCAGGGAATTAAACCAACTGAAAAGTAATCATAGGAAAAGAAGAGACTGGTGCTTGCACATATTGCACATTGCTTCCTCCAAATTTCTGGCTACCCCCAGAGAAGCTGACTACCTTCCACAAAACTTTCTGAAGTACTGGGCAACAAAATAAACAGCATGTGAGGTGGCTTAGGGATTTAAACTTAATCCACGTCTGTGGAGGAAGTTGCCAAAGAAAGGCACATATTCAAACTGGAAAACATCAATCAAATACTATTTACTAACAGCAGTCACAGTTACTATTTCTGTACCGGAAAACCACAAAGAAAATGAAACCTTGTAGGCTAAATTAATGGAAACCAAGACAGACAGCAAAACAACTAGCTCAGAACTACCAAGCTGTACTAAACTCAAGAGTCACCCTGAACTCACGAGCCTTTGCTGTATCTCAGCTTTCCTGAGAAAGTGCTGTGTATCTGTGCAGGAGAGAGTGTGTCCTCAGGGAGGGACACAACCTAAATGAGAGCAGGGCTGCCAGTTTGGGAAATAAGCAGAGCAACAGATGTAGCCAGCTATGAAGATATATCTGTTGCATAATTTTCCCCCTAAATGTTTATCCTGTTAAGAGCTAGTGTCTAATAAAACTGCAGGAGGATATTTTTTAACTGACCGCTGCTGAATGTGTTGGAATAAACCTTTACTAAAGATGCCCCTGGTGCCATCTATTTTGCTGGAGGAACCAAGTGACATCTGCTTTATCAAGATGCAGGAAATGCCATTTCCTGTCTAGTCAGGGGCATCAAGCCAAATACTGGTCTCAGTTGTCAGACAGTCAATTATTTGATTATGGATGTACAGCCAGCTTGTGTTTGTAGATCATCTTCCAGCTAGACTGCAAAAATTACATATACATTTGACAGTCAATGTGGGCTTATTTTCAGCTTAAAACCATTAGTATTAACACAGAAGGCTGGCCTCATGAAAGTGAATTGTTCTCAACTCCCCTGCGGTTAAAAAATTTGATGTGCACTGATGAGTTTGCTCAGATCCTCATTCTGCGGTTTTTGCGGAGAGAAGAATCAGTTTCTTCTTCTCAGTAAAATGGAAGAAGTAATATTTTTCCCCTATATCCCAAAATAAATTAAGGTTTTCTGGCAGTGGTGCTCATTTCATCCCTTGGTTTTGAGAAACACTATTCATCCAGAGAAAACAACTCTCTGTCTGTTGGCTTGAGGATCCAGCTGCTTGTCATGTTGAACCATGTGGAGGCTGCATCTGAGTCCATCTGTATTGCCAAGATCAGTGCCCCAGGGACTAAGCACAAAAACACTTTGATCCCTCCTAGTGACAGGGTTTTTGCTAACAAGCCTCCAGACATTTCAGTTGGTATGTCATCACCCTTGCTAAACTAGAACAGAAGGATGAAACAAAAGTATCTCCAAAGACCTTTAATAGCAATCAGTTAAAGGGGAATGAGTAAAACATCCCGGGTGAGACACTTCTGTAAAAAGCATTAGCATTGGCTATATGACTGTAACGAGGATGGAGAAGCTTTTTTCCCCACATTTTTTCTTTTTTTCTTGTCCTTTTCTTCAGAGATAAAAGAGAGGATGGGAGCTATGGACTGTGAGTTGCAGGGAACAAAGCGCTTAACATCCTTTAAATAGCTTGATAGGGTCAAAGTAAGGCAAGAAGTCTAAAATGCATAGAAGAGAGAATGAACCTGAAAAGTCCCAATATGTTTTATACTGAGTGGCACCCCTGCAAATTGTACCTCTTAGTGATGGCCTGATTAGTCCAAATTTTTCACACGCTTAACAGCAACTATGGTACAAACCTCCTGTACACCGTGAGAGGATTTATGCTTTTAATTCCCACCATTATAGAGCTGCAAATATACCCCATTGCTTTTACCTTTTAAAATCCAGACTGCATGTGCAGTGGGCATGTGATTTGTGCAGCCAGAGTTAGGGATGAGAGCTTCAAAATAGCAATCACCTGATGCCTCTGCACTAGGGCAATAAGTTAGAAGTTTTCTAATGCCTTGTGCACTCTGGTCAGTGAATAACTTCCAGGTAGAGTTGAATTTTGTGCTACACAGCTGAGACTTAGGGTTTTTACAATCTAAGCGCATTACTTGAGCAGAAATCAGATTGTCAACAAGGCAGTGTGTGATTAGTATCAGCAGGTCAGCTTTCAGTAGGTCATATAAATGAAGCAAGGAGGGCAGCAAGGCCAAAATCTCTGTCTTAATTAACAGAAAGCATACTTTGTAGATGATTTTGTTGCTTAAAGAGCAGTGAAGGAGAGAGAGCATAAAAAAGCAAGGTTTTATCTTACATGCTCAGCCACATTCCTCCCCCTTCTGCAGAATAATTTTGCAGGAAACAGACAATTTGTTCTGAAAGCCCAACTCTGCATCCAAAGGCATGAGAAGTTTTGCCACTTGGAGAATGGAACTGTTTGCAGACAAGTGACAATCCAGCATGAACTAGTGGAGCAGAAACATTTAAATAGCTCATCAGCTAGGCTATGATTCTTTAAACGTATGGTATTGGAAACACCCATTTCTGAAAAAAGAGCTACCTACAAGTCTAGGAAATCAAGGCACAGGCATCTTCAACAGAGTGATAGTGTTGATCAGTTCAGTCTTGTCAAACATCATTCAGTAGTTACCTTAACCACTTACTTAACCATTAGTAATGTTGTTCTACTTTGTGAGCAATAAATATATGTAAACCAAGCTTTAGATAATTTGTCTCTAAAAAGCTGGTGTTTCTGGAAATGTACCTTTCATCCTGTTTCCAAGATTGTTATTTGAAAAGTTATTTTATTATTTTTAAACAGCAAGCAACCAACCCACCTGCCTCTTTCCTCTTCATCCTCACCAACATATTTTTTCCCCTCAAAATCACCAAAATATTTCTAACCCTTTTTTTTTTTTTTTTTTTTTTTTTGGAATGTGGAAGAGAAGACTCCTTGTAGCACTTACTCATCCTTGCCATGCAGGGCAAAAGGGGTCCATGTTTCTTCTGGCAGTCACTGTTTTTGACTCCTTTGTGGTCTAATTAACATTCGTTTTTTTCATCCAGAGCATCTCTGTGTTTTCAAGCTGGGTAATGTTTGCATTATGGTTAAAACAACCCAGAAAAGTTGGATTGCTTGTATCATGTATTTCTTAGTGAATGGCACCCTAAGAAACATTTTCCTGCCAGAGCTCCCAGCTGTCCTCTTGACAGAAACTCTTGTGGAAATGAGTGCAAATAGCTCAGTAAGTGGTTCTAGGGTAAAAGTGCAAACTCTTCCCCATGCCAAAGGGAGATTTCTCAGGAGCATTTCACAATGTCATTCTCCACAAACATCAAGCCATGCCTGATGGCAACCAGGCTGACATTGCCTTGGTGTTCCTCTTCTCTTGAGAGTATTTTGACAGACTGTTTAGTTGTGATTTGTTTTTTTTTTTTTCTTTTATTTGATGGCAGCTTTGCAGGGTTCATTTATGTTAGCTAAGTAGCAATGTGCCCACTAGTGTGTTAGGCAGTCTTTCTGCATTGGCAAAGCAGGGATGCAACTGGCTCTACTACTGTGCTTAAGGTACACCCTGATCAGAGTTTGCTTCCTTGTGGTTTTATTTTGTACTATTACACTTGGGTATATGGGTATGTATCAATCATACCAATATTCCTGAAGACATTGTATCATCTTTGCCTGTCTTTTTGAGCTATAAAGCAAAACAGCAGCATTATATACTGCCCTCCTACAGAAGTCAGGCGATTCAACTTCAGGAAACATCTGAAATATACCGATCATATCACTGAGCTGTCCAGTATGGTTTTACAGCTAAAGAAGGAAAAAGATGCACCTGAGAAGTCAGATTCATGTCTCAAATGACCTTCAAAAAGATCCTGGTGACATGCAGTCATAGAGAAGAGAGGGATAGTTAATTTTTTCTTTCAGGTGCACCGCATCCTTTGGCATGAATCAAACAATATCCACACACTTGAAGACTCCTGAGCTCATTTTCAAAGGCTATGGATGGATTTTTTAGTTCCCTCCTGCTTGTTCTAGCCTAATGTCACAACCATCAAACAGCTCTGGCAGAAGCAGAAAGCAAGAGCCATGGGGGTTCCTCTCCTCTGCATCTCTAATTCGTGTATATTGATGCCCTTTACCTCTTGGTTTGTACCCTGAAGAGGCACCTTGGAGTTTACTCAGTATTAGCTGAGGAACACTTGCCTATTGTCCTGTTCTTCAAACTGAGAGATATTCATTAGGTTTCCTTCTTTCAGTGAATGAAGCAGAGCTTGGTAGCTCACTGCCTGCCTGTGAAGTCTTTTGGCAGTAAGTCACTGCTTTGCTTCCTCCCTTAGGCTCTGATAAGTGGTACTGTGTTTCTGATCATGGTTTTACAGGAATCAAACTTTTTTATTTTACATTGACTATTCTGAGACTGAGCATCCTTTGGTAACAGTTGTGTTTATAGACAGTAGCTAAGTCAGCTGAAATACCAGACAATAATAACTGCAGAGAATTTGTATTTAACTAAAAAGTCCAATTTTACGTGAGCCAGAAAATATTTTTTTCTTCTTTCCCCTGAAGCAATGTACATGTTCTCATTCTAAGTCTATCCTTGAGAGAATCTAAATTTACTCTTTCCTGGCTTTTGAGAAGTACACAGCAAGACATCAGCTATTGGTGGGTAAGGAAGCTCTGAAACGAGGGAAGAGACAGAAGCTTACAAAAGAAAGCTCCATGCTGCATTTCCTTGTTTGCAATAGCAGTCTGCAGTGTCGCTGGGTACACTGGCAGAGCTGAGTTCAGGAGGTGCACTGTGCTGTGGGTAGGCTGGCTGAGAGTCAGCTGTCACATGAAGGCCACGCAATTCATGGCACATTTGTGACCCCACTGTGGCATTGCTGCTGTGTGCTCCAGAATGGGAACATGGCCACGGCTGCCCAGGGCAAGGCTCAGCACCCTGTGTGTGTGTGGGGAAAGGGGCATGCATGGGACGAACCAGGGCCCTGCACACCTGTCTTTTGCCATCCACATGGCCTTTTGAGGAGCTTTAACCCTGGCATGTGCCAGATTCTGCTTTGAGACTCCTTTCTTCTGCCGCAGCGGTGCGAGGGCAGACCTTCACTGACACAGAAACCTCTGCCAGCAGCAGGCCCTAACTTTATAATAAAAGTGCCTGCAGACAAGAAAAAAGGAGTTCTGCTTTTATGCTTTTGTGTGACCTAGGCTTTATTCCTCAAAGGCCTTCTCCTGCCGATAAGAACAAAACCCTACACGCAAATGGCTATTTCTGGCATCGCCCCAGAGGGGACATCTCCTCTGTCTGCTCCTGGCACAGGACGCACGGGCTGCCGAGAGCATGTCACTGTCACGAGAAGTGCAAGAGCTTCCTCAACCTGCCAGGCTGCTCACCTGCTTGGGAGCTCATGCTGACGGGGAAGCTCTTTGGAACAGAGATTCTGAGCCTCAAACTTTTTCTTCTTTTTGGTAATGGCTCAATATAACTGAAGAGCTGTAATTATTACAGATTTTAAAAACATCCCTACATTTTTCTGAACTTCTGGCAAGTTGCACTTTTTTTTTCTTTTTCATTTTTTCCCTTTTTTATTTTTTATTTTTTCCCTTTTACTTCCTTTTTAGTCTTCTTTCTTTTCGTTTTTCTTCTCCTTTTGTCCCTTTTTCTTTTCTTTTTTTTTGTAAACTTTTTTCTTTTATCCTTTTTTTGTTTTCCTTCCTTTTTTTTCTTTTCTTTGAGGGAAAGCTGATTGTGTTCTTCTTACTCTCAAGCCACATTAGGACAGTGGCACGAAATTCAACACCTTTCTTTTTCTTTCTTTCTTTCAGGCAGTTGGCCCCAAATCTTTTGTTTTACAGATTCTAGAGCTTTATTTGTTTACTCTGCTTTAACTCTGCTGAAATAAGAGCTCCTTTTCCCAAAAATGTGGACATAGATATATGAAATAAAGGCCCTACACAAATTTTGAATCTATCTCTAGTGGCATTTCTAACTACAGGTGAATCCTGTATTAAGTAATTTATGGTGGTGGCAGCAGGAAAGCCTAAGGGATAGGGCAAGGATATCAAGGTTGTAACTGTCCTGTTGGGATTTTGCTAGCAGAACCACCTCAATTATAGGATGTGAAAGTCATGGTGCTGTAGCACGCTTCACCTCAAGCAATTCCAGCAAAAAAAAGGCTTTAGCAGCTCCAAGCCTTGTAGAGTGACAGGTTTGATGTGCTGCAGCAATTCCACCATCCATGAGGACACCATTGGTTGTTCCTTAGAGCACAGCAATACTTACCTGAAATATCAGTGATGATAACCTCAGCCACAGCATGAGGTTAATGTGAGCATGTGGAGTTGGAGACAGAGAAATACTGATGTCAATTTATAACCGAAGTTGGATCCAAATACAGAAGTTATTCCTATATGCTGGAAATACCAATCACATTACAATTATAAATAAATGAAATATAAATAAATGAAAGAGGCCTCTGTTGGCACAGGTGCAGACAGGAAAAGATATATAACTGATTTACTTTTTTGCCCATGAGGGAACTGCTCTGTTGGTATGACAGATTTAACTGCATTCAGACTGGAGAAACTGTGTTGGTTCCATTCCATTATAACTAAAGAGCCTGTTATACTAGTGTAGATGAAGACCTGAGGTTGAGACATGCTGAGGGACAGAACATCACTTGTATTCTCTCTGTGGTTAACAGAAAACACACACAGAAATGAAATCCAGTGCATTAATAATTTCCATTAATTTACTATGTCAAGTGCAGAATAGAAAATCATTATATTTCCACTGTGCATCCCTCTAGCATAAAAAGTTCATAAGCCATTAGGATAATGATTTCTACCATTACTTGTCAGTAAAGTGTGAAAATACTTTGTTATCAGCCATTTACATTAATTTCAAGATGCACGCATTTCGTCAGAAACACAGACTTTTTGAAGTGATTGCTTCCCATAGATTAATGTAGCCAGAAGTTTCCTGATTTGCCAAATGTCACGGAACATTTTATTAATGGTGCCTGTTTTGTGTACAAAGCTTTGTATCAGAAGAGGTTTAATCTATAAATTAGTAAAGATTAGAAATATTCAGTTAAAAAAGAAAATATTTCGAGTATGGTTGCTGTGTCGTGGACTCACTCCTAATGCATACCAGTGGTGATCTTTTGCCTTGGGATGAGTAAAAAGAGGCTGAGCTTATGTAGTCTCTAAGGTAAAGAACCATTCTGATGTAGTGAGCCATCTGTATGCAAAACAATTTGGAAATGCTGTTTAGCTTCTGAGAAAGAACAAGCCCTGCCATGCTTACATCTATTCAGGATTGGATGTCAATATCCACGGGTAAACTTCAGTCCAGGTGTAAGGAGACAATGTTCACATAGCTCACCATCTCCTCCCTTTAAAATAGCACCTCTCTGACAAAACTGGTTTTTACTGGGAATTTTTGATTCTTCAACACTAAAATTTTTCAAGAGAACAAGAAGGAGTTTCCAGAAAGAACAAGGCACATATCCTTGGATCAGAAATAACCCTACACTAGAAGAAGGACCAGGGATTTAAATTTTCAGGGTTTGACTTATCAATTCAAATCAGTAACACAAACCTCTGCCACCAGCTGTGCTGAGAGTATTGACTCAGCTCTTCCAGCAGCAGTTCTGTTTTGTAGAGCCAGAATGGTGACTGATACTCAACCTGATCCCCCATAACTGGAGACCCTCATTGCCAGTTATCGAGGCTCTTTTTCATCCTAGTTGGAAATGTTTTCTTTCCTCCCACTGAGAAATGGGGGATATTTGAATCCTTTGATTGGAGGCACTAAAAATGTTTTCTGTTTACTCAATGTAACATAGAGCTGAGTTGAAAGCAACAATATGTGCCTCCATTCCTTTTGTTTCCTCTTTCCATGAACATTCAAGTGAAAAGGATTTTGTCCTCCATGTTGGTAGGAAAACAATTTTAGCAATTTATTTTAAAATGCCCTTGGAAACCAAATATTATATTTTACCAAGGTAAGCACTGTTGCTCGAGGAGCTTGAATATGCACTCATCTGGGTAATAGGAACAATACCATGTGACTAATAAAATCAATGTCTGCTAAGTAATGTGGTTCAAACTGGAAATGTTTTCAATCAATCCAGGGGTATGTTTTTTCCTGGCTGGAGAATAAAATAGAACTAGTCTAACAGCAGATATTTTCCTATAGAAAAAGTTAATTTATATAAAGCAGGATATTAATAGATCTGAGTAGCTCACCATGAAGACAGCATCTCTGATTTGATTATCTTAACTTTGTCAAAGTCACATTAGTCCTTGCCTTCATATAAAGTGTTCAATTAAGCCAGTTTCTGCCCTTGGTCCTGACAGGGCTTGTTGTTACAATGCACTTTGAGTATTGAAAGGCAGACTAACCTGTCATTAGACATAGCTGAGAAGAGATCTGGCATAATTATATACTTTCTTATTGCTGAAGTGATTGCTCAATATGTGCTCTGCGAATTGCCGGCAAGCCTTGAGACACTGGGGTGCTGGAAATGTGGAAAGGAGCCTGAGGGAGTAACATTGATAGCATGAAAGTGTTCAAAAGCCTCTTCAGAGTCAGGTGAGGGTATTTCATACTCAGGCTTAGGTGTCACCATGTGCAATGTGGCTGAAGAAGAGGCATTCCTGACCTGTACCAAGGTAAGAAAGAGAAAAAGAAGTTAACAAAGCATTCTTCTTTGACTCACTGAGAACCATCTGGAAGTAATTTTTATTCAGAATATGGGGTTTTCTCCATTTCTACTCATCCCTCCTGCTAGTAAATATACTAATTTCAGTCCAATTCCTCCATTTAAGGACTGTAGTTTTTATTCTCATGAAAGCAGATGAAGGGAAATTCTCCAGTGTAGAAAATAAAGCAAGATGCCCAATTAAATCACCACACTGATTCTTAATTCCACTGTGGCCTGTCTGAGAAGGCCATTAGGAACAAAAAACCTCTCTGAGGAATATTTTTCTGGCACTTCACACTGATGAGGAAGGTATCTGCTGGCAGCCAGGCATGCAGAGTGCCTGGAAAATGGGGAGGTGCTCAGGAAACCAAAGTTCTGCAGCACTCTGCAGCATTTCCTTGTAATGGTAAGGAAAAGTAGAAATGATTAAATAGGGCAAACAATCCCAATCAGGAAGTGCTGTGATTAGGGTGAGACCTGAGGAGACACTCAGCATCACAGCCCCTCCTCATTGCACAGGACTGTGAGGCACAGGCAGGCAAATGTGGGGCAGAGGCAGACAGCCATGGGGTGCACACAGGCTCTCCAGAGTAGGCTAATGAAACACTCCTTTGTAACTGCATTGAAAAAGCCAAAGTAGTATTTACTTACCTTACTATGAGGCTGCAGTAAATGTCTTCAATACGTAATATTAAACAGGCAATTAATAGACAAACATTTCTGTATCTAGAAATGTGGTGGAATTCAAGTGAATCCCTACTGGTACAGAGCAATAGCACTAACCTTATTAAACTTCATATCCAAAGGCAGTAGGTTTGCTATAGAGCTTTCATTTCTAGTGTGAAATTCCAGGCAATTACATCTTTTAATTTTAAGGTAAACACTCATAGATCCAGCATTTGGAAATAGCCAGTTGCAAACTGAAAATAAAGAAACAAAATACTGTGGATGAAATGTGGTGCCTGTGTGTTGCCTTCTATCACCATATAGCAGGACACTTTCAGAATCTATGAGATTTGGCAACAAAAAGGAAGATTACAGAGGAACACATTTGTTTTACAGGGAAATGCAATACCAGAGCTGTGTACAGAGTAGGAAGCCAAGCCAGTGAATTTCTGCACCAAAGTCAACAAATAAGCTGATTGACAGTGTTTGTTGATAACAACCACACTCTTTCTGTTATACCCAGCCAAAGCAATCAAAACTCAGTAACCATGAAGGGACAGTATGAGTAAGATCTACAGTTAATGGATGAACAACAGCAGCCATTCAGGCTTAAAGAGAGCTTGCTCACCAGAATTTGAATATCCTTTCTGCTTGTGGTAGCAATAGAAGTGGTTTCTTCCTGCAGCATAAGAGATAACACTGGTAGACAGTGAATGTTATTCCTAGGGCTGTTTTACTGTGTTTCAGCTTGTTTTCTTGGCAGCATTATGGAGTATGATTCTATGAATCATGAATATGGTTCATACTAGCCAAACTGACCTTTGAAATTGGGAGTAGGCAAATATATCAGAAGAAATTCAAGCTTCAACAAATAAGCTGATAAAATGAATGAATTCTATTTATAGACCCTGCCAGTCTATTAAGAGGTCACTTTGACAGCCCAAGAGGTCCAAATGTGAGATTTTCCATTCTCTCCTGCATACCTGAGCAGCCATTCATCCATATTTAGTAACAAGGTGCATGATCAGTATTTTGGCTGTTCATGCAAATAGCTCTCAGATAAATCTCTATGTAGAATGTATGTATGTACCTCATTGTGTGGTACAGAAAACTATGCATTTGTGTGTCTGAGTGGTCATGAAGCTCCTGAAAATCTTAACAGGACCAGCCAAAACAAAGAGGGAGAGAGATGGAGAGATGAAGACTATGGCATGTGTTAAAACACCTAGAGCTGACCTTGACAAAGGACTGGACAAGGACCCATTTTGAGCAGGCAGCAACACCCTTTCCAGCAGCTCCTGCCAACCAGCACATCCCTGGGTCTGTGCAAGCATGCAGGAGGAACCCAGCTGAGCAGATGTGGCAGTGAGTGGGATAGGTGCAGGACATGACGGCCAGCAGAGGGAGAAGTAAACTTCCACCAAAAGAGCACTAGAGTGTCACCATATTAAAAGATTTTTCATTTAGTGACTGCATGTAGTTTCAGCAACATGGTTTGAAAGACCAATACCATAGCTCAGGTTTGTTTTGTGTGAAATTGAAGACTCCAGAAGTGCTGGAGGAAATTTAAATCATCTCTTAGCTGGACTATTTTCTAATCAAGGAATCCTTGACATGAGTTGAAAACCTGACCTGCCATGACCTTGGAGCCCATAGCTCCATGTGCAGTAACAGGGTGCTCTTCCAAGCACCCCAGGGGTTATCTGGGCCATTAGTGGGTTTGCAATCTCATTTTTTAGTTAGGCATTTAGAAAAATTGGCACATGCAGTTTGTACACTTCTAAAACTGTGGCTTCACTCCATAGCTATGTTTGATTCATGTATATGAGCCCTTAAAGTATTTTGGAATCTCTCTTTAAAAGAGAAAAGCAGTTTAATATAAAAATCTGTTTCTCTTTTCTTATTCCTAACAGCAAGATAAATAAGAAGTGTTGAGAATTGCATGTGACTGGAGGATTTGCGGTTTGCTTAGAGCCATTTCAGTGGTTATTTTGAACTTTCATAGCAAAATAATATCATTTCCTTTCTTTGCATTCATAACTTACCAACATGTTTACATTTTCAGCTGAACATTTCCATTCTTGGCTGTGCTGAAAGGTGATACTCTGTTTACTGGATATAACACTGAGCAAAATCCCTTCAACCTTTTGAATTACCGCAGGCTGAGAAGTATAATCCATTATCCAAATATTCTCCCAGTGTTTTTCTAGTAGAATAATATAGCACAACTAGTTGAAGATAAAAGCTTGGCCTGTATATAGCAATTGCTAAGGATTTTTTTGGCTGGAGATGAAGGAAGAAAGTTTAAAATAAGACCACCTCTGTATGTGCTCAATGAGTGTTTTGCTTAGATTGTAACACTGTGCAAAGCACCATTTGCAGCTCTCTCTATAAAAATTTCCTCTGCCTGTGTGGATAAGAGGCTGGTACTGGGACCACCATCCTGAGATTGCCATTAGCAATGAATAAACACTATGAAGATGCAAAGCCAGAGTCCTTTGATATAATTTAAAGGAAAAAGAAACAAAACACCGCCCCCCAAAAAAAGCAAAAAAAAACAAAACCAAAAACCAACCGAACAAACAAAAAATCCCCCCAACAAAATAAAACATGACTTTGTTACAGTGTGAAATACATAAATGTGTTTATTCATCGAAACATGACTTGTGTGTGTGCATATACACACACCCACGCATGCACAAGCACACCCTTCCTCTATTTAAAAAAAAAAAAAGTAATAATTTAAATTAATTCAGCACTCTACTCTCCATTATTCTTCATATTAAATTGACTGTCTTTCATTGTGAGGCTACAGCCATGTGCACAGATAATTCATCTCTGTGCAAATATTGGTTAATCAAAGAGGGGACATTGAACTTTAGTGCACAATTGGAGTCATTTAAATGGTATCTTGTCATTATGAGGAGCTTGTGTATAAGTCATTATTCATTTTTTTCTTTTAAATAAAAATAACAAAACAAACTCCTGCATTTCTTTTTAGCTACATTTTAAGCTGTGCAATGTATCATTTGAACTCAGTACCATTTTTGCTTTTGCGTAAATGTAGACTAAACATTTTCTCAAAAATTAGAGAATCAAGAGATCATCTCATCTATCCTTTTACCCACAGTAGTCAACTGTACATTAGCTGACAGACGCCAATCTATTTTGGGAGACTTCCCAGGAAATCTATCCCTGTGCACTGCTATATTTACCACTCAAAAGTTTTTCCCTGACATCAATGCCAAATCCCTTGTGTTGCAATCTGGGTCTATTAATATCGACTTTTACGCTTTTTTCTACCCTGCACCCTTTTTGCTATACAATACCTGAAGGTGTATAGAGGGTTTCATCAGAACCTTTACAATTGAAAGAAAAAAAATTTGTCATTTTCTTGCAGGTGTTGCTCCTGTTCATACAGTGCAATATGCTTCGTGTTTTGTTTGTTTGTTGTTTTTGACAATAGACTTGTATTATTCACTCAAACAAAACATATGCCCAGGTTCTTTTCTGCAAAACTCCTTATCTGTCCAGAAGCTCACCAGATGTATTCATGCAAGTCAGTGCTTCTGCCTGGTTTAGAAACTTCTGTGAGTCCCTAAAACCATAGATCTCATTTTGTCTGTGTTTCTGATTTGTCAGAGTTCTTGTTTTTTCTTCCCTTTCTCTCTTTTGGTGTAGCCTGTAGATTTAGTAATCATTATCCTTTCCATCATCCAGCTTGTTAACAGCAAAATGTAAAGCTGATGAACACAAGACAGATCCTTACAGAACACCATACTGGTGCCATTAGTAACTCCCCTGCATAAAGTTTCTTTAGCCAGTTTTGCACTTATAGTCTTTGCAACTTTATCTGCTCTTAATATTTTTGAACTTATGTCTGCTGGTTATCTTTTGTAGGTGTACAACATGGACTCCAGCCTGAAGCTAGGATTGGAATCTCCCCTAATAGACTGACAGTACCAGACTGACAGTGTGGGTGTATGAATTAGAGTCAGAGAGGTTGGAAAAGACCCCCAAGATAATCAAGTCCACCTTTTGATGCCAACCATTGAGCCTGCAGTTTGGTTGATGCAGACAGGGACTGGGGGAATCAGGTAAATGTCACCAGCTACCCATTTTGAATTAACACTTACAGATCCATCATGAGAGGAGATGAAGTACTAGAGTAGTTTGCATGGAAGTCTGAGGTTTAATTGAGGAGTTTTAATCCAGTCTTTGTCGCTATCCCAAGGTCCTGCAGTTACAATTTTCCATTTGTGTATCTACATCTCTGAATGAAGGTGATGTGAAACCTACCTCCTCTGCCTGGGGTGGTTTGTGACCACTTCTGGGAAGAAGGGCACAGCTAGATAAGGGATTCATCTGCCATAAAAGCCATATGGTCTCTGAAGGGAGAGACACCCTGGGATTTCTACCTGCTCCTGCTCTATGTGGAGAACAGAATGTCAACACAGAACCACTTCACAGATGTGAAGGACATAGAGGTTTGTGTGGCCCCTTACTTGTCTAAAAACAGAGAGACTAGAGTGGTTCTGTTTATTTTTTCATGGCAGAGTTGCATTAAAGTTCATGTACTCCCTGAAGGTCAGAAAGACTTGCTTGAAGCTGGAGCCCTCTGTGTCTTCTCTTGTGTGCACATGACACGTGATTAGGCCTAACACAACAAAAAGGGTCATGGACTGAGTAAAGCCTGCAAGTCTGTTGGTCTGTCAGTCTCTGGTGATGGCCACCTGTGAGACTGAAACCCACTCCTCCCTGTCTGTGCTCACAGGGAGCTTACACAGCTTTCTCCACTCCTCACTACCTCAGTTTTACAACATGCCCATGGAGGATTGTGATGCACAGCCTCTCCTTAGCAATTTTCCAGCCTGGAAACACCTCATCTACACTCTGTGGTAGGGATAGGGCTGCTTGTAGCATGGGAAATGCTGGAGGGAGTCTGATGTGTCCTTGCCCTACATCTGTCACTGTTTAGCCTCCAGCTGGGCAGACAGGTACGTAGGATTCATTCAGGGTAATCTTAGTATAGTTCTAATGCCACTATCAGGTTTTTTGCAAAGGCAGCCTGACTGTGAAATTATCTACAGCTTGGATAGCTGGATGTTATTCTTCCTGTCTTTCTTCTTGTAATTCCCAACAGTAATCTCTTATCTAAATATTATACAATGAAAAAACATGAGATTGGCAACAGTAAAATGAATAACAAGTTATTGACAGTAATTATTCTGCAATTTATCTGTAGTCCACAGCCTCACTTTATCTGATGTTTATTTTTTCTGATCCAACCTTTTGCTCATTTTTTTTCTTACTTGAGTAAAAACATCCTTAATGACTTTTTCTTGTCCAGAAAAAAAAATTATTTAGCAGAAAAAGAAAGGCTGACCTGAGAACAGCTTTCACTGACATATTTGTTGTGACTGCTTTATACTTTGTAACATATGTAGAAATAATATGTAAAGCAATACCACTAATGAAAGGATCTCCTACAACAGCAAGGCAGGTAAGTTCTATGATACACTGGAAAAATAGACAATGCACTATAAAATAACAATTTTCCACAATGTGTCAGGGTAAGCTCCATAAAACAGCTGGGACAGATCTAGCAGCTGTTAATGGGTACTGATGATACACCAGGAGATGAAGCTCAATAGTAACAGGGTTGTGGAGTGAAACAGCTGAACTAAATTCCTAATGTAGACACCATGACCAGAGAGATGAAGCAGAGCAAAAAAAAAAATGAGGAAAGATATTAAATCTTTTAAAAAAAAGTAAAAATAGTTGAGCTGAAATTGTTGCAGCGTGCAGCGAGGTTTTTGCTGCTCTGGATGACAGAATGTCTTGTTGCAGTGACTTCATTAAAGTGGCAAATGCACAGCAACCCAGTGCTACTTAAGGACAAGTTTGAATCCTCTCAGGCTATTAAGTTTAGATTTCAGGCACCTGTCCTGAAAGCAGGAAATTCAGAATAATGCCATCACAATAGAGCTTCAGGTATGTAGTCAACAGAACTAAAGTGAAAATGAGGGCACTTAATAGATTCAGTACTGGGAACATGAATCCAATTTTCTGAAAAATAAAAACTTTAAAAAGTAAGCACCCCTTATAAATCTTCTACCTCTATTTCTATTTTCTGTTCCATAGTCTTATATTTCATTCACAAGAATAACCTCTGAGCATTTTTCCATATTGCCTAAGCAACATGTCTACCATCTTTCATCTAATTCTTTTGTTCTTCTGCAGAGAAGCATGGACAGTGGTGTTTCTTCATGTTTGGTTTCAAAAGGATTTTTGATTCATTTTTTACATGCAAGCCACTATAAAATTCCTGGGGGAGAATGAAAGTGCTTGGATTCATGGTTGTCTGTAGTTCACTGGAAAACCTATTTAGATAAGCTTTTGAAGAAGTTCTGTTCATTGAGGAACACAGACACACACACATACACCCTCCCCCAAAACCAGTAAGAATTGCTGTTGGATATTTTATCAAGCTGCATTAGCAAAACCTCATACTTTTGGGAGTATATGGGTATGTCCTGCACCCATTCCCTGGGAATGAAGGGAGAGCATTGCAGAGTTTTGTGAAGATTAGGATGTGAAGGGAGTTTACAGGGCAGCAGTGGCCATTTTTTCCCTTATGCCTCATACTCCTTGTGCTTTTCTTCTCAGGTTGCTGCCACCTCAGGGCTGAAGACAGGGATGATGACACTGCAGTGAAGAACTCAGATTTTCCTTAAAGCAGGCACGTTTAGCTTGTCTCTATTTGCTAATCTTCCTCTGCAGCCATACTAGGCAATCAGAGGAGTAGTGAGAAGAGTGAGGAAGGTGCAAATGGGAAATGAGAATAACCAGGTGCTTAAGGCACTCTCTGACCTGCTGTACAAAACCAGCATTTCCAAGGATCAAGGAGGGAGGGGTGGGCCTGGGACATGTTTGGAATCTGGAATGAGAAGTAGCTGCTGTTGCCAAGTTTTAAATGGAGAGGGGCGTGTTCTGGGGAGCTTGTGTGCTGAAATCACTCGAGGTCCCCAGCTCACAAATGCTAAAACAAGAAGTGCCCCAGCAGAGCAGTGAGTAGTGCTCAATCCAGCTGCCTTGGAGAGCTGGATAGCTGCAAACCTCATGGGCTCCTGCATCCTGTGGCATGCCATGAAGTTGAACAGGCTTGCTAAGCTTTACCTCACCATTTATGTTGCATGTACCCTGCTTCTCCCAGCCACATTGCTTTTGTATTAGTAAACTGGCAGAAAATGGAAAATCTGTGTAGGATTCTGACATGTTTTCACAGCTGGCTACTCACAAATATGACAAAGTGTAATAAAGTTCTCATAAGGGCTAATCCTTGCTGTGACAATATGCAGTAGCCAACTTGTGTTTGCTCTGCAGTTGCCACTGCTGCCATTTATTTCTCCATGAAAGGTGGCTCTTCTGAGGGTATTATAGGGGCACCTGTTTCATCAGGGCTGAGGCATGCACTCAAACACCTATCAAACACACATAAGGGAAGGCTGATGTGGAAAGTTATGTGTGCTCCCAAGGGAAGGGTCTAAACTCAATGTTAAACAGTGCTGAGCAAGGCCTGGTCCAACCTCATTTTCATATTTACACTTGGTATTTAGCCATAAAATACTTCAGCTTTCAACTGGTTGTGTTGGCACCATTTTGGAGTCCTGGCATTAATAATTTAGGTGACAGGCATTAAAATTAACTGTGGAAGTATATTTAAAGAAGCAAGCATTCATGTGCTGTAAAGCACATGATGAAGAACCTATGATTCCAGAACCACTGGAATGTGCTTTGCTTTGCTTATGATGTGCAAGTCTAACCTAGAACTGCAAGTTTGAAAGCATAGAATTCCTCCATCAGAAAGTTTACTGTGGGCCCATGCCTTCTGGATTTTCATTCCCTGCTAAAGGATGTAATTATTTCTCTGTAACTTTCCAAACTAAAAATGAGCATTGCTGTGAGCTCACACAAACAGCAAAGCTGTTTAAAACCCTTGCCTCAGCCATGCAGACTGCTCCTGTTGTTATCACCAAGTTTCACACAGCTTTTGTCATCACACTTCTCTGTCTGTCATCAAAGAAAGTGTAAGTTTTGGTTCTTTTATTCAGCAACTGTAGATGCTAGGTCTTAGCTGTGATTTAGAAAACTTCTTCTTGTGAGTAAAAAATTCCTGCCAACACAAAAGTAAATTTCTAGAAATAGAGGAAATATTTAATACTGGAGGGTAATCAAAGAAGGAGAAAGAAGCTAGGAATTTTAAAGCTCTAGTAGGAGCTTAATTTTACATGTGGTGCTTAATACAATCCTCCTTTTCAGTCCCTTGTCTTCCCTACAGGCTTTACTTGATCTGAAGAGAATCAATACACAAAAATCGTGTGTCATAAACGGTTATTGGCCTTCCCTGTTGCATTTCATTTTCTGTCCAAATGTGTCTTGGTTTGAAAGACTCTCCTGGTTATGTTGCTATGTCAGGAATGGTCTAAGAAGTGACAGCCAAGATTCAGGTGTGAAGGAAAAAAAACAGCAGCAAAAGTAGTCAGGCCCACTGCACTGATGTCCCCCCTGAGAGCTTGTTTCATACATTTTCCTCTGCAACACCTTCACTGGAAGAAAGCTTTGTAACAGTGTGACTTAGCAGATCCTTTTTGTGTTTTGTGGTTTTTTCCCTCTCCTCTTTTAGTAATCTTTTCATACATGCACTATAAATCTGTCCTAGGAATCATGTCTGTTGATAATGGCAGTTAGACAAAAATCTGGGAAATTTCTCTTTTAAAAGGAACACCTAGCTCATAGGGAGCTGTACATGTACAGGGGCTTGCCAGTCATTCTGGCATGTTTCATCCACTAAAGGGTGACAATTTCAAGGTTATTGTTATTGTTGGCCAGTTAGTTGAACCATTTGAAGAAGCAAGTCGATTTTTGCACTTAAATGCCTTAAAGTTGCATTGCCAAATTGGTATTAGTCCTGCAAAGGGAACATCTTATTCTCCTTTCCTTTTGTTTTGACAGGTTGGATGTATTTGCTTTTTCCCTAACTGATTACTCTTTGAAATACAATATATTGTTATCATCAGAGCAGAGATATTGTGGACAGGTCAGAAAATCACTTCTAGCTTGAGAAAGGACTCAGATTGTACATCTGCATTTCTATAAATCCAGGTTTCTATGTCCTCACCACCTGCACTGACACCCAAAGGGACACCTTTACCAATATAGATCAGGTCACAGTCAATCCAAGTCAAACCCACCTGGAATGGGAACAGGGTTTGAGTATGTCAATACCTGCAGAGCAGTGCATGGATGTGAAGGGTCTGCAACACTTTTGATTTGTAAGGAAAGCAAGAGAAATGCGCTCTGCTTTCAGACTTGTGAGGCACTGATCCTTACTCTGCAGCATGGGGATCTTTCTGTCTTGAAAGCTTTTGAGAAATCAAAATGCCAAAAAAGTTCTTTTGCACATTTAATCCAGTCCTGTTAACTAGGACTTTTGCTTCGAAAATGTAGGCCAGGTCTTAGAAATGTAGATCAGAGGTCTTCTGCATTTTAAATAAATAATTTTCTACCTGTTTACTTTCTACACTTACTGTGAAGTGGTGTCTATGAAGCATCACAGAAAGAACTCCAGTTTGCTAGAATAGAGGTGATTTACATGCAAGTAACAGAGAGTGAGGAGGGACAAAGAAGGCAAAATGAGTCTTTGACACCTAAGAAGTGATGGCAGGTATGTGATGAGTGGCACATCACACACTAAATCCTAAGGAACACCTGTTAGTGTCGTAAATTGAGTGGAAGCACTACATGTTGGCCTGAGCCAGTGCCTAATTGGAACCCTGGAATGTATTTGTGCAGCCTGCAGCAGGAGTCCAGAAATATGTGGACTTGGCAAAAGCCATCAGGAGTGTCAAATAATTATGAAATACTTGAAAGCTCCAGGTAAATAACCTCTTCAGAATTGGCAGGCGCCAATGGGTCATTACTTTGTTTTTTCCTTCTTTATATGGTGAGCTGTTGTAAATCCCTAGTGGAAAATCCAGTGAGGCAGACAGGGGAGAATGCAATCAGCAATCCAAGCAATAAGAACAAAAAGAAGAATGGCACTTACAAATTTTCCTACAACTCCACAGTCCTTTCCAATTCCAATCTGATAGAAAGGATTTAGCTGAGTAGCTTGGCTGGGTGAAGTGGAGTTTTTACAAGTCTAACACAAAAGGACCAATACATTTGATTTGGAGGACGTGTAAGCTCTAACAATAATATTCAGTAAATTCAATTCCTTAATCATTGTGGCCATAAGAACCAAGTGTTTGTAATGCTCTCAGTACATGCAGAGAGTAATTACATTGGATTTTAATAAGACTTGCTGTGAATTGTTGACCAACGATTCACTATGGGGGAAAAATTAATTAAATTTTAATGTGAAAAGTTATTGTTAATTAAAAGTTGTATGAAAAATAGCCATAAAAAGTATTTAAGGTGTACAGGTTTGAAATTACTAAAAGAGCATATAAAGAAAAGGAATAAAACGTTTTTGAACTGGATTTTACCCTGCAGGCTGTAGGGCTAAAAAGACCAAACCACACACAAATTCTCTTTCCTAGCTATGAAAAATCTGCCCCAGGAAGATGAGCACCCTGTGACAGATGATAGCTTGCACCTATGGCTGCAGAGACAGCAGTAGGCTGTGGGATCAGTGGGTGGGCTGGACTCAGGAAAGGCAGTGACTATCACACCCTCTATATATTGGCCTCTGCAGAGCTTACAAAGAAAAAACACTGTGACAGCTGAGCAACCAGTGCAGGAACACTGGCAGCTGGAAACAGTGGCACTGCAGCCTTGGGGTGCATTCCACTCTAAGCCCCCACCAGTCATGCCACTGACTTCATCCATGTTTCCATCCCCTATCAGACTTTGCTTTCCAGTCCCTAAAATGTCCTTTTTACAGGGACCTTAAAAAACACTCCAGTTATGCAGAAGCTGGAGAGAAAATGCCAGAAAGAAACTTTGGCACAGATCCCAAATTGACTTAAGTATATTTTACGATTCTCAGTATAAAGTTTTGATCCTCAGGATTGCAGCTGAGCTGCTGCCCAGCTCCACTGTACTTGGGCTACTGCAGGTTCCCCCCAAATCAGGACCTGCTTTTGAGCGTGACCAGAACACAAAGAAGATGTGGTTAAGGCATGGTAAGTCCAGTGCCCAGTTCATGAATAAGTCTGACTAGGATCAATGTTTTCTTCCTTCTCTGAGAAGCTTGGACAGAGCCTGGTACGCTTTTGTAACAACTACTTCATCAAAATTAATGAAATGAAATAACATGGCTTTTTTCCTGGATTTTTTTTTTTTTTTTTTTTATGGAGGGAATCTTGTGCAGGAAGTTTGAGCTGACTGGGAGGCTTTTTGTTTTCCTACATGTTGTGCTGTGACTCTAGGCAGTGTTGTGGACCGTGCTTGGAGGACCAAACACCACAGTTAAATAATGTAAAACCACCACTGTGGCAATGAAATTCTCTTGTAACTCCACGCCTTGGCATTTTCCTCCAGAACAAACCTGTGAAGTATCAGCAGGGTCTCAAATTGTTTGTATTGGTGGCATATTGTGACTCCTTTTTTACAGATTTCTTTTTCCTCTTACAGTCAAGAGATTCATATATCTTAAATCACTTCATCGTACATGTCTCATTCAGATCATTATAATGAAATCAGCAGGGTTAAATCACGCATTACAAAGTGCTTTTCCTTAATCATCAGTTTATCCAAAGGACTGACAAGTGAGCTATTGCACTGGGTAATCCAATGCCCATTTTCCCCTCAAGGATTAGGATTTATTTACTCACAAATGACAAGCATCTACTATCTCATTTTGATGGTATTTGTGCAAATGAAAATTTAAAGTCTTCCCCATTATATGGCAAACTCCTACAAAAACAGCTTCTTAAATTTTCAAATATATGCAGCTGTGTATCTGTATAGTCAGCTTTAAAAAGCCTCAGTTCAGTGGTCTGAAATATATTTGAATATAATACGTTACAGGTGGTACAAATGCTTTACAGTGAAATATTATTCACTTAATTATATCAGGGCGTCAGTGACCAAGAGGAGCTATAATTGGAGTCTAACTACTGTGATTCAGTCTTCCAAACAAAAGCAATCTTGAATTTCTTCCCAATGCTCAATATTTCTTAAAGGGCAAATAAATAATTATAATTAAATCCCAGTTTTAATTTAGCTTTGTGAACACTCTACTTGCAGTCGTGAAAGAAACCCACGCAGAGCTTTTAACAGATGTTTGCAGAAACCTGTACCTCTTGATTGCTGAGAGCATCTCTAAATATTAAATCAATACACACATATGTATGACCTTTCAAAAAGCAGTTTGTATGTCATTCTCAGTAGCCCCATGAAAACATTCCAGTTAAAATGTCAACAGCGGGATCACTTTTAGCATCAAAGGTTATTCTTGCCACACAGTTCTATGAAGATGGTGACCTGAGCCACATGTGCATAGCTGCACCAACAAATTATAACACTAAGCAAATGTAACAATTTATTTTATCATTATGCTGTTGCCTAAATCACATCCTTGTGTTACTATTAATAAGCATAGCTGAAAAATAGAATTAATGGAGAGGTTATCTCACAAAGAAAGATCATGACTGCCTTTGTGTAGCTCAAAATGCAGAGCATGACCTTTGATAGAAAGAAACTGTTAAAGGCACACTATTTCTAATACTATAATTCCCTCAAATATGATAAAAAATCCAAGAAAGACATTTGCACAAAAATCAATGGTTGATCCCTAATCAGTGTATGCTGGCCTGCAGCTATGCAATTGCATTTGACCTACTCATGGGAGCAATTGCATTGCCAAAAGTTTTGGAGGAGATGACCACCCAAAGCTCTTCTTCTCCCATCCCTTCAGATTTGCTGTGGGAGCACAAGAACCTCTGTACTGGCACAGAGCTGCCACTGTGGGGACTATTGGTGAATGAGGCCTTTCCAGAAATGTGGAAGATAGGGGAAGGGCAATTTTTGTGTGTGTGTGTGTTGTTTTGACATTAGCACTTTGTTCCTGAGTTGTTCACTATCCAGAACCAAATTCTTTCTTATTTTGCCTGATTCTGCACAATTAATTCAAGCCATGTGTAGCTGCTCTCCACTGGCAATGAACTGTCAGCCACTGCACCCATTTTGTCACAATTCTGCATTTGAGTGTAATCATACTTCTTAGTCTGACAAGTACCTAAATATCTAAAGTCTACTCACTTGTCCTGTGCCTATAATCAATAATTCATTCTCTGAATAACTCCATAAAAATGGCAAGGATGATGAATATTTTCTTTCTCTCTCAGTTTAAAATAAAATCCATATTAGTTTCATCAACTGGCAATTATTAATGTACCTTACTTAACCAAGAATTGATTTGATTCTGACAAGTTCTTAATGTCTTTCAATTGTGGTAAATAATTGCTATCCATATTCAGCAGTTTAGTGTACCAACATGAGATGATCTTGTTCTAATGGGAGACATATCTGTGAAACCTTGAAGAATATTGGGTAAAAGCCTTCAGCCATTTCTTTTGCTTTAAAGCTTGTGCTGGACAGGGTGTAGGGGCAGCTACAGCAACTAATAGAAGCTAAACAAAGCTTGGGGCTCAAAACTCCGAAGCAAAATCAAGCTGTAGATTTTTAAGTTCAGACAAAACATACATGAAATATCTCATCTCTATTTCTATTTTTATTTCCTAATAACCTGAAAATTGTTGTATAAATGCCTACCTTTTAGAATTCCTCACAGGTTTGGCATACCTATTAATAATTCAGGAGTTTGGAAGGATGACCTGTCTGTGACATTAGCTTAGCATAAAATTGTTATGTTCTATCCTATGGATATGGCATTATTAAATATAACTCATATGTACAATTTGACTTCTGTGGCAGATATTTAGCTCAGCTACTTAAACTTCTTTGTTTAGTGCCTTGCCTCTGTAAAAGCCTGTTAAGCAAAGTGGAAAATACTGATAATAAGAATAGGCTGAGGGACTGTGGGTGGGTTAGGTCTTACCTGAATTGTACATCAACTGTGGAATAATTAAGTAATGTGGTTGAATTGGGAAGTGTAGTCAGTTTAAAGATCCCATGGCTTTTAGTTTCACTATTGTCTTCCATTTTTGGCTGATGTACAGCTGCATTGTAGTGATCAACTGTCCAGTGATCGACTTCTGAGTAAAGGATAAATATTTGAGGTAAGTCCAAACTTTACTTTGCAGTAGTTGACTGAGGGTCCATAAATGAGATGAAGATTCCTATACCAAATGTGACCTTGCCTACCAATCTGTCCCAGGTCTTGTTCAAAATCACTTGTCCCTTCCTGTTACGAGAAAAAGGTTTTTCATGTCTCAATATCCCAGCACTGAGACTTATTGGAAGGAGCTAAGCGTGTGGATATAACATGAAAATCCTTGGAATGAGGAAACTACAACTTGTTAATGCTTTTCCTTTGTATGGATGGCATTAACCAGCCCAAACCTCAGGAAAATAACTATGATCAAAAAAAAAAAAAAAAATCTTGTTTCAAATTCACAGAATGCAGGTATAGAATTGCTGCGAGGATTTAGTAATTTGTTTATTTAAAATGGCACTGTGGGCATGAATTTCAGCCATCCCACCACAGTAAATTCTACTAAAGTGGGTTACAAGTGTTGTTAAGGTCCCAAACATAAGCCTTTTCCCAGTAGGATGGCTTACACAAGCTTTCTGGAAAAATGTCTGTATTCAACAACAAATCTAAATTCACATTGAGTAGTAAACCTTGGTATAGCCTGAAAAGAAGAACAAACAAAGTACATATTTTAGACATACCCCATAGAGATACAGGAGCTCACATTAATCACGTGAGCTAGGACAATAAGTGACCTTTTCTAATAAGAAATGAGGCAACTAAAGCAGCCATTAAATTTTGCAGCAGCCCTATTTAATGTCTGTGACATTCATCATCGCATGATGTGAATGTCCTCAGCTTGTCGACATTTGTCAATCATCCTTCACTAAGAGGGAAATTGGTCTGAAGATTTTAGAGCACAGCTTCCCAAATTCTGGCAAAGCTAAGGCCATTCTAATTCCTTTTCAACCCTAAAATGACAGAGAGCAGCTGTTTAGCCAGAAAGGTTAACAAACCTTGGAAAAGCATTAGTGTTGCTAGGTTTTAGCACTTTTCAAAGCACAAAAGTTGAAAATGACTGTCTGACACAGGCCTGCCACTTTTGCAGGAGTCAAATGTACAAAATCACTGTTAAGATATCTAGACTTTGTCTTTCAGTAAAAAATGTTTATGCTTGCAGTTCTAATACATGAGGAGTTTTCAAGAAATGAAGGCTGATATATACTGAGATGTAGCCACTGCTTTAAGCTTTGTAGTTAATTTAAAGCTCTGGACAGAGATGATAGTAAGAAATGCTAGAAATAAAGATATAATTCAGTGTCCAGGGAATGCACTCTCTTATTGAGCTCATGAACTCTCACTGTGACTTTGAAAACTTGGGCATCTACTGCTCTGCCAAGACCATCTTTCACTGGTTTTTTTTTTTTTTTTTTTTTCCTCCACTTTTAGGATTTTAAGGGTTTGGATCTAGCCTCAGGCTGCTCAGCTTCACAGAAAAATGGTGCTGAAGCAGCAGTTAGGATTCTGCAGATCAGGTAGGCGCCTTGAAACCACCTATAGGCTTTCTTGTTTTCTTTTTTGCCTTGTTGATTTGCCCAGTTCTCAACTGATATCCCTGCTCCTGGCTAAGAAGTCATCACTTTGATGACACAGCCCCAGCCATGTCCTGTTTCACATCAGCACTGAGGAGCTGGTGTCAGGACAAGTTTTGCAGTGTTAGGCTTCGCTGAGTGCCAGGGAAGTTTCATGCTGGTCTATGTGTAGAGACAGTGAGTCCTTTGCCACTGATAGACAAGCTGGTAGCTTAGGGCTACCAGCAGGTAAGCCCTTGCTGCTCTAGCAAGTTCTAGTCCTGTTTTAGCTCACTTGGCATTTGATGCTGATGGCTTGCCTGAGAAATTCGGGAGACTGGGGAGATCTCATCCCTTTCAAAATGCCTTTTTTCTATTCCTCTCTGAAAAGTCTGAGACTCTTTATTAGGGACTTCCTCTACCTCCTTCCCCAACAGCTCTCACCTGGAAAACATCTGTTGAATGCCACTTTTCATAGTTTTGGTGAGCTTACATGTAATACTGTGTCACAGAAGATAGTGTCTGTTTATAGAGCCTTAAATGTCAAACATGAACAACATCCTAATCCACTGAAAAATGGGACTTGAGATGAAAAGGACCTTGCTCAAGTCAAAGAAATGAGAGTTGTAACTTCTTAAAAGGGGGACATCACTTTGATGAGAGGAAAGAGCTACATGAATAACCTCACAGATGGACTGCTGCCATCCCTTGTTTGGGTTATAGCACTGGATTCAGCTACTCAGGCTTTCTCCCACTCTTGGGTGCTTATGACCATCACTGAAAAGAATGCCTGTGGATGGCAAGGAAATCCAGCTTTGGAGGGGAACCAAGTCTCTGTAATTCAAGTTTTGGGTTTTTATGATGTGGATTATTGCAATCCTTTCTCCTTGGATGTACCAAAACTATCTCTGTGAAATATGATGCAGCTGCACCTCTTCTAAACCAGACTGCTAAGACAGCTATCCTTTGCTTTTCTTGGAACTATATGCAGCTTTTGCTTGCACTGAGAGTGCTTTGCTTCAGTTTTAAATCCTTGAAGAGAAAGGTCCTGGTTATGTCAGTGTCCACCTGCTTGCCTGTGGATTGTGGTGGCAGTGATCAGCAACCAGACTGGATTCACTGGTTTTCAGGGTCTGTGGGTAAAACTGAATTTGTCTTTAAAGGCTAAAGTTCACCCTGGCAGCACTACAGGCAAGATGTAATAACATTCATATCTTTATATCAGTTTCCTTTATAGATTGACAATATGTAAGCTAATGGTTATAAATCAAAATTTCTGCTTATTTAACATCATGTAAAGGCAGTATGAAATAACAAGAGGAGTTCAATGAGCTCCTAAATTTTGTGAGTTATGCTTGAGCAGCTCAAATGCAGCCTATGTGCCTTATCCTGTGCCAAGCAACAAACTGTTTTTGTCCAGGAGCTGCTGGAAAAATCAGATTTCCAGCTATGAAGGAGGCAGACCTCTAACGATCCCAGGTCACCTGCATCATCCCAGCTCTCCCCATCCTGGGGAGATATGAGGTGGATCCTGGGAAACCATCACTGCAACACTGCAGGGAGACAGCATGATTGTCTTGCCTGGGAACCACTGATGGTGTTTCCCTACCCTACTGCTTCTCAGTGCCTTAAGAAGGACTGCAGGGAGATGGCAAGAACCTGTCAACCCAGTGTATGTTTATAGAACCAGGATCCTCCTTCAGATGGAGAGATTAACAGAGGCTTTGCATCAGCTCTACATAATGTTTAATAAGATTTCCAATAGTGGTAATCGCAATTAATTGAAATGAATGTGTGCAAATACTGACTACAGCCTGAAAATTTGGTAATTAATTGGCTGAAATGTTTGTTTTATTGCAAATCCAAAGAATTTGATTCAGGTATCTTTTTTTTTTTTTCTTTTTCCTATTATAGTATTTTGCATTTTCCTCTGTGGTTCAGAAATCCCAGCTGAACATCCTCTGTTACTACTCCCCATGGGCAGGGATTTCACTGAGGAAAAGATGACATATAATCATCACTGTAGTTCCAATAAGAAGTTGGTTGTATAAAGGAAAGCAGCTGCCTGGCTCTAGCTATGAAGCTTCATTGCAAGACTTCTGAATAAAAGTATCTGCATTATGTATGACCTTTTTTATACCAGAATCCCACTTGCTGGCAGAACATGCATCATAAGGACTTTTTTTTTAAAAGGTGGGAAAATATTTTCCAGACAGTTAACATTTTCCAGACCTTTGCTGTTTTGGTTGAAGAGTGAAAAATAGCACGACACATCAAAAGACTATTTTCATTTTAGTTCCCATTCTTTCTGGCTTTTTTTCCCCCTCTCTTTCTCTCTGTCCAAAATAGAGGAAAAAAAAAAAAAAAAGCATCACTGCCCAAAATCCAAAAACATGACACAACAAAGGAAGAAAGGCTATCAGACAAAGCCTTTATAAGGAGAGAGTTGCAGAGACTGGCTGTAACTGTGGTAGAGAAAATACCATTCCTTATGAAAGATTCAGTCACTGTACCCATGCATTCCTCACTGTATCAGCCACAATCCCTCCTGTCCTCGAGCACTGAGTCATGGAAAGTAGTAAAAAGCTCAGATGTTGAACTTCACACAGAAAACAAGTCCTAAGTCCACATGCAGGATCTATCAGTGTTGTTTTTCACTATGAGCATTGTTCTCAGCTTCTACCTAATTAGTCCATAGAGGGATACTATTTCTATGCACAGAATTTTCTTATTCTGTAAAAAAATAGTGAGAATTCCCTGCATGTGAGTAATGGTAAATTTTGTCTTCTACCCACCCCAAAGGCACCTTTCTTTTAAATATTAATTTGCAGTGGTGTTGTTCTTCAGATCTTTATGCAAGAGATTGCTAAATTTGAAATCAAGTTATTTAATGTAAGATTGGATAGCAGAAAACCTCTTTGATTTGCTCCTTTTGTTTCCTTTTATTTTGAAAAGATATTTTAAATACGTTCATCTAGCACAATTTCTTCTTAGCACTTGGAGAAGCTCAGCTTAGCCATCAGTTTCGTTGTAGAGAGACCATTTTTCTTCTGACAAGCTTGTGAGCATCCTAACCTATAATTCACCCAAATTTGTGAGACATTAATTCTCTCTGGCAGCTCAATCCATTAAAGACAGTAAAGAATTTGGATCAATTAATACATTCTTTTGACAGATGCAGTAATGAAATTGCTACTTCCATTCTATTTGCCCTTTGACATACAAGCCCAGATCAATCCCAAGCAGTTATGAGCGTTTTTATGCCTGGTCTCCAGCAGTGACTCTCTATTCCTTGTGCATTCTTGAATTATGTCCCTGGGATTACTTATATAATATATATCACACCAGCATATTAATGCTGCCAGAATTGTTCCCAATTTCTATATGTAAAAATTTGCCATTTCACTCTTCTTGGATATGGAAATGGTACTAGCCTCAAGGCAGGGAGAAGACAGAAGTACAACTGCTTTCCTTTCTTGGTGGCAGTCAGGGGTCTTCTGTGTAGTTCCTGGGCTGCAAGACTGTTGGAGGGACAGTCTACTTGTGCCTGAGAAACCTAGGAATTCCCCTCATACTCAGGAGCCCACCAACTGAATTTCTCAGAATGGAGCAACAGAGGACTCCAGCAGGCAGGACATAAAATCATTTGGCATTGCAGCTGGCTGCTGGACCTCCTGCCCTCCTTCTCTGCTCCTCTGATTGCACAGACATCATTCATAGCTAGATCCAACAGGCCAGAATAAGTGCTCATATTAGATGTATTCTATATAGTCAGGCAACACATGAAAATGTTTTTAGTACTGTATTTTTGCCTCTTTTGTAATCTCTTATTTCCCCAGGTTTTTTGGGAGTGAATTAAAATGGCCTTTAATCTCAAGTCATAGGGGACCAGGGGTGTTGTAGACCTTGCTAATGATTTATAAACACATACAGTTGGCTTTGCTGAGATTCATGGCATGTTTATTTGTGCTCATCTCCTTTCCCAAATCCCTGAACTTCTGCACCTCATATGCTAGAATTTGATTTTAGAAGAATGCAAGTTTTTTTTTCCTGTTATCTTGTTTTATTAAAGATAGAAGGTATCACATAGCTTTATTTTTTGCTTGTTTTTTTTTTTTTTTGAGAAGCCCACTGAAAGTTCAAGGCTAAATAGAGGGCTGGGAGAAGGGGTTCAAGTGAATAAAAGTTCTTTCCAACTGATGCCATTACCAGAAATGTAGAAGTCCCTTAATTTTTCTTTAAATTTAAGTAGGTATCCAGATCAGTTCATCCTGATACTGATGTGGTGACACACTTTTCTGTGTAGGAGAAGCCATCAGGTTAACTAGACATGTGACAGCTTTTTAACTTGTGCAGTTACACTGGTAGACACTCTGAAAGGGAAGTTGTCACAAAGAAGTTATTTGTGGTCTACCTCAAAGCTAGGTTTTAGAAGCCCAAAGCAGGAAGAGGTAAGTGCACTGGCAGTGAGTACACATGTGGATGACACAATGCAGGGAGGTACAGGCATAAGCACCACTGGGTGATGGAACCAGAACCATGTGCACAAAAGCCAAAAAACCTTGAGAATTAAATAAGAAGAGTGAGATCATAGATAAAAGTTAGGAATGCATCAATTAATTGTTGCAACAGCATCTAAGCTCAAAGTCTTATCAATTAGAGATAAGCAATCAGGATCTGCTATAAGGAGTGAAGTAAACATTTGGACATTATTTCTGGCAGAGATAACAAAAAAGCCATGATGCTCTTGTGCAAGACACTGGCACAGTTCATCAGAAAGGCTGCACACAGCAGTGGTTTCCTACATGAAGTGTGAAAAGGGACTCGTTCAGAGCAGAGCTGTAAGCATGACCTAACTCCTAGATCATATTTCACAAGATTCTGTTCTGCTAGGGGACCACGTCAGATACAGACTAGCTGAGAAGGGAGGTCACCCCTTCCACACCACAGAAGTAAACTCTGAGAAGAATTAAAAGTTATTTAAGGTAGCAGAGAACTTTGGCACAGTTTCCAGAGAAAGAATTCAGAACAGAAATTGGAATTAACTGACTTCTGGTGAAAGAAATGAGGTCTGGTATGATCTTCCATTAAGAATAGGAACTAGGCGGGAAAAAAGAAAGCAGAACTGTTCCGAAAATAGTTTTTACTTGTTTTAAGAAAAATATATGATGATATTTTCGAGGACAGCAGAGTATTAGACCTAACAAACTACATCTGTTCAAACCCATTTTCTGTACCCATAGAAGTTCCTTACACTTATACAAGTTATTTTTGTTCTTGAATACAGTCAGTGGACTCATTTACATCTGCTCATACTAAGTGCAAAGTGTAATTGTACTTGAAATTAAGATACAGATGTTTTATACACAGTAATCACTATTTTGCAGAGCTAACCCTCAGGAATTGCTACAGATGGTTTAAAGATTTGTTTTCAGGAGCAGAAGTTTCCCTGTTCTTTCCCTTTTTTGAGAGCAGACAATATTTACCAAATGGAATAAGTGAAAAAATCCCACATCTGTGGGCACACACACCCTATATTTGCGTTTAGATTTCAGGCCCATTCAGACTTTTACTATAGATTTGTGGGATTCATGCTACATGGAAACCAAGAGAATTTTAAATGTTAAAGTAAGCTTTTAAAATTCTAATTTATTCTCCCTCTTTTGTATTTTTCTCAAAGCATAACTGAAATGACATTCTGAACAAGACTCCATAATGCTGCTCTTTGCCTATTGAAAAGACATTCCTCATGTTTTGTACATTGGCTCAGAAAGCCTAATGCTAGATGCATTTTCCTCATTTCACTGTGGGGATGTAAATTATAAAATGGTCTTAGCTTCATCTTCTGAATAATTCTGTTCAGAAATAGCATTAATGAGCTGTCTGCCATCTTTATCACTCATTGTAAATCCATCTCCCACTCAGTTCTCTACCTGTCTGGTATTTCAGTTCCATAGACATATTTTACTCTTTGTAATACTGCTTGCACAACTTTATACTTGTTGTGTACTTCAGATAACAAGATACTTACACTTTCCTCTTGAAGAGGCATTTTAATAGACTACAGAAAATCTTTCAAAGTTACTGGGGTCCTGACAGCATCTTTTGATGAATCAAGGGCCTGAATCATGTTGAATCATGAATCATGTTTCACTGTCTACTGGACCTTTGGGCATTTTTTACATTTTACATTCAGGAGAAATATCTGAGTGTGTTAGCAGTGCAATATTCATCAGTAAGAAATCCCAAATATGTCCTGGACTTAGACAATGGCCCAGGAGGGACGGACCTTAGAGACAGCAGAAAAAAATCCTCCCTTTTTGTGTGTTTATTAACTGGCTGCTTTATTGCAGTGGAAATTTAAAATACCTCGGTCATATTCGTCCTGAAAATGCCATTTTCTTCCTTTAATGCATCTTTATTTAGTACCAATATAAGCTTTGAAAAGAGAGTCTTTCTACAATTGCAAATTATCTCTGTAATGTAAATAAGAGTGAAAATAATCCTTGGTATGTATTGATGAACAGAGTGCAAATATGACTCCTAGCCCTTGTGTATAAAACTTGGATATCAAGAAACACTGCTAATGTCTCTTAGGAGGTTGTGTAATGAGCATAAGTAGAAGAGAGTTTTCTACCACTGAACCTTAAAAACTCCAGCTAGTGTCTAGAGGGTGAGTGAGGCAGAAGATGAGCCATGGGTTTGGCACTGAGTTTTTGCTGTATATCACTGTCTGAGGAGAAAGCATTGCCATCTTTCCCACTGAACACTGATATTCCATACAGATAAACCTTGCCATATTGCACTCACAGTGGCTTTGTAAGCTGAGGGAAACTGTTCAGTGAATCAAACAGAATCACAGAATATTCTGAGTTGGAAGGGACTCATGGGGATCATTGAGTCCAGCTCTTAAGTGAATGGCCTCAACTTAAGTGGATCCCAGCAGCATATTTGGAACAGAACATATTGCAAAGATGGGAGCTTGAGAATGAGTTTGAACTGATATGGGATTGAATTCTGGGTTGTAGGGCAAAGGAGATAAACTAGGGGGAAAGTACTTGAGGATAAATTAGCCTGTGAAGAAGCAGGCACTTTTGTGGGAATATGTGAGCAGCAGCCTGGCCCTAGTGGGATCCAGCTCGGAGCTCTCACCCGGTTTGGAAATGAGTGAACTGATTGACCAGGCGGTCTGGTAGCTTTGTGAAGAGTGTGGTGGCCTCTACTGGTGTATTGAAATGTTACATGGATATTTGTGCCATCTGAAGAACTCTGGATAATCACGAGAGATGTTTAATATTCACTGATCAGCCAGTTTGGGATCCTGTCCTGTTATTTCTGCTGTTAAGTAAATGAAGTGATCTATTAGATTATGTCTTTTAGTCCAAGGGGTTTCATCTCCTCAGCTTGATAAGGAGTTTGCTAAATGGATGCATTCTCTCCTATTGTTGAGAAAGGCAGTACTCTCCTTCAATTACTGTTGATCACATCTGACATGATCATGCTTAGCAGAGGATGCCATAATTTTTCCTGTTGTATTTTTATGTCTTTTGATGGATCATGAAGATAATGCCATTAAAAAATATTTCAGACTGTTCTATGAATCATTCTTTCATTGCAAAGACTTGGTGTCCAGTTAGTATGAATTAATTTTGTACTTCTTACCTGTGCACCCCTTGTAATATCATTTAATATCCAGATAGTTCTTACATGGTCTATCACAATTTATTACCAATGAAGCAATAAGTTAATGGATATTTAAGAGGAGCTTACTGCTTGTGTTCAAACTCTGCTAACATTATTTGCTCCTTCATTGTTAATCAATTTGCTATATCTTTACAAAAATATCACTGTAATACAATAGAAGTTCATTCATAACTGTAATTAAATAGCCACATTTAATTTCAATTAAATAATGAGAGCTTAAATGAGCTGTTGATTTTTTTCTTCCCTGGTAGAGCTAACTTGCCATGAAGAAGCAACTTTTCATTTTATTTCAGAAGAGCCAAAGCTTCTACAGAAATAGTATTACCAAAGGGTTTGTGAAATGAATGAAGGCTGGGACATGAGACAGGGAAACAGAACTGGAGCTTGTTAACTCCAGGATGTACTCTTGCAGAACTGGTTGGAATAAGGGAGTTTTCTAAGACATTTGCTTCAGTCTTTCAAGTGCTCAGATTTCAGAATTCACACTCTGTTAGCACTAATCACTGGGGCACCAGAAAAGATATAGAGATCTAGGTTTCAGTTTTCTCCTATGTAAAAAAAAGAATGAACTGATAATAAACAGTTCTTTGAAAAACATTTTGATATTTATGAGTAGCATTCCACCATAATTCCAATCACTTCTACGTTAAAATTGACCCATATTTTACCATCTACATTTGGATTTAAAAGTGTCTTTTCTTATTGTTCTCCTCCTGTCTCTGTGTTGTCAGTGTTTTCACTTTCTATCACACATGTGATAGAAATACTTGCTGTATTCAAGTTGTTTTGAAGCTCCCTTCTCTACAGAAATACTGGAGCTTCGATTCAAATGTTAACGTTTCAGAGTTTTGAGAGGAAGGAGAAGCACAAATTTGACTTGTTTGTCACTGAAATCTTAACAGGAACATTGAGCCTCAGCCATTTCTTCATAGGAACTGCCTGGGTATATGGGATCTCTGATTTAACTGCTACAGGCCATTGTTTGAATTCCATCAATGAATTTGATCATGGAATCATTAAGGTTGGAAAGACCACCAAGACTGTGTCCAACCTTTGACCAAGCACCATCATGTCAATTAAACCACAGCACTAAGTGTCACATCCAGTTATTTCTTAAACACCTCCTGGTTTGGTGACTCCACCACCTCCCTGTTTCCAATGTTGCACAATGCTTTCCATGAAGAAATTCCTCCTGATGGCTAATCCAAACATCCTCAGTGCAGCTTGAGCCTATGTCCTATAACTTGTTGCCTGGAAGAAGAGGCCAACCCCCACCTGCCTACAAACTCCTTCCAGGTATTTGTAGAGGGCAATAAGATCTCCCCTGAGCCCCTTTTTCTCCAGGCTAAACACCCCCAGCTCCCTCAGGCACTCCTCACAGGACTTGTTCTCCAGACCCTTCCCCAGCTCTGTTGCCCTTCTCTGGACATGCTCCAGCACCCAAATGTCTTTCTTGAAGTGAGGGGCCCAAAACTGGGCACAGGACTCAACGTCACGGCTGTCTGCAATATGAAATGAGGAGAAAGGTCACTCTCCTTTCAATTGCAGTGGGAACTCTCCCCTCTGTTGGGCTAGTAGGACAAGTTGGTGAGTTCTCGAATAACCTGGGGTCTTCTTCGGGATCCATGCCCAGATGGATCTTAGACAGCACTCTGGTGACCTGGATACTGGCTTTACCAAGTGTTGGGACTCTTCTGTGTCAATATCTCTTTTTATAGGGCCTATTCCTTGTTTTGCTTCATCTCACCTAATACTATCCTAGGAAATCAGGATTCATACTGGCTTTACTGAGAGAAGAGGGTTTAAGAAAATGAGTCCAGGTGCCTGTCAAGTATGAGACATTCTGTGATTCTGTGTCTCAAGATGATGATTTGGATTCACTATAGCTTAAAAAAGATAAAATCAGTGTTCACCAAGGGCTGGTTATCCTTTCCTTCCTGTTAAGATAGGAGAAGGATGTGCAGCTGGAAGTGCCTTGTTAGTATACAGGAGCTGGAAGGGTGGATATGCTTATGTAAGCTTTCATGAGCAGATATGTTCCTCAAGTTATTTCTTAACTGGCAAGGTCAAAATACCTCCTGAAAAATTAAACACGCTCCCTGCTGTGAGAGCTGATAATCACCTCCAATTGCACCAACATCAGTGAATATGTCCCCATTTCTTCGCTGTGGCTGTCAATCTCTGCTCAGATTCCAGAGCCAAATGTAAGTTTGTGTTGACAGCCTACTCTCCTGTAACTTTCTCCCCAGAAATAAAGGTCTTGTTGCTGTTTAATGAAGATACCTTTATTAAAGATGCAGTCTCAAAAATTCTACCAAACAATTAATAAGGCTGTTTGTAAGCAAAGCACTGATAGTGATGACTGGAGTTCTGTAGCAGGGATACTTGATCCTTGCCTCCAATCTTCCTACTCCCCTTGTCTTCTTTCTGCCATCTGCAAGGCTTATCTAGCCATGTTGTGAGCCAGTGCACCTGGCTAAAGACAATATAATAAAGCAGTGAGTGGATTTTTTTTCATTCTAGTGGGCTTAATTGACTCCACAGAGGATGGACCAGTCACTGGGGTCAGTGCAAGGGAAGTAGACTCACCACCTCTGATGGAAGAGCTAGAAAGCAACAGTTTGGTTTAGACAGCTGGAGGAATTTCACCCAAGCTGTTTCTACCTTTTTGGGTGTGGTTTTGGCAAATTTAACGACAAGTTTGGGAAAATCCAGGGATTGGAGGTATCTTATACAGTACAAATGATTTTGCTATTTGTTTTTAATTTTTTTCCTGATCTACATACTGTGTCATTCCTTAGGATGATGGAGGTTTCTGTTGGAACCTAGCAAACAAACAGCTCTATTATTTCATGCAAGAAAAGCCCAGTAACCCTACAGAGCTAAATTTCTCCTCCTAATTTTTACATTCCTACACTGCTCCTTCTCAAGAGGATGTGATACAAAACAATGTTTAGCTCGATTTCCTCTGAACAAAATGAAAGCCTACCTGTCACAGAAGAATAACTCAGTGCAAAACTGAATATAATGAGTATGGTCTGATGAGCAGAAGTCTCTCAATCACAAATGCTCCCCACAGCACAGCATATTAACAACACTGCATTGTGAATTGTCTTGAGAAAAGGCTTCTGGCCAAAACATTGACATTCACAAGCAGCTGCTGCACTCAGAGAATGTAGGTTTTAATTATCTTGGGTAAAACAATCAATTTGAAGTGCAAGGCAAGTTAGACTCCTGGATATTACTGATCACCTGGAAAATCACAATGAATGTATGCTTTTCTTCTCAATCTACCTTTCAACCTGCAGCTCATTCCCTGGGCTGTAACAAATGCATTAGGTTTTGCTTAGCAAAGCAGCGCCACTGAAGAAAATTCATGAAATGAAACTTGAAAGAAAGTAGATTATTTAAATGAAAAGAGGTATGATATTGCTAGTCACCTGCTCTTCACTCATTTCCAGGGGATTTAATATACTTGCATGTGATTCCAAATCAAATAAAACAGTCTATCTACTGATTGCTTCACACAGACAATAACTCAACAACCACAGTAATCTCCTCTTGTTTCCCACAATTTTTTATTTTTCTTATGATCATGCCAACACGATGCCTTAGATAGGTGTGATCAATACGTACACACACAAATCTGTACATGTATTGCTGTTTCCTCTATTCTCTTCTGCCAGAAACAATAAACACCTATCTTGGGACTCCTAGTGTTGCTGGCCAAGTCCATTCCTTGCTCCCAGTAAATGCAGAGTAACACCGGGTGGCAGCAGTGGGTTTTCAGCCTGTGAGTTGAGCTGTAGCGAGGCTGTTGTCACAAGTAATGAAGACATAGAAATTAATTTTGTTTTGATTTCTGAAATGAGTGCTTGCAATGTTATCCAACTCCAAATTTCTTCAGTTTGTTCATGCCTCACAGTACCAGATTCCTTCTTTTATCTTAACCTAACATTGTAATTGCTGCAAGAATGACAGACTCATTGGGGTTTGTGATACTGGAGGATGTGTGGTGCACGTATCGTCTGCTGAGAATTTGGGATTGTGCCAGCTGGAGGAACAGCTATTTGTCTTTAGGGTATATGTCATGTTTATCCTGGTCTTTGTCCTATTTAACATGTCAGAGTTGTGACAAGCACAATAGAAGAAACCCTTTCAGAAACATATTTTGCAATTACTGCAAACTTTGCTGGGCAGATGACAGACCTGGGGAGCAAACTGCCTGCTAACCATTATCTTCTGACAGGGGGTTTTCATCACTTGACAAGTCCCTTCAAAGTGGGCATCACCTGGAACTTGGGAGCAGAGCCCTGGGCTAAGACAATTTGTTGGGCTGTTTCTTTCTTTCTAGGGAAGTTTAAGATGAGGTCAGACCCTAAAGCCAACATCCTATTGCTTTTTCTGACATTCACATTGCCTGTTGTACTGATGATTCCCAGATGCATTTGCTTTTAGCAATTTAGAGGCTGAAATATACTTCTTGCAGGGAGACAAGAGAGTTTTGAAAGCCCACACCTCAGAATACATCTTGACAGCCACCTTAGCCATTAGTGAGCTGCTCTCACTGCAAACTTCAGGCACAAAAAGGATTAACTTTGTTTCTCAATATCAGTGGTACAGTAGCAGGACTCAAGATACTATTTTGGGTTGTTTCCACCCCATATCCCCACCCCAGAGTAGGCAAAGGTTTTCCAGTGATTTAGCTGAGGCAGCTCAAAGGAATAGCATGTTATGTCTTGCTTGCTTTCACTGCTGATTAATGCCCAAAAACCAGGAGTCCCAGCTGAAAGCAGTTACAGCAATGACCTCTGCAAAATCCAAATGTTTTCATTTTAGAAATCTCCTGTTCATGCTGTAAATTCCTCTTTAAAATACAGGGCTTCTAATGCTGTCATACCATAGTTCAAAAGCCAATTAAGGCTTTTTTAAAAGATTAGTAATGTGTCTGTCTGCAGAGAAAATGTGTGTGTTCAATAGCTAATGCCTTGAAAGTAATCCACTGGCTTCCAAAAATTCTTTTCTCTCAAGAGTCATCAGAACATAATCTGGGGCAGCCCAGTTCATGGCAGTATTGGAAATCCTGCATCTTAAATGACTTGATGGCACACATAATTAGATGCAATATGCATAAGCATAACATTGGCAAACAGTGATACAGTGCCAGTGGTCAGAAGTATGAACAACTAATTTACTGCAACGCCTGTTGGGACTTAATGATTTAATATGAAAATGAACCCTGTTGTTTGGATTTTTGAGTACTGAGAAATAGTATGTTTAGAAGACCAAATTGGACGTTAATAAATTGAATTTAGTTTTTTTTTTACCAGTAGCAACATCAAAAGTACATGCACTGTGGAAGTTGGATGCAGCCTTGCATGGGAAAACTGTTCCTGAATATCATGCTCAAAGCAAGATCTGAGGATGGATTTCCATTCCTAAAAGAATAGAAATATATGTTGTGTAAAATATAATTGTATACATGGCATATATGTAATATATATGTCAGTTACATGGCCAACTAGAAACGAGAGACAAGACTTCTTTGAAAAAATTGCAAACATTGCAAAACATACATTGGACTGTGATAAAGCAGGGCAGAAGGGGATTGGAAATATCTTCTCTCTTCCATGTTGCTTTCTGCCCCGTTTGCCACCCTCCGTAGCAGGTACACACTGTTCCTTTGTGCCATCTCCCTTCCCCATCCTGCCACCTGCTTCAGGTACCACATCCCCATCCCAGGGTACCAAACTCTCCCATCTGAGAGCCCTGGGAGGTTCACAGGAACATCCTTCAGTGCTCTACACTGGTACCTGAGACATTTTGCTGGCATTGCCACCAGCCTCAGCCATCTCCCCTAGAATCATCTTTCTTAATATTTCTCTGTATTTCTTTACCTGGGTTTGGCTTATTCTACCTTGTCCCTGCTGTGCTTCCCTGACCATCCCTACACATGGTGATGTCTCCCCTGTGGTGTGAGTTACTCGGAAACTGCAGATCCCTGAACCACCTGGAACAATGCTGTCATGAAAGCTGGGAGAGAGATCAAAGCCTCACTGGTGACTCAAGAGAGGAGGAGATATGAAAGGACATCTTGAAGGATAGGGAGAGAAGGTCTGTAGCAAGCCAAGCTTTTATCGACAGAAACTGCTGCAGAACCCTCTCTAAATCTCCATCTTCCCGCAAAACCCTGAAGCACTTCATGAAGTCATAACTGCTGACTGTTCTCAGCACTGGGGAAGCCACATTGATCATCCCTAATGCATGTTTACATGAAAGTTATTTACACAGATGCAGAATGCAGCAGCTCATTAAATAATTTTTTATGACATGTCACTTATGGAGCAGAAGAAAATTTGGCTGCTACATAGCAGTTTCCACTGAAGTGGCTAGGACATAATGCATTGACATTCAGCAGAAGCAATCGGCTTGAGAAATTTTGTATTGAATGCATTTTGAAGAGTAATTAAGCTTCCTAGAGTAAGCAATGCTTGTTAAATTGTGTGTTAGTACTCGTTACTTAAAGTAGATAACACTACATTGTTTTAAACAGCCTATCTTATCTTCCCTAAAGAATGAGATTATCTCCTCTGTCTTGTTTTTCCTGGTCTCTCATGAAATTCACTGTGTGCGTGTGTCCCTCAACCTGTTTTTCATGTGTCCTCCCATAGTAATACTCAGATCTGCAGCTGGCCAATGAGAGATAATTATATTCTTCCCTTTCTCAGGACCTGCTCTACCACTCTTGCTCACACAGGTTAGTTTCTCTTATTATTGGGAATTATGGGACTGCTCACCTGGCAGGGACTGCTCAAGGAGTAAGAGCAATGGAGGCACAGAGATGTGAGTAAGATGCCACCCTAAAAGTGAGAGGGCAAAGACCTTGTCATGGTTTGACACTGGCCCAACACCAGACACCCAAGAGACGATTTTGCTCACCCTTCCCTGCCACAGCTGGGTAGAGGAGAGGAAAAAGGATCCCCTATGGGCTGTGGGTGGATCTCTGCCTCCCCCATGGATCCCATGGGCTGTGGGTGGATCTCTGCATCCCCATGGATCCCCATGGGCTGTGGGTGGATCTCTGCATCCCCCATGGATCCCATGGGCTGTGGGTGGATCTCTGCATCTCCCATGGATCCCCATGGGCTGTGGGTGGATCTCTGCATCCCCCATGGATCCCCATGGGCTGTGGGTAGATCTCTGCATCTCCCATGGATCCCCATGGGCTGTGGGTGGATCTCTGCATCTCCCATGGATCCCTATGGGCTGTGGGTGGATCTCTGCATCCCCATGGCTCTCCATGGGCTGTGGGTGGATCTCTGCATTCCCCATGGATCCCATGGGCTGTGGGTGGATCTCTGCATCCCCCATGGATCCCATGGGCTGTGGGTGGATCTCACATCCCCCATGGATCCCCATGGGCTGTGGGTGGATCTCTGCATCCCCCATGGATCCCCATGGGCTGTGGGTGGATCTCTGCATCCCCATGGATCCCCATGGGCTGTGGGTGGATCTCTGCATCCCCCTGGATCCCATGGGCTGTGGGTGGATCTCTGCATCCCCCATGGATCCCCAGGGGCTGTGGGTGGATCTCTGCATCCCCATGGCTCTCCATGGGCTGTGGGTGGATCTCTGCATCCCCCATGGATCCCCAGGGGCTGTGGGTGGATTTCTGCATCCCCCAAGGATCCCCATGGGCTGTGGGTGTATCTCTCATCCCCCATGGTTCCCCACGGATACAGGGGCACAGCTGCTTCACCATGGTCTCACCACAGCCTGCAGAGGAATCTCAGCTGTCTGGAGCAGCTCCTGCCCCTCCTTCTGCACTGACCTTGGTGTCACCATGTTGTTTCCATCTTGTTCTCACCTCCTCCTCTTCTCTGATAAGGAGCAAAACCCTGTGACTTTGTTTTGATTTTCTTCTTCAATATGTCATCACAGTGGCTTTACCAACCTCTCTCATTTGCTCAGTTTTCCCCAGCAGTGTGTCCATCCTCAGAGCCATCAGGAATTGGCTCTGCCAGACATGGTGGAAGCTTCCAGCAGCCTCTCACAGAAGCCATCTCTGTGTGTCCCCAGTACCTAAAACCAGGCCACACAAAACTGATACAAACCTGCAAAATTAACATGAATTACCTGGTTATTCAGGGCAGAGAGAGCAAAGCCTAAGCACCTTGATGAGCAGGGATTTGCTGTAGCCTCTGTATCTCATGACTTGTTTATCTAACTGCAATGCCTATATTTCTTCTTATGGTCCAGGACCAGAAAGTGTATAATGACTAAAAAAAAAGAGAAGTTTACTGCTTCTCCTGTAAAACATTAACTGCTTTAGTATAAGGCTATGTTAATGTGACTAGAATTTTCTCCATAACTAGAGTTTACATTATGGGGCACCTTAAAGCATAAATGACACTGTTCTTGATACCATGCAAATATGTATTACTTGGATGTGCATTATTTGTAAGCCCCAAAGGAGCAATTGAGCCAAGTGAGCTAATTCTTCTGAGCAGGATTAGTATATCCCATAAGAAGCCACGTCACATTACAACTGATCTCTTACTTTTTTTTACAAAAATGCAGTCACTGTGGTTTCTAGGTACCATACATGATCCATTTTCTTACATTTCAGCTGAGGATGGCAGTCACTAGGGAAAATTTTTAATCTCATGACTTTTATTAAAACACGAGAACAAAAGCATAAACCGCATTATTGCTGAAGGAAGTTGGTCTGAGAAGCTGTATTCCCACATGCATATGAGTAAGTGAATTACAAGTTAATCCATGTGCAAAAGAGTTTTAGTGATCTCAGTCTGCCTTCTGAAATTTCAGCTCCCCTTTGGTAAAATGAACCAAACCTCACAAACATTACCAAACACATATTTTTCCACTGTGAAATATTTCTCATTCCTAGACACTGTCCCTTAGCACCTCAGTAACTTTGTCATTCTTTGATTGGATTACTGGTCACTTAGGCAACAGGCACAAATTCCAGTGTCTGAACAGACCTGCTGTGAAAACCTGCCAGCTAGTCAGTGAACAAGTGACTTCTTCATGGCTGGTAGAAGAATGCCACATGATCTCCTTTATTTACATCTTGACAGAAGCTGATAAACCAGGGGAGATCTGAAAAGTAATCCAAGATTATCAACATTTTAAGGCAGACACTGTGTGCAGCAGCTCTCAATCTGAGTGTTTATCATCATGCTAAGCTTTTGTCAAGTGTAAGAGTGAAATTGACATCCTTTTTTGAAATTTTCCTGCTTTCCCCAAAAATCACATGTAATGTTTGATTGTTCTAGAAACTGCTTGAGCTAATAATGCAGCACATCCCATCTTTTTACACTGTTGTAAAGTCATTGGTATTTGGTTACATTGATGACATAGGGATTTCTTTGCAGGTTGCCCATTTTCAAAAGAAATGCTAAATTCTTTAAGACAGCATGAGGACAAGTTCTTTATGGAGAAAAGGTGTGAAGTTTTTCCTGTTTTAGATTTTCAGCAGCATTTTGTATTTGGTGGTATAATCTGTCCACCAATTTTCCTCTACAGGCTTGAAAGGTCAAATATTAAAATCATGACTACTACACCATACATTGTTTCTGGTCAGAAATGTCTTACAGGAGAAACTGATACTCACTGACCTGATTTTGCTAATGGGGTTTTCTGGACTCACATGAAATAACTTTGGTGAATGCACTGGGAGTAATTCCCAGTGCACTCTTGCAACTTCTCAGTGTGTTTACTAGCAGATGGTCATTTAATGAAATTTAGAACATAATTCTAACTGTCATGGCCAAGATTTTTTTATCAAAATTCATGCTTCCAGAAATGTAAAATGTAGCTGTGGTCTATGCAAAAGTGAGTTTTGCTAGCCTTTTCACAGTTGCCTCTTACATACCTCTGCCTGCTGCTGCTGCTTTTAGGAGAAAGCATTTGAGTTTGCAAGGAGCACAATATTGCTTGCACTTGTCTTTCCTCCTATGAAGGCAAGGTTAATAACCTGAGTGACTGTTCAGGATTATCTGTAGCCTGGTCTCTTCTTCTACTAGGGCCTTTAAAGGTTGCTTTGACAGGGTGTCAACACTGACTGCAAATGTCCTCAGTTTGAAAACCTAGAACAAAGAATGCATCACCACTGGAGGGGGTTTTTTGGTTAGTTTCGTTTGTTTTGTTTTTAAACATACAGCTGTGGCCAAAATTTTGTGGTTTTTGTTTTTCTTCCTGTACCTTACTGTGCAGGCAGGGAATGAGATTTTCCTTTCTTTTAAACACCAATGGGATTTGCAGCTGGTTGGTTTTCAGCTCTTGCAAGGCTCACACTTGAGATGATGAAATGTGTGGATATGTAGGCAAAATTTGAGTCAAATATTCAGAGGGTTGATGGTCTCCAGCCATTTCCACAGAGGAGCCTGAGACACTGGATGAAGCCTAGTGCAAAGACTACAATATTGACTGTCTGCATTGTTTATTAACTAAATTAGTTCTTTCCAATCTAATAACAATGTTGTGTCTTTTTTTTTAGGCATACTGAAATATGTAACAATATATGGATTTGTGCCACCCAGTTGGAGTTCTGAGCACAGAGAAGATTACATTAAATGAGAGGTGATTAAGAAAGATCAGAAAGACAGAGACATCTGCTGAAGCTCCAGACCAGAAGATGAAACTCAGGAGGTTCTGCAGCTATGAATGTGAGAGTTATACACCAAGAAAAAAAAAAAAATCTCATGATCTACAACCTCTTGGGAATTTCTGGAGCTGTGTTTTGTCTTTGAGAGCTTCCCTCATACTGAAATGAGGATTCCCCTCAGCCTTTAGAAGAAGTCATCATTGAAAAGTGCCTTGGAAAAGCAGTGTGATTTGGGCCAAGATTCTCAAAATAGCTAAGTGCCTAACTTATCTATAATTCTTTGGGAGATAGATTCCCAAATAGTTAGTCCTTATATAGTCACATTTTGAGAAGGATAGAGAAGATATGTAGAACAATAATCCATCCAAATTAAAATTCTTCATATTTTTGTAGGAGTCAGGAGAAAACATGCAGGAAATCCTCAAGGCATGTTAAGTGAGAGTTCAGAAAATCTGAAGTGCAGTAAGAAAATTCTAAGATGGATTATTATATGAGTAAAGGCCAGTGATGTTTGTGCCATGAGTTATATAGATCAAAGAAAAACCTTGTTTATCATATCCTATACATGTATTTAAGTGGCTTTGCATCAAAAACTCACTGAATATTTAAAAACTTGAATTGCTCCCAGACTCCCTTACAGTCCCCAGGGCCTGACAGGAATCTTTTCAAAAGTGTGATTTGGTAAGAAATGCAAGAAACAAACCCACAGAAAACGTGATGTGAAAGTTTTACATTAAGAGGATAATAATTATGTTGAGTAATATCCACTGTCTGTTAGACACTTCAGTAGATACTTCATAAGGAGGAAAGCCTTAGCTGCAAGAAGCTCACAATCTCATGACTGCATATTCTTACTTAATGTTTGATTTATTTCCTTTGTTTTGAGTCTTATTGTGAGTTTAAACATTTTCTCAGCATAGTTGGATGTTTGGGGTTTTAAATACATAAATATGCATTTGAACTATAATAGTGCTTTTAGTCTAAATGCTTTTATCTCAGAGATTCAATAATTATTACTCTATAAATAAATATCACAGTGCTAGATACATACAAGCAATTTAATCTGAACAATTAATCAGTGGTCTTAGTTAATTAAACTTCCCTGGCCAAACTATGCCTTGAGTATATTCCAATCTGCAAAAAAAAAGAATAAAAAGGACAGAATATCAATAATATGGGGCCCTGTTTTGTCAAGGCACTGACTCTGAGAGGCTGACCACACTGGATATTTGGGAACCAGAGCAGATTTTGAAGGAATTCCGTAATGCTAAAGGGGAAAAGCATTGGTTATGCTGATACTTTGTGGTATTGAATACAAAACTGTCCTCTGGGGTATTGTTAAGTTGAAGACAAACACATCCACATCTCTGCTGCATCTTTAGTACAGCAGGGAACACACATTTTGGTTCAGGACTGCCTGCCTTTTTGTCTTTGCTGTTTAGAGTAGGGATGACAGCACATGTTCAAGTATTGCAGTGATTTGGATCACGCTGTCTCCTTTGCTAATGCCAGCCTTAGGTCTGGTTTTACCTGCTCTCAGGTCTCCCTGTGAGAGCTGGGGCAGCGCACGGAGCCGTGCTGGGAGCGCTGTGCTGCCACAACGGGGAGCAGAGCCACAGTGCTCCGTGGAGCTGGACACACAGCAGCCTGCAGAGCACAAAGAAAGGCCCTGAGAATGACAGCCTGGTAGCCCTCTGTGGCACTCCAGAACAGAGGTGGTCCTAGCTCTAGTCGTACTTTGAGTCCCCTAACAAGCTCTTTGCAATAGATTGAGGCAGTTCTGTTAGTGATTCTGAGCATTATCCCAGTGGGGAGTTTCCTTCTCCACTGTGTGTTTTGGTCAAATTGGCAGACTTAAAAGTTGTGTCTGCACTGCAGGCATTAAAAAAATTCTGGCAGTGCAGGCAGGTGCTGTTTCACCATCCATTTCACCTTGTGTTGGTGCAGGTTCTTTCTTTGCAAGCCTCAGTGACATATTCTGAGCTGTCAAGGGCATCATCAGAAAATCCCTTATTTGTATTTAATAGAGAGGGACAAAATCATAGAATCAAAGGATCATTTAGAAAAGACCTTTCAAGATCATCTAGTCCAACTCCAATAATCAGGGACATCTTCAACTATATCAGGTTACTCAGAGGCCTATCCAACCTGATCCTGAATGTTTCCAGGGAGGTGGCATCTATCATCTCTCTGGGCCACTCATTCCAGAATTTGACCACCCCCATGATTATGTTTTTTTCTCCAAATGTCTAATCTAATCCTTTTTCAGTTAAAAGCCAGCCCCTCATGCTCTGTCACTATATGACATTGCAAAAAGTGTCTCTCCAGCCCTCCTGCAAACCCCCTTTGAGCACTGGAAGGTTGCTCTAAATCTCCTTGGAGCCTTCTCCAGGCTGAACAGCCTCAGCTCAGACTGCCTATATAGGACAGGTTCTCCAGCTCTGTGATCATCTTCATAGCCTCCTGTGGACTCACTCCAGCAGGTCCATGATCTCCTTGAGCTGGAGGTCCCAGAGCTGTATGCAGCACTGGAGTTTTGGACTCATAGCAGCAGAGTAGGGGAGAAGAATCACATCCCTCAGCCTGCTGGCCATGCTTCTCTTGATGTAGCCCAGGACACAGTTGGCTTTCTGAGCCACCAAAACACATGGCAGGTTTATGAGCATCTCATCAACCAACACCCCAAATCCTTCTCCTCAGGGCTGTCTCTCTTCTTTCACTGCCAAGACTGTATTTGTGCTTGGGATGAGCTCATCTCTTAGCTTTATTTGCTTTAGTGCACCTGGTGTGTCCCCAGGTTTGTCTGGGTATACAGACACAACAGGTGATTTAGAAGTGGATTGTCTCCATTTTTAATAAGAACTCTTTTCATGCAGTGCTTAAATAAAGCAGTTTATCCTGGTGAAAAATAGAGATAGACATTATTTCCTGTATTGGCAGGTAATATACTTTGAACAAGATGTATGAAAAAACTCCCTATCTTTCACTTCTCCACAGAAGGTAAAGTTCATACTTTTAAGAAATTGTAAATCAAAGGTTTGTAAAATGGTTGGAATATTGAATTTGCAGATGCATGACAACTGTTTTTTTCCTTTTTATTCCCCATGCAGTATATTTCCAAATAAACATTACATTGTTTTAACTTCATTATATTTCATTAAAAATTTACAATTAAAAGCATAAAAAAGCCCAGAATGCTAAAATATAAAACAATGCAATTAAAAAAAAAAAAAAAAAAGTAAGAACTGATGCGATTTATCTGACACATTTTTCATAAGAAAATCAAAAGAATTAAATTGTGAAACTGAAAAGTTCAGTACTGTGAATTATACCTGCTTACACAATAAACAGTGCTCTCTAATACTGCATATCTTCTTCAGAACAGGGCTCCACTAATTTGGTGCAGAGCATAATCTCAGAAAACAGTAAATATGCAGTATATAGAGAAAGGGCCATGCTCATCCGGCTTGAGTAAAAATCTATGTAGAACCTAAATTGATAGCAAAGTGATACAGGACATCTTCCTAGCAAGATGTTTAAAGCAGCATTGGCATATGTTTTGTATGATTTGTACTGACAGTTGAAGATTATCAATTAGTGGATATTCCCCAATTCAAAGTGTTGCAAGGGAGTATTATTTGTTAACTGTTAATTTAATTGCTTTCAACTGCTTAGATGATGCATGTTTTGTCAGGAAACATCTCAAGACCAAGTTCACTAACTGTATCTTTCTGAAAGATTACAATGTACTCCCATGTTGATTCAATTCAGTTTCATTAAGACAGATTGACTGCCCTGGAAGCAAGGCTTGTGTTTTGTTATAAAGGGAACCAATATTTAAATTAGTTCATAAACTAGCATCAAAGAAAAAAATGTTGGATGTAATGACTTGCATATTACCCTGTGTATGCATGATAGCAACTTGAAGAAACACCTCTAGGTACAAGTGCCTAAAAGAATGAGTGTGCTGTCAAGACCTACCACCAGTTTATAAAATCACACAGAATGTATGTGGGTGGGCAAACATCAGGGACAGAAATGCAAAGCTGCTTTAAGAAGAAAATTATACTTATGGGGAGGCCATTATCCAAAGAGAATCCCACAGTTTTGTTAAATTCCTTTCTTTATTTGTAGATTCCCCAGGTGCTCTGTGTTTTGTAATTTAGGAACTAGTGAAGAAGCCCATCACCAAATGAGAAAAATCTGGCAAGAATATGAGTGTGCATGTTGATTTAGACAGAAGTTGTAAATTGGTATTTTCTGTTTGATTTTGTTAATATTATTTTGATAATTTGGTAAAATTATTTTGATAACTTGTATTAACAATCAGACACATTATTAGACATACTGTGAATGCCAAAATAAATATTACAGCATATTGCCTAGAGAGTTGCCTAGGAGGAATTAACTAATTGTTGGTATTGAAATTAAGGAAGAATTAAGCAAAAATTTGGTTCCAAATTTTGTTTAATGAGAATGTAGAAAATTTTCAGAGTATGGTTTTTTTGGGATTCTAGAATACCTCATCAGTGAATTCACATTTCTCCAGCTGTAGTACTGTTATCTTCAGGTTTAGTTTAAGCACTGATTATCCACTGATTATCCATTATCAGGAAATGACTGAAAGGAATTTGCTTATTGTACTGTATGGCGCCTTAAGGGTTTCTTGTGGTTTGGTTTACTAAGGGAAAGAGGGCTCTGGTCTTGATTTCCCTCTACACCTCTCCTCAGAAAGCAGTTGAGCACCCAGATAATTTCAAGGGACAAGGGGACAGACCCAAGTGAGGATCATGGAGCAGACTCAGCTCTCCCTGAGGAGCTGCCTCTCCACATTTTTGCACACTTACTCACAGCCTGGCCCTATCAGAGGCTTTCCTTTGCCCAGCAGACAAGGGAAGAAGGAGGGCATCACCTCAGAAGAGTTTGTGTGAGAAGTATTCCCAGTGCAGGGGTCAGCTGCACATATTTTTCCATTTGTGGGTCCTTCTCGTGGGCTGCAGATTGGACCATGAAACCCCCTCCTTTTCTCATCCCATGAACAAATATTCAGGCTGAAGATGTAAAAATGAAACCTGATAACAAGGAATCAAATCTGCTTTTTTCTTCACGCTACTGCCACTGCAATCCTTTAATAGTCTCATGACCCAGCTGCACTAATTTCCCTTTCTTATCCTGTGTAACTCAGCTGGATCATGTAGACCCCTCTGCTGAAAACACTGAGACTTGGCTATGCTCTTGGCATGGTAGGCTACAGATTGTCAGTAATCCCTTTCACATTTTTGGTGCTTGTTTCTGGTAACTGGACCCAATAAGTGAATTTATTTTGAAAGATTCATTGAGGTCCCTAGGACTAAGTCTTGTCCTAGTTGACACAAGGATTTAGTATTACTGCATAAAAAATACAGTATCTCACACTTTGATGTCCAATAATCATTAGTTTGTGCAGCAAGAAACTGCATTATTTCCCTGTTTCCTTTAGGTCAACAGGCTACTGGAGATATTGGTTTGTGTGTGTCAGCACCATGACAGTTTTGGTCATTTTGAGGAGCAATGGAAAGAGGAGGCGAATTGGCTTTGTGGATGATGCTTCTTTATATTGAAGGAAATTCTTTTAATATTTTTAGCAATATTTTTTCTCTCCTAGGTTTTTGCTTAGAAATATGAAAGGCAATGTTCTGGACAAAGAGTGGGCTCTTGTTTGCCCTGCTTTTGTCAATCGAATTTGTACAGAAACTGAGTAGAAACTGTGAAATATTTAACAGTTCAACTTTCTTAAAGGGAAGCATGAGGATTTTTAATCTATGTTAAGGAAAAAGATAAACTTTCATTGTCATATATCTCAGATTGAATATAATCTTTTATATTTCTTACTTAATATGATATGAACTTCAATATTAGCTGTAATATATAAAAACATATTTCCATTGGTCTGAAAAGTATGATTATTCTCTAAGTCATCCTTGTCCTAGGTACACATGTGCACAGTTCCTGAAATTAATGTCAGTGCATCTCCAGTGTCATCACAGGAAATTTGAAAGCACAGTCTCTACAGAGATATTTACTTTCTTACTTTTTGCTAGCAATGAGTCTGTGCAGTCTAGCTTATTGAAACCTAGAAGAGCAGAAAGGTATTTCAAATCCCAGGCACTCAATGAATGAGATGTGAAATGAATTTCATGTGGATCAGGCCCCCGGAGGCTTGTCACAATAGATAAGGCAAAGTGGATAGATGCTGCATTAGTTCATGTATGCTTCTGAGTAGCAGAGCTAATAACTGAATCCTAATTTCACTTCGGGACACAAGGCTACTATATACTGTCCTCCTTTGATCTCTTCACCCATTCCAGCAAGCTAGGAAAATACTATAATAAAACATTCTAAATACATGCAAGAAGAAAACTGGTGAAACTATTATAAAATAGCCAAACCATTCCACAAACAACACTTCTTATTAACCCCTTTTAACAGAAAAGTGCCAGACAGAGTTTTTATTTCTAGTCCTCAAGATATGTAAGCCTATTTTCAATTATTTTCATATGGGATAGCAGTAGAACTTCATGTATGATAGACTGTGTTTCTACTTGACAAATCCTCCCAATTAACTCTTGTTGAGAAGCTGATATGGAGACACCTGAGCTGATACTTCAGGAGAAGAGCATGTTTAGCTCAGACCATGGCAGTTCATTAATTTTTGTTCTTCATGAGAGATTAAATACTTAATGACTGGAGTAGTACTGAGGTGCTGCTTTTCACCATCTCTCCAGAGCTGAATAGAACAGAGGCTGTGTGGGAACAAGATTAGGTTTTAGCTTCTGTTAGCAGTTGTGCCAATGTTAGCCCTACCTCCTGCTCTCATCTCTGGGTAGGAAGCACCACTACTGGCAGCAAACATCAGCTTTGCAGCTGACCAAAGCCAATGATTTGATATGAGAAAATGCCAGGGAGTATCAGCTGGTCTGGTTACTCTTCCTCCTCTACTCCAGAAGTTGTCTCCAAAAGATGTTTTACTATAATCCCAGGAAACATCAATGAGAAATTCTACCTGAGCTATTCTGTTCCTCCAAATTCCTTTGATTACTGATGCTGCCTCTGTTTGAGTCACACACCATTCAAGCTGCCCCAAGGTTTCCTTTATCTTTTTGAGGAATACAGTACACAACTGGTTACTCCTGTAATTATGGAATAAAAAAATTCCCAAAAACTTGCAAGTCATTTTTATGAGTTACTCACATGCAGAAACTTATCACATTATTAATTTTCTACAAATTATAGATAAATTATGGACTAAATATTTTAATGTTATGACTGTGATATTATGTGTGTGTGTGTGTGTGTTCATTCCAGCTGTTTTGACTCACTTCTGCACCATGCAGAGAATCCCAGCACAGAATGCATTGGCAGTGACTTTAGATTGTAGGGGATTTCATAGCTCAACATTTCAGCTGGACAAATGAAGGAGGGATAACACATGGTATTTTTTACCTCTAATCTGAACACCCAGAAAGTGGCTCCTGAGGAAATCAGTGCCTTTGAAGTCAGAGGTAAAACTACAAACCATCACCACTTTTAACTGTCTTTTTACTCTGGTAAGCTAAGGGAGGGAAACCAAGATATCATCTCAATGTGTTTTTTTATTTAGTAGAAACTCTCCAGCAAATGGATTCTGGAATAATCACAATCTGTGAATCATTATGTAGATACAAATAATATTACTTTCCAAACCATCTGCACGCATACAAGTTAATCGAGTTCTAGTTGAGCCTTTTTTTGTGAATGCTTTGTGAATGCTCCATGAAAGAGGCAAAGTGTGTTCCTTGACTCTGAATAAAAGCACAATGAAAGATGATTAAACAGTGATTTTTAGTTGAAAGAGAAGAATATGTAAATGAAAATCTCTCTTGCTCTTAAGAACAAATGAGGTCTAAAATGCTTTTGAAATCAAGTTCTGAAATCAGAATGCTCCAATAAGTCATAATTTGAAAGATGAACAATTGTTCCATATCACCAGCCTATTTATTGCTAATGGGATGATTGACATTATAGTACCTATTGTCCACAATTTTGCTTTGGTATTACAGTCATCTTGTTACCACAAGCTGAAAACTTCCATTTCAGAAGAAATCCTCACATCTTGTTAATTCTTATTCTGTTGGTCATTGTTTGTTTTCTGGTTTATGTTAAAGGATGGAATTTCACTTCTATAAACAAAATTTTCTTGAGAGTTAGATGATATCTTTCCACTTAGTCAGAGAACAGGCAGATTTCAACTTGCCAGGTTCTCAAGTCTTTGTTTCTCAAGTCACAGTTGTTTGTTCTACCAGAAATCCCCAAGATTTTTACACTATTTTCCATATAACTTAAGAATTTTAGGGGACTATTTCTCTGGACAATTAATTCCTGTGTGGAGAATTTGCACACATCTCTCTTAATAAACACCATTTATGTAGTATTTCATTTTAACAGTGAATTAAATAGAATCCCAAAGACCTTATGAGTTACAGCTCATAAGGATAGACCGTATCTGTGGTTATACAAAGAGGACTTTAATGTATATGAAGTTTTCTGTATCATTGCTGCTTTTCACTTTTCTAATGATTACTTAGGGTCTGCAAAGTAGACATACTTTCCTGCTTCTGTAGTGGCATGGTCAGTACTTTTTTTGTACTCCAGCATAGATGGTTCATTACACACAGAGCCCCAAGATTTGGTCCTTTATTTTTAAAATGTAACCTTTTTTTCCCTATTATCAATGGCCCTTGCTTCATAGGCCACTGCTATACAAGCTTATTAATTTTCACTGATCAAGATGTTGCACTGAAATTAGATCACCAGTAAGTGTCTGTCACCTCTCTGGGGGGCACTCTGCAAACAGACATTAACTAAAATGCACACAAGCAGGGAGGCACCTAAATACATAAACAAAGATCCTTTGAAAAACAGTGATTCTTTTCTCCAAGAGAATTTTCTTCTGCTTCTCTACTTGAAAGTTAGGAGATACGAATATAATTAAGTTATGAATGAAGAAAACAGAATGAGTAATTAAGACTCTTTCTTGTAGTGAGGCTGAGCTGTCCTCATGACCTGAGTGACCTTGTTATGAAGTTCCATATTTTTCAAAATCCAGGTGGTTTTGTGCTCACAGTGCTAAGGACAGGATTCTTATGATTCATGAGTTACTGTCACCATGCATGCCTGCTAATGGAAAACATATAGGATACAAGGAAATGTGCAGTAACTCGGGTGCCTAACAGCTTGGAAAACAGCCATTCACTTGTCAAGCTCTTCATGGAGAGTAGCTGGAAGCCTTGTCAGACACATTTTGCTCTCTAATGTACCCAACCTTGTTTTATTGCTGCTTTCTCAGATAGACAGGTAAAGCTCAACTTGAATCATGGTTTGGTTTTTTGTTGTTGTTTTTGCTTCAGCTTGGAGTGTTTTTATGGTTTTTCTGTTAGTGCAAAGAAGCATGTCATCACTGTCCTTTTTCCATCTCTAGTGCACAATCTAAGATTACTGGGATAGCATTTGTGGCAACAGAATGATCTTAAATAGCGTTAGTGATACAAACCATTTCAACTTGCCAGCAATGAGTTAGAAATGTCTGGACTTTAAATCAGGCATGTGGCAGTAGTATACAGAGCATGCATGCTGTACAGGATGTCCTGAGGGCTGGGAGATCAATTCAGCTTTGCTCAGCCGTGTCAATAGCGACTATCTAAAGATGCTGACATGGTTCAGCTTGATACGTTGAGGAAATTTAACTGCTTTGATAAGGTTAAAGGGGGAATCCAGGCAAGAATAGAAAACAAAACAAAACAAAACACTGCTTAGAAGCTTGACTGCACACTGCAGCAACCCATTGACGACTGACAATACAACCAGTATAAATTACCTTTCCTCTAGAAAAAAAATTAACAAGCTGTGTACGAGAAAGGAATCAGTTGGTCTCTACAATCTTTCCTACTCTGTCTGGTGTCAGGCAATGACACCAACAAAACCAATTACATTGCTGTTCCTGTCTGTATCATAAGGCTTGTCAGTGTTACAGGGCTGAGAGCTTCAGAAGAGGCTGCCTTCAAAATGCAAAATTTTATCCTGAGTTTAAACTTTTCTACTGTAGAAGAACTCAGCAAATAGGTTTAGGGATTTAAAAACTTTTTTTTTTTTTTTTTGTGAAAGAATTAAAGCAGTGGCTTATCACAAAAAAAAAAATATGATAAAGCTGCAGGGTAAAATTGGAAGCCCACCTAATCAGTGCAAGGGTCTTCATAGTAAGACCTTTAAAAATTGGTTTCAAATCCCTTTTTGTATGCACACAGTTCAAGTATGTTCTTGAATGATTTAAAGTGTGTATCGGTTTGTCAGTCTATTGACTTGTTTTCTAAATGAAAGTTAATTATTGCTGAAGAACTTACCAATGCAGGGTTACTCTTGAAATTGCTTTTGTCTGCATTCCTACCTAAAATAAAAAAATTTTAAAAAAAGGAAACAAAAAAAAAAGAAACAAGAAAAAATACATTCTAATGTTTGTCTTTTTTAGCCGTTCACCGCACAATGCAACATATACACAGACATATTAGGCATCTTCCATTACCAATTATAGGAATTAAGCCTGTCCAGAATGTTTCATTTCTTTCAGTTTTCACCAAAGCTTGTGTTCTTTGGACTATTTTTATGTTTTGTGGTCTGCAAAGAATAGCAAGCAGAGAAACCATGAAGTATTTGATGCATGTCACAGAACAGGATGGTCTTTGTGAGTCTTGACACTTTTTCCTTGTCTGACAAAATATGGTACATATTTCACCATAAATATGGTGAAATGCTAACCAATAGCAGGCTGCTGACATTCACAAAATTCCCAGTGGGACACAAAGTTACAGATCAAACCAGTTGCTAAATTCAAGAAGAATGGAGTGTTTAAAGAGATTGAATAGAGAAAAAAAAGTATGAAGAAGTGCTAGGAGAACCTCCAGATAGGCAGGAAATAATTTTTAGGGAGTTGCAGGAAAGATCAAGTAGCTTTAACCTGACTTGGAATAACTAATAAAGAACTGTGGGCAATGCAATGCCTTTTGGGGAGCAAAGTGATGAAAACCTGTGCTTTTGAGACAGGACTGGACAAAATTATGTGGAAAAAAATATGGTATTGACAGAGATTCAGGGATCCATGCTAATCTCTTTCAAATAGGTCTGAGATGTGAAAATCCTTGTGCATTTAACAACCTCAAATATTGAAAATGTAGGTTAATAAGTCCCCCCCCAAAAAAAATATTCGGTGTTGTTAGGCAAAAACATGGATTGGAGCTAAAATGCATAGGATCACACAGTGCTACATTTTGTTCAATATTATGTTGAAGCAGCTAAATCACAGACATTTCAGAATTATGATAAAATGGCGTTAGTCATGCTGGTTATAATTTTGGAGAGTGGTTCTTCTACTGATAGAAGACGTTGATATAGTGTTTTATACTGAATTGTCAGCTTAAATTCACATGGTGCACACCACCACCAGCCTATTCAGACTAACTTTGATAGAATGGTTTAGGAGCTTGTTTGGTTCATTTTTTACTTAGAAATTAATAATTATTGCTTTCTTTCAACAGACATTGTGGCACAGGAGGGAATACTTTAATTTGATAAATTTTGGCTGATTTTTTTTCTACTGGAAACTCTGAAGCAAAGCAGGTGGCATTGTTCCCTGGAGATCTAAGAGAATCAGAAACTGAAGCTAAGCATGAATTAGATTAGTTCGAATAAATTTTGGGAAATATAGATGGGAAGGAAATTATTCTTGTTTTGTTGTCTTCAGACTAAAAGTTACAATGGTTCATATATTGCACAGAGTGTATCTCTCAAATGTAATCACTTTTAAAAATATTTTTATTATATTTTATGACAGCCAGAGTTTGGTGCGGGCCTTCAGAAAGCAGGCTGGACCTCTAGAATTACCCCTGTAATTTGAATGACAACCTTGCCACTACATAAAAAAAGCAAGAGATGTTTACAGCCACTTCAAGGAGTGCATCTTATAAGAAAGCTTGACCCTGATGCCATATCTCTTTTTGCTGGGTGAGCTTTCAGGCAGCAGAAGTTACAAAACAGAACAGAATATGCTGTGACCTTGTCCACTGAGGTTCTTGAGATAGTTTTCTATCGTTTCCTTACATTGTAATGACTCTTCTGTTATTACACTTAAGTGCCCTGAAGATCAGTCAGTCTTCTCATCCAAGAAAATACTGATGGGGCCAGTATCATATTTATCAAAATGTTTATGTTTCATTTGGTCTCAAATTTCTTGCTACAAAGAAAAATGACAAGGAAATTGTAATTAATCCAAGATTCATTTTTTTTTTTTTTTTTTTTTTTTTTGTTTAAGTTCTTACCATTCCCGTGTCAAAAGAATAAATTTGTACATTGGTGCCATTACATTGCTTGTTTTTCTTTGTGTGTAGCATATATTCTCATGTTGACTTCCCATAATGTTAACCACTAAAATAATAATGCAATTATGACTTAGTGCTGATTCTTCAAAAATGTTTCAATACACCCAATTCTATCCTGAGCTGCCCCTGGTTTTGTGACTATGCTTAGTTAAACAACTTCATTGCTTTTCATGTGATATTCCTCTTGCAAAATGAAGGTGATGATGTCTGCCTCTTTTGCTGATGCCATATTGGAACAAGATAATGTGCATACATATTTTAAAAATAACAAAGGCTTGGCATTCTCACAGCTGAAACATTCAAGGTGAAAGTAGAATTTAAAATGTAAAAATCAGTGTGTGTAAACATGGAAATATGGCTGGAAACTTATTTAAATACACTTGTCTAAAATATAATATGGAACACTGCTGTCTGGGTTTTGTTATCTGGGATTTTTACCTGGGAACATGGAGATGTGCTGCAGAAATTCCTGTTTCTAAGAAGAATTTCATTCCAGATGTAATCCAAATCTCTTTGTCTTGATATGTGTGATTCTATAGGGACATATGCATCTACAGCTATCAAAATTTATAAAAGTAAATGTCAGGAGCAGGGGCTGCTAGTCACATCAACACACATTTTTGTTTAGTTTCTATAATCCTTTAGACAATCCTTGTTTATTTGTCCAAACCTGTGCATTTTTAGGGCTCATATACCACTTCTCACTGTATCAGAACTGTGGCATCCCAGCAATGACACTTCCCATTAATTTTGAAAGAGCAGCTGTATTAGCATTTTTAAAACTTAGTCTACTTTTTTGGGAACCTATCTTAGCCTTCTTTTCACTTTCATTTATTTAGCCCAGATGAAGAGGTTTCTGTAACACTTGCTTTTTAAATCTAACAACTTTATTTTCTCTAAGTCAAGATTTCTTCATTCAATTTTTTTCTATTTTCTAGGCTCCTGATGATTTGGTGTAAAACAAAATATATGGTGCATTTTTGGAAGTAAGTCCAAGATATTTAAGTTAACACTGTGCTTTGCCTAAATCCCACCTCTCCTCCCACATTATTGCCGTTGTTTTGAATAGATGATTTTAGGAGTGCCTTGAGCTTCCTAGTGCAGCAATTGTTCTTTTGGATGATGCAGCACAGCTCTGAAAGGTGTAAAACTGCCACTTAAACAGGCATCAGCTACATGTGTACCCAAGGGCACCAAAGAGCTTTATGAAAACTCTGGTTGTTGCGTGTCAGATAATGTATCCAGGAGGAAAACAACATGAAAAATTGCTTAAATGATCAAAACAGAAAAGATGAATAATGACACAACACTAAGAATTTCTGATTATTGAACCGGTAACAAAGCACAGTTCTCAGTTCTCCTCAGACAGACCGTGTCAGGAAAACAAAGCAAGTCAAAACCAAGCAGCACAGAAAGGTCTTCTTTCTCCCAGTTTTGATCCTTTGCCTGCTACTTTGAGGAGTGAATTGCATAATGGCTTGAACGAACTATTAGCATTTTAATTATTTAAAAGGTCATCAGTGCGTGGGAGAGCTACGCTAAAAGCTAGAAAAGGTTTTTCAAATCAAACAGAAAAGGCAGGAACAAACTACAGGCAAACCCATAAATGATAGCTGAAGTGGAGGAGCAAACCTTATGGAAAAGTCTGCTAGAGATCACTAGCTTTGACTCATTCACTTGTCAGTGGCATTGAAGAAGTCTTTGGATCTAACCATGTTTACAGTCTCAGCATTCATATTTCCTTCTTTAATAGAATATAACTTGTTTAAATTTTATCTATCCATCTGGTGAGCCATTGATTTAACATCCAGTTACCTTTGCTAATTTTAGAAGCCATATGGTAAAGTTGTTTTTTTCTAAAGAGGAAGGATGGCCTATAATTTTGACTTGTGTCAGAGCATGTGCCAGTTTTAATTAGAAAGCAGGAGTTAGTTCAGAGACCAAAGTATTCTACACTAGGAAAAGTTAAGTAATTAAAAAAAAAAAAAAAAAAAAAAAAAAAAAAAAAGACTAGTAACTACTACTGACAGAAGAATGTTCAATTGCTGTAGAAGTGAATTTCCATATTGCCATAGAGTAGATGGGAGTCCTTCTCTTAATTAGGCTGCCTGCAAGAATAAGATCATGTTTTCTGTTAAAAGTAGTGCAACCTGATACTCTTAAATACCTCAAAACCCTAGAGACAGAAGTTTACATGGTGTTTGAAAGGGCCTGCTAAAGACAGTGCAAACAAAGAAGTATTAGAAACTCAAAGTACCTAATAGAAGTATGGTATTACAAACACAATTACATAACAATGGTAGTTGAGCCTGCATATGTGTGAGATTCCAGTATTTTCCTTTCTTAACAGTCCCTGCAAAAGAAGTTTGAAACATTATTTGGTTTCCCTTTTAAGACTCAAGCACCATTTTACTGGAAGAGAGGCACAGAACTTTTATATGTTTTCCTAAAGCTTTGATGTGTTTCAGGTAGTTCCAATAGAAAGATTTAAGCAGTCAGCTCAGCTGAAGTAATTCCTAGAGCTCCTCCACAGGCATGGATGTTCAGCTTCATTGCTTCAGGTCTGCCCCATCTGACACTCACAGATATTTCATTCCTGAATTTGTTCCTGAAAAAGGCAATGGCTAGAGGAGAAATATTTCCCAAAAGAATTACTGTAATTGCAGGGGGTGAGACATGCAGGAGGGGCAGATTATTTAAGAGAAGGATGAGGAGGATGGGGAAAGCAGGAGCAGGACTGCCAGGTGTATTCTGAGCAACAGAGTTTTCTGGGCAGATCACAGAGCTGAAATATCTCAGATGCTTCACCTGTGCCACTGAACACAAAGTTGTGTGAGTCTTTCAGAATAAGAATTTTTGGTGTCTCTAAGTGCATTATGGCATTTCCATATTTGCTATCATCTTCTTCAGATGAACCATGAGTAATTAAGGACAGAAAAACAGGGTGATGATAATGATAACAAACTCTAAAACAGTGAGAGATGACATTGATATTGGGGTGCTGTTGCAATGCAATTGCTTGTCTGTGCTCCTTTCTCCAAATATAAGCCCATTTAAAGCTCTATTTTGCTCTTGTACTGGCATTGCAGAAAAATAACATTATTTGTCCAGGAAAAGAAATCAGTTCTCCATTCTTTTCAGTTCAGAGAGGTAAACACAACTAGCTTTTGTGCTCTTCCCATTTTGGAGAGCTACCTAGCTCCTCCTTTTGCAGATGGGAGAATCAGTGGAGGAGGACCTTTGGGATGGGTTTGAACACACAGATCCCACCAAATCTTTTAGGAAGTGACTTGACTTCCCCAGGTGTTAGGTCCAAGAGAGTATCTCATATGGAGGTTCCCTGGGAGGTAATTGCAATAGTTTTGTGAGAATTTTGGTCATGGGTTGGAAGAGCAGGTTGGTGTGAGTATTGCAGAGAAAGAAAGTGTTATGTGGGAAGTGGAGAGTGAGGAAAGCCTGCAAATGTCACCAGAATGGAAGTATGGTGGGTGAGGCATGGGAATTTGGTGGAGAATTTAGAGTGACATAAAGGAAAATACAATATTTTTTGTATACACCTAGGTTTATACTATGGTGAGCATCCACATCTAATACAAAACAAAAAAAAAGTCCTGCATTTTTATTTTAAAATGGCACACAAGGTCAGAGAGGTGTTTTTCTTTGCCTCTCACTGTTTCTCACTGAATTCTCTATTGGAAGGTACAGGATGAGTACAGAGATATTCATCTCCTTACAACCCATGTACTTCTTAATCCTTCTATCATAGACTATTGTGCCTAAGGTCTTATGAATTCCTTTTCCAAGGTGAAGCTGCCTTTCTTACAATGAAATTTAAAAATAGTCATGAACTACTTACATTTCCTCTCTGCTAAGCAATCTTGCACAGCTCAGTGGGGTCAGTGAGGTCGTATTTTCCAGGTTCTAAGAAGAAGCTTGATGTGCACAGATTTTCTGCTGTTAAAAGTGAAAACCTTCCACCTCCATCTGGGTTGCAGAGCAGGTGTTTTATTCAGCTCATCCCATACGCCCCAGCCTTCCAGCAGTGCATGAGAGGAGAGTGAGACACAGGTCCCTCCCAGCTGCTGTGTTCTTCCCCAGGGAAATCAGGACAAGGAAAACAATGAACACCTGGGATTCTTCCTGGCACAGGGACAGCATGTGGCCAGCAGATATCACACATCTCATGGGACAGATGTAACAGGGAGTGAATGAACTCTGCCCTAGAGTTGTGCCCCTGTGACTTTGTACAATTTCAGGCTTCTGCTGATGCAGCTTTGCTATTTAAAGATGAATATGCTCCTGAGTGTCTGCCTGCCTTGCCTTTCCTTCCAGCTCAATTCCCTGTCAGACATGTGTTGCAGGAACTTGGTTTTGTTCAGCTGAAGCAGCTGTTCCAACAGTTAAATCAGAAATCTCCTCTTGTAAGGTGTGATCATTGCCCTGTGTCTGCACAGGGGTGTGCATACACACCCCTGGAAGCCTGATTTGCCAGAAACACAGACACTCTATCCCTCTGTCCTCTTACACTTCAACCTGCCTAGAGACTTGGACAGCTCTCCTGCATCTGACAGCCTCCAGAATGAGATAACACACAGGATACATAGCAGAAGTATGCAGTGACATAAGAAGACTTGACCATTTGCAAAGTATCAAAACAGAATGATACCTGGATGGGCCATCTGACCCCTGCTGCCACTGCACAGCTTTGCAATAAACATTTGAGCCTGAAAATTATTCTCTCCACTAGCTTTTGTTTCAGATTTTAAAAAGAAGCATGAGCATTTGGATTGCTCCTGACTGTCTCCACAAGTCCATAACTGAACTTTCACAGGAAAAGCTGTCAAGTCTGGAGAAAGGTAGTTGTTTTTTGAAATTTCTGTCCACACTTGAATTCCTGCTGCAGCATATACCACCAGCATTTTCCATGGGAAGGGAAGTTAACTATTGTCTAGAGGAGTTCAGGTATGGAGTATGCTGTGCCAAGAGGGATGCTGAGAGATGAAATGGCATTGAATAATTACACATATGTTGTACTTTAACACAAAGCAATAAAAAGTAGGCATGCCCACCAAGGAACATGCCTTGCAGACCTTCTGTGTAATGGAGATAATTAGGAAAAACTGCGAAGCAAGAAAATTAATGACAGATCAATTAACCTCCCCATTGTTATCAAAATGAATTACTTAAACCAGAGCTCCATTCAAGGCAGCAGCTGCAGCTTGCAACTATTTCATATTCAGCTTGCCAGAGACCTGGGAGGGCTGGAGGGTTCAGAGGCACCTCTGGAGCTCTGAGCACCTTGAAGGCCAGGAGCAATAGGATGTGGGGAGGTGGCAGAGCTGATGGCAGCCAGCAGCTCAGGACATGGTGCTCCCTGCTGGGTCATCTGGGTTCTAAAACACAGCACCATTTTCTGCCTCTGAGCTGATTTCCCTTATGCACTTCAGGAGAAACATGGTCTCAAAGACCTATTTTTGTTTTTAAGACCCCCTGAAAGGCAAAATTAGAGACCCCTGTTTTTTTTTTAATTTTGGTTTCTAAGCAACAATTTTTGTCCACAAATCATCTCAGTACTTCACAGGCTGTGAAGGTCTGAGAGCTCAAAAATATTTATAGCCCCATTATACATAAACTAAAATAACCCAGAGGTTTCTTTAGGCATCACACAGATTATTTAGGGGAGAAATACATATGTCAGGATTTCAACACAGCTGGCCTAGCATAGAGCATTTTATCTTCTGTAAGAGTTGTATCTGGCTGTGTATTTTAACAATCCACATTTTGATCCATTAAGAGCAAAAGCAGTGAGTAAAAAATTAAGATGATGTAAGCTTTGGGACAATTTTGGGTCATTTGGACATCAGGTCTCTGCTCCTTGATTAGCCATGTACTGGCTTTGAGCAGGACCAGGAGAAAATTGGGATTTCTGTGGCATCTTTCTGGCTAATAATGCTTTGAGTCTTATTGATGAAATAATATAAAGAAATTGTGAATTTGTTCAAAACTAGTCCTAATTTTTATTGGTTTTAGTAGTACAACATATTTAAGAAGGCAAATTTTTACACTGTACTTATAAGATTTTGATATGTGGGGCTTAGGGCTCTGCAGAGAAGAAATTAAGAGCTCAAGTATGTAAGCAACTGAGAGCCAAAACCACCATCTCTGGCTTTATGCTGTCCTAGGGGCCAGCTCCTTGTTTGTCCTGGCACAAGGCTGCTTGTAAATTGGTTATCATAATATGGTACAGAGATGCCTATAATTCTGGTTTGGACCATTTTTCACCTTTGCACTTACAATAATTTTCTTTGACTAAGAGAGCAGACAATGACTCATAGAGTGCAAATGAGTAATACACGTGCTGTCAGGCTTTTGGTATGTTCACCAGAGTAGAAAGTCAACTTTTCTTTACCTTCAACAAGAAAAAGAGACTAAAAAGCTACAAAAAATACACAGGCACACACATATAGCCCCTGTCTCCAGAGTGAAAAATAAAGAAATACAGAGAAGTTTGCTGCTTTCCTGCAACCATCATAATTTACTCTTTCTTGCTTTTCCGCTTCTCCAGGAAAATATTTCCTCTCTTCATACTCACAGGACTCCAGGGTACTCTCCCTGTATCTTGTGAATGATTCAGGCCAGAAAGAGAGATTAAATTTTGACATGGTAAACTAACCTTCTGGTGATACCTACCAAATAGTGACTCTGTTTACTGCATAGTGTGAATGGGTGAGGAAGCACTCTTCCTCTACAGAGACTGCAGCCAGTCACAATGGCAGCTGAAGTACTCTTTCATATTTGGAATTTCATGTAATAATCAATATTTTATGAAACTTCTTTATTTCAATCCTCCCAGTTTAAATCCTACTTTCACAATTACTTAGCCATGCAGCAAGAGTCAAAATTGAACCACTTCCACCAAGAACTTTTCTTTTGCCAGAATTCCAGGGATAGAAATGTGCCATCAGAGTTTTCACAGCCAGTCCTACTCCCTGGTGGTGTTTCTGCTCTTTCAAAGACAATGTGACAGGAGTCACAAAGCTATTGTTTAGGATGGGACAATTGATAAATATGGTAATTTGAGTGGAAGAGGTGATCTGAGGATACCCCAAGCCTTAAAACCCAAACCACTCCAGCCTTTTTAGTACTGCAGTCAGAGCACAGAACTAAATTAAAAGTGTACACTCCATCTTTTCTAAATACAGTATTGTTAGTGGGTTCATGCTGCTGATGTTTCTGTCTGCTCACATTGCTGACATGGCCAGTCTGCAGCAAGCTGTAACAACAGAGAATTCTTGGCCTCTCCTCAGTTCATAAACCTTTTGTTATATGCCACTTGTCACTGGAGTTCAATTAATTTAGTCTGCTGTTAGTAATGTGGGATTTGGTTTTCCTGCTGTTTCACTGGTAGCTGAAGTGCTCAGTACAGATAGGTTGTGTTCAATTCTGCTCTGTAACTTAACAGCCACTCATTTTAGGAGTGGGGGATATGTTAGGCTAACCATGGTGCCAGCTTTAGAGAGTTGTAGATTGGCTCAAATTTTATTTTTTATTCAAGACAAGATCCATCATAAACCACTCCTAAAAGAAATCTATAAGCATGGAAATTTTCTCTGACATTCTTTAGCCTGTAGTCAGAAGAAGCTTACACTTCCACAGACCTAATTTAATTTTGCCCCTACATGCTTATCCTTCTCTGGCTTTCTCAATAAATTCCTATCTGCTTCAAGTATGTAAATTTTTCTTCAGTGATGAACACAGGTTAGCCAGGCCAATGAAAATATTTCTAAAAAAGGAGAGAACAAGACTGTTATTAAGATGGATATTTATTATTGGTTAAATTCAGGAATTCTGACTGAATTTTCACTCAGATTTTTTCATTGCAAGCACTTATTTCTAACCTACTGCCTTCAGGCACTTAGAAGGTAGCTAACTCATTTGAGACTCATGTTTCCTATTCAATCTTGAAGGATATAATTAAATCTGGTTATTCTGCTTTTTCATTTTCCCTTTATCTGAAAACTCTGAATCAATTTATATTTCCTTATTTCTTTCTATCCCATGCATAACTTCCTCCTTTAGATCCCTGTATAATTTATACCTTTTGTGTTTACCTCAGATCTGTGCCTTTTTTATTGTGTAATTTAGGCTTTGAGAAAGATCTGAGTCTTCTGTAATCTAGTTGCCTTGCATCAGATGAACTATTCTTCTGAAAGCCATCTTAAAGTAATGCTATTTGACTTTAAGTTCAGCATGTAGAGGAGCCTAAACTGTGTTACATCTTCACAGACACATTTACACACAGACACACACACATACACACGGACACACACACATGCACAGCCCATCTCCAGAGTAAAATTTGCCTGATGATATGTGCAATAGATAAACTTTATAATCTTGGGTCTCTGCTCTGGTCAATGAATGGGTAAATTATATTCAGGGAATTAGGCAGGAACACTTCTGAAAGCAGCTGTTACCTGTAAGATGCCTGCTGATGTATAGTAGAATGAAGGTGGCCTCTCTAGAGGGAGGATGGGGCTGCAGTAACACAGTTGTGCAGCTTTCAGTGCTCCCTTGGAGAGCTATAAAGCCAACTTCAAAAACTGTCCAAAATTCAGAGTCACAAACTCTCTGTGCATTCAGTAGAGAGAGGTGGTGGTTGACAGACAGCTCCAAAGACAGATGTCTGTGTGTTTGAATAATTCTCAGTATGTGTTTCTCACTTCCTGGGTGCACAAATTTAGCCTCTAAGGCTATTCCTGGGCCCAGCTATAAACTTCTGAGAGTTGTTGTCTGAATGCATAATGTACAACAGAAAGCTAAATCCTGTGAATAACCAGACTTACACATTTTCAATATAAATGAAATCAGCAGAGACGATTCCACATCCGGACAATTCCACATCCACTGCCTTACCTCTCCCAGGGGCTACAGAGACTAAAGCATTGCTTCTTGCATGTGACAGAAGTGAGCTTCACAGAAAAGCCTGTGCTGAAATACCCACATCTCTGACCAGAAGAACTGAAGAGCATGCAGTACCTGAGTCACACGACACTGCACAATAAAAATAATAAAAAAAAAAAGGAATATTGTCGGTTTGCTATGAGAGAGGCCCTGGGACAGGAGTGTGCAGCAGCACCAGTGTTCCAGTGTTCATGAGACAAGAGAGCCACAAACAGGAGGCATTCTGGTGTGCATGTAGTCTTGTAAGAAGTGATACAGAACAGAGGGAGACTCTTCTGGCAGTGGCAAATGCCTTCACCCACAATACATTTTTTTTGAAGATGGGAATGGCAGCATTCACAGGATATTATGATCTGGCTGGGTTCACAATTAGATGGATAAAAGAATGGTAGGTAGGCTCTAAGAGATTCACTCTACTGGTGTACCTGTAACTACCTTCTAGAGTAGGGGACTTCTATTCCTTTCTATCCTGGGGACCATCCTGTTCTCTTTATTGATGCTATAGATTAGATGATGGCATGTACTCTTATCATGTTTGCAGGTCACAGAAGATTGGAAAGGACTGCTTGGTATGCTTGAGGGCAGAATTGCCATCCACAGGGACATCAATAAACTGACAGGAATCTTATGAAATTCAGCAAGGACAAACACACAGCTCTGCACCTGTAAAGAAAAACATAGTCTGGGGACTGAGTATCTGGGGAGTATCTCTGCAGGAAAGGACCTGAGGATCCTGGGGAACATCAGGCTGAGGATGAGCTAGCAGTGTGCACTGCCTGCAAAGAAGACCCAAAATATCTTGGGTTGTACTAACAAGGACACAAGCAGTAGGTTCAGGAAAGTGATTCTACATTTCTACTCAACAGTCATTGCACTACATTTAGAGTGCTGTGACCTTCTCTGTCCTGCCCTGCCCAGTGAAGCAAAGACATTGATAAAGTGGAGGGAGTTCAGCAGAGGGTCACCAACTGGGACTTCAGCACTCACCCTGTGGGGAGGAGCTGAGGGAGCAGGACTGGCTCAGACTGCAGAAGAGACAACTGTGGGAGCACCTAACAGAATCTGCCCCCCCACCACCACCAGGCAACTTTGGGGAGGTTGCAAACAGCAATGGGGATAATGGAATCAGGGAAGATTGAGACTGGTTTTAAGGATTTTTTTTTTTTTTTTTTTGAAGAGGCAGTAAACGAGGTTGCACAGAGAGATTGTGGGCAACCACATCTTGTCTTGCAGCTGACCCTTCTTTCAGTTGATTGGGAGATTTTCTGATGTCCTTTCCAATCTGATTTTTCCCATCAATTTGTGACATAAGGAATGTTAGAGTCTGAAGTGGCATTGAATAGCATAACTGTGTGAGTAAATGAATAAAACTTCACTGAATAATGAGGCTAAATCCAAATTCTGAATAGCCTCTAACTCACTGAGCACTATCGATGCTCTGCTTTGAGAAAAGCCTGGGTCCAATGCAAAAACACAGCATGCAGGTATCTAATTACTGGGTTGTAATGAATATTACCAAAAGTACAAAATACTTGCTTCACAAGCAATGTGAATTCCAATATTTCCTGACTCTGAGAAGCATGTCTTTTCAAGCCTTAATGTCCTTTTAACACAGTTTTCATGTAATACTCTATGAACAACACAAGAGGTTTTACAGTGAAAATGTGTTTAGATATTTGCTTTATCATTGTGCAAGAGGTTCCTCTCCTTGACAGATTGTCATACTGATATGGCCTGCTTTCTTTGCACTTAATCATGCATGAAGCATAAACAGGGTGATGGGTGTTTCATTTCAAAGTCTGTGAAGGGTAATCTTGCTGGCTGCTGTGCTGGCCAAGTGCATTAGGATGTTATGCAGTCTGTTGGTTCAAGTGGCAAGCCTGTAAGTCCCAGGAGATAAATGCCCATTTTTTTTTTCTTGTGTTGGTCTCTGCCAACTGGACCTGTGTCAGACTGGTTTTGGACAGATCAACCGATCAATGCCTCTGTATTCTTACTTACATCAATCATCTTTTCTATTATGAGCCATGTCCCAAAATCCCTGTCTACACAAATCTCTCATTGACATCATCAAGAGCCCTTGGGACAGCAGGGTTTGATAACACAGTGACTGTTAAAAACATGGACTATGGCAATAAAATATAAAATACAGCTCTATATTTAAACAGTAGGTCTCCTGGTACACAAACAAGGAATTTACCTGGCCTATATTCCTTCTGTACTTCTGCAGAGTCTCTGCTGCAGGTAACCTCTGCTCACCTTGGCCCAGTGCATGCATGGAGCTGGAGTAACACTCTGGCTGAGAAGGGAGATGCACAGCATGGCTGTGAGTGCTACATTTCATACAGCTATTTCTTCATACAGTAAATAAGGGTTACTTGTGTGTGTGTGTGTGTATGTGTGTGCATCACATCCATATGTGGTATATGTGCAATATGCTCCCATCCTGCAAGATAAGTACATGTCTGCTAAACTAAAAGTACTGTTTCTTTAATGTTTCTTCGTCTGCTAACACAGAGCAACAGCAATGACATGAGCAAGGTTTGCAGAGATGATTACTATAAATTATCCTCCTCTTAGGTGGCAGAGTGTCTTACTCACCAAAAATTATGTACATTGGAAAATATTATCTGTACCATGTCCGTTCATCTCTCCTCTTATTTCACTATGCCAGAAAAATTCACCTATCACAGTAAAATATTTGTTTTTTTTAAAGATTTTTCATAATGAAGGCATTAGATTTTTGTCACATTCTGCTGCTACTGGTTTTGAACAGAAGTATTGTCAGAGAATGAACCTGTACTTGGGGGGCTTAAAGCAGCAGAATACGTCTCGTGAGATTGCTATCAGATGTCAAAGAATCTTTGTCACTGGAATTGCTGATATTCTGTTCAAAATGGCATCTAAAAATAACATAAAGAAGTCTTTCTGTATTTGCTTGCCTGTCTTCAATTTATAAGATTTTCCAAATCATTGTATCACAACAATTTCAGTAGGCCCTTCTCACCCAGCACGTGCCTTCTGACAAGGTCAGAAGAAGGAAGAAAAGTGCAATTTAAAAATTAGCTGCATTTTTCTAATCTAATTGCTGATGACAGAATGTTTACCCTATCAGTAGAGAAGTATGGTGCACTAGCTGTTCAGCAGCATTAATAGCCATTCCTGTTCACTTTACATTTTAAAATACATGTACTTTTGACATCTAGGACCAGTGGTTGAGGAGATGTAAGTGTTGCAGTGATGGGACCATGCACTTACTGGTTTAAGACATATGCATGTATAGGAACTCCCATCTTAACTGCTGGAAGAAGTGAATCAGCCATTTCCAGCCCTAAAAGTATGATTCTCTGTAGCTTGAACAGAAGGACTGTATTTAGGAGCTGAAGAATGTAAAAGCCATATAATTTAAGGATCAAGAAAATAACAGGAATTAAAAATCCAGTATGACAGGTGACATATGGACACTTTAGCAGTCATAGATAGAACATAGGAATTAAATTTATGATTTAGTAATGCTATTTTTGAGACATATGCAATTTACTATAAAAATATTGTAGCTGAATACCAAATTATATTTCTGGAATTAAACAATTTCCTGACTTCTTCTGAACACAAGACACATTCTTTATTAGTTTTTCTCAGAAGTATAGATATTCAACTGCTCATCCCTATTGAATAGCATGTTTCATTTAGTACTTAAAGAGCCTACGTGCATGCAAAATTGATAACTACAACTGGGTTCACAAGCTGCTCAGAATGCAAAGATGCCCATTTTTCATTTTCAAATGCCAAGTGGAACCCAAAAAGATGTATTTTATGTGTGACAGGTGCACACAGTCAGATTCTACAGATGTGCCTATGATCTCATGCTTTCAGTAATTTGGCACCTCTTCTGTAGTAGATACAAAACAGATCAAAGGATCAAAGATATCAAATGTTGTGGGGCACTGAAATATCATCATGTAGTTTCCAGTGCTGTAAATACTCTCTTGAGGTCCATGTATATCTTGTCAAAGAAGTTGTTTGCCTTAACATGAGTTCAGTTGACACAGTCACTTTACTTGAAGGGTAAGATTTAAATACAAAGCTATTTTTCCTGATAATCCTTTTAATGGTTTTTAAAAGTCCTTGGACAGTTGGATGTTCTAGAGGGCTGTAACATACATAATATAATCTTCTGTAATGAATGAGAAAGTACATTTTTCAGTCTTACACCTAAAAGCACCTTCAGAGCATCAGTGTAGGATTTTTCATTCTATTGTTAGTGTTTCTAGTTGTTTGTTAGAACACCATTGGGGATACATGTCAAAGGGATAAAGGAAAAACATTTATGGCTACAGGTGGTCTTTTTTATTTTCTTCATCAATGGGAAAGCTCAGGCAAACCCCAGGTGGTGCAGTACCCTCAGCACCACCCTGTAGTCCCTTAGGGTAGGACAGGTTGCAGCAGGATCCCCACCCCACTAATAGTCCTCTCCTGCCTAGTTCAGTCACTCCAAACTTTAATATTTCATGGAGAGATAAGATCATTTCTGAGCTGAGCAGATGGGTGAAGGAGCCTGTGAATGATATTTCATTGGTTAATTTTGCTTCATAAAGCTTCACATTTCCTCAGTTTGAAAAAATCCTGATGTGAACAAAGGCAAGGCAGACATATCTTTACACAAAATATCCCCGTGTCCTCTTCCTACCTTGAATGGCAAGGGTAGGGACAGAATTGGAAGGCCCAATCTAAACAAAGGTGGAGAAAGTCACATATTTTAACAGAATTATATGCAAGACATTTTATTCCTTAGAGCTATTGCTTCATGTTCTCTGTGCATTCAGGTGAGTGGCAGCGTTACAGTGCATTAGTCACATTTTCCAATTCTCCCTTGTTCTCTTTTCTAACACAAACACGGATTGTTGGATCAATCCAGATCACTCCAGAGCCCTAGTGTGGATGTTACATTTTGAATGCCTCATCTGGCACTTTTCATGCACTCTGCCCAAGAATAAATGAGTCTGAAATGTGGCACTGTTTCCTTACTCCAGTGTTAATGGAAAGGGAAAGTATTCTTCTGACTGACAGAATAAAGGTCAGAAGTTGTGTGAAAATATGGCAGACCCTTCATGTGGGACTCAGATAAATCTGTGCTAGGAGTACTAAATTCACTCTGTTCACATCTGTTTTACAGCATGAGTTTAACTTGCAGATTGCAGTTCCCTCATCACTTCAGGACTTTTTAAAAAAGACTTTAAAAAAACAGAGTAAAAAATCTAGACAGTTTATTGGGGAATTTGCTGTGCAAAACCCTCTGTTGTATGAGAGGTCAAGCCAAATGAAAGCAAAGGTTCTTTTTGGATCCAAAAATCAATAACTCTTTGGAATTACTGCAAAGACTTGGTGTACTACTGCCAACCCTTCAAAAGAAAAAAATCTATTTTCTGTGCCCTTATACTAACCCTGTCCACTTTGAAATTATACTGCTCATTGACAGAATTAATACAAGTGCAGTTTCCAATTTAATTGATGCAGCATTTTTTCAGTGGAGAAAATACAATTCTTTGTAGTAACTGATTTGTTACAAGTAAATAAAGGGTAATTATGCAGCCTGCTGTTCATATTAGACAATCCATTTAAGCTCCTGCTCTACAGATGTTTAAGTCTATACAGATGCTTGGCAGAAGACTGAGGGCATATTTACTGCCTATCTGCAGTAAGCAGAGACTAAAGTCACTAAATCTGCAAAATGTGGTAAGAGATCATACTGATTTTCTAACAGCCATCCAGCATTACATTGATACTCTATCATGGAGCTGTACACAAGTTACTTAGCCCTGCTGGTGAAGGCATTAATTAAGTGAGGAAAAGCAGCCTACAGATGCAACCAGTCTTGCTTTCAGATGTAAACTGTGTGCCTACAGCTTTTGTGGGTGTATGAGCTTTGCATTCCCCTGCAGTTCCAACTTGGATGCTGGTCTTTTTGTTTAGCAAATGTCAACAGTTTGAAGTGCAGCTTTGGAAAAGAAGAGAAGCAATGTGGAATAAAATTCATATTTTTTAAAGTTTGGCTTTGCCTGTGTTAAAATCAAGGCTATGTACAATGAACTGTGAAAACATGGCAAGAAATGACAGTGTCTCAGCCGATAATATCTACAGGAAATAAAACCCTGCAGAAATCTCAACTTGCTGTCAAAAACAGTCCAAACATTATACACATGGCTTGTAGAGTTAAGAACCTGGAACCAGAGTGTGCTGAAGTGCTAAACTGGTTTTTGACAGCACTAGCATCTTGCAGGACAGAGGATGATTTTTTTCATTTCACTGCATTCTCTCAGTTCCATTCAGTGACTATTTAATTCAAACCTGAGAAACCAGCTGGGAACTGAAAAAGCAGAGAGGCTGATATTCCTCTCAGACCTTTCAAAAAGTGTGGGAGGGGAGGAGGAGGAGATCTACCACCACTTCTGAAGGCTCAGTGAGATTGTGACCAGAAAGAACCACTGCTGTTCAATTCACTGGTAGATATTGTTCCTTCTTTAAAAAGTCAGCTGGTTTTAATGTAAGGCTCTTTTTCCCCATTTGAAAAATGTTCTCACCACATATTAGGTAGTTTTTCCTTTCTTTATGTGAATTCCTAATGTCCAATTGATATCCATGTGCAACTTGGTGCAAATCATAAGAAAGAATCTAGCACTTGGTAACTAAGCAGTGAGGCATGGGCATATATGATAGAAATAATGGGGACAGACAATAAGAATAAACACTTATTATTGTGTTATTATTGTTCCATTGGTGAAGTCAGGAGGGTTCAACTTGTGACCCATGGGCTTTGTGTAGCCTGCCAAGACAGCTCCACTGACTAACAGCCTGTTCCTCTCTGCCCTGTTTCCTACTGATTTCTCAGGAGCAACATGGAAAGCACATGAAACACTCTGCCAGCAGAAACCTTGTCCAAGAACCTTGCTTTCCTAGGGATGCTGCCACCAGGTGGGTGCACAGAAAAGGGACTCATTCTCTACTGCCCATGCATCACAAGTGTGGTCACATATTAATTGTCCAGTCTTCCTCTGACACTAGAAGAAGGTCTGAGGGCTGCTCTATATCACTTTCTTTAAAAAATGTCTGTAGGTTACAATGCATTTTAGAAAGAGGAATTAATTTATTTTTTTCCCCAAAAGTGGGTGTATGCAAAACAAGATAAACATCAGCTATTGAAACTGCTGGTTTCAGCTTGCTGATTTAAAATAATGATATTTAAATCTTTCTGCTTTAACCAATGCACTAGCAAGTAACTGTTTCAGTAGTCAGAAATTATCTGTATCTTCATGTTTATGTCAGCAAACCAGTCCATTCCCAAGTAGAGAACAAATTAATTTGAGATTGTTGGTTTCTTTTGAGAATTGGGGGTGGGTAGGGGTGTGTGTGTGTGTGTGTGTGTGTAAAGGTTTGTTAGAAGCTCATATTACTTTTAGCACATTTGAATGAAAATTCTTGCAGAAGTGTCAGCCATGAAGGGAAAAAAGGATATTGCTTTTTCAGAAGTGCAAATTGCAAGCCAGGCCATGGTGAAAATCTCCTTGTCTGCACTGTTGATTTCTTAACCTTCAGCTATCAAACCTCTTAGAGGAGAACTGGCAGATTACTAGAGCTCTGCAAATACTTTGGACTTCTCAGCTTTAATTCATTTCAAGATGCCTCTTCTCCCTATTTAAAAAGGTTTTCTATATTTCAAGAACCTAGCAATAACACAACTGTATTGACAGCACATCTTATTTAAAAGACAAACAATGTTTCCATGGGAAAAGACAATTTTCCGTATAAGGCTAACAAAAAAATTTGCAAAACCTTTCTTTCTGGGGAAGAAATTTTTAAAAATCATACACAGATATATAAGAACAAAAAGGCAATAAGAATAGCATCTATTTTCTCACTATGATTGCATAAAAGCTCCTGTTACTATATATGAAGTAAGCCATATCTGTAGGTTAAAAAAGGCTATAAAATAGATAGGCTGTCTGGAGAATCATGGATTTTTATCATCACATTCCTTAAGGAATACCAAAATAGACTTTCATCCTGAGTGGAAGTCTCTCTGTCAGTTTGGTAGAAGAAACAGTCAGTTGCTGGTGAGGTAGAACACTGATCTACAACTGCAGAAATATTTCTTCTCCCCATTATCAAGCCAGTGCCAAGTAAGGGAAATTTCTAGAATTAGGCAATCACTAAATATTCATGGGTTGGGGCTGGCTTTTACCAAACTCTTTATTGTCTTCAGCAAACTGTATAGATTTTCATCACACTTTGGAGAAGGTTGTTTAGTTGTTTGTCAGCCCCATCATTAAAATAATCTTCGTGTTATATACAAGACATAAAACTCACACTAATTTTGATTTCTGGAAGTTCAAGAGCTTCTTTTCCTCTTTCAAAAGAGGTGCAAATTCAGAGCGCAAAAATGTCTTACATTCCTCACATGTTGTGAGAGAATTAGAAAGGGAGATGTCAGACCACTGGCTTCCTAGAATTTTTAAGCTTCTAGTACTCATTTCCCTCATCCAGACCTTCCATGCTGGAGACAGACGGCACAATCAGTCCTATTTTGATTAGAAAACTTAGCTTGTCCTGGAGTTGTCTGAAGCCATGTGTCTTCTACTCCTTTCATGCCCGCCCATATCTGATCTGCATTCTTTTCCATTTTGCTGAAATATAGCTAACATGAAAATGTTTTGCCCCAGAGTACTCTTTCTGTGTCACAAATTTCTTTGGGGATTCTGCTGGGCATGCAGAATTTCACAACTTAACAACTGGAATGGGCTCTGAACCACAACCAGGAGGAACACTGACAGTTACAGCAGTGCCTGCTGCAGGCTAACAGGAAATGTGCTGAGCTCTCCTGCAACTGTCAGATGGCTTCTGCTATTGTAACCTTACAGATGACCCACCAAAAGGTTGTATATACTGCCTAACTAATTGCATTGCTCCATTTTTTCTTTCCAAAATATTTGGCAAGTTTCACTGGCATAGCTGAGGTTTTTCATTCCAGTGAAAAGAGGTGTTGGTCACCTCCCTCTCCGTTGAAAAGAGCTACAGTTTTCCTTGGTGAGTCAGGTCCAAAAAGATTGCAAAGATACAAATAATAGTCGAGAAATGATAAAGACATGATTAGAAATTTTAGCTTAGGGTATGGGAAGATGTGACTCTCAGAAGTGATATGACAGAAACGGTGCTGCTGTGAATAAATCCACAAGCATAAGACATATGAGAAAAAGGCTTAAGATCACGGATAATGTCAACATATAGGCAGAAGAAAAGCAAAAGGGACTTATATAATATTTTATATATATTTAGGCACAGACTTTCCAGCTATGATTTCAGACAGATGTGAATGTTAGCTCCTGACTCATACTTTTGCTCTGCCATTTTTTTTGTTTGTTTCTATTGATCATCAGTCACTAATACTGCAAGAATTGTACCATTCATGTCCCATCACTCTGACTCTGCATTATCTATGCCATCCAGCACCAGGACTGCTCATGAACACTCGGTCCATCAGTGTAGATGGAGTTAAAACAGGAGCAAACCTCCCACATGCCTTGTCTGTCTTCTCCCAGTACTTGCAGGGGAAGGAAGAGAGGGAGAATATAAGAGAGCACCATCATCCATCTCATCATCCATCTGTGTTTGCTGGGGTTTTTTTCTATTAGAGGGTGAAGATTATGGTGGCTATAAAACTTCACCCAGAGCTAAAAGGCAGAGCACTTATGGAATGCTGGAAGCTGTTCATGGAACCGTGCACCACACATACAAACAGTTGCTCAAAATTGAAATTCTCTTTCCAGCTGCATCTGCTTTTTGTGGCAAGGATATGCAGTTTTTATAGATGACTATGCTATGATCTTGTTAGAAAAAGGGCATTTTGTAAGTAGGATGTGTCATAAACAGTCATTACTTCCAGCACTCACTACAAAAATACCAATATTGACAAGGAGTGTGAACAGCTTCAAAAATTAAAGTTAGATTATGAAGATCTTAGAAGGCAATAACTAAAAGCTCTTCCAAAACATATATAATGGAATAATTCTCTCAAATGTGTTACCCAGTCATCTGGACATGCTGCTAAGGATGAAATACAGCACAATAATTGATCTTTAGCTCCCAAATCAAGATAATTCCCTTTATGATTTCCTCCCAGCTATATAGCAATGTAATTATTTTGCTTATATTAATATTTCTTGCTGAATATTGCATTCTCACACTGCAACTATTTAAAGTCAAATGCTGAGATGTAATCTTCACTTTAAAATAATTCAGGAGGTAAAAAAAATATTTTTAAATAAGTTTATGAGTTTATTTGTTTCTTTTCCTTTGCTTCTGAGGCATAAACAAAAATATTTTTTATCAAAAAACATGGGCTGAAAGTTAAATTTATCTGGGAGAATATGATACTTTAAATAAAAGAAGTAATATCATTCTGAATTCAGAACACTCTTGAAAACTCAAAGGAAAACACATTTCCTGACTTTTCTTCATTTTTTTTATGCTTTTCATACAGAAACATTGCTTCATTTTAAAAATATGAAGGAAAAAGTTATAGTGAAGAAGACAACACTCTAAGAAGAAGGGGAAAAATTTCACAAATAGTTAGCTCTGCAGATTTTGTGATCAATTTTCCCATTTCCAGAATATTTGCAGATGGGAACCTGCAATAACTTCCCTGGATACTTTATTTTCTGTGTTTTTTTTTTTTTCTTTTCTTTTGTGAGCAAGTAACCATTCCTATTTATCATGAGAATCTTTTAGAATTAACTATCTCAAGATTCAAGGGATGGTATCTGCCTCACTGCAAATTAGAGCTCCAGTATCCCTTAGCAGCTCTTTGTCCTATATAATTAAATGAAAATAGGTGTGACACTTTGATCTGTGCTAAAGCTGCATCCACATATATAAATACAACAAGGAGATAACTACAAGTCCTGGCACATGATGCCCTTGATTTTTTTGTGTACTCCTTATGTTTATTTTTGACCAGTGATAACCAGCACTTTCCTAGTTAATGCCAGTCTAGGGTGAGAGAATAGGCCAGGGACCATTCTCTTGGATGTCAATGAGGTCCAAGCAGTGTCCTGGAAGAGAATTTAAATAATTTAACTACTGAGTGACATTTCCTGCAAGTTTAGTGGGTCTCAGAACATTTCCTTTAGTAGCACTCCTCCTTTGCTATGACTTAGTGTCTAACAATATACTAACCTGTTTGTGCTGGGTTTCTTCTGTCACAAAAAGCTATGGGGTCCAACAAGTTTTGAAGAACATGTTTAGACTTACATCCCTGACAAAGTTGTATCTTAACATGGCTTGGCTAGCTGAGGTGCCTAAGGCTAAAGTACAGCAAGTACCAGGGTTTGACAACACAATGACTTGTAAAATATGGTTACTGATTGGGGATGCAGCTGATGTGTCATTGATGCTTATTAAAGGAAGTTATGTTTTTTCCTAAATTCTTTCACTTTATATTCCCCACCTGCTCTAGCATGTAGTCTGGATCAGAAAGCAATCAGTGCTCAGACTTGATAACGTGAAAGTGGGACAGGATGAAATTTACTCCAAGGCATTATTGCTACTCAGCTCTCTCTTTCAGGCCTCTGTGTACCCTTCTGTTCCAGACTTTGGGTCAGTATTTCTAAACTCTAATAGAGCTGTTTTACTCTATTTAAAATGCTCTCCTTTCAGTGTCCCTACTGTATGGTACAGCCCAAATCAACTGCTACCAGAGCTACCCTGTCCTAGAGTGACGGTTCTCTCTTTCCCCATGGGAAATTCTTCAGTGTTTTAAAGCACAAAACCCATGAGTGCAGCTGACAGGAGCCCAGCTTCCTCTGAAGAGCCCCCTTGAGGAGGTGAGGAGGAGCCCACCAGCCCCTTCCTCAGCAGAGTGGGGCAGCACTGCCGGGCAGGGCTCAATCCTTCGGCAGCCGCCCATCCTCCCCTTCTCGCTGCTGCTTCGTGCCAAACGCCCGCGCATTAGAAAACATTTGCTTTGCACCATAAAACCCAGTGGCTAACAGCTGCACTTGTTGTCTCCAGTGTCATAAACCTGTCATCAGCCTGGTATTGTTTACATATGGCTACAAGGCCCTCGTAACCGAGCGTCCCTGCGCGGTGCGGCGACAGCCAACGCTTTCCTGACAGCTGTGTCAACTGGAAGCAGCACAGCCAGCTTATTTGCTTCAGCAGAACCCTCAGTAGCCCCCACCCTAAAGACACAAATCAGATTCTTTCATTTTTTTAATGAGCTCAATGTTAATAATAGATCAACTGCAGTGCAGATGCTGGAGTGGAAATAGCTCGCATTTCACTAACAAGGCACATAATTCTCCCAGAAATAATGGATTTCAACTGAAATAGTTGCAGCCAGCCAGGCAGCACTTATAATGCATGACCAAGTGTCCAAAATGAAATCAAAATCTGGGAACATGCAAAGGTGCTAATTTTCTACATCAGTGGGATTTATCAAGTTCCTACTGATTAATATGAAAAGTTGTTTTGCTGTTCAACTGATAGAGCTTTGTTTTACTTGCACAGACTTGAAAGAAATTGATTTAGATATTACAGGAACTTCTCGATTGGCAGAATGCTTTTAAATCAGTAAATCAATTCTCTCTGCATTATAAATGGCAGTTATTAAATAGGGAATTTTTTTTATCTCCGTCTTAGTGACAAGGCTTCTATATATTGAGAGAACAGTTACAATATTTTTCTTAATATAAACATACCAAAACTTTTTTTGAAAGATCTGAGTTTAATTCACTGTTTTTTTCCACCATCTTTCAATACCTAAAAAATATTTATTAACCTTCCTTGTCAAAAAGGGTCATTTAACCAGGATTCTTTACATAGTACGATTTGAAATTGCTTGGCAAGAGGGAAAGATAAAAGAGAAATACATAAATCAGCATTTGCTTTAGATCACATGCCTTCCCGGAGAACTCTGTCCCTGGATCATTAAAACTCAGGTTAAGTTGCTCATCTTCACCGTGGGTATTTTTCCACAGTTATTCCTTAGCTGCAAAAGCTATTCCTTAGCTGTAAAGTGGAGGCACACATTCTAAAACTCAGCTGGTGTAACTTGCTCTAAATCTGGATTTTAAAAGGGTCTCCAATTCTCTCATGATGGAGTAGATGGAGCCCTGTCACAGAGCAGAACAATATCAGATTGGGAGTAACTATTCTCACAAGTTTCTGGACCAAGTTAGTTTCTCTTTACTTTCCCCAGGATTTTAATTTGCACAGTTTCAGGACCTGTAGGCTTGTTGACAATCTCTAATAAAATGCTGCAGCACTCTCAAGTGACTGCCAGCAAGAACTGGTCTCAGCACCCAGCACAAGCAGAGCAGTACTGTGGACGCTCACCTGGGCTTTGAACTGGCTTTATTCTACTAATGCTTTGCTGACATGATTATTTTGGATGGGTTTCTGGAACAGACCTGGCCAGCAGGCACAAGTTCATTGCAGTGAATAATGTGCATTCTCCCTGAGGTCTGTGGAGGAGGTAAAGCCTGATCCTGCAGTGTTCTTGTTCTAAGCAAGGGAAATGCAAACACTATTCCATGCTTCTAATGTTGGCAGCACCTTATAGGGTTGATCTCTTATATTTCAATTCCCTGAGCACAACTAATTTTTCCTTTAAGCATCACTAGTGCTGCAATGATTATGGGTGGGATACTTAACCATGACCATAAATAGTTCTGGTTTTCTGGTCTCTGCCAGTTTGGGCTGTGGAAGCCATGAATTTCCAAAGTCCTTAGAATCTCATCAGAAGAGTTAAATGCTGTAACAATTCTACAGAACTTCACTGTTAGAAATGACTGGGGCTGTGGTCTGCACCTGGAGTCTCTGGGTGGCATTACCCTTTTTAAGAAGGGTTGCCCTGCTCTCTGAACACATCTTGAGAAAGGTCAAATACCTGCTGAGCCACCCCTGTGCTCAAATGGACCCTCCACCAGTGAACATCCACACATGGTGGCTGGAGTTTGTTTTCCTGGTGGCCACGGCTTGTGGTCACTACTAACAGTTCTCTCCCCATTTCCAACAACAGCCACTTTTGGCCCTGCTATGATATTTTTGTCCCTGGGTCCATGGGTGGTCATCCAGCTGCTAACTACTAGTCAGTCTTTGTTCTACCCAAAGGGCATTGATACCAGTTTATCTAAAATATTTTCTTTTAAAGTTTTGTCTTTGATTGAAAGCACCAGCCTGAACTAGCTCTAAATCTTATGTATTATAGATTATGCTAAATGAGATAGAATTTGAAAAATTACCTCTAAATGTCTCATAGTTATTTATCATCATCCAGGGTCTGTCAGCCCCCACAGGATGATCAAAGAACATTTTTTTGCCTTGGTTTTGCTACACACTGGTAAAGGTTATGACATTCTCATTCAATACTTCTTGCTTCCTTAACATTAATGACCAAAATGGGCAGCAAAAATGTAACACTTCTAGAATAGATTAATTTCAACCCCCTATTTGTATTCATTGGTTTTATTATCAACATCACACATTATCTGTTATGGTCTGGCATTTTAAAAGGGAGGATGACTTTATGCAGTAAGGGCAATAACTAATAAAATAGTAAAATAGCATTATATTCCAGGAGATAAATATATATTAGAGTTTCATAGAACTAGACTTCCTGACCAACCAATGAAAAGGGAATTAATCTAATTTATTGTTATATCATTTTTATCTAGGAATGTGTACATTAGTCTTTATGTGATTAATATACCTTAGTGCTAGAGCACCCTTTTCATGCCCTTAGTAATTAGCTGTTGCTTGATGTGAGGCCATAACACTGTCTGCTTAAAAGCAATTATAATCTATCATGTATTGGCCTGTTCAGACTTTTAAGTTTGGAGCTCTTTCTCAAGAAGACTTCAGATTTTTATTTGTTCATGCCACTGCTGTTCCACATGGGAAGCCTAAAAATCGTCATGAGCACCTTCAGTTGAAAGAAGAGCATGAAAGCTACAGTAACAATAACAATAGCTGAGAAAAAGAACTGAGTTTGACTGAAATTTTGGGTACTCTATAAATAAAACCAATATTTCTTCTCTGGAAAGAACATATAGATTGCAATATCTTTCACCTGTTTCAGATGTTAAGTTTAACAAGTAGGGAATTGTGTTTTAGGATGCCTTGTAAACTTGATCTTTTTATTAGTCCTCTTTTTCTCTATTTCCCCCCTCCTCCAATTTTTTCCTTCAGAATCTGAGGGAGTTCTCCAACAACATAATATATTGCATGTTTAGAAGTTGGTTGTATATAACTCCAAACTCACAAAATATGAGCTAGTGCTCCAAATTTTAAAATGTTTTTAGAATAATTAAAATTTGGATAAGAAGAAATGAATCAATTTTTGCAAATATTATTGCATATATTTTCCAGGCATCTGTGTTTGAAGTATAGGTATACACTGAAATAATTATGTGAATTGCCTTAATCAGGTTCAGTCTTCATGGACCTTGCAAAGGGAAGCTCAGCAAAGGAAAAAGGAAGGTAAAACTGAAGTTGTCCTAATAGGGATGTGAATAAACATAAAGCCAGGGTAGCTGAAGCTTATTTCAAAACATTAGATGTTTTGATTTTTCTTTTTGAGTAGATGCAGCCTTGTGTCTGACATCTGCATTGTATATTGCCTCTGTTCTTGTTTGATTTTTATGTATTAATTGCACTATTGGTTTTCTTTAACTGACTTAAGAATCTGTTTTCATGGACACCACCAAACTGAATGAAATCTCCAGTTCCCAGGAAATGCAACTGACCATACAAAGGTGCTATGTCTATATGGGTTACTTTAATAACAGAGTATTTCCCCAAACCAATGGTGTTAGAGATGACCAAAAAATTAGAGGTAGTTCAATCCATGACAGGTGCAATCTAGTGGATCATGTCAATATGAGGATTTCTCGTTTGCTGAAATATGCCACAAATATTAGTGTAACTGACTGGACAATTTATGGGGACAGGGCTGGCATTCAGGAAAATCAAGGGATTTATTTGCATGATACCTCTATTAGCCTTCCTGGCAGCACATACATGCTAAAATAATAGCACTGTAGTGTAAGAAGTCTTGAAATGCCTCTTCATCTTAAAGGTTTTGTTGCAGGAGCTGTCTATTGCCTATACCAATAGATGTGTGGAATTGTGTTATGCTTTGCTGTATTGCAAGCTGTGTGTTGTTTTTCTTGGCATGCTGAAAATCTGTCCTCTGGAGTGTCACTGCTTGCCTGCACACCATTCTCTGCTGAGCTCTTGTGGTTCCCCTGGTGACCTTCTGGTTTAAAGCACAGCAGGGGAAACATGGAGAAAGCACAGAAGATTTGAATAAAATAAAATTCAAACCTTAAGACACTGAAGACACACAACCCTTTGCAAGAGTCCATACGGCCTGGTATCTTAAATCTGCTCTCATGGACCTGGGTATCTCACAAAGCTGAGAACAGAAAATTCACATATGCCTTTTTATAAAACAAAATTCTTGCTTTGAAAGTAAGTCAGTTTTTAGTCTCCCTTAAAAGTCTCTGTAAGTGCAGATTTCATGGGAATGTTTACAGTAAACCTCAGTTCAAGTTTCTCACTCAGCTGGTCTTTCGGTTCATCATATACAAATAGTCATATGAAAAGCTCTTTAAAATCAAAATGAAAAAAATCTGCTTAACTTAATACACTGTCATGAGCCCAAATAGACAAGGAATGTATTCAGACTGAAAATGAGAAGATTTGTAAAGAGTAGTGCACTGAAATTCAGGCAGCTTTCAGGAGGAGCAGTGCAGATCAAAAATTTGAATGAGTTTCATGATGAGTCTCATAAGATGTATTAAAGGTAAATGCTGTCCATGGTAACAAAGACACCCTTAAAGTTTTCAGACGACATTTTTAGTAGATCCTCCCACCTTGAAATAGTTCTGAAGCAGAGACTAGATTAATTTTTGCAGCTTGGTGGGCTCTCATTTAATATTGGCCAGAGGCATAGATAGAAAGTTAAGAATCAGTATTTTCAGAAGACTAACTAAGAAGAATGACAGCTGAAAAGAACATGTTATAGTCCTTTCCTCCTTATGTAAGGCTATGCAACACTGCATGTGATAATTTATTTAGGTTGCATCATTCTGGGATCCAAGTTAAATGCAGAACTTTTGATGAAGCTGAGTAGCTCCTACACTTCCCAGGATCCTGATTTTTCTAATCTTGCTGTTACCATCTGTGCCTTATGGATAAACAAATGCACAAGCTAAGTCAGGTGGGTCTTATGCCCCTGCTAGCCCACTTCTAGCAACTAAACACTTCTGAAGTGAAACACGATGAATTCTACAATTTCTTTTTCATTCAGTTTGAATGCATGGGACACACTCTGAAATCTTATAATAGCAAATTCCTCTTTGAAGTTGTTCAGTTGTCCAGCACTTAACACTGTCAGCACTTTCTTGGATTTCGAGCCATCCTTTCCTCAGGCTTTGGACTGAATGAGAGCTTGCCTGAGGAAAAAATCTGAATATGGTGTTTGTTGATTAAATGACAGGTCAGTACTTCTGTGAGTTGTGAAATGAAGAGTTCTCACTGGGTTGACTTCTTTAAAACCTACACAGCCATTGCCTCACAACATACTTACATTTATAAAGATATATATAGAAAAAGCACTTGCCACACTCTTGCTCTGCAGCAAGGAGTAGATAGAAAGCAAAACTTTTAGATGTTTAGAACACTGCTGGTTTCCATATCAGGATCTTCCTGAGCCTTGAGAAAAGCTTTTATGGAACTAGTTCTTCCCCCTCCTTAAAACAGTACCTTATATTCTGGTAAAGATCAGGGACATATTATATAAGTGAGACCTGGTTGTACAAATTTTGGAATGATACAGTCATTCTGCCTTTACTTAAACTCATCATTACGTTAGAGGTCTCTCTGTTCTGCTTTTCTTTCAATTTGGTTGACAGCATAGAAATTTACTCAAGACTACATTTTGATATAATTCCTATTAGTAACTTACAGTAAAGATATTGCGTGGGGTTTTGTGTGTACTGTAAAAAAAAAAATAAAAGCAAAGGTTTCCATTGTATCATTAATTCAATTTGTTATAACCATAAAATGTATTAAGTAGGAGTAATAGTAGGTCTATGTTTTTCAAGCCTTATTTTTTTCTTTTGCAACTGCAATAATGCTTCAATAAAACTATTTTGCTCTCCATCATGTTGCATACTTGCTGCACACTCATTCTTCTGCTAATAAAAGGGGGAAGGTTTAATGCTGAAAGCAAAACTTTCACCTTGTGATCTTCATACTGAAAAGACTGTATGATTTAGTTGCTGCCTTCATTAATGTCTCTGAAAAAGGATTCAAAATGTGCAAGTTTCCAGCAAAGGGCAAAAGAAGAACTGTCCATAAATCATTAAAGGCTTGAAGACCTATAAATTATTTATTTTTAATTATTATGGTTAATAATAATTTAATGTATCCTAGAATAAGTGAATTGATTATTATTGATTTTTGTGATGACTTCAGAACAGAGAACTCTCACCCTGGCTTAGTAAATTGACTGATAAACTGACTACATTGTTAAACATTAGCCTGGAAGTTAAAGATAAGAAAGCACATGCTTTGTACTCTGATCAAGCAAGTTGTCAGTCAAAGCTGCAGAAATATAGCTAAGGAGTTTAAGAACTGAAGGAGCAGAAGTTCGAGGCTCAGGTGGGGAAATATAAGACCAGACAATATGCCAATTAATGGAATTAAAGCAAAAAGATTTAAAAGGGGTTTCCCTCAGGAGACAGCATGAAAGAAAAGACAACAGTTGATTCAATAAGGACAAAAGCACAAATGAGCTAACTATGAAAAGGGTCAGAATATTTACAGATGATGGTGTCTGAAGAATTAAGGAACACTAGCTTGCAATTGCTGTTAATTTGTTGTGCCCCAGTAGTGTGTTCTAATTTGGTCTTGTCTAGCCTCTGAACAAATGTGTTCATCCTTAAATTCCAGAGCAAAAGAAATAACCCCTTTCTGGTTGCAGTCAGACTATGAAACTGATTAAAATCAGCAAAAATTCAAATACTATAGCAAACAAAGGAAAATTCACTGAACTTTCCTGTCCATCATCTCTATCAGCCTTTGCAGGCTTCACAACAATTTAAAGTTCATTTTAGCAATTCTGTGTTCATGAGATCCAACAGCAGTGCAGGTCCTCATGCTCACCTTCCCACACAATGCAAGGTAGAGAAGGATAAGATGAAGAGAAGGACACAGAAAGTTGCCTTTCACATGTGGAGGTGTGCATGAAGATAGGAGCTGTTCCTTGTGCTGGGTTTATTGCTGATGAAACCAGGTCCTCCCCCAGGAATGAGGTCTCACCACACAACAAGAGAGTTTCATAAACTCTTTAAGGGGCATCCTTGGTTTTGATACATGTATGAGGTTCACAAATCATATTCTACCCTAAACATTGTAAAGATATTTCAAAATATTTAGAAAATGGAAGAGAATAGGAGGGAGAATGTTTTAGTGTGTCTGTGACTGAGATTCAAAGGGTTTCAAATCACCAACTTTACAGAACTGTATGTTCAGAAATCTGCATGAGCCAGCATCCTTCCTGAGGTGCAAACTATTGCTGAAGTATTCTGAATATCCCACAAATACAATGACCCAGAGAACAGCCAAGTCCCTCAATGAACCACAGAGGTCTGAGCTCAAAAGGAGATGGTCCCTGGTGGCCCCCTGTGAGGATACAGGACTGTACTGTCAGTGAGTCTTGCTTCCCTCTCTCCTTTTGAAGCAGGAAAATCTCATCCTTTTTTTTTTTGCATCTGGCTTCCCACGCTATCCCATGTCTGTCTGGTTCAAATCAAACCAGAAGTGTCAATTACTCATCAGCACACTGCTAATTGCTCATCTAATTGCTTGTCCTTACCACTGTTGCTCACCTCACATAGGAGACAAAGCATTGATGTGGATTGCCAGCTCCAGTGGAGCACCAGCATCCCAGTTTGGAAGTCAGGACTGGGGAGTTTTGTAGAACAGAACTTTCTGCTTTCTACTGCCTCACCTGTGCTACCCACAAGGACCAGGGGACCAGCATCAGGAGGCTCCCAGGCCTGTATTTTCTGTGTTTAGTGTTCTGTGTTTAGTGAGCTTCTGCCATCATTCTCTTTCCAGGTTTGTGATACAGAGCTTCCCCCCTTTCTTGTTGGAATGCAGTTGGTTTTGTATCAAACATTCAAAGAAAAACCAGTAAAAAGTAAACTTCCTGAGGTAATTCTGCTCCTCCAGACTTAGCAAATCTAAATATGCTGGCATAGCAAATGTGAGGACATGAAAGTAAAATGGTGTTTGGGTCAATTTGCTAACATGACATTTCCAGGACCAGGAGAGAATTTCTACAGCAGTAATTAAGCTGTGCCTATCAGTACAGGGACAAGCAAAGAGGAGATCACACACATCTTGGGAAGCTCTGCACAGTCACAGGCAGGTACTCTGACCTCACACTATGTATTTCTCTGTTCTAACAGCTAAACTTCTACCAAGAAAGAGTTGCAAATACATTACTCTGTTTTCTGAACTAACAATTGGCAAATTGATCCCAGTAAATGAAATCCCTACTAAATGACATTCACAGAGGTGTGCTTGTAGGGTAGAAGAGGGGAACGGGAATATTGGCTCTCATGAAGCTAAAAAGAGCAAACTGATATTTTTTAATTTGTTTAAACAAAAATTGTTCCCTAGATGGCACACTGTGTGCTGTGTTTTGCCTGGAGCAAATGTTTATGGCTGAGTTATAAAATAGAAGTTTGTGGCATGTCATAGTGCTGCACATGTACACACATACACACAAACACAAGTCAATTCCTGTCCAATTGCTTTATATCATGTTAAATCTCTGCTGTCTCAGCTGTTAATGGGTATCTTGGGGAGCATCAGGTTTGAAAAGGTCCTTCATCTTACACTTGTGTATCTTCTGTCAGCTTGTTAGGATGATGTGTACTATCTTTTTTATGCTTTCTGTGGCACTCATTAGTACATCAGGTAACAGCACAGCGAGCCAAAACTAGGAGTCATGTCCAGAGGAAAGATGCAAGTGGATGGCAGCTCTAAAAGCAAAGATGGTGCTTTGTTTTATCAGAAGATTCAAACAGATGCTGCACCTTATCTTAGCTGTATGTCTTCATTGTCATGTTAGCAACCCAAATTTCACCACTGTCATTATAAACAAACATGATCAACATAGGGACCATCAAGAATTCACCTGATTTGTTTTTCCATCTTTCATCACCTATGGAGAAAATGAAGACTTAGTGCTTTTGCAATTTTTTTCCTAATGTATACTTTCTAGCAAATGATCATTACATGGAACAGTGGTAGTTTGTGGTTCTGCAAATTGCAAATGTTGCAGAAGAGTGGTTCATTAGTTGTCTTGGTCAGTGTCACAAAACTAATTTTCTTTTTATGTTGAGGGAAGTGCTTGCTGCTTTGACACAGCACAAGCTGTTTTGCCTGCACTGTATAATAATGAGTTTAGTCACTAAGGTATAATCTTAATAAGCAAAACAAGGAGAATAATAATTCAGATTTGCACTGACTGTGGTCTCCACACAGATTTTTAACAGTCTTTGGGGCTGTTAGGTACATAAAAATCTGTATTGTAAAGGTATCTAATGTGGAGATAAGTCTTGCTTTAAAATAATCTCCTGAAAGGTGTGAAGTTCAAGCTGTACTAAGGGCTGCCCCCTTCCCATAAGTCTGCTTCCATCCTGCCCAGAATCCCACGTGGCAACTGTATGCCATAAAATGGGTGAGAACCTTGCAGTGGGGAAAGGTTTCTCAAAGACTTTTGAGGTTGTGATGTAGGCTGAATTTTAAGTGTCTCTGTCTGACAGATCTATTACCACTGAGTACTCTCGAAGCCAACCAAAATTCCCAAGTTGGAGCACTAAAAGGTATTTATATCCCTATACCTTTCTCTTTGGCTCATGCATACACATTCATGTTTATATGAACAATCAGCAAGACATGCACAAGTCTTTGGAAACTGAGATCTTGCTGTTCTTCCACATCATTTGTCTCTTCCTGTGAAGCATTTTCTTTTTTTCCCCTTTCCTTTTAACATAATAGTAACAACATTAATTACTGTTGATAGGAAGGGTAAGGCATGCAGCACCAGACAAGACAACCTAGGAAAATCCCTGGTGAAAATGCATGTGGTCAGAGATGAGAAAGAATGAAAGCACATATCCTTCATTCCATATCCATTAGACCAATGTCTAGGACATAAGTTTCACTCCACAAAAATTTTTCAAATGTGATTTTTTTTTTTTTCTGAAAGCAGGAAATTTCAAGGTGCTTTACAAAGAAAAGGATTTTTTTTTGAGGTGATTGAGTGTATGAGTAATGTGAGATATAAAATAAAAAATTTTCCCATCTTCTTCTATGGGAGCACTCATTAAACCACCCAGCTCCTTGAACAGCTAAGTAGTTGTGGATGTCCTGCTCCTGGAAGTGTTCAAGGACAGGTTGGAGGTGGCTTTGAACAATCTGGTGCAGTAGAAGTTGTGCCTGTCCATGGCAAGGGATTGGAACTAGATGATCTTTCACATTCGTTCCAAATTAAACCATTCCATGATTCTATGAAATTTCCCCACTACTACTTTATAGAACTCTCCTTGGCTCAGGTAGCTGTGCTCTTCCTCCTGCTCAACAAAGGCAGTGATCAATGTTGCCCAAAAAGCAATGACTGCAGCCAGAGAAACCTAGAAAATGGGTTCTAGCACAAGTGGTGGCCAGGAAAACATCTCCTGCCAGCATTTCTCTTCAATAAGAAGCCTGAAGTAGGCATGTAATTCTTTTCCCTATTCTCAGCAAACATTAGTGAAATAGCTTACTCTTTTTGCTGAGGTCATGAAGGGATGGTCTTTACATACTAGACTATTTTTTTTCCTAGGTCACTGGATAATGTGACTTTCCTAACTGAAGGTTTGAGGGTTCAGGTAAGTACCTCTTAACAAACCTGAATCATCTCAATTACTTTTTTATCTATGTTAGAATATGTTTTGGTTTATGTTAGAGTAAGGCACAATTAAGGCTAAAACTCTTAGTATGGTAAAAGCAAACCAAGCCCAATATATGAAGAGTTCTGCAAGTATTGTCCCAACTGCAAATTAGCTCTGGTTCATAAAGGACTCTCTGGAATAACAGCTGAATTACAAATCCTTGTCAGCAGGACTGTGATCAGCACCTGCTCATAGGCAGTAGCAGTTGCCAGTGGAGGCTTTCTGTTCCACAAATAATAATGCATACCCATAAATGCACATTCTCCTCTACCTGTTGTCAAAGGCGGTGAGAAATAGCAAAGCAGTGAATTTTCATCAGTATTACTCACTTTGATGTCTGCTGCCAAATGCCTGCCAATCAGTTCTGGGGCAAGGGCAAGAAAGATGGGGGAGCAGATGGGGGAGAGTGGGAGAAGAGCCACCCACACCATCAAACTACAGGCAGTGGCCACTGCCACAGCAGGATTGCTGCTTTCTGGAGTCAGGGTGTTTTGTTGTTCTTTTTAGGTTTGTTCTTTTAATAGACATGGGCCCCATCACCTCCACCACAGCATCATCCACATTTTTTCAAGCTGGGATTCCCAGGTTGTCCTTCAGCACATGATAAATGAAGCCATGGTTTTCACGTTTTATTACAAGTAACCAGAAAGAAAGAGGGGTTTTTTTTTGGAGTCAGGCTTTTGAGAAAGATTTCTTTGCCCTCCTTCCCATGGACTCACTTACCTAGCCACAATAAAACTATCTTTCCTCTGACAGATATACCCTCTCAAAAACCTTTCTCTAATTAGCAATTTCTAAAAGTAGACACTAACACTGAAGGATAGCTGAGAAACCAAAACACAAAATAGTGGACACATTTAACTCATTAAGCCCTTAACAATCTACCCTTCAAGTTTGTTTTGTGTGCAAACAGCCCATGAGAAGATTGTAACTTCCTTCCCTGCTTTTTTTCCCAGAAAAGCTGTTCATGAAGCTTGTTTACGCCTTGTGATCAGAAGGAGCAGTCTCACCTCCTAGGTTTTTTCTTCTTTGAATAACTGAGCTAATTATTTTATGTATGTCATAATAATATATGTCATATAATTCAGTCTTCTAGTGTAAATAGCATTTCTTGTGATTTTTTTTTTCTATTCACTTTCAAGGTGTATTTCTGTGTAACAGCTTTAAAGTGTTTTCTCAGCACTTGTGGTTAATAGAATTTGTTCACAGCAATCTGTCAAAATCAAATCAAACACGGAAAAGGGTGTCAACACAGCAATGTTTTATAAATGTACATCTATACCCAGCAAGGTTTGGGGAGGGAATTACTTTGCGGATGGTTGGAAGTGTGGAGTGAGGATTGTCCATCTGTGTTTCCAATGTCTCTTCAGCTCTAGCATATTTTGTAGACAGAGTTATAAAATGTGAAATACATTCCAGAAGGAATCTCAGCAGCTCTTCATCTCCAGCTCTTGATTTCAAAGACAGAACTATTGCAGTTATTCATCTGTCCTGTTTTTGAGATAGTCCTAGAGATTCCACAACCAACAATCTATTTCAATCTTCCTATTCCTTTCTAAACCTGTACTCCCCTAATTAAAATGTATTTCCTAATGTCTATATTAAATCTCCTCAATTAAATGACTGCAATTAAATTGTTGCAAATTAAATTTATTACCGGTTATCCAACCTGCAGCAGACTCAGACAATGATTGTTACCATTCTCTTAGGTTACACATCCTTCTTTTTCTCTTCTATAGATTAACCAAATCCAAATCTTTTAAAAATACATCATGTTTGTTAATTGTCTGTTCTCTTATCAAGCCTCTTTACTATCTTTCATAATTGTGGTATTCAGATTGGATATAGTGTTTTAGTTGAAGCCTTGACAAAAAAAACTGCTATAATTTTTATAAAAATCACATCTCAAATCTTAACCATTCTCATCTAATGGGATTTATTTCCATAATTTGTAGAGAGCTGTTGAAACATTGTAATATCACTTGAAACCCTGAAGAAAGCAAATATTCTGAGCAAGCTGAATATAATTTCTTCCATGTGAAGTAGTTACAATGCATTAAAAACAATCAGGATCAGATACACCATTGTACTTTTATTATTAACACATGGTGGTACTTCACTACATTTTCTCAAAGAGCCTCTTCAAATTGTTCATCAAGAGAACACAGAATCACAGAATCAATTAGGTTAGAAAAGACCTCTGAGATCATCAAGTCCCACCTGACAGTTTTGGTCTGCCAGATGTCTTGTGTACATGAATTAAGTTCTAAGAAGAGATTCCAAGTTACTTCACTCCCCATCCTGTACTTTAAGTCACTAAATGTGTATTTGCAAGTTTTTATCTTTGGCTTGTATCTGGCTAAATGTCAATGCTACTCCAGAAATAGATGATTTGAGCAATTCTTAGGAAGCTGTGTTTAAAGTCCAAACACTTCTTGAAGTTAGGCCAATTCTGAAAGTAATATATGTAGGAAAACATCTCCCAGAACTGCAGCACAGAAGTAAATTGCAACAAAGGTGAAGTGTCATATTTTCATTATAAAAGATTTCAATATTTTGCTTTCAAAACAACTCTTCTGTTATAGAATAATGTTAAAAGTATATGAAGTGTTTCACATGCAAAAATTAATTCTATATCATCTCTTTAATGGTGAACTGTCATTATTTTTCTTCAATGCAGCTGCAAAATAAGGCTTATTTCTGGGTTCCTTAATGGCATCAGAAAATCCTCCCCACAGCTCTACTGAACTCTTATGTGAAGAATGCAGCTCAAAAGAACCTACCTGCATGATGAAATTTCTAGCCAGCAATGTAATGTAGGTTTTTTTTCTGTATCAGCTGCATCCTTATAAATGTGATGTATGTATATAGTGATGGCAGGAGTAAATACAATTTCCTGCTATGAGTCCATTACTTCTATTCATCTTGGACAGAATCAGAATTGCCAGAGAGCTGCCTTATGGTTTGAAGCATCTACGTCTTGCAAGGACCATTTTAGAGCACCAGTTGCAGAAGCACAGACAGAAATAAGTCATTAGGCCAAAGCAGACAGGCAGAACCATCTTAATCTGATGGTCAAAGAGACCAAAGCAAATACCTTCTTGAACAACACTGTTCACTGCTCCAGTTTGCAATCTGTCATTTCAGTTTATATTTAAGCCCATCTACTTAACTGTTTATTTTGGCTAAGATGTAGTTTTGGGAGCAACTGAGAGGTTGGCAGTGGTTCTGATATTCCAGACTCTGCCCTCAGGTGGTATCCTTCATCAGAAAAGTGGCACAGACAACCAGGGAGGTACACAGTGCAGCAAAATTTGTCAAGGGTTATCTGTCAGAGCCCATTAGAAACATGCTTTAATACCTCACCAAGCAGCACTTAAAATTATCACTGAACATGAATCCCTATAACATCTCTTCCTCTGTAGACTTCTGTTGTTTCTTATTTTGCTTGTCATAAAAAGAGTTCAGGAATAACCCAAGTTTTCATACAGTATTTATATTTTTTCTGCACTCACCCCAAGGCTGGAACATAAGATGAAAGACCAACAGTAAAAAAACAACTGTTCTTCAATGTCTGAAGATCATACAGCTGATCATACAGTTGATCATACAGCTTTCAACTTGTTTTTTTTTCCAGATTGGTTCATCTCAGTATCTTTATACTATATACAAAAAAAACCCTAACCCAAAAAAGTGTGTGCATGCACATTTACAAGTAATTTTATAAAAGTTTACGTAATTGCAATGATAATGTTTCCTGAAAATCAGCAGCTTGAAATGACCATCCTCTACCCTTTCTCTGTTTTTCCTCTCCAAATGTTAAATGATCTTTGAAATAACAATAACTTGATTTTCTGTATTACTGCTGCTTCATTAATACTGGTGTTGATGCCATTTTACATTTATCACCTTCTTATCACATTTCTCATTTAATAGTTCACATCATAAGACTTCATACAAAGGCACAAAGACAAATAACTATTACTAATTTAGGGCTCTCCTGAGTGAGCTTTATGATGGCATTTTTGAATGACCTTTACTGTTAAACATAAGTCATTGAGGAACTCATCTTATTTACAACAGCCATAAATTCAGATACCAAAACCATTAAATTTTTTGCATAAACACTGACATAATTGCAAATAAATCTATTTGAAGATTAGAAAAAAAGAACCTCTTGATTTTTTTACAGCACAATATTATACTAGAGTATACAGTATTAGAGTACACAGTGCTACATGACTGGAGCTGTAGCTCCAGGCTGGTTATGACTACCTTGGGGGTCTCAAGGTTCTATGCTGGAACCTTTTCTGAGCAATATCTTTATCAATGACCTGGAGGAAGAGATCTAGTGCACCCTCAACAAGTTTGCAGGTGGGGAGCAGTCAAGGAGCAGAGTTGCCTTTCAGAGAGACCTGGGAAGGCTGGAATGAACCAACAGGGACCTCAGGAAATTCAGCAAGGGCAAGGGCAAGTGCAAGGTCCTGCACTTTGGACAGACTAATCCCCTGCAACAGTGGGGACTGGGGACCAGCCAGCTGGGGAGCAGGTGTGATGGACACAGTGTGGGGGTGTTGGCAGATACCAAACAGGGCTAAACAGGAGGTTTAAGGTAGGACAGGCTTAAGGTACTAACACAATTTGCCCTTGGTTATGTGGATCTGATGTACTGTGAGAGAACAGAAAGACCAGCCCAAGAGAGTTAATGTAGAGTTGTCGGACTAACAGCTGAAACTGTCACTTTCAAACATGACTCATGGCCCAACATTTTTAATTCCAAGACGATTAGGAGATAAAGCTGACTCATCCATCAAAAGGGTGGCTTTTCAGGAGGAGCTATGTGTTATCTTGACATGAATTTGAGAGTGCATTTTCAAATTCAATGTATTTACGAATAACATGGAAAATACAGTGAGCAGTGAAGTATAAAATTTGCTGATTCTAAGAGGTTAATCAGTGTAATAGGGACACAAGGTATTGGGGGGAGTGTCCACTTTAGCATTTTAGGTTTTATTAGGAATGTGCTTTCGAAGCAAATGTTTTGATTCTCAATGACTGCACTTTATTTCCCATTGTCAAAAAGTGCACAATCTACATTGCAGTCTGGGGGAAACTAAGCTGGATGATACACTCTGAATACAAAATACTTTTCAATCCATGAGCTCAGGCTAGTCCCAAGTAACCTCCCCCAACAATATATATAATGTATATACTGTGAATATTGGCTTCCTGGCATCAACTGGTTCACTCTAAAATTGGGTCACTTTAAAATCTTATTTTACTGAGCTATACCACTTGCTAATGTACAGGACAACAAAAATGGAGATGAAATTCAGTTTATGTAACCATATAGCAATGCACTGGGAGAAGAGAGAGCCACTCCAGTAATACGTGTAAAGCAAGATTTTTAGGAACAGGTTAGATCTGTGAAAAAAAGAGCTAAATGATTCTTGTACCTAAAAATGGGTAATAATTGGTAATCATAAATGGCAAAGAATGACTGAGCAGCCTAGGAAAACAGATAAAATACACATAACATCCAGAAACAGATGGTGTTGACTCTTCACTGACTTTTCCTGTATCCTTGTACTGCCAGCCAACAAGTGGCACTTGTCAGAGTCAGTTTTGAAATAAAAGTGGTTCTTTACTCATCTGCAGTGCACTGGTGGATGCCATGTGGGTACAAATTATCTTTTCTTCTCTTAGTATCTGCTTGGGCTCAGTGCTGGGACCAGACTGATTCAACCCACAAGCTGAAACAAGGTAAGAAAGGCAAATGAATCCAGAGGGAAGCTGTATTTTAACATACATAGAGAGAGGTTGTATTTTAACCATCAATTGCAGGATTTTTTTTCCACAATCAAAACCTCTTCCTGTCCTCTTAGAAAGGTCAATAACAAAGTAAAACTGCAGAAATAGCTTCAATGTCATATTCCATTTTTGCCATCGTGAACATACCATGTGTTATTTAATGCTTTTGTAACAGCATATTCTTGGTTGATTGCTTTGAGTCAAAAAGGAAAAGGTAAATTTAGGCAATGAACCTTCTAAAGCAATGTTTTCCAACCTGTATAAGTAGAGGCTTAAATCACTTCACAGGAATGTCGTCATCTTCACTGGAATGCTTTAGGATACCTTGGTTTGAGAATTACTCTCTCAAAGGTTGAAAGGGAGACCTGTTTCTTTTAATTTCAAGTCCTTGAGTGCAAGTGTTGAGTAATAACCAGCTTCAAGAATAGCTGTCAGTCCATCAGACTGAACTTGGAGCTGGAGGTGATCAGAAAACAAGAGAAATTTGTGTAACTTAAAGAGAGACAGAATAATGTTCAAAGACACTTGCCCCTGAGCAAAGCAGAGTCCCTTCCTGAGCGCTGTTCCAGACATGCTGGCGGGATTTGACTGGGAGCTGGGGGTGTCAGACAAGCAAAATAAAGATAAAAGAATTAGTATAATTGGAAGATGCCTTTTGCAGCAAGCCAAGATTTGAGCTCTTTAGTCACCATTCAGTTTCTGCTGGCTGAGAGCACTCATTCTCTGCTTCTTTCTGTACTATATTGTTCTTTCTATTCCTTCCTGTAATTTTGAATATATGCTTCCTGGTCTTGGAATTAATATACCATTTGAGGCATGGCAACTCTTAATAGAGGAATACCTCAAAGTAGTGCTGCAGCATACATTATTCTCATGGTTCAAACCATTCTGACAGGACACAATCAAACTTAACAGTTACCCCAGGGAGGAATTTGGCCCATTTAGTCTAGCAAGACATTATGGTCCATCAGACACAGTCTTATAAACCCAAAAGATAAAAATCCACCTATATTTTGTCTTCCCTTTTTATGTCTCATAATATAGGTAGCTGTCATTTTCCAGCTGCCTATTCAGATGATTTACACTACTTGTATTGATGACTTATGCACCGTGTTCCTTTTGTGTGAGGATTTGACCTGAAATGCTTGTTGTCTGCTCACTATTTTAAGAACTTCAGTGCCATAGATTAAGTACTTGCAAGGAGAGTCTGGCATTTAATTTCCTCTTAGCTGAGTGCTGTGCTGCATTTTCTCAGCAGCTTGAACTTGATACCTATGACATGGCCACTGTCAGAGGGGTTCAAAAGGGTCGTGATTGGAGAAGGTGGGACTCTGATAGCTTCTGAACCAGAGCCATGGCAGAGTGAATTCCACTGCAGTGACCACAAGTGTATGGGCAACATGGAGGATGTGATTCTAGACTGACAAGTTTATAACTGGAAACAGATGCTTACATGTACCTGTTGAAATGGAAGATAAAATCAATAGTCTGAGACTTTTCTCAGTTCTTATCAGGTTCTAAGCAATATTTTTTAAAACCCACTACTGTTTTTTTTTTTTTTTTTTTTTTCCTGAAGTGATTATGAATTCTGTGCTCATATTGTTGGTTATAGACATAGTTCTTATTAATATTTTTCACAAATCTTTGTGGCATACCACATACAGAAAAAATTTACCATGTTATAAAATGAAGGACTGTTTGCAGGTATCCAAATGCAAATTTAGCAGCTCGAGTATAAGGAACATTTGCATGAGATGTGTGATGTTCAGAGAAGTACTGAGATGGCAGCTGCTTTATACTGACTTATTTCAACAGCAAGAGACTATCAAACCACCACTGCAGAGAATTCACTGAAGATTTTTGCTCAGTCCCACAATGATAAATTTCAGTGATATCTTGCACTTGTGTAAAAGCTAAAGGCTGAACTATGTGAAGGTAATTTGTAACAGGAGGTGACCTGAGGTCTGATGGATGGTCTCCTTTCCTCCTCACATCTGCTTTGTAAATCCTAATGGTCAAAAAATCAGTTAACTGCTAGATATGACTTGAAACTACACCATGTCCCCACACTAAGGACATTGGAGTCACCTGCTTTCTCACTGCTCGGAGGAATCTGCAGAGAAACAGGAACAAAACTGGAGCTGCAAGGGGGCCTGAGCTCACTGTCATGGCAGGGCAAGCTGCTGTGGGTGCAGTGAGATGGGTCAGCCACGGCCAGGGTCTGCCTGCAGGCACCTGGGGATGCCTCCCTGCTGCCTTGCACAGGCTGACAGCTGGAGCCATTCGCCTGGGATGCTCTCAGGGCATGGATAATAGGGGTGTTCTCATCATAGTGTCGTTTGTTTGGGGAGCTATTTTGTTCCTAATGACCCGAACTTGGATATTGCAGCAGTACAAAGGGACCTGCCACACAAAAACTCTCCCCATGCAGTGGTGCATAAAAACACAAAGATTGTCTGAGCTAAAGGCCTAACAATAAAGCTCACATTGGTCAGTTTTCTGCTAGAAGCTGGTGCACAAGAAAAGCATCTTGCTAAGTAAAAACAGTCTTTTTGTTAAGGTCAGTAATGACTCCAAACTGGTATCTGCTGTGTAGTTTTACAAATTTATGGCAAGAATGTGTGGATCCATTATGAGAAATGAATATTGATGTCTGTAGTATATAGAGACAAATTGAGCTCTAATGATTTCCTAATAAAGTAATTTGTTCATAGATCACAAGGGGATACGAGCAAGAAATTTTTAATGGTAAGGCCAAAGTAATTATTTTTCAGCATCTAATTACACCTATACAACTGATCTGGGCTGCATTTGCTGAACTAAATGATGATATAGAATGTCCCACTGAGGTTCACATTCATCATTAAAAGCCAGTTCCTGGCCTTTGACAAGAGGGCAGAGCAGCTCCTGAGAGGTAATTTAATATAATTAGGAGGATATTATGTTTACTATCTGCACATTGTGCTTGCTTAGATTAGACCTGACAACTGGAGAAGTAGAAGGACATTTTTCCCAAAATTAGCCTTGTCATCTCAGATCAAACTTTGTAGTTTTTTTCTTCTTTTCCCATCTCTAAATTGTAGCTAATGAGAAGGAAGAAACTTGTCACAGGAGTCACAATAACAGTATATGCTTGATGGTGCTGGAGATACAAAGAAACTTGTGCAGGGTTTATAGAAACATGCAGGGAAGGGCCAGCCCTACTTTGCTGGGTGCTGGATACAGGACACTATCATATGTAAACAAGTGCATTGTTATTTTTAGTGTATAATGCATGTTTCAATGGAAACTTAAAGAGTTTAAAATTTTTTGCAGTGTTTTCAGTAAACAGCATATTGACCAAAAGACATTTTTTTCTCTAAGTTTTTTATACAAACAAATCCAAACTGTGCTTCATTTTAACAGTTTTTTAAGACTTTTTGCTGATTACTGTCAAGCATGCTCCCAGTGACCTTTTTTGGTTTTTTTTTTTTTCCATGAAGGAGTTTCTACACCTTCCAAAGAGAGGGGAAGTTGTGTCTATGAGAGAGTAAGTTCAGTCTGAGCAATACAGAGTTTATCCACTTTTTGCTCTCTGTAACACCAGGCTGACAAATTTGCATTATTCTTTCCAGCAATGCCTTGAGTGTTGGGGCAGTGAAGAAGCCAGCAGATCTGAAGCAGAGTGGGTCAGAGCAGAACTTTGGAGTGAAATTTTCAAGGCAATATGAACATCAAAAACAAAGTAAATTCAAGATAGTTTAATGACATCTAGGAAAGAAGTTTTCCGTAAAAAATTATGTAATTTCTCACAACATCTTGACCACAGGAAAGTTTCTGAATGCCAAAGCATCAAGGCTCCCTTAGGCCAGCTAAGAATACTAAGATTAAAAAACATGAGGTTTGTTGGAAATTCATTTAAATGTAAGGATTTCTTATTTCAGCAAACCATTCACTGGTATTTCTTCCCTCCACTCTTTAGGGATATATTTCTCACAAGGCTCCATGGTCTTTTCCTCTAAGCCAGCCTCCTCTGCACAGAAAATAGACCTGGACTCCTGCCGTGAAAGGGAGAACATAAACTGGTACTTTGGGGATGAGGTCTTGGTGTGAAGGACTTCAATTTTTCCATCCATTTCTTCTGCTGAACCTCATTGTACTTGCTGGCCAGGAAAAGGAAGGGTTGCTTTTCTTTCAACCAGGTCCTTCAGTGAGCAGATAGTCCAGCTTGTTTTGGGACCTGTGATTTTTTCCTTCCACAGACTTTGCTGGAAATTGATCCCCCATCACACCTGGATGCAGGCACAGAGCAAATCCTCCTAGCACTGTGCACAAACAGTGCTCCCTCCCAGTGCCTCACATCCACCTCTGTGTGTTCTGCTCTTCTCACACCCAACAATTCATCTCTTCATTCCATGTGGCACAATATATTCCCAGGTATGTCCCCAGACAGCTCCTGTGCTGCTGTTTCTGCATGTTGAAATTCAGCTCCAGCCTCAAGTCAACCTAGTTTTCTGCAATTATGTCTGTGAAGATCATCTGAAAAGGTGTGTTCAGCACCCATTAGAAATTTAATGTATAATTAACCTAGATTTCTTTCTGTTATTCAGTTCAGCACAATAACTATGTTCTGTCTACAGCAAAGGACAACATGAGCTAGATAGTAAAAGGAAAGGGTTTTTTACTCTTTGTATAACTGGTGCTGCATTGCTGTGTAGGGCAATGTCACTCTGTGACACATTTTATCCCTGTAATTCTATTAAGAACAGTATCAAAACACCTTATTTGCTTTGCCAGTAGCAGTCACATAAATTAAAGATGCCCAGAAGCAGCTTACATTATTTCTAGCAGCTTTGAAAAATGATCTCATTTTGATTGCAAGTAGTGTAACAATCTCCTCTGTGATATAACTCATTATTTGATTTTTTTTTCCTTCATTCTCCAGCCTCAACTTTTGCCAACTAAAAAAACTAAAACTGGTTTCTATTACCACCTAGATTCTCTCCAAAAAGTCAGAGGAAAACTGAAAGAATTTCTGCTTTGTTTACCTGTGTTTTCAATGAAATTCTGGATCTGTTAATTTAAAGGGGGTTATGGAATTGACTTCCTCTAATGTTAATCTCTCTCCATCCAAGGGAACCTTTTTCTGTTTTCAATGTCAAAAATCCCACTTCTTGTTTGAAAACTGTTACTAGGTGTATTAGTCATGCAATGAGTTTGCTGTGAGCTTTTAAGCAAAGTGACCACCTTAGCAAGTGAGCTAAATGAAAGAAGTCTGTTTGCCCTCATGTTAATCTGTGTGGTCAGGTCTTCATTTTAATTATTCTTCCATAAGTATCAGGAAGAAACTTTCCTGTGTCTCCAAATCCTCTGCTTTACCAGGTGTAAATTTATGACATCTCCCTGATAGAAAATTTGTATAAATATATGAGGCAACTCAAAATTAAAATAAAGAAACAAACCAAGAGTCTACAAAGAGTAATATATTTCAGCCTTCATTGAAATGTTGTGTCAGAGCCTGGAATATATCTCTTTGTGGGAAGATCTGCATGATTTAGTGGTACATCTGTCATCAGATGTCTTAAATTTCTGATTTATTTGCTACATAAATTAAGAATTTCCTATTTTAACTTTGAAAATGCTTTCACATATTTTTTATCTCAGTACACCATAAACTCCCAATGGAAATTTTGTTCTGTCTTTCATCCAGGACACATCTAAGCAATTACTCCTGCCTTGCCCTGCTCTCAGAACAGATGGTATTCAGGATGGCTTTTTTCCTTCATCAGATGGATTTAGTACTAGACTGGAAGATGACTGTTGTATGTGATGGCAACTTGCAAAGGGTTGAAATTAGTCTGTATTTCATGCCAGTCATTAGAACTGGGTAGCCTGTGCTGTGGGTAACATAAATACAAGGCTGCTATCAAAACCTTAGCCTGTAGCCAGTCAATTAGCTCAATAGACAAAAGCTCTGGGCCAAATCTCCTTTTACTCCCCATCTTTTCACAACCTCATTCTTCCCCTCATTTCACATGGGCAGTGCTGGGCCAGTGGCCACTGCTTTCTCACCACAGCTGCAGACTAGCAGGGCTGACACTCATTGTGTGCAAAAATCCACTGTTCTCTTTCTCTTGAGCCCTTTTCCCTGGCATTGGCACACCTCAGGAGGAAGGCATACATTGGTGGCTCCCAGATGTATCTTTAAAGCACACAAACCAAAAGGCTCAGACACAGAGCTCAGAGAACAAACAATGTGAATCAATGTGTCATGATTTATAGCAACTAGGGAATTTGGTTCAGGAAGACGAGCAGTCCGATGGCATTGTAGAGGTGAAAATGCAGACAGTGAAGCCCACCATGCTTATTATGTACAATTTTGGGATGCAAGCACTCTTCTCCTCAGAGAAGTGTCCTGCTCAGGCAGGTGCAAGAGCTGCCTGGAATGCATCAGTATCTGAGTGCTTGCAGCCCCCTGCTGTGGCGCTGTAAATCAAAGGGATGCACACTAATGCAGAGGAACACTGCGTGCGCCAATTCATTAGTCAATGGAGTGGGAAAGATTGGCGTATCAGTCATGAAGATATATGGAGTCTGCCTCTTAATGATGTTAGCTGGTAGGCAGCTTGTGATGGAACCTTTGTGGCCTGATGACTGTGTTTAATATGTGCAATCCATACCCCAATAAATCTGTGGCTGGCAAGAGAGCACGGACACTTTGTTAGCTTTATGGAACAAAGCACACCACGTATTGTGGGCAGCAGTAACATTTAACAGTGTTAAGCCAGCATAGAGGGAAGCTCATTAATGGATCCAGATTAAAAAATAATAATTACATAATGAAAGCTGTTGGTGTGGGCTGTAATACTTTTCAGGGCAGGATAGAGACCCATCAGATCCTGCTGTTGTTGCAGTCACGTCGGTGTCCGTAGGAACTGGATGTTCTGTGGAGTGTGTGCAGCATTAATCAGTCTAGAATTTGTCGCTGCTCAAGGTGTCGCAGCTCCAAGAGCAGGCAGGAACTGACTTGCATCAAAAATGTCATACTGACACATTGCTGAACAGAACAAACCAACAAGCAAAGAGAGAAGAAAGTACTACATAATGCGGATTAAAAAATCTACACTAGTAAAATAATCCTCATCAAAAGGAAAAGATCTCACAGAAAATCTACTTATTTATAAGCAATTATTTTTCAAATTTTTAAAGACTCAGAGCCTTGTCTGAAGTGAATGGACTCTTCCAAAGTAAATTAAGCAGCATAAGTGTATACCAGCCAAAGACCTGGCCCTACTTAGTGCTTCAGGTTCTTTCTGCTATAGTTTGCCATTGTAATAATATGTGAAGATATTATCTACCTCTGCTATGTTCTGCTCCCACAAGAAAAATGGAGAGTTTCTCCCAGTTCTCAGAAGGCATTAATTTTCAGACACAGCTTTCTGACAAAGCAGCAGGTGCAGGTAGCAGCAGTGCTCCCACCCACACAAGCTCCCTTCAGTGACTGAAGAGCAAAAGTAATTGCACCACAGCTAGGACAGGAGTAGCATGTATAGGAGTAAGGCTGGATGCAGGGATGAATTGGAAGTGTTCCTTTAATCACTCTGTCATAAATAGTGAACCCTGGTTATGCTTTGCAAACAAACAGCAGTGAGGTAACCAGAGTAGCTGTACCTCACAATGAATGGTTTACTGAGATCAATAGATGAGACCATGCACTTTAGAGAAGAGGTTGTAAATTGCTGGAAGTCCTGGCGTTAAGTTCATATTTAGAAAAAAGTTTCACTTCTAATAGATGTGAGCTTTTTTTTAAATAGAGCTTAAAGTAATCAGGCTGACAGGAAGACTAATTCGGTGCACTACCAAGCACTAGCTTAATCTTGCCCGAGCACACACGTTGATCCTGGAAGATTTTTCTGATTGAACTGCAGAAAATGTTGAAATATTTCTATGAATATGAGGCAAACAGTCACTGAACTTTGTAGCATACGAAAACTCCAGATAAAGGTATGGAGACTTAGCTGACAGCACTGAAACAAGCTTATCTTCTTCTTGGCAGTGATTTTAAATACTGCCATTTGACTGCCAGGGAACATAGAGCCATATTTTAAAGCCTGGATAAGAAATTCAATAGGTAAACATGCTTACAGAAGCAGGCTTTTTAAATGTCATGTGTCCTGTATGACTTTCAATATTGTATTTTTTTATATGTATGATTACGTATCCATGGCAAAGAATAATGAAACCCAAAACTTCCCAAGTGTTTCAAAGTATGTATGAAAATATAAATTCCATCTGGAAAAAAAATACATGCTATTTATCAATATTTTGCCTGCTAGTTGCTAGTTTGTAATGTTTATCCTACATTTCCTATTCTAAACTGCAGGACAGATAATGCACATCCAGAATATGGCACATTTCACTTTATGAGTATCTACCTTTATTCAAGGCACATTATTCCTCTGAACCACATATGGATCAGTGTGAGGAATTAAATTTGCACCTAGCTTTATGTCATGTCAAAGCAGTCTTGTTGATCATCCAATCAGAGGGAAGTGCTGAGAGAAAAAAAGGGTGCCCATGACTGATTTTTGTGTGTATTCTTCAGGGTAAGATGGTTAGAAGACAACTGACCACTAGCTACACGACTTAATTTAGCTAGCACTGATTTGAAGCTGAAGAGGTAGGTTTTCACCCTGGCAAAAGACTGAGGTGCATCACTCTTTTAACCAATGTTTTGTGAAGAGAGAGAAAGCTTAAACAAAACAAACCCTTTTTCTTTCTTTGCAAGAAAGAACATATTTGGTTTCTGTGAAAAAACAAAGACACTTGTTTAAACTAATTTATAATTTTCTTAATATTTTTGTTACCAGTATTGTTTGAAGATTGTTAGATACTTCTCTGCAAAACCCATGATCATTTTACTATAACTACACAGCTATTTTTAGTCAGAGTGAAAGATGATCTAGCCCAGCATCCTGCTTTGACAGATGACAATATTGGATATCCAGGCAAAAGTTGTAGAGCAGACAGTGACACTTATTATGCCAATATCCAGTGGTCTGCAACTCAGTGATTTCACCTAATGTCCTCTGCTTGTTTTTATTGTGTGGGAGGGACTACCTATTCTTTGGGGTTTCAGGGGACTTTATTCATAGGCATGGCAATTCTGTGTTTGGCATCCAGACCACACCATGGCCAGAAGTTCCATAGTTTGATTCATTTTGTTTCTTTTGAACCTTATGTGGGCTTGTTTCATGTCATGCTTCCATTATGCTTCCACACTCACCCCTTCCTGGGCACCCCAAAGAGTTATACTTTTGGAAGGAATGGTGAATGAACTCACAAAAAGTCACAAAAAGAGATGCAGAAAGTTTGAATACTGAATCAAGGAGGCTCATAGGGTAGGGTATGTACACAAAACAAGACTATGAAGAATAAAGGACAGTCAAAACACAAATTCAGAGTCTGCACCAAACACTCAAGTGTAAAGAATACTGGGGAGGGAAGAGTTTTACAAATGGTGACAGTTCTTTGGAAGATAGCCAAAGGAAATGGAGGTTCAGGATTAATATATTCTTATATAAGTCATACTCCCAGGTCAGATTTTGGGCAAAACTCTTTTTGCTGCAGGTGCACAGCTAGTGATCAGAAAGTTAATGCAGCAAAGCACCTCTTATTAGCTCTGGCTGTCTTATTCTAACTGGCTGTCATTCAGAGAATAGGAAGCTCAACACTGCATGGAGAATTGTCCTCTCCACCTGTCAGTGATTAATTTCACACATTCAGCCATCAGGGACTCTGTAGGAGATTTTGGTTATATTTCTTCCTTGTCTCAAAGCAGAATTTACTGTCTGTATTTTGTATTCAGTTCTAAATGAATTTTCATAGTTTGGGAAGAGGGAGAAGTCTCATAATTCCTTGATTGCCTTGGAATTAAAAATATTTGCATTTTTTGCATTTGAAACAAACTATTTATGGACTTAATTTTTCAAACATGTTATTAAGCATATTAACACAAATAATTTTTAGGCAGGATAAGGAGTTGAGTTTTTTCACTAAATGAAAAATATTGAATAGATTTTTCTTCCTCTTTCCTCAGTGCTTCAAGTGTGGATTCCTTGTTATTTTGGCTGGTCAAGCAAACCCAGGCCTAACGCTGAAATTGATGATGTTCCTCTTTTTGCTTACAGTCCAAGATGCCCAGAACACTTCCTCTAAAAAATCTCAGACTGGTGAGGCACTGAGACCTTGATGCAACTCCTAACATGTGGAAACACCAGTTCTGAGAAACCATAAGGCCTCCAAACCACTTTGTGTTGCAGGCAAGCAAATCTTTATCCTCTTTATATTCAGCAACTTCAGCCCCTGCACAGTTGCTGTTGTTGGGCAGAAGCTTTAGCTTCATTTGTGTTCTGAGAGATCGTGCCTCCAACAGGATTAATAAAAGATTAAGTTGATGGGGAATAACAGAAAGAGGTAACAAGGCAAAAGTGGCTGAGATCCAGATGAAAAGGACAATGTTATTGGTGAGAAAGCAGCTGAAGAGGCAGAGCAGGACATAGCTCATACTAAATGAGAGCTTGAGCAGGAGGAGGGGAGAATAGGAATTTGGATGGGGAAATTTATCAGAAAACTGGCATCTGAACAGTGTTTGTGTCCAGCTAGGGGGATGTCCATATTAGGTTTCATCTTGAAACATAAACAGGAATAGATTGTTGGATGACATTCAGTGTTAACTTCATAGTAAAGTGATCTGTAAGTTGTTAACGTTTGTTATGACAAACAATAAAACAAAAAACAAAAGCTTTTAATAAAAGATGAAAGTTAAATCAAAACTCTCAAAGCACTCAGAAAAAACAGCCATAATTATTCTCTGGGAACACTTGAGTTCATTCTTCCACTTATAGAAAACACATGGACCTGTTAACATGGAAGTCAATTATGTTGTTTAGAGGAAAGACGAGAAAGTAAAACAATACAATACTGTTCAATTTCTATTTATGTAGTATTATGGACAAATCAGAAAAGGGGTGAAATTAAGGAAAACTGGTCAAGTCCAATGGCAAAATTATAGCAATGGAATTAAGAGGAAATTCCTTTATGTAATTCTTCAGAATCTTTGTGACAATGATTTCTTTACTAGAAGAATTTGGTAAAATTTGAACAGTGTAAAAAAGACTAAAAATAATTACATTTTTTCTCCTTTGGGAAACCATTCTAATGAAATGCCTATGCAAGAAACTTGATTTGACCCATGAGACTGGTAAATAAATAATTGTCTGGCTGAGGAGTAGTCTTGATTAGCTGATGTTTTTTTCAATGGGACCTCCACTGCTTCCGGTGGTCACTTCCACTGATCACAGAATTTGGAATCCCTTATGAACCAGCAAAAAAATCATGCACATCTTAAAAGGAAGTCTAGATTACTAACAACACATTAACCAATGCTTTCAAAACTATTCAGGTGAAAAGGAAATTGAGTGAGGAAATAATGTCAAGGCCTTTGTGGATTTCTGCAATCCGAGATAAAAATATATGGAAAGTTATTAGAAACCCCATTCTGAAAAGTGTTTTTTTGCTTCTGTCCACAGGAACAGGGTTCTTGGAATGTTTATCTTTCTAATACTGGAAGGTCTGGGGGTCCTGGTACTTATACTGCAGTACAAGTGGTTGCACTTGTGGATACAGTGACTGGGGGAAGTTTTGTTATTTGGCACTGCACAGCCTATGGTAGAAGTTTGTATTTGTGTCCTGTCAGTTGTTCTTTCCGCTACTAAAGAATGGGAGAAGGTTCTGAGGGCTATTGAAGCCCTTGAAAACATGACTCATAGCTTAGGGTTCTCAGCTGATTTATTCTAAGGAAAGACAAATGCAGGAAGTGTTCCACTTGAAGGACAGAAGGCTCTTTGCTCTCCAGCAAAAAGAAAAACAAGGTCAAATGGATAAAAGCTGGAATTAAAACTCTCTCCAAGTTGCAGTGAACCAATTTACCAGTGTTTGTGGATTCTGTATCAGTAGAAAGGATAAAAAACTAAAATTGGGGCTTTTTCTAAAGGATCTGCTCTGAAATAGAATCATATTTCACATTTCTTTGAAGTGAGAGAGGTCACCTTAGGTATGTATGGTGGTCCCTTTATTCTCACAATTGGTGAAAACATTTTCTCAGTAATGGGGGTGCTGTGGCTGAAGAAGCAGAAGAGGTAGGCATGACCTCTCATTTTCAGGGAATAAATTTTACTCAGCCAAAGATGTTGGTTGGAAAAATGGAAAAGAGTCGGTTTTTTGCAGGCTAAGGAAGAAGAAACATGATTTGAAGAAGGTAGACAAGGAGGTAAGTACAGAGTGAAGCAACACTAACTTTTGGGGCTCATATGTTTGGTTCAAGTGTGAAGTGTTCAAATGAATACAGGAAAGGAAATCTTGACAAATCCAATGCTGGTTTTTGAACCCTAAAAACCAAGCAGTAGATGTGACATTTGGATAGCTCTGGACAGGATGATGAGCAGCAGTTTATGAGCTGAAAGCTAAGGGAAAGGTTTGACATGTTGGAAGTCCAGGGTAGTATTTAAATAGGTGTGAGCAGAGCTGACTGACCACCTGAAAACGACAGGAGAGAAACTCGCTGTCCTGTGAGCTCAAGTAGAGCCAGCAGAGCTGAACACTCCTGTGGAGCCCTGGGAACACGTCTAGAGAAGGGAGGCCTCAGAAGAGAGGAATTTTGGACACAGTGTTACTCTCGCTGCACCGGATTGGAAGTTCTAAGATGCAGGAGATGAAGGCAAGAAGAAAGATGGATTTACAGCTTGAAAAGGTTGCTATTTTTAAAGCAAGTAATGTGAAACCTTGTCTGAGTGGAAACTGCAAGATCACAGAGAGGAGTTGAGAACAAGTGGAAGTGAGGAAATTTGACAAAGAGCAGGGAATCTCAGCTCTCTGAGGGAACATGGGTTGTGGATGTATTTCTCCTAGGTGCAGACTACTGACAACTTTGCATTACAATTTGAAACTATTAAAACAAGTGACTAAGAAACAGCCAAGTTAATAGTTAGAGAGAAAATTGTGTCTCAGGCAGACAAGCTGCTAGCACCTTTTACAAATGACATCTCTTCTGAGCAGGAATGTTCCAGGGAGGGTTACATTTCAGCTCAATCAATTTTTTTATACATAATTTATTTCTATAAAGGGGACACACTGATCTGGTTTAATTAGGCTAATTAGAGGTCCGTGTCAAATACAGGAGTGAAGTATATGGAGGTGGGTAGGAGGCGTAGGAGTGGAAAGATAGGGGGAAAAGTCCTTGCAGGGAGAATTAGTTTTCACTCAGAAGAAAGTGTCAGGAATCTAGGCAGTATAAAATCTGGAAACCTGGATGCTACAGAGATCTTGCATAACTGAGTGCTATGGTGCTCCACATTGAAGCCTGAGGTAGACTGAACAATGGAAAAGTAACTTTTTTTGCTGAGCTGCAATAACTGCAGGTATGGGAAAGAATGGATTTTCAGACAGGTGGATTTGAATAAGGGAAGCGAAGGAATGAAGACCAAGAGACTGAGAGCCATATGGAGATGTTAAAGCAGAAATTACTGTTTTATCTGTCGAGTCTAAAGGATCAAACTAGTGAAGACTGACGGAAGGAGAACTGTCAGGAAGGCAACAAAGCAGAATTTCTTATTCTCAGTGGCCCCATGCAGGAACGCTGTCCTTCGTTTCAGAAGGAGCAGGAGACAGTGGAACAAGCCAAGTGTCTCAAGTACATGACAGAAGTGATTTAAGTCAAGTTTCTACCACGACTGAAAATAACAATTGAACTAAATCCAAGATACTGACCTCTGCAAAGGTATTTACTGCATCCTGATGAAGACTGATAATGTAGCCATAAATATAGCAAGTAGCTGGAAATTCACAGTTGTGAAATACCAAGAGCCCTTGAGGCTTTTCTTCCCTTCACAGCGGGTAATGTATTTCAGTGAAATGTGAGAACAAAAAGATGATATCCCAGAAAGATTTATCTTCTTGCTCTGCATTGCATATTGAGCCTGGATTCACTTCAGCCAACATTTTTGTGATCTAGTGTTGCTTTACCAAGGAGTTTCAGATAGAAAGGAGCTGTACCAAGGAGACTCAAATAGAAAATTATGCAATCAATATATCTGACTTAAAAAAGCAATAAAATAGTTAACTTGCTTGTAACAAATGTTAATTTGTGGCTGTCCTGGAGCATGAAGGGACAGAAAAATCTTTATCATTTGCATTTCAAAATTTCCAAACTAAAGTAGTAGAGGCTGATAGCCAGCATGAACACTTTACTGTTGTGGGAAAGCAACATTTTGTCACATTTCATAAGTAGGGAAGCTCAGTTACCAAGAAGTCCTGAGAGGCACTGAAAATGAAGGGGTTTGAAGCACAAGACATTTCATGCAAGGAAAATACTTTTTGTGCTGCAGTGACTGAAGCTGGGGTGCAGGATAACTGGGGAAAGGTGTGAATCCCTGCCTTTTGTTTCTTTGAAGAATAAAGAGTTAAAGAATTGTGCCCCAGATCTGTTGCACCAAAACCTCTTTTTCACTTGCTTCTCAAGAGCATTTAAGCACTTGGAGTTTCCTTGAGAAGACAGTCATCTGAAACAGATTATTAGCATTGTAAAAAAATTAAATCTTAGCAAAAGTGTATTTGAATTATATTCTTTCTCTGAAAGGTGTTAATGACCATAGTCAAGTGGGACTTTGATCTGCAGATTATCAACAGATTTGAAGCAGATGGGTGTGTTAATCACACAGGCTGGTGAACCTCACAGATGGGTCTGCTAATAACCCAGGCTTGTAAGGGAGGATGAAAAAAGTTTTGCATTTTGATAACTGAAAATAAAAGGCTGTGTCTAATAGCTAAGCCTGATAGCTTATGTGGCTAAATCATCTAAGCTGTTTATAAATGCCAAGGCTACAAGGCTCACTGTGCAGAAGGTGATGCAAAGGACAAAAGAAGCTGCAACACATTCCAGAGAACCAGCACAGCCCCAAGGTGTGGAAGGAGACAGGCACTGCAGGAGTGGGGGCACACAGGCACTGGAGGGTAGGGGCACCACGGGGAGGAGGAGGTGGCACTCCACCTTTTGCATCCCCATCAGCACTCTGCAGATGGTGCTGAGTGATTGATGGTCACAAACACACCACACATTGCTCTCTGAATTCCTTAGAGCATTCTGAATTGCTGGGTTTGCTATCGAATACAGGGTTGGAGCTGTCCAGTACCAAAAGAGCAAGCATTTATTCACCTGTTAGGTGTGTAGATTAGTTACTTTGTGAATAACACGTCTGGGGTAGGCTCTTCTCCTGAAGAAATCAATGAAAAAAATTGATTAATGTGATTTTTTAAAAGAGTGACATCGTCCTCAGTCCGCAGAGAGAAAGAGATAAAATGATGGCTTTGTTCAAATTAATTGTAGAGTTCCTAGTGATTTCAGTGTCATCAGGGTTTCATGGATAATGTTGAAATACATCAAACAAAAGAATGGTTGGTTGTTTTTCATAATCTGTCAAGTTAAGTTTCTGAGCAAGTAGATAAAGTTTACATGTAAAATTAATCTGTGAACTGTGCACCACTAGTCAATCAGCACTTCAGCAGAGATTTAAAAGTTGAAAAATTTGGGAAAAAAATAAGTATGTGTCTGCTGAAGTTAATACAATTACAATGCTAACAGCCTTTTAAAGATTTTTCTATTAGTGAAACTGAACATTTGAAAGTTGTTGAAACAAATTTAGGGCAATGTGGAGAGATGGATTAGGAAGGATACACCTCTTTGAATCTTCTTCACCAGTAGGATTTTAGTGAAAATTTTGTTGCGAAAGACAGGAGGACGTGAACATTCCTGTGTGTGGCACTGTGCCATGAGGACCAGATACATTCTTTAAGACAAGTAAACAAGTGGCTTTCTGAAGCATGTGAACATTATCATTCTTGGAAGCTGAATTAGATTTTCAAATGTATGACTTTTTTACCTATATCAGCACTTGACCATTGGAAAAAGTCATTAGTGAGAATCTCCACATTAGGAAGGGGGAACAAAAAGATTGGAAAAATTTTTAATATTTGTGTATTTCTTTTGATCAGAAAAACAGGTTAGCTCTGGAAAAAACCCAAAGCTCAGTTTGCTTTCTAAATGCCACATATTTAAATAAAAAATTATTGAATTTGTAGAAGAAAATTCTATATTAATCCATTATATAAATTTGTAATGTATTTTAAATATGCATTTTTACTTGGTTGATTTCCACATATATCATGCCTTTTATATGGAATCTTTATGCAAAGAAAGGATAAACGAAGAGTGAACAATTCAGAAATAAAGTTTTATTACAGATTTCATCTCTCAGTGGCCTTATCTTGAACAGTATCATTTGTTTTCTACTCATTTTCATTTTATGCCTAGCCAGAATAAGACAGCTTGGGCTCTGCCTTTATGCCTTTAGTTTGACATAGAGAGACCTCTACATAGGTAACCATTGTTTATGTTGGTGCCAGAGGTGGTGGGTCTTTAAAGCACAGTACAAACCCAATTCCTTACTCAGCATTTGAAGTGTGGGAAAGGAAGTGGAGACGAAGGAAGCAGGAGTGCTTGGGTCTATTTTCATTTTTGGAATTCCTGAGCTTGTAATGGTTACAATTCTGTTCCATGTGGCTGATACTTCACGAGACTCTATATTTGCTCCTTAATATAATGGAGTGGATGTAATATAAAATGCCTCAAATTATCCTGAATGATCAGGACAACCCCAATGACTGACCTGTGTCAAAATGGAGAGAAGCTTCAGGGTTTCCTTTCTGTGTAGATGTAACTTGCAGAGATAGACACAGGATGTGTCTTGAATCAAAGCTGGGTAGAGGCACAAAGAGCACCTCAGCTCTAACCCTAGAATTTATAATTGTTTTCAGACTTTCTGAGGTCATTAAACAATTTCTTTGTTAGCACAGTGTATGATAGGCAGGGAAAGTCTTCTGCCAGCTCCTAGATACACTGTCACACATGCCAGACCACTTTCAGCTCTCCTTGACTTTTGCACAGAGGGACAGCTGCTGTCCTGCCTGCTGCCAGCCTGCCCTTCACTCTGCCCATTTCCCAGTGTCTGGCAGTATGTCCTGACAAGGGGCTGTCCCATTCTTTCCAAAGGCAATCAAACAAGCTGAAAGGTACCTTCTAGTTTGCCATTGTGCACTGTTTTTGTTTGCCTTGGCCGTGCTAGGGTTCCAGGCTGCTGTCACCAGTCATGGACTTGCTGGAGAGAGAGGAAAAGCCTGCACAGAATTTGGACTTGCATAATGGCACAAAATAATGTGTTGCATAAGCCTTCTTACAAAGAAGTTGTTAAAATGTGCCCAAAGGATAGAAAAACAACTAAGATGATTTATTCAGATCTTATTTCATGATCAAGGTAATTTAAAAAAAAACAAAAAAGTGCCTTTGGCAATATTTGAATTTTATTACACTGGAGCTAAAATGCTATTCTTGTTTATGGCTCTTCCTAAGCAAGTCTGCTTTTTTGCTATTCACAGCATGGGTAAACAGGTATGGTCTGATTGCTGTGCTGGACAACCATTCTTCTTCAGAGAAGGGACAGGACCCTGTGCATTAGTTTTTTCCTTAATGGTAGGATAACTGGGTAATTAAGTCTTGTCTTTCTGGGTAATTTGTACTTCTTTCCTGTACTTACAGGCTTGTCTGAGACCACGAGAATACACAAATGCAGCAAAACCCACCGTTGTGAAAACACTTGCACTTGCTGCTTCCCAATCAAACACATAGTTTGGGCAGAGAGGGCATTGCAAACACCTCCATACCTGACCTGAGGAGGATTTGTGGGGTCTCTGCCAGTGAGGTGCAGGCACAGAAAAAGCTTCTGCATTTGGGTGAGGGGCTGAACAAGCAGTGTGCAGTCAATTCCAACTAACTGTGTTAAGAGTATGCCAGTGACATCTAGTGTTTAATATAAAATTCCTATAAAACCCAGTGGGTTTGCTTTGTAAAACCCTTGCTGCAGCTGGAGTGGTGGGTGCTGTCAAGGTGCCTGATACAAGGGGCAAAGCATAGAGGCCAAGGCACCCTTGGCAGGGGACAAGGATACCTGGGCTGTCATCCTGCAGTCAGGAGAGCTCACAGCAAGCAGTGTGTTTGAGAGTTAATCACCCTCAACAGAAAACAAGTAACATTGCAGGGGTGTTTGCAGGGTGATGGAAACTCTCTGGTCTGCCCTTTGTGTCCTCCACATTTTTCTGTGTAACACACACCTTCTTATCTAATAAACTGGCAGAACATTCTGACTAGGCACTGTTTTATAAATACTGGAATGAAGTCTGGCCACTGATAAGTTGTCCGAGTACATACACATACAAAAATTGCAGGGGGTGCAGTATGGGAGGTAGTGTACTACAGTTTAATTTTAACAAGAAAAGACAGTTTCTCAGAACTCAGACCAGGATTTCAATTAATTCTAAAATAAAATTCCAGCACAGTAGGGAGCTCAAAAGTGGTGACACACCACCCAGATGCAAGGAAAAAGAGAAGACTATTCCAAGGACAATTGATATCACATTAATCACATATAAGTTTATAAATTCAATGTTCCTACAATTAATTCTGACAGTCAAGCAGCTCTTGCAGCTTTTTTTAATGTTTGGTTTGTTAAAATTCCTGGTTCTAAAAATAAGAATAAAATGGACTGTGAGATCATAAACTGTATAAAAATAGAGGTATGCTTAATGTTGTGAAACACAGTTAAAGAAGTTAGAATATGAATGACTAATCATCACTGCAAGTATCTCAATACATCATTAATGCAAAAATACTATTACATTGCCAGTAGAAATAGAATATCAGCTTGAACTATGTACAGATTTGTGACATTTTTATCCCTTTTGATATTTACTGAATCATAGAATAGTTTGTGTTGAAAGGGACCTTTAAAGGTCATCTAGTCCAGCGTCCCCGACAAGGAACAGGGACATCTTCTATCTCAACAAGCCCTAATAAAAATCTACCCCCATCTTTATTATACTCTCCCTTTAAATATTTAAAAGCCACAATAACATCGCCCTGCAGCTTTCTCTCCTCCAGACTTAAAAACCCCAAACCTCTCAGGTCTGCCTCACAGAAGAGGTGCTCCATCCCTCTGGTCATCTCTGTGACCCTCCTCTGGGTCTGCTCCAGGATCCAAGTCTTTTCTGTGGACCCTGAACTGACCACAGCACTCCAGATGGAATCTCACCAGAGCAGAGTAGAGGAGCAGAATCACCTCCCTCAATCTGCTGGCCACACTGCTTTAGATGCAGCCCAGGACATGGCTGGCTTTCTTGACTGCAAGTGCACATCACTGGCTCATATATATTAAAAAAAAAAAAAAAAAAAAAAAGAAAAAGAAAAAGAAAAAAAAAAAAAGAAAAAGAAAAAAATTACTGTAAAAATAAAGAACTCACAGTCTGATTCATTACTAAGAATCCAGACAAAAGCTTAAGATTGTTTTGGCTCCTGCAGACTTGCACACATCCATACATCCATACATGATTAAATTACTTCAAGGCTTCAAAGATGCAAGGGATGTCTGAATCAGAAGCAAGCTGTAGGTCTGGTGTCTTACGTTAGATGAAGCTAATATGTTTAGTGCTTTGAAAGCCATACAAAGTCACTAGAGGCATCTTGAATTACTTTTTGAAATAAATTCAGCATCTGTGTTGTTTGATAAAAAAAGTGACACAGATGCCTGAAGCTTCTGAAGGCAGGGAGTATCCATGGAGGTCATTTGGAGAAGATTATGGGACACAACAGGAAAAGAGGAAAGAAATCCTATGAATTGTGCTGGGACCAGAGGAGAACTTTGTTGCAGGGCCATAATTTTCACTGTTTTGTTCCTGAAGTAAATTAATGATGCTCTATAAGTGTGATGTTTTAGTTTAGACTGCTGCTGAGAGATTTAGACAAGAATTCATGTATATAGAGAGAGCAGAAAGCCAACATTGTCTATCCTGAATGGGTGAAGGCACTTGGTGTGGCTGAGTGTTGCACGTTGAATTTCAGCTATAGCATAAGCAAAACCAAAATACATCTATAAATATAGGTCACAAACCCAAATGATAATTTTAAAACCCCTTAATTTTAATGACTCTATTCTGTGGCTAAGGTTAGGTACTCCCAGGTGAGTAGAATAAATGAAGGTCTCGCATTGTGCTTGATAGTTTTAGTGGAATCTTATTCAGTACTCCCTTCTTTGGGTTCAACCAGAGCAGCAGGAAAAAAAAAATGCTGACAGCTCTATAGTCATAATATCTCTGTAGGGTTCATTCATTTTGATTACTGCTGTTACTCTGATGATTTTCTTGGTATCAGAAACAAAACTGCAGTTCTCTACAGTTCAGCTCACTTTAAGACACCATCAAATTGGTATGGCTCTCGCAAGCTTTTGTTAAAGTCATGGTGACAGCTATTGAGCTTTAACTAGCACTGTTGTTATGCTTGCTATAAATAATTACTCTCATCAGCCCTTTTCTTGACCGTAGATCACTGGAGAATGATGAAGCACATTCCAGGTCTCCACACACATTAGTGCTGACTTACTGCCTCACCTTCTTTGTCTGAATATAAAAACAGTAGAGGGAGAGTTATCCATCCAGGCTTTGATTCCTTTTTACTTTCTGTCTAGTTTTAGAGTTTGACTCTAGTGACTTTGGGGATGGCTTATGTGGCTGTCTTCACGTGAGCAACATTTTAGCAAGGGTCTGTTGGGTAGATTCCCTTGTGCAGCACAGCTTTTTGCACTGCTAAGGCAGCAACAAGAAGCTCCAACAGAGACACAAAGCAGAGTCCCCCAGGACAGGAAAATCTGCACAGCTTGACTCTACCACTGCATATCTGCCTGCCTCCACATGAGCAGGGGACAGAATGTACTTCAATGGCAAGAGAGGACATGCTGGAAATGTGGCTGCTACTCTTAAGGAACTCCACTGGGGGTGATGGAGTAGAACGATTTTCCAGTAAAATAAATACTATAGTTTTTAAGAGTTAGATGGGTGAGAGGGCTTACACTACATCAGACTTCATGTTAGAGGCCTTCTCATCCTTATAGTCACATTGTGGATCCACATCTTAAGTTGAGGTTGCAATTCCAGGTAACATACTGTCCCCATTTTCTGTACAGTGGGATTGATGGCCATCTGACAGGGCTCAGGAAAAAAAAAAATAATAATCCAGCAAGTATAGTTTCTTCACATTACAGGAAGATCAAATACATACTTATGCCAGTGCAAGGAAAATGTGGGACAAAGCTGGAGATGGGATGGGAACAGAGAGAAAGACAAAGAAAGCAGAATACTTCCAGTGCTACTGTGAAACTGCACCACTGAAGAAGCAATTTTATCCTGATTATTTGAGACAGAGTGTAGAGCCAGTGTGGGACAATATGTACCAATTATGTACCCCTTATGTACCATAATGACACTACTGTGCCTTTTTGCCATATAAAAAGTTGGCATACAGAACGAGGTGGAGTTGCCTGCTCTTGTGGGAGGACTGTAAAACAACCAAAGCAAAGCATAATTAATTCATTCTATTAAATTAACTTATAAATTCAGTTGTGATCTATTGTATATGGGTCTGTCTTGTTTGTTTGTTTGTTTCTGAATTTATGAAATTGTTTCTGTCTTTACTATTTTCACAAAAGATAAATGCAAATGCAATTATTGAAAATTAAAAGTGGAGGATTTATTTTTTGTGAAGCAGGTAAGAAATTAATTTCTAACATATGCTTTTCTTGACAGTGTCACTTTAATTTTCTCTTAATAGGTTGGTGGAATGGCTGTTTCCATGACAGCACAGCAAATATACAGTAGGGACACTGATAAACAGTGATGAATAACAGATCATTAGACTTCAGGGAGAATTCTTCACTATTCTTTGCTGCTTTTTACATTTGTCAGATACAGACAACACATTTCACCACCATCCATGACACCAAGATAAAAGTTATGCAACTTCCAAAGGCCCTATGTGCTAAAAGACAACACTTACTGCCTTTGAAGATAGGTCAAATGCTGGCTTTAAACTATGTTAAAGTACCTCTTCTAAGAGCTAACTTGCTAACTACAATGATGTACAATACTGAATGTCTGATCCAGCCTTGTCAAACTAGTCATAAGCCCCTACCAAGCAACAGTGCTTTAAAGAAGGAAGTAGCTTCTTCTGACCCACACTCTCAGTCATGCTCTCCAACAAAAGCAAACTCTTATAGAAAGCAAATTTACCCTCTGGTTCACTGCTCTGGGGTTCACTGTGCAATCTGTGTGAAAAGGTGTTGGGATAAGTCATTCTGCTGAAAGCCATCAAAGGGGCTGCTCTCAGGGGGAGATGAAAGCAGAGGTGAGGGCTGTCTCATGCAAGGTAACCCCACTGCCACAAACGGTGTTTAACCAAGTTCCCCTTCAGTTCAGCCTTGAAACGTACACACAGATGTCAGAAGGAAATCTGTAATTGCCTTTGTACAGAGAAACAGCAGCTGAAACATTGCTCTTTGGAGGAGCTTGATAGTTCTAGGTACATAACAGTGTAAAATTAAACTTATGTTTTGCAAGGATGTAGATAAGCACTGGGGAAAAAAAAACACATCTGTTTCCTCTTTAAATCAACCACAACTTTGTCAAGATCTTAAGGGGAATCTGAGTTTTATCCTTGTTCTCTTGCTTTTTATGATAATTCCCCGTTCTGATGAAAGCAGAAAAGGCGGTATTGAATAAAACATTAAGATAATAACAATTATCTGCTTGTTTAGAAAATCTGCAATGCAGGATGAAATAGGAAGGTCATCTGCATGCTCACAAATTTTGTGAAAAGTTTTTCTGAAGACCTCATATTCTAATTATAAATGATACATTTAAATTTGCTAAGGAGTCAGTTCTCACTGCCAAGACAAATTAGTAGTCAACCTAAGGCTGAAGCTTTGCTCTTCTCATGACAAAATAACTGTTCTTAAATGGGTCCTCTCATCTACCTAGATTGCTATCTATCAGATTTTAAGGCTATAATTTACCAAATATTTATTTTGGTAACAGTCCAGCCTTCACAGCTTTGCACCTGTGACCAGTCTTCATTCCTCCTTCTCCTACCTATTCCCCAAAGCACAGGTTCTGCTAATTTGTAAGACTACACAGTTAACAAAATCAGACATTTAAACAGAATGATTTTTGGCCTCTCTTCTGTTTAAATACACATAAGTTCTCATCTCGTTAATTGCTAGCATGTGCAACTTTCATATATTTTAGAAAATGTCCAGCCATTTTTTAAAATTCTTGTATCCTTCAAAGATAACCAAAGTTGGGCTAAAGGTTAGAGCAAAGCACTCAAATACTATTCACTTTTTGGGGATAGACTACTGCCTAGCCCATTAGCTTTAGAGTTTGTTGTTAATTTTCCCCATCCTCAGAAAGAAATATTTTATTAGTAGTAATGCTCCATAGGAATTTCTGCTTTGTTTCATATGACTTTAGGGCACTGCATGGCTCCTGAAGAATAAAGATTGTTTCTGTATTGTTCTAAGATACTCAGCAGTTGTTATAAATCACAAGGCTTTTCCTCTGCACTTGAAATGTAGGTGATAACTTTCATGCTTTGGCACCAGAACTTCTGCAGTGGAACACTATGCAGGCACCAGGGATGATACTGTGTAATAGAAATGTATGGCATTTCTCAGCCATTCCCATTATACAAGGCAGAGTGAAGCACCAGCATGGTGAGCCATCTGCACTATTGTCAATGATGTTATTAAATCATTCATTAAATTTCACAATTTCATATTAGATAATTCGAATTCTTATTTTGGCATAGTATATAGAATTCTTCCCCTAGAAATATGAAATCACTATGCAAATGTGTTTGCCTTGTTTTCTAATAAATTTATGTCTGCATTGAACATCCTTACAAGTGCTGTGGCTCATGTAATTATGCCTTCACATCTTGATAGCAGAAATGGAGTCTTATTTTATGCCAGATAAATTGATCAGTTTTTAGAACAAGTAAATTTGTGTTAAATGATGCATCCATTTCTGCCAACCTCTTCTGCCTGTAAAACACTGCCATCCAGAGATCTGCCCTAACCCCTCTTCCTGCCTCTTTCTCTGCAGGGAAAGATGTTTTTCTCTCACATTTGATGTCACTTAACAGTAGGAATATTTCCCTAGGTTCATATTATAGTAAAAACCAACACTGTGGTCACCATCTTGGTATGCAGTACCTATCATACTGGTTGACCTATTTCTTCTAAGTGAGAGCTAAAGATATTGGTAAGTGGACTTCCCTCTAGGCACTGTGCACACACAGCCTGCCCTAGAGACCTCACAGCTCAGGTGAGATGGCAGCTCAACAGACAGGGCTGTTAAACTGGAAAGGAAAATCACAAACTCACAAAATTATTTCACTGAAAATTTACATTTACTACCTGTGTACACATCTGAGAATTGCCATGGAGACACTGGTGACCTCTATGTAGCTCTCTTATGATTTTCATTTAAAGAAGAACCAAAAGCTCCTTTTCCGTGTAATTTAGTGATGACTTCTAAACATGGTACAGCAAATCACCACAGGATAATCACAATTTTCTTGTTTATTTTTGAAGATTTATAACCTTGCAGATGAGACAGAAAAGCATGCATGTGTCTGTAACTCCCTTATGGATATATATAATTTTCAACATGAGGTCATCATGAGCGAGCTAATGAAGAAAAGTACCTGACTTCACAGCCAATTTGCCAGAAGAAATCCTAACTGTAGGTGCTTTACACGACTGCACATTTCCTGGAACTGTATATGACCTGCAAGTGCACAAGCCTTTGTTCTGTTTTGCTGTTGTGCAGTCCCCTTCAGTCTTTCAACTGAAATAAATAACAAACATAAGCATGAAGTGAGAGAGAAAGGAGAATTGTCACTGAGTAGATTTTATACTTGCTTTCCAAAACCTGCATGTGTTTAATGACAACAGCCTGTAAGATGCCCTATGTCCTTGGCATGTTTCACAAAAGTTTGCCCATGCTCTAGTCTCAGGGAAACAATTGTGTTCCCCAGCAGAATAGCTTTAAGTCACTTTTTGTGTATCTCTAATGGCATGAGGGAGTTTCTGTGGGGTCCAAGGTCTGTCTACTGCTCCAGTCTAAGTTTGCAAGGTATATATAGTACTAAAAGAACGGTTCACAAGAGCTGTATTTTTGTACTTGAAAGGGCTGCAGAATGCAGTGAAATCCTAAGAGAATAATGTTTTCTTCCTCAGTAGGCTGCACTTCAAAACCCGAGTGTACAGTGTCTTCTCCCTCTGCAGAGGCTCCCTGGCATCACAGGGAGCTAGTTTCTGAAGGAAGCCTTTCAGAACAGGCTGAGAACACAGTGCAGCACAAAAGGCACAATGGGCCATGGCCCATTTAAAGTTTAAAGTTGCTGCAATTATTCCAGAAACTCAAGGTAAACATAAAAATGTAGCGGAGGAAGAAAATATTCTTCTTTAAGATGAGGCTCTGGTAGCTTCCTGATGAATAATAGGTGACAGTCACATTGGAGCAAATATTCAGACATCCTTATATCCAGCCAGGGGACATTTTTTTTTCAACCAGTCCATCTTTACACTTGTTAATCTTATTTTATAAATTATTGCCCTACTTGTCAGAACTGCAGCTGTCTCACAAAGAGTTCTAGGCTGAGTGCTTTTAGCTGGGGAAAAGGGGAGGAAAGAAAGAACGGATGCCAGGAAGGCAAAACAAGACCATTACAGAGATCTGACACAGTGAATTTGTTTGTGATTGCTCTCCAGGCCAGGAACCAAACAATGCTGGCTCTGGGGTTTGCCTCCCACTCCTCAGTGAGAGCAGCAGCACAACTCTGTATGACTCCACTTGCTGAGATGAATTCAGCTCTTACATTGTAGCATTTTCTTGTCCAGGAATTTCTCATAAATCTTCTGGGGTTCTCTTTTCTTTTAAACACCTCCATTCCGAGAGGATCCTGCTGTGCATGTTGGAGATATAGAAGAGATAGAGAACCATCTGTGAGAATACAGTACGGCTAGGAAGGCCATGCTGTATGAAAAGCATTATTCTTTTGACCTGTTTTCATTCCTATTTTACCAAGCACAGAAAATCTTCAGTTTTACTTTGTCCACTGTCACTAACAATGCTTCATGATATTAGTTAACACTGCAAGTGGCTAAACCTCAGGCTGTCTCACGTGTGAGTATTAGTTCTGTGGATTTTGCAGAGCAACATCTGCCTGTGAATAGATTTTTAAAAATAATAATTAAATTAAACAAAAGAGAAAGTCTAAGCTGAATTTGTGGCTAAATGATTAATATCACTCCATGTTTAAGAATTTTTTCCAGCCTATTTTTTAAATGATTTTAAAGTATGAATATTACATGTCATTCTGCAGTCAATTATTTATGCTGAGGAAACATGGTACTCTCTGTACCCTTTTTGGATTGTAAATGGAAAGGAACATATTTTCTAGACAGTTCCTTCTGAATAGTGATGTCTCACAGAGGCTTCTTTCATCAGAGACTGAATCATCGTCAAGTCAGTTTAAGAAGGCTTGGAGTTCACTGAGAAAAACTCTGGTGAGAATAGATCATTCACTGCTGGCCACCAGCAGTGCATGTCAGGCTGCCAGCTCTGAGTGGGCTTCAAAGAGCCTGGCCTCAGAAATCCTTTTCTTCCTGGTGGGAAAACCTTTCACATGAAAGATTAATTAATCTTCAAGGTCTATATTTCAGAATTTTTGGGGGTTTAGAACAGTCTGCATCTGCCCAGATGGATTTTGAACTGAGCCTGGAATCTAAGCAGAACTTTGACATTTTGAGCTTTCATTTTGAATTGACACAAAAGCAGTCATCAAATATTGAAATCCTCCAAGAGCTGGAATTATCGTTTTCCACCCAGCTCCAATGATTACTGTTTACAGATCTCTTTGCAGCCAGATATCCTTCATTCTGTGAGTTCTTCTAGGCAAGAGCTTTGGCTGAAAAAAATCTGCAGATATTATCTCTGTTATTGTGTCATTTCAGTCATAGAAAGATACGGCTCTCCTGCACCATAAATCCCAGTTAATTACCAAATCCCTGGAGTCAGGTCTTGAGAATTAGACTTCATAGTAAAATGATGACACTTGAATAGCCTGAACTATAAGAAATTGAATGAGATATAAGTCCCAGAAAAAAATAAGATTGTTTTAACCAGTAAGACTACAAGGTCTTGTGGCAACCAGTCCCACTTGTAAACTCAGTGTACAGCAGCAGTTGGGGAAGCAGAGCAAAGTGTTACAAGCTGCTAACTACACATGTACTGTTATTAAGTTAAGGAGGCTTCTTCTCTGGGGACAACAAAGCACTAACACAAGGAATCAGAGAACACATCTTTTACTGAACTAAGCAGTGGGGTATAAAAACACCATTTGGTATGACTTTTCTAATTTAGTATGGCGGGTACATCAGCTGTGATTAGTCCTTCCTGGAGATGAGTTTGAAGAAACACTTGAGCAGCCATAGAAACCAGGTGATGCAAAAACTGCTCTGCTGCTGCTGTTAGGCAAAGACAGAAGCAGACCTGGAAGCAGGCTTGGAAGTAGACCTGGATTAACACCAGGATCTCAAATACTCCCCAGCCCCCCAGGTGCAGAGACAGTGGAAATGGTTGAGTCATGGCAGGGCTCTATCCCAGTGGTGCCCCAAGGCTCCTCCACCACTGTCCTGGCAGGGACTATCCACCAATCTCTCATCAAGGGAATAAAGAGATTGGGCTGACATTTTTTCTGGGAAGTACAGGGTCTCAGCACTTATGCCCATCGCTGCAAGGTAGGGAATAGTCTTGGCTGCCAGGGGAGGCTGAAGGTATTCCCAGCTCTATTTAAGTGGCAAGTGGGTCTCCAGGTGCTTGCTCCCCAAACCATTAATTCAGTTCTAAATGGTGTAAGCACAGCCTGTTGGCAAGAGCATCTCAGATGTCCATATGGGCTGGGCAGAGAACAGCAAGAGAGAAAGAGACAGAAATATTTCTCAGGGCCTGGCACTCTACCTGTAGCTCCTTGCATGTTCTCAGTCTTGGACTCCCTGGAAGTCAGCCCAAATTGTGCCTGTAAAACAAACTCCAAAACCTGTGCTACATGTATGAGCTATTCATAAGGAAGTTTGTTGATGTTCCCGATGACGCTCTGAGAATTTTTTTATTCTGTACAAAAAATTTTATTATTAAATAATTATAAAGAATGAAACAATAAAAATTCATGATGGTGTATCCTTCTCAGATGAAACTTTCAAAATGATAATTAAAAAATATTTGAAAGAGTATTTTCAGATACTTTATAACTCCCTGTATTTTAACAGGACTGCTTAGGCTGTGTGAAAGTCAGGGCTTACAGAAGCTGTACCATTGCCAGTACACCAAGCTAGCCATCCTCAGCTAACTCCAGCAGCTGCTGGTGCCATGTAAACATATTGTCAGCTGTTTTTCTACATTTCCCCGAAGTTCCTTTTGCCTTGAAACCTTCCTCTTCTCAAAATTGTCTGTGTTTAAACAAAAATATGTTTTCTGACTCCTAACAATGACATCTTAAACAAAATAACTTCCCGTAATTCTGATAGCAGCTACTACCCTTATTTCCATAGCTTTCATCATTCACCTTTAATCCTACTTCTTTCTTGCTTGTCATTATTTGTCTTTGCCTTTATTCTTTCTGATCACTATTGTTATCCAATTTCCTTTCTTCTTTCATCTTTCCCTAACTCCCACTGCATTTGTGTCCTGTCATTTTATGATTTTGTTTTTACTCCCCACATAGCTTTCTATCAAATATAGAACTTTGTAACTGACTTTACCTTCATCTTTCCTTTTTCCCTTTTTTTTAGTCATGCTCTGAGGATCAGACAAAGCAATGCAGGCAGTTGCAGACTTTTCTCACACAAAATCCACAGGGCGCAACTGCTCGGTCTCTTCCGCTGATGAATGGAAGAGCAGCCTTTGGCTTCATTTGTTATTCATATTAGGCTGAAGGCCCTGGGGGATAACAAATCTCTCTTACACTGGAGCAGACTCCCCAGGGAAGCCTGCCAGAGTTCAAGAAGCATCTGGACAATGGTCTCAGGCACACAATATGATTCTTGGGGTGTCCTGTGCAGGGCCAGGAGCTGGGCTTTGGTGATCCTAGTGGGTCCTTTCCAACTAAGACCACTCTATGATTCTATGATTATCTGCAGTGTGCAGTGCCTGGAATGTGGGGGCTCTGACTGTAAATGAAGTAGATGCCATCCAAGTATTGATATCAGGAATTGGGGTCTGGCCTCACTGTCAGGCTTTGGCTCACTTGAGTGATGTGGGAAGAGCTTGGAGGAGGCACCTGTGCTACATGGGCTTATCAAGCATTTATTTATTCTTTTACTTAGACTATTAAAAGTAAGGGGGAAAGTGAGGTGAGAAAATACCCATGACTCTTAAAATTCTTTGCCATGCATTTGAATAGCAGCAAAGTAATGATCACAAGTCAAAGTTTCCTCCACCAGTCTAGTAAAAACAGAGCCATGGAAACCCAAAATCTCTTCAGAGATTACTCCATCCCAAGAATCATTTAGTCTAACATGGGGTCCATCACATGACCTCATGATATGTAAGAAAGAAGACATCAGAGGTAAATAAGATTTTTTTCAGTTTCTCCCTCAAAATTTCCATATCTGGGATGAATCTGTCTTACTTAGTTGAATTTGGTATTTTAGACCACTTGGCAGCATATGACATCCAGACATTTCTGAGGGGAAGGATTGTTCCCATGCTAGCAATTACCCAAAACAGAATAAATCTTCTGAATATATGAGGGAATTCCACTTTCTCCTTTTTCTCTTCCCCGAGGAGAATTGTCTTCAAAGCTCAGAGGTATACTCTCAAGCAGATTGGAAGTTAATATTTAATACAACTTATTTTAGATTCAAGAAAATGGAAAATGGGTCATCAGCTCTAACTGCAATTCTAAAAATTTCCATGATACCAAGTTACTTGGCTGAAGCTCTGGAACACAGATGTATTTTAGTTGTCAAGCATGGCCATACTGAATGATGTCTTATGCAGTTCCAAGAAAAATAGATTGTGTCCTTCTCTTGAGAGAAAATTGTCCTGACAGAGGTGTCAAGGACAATCTACTTCACTCAATTCAGGATTCAGCTCTTTAGCCCTGAAGTCGTTTGCTCAGTGGAGACAGACAACTCCAAGATGTTTCTCGAGAAAATCGCGCTCACAGACTATGAGATTGGCAGCAGACCTGTCCTAAAATACTCACATTTGGGATGAAATCCCACTCGCCTTTACATGAATCATTCTTTGGGCTTAAATAGCAAATGTCAGCAAGGCTGAGACATAGAAGACCTGAACAAAGGGTCCATGCTGGATTTCACTCACAGACTAAGTTTGTTATACAAACACAAGGGACCACAGGCTCCCCTGAACTTACAATTCTCAGTCACTCTTCTCTGCCATTCTTGTTCCTATTCTTGCTGCAACTCTCCTTCCTCTGTGCCACTGTCTCAAAGGAGGAGTGTTTGATTTCAGACAGGCTGGGTTTCTAGGGGCTCAAGTTGCAGAATTGTTCAGGATATTTGACAGAATGAAGAAACTCCCTCTTTGTGCTAGCGAGCACCTACTCTGTAACCCTCACTGGTACACTTTCAGGAGTTGTAGCAGAGGAGAAAAACTGTATGGAACTGCACATATGGGTGTAGAAATCCACCACCCAAATACAGGCACTTATGTACCTCCAGGCTGAGCAGGCAAGCCCTTAAAACTTATGGCTTGATTCTGACCCAATAGTTGTCTTAAAACATTTATAAGAGTTTTAGGGTGCTCATGTCAAGCACACAAATTGATCAACTGAGTTAGCCAGGCAGTCTCCCTCTGCAGCTGGTGAAAACTGAGAAACTATCCCAGACCTAGAAGCACTGTTTGCAATATTGTTGATGAGAGCTATCCTTAGAATGCACTCATGGAGATCAGCTCTGTGGGTTTGTGCTGAAGCAGTGCAGTAATCAACCCCTGCAGAGGGGAGAAGCAGCCAGTGCAACACACCCAAAGGCTAAGCACAAGCACACCATGGCCCCCAGTGTCTGTGGGTCAGAGCTGGGGAGCTCTTGCCTTGGAATAGGGCAGGTTGCAGGCATGGTGGGGTGGGGAGGATGTGAAGTGAAACAGATGCCTGCCTGTCTTTCAATCTGAAGAACACACTTCACTTCAGAGTGCTCATTAGGAGGAGGAACTACAAGTTCCTCTGTCAGCTTGGTAAATCTGCTTTCACTCAGACTGCACATTCAATAAATTTATTTGTCCTGTAATGAATACCAATTTAAACTTCTTGTGCAAAATTTTGTTCTGTAAGGTCGTCCTACTGCAAGGGGTGTAAGCAAGGAAAACATCTCTTTGCATTTGTGTTTGTGCAGCACCAAGCGCCAGGGTGTTTTCAGGCTGGAAGGAGAGTTCTTGGCCCTGCAATAATGAAAACAAAATTGACATTATTTGTTTTCTGGTAGTGCCTCTAGGCCTCAATCAAAAATGACACAAGACAACAGATGGATGCAAGTACACGGGGGAAACACAAGACAAAACATTTATTCATTTAGTAAGCATCGGCCACAGTGCACCAGCTGCTTAGGTATTAAATATTTTGTAGGCATCATTGTATAGATATAAAAATCACAATAATTGTTGTTATAACCTAGCCTATATGAGAGACAGAAAGGGGTTTTTTAGACTATTGTATCATGGGAATGGAAAATGTGGCCATTAAAAGCAAACATTTCTGTAAGTAAAGGCATTCAGTCATTCTTCAGCTAATGTAAACATTACATTATCCTAGATTGTGTTGAAGTTGATAGTCATGTTCTCATTAAAAAGCTGTTATTATAATATTAGAATTTTCTGACTAGCCTGTCTGCAGTACACAACTGGTTATACTGTCAGTGTTGGCTAATTTTACATCTGCTCATACATTTAAACTGTTTTGAAAAGAAAACTTACCCCTTCCAAAAACACCCCAAAGCACATTAAAGTGTCACTGGTATATGAAACACATAAGAAAGAAAAGTGGATAACAAATTTCATTGCAGACATTAGAACAATATCTTAATGATGGACTTAAGAAAATGTAGAGCAGTTGATTTTAGATTTTATGACTTCTACCAATATTTTGTTGACTCTTTTTGAAGCCTGATTCAAACAGAAAAATATTAGGCCCCAATCTCATTGCTTATCAACCCCTTGAATGGCTTGGTTGTTTTGCCAAGAAATTTCCAATGAATTTTCTTTTTTCAATTGGAAAAATCAAAAGTGCAATTTTTCAGGGCAATGTTCCAAGATTGATTAAATTCTGCACAGGGTTATTTCCTCAGACATTTAATTTTATTGCTGCTGCAATCACAGGGGAAGAGTTAGGAGTGCCTGATTTCCATATTTCTTTTCATGTCAGAGGTCCATGCTCATGCTGTGTGTTGCTCATCAGGTATGAATGACTATTATTCCCATTTCCAAAAGTTAAGCTGAAAGATGCTCCTTAACATGGAAAGACAATGATATTTAGTTTAGGCCTGATCCATTTGTGTCTAAAGAAAATACATTTTCCCAGGTGATTTTGCTGCCCACTTACTTTGTTTGGAGCTTAAAAGCTTCATTTCCTTCCTCTCAAGTTTTAGAACTAACTGTTTTCATCTAAGGCAGTTTTTATTGTCTTCATTTTCATTTTTAAGGGATAGAAAATATTAATGGAAATTCTTCTCCTTAACTTTTCATGGACAACCTACAGCAATTTTACAGGAAGCACATGAATCAAGAATCAAGTGAAAAAATATGGAGGAAGGAGCTTAGGTATATAGCACATGGTATGCTTTGCCAACATACATAGCATTTATTCCTAGTTCCAGCTATTGCTTTATTTTTCTTCTTTCTTTCTTTCTTTCTTTCTTTCTTTCTTTCTTTCTTTCTTTCTTTCTTTCTTTCTTTCTTTCTTTCTTTCTTTCTTTCTTTCTTTCTTTCTTTCTTTCTTTCTTTCTTTCTTTCTTTCTTTCTTTCTTCTCTTTCTTTCTTTTCTTTCTTTTTTTTTTTTTTTTTCTTCTTAAGAAGAGGAAGAATGACAGCAATACTGAATTCATTGAATTGTTTCCATGTGTGTCAAATAGTCTGGAACATATTTCCAACTAATATAGCTAACCTCCAATTCCAGAGAAGGCATTCCAGATAAGGCAGCAGAATTTTAATCTTTCCAAACACTAGGGAAACATGACATGAGATTTGGAGCTGCTTATGGTTGCTTTCTCTTATGAATAAACAATAACTATCTTTCAGGTACCCATTATGTGTTCTGACAAAATCTGTAAAGTACAATTAATTCCCAGGTATATGGATCATGTGAGACTCAGGTGTACTTTTTCTATATAAAAATCACACTGCAAAATTTGCAACTCACTCCTTAATATTTCCCTTAGTTGTTCTTTCCCTCTGCAAGTGACTCTTGTTAGGACAAATGGAAGTAGCAATAACCTTGGCTTGTTCCCGAGTGACAGAATGTTTCATAGTGACTATGGAAATATAAAACATTTATGTGTACTTGAAAGTGAACATGTATTACAATAATTTATTTTTTTCCTAAATAAGTATTTTTTAGATTCCTGTCTTTCATTGGATTTAATATGTACTTTGGAAAGGCTAAAAGTTGGAATATCTCTAACCACACCTCTTACAGCGTGTTCCATCTCTTATTTTGGCTGACACCTAGACAAAATTACCCAACACAGGGGCAATTCCCATCTTTGAATAAATCCTCATCTTAGTGCTGAATTTAGTTTTTAGAAAGACATTTATATAGACAACTGCATTCTCCAGTAGTGCAAAAATAAAAGTTGCATACATTTATTTGCCTCTAATTAAATTCTGGGATTTTGGTGGATGGAGTTAATTGCTTGAATTTCAGTCCCATACTAACATTGTCAGTACCTGTCCTATGGAATTGCAGCCACGTTACACACCTAGCAGTCCAAAATCTTCCCCTCAAGGACTAAGAAAAATTTTAGAATTTTGTACTTCTTCTGAATTCTTGACAACCTAAGATTTTTTTTTTTTTTTTTTTTTTTTCGTTTTCTTAAGAGGCCATTACGATGGTCAGAGTAAGCTCTTAAGACACTTTCTATGATGAGGAAGCTGAAGTCTCCTTCAGCAATGAGATGCAGTTTAGGTTACCACAAGGGGTCAGTAGAAATCAGTGAGAAATATTCCCTCCTTCTTCCCCCCCAGAAACTATGAAACGCTCACAGCCACTATGTCATTCCCTGTTAATTTCAGGAATCCAGTGAGGGAAAACCAGACGTGATTATGCTTTCCTTTAGAACCAGACAGCTTTCCCCACTAACATATATGAATGGTTTTCTGTATATATATTATATTATATATATATTATATAGAAGTTTGCTTTTGATCAAGGCTAGCTGGGGTTCAAAAGCTGGGATTCAATAATTTTTCCAGGATAATTTTTCTCTGTATTTGTTCACCAGGTTTGTTAAAATGAGTGCTTCAAACATGGCACAGATTCATGATCAGGGAGAAAATTTTTTGTTTCTCCCAAACGAGGTTTTGAAGAATTATTCTTTCTTTCTAGGTTAATAAGATTGAATTTAAAATAAATTTTAAATTAAATCAAATCAAATCATACATCCTTGCAACTAAGCAAGTAGTTTGAGAGCAGTTGCATGTATTTTCTCTCCAAATGCTTATGTAAACCTTTCCTATTTTATTCATGACTGCCCCATGAATATTATTCATCACACTTGCACTGGTCTCTCTGTATCACATTCCTTTCATTCCAAAGGATGCTGGGGAAAAAAATTTTGATTTGAAGTTTGATTCTCTGTCACTTCTGTGACAAAACTGTACACATAGGGAGCATTCCAGTCATAAATGACAGCAAGTTAAGGACCTGCCTACACCACAGTGGGAACCTGCATCTCATAAATTTTACCAAATACCATCTGACCATTTTCCTTCAGGCAAGCAGCAGGTCAAGCTGGTGTCAGTTAATCTTATACTGCAGAGGTACACTGGGTAGTGTTCATGGAGCCCTTGAAATTCCTCCCACCTTCTCTTGCTGTAGCCATTCATCCTGAGCAGTACAGACATAACACAGGGAAATAAATTTGGAAATAATCAGATTTTAATGCATTGCAGACACACAGGAAAAGGCTCAAAATACTGTTAAAAAAGAAGTCCAGTGGTTGAAGCTGTCAGGGAATTATGGGTTTGTAGAGCCATTTGCTGGAAGTATTATTGTACTTTGGTTCATTTATTTGATACAGACAGAATAAGTGATAGAAAATTAAACTAGATGGGGAATTTTGCCTCCAACAAATCAGAGTTTGGCCAGTCCTGTTGATGCTTCAGAAAAAAATTTCCATTGGTATCACTGTGCTTTGTTCAGAGCTGGTGTATAATGAATGTGTGTTCAGTGTGTTGTGCAGAAAGAGTATGCAGAGTGAAAAAGGCTGATTTTTTTATTGCATATTGCAAAACCAAAGCAACATTACTCTTTTAACCCAGGCAGTGACATTCCCTAAGCCTCTTGTGGCTAATATGTGCAGCAAGCAGAGGCTCTGAAATACCATCTTTCTTTTGCAACTCTTGCAATTCATTACGACTGCAAAATGCATGCTCATCAAAAAAAAAACTAATTGCAGCTGAAGACATGAGAAGCAGTAAATTTAGAGCTGCATTCTGTTTAGTGCAGTGAATGTTGTGGGAAATCCTGCTAAAAACGTAGCAGAAATTAGTCCCAATCTATGTTGGAGGGCAAAAAAGTGCAAGTTCCTGCCACATGCAGTGTGAGAGGCTGATCAGCCGAGGGCAGATGAGGTGGGGTTGTGGCTTTGGGATGCTGGTTGCACACACTGCATACAGCTAAAACCTGTAAGAAATCACCTCCTTCCCTGTTCCCATGGGAACCTGGAGAGTCACCTCTATGGTTGGTAGCAAAGGAAAAGTGAAAATGAAATCAAGAGGCACACAGCTATGGGTGGTGAGGAAGTTCTATGTCTGCTCCTTGTCATCAAGAGGCATGCAGAGACAAAGGAAATTATGTCTTGGATTCAGAAGATAATAAAATTGTTTTTATTTTTTATTTATAAGAGAAAACATGATTTTTTTTATTATTTTTTTTTTAATCATGATATCCTGGAAAACTCAAATCTAGATTTTTTTTGGGCACCAGAACTCGTTTCCTCCACTGCACAGAATGTCATTCTTACTTGTTTGTGAAGATCTGATCAAAGTCATAGGGTTCAAAAAGTTTAGTGAGGAATGGTGTGTCTGCAGACCCAAAGTGAGACTGGACCCTTGATGTGCTACCTGCTATAAATAAATATTGGAAGTGGTAGCTCATCCACTATGAATAACCATGGTGGAGATAAACTACAACTATCACCATACAGAGCCAAGACACAGGTAGTGACTAAATGGTTTGTCTCAAGTCACATCAGAGCTCAAAACTGAGCTTCAACATCCTGAATCTCCTTTCTGCCTCTTAAACATCCTGACTTTATTTACTCACTCCTGCAGTCATGATCCCAGCTGGCACATGTGGCCTGACAGATGCACCTGACTGAGGAGGGACATTGTGCCAGTGTCCTCAGAAGGGAAGGTAGAAGGGGACCTCGGGGTTGGAGCTCCAGGTGCTCAGAAAAGAGCTCAGGTTGAAAGCTTCAGAGGAGCTGTGAGGTGAGGAAAAAGAAAAGAAAAGTTTATACTCAGTAAGGGGGAAAAAGGAAACTCTCTTGATAAATACAAACTCAAGACATATTTAGAAGCTGGGTATGCAAGCTGAACTTTCCCTGGGGCTAATTGCTGTAATGGCATGTTAAATAAATCCTTTCTAAACTTGGTTCTACCACATGAATGCTGTTTAAATAACGCAGTGCTCATGGACAAATTATCAAAAGTGTTAGGCAAAAACAGGCTTTTATTTAACTGGAATTGAAATACATGGTGGGGATTCTTTCCAGTTATTGTGACCATCACAAATTAGATTTTTTTTTTCCTGTTAATCTTGGGCTTCCCCTCCTTTTGCTGTCCTGGTTAACCACAAATACAACACATGCTTTTTTCATTGCTGTTTTGTACTATTCCATGGCAGACATAGGAATGTCCTTTCTCATTTATTGAGCAGTTGGTAACTCCTGGGCCTTTCCTTTTCAATTGTGCATGCTCAAGACAAGGCAAAACTGCTGGGAAATGGAAAATATTTATGAAATGGTAGTTTCCATGGCCAAGCTTCTTGAGGAAGGGTACTTCAGCTGATAAGTTAGAACAGCCTGTGCCCCAACTAAATCTGAATGACAGTGGTCCATTCTGAGGAAAAGAAAAAAAAAAGCAGAGGAGTAGAGGATATTTCTGCAATCTAAAATTCTTGAATCTGGAAAGTTTCTCTTATTCTGGGTATATGGAAATAACTAGATTTCCAGACACAAATTTATATGTATTTAATTAATTAATTAATTAATAATATAATTATATGCATTAGCTCATCATTTTAGATATAATATATATGCAATAAATAAATTTATACTATTTTTATCTATTGCATATTCATGCATATTTATATATTCTATAGAAATACAGAAATAACTAGATTATCAGTCAAAGATTTCCTGTTATGCTTATTGTAGTGGAAAATGACTCTAAAAAAGAGTGCAGAGGCTCAAATGGCTGATTGCACCTGAGGACTAACAGACTGCTCATGGAATTTTATAATCTTTTAGTCAATGAAATAATAGGAATGACCACCCTATTTGGAGAATCCTAAGTGTCAGTTGCAAAAACACCCCATGAAAGGACGTGCTTTGTACTGGCTCACCTCTACTCCTTAGCTGTTTGGTGGTCACTGGTGTTGCTGTAAAGCAGTAGAATCACCATTTAAAACGTGCACTTAGAATCACCATTTAAAACATGTGCACTTACTACTTGCAATTAGTAAGAAGAAGAATCTCTTCTGATATTCACCCTGATCAGACATGATGCAATCAAAGAGTATCTCAAGTTGGAAGGGCCCCATAAGGATGATCAGGTCCAAATCTCTATTCCTCACAGGACTACCTCACACTAAACCATGAGAATGAGTGTTCTTCACACAGGCTTGGTGCCACTTCACACAGAAGAAACCTTGCAGATTCACATCTTTTAGTGTCCAAAGTTTTTAGTGTTCAAGAGTTCACATCTTACAGTGTTTTTTTAAGTAAATATAAGGTAAAATTAGGAATGTTCATGTCCACAATGTGAAAATGTAAGTTATATATTTGGTGGCTTTTTAATCTGGGAACATACACAACACTTTATTTAATACTTTTGATAAAATATTTCATTCAAGTGTTTTCAGAAAACAGGAGGAATAAAAGTATATGATTCTTCTAAGCCTTAGAATAATGTGTTTACATATCAAGGAATCTCTTTCACAGAAATCAATATATTTTCATTTCATCTGGGAAAAAATAATATTAGACACTTGTTGGTTCTTGGCTTTCTTAACACTCTCTTGCAAAGGAAACAAATAATTTTACAGCAGCTTCTAAGAAAGCATATATTAGATCTTAATACTTAACTGCATTTCCTCACAGGCATTGATTTGCTGCTGTTATTGTTGTGACTGCATCCAGGTGGTCATATAGTTTGAAGGAAATGTGCAATTAAGTTGATATCACTAAATTGTACTTGGTATATTTACACCTGGATAGGTCTCAGACTGAAAAGCAAATCATTTGACTTTTCTTCCAAAATGGGAAACTCAATTCCCTCCTATGAACATTTTGACTGCTAAAAACCATCAGGAGTGATAGAGAGGCAGGTACCATGGGGCCAGCAGAGTGGTAGACATCCTCATTTAGACTCCCATGCACATTCCAGGAAACTCCCATCATCCCAGGCATGGTCTGGGCTGGGTTGGGGGAAAGAAGGGAGTGTGAGGCAGAGGAGCTGGGGCAAGGCATTGTACAACTCTTAATGTGTTCCTCAAAATGCTTCCCAGTTCCCACTTCCACCAGGAATCTGGGCTCTCTGAACCAGAGGGCCAGGTCCCTTGACAAAATGAGCTATAGAAACAACTTTCTATTCCTTCTGCCCAGAGGCAGCTGCAGTCACTGGATAATTGGTTGTACAAGTACTTTCACCAGGAATTCTTTCCACGCAGAAACTGTATATAAAGTATTGATGAAAGCTTTCTTTCACAAACTGTTTTTTCTGTCTGAAAAATGTCTTCCTTTTAAACATGCCCAGCCAGCCCCATTGTGTATTTGTTAAAGATGTGAATGCATATGCATTTTTGTTTTATTATTATCAGACTTTTCTCTCTGTTGACCTTTGTTCTGTGTCTGTTCTAATATCAGACTTGCAAAGACCATGTGATATGACTATTTAAGTATCCTACCTAGAATGCATTAAAAGAGCCTGAATTTCAGAAATCTGGGGCTGTGGCTTCCCAACATCAGCCTCATTTAGAAGTTTTTCAGTCCATTTGAGCTTTCAGGCAACGAGTCACTCCATCCATTTTTATACAGGTTGCAGCAAGGACATGAATTTTAATTTTCTCTAAATATCCCTGTGGATTTTAATTGCAGAGTAATAGGATGTGATATTCTCTCTTCTGAAAGGTTTGTTCTTACACATCAACGTTGATCACAGTCATCAGAAGTTCTGCCCAAGAAACAATCACTTCAACCTGTGGTCTCTGGATGAAAACCTGCTCGGGCTCATGGTTATGGCACCTTGTCTTTCATCTGCTGCTACAGGGAATCTCTGCCCACACTGAAGGGCAGTGGGAGAGGATCAGCTTTGGGTAGAGCAAAGCTCATTGCAAATTCCTGTGTTTTGTTCTTCCTGTGGGACCATGACCCTGCAGATGGAACACGCTCTGCAGTGCCACAGCTGGACACTGCACAGTCCAAGAGCAGGGATGGGTTACCCTGCACAGCTCCCTTGGCCCTGCCCTCATCATCCCTCCTGGCTGCAGCTGCAGGGTCCCACTGGGCCATGACAAAAACAGGCTGCATGGGCAGGGGCAGCAGCATGGGATGGGGTTCCATTGTGCAGAGAGGTCGGTCACTGCTGCCCGTGGGGCTGGGCATGCAGACACCATGCACAGCTAGCTGGAGCACATCACACTTCCTGGGGGCTTCCACTCACACAGCCAGCTCTGCTCAAGAGAAAACTATGCCACATTCTGCCCTTTGAAGATTTCCGTAAGCTTCTCTTTCAGGGAAAAAGGGTTGCCAACTGGGATTTTTCACGAGTTGACTGCTTTTCAAAGATCTTTGTGAAGGGGCTTGGTTAAGGGCATTGCTGGGGGAAACCAATTATAATTTTTAAATATGTTAGACTTAAATAAACATTTAATTAAAATAAGACCAGCTTTTTCAGCCATTGCCTGTCTTCTCCTGTTTGTAGAGTTGGGGAGTTCTGGGGAATTCCTGATACGACATATTTTTTGAGACTGTCAGCAAACTTCTCAAACTAACCTTCAATACTTCCTTTCCTTTCTCTTCCCTCCCTCCCAACCCTTTTGCTTAGACACTTTAACCTACTTTTTAGTCTCTCATTTTTCAGTTTTCCCCTATTTCTTGCAATATCAAATTTTCTTCTAACATTTTCCTCCTTGCCCATTTCTCCCTGGTCCCTTTTCCATGCGTTTTCTCCTCCAGTTCAACTGAACTTCACCAAAAGCCATGTTATCTCTGTAACAGCCCCTTCCTAATGATGGAGGAAAATACCCTGGGACATCAGCTTTCTGCAGCTGGGAGCCAGGAGGGTATAGGGACATGACTTTTCATCTCTTCCATCTGTATTACACTTCTTCGAAAGTCTCTACTTTTGGTGGCACCAAGAGATGTAGCTGGGCTAGCAAGAGGAAGAATTGAGGAAAGATTATTTCATCACTTGAGCAGCTCTAAACCACTGTATTTATTTATGGCACTATCAGCATGGTTACCACAACAGAGAGTGCTGCATTAGATGCTGAGTGTGAGCCTTTGCACTTATTAAAACCTATAAATATCCTTGATAAAAACAAAGGGAAAATATTTGCCACATGAGGATTTTCTTTACAAATCATCCAACTGATATTAGTTTGAACCAGGTTGAAAGTTCCCTCACCTGCCAAAATAATTTAATTCCAAATTGTCCTGCTCTTTTTTTTTTCCCGTTTTCTTTTTCCCACTCTTCTGCAGTGACTTTCAGTGCTTAGGTGTGCCTGCTTGATAGGACACGATTAAGGAGCACCATACCACATTGAGATAAACTCTAAACAGTATTTTTGTCCCTATTTTGCTGAGAGACAAACATGATATTGTGCAGCAGCTTTACCCTGGCTGCTATTGGACTGTCCTGGTTCTGTCTGGAATTGAGTTAACTTTCCTCCTAGAGATGTGCTCTGTATTCAGTATGACAATAATGATGATAAAACACTGATGTTTTAGTTGATGCTAAACAGCAACAACTGTTAAGAGCTGGCTGAATGGCCAGGCCCAGAGGGTGGTGGTGAATGGTGCTGCATCCAGCTGGGGATCAGTCACCAGTGGTTTTCCCTTGGGGTCGGTGCTGGGGCCAGTCCTGTTCATATTTTCATTGATGACATGGATGAGGGTACTGAGTCTTTCATTAGTAAATTTGCAAATGACACTAAGCTGGGAGCATGTGTTGATCTGCTGGAAGGTGGGAGGGCTCTGCAGAGAGACCTGCAATGGTTGGATGGATGGGCAGAGTCCAGTAAGATGAAGTTTAATAGGTCCAAATGTCAAGTCCTGCAGTTTGGCCACAATAACCCCCTGCAGTGTTACAGGCTGGGGATGCTGTGGCTGGACAGTGCCCAGGCAGAAAGGGACCTGGGGGTGCTGGTACAGCCGGCTGAACATGAGCCAGCAGTGTGCCCTGGTGGCCAAGAAGGCCAATGGCCCCTGGCCTGTAACAGGAATGGTGTGGCCAGCAGGAGCAGGGAGGTCATTCTTCCCCTGTACTCAGCACTGGTGAGGTCACACCTTGAGTGCTGTGTCCAGTTCTGGGCCCTCAGTTTAGGAAGGGTTTTGAGATGCCTGAATGTGTCCAGACGAGACAATGAGGCTGGTGAGGGGCTTGGAACACAAACCCTGTGAGGAATGGCTGAGGGAGCTCGGGTTGTTCAGCCTGGAGAAAAGGAAACTCAAGGGTGACCTTATCACTCTCTACAACTTCCTGAAAGGTTGTTTTTGTCAGGTGGGGTTGGTCTCTTTCTCCAGGCAGCAACTGACAGAATCAGAGGACACAGTCTTAAGCCGTGCCAAGGGAAAATTAGATTGGATTTTAGGAATAGGTTTTTCATGGAAAGAATGATAAAGTTCTGGAATGGTCTGCCCAAGGAGATGGTGGAGTCACCATCCCTGGATGTGTTTAAAAAAAGACTGGATGTGACACTTGGTGCCATGGTCTAGTTGAGGTGTTAAAGCATGGGTTGGACTCAATGATCTTGAAGGTCTCTTCCAACCTTGTGATTCTGTGAATTCTGTAAATTCTGTGAGTACTTACCCTAAGTCAAGGACTGTTGAGTTTCCCAGCCTCTGCCACTGAGCAGGTGTGCAAGAAGATGGGAGGAGCATGGGCAGAACTGGTGACCTCAACTGGCTGGGGGATAGTTCAGGGGGATAACTCACAGTACAGGGTATTTTGCTCAGAACCTAAACTGGGCTGGGGGTGGCAGTGGAGTTGCTGGGTTGCTACTGGGAGACAGGCTGGGCATCGGTTAGTGGGTGGTGAGCAGCTTTATTGTGTGTCACTTGTTTCTCTCTCTTCATTACAATTGCTGATTTTGTTCTATTTTACTCTATTTCAATTATTAAATTGTTCTTATCTAAGCCTGTGGGTTTTACCTTTTTCTGAATCTCCTCCTCACCTCACCAGGGTAGTGGGGGGAGTGAATGAGCGGCTGCATGATGTTTCAATGCCAGTGGAATTAAACCACAACAAAGACAGGCATTGACCCAATAAACCATCCTAATTTTTTACATGGCTTCAACAACACACAAAAGTACAGCTTAGTAAACATGGGAAGCAAATACATGTTTACCAACTGCAAACAAATAATCAAAGCATAGCTTTAGCCTTTCCCACAATTTAGAGTTATGGCATTATTTGCAAAATAAAAATTAATATCTAAAATTACCCAATGAAAAGCTCCAATTCTATTGAAAAGAATAAGAATGAATTCTTATACACAACTCCCATGCACATTTCTGCTCATGTTTGTCTTTCTTTGGCTCCATCCTAAGCATAAAATATTTTTTCCCCTATTTTAAAGTTTGCAAAATGTACAAAAAGTCCTGTATACTTTGCCTGTCAACCTTAACGTCTAGGCTTTCCTAACTTTTAAATGCTTGCTCTCATAAATGTAGTTTACCACCCAAATCAGCATTCTTATTCCTGTAATGTAATTAAGATTTTGGAGGTATTTTGCTTTACATCTGTGGATATTCTGTGAACTATCACTTTTTCACTTGTCAATTCGTTCTTAAAAGCAGAAGTTCTTTTTAAATTTTCATAATGTAGAAAAGTTACTTCAGGGAGATTCAGCAGACTGAGGATTCAGTGGCAGTCTAAATTAATCTGGATCAGGTGAGAAAGTGTTTTCAGAGTCACACCATGAATGCCAGCCTGCTTACAAATTCTGTTTCAGCTGTAAGCAGACTGTTCAGACTAGAGGCATTTCAAAAGAAGAGAAAATATTTAGATCCTACTTAAGATAAACAATTTCTAGGCATCAAAAAAAAAAAAAGTAAAATCACATTCAAAATTACAGGTTCGTCTGGCAGTTAAAATTCTCAAATAGAACTGGAAAGAAAAGCCTGGGTGGAGATCACATACAATGTTGTTTGAGTCATGGATTTGATAATGGTGCTCTGAATTTTGGAAAGCTAATAGTTGCTAGATTGGAGGTTTGGCTGCAGGCATCATTCTCTTCATTTTCACACAAACAGAACAATTCTGTAAAAAACCCAACTTGATGATAATTTTCTAGGATATCTATGTTTAGCTATAACAAAAAAAAAACCCAAACATTATATTTCCCATTAATCTTCTCCACACCACGAGACAAATACTACCAGTTTCTACATAACTCCTGTCCTCTGATATGGATTAAATTGTGCCATCTGTTAAAATACAAAATGTAGCATAATTTAAAAACTCATATAAAAAAAAGACATGAAGCATGACTCCTGTTTTTCAGTTTCAAAGGTAAATTGATCTATAATTAATCCAAGAATTTTAGTCTCATTCAGTTTTTAAATCGCTTCAATTCTCTCTGCTTTCTAGACACCATTAAAATACAGATTCAGTGTTCTAAAAATGGAATTAAATTATTCATTATACCTAATAATATACATATGTATTACCTTGAATTGCACACACTGCTTATTACATAGTTCAGACAAATTACTAAATATTTAGTATATTATACTACTTTTTCACCTATGAAAAAAAATCCCACACATGACATTTACTAAACTACAGAAATTTGATACGCTAAGCATGTCCGAAAGAGTCTGCCCTGTCTGATCAAATCATCAAACTAATGATGCAACCATGTAAAATGTCTCCTTCCAGTTAAAATTTTCATCATATCTTAATAGGCATTTTATATGTCATGTCCATCATTTATAGGAGATAATTTCCATACAAGCTATGAAAAAAAAACCCAAACCATTTCTCTTTTATTTAGTTACACACGTCTTCATCTCCTGTCTATTTCTTGCTACTAAGAATTCATGTATGTGAGTAAAGAATAGCATCCTCATACTATTTTTAAGACTCTAAACACCTTCCCCAATGTAAGGAATTAATAGCCAGTGGGATTTGTTATATCTTGAAATATGAATAAAGATACAGAGCTTAATCTGAGAAATTAGACCTCATGTGCCATATGTTTTCCAGATTTTTATATCTTTCCATTTTGTTATAAAAGTTCAGAGAATATTATATCCATCTCTGAGGATGTGTTTTTTAGCTCTTAATTGTCTGCATTCATATTTCACTTACAACACTTTCCAAAAATTCTGCTTTCAGCAACCTGAGAGCCAAAGCAGAGGGGTGGCTCCAAGAATAGGAGTTATGGGAGTTTTCTTTTACTACCCCATAACTGCATTTCAGCTCTCATCAGTCAGGGGATACTCCTCCACCCCACCCCCAACATTTTTGATGGGTCTTGCCAAGTTGTAAATGACACTACTCTTTGTGAAACCAGACTTTTAAATGGTGAACTCTGTGTTCTGAATAACAGAACTGTGTTTGTCTATTAAAAGGTCCACTGGGTTGTCAAACCACTAAACTTGTGCTAAATTCTGACTGCTGGCAGAAAGGCATCTCAGTCAATGCTCACGTGACTCTAAGATTTTGTCCTTAAAAGAAAAGGTGATGTGGCTAAGTTTTGTCTTAGGCATATGCACTAGTGGCAGATGTTCTTGGCAATTGTTAAATGAGCTCCAGATGGTAGCTTAGAAGCTTGACCTTAAACATTTTCTCTCCTTCAACCATAATTTTTAAATGAAGAGATGTGTAGAGCTTGTTAAGTTTTTCTCCAGGATTTAGACTGAAGATAAAATGATGAGGCTCATCAAGAAGATGGATGATGATATTATCTTGTCTCAAATTCATTGCAAGTGAAGTTTGACAGAATCATCTGTTCACCATTATCTAAAAAAAAGATATTAAGGGAAAAGAAACAGCTCAGTAATTTTGTTCTTTTAGACCTCTTAGAAACAAAAGAAAACCAATCTGTTTGAATCTTTTATTCATTGTTCGATAAAATTTCATCTATTTATGCAGATTGTTTTCTGCTAGGCTGCTCAGGGTAAACCCTAACATGATGTGTTTATCCTAACAGAGAACAAATGACTCTGCTCTGAGATTTAAAGAACTCATGTAAAACTTCCTTTCTACTTCAAAAGATGATGTACATATTTTTAGATCATTTACCACTCTTATCACAGTAATCACCAGATAGTTTGTCAGAGATTGCAAGTTCATCTCCACAGGAAGCTTTATAATTTAGAAAATAACATCTTAAATCATGAAACTCTCCTGCCTGCTGGATTTATTTTCTGCATGCAAGGTTAAAGGAGGATAACTCATTGTTCATTTCCTTATTAGAAAAGAAAACAACATGTCATTGCAGTAAAACTTCTGTATGCTACTTCTAGAATGGGTGCATGTAGTGAAGTGGGTGATTTTGTGAATGCACAATTGACATGTGCTGCAAAATCATCATCTGATTTCATTTTCTCCAATAAGTTCTTTTCACTCCGATGCACCCACAGTTCTACCATTTACACTGAAAATTGTACTCCAGAGTCATTTTTCTTCCCGCAGAGAGCAGGTAAAAGTCCACCTCAGGAGGGCAGCAGGCTCAGGGCAGGAGTTGAATTCTTTTGGGGCACAGGCACAAGATCAGAGCTGTGGGGGCACAGCTTGGCTGGACTCTGCATACCCCACTTCCCTGCCGTGGATATGATGGTGCTGCAAGCAGACAGGGCCATATCCATGTCCTATCCCAAAGTGGGCTTGAAAGCACAGTGGAGATGCCTGCATGGACAGGACTCTTCATTAATAGTGCATCTGGTAGTTTAGATATAGTCTTGAAAATAAAAACATCAGATATGGTCTGGACTTGCAGACTTCCTTGGCTAACTTGGTCTCCATGTAGGACAGGGTCACCACTTAGTGGGTGAGAGGAACACTGCAGATGTTGTCAACCTACAATTTTGGTGAAGCCTTGGCACTTCTCCCACAGCATTCTTCTGGAGAAACTGGTTGTTCTTGGCTTGGATGAGGAATGCTCCAGTGAGTAAAAAAGCCTCCTAGATGGCCAGGCCAGAGTGGTGATAAATGGAGTTCAATCCACTTGGTGGCCAGTCACAAGTGGCAATCCTCAGGGCTCTGTATTGGAGCTGTTTGAAAACCAGTGAGTTCACAGAAAATACCAAGTTGGGTGGGAGTGCTGATGTGCTGGAGGGCAGGAAGGCTCTACAGAGGGATTTGGACAGGCTGGATTGATGGGCTGAGGCCAATTGGATGAGGTTGAAAAGCCAAAATGTTGGGTCCTGCATTTGGGTCCCAATAACCCCATGCAGAGCTGCAGGCTGGGGGAGAGTGGCTGGAAAATTGTCTGAAATAAAAAGTCCTGAGGGTGCTGATCAACATCCAGCTGAACATGAGCCAGCATTGCTCTGACTGGCTTGTATCAGAAATGATGTGTCCAGGGCAGTGATTGTCCTCCTGTATTCAGCACTGGTGACACCACATGTTGAATTCTGTTCAATCCTCTCTACACTGGGGGGCTGAAGAGTATCCAGAGAAGGGCAATGGAACTGGTGAGGGGTCTGGAGCCCCAGTCTCACCAGGAGTGGCTGAGGTTGCTGGCTTGTGTAGCCTGGAGTAAAAGAGGAAGAGGGAAGATCTTACTGCTTTCTACACTTACCAGAAAGAAGGTTGTAGTTAAGTGGAGGTAGGCTCTTCTCCCAGGCAACAAGAGATGGGACAAGAGGAAATGGCCTCCAGGCACATCAAGAAAATTTTAGATTGGATACTGGGAAAATTTTTTTAATGGAAGATTTACCAAGCACTGGAGAAAGCTGTTAAGGGTCTGAGATCTCTGAAGGCATTTAGAAATCTCATAAATATGGTGCTTATGCATATGGTTTAAGGGTGGACTTGGCAATGCTGGGTTAACTGTTTGACTTGGTGATTTTAAAGGTCTTTTCCAACTTAAATGATTCTATTATTCTATATCTTACTGTTGCAACCATTTATGGCACAAGAACTTCAGGACACAAATTAGTGAACTTTAGAAGAAAGAAAGTAAAGGCTAAATAAAGCTGGCAAAAAAATCTGAACTTTCAATTGTAAAACACTTCTAGGTCCTTTTGAATGAATAAATCTCTGGAAATATTGACTTGGAAATATTTAAAGGCTGCCATTGATCATATCTTTGATCTATAGATAATTCCAGAAAGTAAGATCTAATAACATATCTTATTAAAGCTGAGGAATGTAATCAGTAGTTTTCAGCCTGACTGAATATTGAATATTCCTTTATATAGCAATAACTCAAAAGAGTAGGGAGTCATTGCCCAAGGTAAGTGGAAAAAAAGTCATGAGGCCAAAAAGGATTCCCTAAAGTTAATTACAAAACAGTTGGGCTGTGGTATGGATTTATGCAAATGCCCATTCCTGTATGTGCATCAGACAGGGGTACATTTCACTGAGGGAGTGACCCTGGGAGAGGCAGAGAGGTTTAGGACAATCCCAGGTGGCTGAAACAGGCACATTGGTGCCCATAATCCAAGCCTCATGACTTCAGAAAGTAAAGGGGGGCTCATAACACCCAAGAAGCACCTGCATGTAACCTGCAGGTAGAAGATTTTATGGTCTTTGATGAAATATATTAAAAGTACAGTTAATTTAATCACTGTCCACTGTAGGCATACTCATCCTTGGGTTCAGACAAACAAAATTAACTCTTCTTTTCTGCCTTTTCTCCCCAGAGTTGTCATTACATGCAGGTTAAGGCTCACTGACTGCTACAGTACTGTGAGTGTGACACAAGTTTGGCCTGTGCAGAAGAGAAAAGAAGCAGTTTGTTTCTTTTTCAAGTTGCTGGAGAATGGAAGTTTGTATATCAATAGGCATGATGAATTCATCTTGCGTAATTTGAAACCAGCCTGGTCCAAAATAGTCCTGAAGACTGTTAAAATCAATGTAACTATGGAGTGAATAATTTGAATTCAATCAACAGGGAAACGTGCTGATTCTCAAGATAGAGAAATCAATATATAGTATGGCAGAAATCATAAATTTCAATGGTTACATTCAGAAGGCAGCTTGCTCTGTACTCTCAAGATTACCAAATAATTGCATCTTTTGCTCTCTCTGTGGGTATCTACCCAGCACTCACAAAGCTCTCTCTAGATGTACTTAGAAGATTTTTCCTTTATCATGGAAATTTGGCCCATGATAAACAATTTTAATGTTCTGGTCAACTCTGAGAAAATGTTAATTTAAAACAAAAAAGCAAATAGACAAAAAGACAGCTTTCTTCATGCAAATGAAAAACTCACTCATGCAGATCACTTTAATAATTATATTAACCATTAAGGTACATACAAGGATTTAGTCTGAAGAAGTCATACCAGAAAATTTGTTCTGTTGGTATTTCAGGAATTTACAGTCCTGCCTAGAGGTTCTAAAAGGTCTATAATGGGCCTGGAAGTGTGGAAAAAAGTAATTAAAATGTTTACCAGCTCACTGTAGCAACTTGAGTGTAGAAAGTCATTAGAATTTAAGTACAAAGTGTGCAGTATCCAAAGCTGGTAAAATACCCTTCTTAGATTTCAGGAAGAATGTATTGAGAAGCAGACGTTTGCATCAAAGCTTCACAGTAAAGCTTTGACACAAGCTTCTAAGGTTTATTTTTGGGTTTTGATATAAATCCCACTTACAATAAAAGCACAGCAAAACCATGTGAAATTATAAGCAAATATATTGTAGTATCTCTATTAAGCCACCTCATTAAAGATGAGCAATAATAAATTTTGGAGGCTTTCTGAGAAAGGCCCACCAACATCAGTTGCTAAAATTAAGCTCTGGAGTGCAGCAGAAAAGCAAGCAAACAAGTTACTGGAATAAAATAAGCAGAAAAGAGATGAGAGAAGAGAGTGACATGTAGTATGTTGACCTAAAAAATTTCTAGGAGATTTTATTTATGTGATCTGTAGGTGATCCTCAATTCATCTGTACATGGTTTTGCTTATAAAACAAAAAATCTATTTCTCAATCCTGCAAGCTAAGCTTAGCATCCATCTGCTGAGCTACAGTAGCAGGCAGAGGCTGTACTCTGTGCCTGGGTGTTATTTGTACTCAGGGTACAGTGTAAGACTGTAATTTCAAGCAGTGACCTCCTTTTCAGCTCTCTGCATGGGAATTTGTACCAGGGACCTCCAGACAGAGGCAGCATTTTGTAGATGGGCCCTGCCATTATCCCCTTTTTTTCCCCTGGAGACAGGGAAAAAAAGATCAGTGGGTTGCCAGTGGGTGCTGAATTTCTGTCCTGGGCTGGTCAAGTGATGCTTTCCTTTAGTCCAGGGTATAAAGCCTTGCTTCTTTGCAACTCATCAGTCTCCAATTCAGGTCAACTGTGTGACCAGAGGCTGCTCTGAGCAATCATGGGAAGTTATTGCTGATCCCAGGATGTCCCGGTTTGGCATTAAGAGTAACCATTTTAGTAATCTAATATAAATCTCAGTTTTGTGTGTGTCTTCAGCTCTGTCCTGCAGAGAACCATTTAAACTCTTTATGAGTCTCTGCCATTTAATATTATACTATATAGGCTCAGCTTGCAAAAAGGAAAGTACATTGGCAACTAGTTCCTTTTTTATCACTGCTGAATATCAGGCTGACAAGACAGATAATCTTTCCTGATTACTTTCCTTATGTTTTATTAGAACATGCTCCTGCATTCATTCAGATATTTAATTTCACTATTGATGGCTGCTTCCTAAAACATAAACAATTCTGTCTTTGTTTGAAAAAAAGGTTTATATGATATCCAATAATTGCCTAAAGTGACAGCAACCACTAGCTCAATGCATTCTCCAAGGTTACTGAACTCAAGAGCATTTTCAACTACTAATTGTTTTTCTTCATGATTCTTCGGTTTTCCTTTAGTCTGGTAATTAATTTCATCATTCCTTCCTCAGGTTTTCATGTTCACACACTAATTTTCTTCCTCAAGCTCCTGAAATCTTTTTGTATACCTTAACCTTTGGATAGAGACACTGTCCTCCTGAGCATGCACCCCATTTCTTATGTGGGGCTCTGCTAAATGAGGTAATTCTAGGGCTGTCCTGTCAGACTCAGAAGGGATCCTGCAGATTTATACAGGTATGATTAAATGTGGGGTTAGTTATTCACAGATAAAATACTTTTTCCCTTGCAGTTCCATTAAGCACTTAGCATTTAATTGCTACATGAACTGGTAAGCTCTAAACTTTTTACACTGGTTTCCTGGCTGGCCACTGTCTCATCGGAGAGAGCCTGAGGATCTCTTCCTTCACTGCTTGAGAGAGGAATTGACAACAGCTAAAGGGAAATTCTGAGTAATCATAGCATCAGCTGGGCTTACACTCCCTCTGAGAAACAGATAAAGATCTGGATGCTCTCAAAGAGGAAGCAGCAGAGAACTGCAGTGGCTGCAACTCCCTGTGGAAATAGCGACTCAGTTTCTATGGATGTGGAGAATGGGTTGGGTGATGGCAGTGAGACAGCCACCACTGGCTCCAGGACTCTTATCCCAAAGGTTTTGGCAGCATCAACCTGACAGTTACTCATGCTCATGCAGCACATCACAGACATGTCAGAACAAAATGCCTTACCTGTGCCCATTAGAAGCTGTTAGCTGGCAAGGATCTCATTCTCTCAGCACCATAAACTGCTGCTTCTGCCATGACATGTGCTCCCCATAGGTTTTGCAATAGCTGTGTGCAACATTTCAAAATATTTACATTGAAATTTACAGTGAAAATCAGAAATGTGAAATTCCTTGACCTGCTCTGATCAGTGCTTAATATAACATCAAATGTAAAGGTGTGTATTTCTGGAATACAGGATATTTCATTATCACATTTAGAGGGAAAATGTTTGTTATGAAGCATCAGTCTTTGTGGTCCTGGTGACTAGAAGAGAGCCATTTGGTCTGAATGAGCCTACCCATACATTGTAAGCTACCATACATGAAAGAGATGGAGAACACATTTCATCTGCTCACTTCAGGATAATAAATTGTGTGTACTTGATATAGCAGCTTTTGCTGTCAAATTATCCCATCTTTTGGTGGTGATAGGGGCAATGGTGGTGGTTCACTATGCTACGGGAAGAAAATACCTTAGTGAAGCAGAAAGTGCAAACATAACAATATACAAATGAAAAAGGATGTTCAAGGGCAAGTGTAATACCTGAAAGGTGTTGTAATTTAGTTATTGAAAATGACCAGGCTTCACACTCTCATCATCTTCTTAAAGGATTGAACTCAGTCCTCTTTGATGGCTTAGAAGTCTCTTTTTCTATACAACTTAATCTTTATAGGCAGCTGCTACAAAATGTACCATAATGAAGGCAGGTGGGTGAATACAAGATACATTTATGTAATAAGGTGAATTTCCTACATTTTATTTGAAGGTGATCTATCAGTTGCAAACCATGATCTGATGTAGATAAATGAGAGGCCCCATTTTTTTGGTAGGGTGGCAGAATGGAAATTGTAACTACAGACTGCAGACCCAGAATGGTATTACAGCACTATGCATACACTTACTGGGGACAAGGAAGCCTGAGCAGACTCTGTTAACTCATTTATCCTGACTACCTATAAAGGATAAATAACCCTACATTAAAAATATACTCTAAAAGCATGTAGCAGAAACTTAGAAAGAAAAATATTATCTGGAGAAAGAACTGCCCCTATCTCATTTGCTAAATATCATTTATTTCCTTTACTAAAACCTCTCTTCTCTCCCCCATCCCAATGTAAATTGGCAGTTATGGATAGTAAGACTGGTGGCTTAGTGAGAGCCCAAATTTTTCCATCTTCTTAGTTCCTTTGGATGGTTTGGGGGCTGTTCACTGTAAAATCTGGTTGTTTCACAGCTGGCTACCAGCAGCTGGCTAGTTAGTCCACCTGGAAGAAGGGATGTGGCAGTAATTTTGTGTAGGTCCTGGACTGGGAGAAAAGGAATCACGGGTGAAAATCTGGCTGCACACACAACAGGAGTTTCATGTTGTGGAGCTCTGAACTTCTAGGTTAATAAACCTAATCTGTAGTGAGAGAATTTATTTGCTTCTGTGTCATGTATGGACCTCTGACAGCAGGGTGTCTGTGGGATTTGCTAATAATGGTTCCCCTGTAAGTTACCTAACATATGGAGGTTTTTTTAACTGTAGATGATCCTGAAAATCCTGACTACTTCAATTTATTTGCTTTTGACATAACTTGGCAGTCAGTGTTATTGCACTGACAAAAGCAACAACTGTGTACCTCACACCAATTTGAGATTAAGGAAAACAAACAAAAATTCCTGCTATTTTAATTCACTACTGGAAGTTTCAATTGTTTCTATAAGCTGAGCTCTTTTTAGATGACTTGCAAATCTGAAACAAAGGAACACACAGTTCCTTGGATAAAAATGCATCATGTATGCATACAGACTTAAATGTGTTGATTTTAATATACACAATAAAAAATAGTTTCATGACAACTAATGAATGTTTGGTAAAGATTGTTCCTATGTGTGTACACAGGGCCCACATTTCTTCCAGTTTCTGCTCCTGTCTAAGATTAAAATAAAAAGACTTCCAGCTCTACTGACCAAGAACTTCACAGATTATAAGCAATAAAATAAATAATGGTATCTGTGCTTTAGTTCTACAAGTACTGTCAAATATCTGCCATGATGACAGTAAACTTTTCCTGAGCAATGTATTTTGTACCTAAGCATTTAGCTTTAAAGGAGTAATTACAAAGCAGAGCATTTATTTATAAAGCACACAAGAGAATAACAGGCTGCTTTGTTTATTCTTTAGCTGTTTTCCTATAGTAATTAAGATAATCCCAAAAAAGTACAAAACAGAAACATTAATGCTTTTCCATTTCCAAAATTAGATTAAATTCCCAAGCACATATTTTTTAAAAACATACTTACAACAAGTATAAACAACCACTCCATTTATGCAGCCCAGATCAGGTGTGTACTGGGAAAGGCACTTGAGAATATGTTCCTCAGGGTCACAAGTCCTGCCAGCAAACTTGCTCCAGTGTGGGCTTCTCTCCATGTTTCCATGGCTCCTGCCAGGAGCCTGCTCCAGCACAGGCTTCCCATGGGGTCACAGCCTCCTTCAGGCATCCACCTGCTCTGGTGTGGGGTCCTGCACAGCTACACGTGGATTTCTGCTCCACCAGGGTTTTCATGGGTTGCAGGGCACAGCTGCCTCACCATGGTCTGCACCAGGGGCTGCAGGGGAATCTCTCTCTGCTGCCTGCAGCACCTCCTGTCCCTCCTTCTCCACTGACCTTGGTGTCTGAAGAATTGTTCCTCTCACATATTCTCCTTTCTCTGTTTTCCAGCTACAGCCTGCTCCTGTGAAGTAACTTTTTTCCCCTTCTTACCTGTTACCCCAGAAGTGCTACCACTCTCACTGATGCTCTCAGCCTTGGGCAGTGGTGGCATCAGCCCTGTCAGACAGGGGGGAAGCTTCTAGCAGCTCCTCACAGAAAGCCATCCCTGTAGCCTGCCTCCCCCTGCCCCCAGATATTGCCATGCAAGCCCAATACAGGCTGACAGATCACATTTCCCTCTCCAGATGTGGAGTAACAGTCTCTAGCAATGAAAGCACTGCATGAGTGTTTTTGTGGAAGTTCATGATCTGTCCCAAGTTACTTATTAAATATTCTTACATTTCATTGCAAAGATGGAAGGGTGGAAAATTATGATACCATCTGGAAGGAATGAGTTTAGTAGTCTGAAGCCTAAAGAAAGTCCTAGAGAATGGGTTATTTAAAGCATCCTTAAGAAAGTCACCTTTGTTCAGTAGGTTACAATGAGACAGAGACAGAAAGAAGGTGGATTGCACTGGATTAATAAGTGAGATAAATTCATTGCAGAATTCAAACATAGGGTGAAGGATGATTGTTTCCTGTAAAGGGAACAACATGCTATGAGCTGTGGTTTACTTGGTAGGAATTTACCATGTAACATTCTCACAAAAAAGGCAATGAACTATCCTGTGTCCTTTGGGAAAAAAACAAGAAGTGCATGAAATAAACAGGGCAAAACTATATTGGTTATGAGGAAAAGTTTCCTAAAAATAAAGAAAAACCTTCCTGTGAAACCTAATTACTGAAAGAAAGTAAGCCAAATCCTGGAGAGCATGGTTTATATACAGTTGAGCTGAGTCGAGCCAAGGGAAATTAGCAGGAATCCTGTGAGATGTGTTAGGATTTTATGAACCTGAGGCTCCATCATGGCATTCACTTGCATTTTTTTTTGTACAGCATTTTGCAGCAGTGGGGCCTGAAGGCAGCAAAAATGGCTGTGGGTGTGTGACAGGAGGGAAATGCCGCTGGCTAGAGAATTTTCTGCCATTACCCACATTTCCAGAATTGCTCCAAGCCTAGCTCCCAGCCTGAGCTGACACAGCTCTTCCAGATCTTTTTCTCTTTGAACAGTCCAACATTAGAGGCATGTTAGTTTTCCCAGGCTAGTCTTCCATTTAGTGTGTGAAGTTATGCACTTTAGTGTTTGGAAAGCTTGATCATGCCATTATGAAGATGAAGAGTTTTATTGCCCATGCATGCTGCTGACTCCCAAATCCATCCCACAGCCCAGTCTTAATGAAGAGTTTCAAATTCATGAGGCTATTCCCAGAATGAGGAACACAATTCCAAACTAGGAAATGGCTAGGAAAAGGGTTAAGAGAATGAGATGTGCAGCTTTATCTACCCTGCTAGATCTTATGTTAAAGAGCGCCACATGATGGTCAAGTCCACCAAATACTGACAGCAGATTCAGCTACATCAACACAGTTAGATTAAAATTTTATAGCTAAAAGATGACCCACCAGAGCAATCACCACTGTCTCAGTGAAATATCTTCGTCTAAAATCCCAGCTGTGAGAATATTTTTTGGCATAAAATAGGCAATAATAGGTTAAGAATCTTGGTTGTGCCCCCTGAAAAACTCATTTGTTTTATATGTACCTCAGCATCTAGCTAAAGGGAGGTGAAAGCAGTGAAATTACTTGCAAATCTTAGGCTGGCCAGCATGTGTCCTACATCCAGTATAGAATAGGCAAATGGCCTCATTTTCCTTAGTCTTACACTGTAATATTACCTTGTGGAGGTGCAAAACATGGAACAGTCCCGACACTTGCCCATATGTGAACCATTACACAATGACCAAATATTTGAGACTAATGTTCACACAAGATTTTGGATATATATTTTTAATCTCTAGTTCTTTTCTTTCTCTTACATACTATGGTTGTCAGTCTGCAGTATTTATTCTACTTTCCACCTTCATTTGTCCCAGAATTTCTCAGGAACTTTATTTTTTTCTGGCACATATAAATACCATAATACCATAATTTGCTCAGTGTTTGAATCCAAGCTGTCAGAATGAGTTCAAGATATGCCCATTGGTTTTAATAAGCAATGCAAACATTCAGTGCATAGTCCAATGCTGACACTAGTGAAGAAAAAGCCATCCTGTTTTATTTCATTCAGTCCCCCTTAGCTTCAGGACAGCTGCCAGACTTTCATGTCACCATATTTCTGCTTTTTGTTCCAGGTATTTTAGGGTGCAAGAGGAACCAGAACATTGGAATTGCATATTTACTGGTATGGTGTCTGATTTCAACAGATTGTAAATTACTTTGGAGGCACCCCTAGTTTCATGAATCAGTTTGTTTCTCTGTCAATTTATATAGACAGCTTGTCAACAGATGTTGAATTAGTGCAGAACTCTGCACTATCAAGAGTGTTATTGAGAGCAAGAGAATTTATTTTGTCTCATATTCAGGGGATGTGTAGAGACCAAAGGGCAATGTGCAGACTTTACTTCTCTGACATTTAGTAGTCATGTGAAAGATAGTAAAATTGGTCTAAAAGAGGTTTTTGTAAGGGTTTTTTTTCAGTCTTTGTAATATCTAAGAGCAGTCAGTTGTAGCTGAGAAATCTAGACGCCACTGTAATGATGGAGAAGATCAGCAGTATCCCTTAGTGAAAATTGGAAGACAAGAACACACCCTTCAAGATCTTTATGGATACTTTTAAAGCATTTAAATCACACTGTTAAGGATTTTTTTCAACTTATTTTGTGTGGACATTGTGATACCAATAACTGAAAGACCAAAGAAACTGTCTCCCAGCTCAGCACTCTGATACAATAGGCTATTCTATTCCAGGAGGTACCATAATCAAGCCGTATTTAGTGGAACAAAGATGAATGTTTCCTCTTCTCTAGAATGAGACAAAGTAGAAATTACAATGTTACATAGCTTTTACAAGCATATTTCAAAAGGCCTGGAAGAACAGACTTCTCTTTTTTTCAAAGGAACCTCTTCATTTACAAACCACATTTCAACAGAAACCCTTCTGACACTAATTAAGGACCTCATTCATCCATTTGTGGTCTGTGATTCTGTGGAGGGCATTTAAACATCATTTCTGTAGTGAGATGAGACCATTTTGGGGAACGTGTGACCTCCTGATTTTTAGATGAGCTATCCAGAAAGACAGCATAGGATGGGATCACAGGAAACCTGGAGTCCCACCTCCACTGGGTCAGGCCAGGTTGCTCAGGAGTCTATCCAGTCTTGTCTTGAAAAGGTTCTATGCATTGAAGCTGTAAAACTGGATATACCTCCTCTAAGATATAAATGCATTGTATAACAGCATGAATACTCACATAAACCCTGTTCACCCAGAGCTAGGGCAGAGGTAGTAGAGACAAAGGGAGCTAATCCCAACCTTTGCATTTATACCTGTTAATGAAATTCCTCACCAGTCACTCAAATACAGTATTAGTTCACTTTTTTTTTTTTTTTTTTTTTTCCCCAGAAATAAAGGCATTTTGAAACCCTGCAGCACTTGACAGAGTAGCATCTGCTATTTGAAGAACATTTTAGAATTGGAGTAATATAATGCACCAACCTTCAGAAAAAAAAAAAAATGCTTCTACTGTTTACTTTTGGCTGTCTTCTGAGAACAGGAGCCCATTAGGATAAAATAGCTTCACAGTCAACTCATTGAAGTGTTTAAGTTTTTGGAGACTGCTTAAAAACAAAACTTTGTAATAGCTGAAGAACCACAGACACTTTGAATTGCCTAATATTTTTGAATGAGCACACAGCTTGCTTAGAAAGGCTTTGATAATTACCCCAGTACATGTTACTGAGCAAATGAATTTTGTACCAAGTTGCTAGCAGTTTTTTTAAAGAACAAAGCAAATCCCCCACAGCAATGTTTGGTAGAGGCAAATTTTAGCCTCCTAACTGAGGAAAGGGGAATGTTTTAGGTGGTGTATTTCTAGCTAATTAGCTGAAAATGAAAAAAGCTCAAGGAAATAAAATGAAACTACTTGCTGAATGGTTTGTACCCTGGAGCAAAAGACACCTTCATAATGATAAAATGTTTTTAATCACCAAAGGCTTGTTTAATGGGCTCTATATTTATATATAATACACTGAAACTATGCCAGTGTGGCCTGTCCTAAAAAGTCAGTGTAGCAAATGATAACAGCACTTGGAATGAATTTGGCTAATCTAAAAATGTCTCTGAAGGTCTAATCCTTCCCCTTTGGAAAAAGATCAGGCCAAATCAGCACAGTTTTGTCACTGCTGCTACTTGAGCCAGGGTTTTTATATTAAATTTTTCTTTAAACATAAGAATCTCAAATTCTGACTCCTTGAAATGTGCAGATGGCTGCGCTAGTTTTGCAGAAAATTTTGAAAAATGACAAATTGAAACCTAGGCTGGGTGGGAAGTTTAGTAAGTGAGGGGCATTTCTTAACAGCTTACAGCAATGATATAATGGTTTCTGCCCCATGGTTTGAGCACCCACAAATTTAGGGGCCATAGACAGTGCACAGTCCACAGAGAAACAGAAGCAGCTCTGAGTGTGGGTTATTGTGACCTACCAATCTACTCTCCACACCAAAATTTCCTCCACGGCTGTTCCTGAAATTCTACACAGGAAATGTGTGTACAGAGCCCCAGTTGGTCTTATTGCAGAGTAAAGGTGGTTTTATTTCGGTAAATTGACCTCTAGTTTTTGGCAGGTTGCAGTTTTGATTCACAAATTGTTACCTTTCTTCTCTAAATGCACTGAGCACTCCTGTTCCTGCAGGAAGACATCACCACCTGGTTGTTGTCTCATTGCTTTCAGAGGATGCTGCTGCTGCTGCTGCTTTAACTCTTGAGCTACTCATCTACCAGAAACCATGGCAAACATGCAGAAACCTGCCAAGAATAGAGTTCCTGATGTAGGTGCTGGCTCCACACCAGCTCTGCTGACACAGACAGACTGCCGCCACCCTTTTGTAATTTGTTTCTTTTTTGCTACATGTCAGGCTTCAGAAGGTGCTGATTACAATTACGTAGTTGATGAGTTTCCTAATCCAGTGTCTAATTTCACTTGCATGTTGAATTTTTAATCTTTAATCTGGTAAAGATTCTTATATCAATAGCTGGACTATACCCTCTGCACCAGGAGAATCTGTGTGGAACAAGTATTTTCAAAACTAAATGCACTAGTCTGGAGCTCTTTGTGGTTTGGGGATTTTTTCTTTGGTTGTTTTTACTAAATTATAAAACAAGTCTTGGCTTTATCCCAAAGCAATTAATTTATTCCGTTAACTGAAGAAAAATAAAAAATAAAGACATCTGATCTATTCAGTTTTATATATAAGTTTAATTAGTTGATGGATACAGCCTGAGTAGATCAATCTGAAGAAATATGTTTGCTGCATGTACTTACTGAGTGAAATTGAATCTACAACACCCAGAAGATTAACCTATATATCCTTACTAGAAGCTTCAGTGACCTTCATTACAATCTTCTGAGTGAATTACATCAGGAAACTTACATTCAGTTGGCATGCTGTTTTTCTCTAAGTCTTACTGGCCATCAGGGACTAATAGATCTGTAATTTAAATATGAGGTTGCTTTTTTTTTGTTTGGTTAGTTGTTTTTTTGTTTGGGTTGTGGTTATTTTGTTTGTTTGTTTGTTTTGTGGGTTTTGTTTGTTTGTTTGTTTGTTTTGTTTTTGTTGAGGCATATGGTTAACATAGGATCACATCCCTGCCAGGTTGTCTAAAAGAGGAAATGTGCTCAACTCCCCTGAAATAGCAAAAAACTGCCATATTCTACTTCACACTCCCCTTCCTCTCCTTTTATTTCTTTTAGGCAGCCAGACAAGCTACAGGTGTCAGGGATAGTCTTTAGTTACTAGAACTTTAAAATGGATCCATGGTTGGCTTTAATGGAAGAATTATTTTCTCTCTGGCCTTTTCTGAGCTTCTAGCTCCTGTAATGAACTGTGACTAGGGAGACCCATAAGTGAGATAAACCAGAGAAAATTCATAGCACCACGGTGAGGTTATATGTACTCACACTACCCAAACTAAGCAGGAACAGGACAGTTTAGCACCTGGATTGAAAATCCAAGGGAACGCTCCTGCACACAGGTCTTGGCTGCCTACGGCTATTACAGATCCTGCAGCACTTTCCAACCAACATGTAAGCTTTGGACAGGGTAATTACACTGCCTATTTAACTCTCCTTGGAAATCTGAGCAGCGCCCAGCTCTGTGCCCTCTGCTCTGAAACACTCGATTTCAGCTTCCTGCCGAAGGTGGTGCTGCGCTGGGTGGGGAAGAGATCCCTCTGCGCTCTCCCAGCAGTGTGAGATGATTTGAGACCTGTTGGAGCAAAACATGTTGCAGAAACATGAATGGCTACATTACTGTTACTCCAGAAGATGCCTCACTGCCATAAGCGAGCAATGGGCAATGAATCCAGGAGCATTTTAGAAGTATCTGTCTGCTGGGATAGTTCTAGGAGCAGAGTACTGCAGAGAAATGGCTAAAGGAGAGAGAAACAGAAGACGTCTGAGCACAGCTTTGGAAAGTCAGAACTCCTCTGTTCTTACCTCACCTTAGCAAGGGCCAGAGATATTTCTTCAAGGACTTCCCTAAAGAAATGTAAGCAAAGCTGTATTTCAGTTGAAGAGAGATAGTGCCATTTATCTAGGTGGTTGATCTATTGTCACAATATGCAGATAAGGTTTGCAAGGCACACGTGAAGCTCCAATAAGCACTAATTAAGCATTTTTCTCTGTCATCCTGTTTCCCATAGACGACAATAAAGTTTCTACGCTACCTGGTTTAGTAGCTAATTAAAGCTATGAGTTGCCTCTGCCTGGCAGCTCGGACATATTTACTCGCTAGCACAGGGAGAGCCAACCCCGCGTGTGGAACAGCAAACAAAACCTTTCAGCAGAGCTCCCCATCCCCGGCCGGCGGGGAAGGAGAGCGATGTCAGGGGCACACGGGGGTGTCCGGGGGGACTCACCGGGTCCCCGCTGGGGCCGGGGGTGTCCCTTGCCGCCGGGGCTCCTCCCCAGCCCGCTCGGCCCCGAAGTTTGGCGAGGAAACTTTGCGAGCAGGCGCCGCTGCGGAGGCGCGTCCCGGGAGCGGCGGGCAGGAGAGGGGCACCCACCTGGGGCCGGGGGCGAGCGGGCGGGCGAGCGAGATCTCCTCGGCCCGGCAGCCCCGCGGCAGCAGCCGGGGCTCTCGGAGGGGCGGCACGGGGGCCCGGACCGGCCCTGCGGGTGAGAGCCAGCCCCGGCTGCCGGCGTGTCCCCGGCGAGGGCTCCGGCGCCGGGAACGGCCCCGAGGGGAGCGGCGCGTCCCCACAAGTTGGGGACATCGCGGAGCCCCCGCTGCGGCACCGCGCAACTTTTCTGCTGACTCCCTGCAGCCGCACACCCCCTCTGCCTTCGTCACACGCCGGGAATCGGGAATTCGGGGCACGTCTCCAAAAAAAAAAAAAAAAAAAAAAAAAAGGGCTGGTGTTTTGCCTGTGCGTTTTCTAGCAGTGGAGTGAATGACTGGGGCAGGCTGCGAGTCCTGCTGGCATGCTGATAGCGCCTCGGCTCACTGCAGCCCCTAAACAAGAGCGTGTCGTTTCAACAGTTCAAAACAGGCTTTGACACAGTCCTTTGGCTAATGTTCCTTATCCTGAGAGTGGGAAGAAGTCCCACCTATAATCCTGTCAGGAGACTGAGAGCCATCAAGTTGCTGTCTCGTGAGCAGTGTTTTTGTTTAACTTCCCAAACCCCAGGCGACTTCATGGGACTGCTCGCTCACTCCCAGGAGTGCTTCAGACAGGTAAGAGCTAAGCATGCCAAACCTGCCTTTTTCTGCTGAGATCTCTCAGTCCTTACTGGGAAATGTTACTAAGAATAACAATGATTTTTCCTTTTTGAAGCAGCTGTAGGATGGAACTCTTGAAACTGAATATCCTGGTGAGCTGGTGAAGTTCCAGACCTGATGCTTTCAGTGTCTTCTCTGCTCTCTGTAAGTAACCAAAACTTTCCATGATGCTGTGTGTCGTCCTGCATACACATGGGTAGGACAGCTTGGCATTTATCTGTTCTTAACACAAGCATAACTTTTTTGTTTGTTTATTTAAAACTTCAGCTTTAAACTAATCTACAAGTGTAGGCAAGTTGCTATGTGCATTAAGCTGACATGATCTAAAGTTTAGTAGGATTTGTGGTTGAGGAGCAGGACCAGGTAAGTGGTGTGCATGTTCTCAGAAGCAATGATTCTTGATTATGCCCATTGTACTAAATTGATTTTTTTTTTTCCCTTTGGAAATATATCAAAAGGATAATGAGGAACTAGTGATGTTAATAGATTAAAATGGTGAAATCATATGCAAACCATATTTTCTTTGCCATGTTATTAATTTTGTATAATATTTTGTATGCTATAAAGTGCACTTAAAACAAAGTGTAATTGCTATAACAGCATTGTGGTCTCCTGTATAACCAGGGAGAGTGAAGTTGAAAAATGTTAAATATGTACAAGTTGACTGGGTGGGAATTACTTTGGTGATGTTGGTATTTGGAATTTCCTGACTGCTGTTAAAATTTAAATTTTTAAGCTCTATTTTCTAAAGAGACTTTATTGTTTCATAATTGGCAGTGGGTGAGTGAAGAATGCTCACTTTGATAAAAGCAGGTCCCTCCTTTGAAGAGAAATTCCTATATATTTCATAAAAAAATATTTCATTATTTGTGTCTTATGGAACTCTAACCGAATTCTCTTAACTTGATTTGCAGTGTTGGTAGGTAGTAATCTTCTATTATTGCCAGTAATAAAAGTTGTGCAGGCCAGATGGTGTCTTCAGTTATACTTCTACACAACTTTCTTATAAGCAGCTCTTCAGGTGAAGAAGTTGCTGAGGTATCAGCAGGACTGATGTAACAGTGGGCCTGTATGCTGTCTGTATACACCTAGTAAATTCCTACAAACAGGAAAAACTCCATTAGGGGAATTTTGGTTTGGGTTTTGTTGATTGCTTGGTTTTTTTCCTGGGGGATGTTTGATGAGGGGTTGATTAGTTCAGTTTTTCTGATTTTTACAGACTTTCTCAGCACCAGTGTTTGACTATCTTGTTCTACTTACTCAATTCAAATTTCTGTAAGGCCTTTGACTTCACCCAGACATTAATCTCAGCATAACTTGCTGCAGATAGAAAATGGCAAATACTGTGCTTTTATTTCTAGCAAATTTTGCAATACACCAGAAGGAAAAGCAGTGCTGCCTGATATGAGGAACTGTGCAAGCGTTGTTAAGAGCTGGAGCTCTGCCTTGTTCTAGTCGTTGTGAAGGCAGAAAGTTGAGATGTGGACAGTGGAAAGGTGATCCTGGAGGATCATCTGCATGTGAAGTAGGACATGAGCTAACAGATGAGAAGTGAGGGAGGAGGGGGAGCGTTGAAGTGAGAAGATATCCTTGCCTCTTTCTACTGACTGAGCTGAAAGGAGTCTGGGCCAGTGTCCAGCAAAACATTCCTCACTGCAAAATTTTCTTGCCATAATAACTCCAGTGGAGGTATCAGAAAATGCAGGGCTTCTTGAGGTAAGGAAGGAGGGAAGAAAATGAAAAAAAACAAAAAAAACCCCACCCAAAACTGTGCAGTTGCAGTAGCTTTCTTTTTCTCATTTTGTTTTTATTAATTCAGTAGTGTCTAAGGAGATACTGAGTGGGTAGGAATCTGTATTATCCCACAGTAATATGAATGCTTTGACCATTATAAAGATTGTCTGGGTTTTTTCGTCTGTATTCTGCTGGTTAACCCTGAATCTTGATATTCTTTATTTCCAGGTGAAGGAAAAAATGCTGGAATTAAAATGAAAGATTTCTAAATAGTTGGAGGTAATCTAATGTTTTGCGTTTGTATGTCCTTGATTTCAGAACTAGATGATGGTGAGGGTTATGGTGGCAAGCAAATCTAGAGTTAGCCACACATACTGACCAGATGCTGTGGTCTAGAACAGGAAGGAGCCAGGAATGGTGCCTGAGTGCTGAGATGCCTCTATTCAGCTGCAGGTATATTTGATTACAAGGAAGAAAAATTTGGATAATGTCCTGAAAGGAGGAATCATGCCAAAAGCAGGAGGTACACTCTTCCCCATTTTTGGGTGGCTGTGCTATTTCAATTGCCTGTGTTGGCCCTGTGCAGGAATGTATCTATTTGAACCCAAAACACAATGGGAAAAATGCAAAGCTTTTATATCAATAGAATAAGGATTCTTGAAACCCTTAATATTTGACAAATGTTAAACAATTTTCACTCAGAAGTGAATGACTTTGGACCTGTGAAATTTCTAAGTGTTTGCTGTCTTTGTCATCTAAGGCACATAGTGCTATTGTCTGCCAGATTTACTGCTTCTCCAGGATGGATAAGGATATGTAGTAGTCTCTCTCCAGTACCCAAAAGAACTTGAAATTTTAGAGTACCTGACTGGAGTTGAAACAGGTGGGACATTGGGGTTCATACATCCCAAAGAGGTGACGGTGACGTTGGACAGAAGCAAGAATCTAGTTCAGCATAGGTGGAAGGCACAGAGCAGTTTTCCAGGCTACATTAGTTCCCTCATAGCAAGAACCACCCAGCAGGATGGTCAAGGTGTCACCCAGGGGAGCCGTGTCACCCAGGACTGGAGGCAAAAAAAAGATTCACAGCTTAAGCAGGGATGCTGAACCTCTGTCTGGATTTGGCTGATCTCTTTTGAAAATACTTGGGTTGAAAGTAACCTTGGCCTTTCACAGCCACGAGAAAGCGTTTATCTTGATTAAAGAATATTTGCAGGTATTTCCTCTTGCCCAGGATGCCTGAGAGTGTAATCCATGACCATTGCTTTTTAATACAAAAGGAACAAATTTGTCAGTGTTGTGCAGCCATTTTTCACGTTCTACTAGAAGATTCACAGACTCAGATTTTTTTAAATGTCACTATAATTTTTTCATATGTGGGTTACAAATCACTGTGTTAAATAAATTAAACTACTCATTCAAGCTGAAAAGCCTTTAAAATCTTATAAGGTAGCAGAATAGTTGGGTTTGATGTATTTAGATTCTAACCTAAGCTAAAATCAGTAGTGTTAATTTAAAGTAATGTTACTCTTGTTTAAAACTAATCTTAAAACTTAGCCAACACATAAATGAAGCAGACAGTTTCATATAAATTAAATTTAAATAAATTAAACTAATTGCAAGCAGCATGTAAACTCTTGATACAAAGATAATTATAGCAACTGTGATGGTGGAGTGAATCTGCCTTAGGGTGTGTTTGCTAGTTAAAAAAAAAAAAAAGAAAGAAAAACACCTTGAACTGTTGTTTCTTTTTACAAACTTCTTTCCACTCAAAGCCAAAACTAACCTTGTAGAAAAACATCTGTTTTCTTATTAACAGATTAAATTGCTTAAAAGTGCTCCATATTTTACTGTGCATTTTGATCATCACCTTTCAAGGCTTGTAGATGGTGCTGTGTGCAACCATGGGGGTGTTTGGGCAAGGCCAGCTCTATATCCTTTGCTGTCATGTGTCGCTGATGTATGTGATACCAGCTAATGCTAAGGGAAAAACCACTGGTACTGTTCCTTGGGTAAATCCTTTGTGGGCTGTAATTTGGTCAGAAAGCCCTCATGGTGGTGGCAAGAGCTGGGCAGACAGGGAGGATGAGAGCAGGTGGCTGGAGAGAGCAGCAGTGCCAGCCTACATGTGTCAGAAATGTTTGTGGAGATGTGGTGTGAGATACTGTGCTTTCAGCATCATCCATGTGGCCTGAGAAAGCTTTCCTTGCCCACTCAGGGACACTGTTTTTTAGGAAGAAGCATTGAATATATGGGACCTTTGTGTAATTGGGGATGGAAGAAAGTAACAGCATCACGAAAGTTGGCTTATTTGGAAGCATGCACTGTCATTGTGTGTGTGGATTCCTTTTGCTGTGACTGAAACTTGCGAATCCCAAACAGCAAGAAACTGATTCCTGCTCTCTGTTACTAATTTAAGTAATTTATTTCAAAGATATATCCAGACCCTCATATCTTAGTTATTTGTTGAGGTTTTTTTTTTTCTTCCTAATCCATGCTGTCAATGTCCTGTTACATGAACAACACAGCTTTTGTTTGTGGGAAAACAGAAGAGGTTTGTATTCATCGATTCTCTAAGTGGTGGCTCTTGAAACATTGCTTATGCTGGGAAGCTTCTGTCTCATCAGCAGAATGGCTTCTGAAGACATGCAAACAGTGCCTTTGCTGCAGCACTGAAGTTAGGTGCAAAGCCCTAAGAAGCCTTGTAGCATAGATAAAGAGCACTTTATCTGTGAAAGGAGGCTCCACTACCCATACATATACAAAAAGCATTTCACAGCATTCCCTCAGCATTTTCTTTGTTTTTGCCCAACCTTCATTGCTTCCTTCCAACCCTGTGTGTCATCACAATAGCTGCAAACAGGTACTTGTATATAATATATAGGAAATTCCCTCTGTAGAATCAAAGCAGAAAAAGCAAGGTTAAGAATAAAACCTCCATCACCTTCCTCTCATGTGCCTGGTTCAAACCAGTTGCCTCATGACCCTTACAAAAAAAACTTGAGACAGAACATTTACATTCTGTTAATGTCTAGCTATCTCTCTTCTACAGAACAATTACACATCAAATGATTGATATTTAAACCATGGCTTACATTTTCTGCAGGCAAGTTGTGCTTAAGAGAAGTGTATAGTTTAATGGCACAGAATTGGAAAAACATTTGAAAAATCCTGAATAGTTTTGTTGTTCTTGAAACCTTTTGCATCTTTCTAACACAGTTACTTTGTTCATTCAACAGCTGTTTTTAATGGGAGTTCCTGCTAAGCTTTATGTCTACTGTATTTTTAGAAACTCAGCAATTACAGATGTAACAGTGTTGAGTTATAGAAAAACACAAACTTGTGGAACATGAAGTATTTGTATGATTCAGGATAACTGTTAAGTGCCTGCATTTTCTTTTTTGTGTATTTAACAGATTTATCTTTCAAATATCTTCCAGTCGGCTGTATTCCTTTAAAAACTTGAGTTTTTCCTAGCATTCTTTGTGGTAGATCATCAGACACTTCTGTCATATGCACTGGCAACAGTGTCCAGTATGTTGAATTTTAAGACATTTTCTTTTGCTATGCAGGCCAGTTCCAACAACTGCTCTTCAGCTTCTAATAATGCACTTTCAAAAGAGTGCAAATTCTCATTCAGATTAAGGAGATGTCCTCTAGTGATCCACAGTGTCTTCATGTTCTGATGTTATAAAATGAATTTTACAGACCCTTTGTGGCAGATGCAGGGTATCAGGTAAATTACTTCCTCTGGGCCCACTGCTGTTCAATAAAGTAATCTTTTTGATAAGTTTTTACAGTTGAGCTCGTTTCCATTAAACTTAGTAGCAAGAATTGAGTTCCTGACAAGTCCCTCTCCATATTGCAAAAAACAGCTGAATAAAAAGATGAGCCATTAATTAATTTTCTGCTCTGTTACTGAGACCATCTTATGCTGACTTTTCCCAATCATGCAAAACTCAAATTGGATTTGTATTTGAGGTCGAACATCACTGTATGAGTCCTCGATGCACAGGCTGAACGGGCACCAGGGCTCTGAGAGCAGAGTGGTCGTGTTGTGGGGTGACCCATCCTTAAGGACACATGATTATACAGTCCAGAAGCAGAGGTGCTGAGTTGCCCATCACAGGGGCTGGCAGCCTCTTGGAGTGTGACCCAGCCACCTGGGAGGCTCCAGCTCCTTGCTGTAGCTTCCCAGCTGAGGTGGTTGGTGGGGCATTGGTGTGACCTCGTTTGGGTAATTACCTCCCTCTGTTATGCCAGCAGGTGATGTTTGCTCTGCTGGAGGTGGAATGGTCTTTTCAGCCACTTTGAGAAACACATCTGCTTAGAACTCATCTGGGGGTTGAAAGAACATCAAGATTGTGAGCAGAAATATAAGCCCTGAAAGCAATAGCTTGTGAGAGTTCCAGCTTGTATATAGTATGCTGTTAACACAGTCTCTGGTGAAGAATAAAAGTGTAACAGGAGAACAACTTCCCTCTCTTGTTATTTCAGGTTGTTGTCTCTGGGGAAGATAGCAAAGAAGATGCAGGCATGCTGAAGACTTCAGAAAAGTGAACAATGAGTCCTTCTGAAAGCTGAAGAGAAGCCCCCTTATAGGGTCATGAACCTAAGACAAGTCTTCGTGTCTGTACTGCTGTTTGGAGTAGCTGGTCTACTCCTCTTCATGTATCTGCAAGCTTGGATTGAAGAACAACATACAGGTACATAGGTTTTCTCTCTCATTTTAATTTTTTTTTATGTAGTTGCATCTATTATTTTAAGATGACCATAAAACATATTGAGGACAGTTGGGGGTGGAGTCTTCCCCCTCCTTTGGTAGTAAAATGGCATTGAAGATAGACTTGTTTTAATTGCTACACTTCATTAAGAAGTTTCTTCAGTCACATGAAAAGATGCCCCCAGCTACCTAATTGTATTGTATCAGCTTCATTTGCAAAAGCAAGTGTTGCAAAAGCATTCTGCATGTCCAATTTAGAAATTATTCTCTATGATGATTTCTTGTGAGTTTTGTACATTATATTTTGTGTGGTAAAGCAATTTTTGGAGAATAGCTGTTTTATAGACAAAAGTGGTCTTCTAAGCAGCAGTGCTCATGGAATTATCCTTTCCCTTTCTTTTTTTTGTTGTTGTTTGTTTGAGAGTGGGCTTACAAGACTTTATATATAGCATCAGAGTCATATAGCAACTTCTTGTAAATATGTGTTAGTATTGCCTCAGGATTACTCTTCTGAATTGTATTTCTGTTTCCCATTCTGTATTTCTGTTTCCCATTTATGATGATTTGCGTTGGTCTAGATTATCTTATGGACACAACTAAACCAGGTTATTTACCTCAAGCCCAACTGGAAGCTCAGTTCATGGGACCAATCTAGAGCAAATCTGAAGTAACCTTACACAAAATGTATAATAAGGGGTGCATGTCAGTAAGGTTCTCCACAGTTTTTCTCCACAGTTTTGCTCCGCAGTTCCACTTCTGTTATGTCACCTTATACAGGGCATATCCTTGACTTAACTTATATATTTGTATTGGAGGTTAGGCTTTTGTTTTCAAGGTTTGGTCTTGGTTGGCATTTTTGGGGGGTTTTTTGGATTGTTTGGTTTATATGCTTGGGTGTTTTTTTGTCAGTGGGTTTTTGTTTGTTTGTTACCAACTTGTTAAGTCTTGACTTTTAGATCCTCTGGTCTCTCTCACTCAGCTTTCATTTCCTCTGTAAAACTTTTATTTTATAGTATGTTGATACCATTGTGAAGAAATACATCTGTAAAACCACATTAGTCTCTGGCTTTATTGATCTGTGCTGTTATTCCATATGAGCTGCAAGGCTCCAGTGTGTTTTAGAGAGCAGTGTTGAGGGGGAAATATAGTGCATCATTTCTGCAATTGTTTGACAATGATCTTGAGGGTTTCTTCAACTAAGTGCAGTGATCACAGCATTAATTTTGGCTTGTTAATTTTTCTGGCTGTCCCAAAGTATTCACAAGTTTATATTAGCAAAACTGTTGTAAGAGGTAATACAGGCTCCCTTTGGAAAGGTTCCCTTGTAATCAGTTATTGACAGAGGGGTGCTGGCAGAAACTGAGCATGCAGCAAAGGGGGGGTCTTCCTTGAAAATCTCTACTGTTGTCAGGAATGTTAAGGGCAAATATCCTTGCTTTCAAGGTAGTTCAGGAATGTAGATGATGACTGTAGATTATTGATTTATTTACTTGCTGGCATTCTTCACATTCCTTGCATCTTTTCTTGTGCTGTAATTAACCTTTCTTTCCTTGCAGTGCTCCTTGTTGCTTTTTCTCACTGCAGTTTTTTTTACTCATTTCTTTCATCTGTATCTTTCTACAATTAGAAAGAAACAGGAAAAATAAAATAATGGTTGAATTAGGACAGACTCTATTATTTTGGCCCACCAGATGCATTCTTTGGGGTTTTCTTTGATATATTGCTATAATCTTTTTCAGGAGAGAGGCTTCTCCTCACACACATAAGTCATTTCCACGTGGAAACATTAATAAAATGGAAGCTATCAGAGAATAACAGAATGGTTAGTGAGCTTAAAGTGTGACTGCAGTTTTGAGTGCCCTTTTATCTCACTGGACTGCTGTGACAGCATGTCATCAAGATCTAAAAAAAAGAATTTTGGCATTCCCTACAGTAGCAGTAGAGAATGTATATGGTCATGCACATTGGCAAGAGCATGGTAAAAACTCATTCTTTGGTGTCTGCTCTTGCTTCTTCTTCCAATTTAACATTTAGAGAGCCATTCTTTTTTATTTCAAACACCTGTATCTTCCCTAAAAACCTTCTGTGGCTCAATTCTCTAATGCTTCCCTCCTGTATGCTGCTTTAGAGTTGATATGAAATAGAACATATTTGCATATTCACAATATACATTAGTTTAGTTATGGGCATTTTGCAATTTTTTTCCCTCTTCTCTGTTTTTCATAATGCCATGTGCTGTGCACTGTGGCTTTTTGGGGGGATGAGCTGTATCTGGAGAATCCTAAGCTGACAAGTATCTTTGCAAGGATTTTATGTGTTACTTTAATCCTCTCACTAGCTGCACAGCTGTAAGACAGCTAGTTTTAATCTGCAAGTGGGCTGAGCATGTGAGGTGAAGTTCTGTTAGGAAATGGAAAGTCTGCCTAGTGCTTCCCAATTGCTGTGCTATGAGTAGAGATAAGTGTTGAAGGCAGGGCTATTTTTAGCTCAAGACTTACAGCATCCATGTTTGCATTTGGTTGCTGAAGGAATGGAAAGTTGGACGTGTTTGAGTTTAGGAAAGTATCTGTTTTGCACTTGTGAAATGCTTCTCCTTACTACCCCATTCTTCTGAATATCTGGAGCCTTTCTAAATCACAGTCTCTGGAAATGTTAGTGAATTTTGCTCTGTTGTGGTTTGTAATGTTCATATTTATTTCTCAGGCTCTCCTACCTGTGGTGTGAATTATTCCCAATCAGATGTAGATTTCTGGGGGAACTGCAAATGGTAGTTTTGAATTCCCTTTTTAATCTTTGTCCTACTGTTTTAAAGTTGGTCTGTTTTCTTTCATACTTGCCATTCTTATTGCCACTTTTTTCTAGCTATCCTAGAATTCTAGCTAGTCTAGCTATTCTATAATTTTTCACACTAGACCCAGTGCCAGATTTTATTCATAGTTTTTTTAATCTATTTTGGAGTGTCTTATTTATACTTCCTTTCAAGTGTGATTTTATTCCCTTCTTTGCCCTATTTTGCTCTAGACCGATCTTATCCAAGCATGTTTTACTCTGATTTTTTTTACAAACTTCCCTCATTACTCAAATGTATCCAGCCCAGAAACACCTCTAATTTTTCATTCTGTCCATCTACTCCAGATGCACCTGCAGGCTCAGCAGCTGGATGCATCTCTCATCACAGCCATGTCTTCTGCTCCCTCCCACCGTGCTTGGACTCTTCAGAATATTTCTAGATATGTTTATCATCCCCATACCTTAAAAAAAGGGAAAATCTTTCATTTAAAGATGTCTAAGAAGCAGCTGCTAGCTACATGGTGGTCCTCTCTCATGGCTTTTTAGAGACGTTAGCAGACTGAGAGAACAGGGGAGTTTCATGGTTTGGCTCTGGGCATGGAGTGTATAAAGACAGGATGATATATCTTTGCTTCTGTTGGGTAGCTTCAGCTCACCTCAGTGGAGTAATTGGGAACAGACTTGTCAATAGTTAATGTGAGCATCAATATGTACAGACTACATCTGTACAATCTGAAATTTAATTCACAATATTGATAATGTGGTATAAATGGAGCACTTCATGTTCTCCATGTATAAATATATTCATTGTATATAAATTCGCATACATGAATGAAGCTTGATGTGAATTCAGCTGGATCTCACAGCTTTACTTGACAGTTCTCCATAGGATCTTGCATTATGCAGTGCAAGCATCAAATATTGTGGCACTCATTAAGAGGCAATCACTATTTTTTACACACTTAGAAATTTCCAGTGCTGTTGATCCAGGTGAAGCTGGGTCTTCTGGGGCTGATGTTGAGTTCTGTGCCATGAATCACCTGAATTAGGGGGTTGTGGGGTGCAAAGGACACTTGCAATTGAATCCTGAAATATTAGAGATATGAATTGGAGTTTTAAAATAGGAATTTTAATTATATGCTTTAAAAGACTTCCTTTTAGGGGACAGATGTGATTTAGTGTGACTGATTACTAAAAAATAACCTGATAATATCTTTGAGATTAGAACTGTATGCTAGGTTTTTTTGGGATTTTTCCATGTGTGGTTTTTTTCCCTTCTCTCAAATTTTGTGTGATTATGTTTTTTGTGAACTGTGCCTAGTAAATCCATGATTATGAAGGGCTACTTTAGAATAGTGTAGTCTTACCACTAATTAAAGTGTTGCACTGCCCTCCCAGAGATTTCTGGTCCCCTAGGGTGAAAAAAGTCTGCATCTGCTCTTTTGCTCTTTCCCAGCAGTTTTGTATCTCACCTTAAGGATGCAGAGATTTTTCTGTGTGCTTTCTCTTCACTTTGCAGGGTATCAGTTCTGTAGCATCAGAGGTTGCCCAGGCATCCTTCTGCAGTCCATGTGCTTTCCTGCCATTTTGCACATCTACCTCCTGAGGAGCTTCACAACACAGACCTTATACCCATTCCTCAGGCCACAAGTCCTCCTTTTGTAAAGAAACAGAATAAAAATTCAGATAAAAATCACATTTTTAAGAAAGATTGAAATTCCATGAGCTTTCATGCAATTCTTTGCATGAGCTTTCACAGTTTAGTCTGCTATTGCTGTAGCCATCCAGGCTGTATCCATTATACATAATCATTGGCATAAACAGGTGGGCTTTTTCCCCCACCTTGCCAGATTTGGTAATCCATGGGGGGGGTCTTTTGGGTCCTTTAGTAATCTGGTGAGATATTTTGAGTCCATGGAGTGCCTTTCTTCCTTATCTTGGCACTCTAAGTAGCAATTGAATGTGTGTGAAGATATGATAATATTTACACTTTGTTGGTTTTATGGGTTGATTTTATTTAAACTTTGTCTAAGTTGAGAAACATTGATGTGGCTTAAAGAACCATGCATATGTGATGAATTGCAAAGGCAACTGTTTCATGGAAATGATAGTTTTTCTAGACAATCATCAGAAAATACATTAAAGTAATATATTTGGAGAAAACAGGTTTGTAGATAAAGATGAAAAGAACATTGCTCAATCATGGATATTAATTATGAATAATTTAATACTTCTAGTAAAATTGAAATATTTCTGCTGTCAAAGTCCTGGGTAGTTTATGAGAGTCCTCCTAAATCTGCTGGTATGGCAAACAAATCTTCAGGTTTACAGTGCCCAGTCATTAATGAAGCTGTTCTAATGAGTCTGGGTCTACTTAGGTTTCACCCTTCTGGTTGGACTGTGTTTTGTGTGTGAAATGTTTCTGTTTCTTTGTTGTTTTGGTTTTGGCTTTTGTTGTTTTTTGTTGTTGTTGTTGTTGTTTTGGTGGGTTTTTTTTTTTTTTTTTTTTTTTTTTTTTTTTTTTTTTTAATCTGCCCCATTATTGGACTGAAGCACAAAAGAAAGAAGATTCAATAGGATCAGTAAATGTTGCTTGGTGAACAATAACACAGGTATTGAAATCCCGGCAATGCTACAAAATTTTTTTAGGTGAATTTCTCCATATAACATAGAATGAGTTTCCTCTTCCACCACCCAGCTTCCAGTAGATGGAAGCTGTAGGGAAAGAACAATTGCCTTGGCAGCAAAAAAGCTGTTAAGAAACAGGTGGAGATTGATATTTTCTTAAGCCATAATGGTCCAAAAACACAAGTAAAAGTTGAATATAAGAGAGTTTTCTGAGCTGATTGTAGAGTCTCACCCTGTCTTCCACAGTTGCAAACCCCAGAAGCTTTAAGAAAAAAACATGCTAAAATTTTGTATTTTATAACACTTAAGGCTGTATTTATCTATTTCTGAGGATATTTCTTCCCAGGTCTGGCTGTTTAGCAGCTATTTCATTCATTTTTTCATTCCATCATTTTCACCTTGCATTTCATTAATTTTCCTTTTATCATTCTTATAGCATTTCATTCATTTTACTTTTATTATTCCTATAGTTAAATCACATTTAATTTTATAAATCCTTCTGGTATAGAAGAAATCCCAGCTTCCACATTCTGGTGGCATAAAACAAACTAAATAGGAGGAGGTTTTGGGGCTCCTCTTAGCCATATATTAAATTTGATGTTTGAGCAGAAGCTGGTGAAATTTCATGTATTATTGTTGTATAAGCTTTAAACAACCCACACAACCTTGTTCATACCTAGATCACAGAGACCTACTTCTAGAAAGGTGTAGCACATACCTTAATTATATATACTAAGGACACCTGAATATACTCTTTCTTGCCTGTTTTCAAACAGAATTTTCAGAAGAGATTCTGTAATTTTCCTGTATCTATGGACATGTAACTGAATTCACTTCAAAATTTGAATTACAGGTAACCGTGGAGGGCTTTTTGGCTTGATACTGAAACACTTATGAACTGGGGTATCCTCCTTCCTGGAAAGGCTGAGTAACAGTAGCACTGTTTTCAAAATGCTCTTTTGAATTGGATACAAAACATGTAATAGGTGCCCTTCATGCAGCTTTCCAGTTAGTCAAACCCTCAGAGCAGAATATCTGGCTGATGCTCAGAAATGTGATTTTTACAGAGAACTTAGCAGTCATTCTTTCTGTTAAGTAGCTATGCTTTTTCTTTTTTTAACATGATATATGAGTTTTGTTTTATTTTCTCACTTCTGTTTAATTTCCTGACAGATGTGCTGTCATTGAGTGAAGTGGGTAATTTTCAGTTAATGTCCACGATTGTTGCTTTTAACAACATTTGGTTGATGGCACTTCTTCAGTTCCAAAAAGTCTTTTCCTTAAAAGCTTGTCATTCAGGCAGTACAGCCCTGCAGTCTTGTCTTTTTGGGCATGGATTGTGTGATGCAGCACCATTTAAGACAAACATATAATCTTACAAAGAAGGAAGGTATCTTTCACCTGCCAAATCATCATTTAGATGTAACAGCAGAAAAAAATTGAGATCACAGAATCATTTAGGTTGGAAAAGACCTGTAAGATCAAGTTCTACCTTTGACTAATAACCACATTGTCAGCTATACCATAGCATGAAGTGCCATGTCCAGTCTTTCTTGAACACCTCCAAGATGATGACTTCACCATCTCCCTGGGCAGTCACTTCCAATTCTAAAGGGCACTTTTGTACTGGTTTTGAGGACAGGTGTCTGCTAAGAAAAACAAAACAAAAGACAACAACAACAACAAAAAAAACCAAAACCAAAAAAAACCAAAACAAAAAAACCAACAAAAAAAAAAAACCCCAAACAAACAACAAACAAACAAAAAACAGGAGCCTCTTTTTGAAATGGAGAATATAAACCCTCTCCTTCCAGATTATTATTATTTTGAAATTAAAGGGGCTTTCAGGCAAAGATATGGGAATAGGAATAACAGTTCTTTACTAGGAAAATTAAAATAGAAATACAGTACTACAAAGAACAAAACCAAAACACTGACAGAGTGAGAATACAACCTGACACCCTGTCAGTCAGGGTGTTGGTAGCAGTCCCATTAAATGGTGGCTGCAGTCCTCCTGCAGTGACAGGTGTGGTTCAGCTGAAGCAGTGCTCCTCAAGAAGGGTGCAGTTTTCCTCTGAAGATCCAGGGATGATGTGGAAAGGTCTGGTTTTCCTCTGGGATTCAGTGGAAAAAGGGCTACTTTGGTGTTCCAGATCTCAGTTTTGATCTAGGTAGGAAAGGCTTGGCTCCTCCCCCTGGCTGGAGCATCTCTCAATGGGATGATGTAATTTTATCAGTCATACAGTGGGACTTAATGGCCCATTAGCAGATGATATCTTCCTGGGTTGTGGAAAAGATAAAGATGATTGCCCCACCTGGTTTCAACAAATGGGGATAGAATACATACATTTGGTCACATGCTGTGTTGCAACATAGGACACCCTTCCATGAAGAAATTCTTCCTGATGTCCAACCTGAAAGCCCCTTGTGGCCATGTCCTCTAATTTTGCCACTGATTTACTGTGGGAGGAGATCCATCCCCATCTGCTTTACCACCCTTGTAGAGTGATAAGGTCTCCCCTGAGCCTCCTTTTCTCCAGAATAAACAAACCCAGCTCCCTCAGCTGTTACTCATGCGACTTACTATCTAGGAATGATGATGCAAAGATGAATGTTTTTCTTTTCCTGGCCTGTTCCATTTTCCTTACATGCACTGCACATTTTTAGAAGAGCAAGTGGTTGCTGCTGGAGCATATTTAAGGCTGCTTACCTCTGCATCTGATGTTGAACTGCTTTGATATGTCACTTGATTGCAAACAATCCAGTTAAAACATGTGATGTGGTCTCTGCAAAATTCCAAGAAAAAGCTTTGGTTTCTTACTGGAGTTAAATTAGAAATTCTGATGTTTATTTTAAGTGTGTGAATATACATATAGGTATATATATTTTTTTATTATTATTTTTTTAAAGTATCCCCTTTATTTTCCTTCTTTTTTGTGGGAGTAGAGACTGCTGGTAGGAGAAATATTTTAGATGGAAACCTGTCTTCTAACCACAGTCAGCTACTGGCATACATGGAGATGAGTTTATACTGAAGCATTTTATTTTTTTTTTAAATCTGCACTCTAAAGCCTTTGTTTCTATCTTTTCTATTTTACTAGTTTGGTCTTACTGTAAACAGGTTATTGCTATTAATTTGGGGTATTTCTGGATCATCTTGCAATGTGTGAAACAAGCATTTAAAGATCAGGAGGCTGAGAGGTTTTGAGTAATGAGAGCCATTTTAGCATACAAGGGGTTAATGTCTGACAGATGATGTGTATTATTTAACTAGAAAAATGCAATTTGTGTCAAGGAGAAAAAGGTTCAAGGAAAAAAAGTGCCTTTAACGTCCTCTTTTGTTGCTTTTTTTCCAATGTGAAAAAACCTGGTTTTATTTTTGTGGGGTTTTTTATTTTTAAAGGTAATCATTATTCATGGCAGCAAGAATATTGGCTGGTCTTTCAAGTTTGGGTCCCCGCTTCTTCAGACAAGTGTCTCACTTTTTATAATTTTTTTAAAATTTATATTAATAGCATATTCAAAGAAAAAGAATGTTTCTACATTCTCCAGTATTCCTGTGCAAGACATTTCCTATCTGTCAGTTTGAAACTGGGAAGATGCATGACACATCAGCATACAGTGCTTTTCTTTGCAGCCCCTTCAACCTTGAGCCTTGTGGCTATATATGTGGGAGTGAATGTTACTGTCTTCAGCCACAAAGAAGAGAGAGCTAGCTGGGGTCTATCAAATGCTATGTTTAAACAACAAATTCTAAAATAAACAAAGAAGCAAGCCCCTTCCAAAACTCCCATATTTGCTCATTTCTCTTGAAAGCCATGGTCAATAATCAGATCAGCTTAAAGCTCCTGCTTTTTGTAAAACAGTAAATATTCATTACTCAAAAACTGAAAAATATGCTGTATTTTAAGCATTGCCCTGTATATGGATAAACCGTTCCCAGGCATGTATAAGCCTCACTTGATGTAAAGTGATGGGGAATAGAATATCACACACATCCATTGGCTTTGGAATTGGTTTGGATTGATCTTGATTTAGTGAAGTTGTGCAGCAGCAGCATCCTGTACTGCCTGGAAAGCCATACTTGGCAGCGAGTGCAACCTAGAAAATATTATTGCCTACAGTGGTTCTTTAGGAATTCTCACTCCCCCAGTCCCACTCCTATCACCAAAAATTATTGTTTCCTTATCACTTGAGAGCCTCCCCATGGTAACAACATCCAAGACTATCACTGACCTCTATTAAACCTATGTGAAACCTGTGTGCTAGAAATACAATTTGTCCTTTACAGCTTTGTTTCAAATGATTTTGTTTATATTGACCACTCAGCTTTCTATCACACAATCCTGCCAGGAATTCAGAGCACAAGTTCTAGCAAAATCAGGCTGAGTGGGCACAGATTTTATCTCTTGACACCATCTACAAGGGGAAATGACATGAGTTATCAAAATATTTGGGGGATGATAGACTTATTTCTTCTTTTTTTCTGGAGAATGATAGTAATAATTTTAGTGTTTACAGTTCCATAATATTCTAATTAAAAACAAACAAACAAAAAGACTTGGTCACTGTTAGACTTTTCCAAATGAGCAGTGATTCCATTTTGTTTGGTTGAGCTTTTTGATTGGTTGGCTGAGGGTTTTTTTGTTGTTCAGTGGTGCTGGAGCACAGAAGGTCCTGGAATGGCAGGGGTGGGATACAGTGTTGAGTCAATGGCTGCAAGGAGTTCATTTCCCATGGACAAAAACTCCTATAAGCCAAGCAGACAATGAAGAGGGAAGGAGGGGAGGAGCTCCTAAGAAAGTCATTGACTTTGAAAAATTGACTTTCTTAAGTAACAGTGATAGCAAGGCAAAACTTGTCTCTTAGCAAAGAAATTAATTGTCCCAGAACATAACAGATAATGGCCTAATAGCCACAAATTTTGACATGCACATCAGGGAATGTCTTCTGCATGTCATAGACACTGGGTAACATCCAGGAAAGTAACTGAAAATCAGCAGTGTAGAGTTAAAAATAATCAGAACCAATATTAAATTTCACTGTGGGTAAGTGCCAGGTGAAAGACAAGGTGTTAACTGATTTCATATTTAATGTGATTGGAATGGAGTAGCTCATTTCAGTGCTAATTATAATCCAACAATAGAAGAACTTGCCCAGCTTTGTGTATATGTGTGAGGGCATAGATGGAGGAAGAAGTTGTTAAGAGTTTGCAATACTTTCTGTGACAGATGTGTTATAACCTTGGCCTAATACAAGCATGCACTTAGGATCAGCTCAAGTGAACTTGGGGTTGTTTAGAGTCATGTTGTTAGGCCCTGGGTATGAGCATATTGCCTCTCTGTAAATTATATACAAGAGAAATGAGGGTTTGGAGGTGTTTGGTTTTAATTATAGTCAGCTAGGGAGATGTGGTGCATGAGTTCTGCTGGCTGCAGCTGGAAACATTCCATTGCATTAAACAGGAAAATATCAGTGCCTGATGCTTTGCCATTCATCCATAAAATAACTCTGTTAAGAAAAGAAAATATATCTAACAGGAAATAATAAGTATAGAAAACACTGCATGCAAAGACAGTTTTGATTATACTTTATACTCTTGCTTAAATTTTTTAAAAGAGGAGTTTCTTCATGGGAAGAGTGGAAAACAGTTGTTCCAGAATTGTTGCAATACCCCTATAATGTTTCTGCTGTTCAGAGGTATTATGTCGTGAGAGGTAACTTTGACTTTGGCCTTACAACAGTGGCAGAGAAGAAGAAGCTTTAGTTAGCAAAAGCTAAATAGAACTGGGTAAATTTCACTTTCTGGTCCACTCATCTGTGCAAAATTATTTTTTATTCCTGGAAGAATGCTTGGTGGCAAAACAATGCAGTGGAATCTTTTGCAATAATACTGTTGCATTAAAAAAATATACTACGATGTATTTCACACTGCACTTTTTGAATTAATTCTGGCTATAAAAATTAGAAAAAAGCATAGATGCATTAATTTTATTTTGTTTTTCTTTGTTTCTGGCTTTTTTGTGCTCTCATTAAAGAGTCATTAATGCACAATATGCCTTGTCCACTACTGAGAATGAACAGGTACAATCTGCTAACATAGGTCATGGTATTTGAATTGTGTGTAAAATGCAGCCTGTTACTTTAAACATATATTATGCATATAATTCATTAAATGCCATTGCTTTAAGATGATTCTATGCTTGCAGTCAAGAATTTTGGAGCACTTTCCTGAAAGCACTTCTGTTCTTGATTTTGGGCCAAAGAATCAAGACTTTTCATGAACTTCAGCTTGATTTATAAACTATTTGGAAATGCTCAAGCCAAGTAGCTCTACAGGACAGTTGTTAATAGAGGTGAAAGATTTTTATTTTTTCCCTAGAAACTGAAATTTCTGTGGGAGTATAAGATTCTCAAGTTTAACCTTTTCTGCCTACCAGCAGTCCTCAAAGTAGTCATCAAATATGTAAAATTCTGACACTGGTGAAGAACCAAATCTGTCATGTTCTGTGATGGGAGGGAAAGAAGCAGCTCAGGCAGGCTGGTGGAGGGATGGGAATTTACTTGAATGCGTTTTTATCTTTTTTTTCTGTGGGAGCTGCTAAATTATTAATGCAATAATAAAGTCCATTTGATATTAATAGACTCCTAATCGCTAAATGAATTACTTGTAAGATCAGAATCATTAAAGTGAGAGTTGGCTGACTGCCCCCCGATTAAATTATATCCAATGAAGCAACAAACTGTAAAAAAAAAAATACACTATTTTTTTTCCCCAATAATTATTTGATGAGTTTTCTTCTTCCTCTGTGCAATTTTATGTTAAGGATTTGCCATTGCAGTCTGGTGGCAGGTAGAAGACAATGAAGAACATCTCAAAAAACCCTGGCTTTGCTCCTGGATTTCAAAATACTTTCATGGAATGGGGCCAGCGCAAAATATATGTGAAATATAACAAATAATATGGACTTTGGGAACTTTTTTATTTTATTTTATTTGCTTTATCCTCTTACAGATGGCAAAATTAATTTCACCCTACTTCTTTTCTGTTACAATCTTTCCACTTCAGTGTGCCTATTTTGAAGACGAACATGCGGATGAGACCGAGCTTACGTAGGCTGAGGTAGTTGCAGTGAGGTATAAATACTTCATTATTTATTTAACCTTTGAGCAGAAATTTCCTTCTGGTAGAATTAATCTGCAAATAGCTGAGGTGTGCTACCACTTAAGTTATGATTGATCATGCAATATAACAAAACTCTGTTGGCATCAGGTTTAGGACTGATGTACATATAAATATAATGCAGATAAAGCTGCCAGATGCTGTGACTGACAGGTGGGTTCAAGGTATTCTTGGCAAGAAGACTCAGCCTTGACTCTCCAGCTAATAAAATGTGCATATTGGACAGCTTGTATTAATATTCTGTAAATAAAATATAGTTGAATGACAGTTGGGAAGCAGTTTAAGCACAGTCTAGTCTGTGATGACTAACGCTCACACAAATTAATAACTGACTTTCTGGAAAGTTAGAAGTTAATCTTGGTATTTTAAATGAGCTAATCCATGTGGACTAGTATCCACTTAAGACAATTATATTAATTACTTGGGGGAGGTCAGATGTTTATTTGCAAAACTTTCATATCCTTTCAGTTTTCATTTGGGGCTGAGGACCAGGTATTTCACCTGGGTCAGAGGGCTGTCACAATGTCTGCCTCTAGAGCTGGTAGAACAACATCTTGGTTTCATCTCTCCATAAGGGCCAAAGACCACAGAAGGGATCAAAACCATTTATGCATTCTGTCCAATGTGTTTCTTGAAGCTGACACATTCACTAACAAATTAATTACTTATTATCCCCTGAGGTAAACCATAGAAAAACAAGAGCAATTTAAAAAAATGGCAGAGAAAAGAAATGGTTTCTGGGTCCTTGATGACAGAAAAGGAGGGTAGGCCATAGATGTTTAATTCTGACTTCTGATATGACTTCTGTTTCAAGAAATGTCCTAAACTTGCTTTATATTATTATATATTTGTTGTACATGTTTATGTTTTTCATGTGTTTTACTTTTCTCAGACTACTGCTTGGCAGCTCCTATCACTAAAATATTTTTGTCCTTCAATTATGTTGTTTCTCACATATCAATCATTAAACTCTCTGTCATAAAATTGTTCTCTGGTGACCATCTAAAGAAGGCTGTCATCACACAATCAGCCATTCATTATGACTATCCTGGCCACAACTCTGGTTTGGCCTTGAAAAAACTTCTGACATTTAAAGTTTTTCCAGAACTCTGGTTCCCATTGATATTTCTTTTCTTTCCCTCCAAATATCTGGAAGCAGCTAATGTAGCTGCAGTTTATAGAAATTTTTAATGAGTGGATTTGTAGGAATAGTATCTCATTTTATGGTGCAATTTAAAAATACCTTCCTCATGTTAAGATAACCATTTGCCAAAAAGATTTATGCTTCAGAGAATCAGTAGAATTCATGAAAACTTTTTGTGTGTGTGAAGAACACTGAAGTTTGACCAATTGAAAGTACCCAAGTGTCTGTTCCTGCTTTTTTTTTTTTTTTCCTAGATATTCTTTTTCTTTGGGTTTTGATGTTTTCCTCTGATGTGATATCACACTTGCACAACAGGGTTTGTGGCATAGAGGTAAGGTTTCAGGTAGTTCTATTCTACAGACAGTCACAATTTGTTTTTCAATAAACAGCCATAAAACTGAGCAAATAATTATGTTTGCATTCAATGCAATGCCAAATACTGTATTATCAAAAATGTTGACTTGAAACTGTACCTATGTAGCAGTGCTTTCCAGTTACAAATAAAACAAAAAACCAAAGTATTTGTTGTGGGGGAGCAAGGCTTAATCTTATGTCTAAACATCCAAAGTAACAGTAAACATTTTAATGTGGAGGCCTTGTAATGGTGTAATGCTGTGAGCTGGGGAACGAGGAATGGTGGAGAGGAGGGGAGGCAGAGCCTGAAGAGGAGCTAAAATAGTTTTGGTGGTGTGACATTCAACAAGTTAGTCCAAGAAAAACGCCCAAATCATACTGCTCTGAGTTTTCTGAATAGGAAGACAGTGTAATCAAGTGGATCATAAATACTTTTTTGAATGAGAAATGTTTATAGGATCTAATGGCTTAGTCTTAGACTGCCATGAATACCAGTGAGGGGAGGTATTCAGACAGGTAAAGACCTGACAATTTTAGGTTTCCAAAAGAAATGCTTCTTGAGCCAAGCAAGTATGGTAGCAAGACGATCACCCTGTGTCACATAGGACATATCAGGTCACTTCTGCCTTCAGGTAGCTCAAGCAGAGCCTTAGGAATCCAATTTTCTGTGGCAGAGAAAAAGAAGTAATAAATCAGGTCAGGTTCAAAGGTCTCTCCAGCTTCATATATTGTCTCTAAAAACAGTGCTTAGAGTAGACTATAAACTAGAGAAATTTATAATAGTAATTCAGAGAATTTTCTTTGCCTTTTGTGTTTTATAATTTAGAGGCCTTCTAGATTGGAGGTCTTTTCAGTAGCCCTGAATTATTCATTTTTCCAACCATTTGTACAGTGTTGTCTTAACTGTTGCTTTTCCTCTGAGATTCCTCTGATGAGAAATCCAGCTTGAATACTGGATACTACTGGAAGCATTTTTCCCATCATGCTCTTTAATTCTATGGAAATATTCTGTTATCATTGTGTTATCATTGGATCGCTAAAAAAAAAAAAAAAATTCCACTTTCTGTCCCTGTAAGATCATAAAATCAAAGTGTGACTAATGGATGGATGGCTCAGCAGAACATTCGGGCTACATTTTTACATTTTTGATACTTTTCTGTGCATCTCTTTATCAAAAACTAATCAGGAATGATTGATTGTATCACTTCAGCTTTGTACCTATCAAAGTGTTGATAGTAAATTGGAGAATATTGTTTTTAATTTTTTTTTTTTTCTTTTAAGAGGAAAGGCGATGTCTGTTACCTGTAAACATGACTGTTCTGGGATTGACTTTGTACATGTGTAAATAAACTGTCTTTCAAGAAGAGAAATTTTGACAAGAGCAGATCAGAAATCTGATAGGTGTTTGGGGGGAGAGGGGTTTAGGCATTAAGGATTTTCTTCATAAGACGAAGTTTAACATTTTTTAAAAATTAGTAACAAGAAAACTCACTTCTCTGCCAGTCAGGTCAGTAACATGACTGAAATTATTAGTTTTTTTAATAGATGTATATTTTCTCCATACATTTGACAAAACATGCATCTCTTAGTGCCTAAGATTGAGAGGAAGATAAATAAGTGAGGATTTCTGCTTTTTTTGTATAAAGCATCAAGTGTTCCAAATGCCACATTTACTTAATGTTACTTGTACAGTGATTAGAAATGGAGCTGACAGTCTGAGTTGGGCAAAACGTTTGCTGGGTAAGGATAGCAAATAGAATTGTGTGATAGCTTGGGGTTTTTATCACTAGCTAGAATGAAATTTTAGCGTATCAATCAGCTGCAACACCTTTGGGAGCAGAATAAGGATTAAGCAGTGTTTGTGAAGCCATTTCCATTGCCCTGTGGATTGCTTAGAGGAACTAACCTGCTGCCACTCCATCTCAGAAGAGCTGTCTGTCATTAGCAGCTATAGGTATGCCAGTTCACTTCTGCAGCTCAGAGAAACTGAGCAGCTGAAAGCAGCTGAGGGTGTTCTACCCATGAAACCGCCGCCTAAACTTCAGCAGACAAAAATTCCATTTTCTTGTCTTAGTCGACAATTAATGGGGAAAGTGGCTGTGCTGTCAAGTGCTCATTGTTGAATGATGATTTTTCTCAGCTGAGACGGATGCATGAATGGAAAAATAACTTTACTAATTTCAAGCAATTTAGTTCTAACGACTTTTTAAAAGCTCCACAAGCTAGGTGGTCTGAAGAAAGTCTCTAGGAGAAGTTATGTAAACACTAAATAGATGCAATTACCTACATTTGCTTTCATTAAAAAAATAATTTATTTTCCTGGCAAGACTTTGTAGATGAAAAAAATGAAAAATTAAATAGTAAAGACATTTTAAATAATTTTTAAGGATATGGGTTTTAGGGTTTTTTTTAATCCTAGAAGAATAATGATTAAATAGCTTAAAGTTGAGTTAACTTGGAAACCTTCAGAATGATTTTCAGTGGAAAGTATAATTTTATCAAAGTAGAAACTAAATACAATTTTTAAAATAAAGCTATTTCTTGTTTATTTCAAAGAAAAATTTAATAAAAATATTTAATATCTGACTTTACTTTTTAAGGAACGTTTCGATTCAAAGAAGATATATAGCTTAACTACAGTGTCCTGTTATGAATGGATAAAAAAAATAGAATGTCAGACTTTTCTTCAGAAGAGTAATTGAGATTTTTACTAGCTGTAACAAAGGCTCCTTTAACTCATGCTGATATATTGGAGATGCATTATAGATTACTGAGAAGGCAAATGATAATGTATCACTTAATTTATTTGACAAATGTACTTTCCTTAATTAGCTACAGTACTTCATAGGCTATTAGCAAATATTTTGCAGTCTGTCCTTTAAAGAACGATTTCACATAAAGAGCCCTTCCAACATCAATTGATTAAGTCTTGATTTCACGTGAAACGTTCTCAGAATTTTGTGAACAAAGTCTGCCCGTGCAGTTTCTTGGAGCATGAGTTGGAGAGTTTGATGTAGAAATCAGATTTTCCCATCTTTTATTAAAGCTGTGAGGGTTTTATTTTAATTCTACTAAGTCACATTTTCTGATAGAAACTGTACTGTCTTTTGTTGGAACTGTTAGATAGGGGTCACATTCCATATCAATTCAATTCCTGAAAGTTAGAAAAAGACAGCATTTTGTCACAGATTGAACAAACTCCAAAGCAGACTTAATCAAACATTTTAAAGCTTTCCTTATAAAAGCAATATAAGCCTCCTCACTCTGTTATTCCTTTTATACATTTGTTGTTTGGAGGAACCTTGTGTTTGTGGCAAAATATATCCTCCTTCAAGAGTAAACTTTCTAGGAGAAAGAATTCATCAAGAAGTCTATTTTTGGTCACCATGCAGTTAGGAGGTGCAATAATGCAAATTTTGGGCTGCTGAATCTCTGCCAAAGGAGTTCAGTGATTCTGTTTGTTTAAAAACACAAGTCTAGCTGCTGCCTAAACACATGGCAACTGTTTTGAGGGTGAGTTCTAGCCGGATGGTTTCCATCAAACAGGCTGTCTCAGTGGGCACTATTCTGGAACAGTAAAGCTCACTGTTGAATATAAAACATCATTTGAGGAGGTTCAGAGCATCATGCCTTCTCTGTGTGCAGTGCAAAGGGAGAGGAGGAGAAAGTGACATATGCACTTGCTTCTCAGGGCTGCGGTGACAAGCAGTAGATGGGACTGCAGGTTTATGCACGCTTCACACTTTTTTGCCTGACAGTAGAGATGCCAGTATGAATTTGACTCCTCTCTTGCTTAACTTGCAAAATGTCAGTCAGTCGCTGCAGTGGTTTATGGAAATGAGGGTAATGTCAACTTACTTCAGTGTTATGCTTTTCATGCTTTAAGCAAATAAGACCACTTTCATAGCTCACTTTTAGTCTGAAAAGTTTGGGATATTTTGGATTTGAGCAATAACTCATTGTAACATGTTTCCCACGTGATAGTGGACATGACATGGGTGTTGCCAGCAAGATACTTTTGATGAATGTTTCTAGCCCTGGATTACAGAATTCCAAAGTAAGTGACTCTGGATGATAAAATAAATAGTTCTGTAGTGAATGGTGCTCCTCTTCCTGCTCAGGTACGTGCTGTTAGTCCTACAGGTCCTATGGAATTTTTTTTTTTAAATGGATCTTTGCTGTATTATTTTAGCCTCAAACATTTGTAGATTATGGCTGTGGAGTCCTTTAAGCCTTAATTTAATTGTAGAAGATCAAGATCTTCCATGCCTTGTTTAACCATGATGGTGATACATGAATAAGGGAGAAGATTTGTGTTGGTCTAAGGGAATTTATGTAAGGCTTTGTAAATTATGTATGGAGATTCATCAAAGAGGATGTAAAAAATACTTCAATTCACAATTTGCATCTTAAGCCTAGGGATGTGAATCATGAAATACAGGAGAAAAAAGAAGACAAGATGTGTAGAAGGGAGTTGAAAGAGAAATGTTGGGGTTTGTAGGCTGATCTTCCTCACCAGTGTGGTCAGTGGACAATGGTTATCTTCCTTTCTGTCCTGCAAGATAAATTAAGTTCTCAGTTTTTACTGTGATGTAGTACCAGTGGGGCTGGTTTAGATTAAGGTTGGGGCAGAGAGCTTGTAATATTTGTTGTTTGGAGCATGGGCAGGAACAGGAACACTTGTCTGGATGAAGCTAAAAATGAGTGGTGAGCAGGCAGGTGCAGGTGTGTGACTGGTTTCAACAGGGCTTTCTTTCTTTCTTTCTTTCTTTTATTATTTTGTGTGTTTACAATTACAAATCCACTTTAAATATCCTTTTCTGACCATCTCCTATGGAGTCATAGTAGATGACAGGCTTAAGAGAAAGTCTAGAGAGAGGCTGTTTTCCACTGCCTAAAATTAGCCTTGAGAATACCCCTTAGAGGTACTACAGTTTGTGTTCTCTATAAACTTCTTAAAGAGGGTGTGTGAAGGAAATCTAGCCAAGAATAGAAAGGGGTTTCATATTGCTAGGCTATATAAAACTGCAAAGGTTTGCCAGGTTCTTCTGTGGTTCTTGAGCTTAGTTAACCCTCTGTATGTTGTGTAGTTCTGTCCTGCTCTAACCCCAGACAGAAACCAAACACCACACAATGCATTCCACCCCACAGCAGGATGAGGGAGAGAATCAGAAATGGGAAAACACAAGGGTTAAGATAAAGACAGTTTAATGGGCCAGAAAATGAAGAAAATAATAATACTGATGAAAGCATATGCAGAACAAGTGATGCACGATGTGATTGCTCCCCCGCTGACCTATGCCCAGATAGTTCCCATGCAGTGACCCCCAGCCAGCTTTCCCTGGGTTTATGCACTGAGGATGGCACCATGTGGTATGGAATATCCCTTTGGCCCAGTGTCCTGGCTGTGTCTTCCACCAGCTTCTGCCCCTGCAGCCTTTTTGCTCTCAGGGCATGAGAAGCTGAAAAGTCCTTGCCTTAGTATAAACACTCCTTAGCAATAACTGCAAACACCAGTGGTTTTACAACATCATTCTAGTAGTAAATCAAAAACACAGCACTGTACAGCACAGTCTCTAGGAAGAAAGTTTACTCAATCCCAGCAGAAAGCAAGGCAAGTTCTAGTTAACATTTTAAGATCCTTTTGAAAGACCAGTTCAGGTGCTGATCAACAATGTGCAGATACTGTTCTGTGAATATAGAATAAAAATAATGGAAAAAAGACCTGGCAAGTAGAAGTGTTATATGGTGTGCTGCACCCTCTTTCAGCCATTATACACTGAGGAATTTCTTTCTGTTTCATGGAGGTGGATGGCCTTTCCTTTACATGTGATATGCTTACCTGGTAAACAGGAAATTCAGAGATTTGTGCCATCAAACTCTTTTGCCTCCCTTTCCTGTGGGACAAGGAGTGACCTCTTATTCAAGGTCCTAGATAACGTATTCTGAGTTTGCCAATGATTTCTGAAGAAAACAATACAGAAAACCCGTGCCCTTGTTCCCTGTCTTCAAAGCAGAGGTGATGCTAGGTCCTGCTTTGAAGGCTTATTCTGGTATTAGAATCCTGTGCTAACAGAGACACAGAATTTCAGCTTAAATGGAAGCTTGTATCATGTTTAGCATGCTTTGAGACCCCTCCTTACAAAGGCAAGAGAACATTCCTTACAGCAGGATGAATCTCTCTTTATTCCATTTCTCCTTAGTAACTCAGAAAATCCATGTCATTATGAATTTAATCCTTAGATAGAATTTTTCCACTGCTCAAGATTTATGCTCTTGTTTCATGGCTTACAAAATTCTTTTAACCAATTCATTTGTATTATCAAAAGGTACTGTCTAGTCAGATAAAATGATTTCTTGTAAATGGCTGGGGTCACTGCATCCAGGTTCGGAAACTGTTTGCAAAGCAGACAGGAGGTGTATAAAATCTAAACTATAAGAGCACTTGCCAATTTATCCTAGTTTAATATCTATCATTCATCAGTCTTTCAGTATGAGTATTCAGCTTACTGCACTCAGAAGCAAAGTCTCTTCACTCCCTCAAATTTTCTGGGTCTGTATATTCTTTTATATATGGCTTAATAAAGCAAAAGTAAAAAACAAAGCCAACAACCTCAACAAATATTGATTTAAAATATTAAGTAATATTGAATATGTACTTAAAATAATAAATTAAACATTGAACTAAAAAAATTACATCTAATAAATTCACAATTTATAATTTTTCAATTAATATTATGTCAATATCTGCAAGGCAGTTGTATATAACCTGAGTATTCATATATTTAAGAGCAAAAAGAAGTGGAAAAATACAATTTATAGTTCACTAACCATTTAAGCTAGAAATGTATACAAAGGCTATAGTCTTGTATTTCAGCATCCATTCCCACCAAAGATGTGGTGGGAGATGTTTCAGATTTATTGATTTGTTCATGTTTTCTATGTATTTGAGCTATAAACTGCTCAATTGTATGAAAGGTTGCTCTAAAGAGTGGAGTAAAGACAGTGGAAAAGGCAATGTGAGAGATGGTAATTTGTGCAACGCATCAATTTGACATGACTACAGATACTTATTATCAAGGAAATACCATCCCAAGACACAATTGTTAATTGTTAATATTGTTTGGCAATATCCAAACTAACACCCATAATTCTTTGAGTATTCTTTTTGTCTGGGCTTGTCAGATTCACTGCTTCTCTTTGTTCTCACATTTCTCTTGCAATCCTCAGGCAGAATGTTCTTTTCCTATAATTTTAATTCCAACAGCTATATATAATAAGGAGAAGGAAAATATTGAGAACCAATAGGCACAGATAAACAAAGGAGAGCAAGTTAGCTTAAATGCATTAACTTCCTTTGCTTTTCTTATCTGCACCCAAGAGCCTCAAACTACCTCCTTTTTGAAGGTAATGTTGTAATGATTTATTGCTAGGCTGTTCTTTTGTACCAAAAGAACCTGAAAAGCTAATGTTTACAATATATGCTAAAGTAAAAAAGGAGTCCTGTTATACCAATAATCAGAGTGGGGAAAAAACTATGCTCTTATTAGTGGTCAAAGATACAAAGCATGGCTCTCTATATGTGTTCTTGTGTGCTCTCCAGAGCAATGGCATCATAAAGCCCTGGTTTGTTGCACAGGACAACTAATTCTGTCATTAATTTAATGCTAGTACACATATACACACATATACACACTGTTGTTTTTGCACTCTTTCTTGTCCTTTTGACCTGGATATGCAGTAGGATCTCAGGCACTGTGAAGAGAGTATCTTTTTGGTAGAAGGTGAGAGATAGAAAATTTTTTTCCAACTTTTTGGCTTTTCTTTCCAGATTAGCTTGAGTTTAGCACAAACTGTTCATGGTTCATTTTCTCTCCTCTGGTGCATCCATGACTTCAAACTGCTCAGTGATTTGTTGTATTTTTATTATTTTTGTGTACAAGTGGTTATAGTTCATTATCTTGTCATGCTTACTTGTCAAGCATTAGGTATCTTCAGCCATATTTTTAATGCTTTATAAAAAAGAAATAGAATTAGTGAAGTATTGCAAGTGATGTAAGAGTTAGAGGCTGGCAGACAGAGCTATGTTTTGCTCCTTTTGGCTAGTAATGGCAGGGTTTGTTCTCCCACACCCTTACTTTATGTATGGAGCCTGCAGAACTGAATGTAAGATATTAAAAGATTTAACTTCTGGTAGTTTAATGGCTGGCTGGCTGACATGAAAAAACAGAGTACACTTTGCTCATAGGTGCTATAGAAATAATGAAGTGTAAAGTATTTTTGTGACTCCTTATAAAACCAAAGAGCAGAAAATGGAGATAGAGTTATCTGCAGATGCTTTGTTATATTGTACTGCCTTCTCCATGTGTTCCTGAGCTGCTCTGCTCTCTTCATTGGAGCATAAATGTGAGAGTATATAGAAACAAAGCAATTATTCTTTATTCTTACTCCTTTTGTGTCTCCAAACATAAATTATTTCTCCATTCAATATTGCAGCACCTTAAAAATATGTAATCTGGGTAAAACTTCTTAGTAGAGAGTCAGGCTTTCCAAGACACTCCAGAATCTAAATCATCCAAAAAATTGCACATGTTTAAAAGAAACCTGAGAAGAAAAAGACAACAAAGTTCATGCTTGCCTGTACATGGACATAAAGGTTTTAGGTTGATAAATTCCTAATTGGATGTTGAAACCTCAGAATACAAGTCAGAAGTCCTCTCTTTCCTTTAAAAGGTGGCATCAGAGTCTGTTCCCTCTTTGGAGAACAGCTAAGCCATAGTATAAGAAGTGGATTTCTTAATGTTCTGTCAGTTATTTTTCATTTTTATTATTCTTCTTCGACGTTCTTGTTAGAATGTCTTCAATAGTCTATAGGACATCATGTTGGAAAGTTTGCTTCTAATTTATAGATACCATTTTTAGAGTTGTATTCTTGCATTAATTTATTTTTCAGAGTTATTTATTTCTAAATTTCTGTGGGTTTTGCTATAGCAGCAGTGGAAACTCTCTGCTTGGAAATTTTTGTAGAACACTATAGAAGTTTGTTGATAACACTTATTTACAACTGGCATATTTGATTTTCAGCAGTTTCAAATGTCACCTGAAGCCAGGTATCAGCAACATAGATGTTGGGTTTTGAAATTTGCTTTTAAAAGTACTTTTAATCACACTGAGTCCTATTTTTTTTCACTTATTTGGTGCACAGATTGGTGGATGCTATTATGGAAAAATTCCTAGAAAACTTAAAAATCTTTGCTCTTTATGCATTTTCATTACTATTAATGAATTACAGAAATGCTACAGAGGAATACTGAAAAATGGCTTTGAATCAGAAAATGTTTGAAGAGAAGGAAATAATCAGGAGAAAAATAGCTGCAGCTATGACTAATTAAGTTATTCATCAGTGCTACTTTAATAAACATTTTGAAGATGTATAGTCCACGCTATGACCTTCATCTTTTGCAGCTAACAAGAATTGAAACTAAAATGTGTTTCAAAGCATGTCTTAAAACTTGTGTACTTGTAGAGTACTGCAGAGATAAAAATCTTTTTTTCATTTATTTTGCCATGTGGAAGAGTTCTGTTACAGCCCTCTGCCTGTTAATAACAAATATTTATGGGTTGGAATTAATCATCAGCTCAGACTGCAATTATTCTGGTATGAACAGTTGTGCATGGCCATCAGAGCTCAAATGCCATATCTCAAGGCCAGATCTCTTGAGCCAGTGGAACAGAGGTTGTTTGGATGGAAAATACGAGGGATGCTGTCAGGTGGAACCAGAGTGGAATTCAAGCAGAAGGAGTTTTCCAGATGGGGAGACATATTTCATGAGGGATGAAGATAACAAAGGTTAAGAAGGACAAACTGTATTTTAGATAACTCGTTTTCAATTAGAGGTAGAAGAAAAGAAACACTTCTCAAGCTTGGAGCATGCCAAGATATCTGGGTGTTGCTGTAAGATGGGCACGGACTGTAGCTCTGGAAAATACCCTGGTAGTATTAGCTAAAATCTTCTGTTAATGAAAACTGGGACTTCTTGAGATGCTGAGCCTCATGCACAGAGCTAGCAGGACAGGAGGTGTTGAGGCTCCTGTACATCCAAGGAAAGAGTAATGGGATTAGATCTGAAATGTACTATGGGAGAAATGAGAAAGTGTTAAACAAAGCCTAGCCACAAGGAAAGGGCTTGTGTGTGAAGACTGAATGCATTGTTACAGGAAGCAGAAGGAGTTTGAGGAGTATAAAGAGCAGCAAAGGTGGAAAGATGTCTCCATGATTCATGTGAAACAAAAGCTGTTCTTGGCCCTTAGGAAAGAGCAGTTGTCATTTTTAGCTGAACAGCAAAAAGCTAAATGTCAGTTGTAAGGTGAGAAGGATGTCATGAAAATAAGGCATCATTACTTGTGTGGAGAACCTCAATGCAATGGTGTTAGCACAGAACTGAGTCCTTGCAGGTAGGATATTGAATTGTGGAAGTGATCACTAAAACTGCGTGCTCAGCATAGTGTTGTAAGCAGCTGAGTGTGGGAGTTAAACGGTCTGGCTGTAAAAATTATGAGCAGTAGGAAGATTACTCATTATTCCATTAATAATTCATCTCATTAGGTGAAATAGCAGGTGTGGTGTGTTTAATTTCTTAAAGAACTACCTACTTATTAGGAAATTAATTTCAGTTAGCTTTAAATTACTCTCACATACAGTTGATTGAGGGATGGTTTTTTGAGAAGCCCCTGGCCATAAGTTGAGCCGTTCTGGAGGGATATAGAAGTTATCCCAATGTTCATGGGTGCAGAAGACTCCACTTCCTATGGCAGCACTTCACTGGCATGGCCCCCATGGAAGGATGAGAAGTTATCTTCTGGCTGGGGAGGAAACTATACACTGTTTTCTCTCTATTGTGTTTGGCCATGCTGAGGCTGCAGAAAATTTATCCTTGACTGAATCTGCCCTGCATGCTTTAGTTAGGGTGCCTTACATCAGGATGCTACCCCATTGACATTGCTGCTTCATGGCAAACTGATGTTTCTTGGTTTCACCAAGAACAGCAGCTGCTCTTTGAAGTGCTCTCAATCTCTGCCACCCTAATATCTTACTGAGGAAGCAGCTCCCACAATTGTAAGATGGAAGGTAGCAAAAACCCCTAAATTTAAGTATAAAATCTGCATACAAAATCTTAGGGTTCCATTCTCCAAACTAGCAAATACTTTTCAATAAAAGTTATGTTTAGGTTTTCCCACACAGGAAGCAGTGGGGGGGGGGAGCAGCCTCTAACTTTAATCTTGTACTACCAAACTACAAAACCAGAATGCATAGTCTGGTAAACCTAGAGCAGTAGCACATTTGTTTTTCTCTCCCTGAAGAAGTGCTTGGTCTTCTAAATGAAGCTGAACCTTGTCTTCCTTGAATTATTTTTTTTTAAATACCACAGTGTGAAACAATTCAATTTTAAGATTTTAAGAAAAATAGGTCTTCATTGAAGAAACTGCTGTCTGGTACAACATTTACCATGAAAAAACAGTGACAGAGGTACAGGTCCTGGATCTTATGATGATATCAGCAGCACTAGCTTTGTCCTCAGCATTGTCTGTTTGGCTTCATCTCAACCTTCTCGCAGGAGAACACGACTGCAGTTAGAAATCTTAGACCAGAATTGGTGCTGGAAATGTACCCACTGGCTTTTAGGTTTGTTTTGGGCAACATTTTATTGTCTTTCTCCATAAAGAATAAATAGAATTGAACATTGATTGAAACAAATTCTTCTTAAGCTAACCAGTACATACTTCAAACCCCAATGCCATGGATCCAGCTTTAAAAAAAATCTCTACTTATGGACTTAAAAGTCCCATGCTTAGTACTTCTGAAAATGCTGAATGCAAACTTTTCTATGTCTATAATGTTAGCGCAGAAATGAAAGTTAATTTGAAATAATGTCTCTAATAAAGAAACTGAATAATCACTTACTCTTCTATACTACAGCCATACACTTTTTTTCCTGGCATATCCATGCACTGCAGTAATGTCTTGCAGAAGTATTTTGCACCTATTTTTCACGTGAAGAATCAGAAAGAGCATTGCTTGCAGTTGTTACTTGGGAAGCACCAAGGTAGTGGGAGTTAGAAAAGGAGTCCAGTGTCACTGCTGGTCTCTGAAAGTAATTTTATGTTTTCTTAAGTCTGCAAAGGGTGAAGACTACTTTCATTATTGCACCCATGTGTGTTTCTGGTGATAACCAGAATCCAAGCAAGGATTCTGTATTCAAAACTCTATAACACCGCTTACTGTCATTTTGTCAAAGTGCTATGTTAGCTTGCAGGTCAAAACTTGAGAAAACCGCTTACTTTCCCCAGAAACAGAGAAGATTTGCCAGTCCTATACTAGTATTTAGAATTTTTGCATTTCAACAGAGTGGATGGATTAGGAAATTATGAGGGACCACTATGCTGAGTGGGTGCTGCTGCTTATATGTTTTTAAGGGCTACAACCCAAATTTCCAAATGAGTGTGTGCACCAGATATTGATACTCTCAAAGTGAATGCTTTCTGTCTTCAGTAATGGAAAGGGATCTTACAGAGAATTAAAATGAATATCAGTATTCCAAAATACTTGAAAAGTCATTCATGTCCAGGTTTTTTCTAGACAGCCTGGAGCAGAGTGGAAGGGAAACAATTTGGACTGTATTGCTTTAGTTCCCTAATGTGATTAAAGCTGCAACACAGACAAGGCCTTTTGCAGATTTTTAAATGAGATATCTGGTTGTATAGACACCTTGAGAGAGTCAGAGAACTTCATCCTGCTGATCTTGGAGTAAAATTATACATGGCTTTGTCTTTGCTAGGATTTTGCTTCATGTTTTCCAATTCCACTGAGCGACTGCTACTCACTAGGTTAAAAGAGCCTTTAAGTCACATCCTGCATTTGTGCTGCTCCATCTCTTGTTACATAGAACTTTTTAACATGTAACTTAAGTCCATGTCAAGTCCTTGGTAGCTCTTCCTAGATGTGGCAGATATGAATGGATATGAATCTTTATGCAGAGGTGTGGATATTCATATAAGCTTGAACCAAAACCTTATAAATATTATGCTAATTTACATGGACATATATGGTATTTTTCTTTAAATTGTGTGTAATTCATACATTTGTGTTTATTTCATTGAATATTAGATAATGCTCTCATTGCAGAATTATTTCTAATAAAGATGTTGCAATGTCTTTAAAGCTCTTCCAACAGCTATGAGGCTGAACACTAAACCTCATTTTTAATTCTTATTGTGCATCAGTTATCTAAAAGGTACATGTGCATCAGTTATCTAAAAGTTTCCTGTTAAAATGAAGCTCTATTATGCAAACTGTAGACTATAATGGGTTTTTTTAACTATTTTTCTTGTTAATGCATATTGTATTATGAGAGCCTTGATTTTATGTTTTAAGCAGCTTCTGCAAAGTAGTTTTCTTGTCTCAGATCTGTGTGTTCCTCATGGTACTTTATAACAAAGAGAAACATTAAGCTTAAATGAACATCTCCAGGTAGCCTAGCAACAGGATATGATTAATAATACCTTTCACCTAACTGTATGCAGATAAATGTCTGAAAGTGAAAGCAAATTCAGAATTGGCTGGCCAGAGCCTGGCAGTGCAGAGAGAGAGAAGAGGTAATATGATAATATCTTGTGATCTCTGTTGAAAAAAGGAGAGAAAGTAAAATATATATTTAGTGGGTTATATCTGCCTTATGTAGTAAAATACAGAGCATAATGGATTTTTTTAATAATAATTGAATGGTGTACAAAGAAAAAGTATAAATGCTCTTGCCTCTTATTATTGGTTATCATCACTAATTCACCAGCCATGCTTTTTAATATGTGGGAGATCAGAAACAATCAGTAGTAATTACTGGGCCATCACAGCTAAAATGAAATGCAGTATAAATGAAATGTAGTATAATTTAACATAGAGTTAATGGCTTTATAGCACCATACCAAGGTTTTTAGGCCTGAAATAGACTTTTGTATTGAGTGCTATACTTAAAAAATACACAAAATATTGGATATGACATTAAGCTTATAATTACAGTTTTCTTGCAGAGAAAAGGAGAAGCTGCAATGGATGTTTTGTCTTAAATGGCACTGCATTTTTAGCTTTTTCTTAAAACTTCATGTGTGTATATATACAAAAATAAGAGGACTCTGAATTTTATCTATACATATTTGAATGTTATATATTTATAAGATGTTGGAGACATTTACTTTTCAAGCCCTTGAAAGGTGTTAGAATATGAGTTGGCCACACAAGCTCAATTCTTTCACATTTTGTATTCATTCAGTATATAGAGGCACTGTGGGAGTAGGGTGAATATGAGTTTCATTGTATGCTCATTTCATAATAGTGGGAAATTGCTGTTTGTATAGGAATAAAATGGAGTAATGTATTTGTGTGCTGAATGCAGAAGAGCTAGTTATCTTGAGACAATCCCATGGACTGGCATAATATCATAAACATTTGCCTTTAGAGAAGAAATAGCCTATTACAATGCAGAAGCACAGATTTCTGTCCTGGGCTTTAAAACCTGCCGAACCTGGTTTTTTTTTCAGTTTTCAAATTACTTAATTATACCGGTCATGCCCTGTCTTCTGTGTGAAATCCATAGAGGTGTTTATTTCTGTTCATTGGATAGTGTGTATTTATATTTGCTGCTCAGTGACAATGTGAACCTTTCAGTGTGTTGCAGAAGTTATAGGGGAGAGGCTGTGAAAGGTTAGCTGCTGATTGTAGCTCCTTGTAGCTGTCCTGATGCATTTTTAGCCCATTTAGCATGGGCTAACATCCATCAGCAGTCATTTTGGTTTTCACTTTTTTTTTCCTTTACACAGTCTAAATCTTTAGTGCCTGGTAGTATTCCAGGTTTTGTTGCCAAAACAGAGGGGGCAGATTTTTGCTTTTAATAGGCAATTCCTTGGTTTGTTCACAGCTGGTAGCCTACTGTTAAAGTATGTTGGGTTTTTTTGTTTAGCAAGGATGTCTACTTAAGTCCAGACTCCTTTCAAAAGAAAATTGCTGCTTTTTTCTCTAACCACTGCCACCTGAACTTACTACACAAATATCTTGGTGTAGGTGTATTATGGTATTCTATGGTGTAGCAGAGGGTCTCTGACTCATCCTTCTGAGGCATGAGCCTCATTAGCTGAAATTCCCTCCTGCAACATATCAGGCCTCAGTATTTGGCTTTGTCTAGAGCTGAGAGCGTTCTCCCTTGGAAAACTACTTCTGTAAGATTCCCCCTGCCTCCTTTCACCTCAGTAGTCACCTGAATTGGTACCACCTCCTACATCTCCTCTTAAGCCCTTGTGAATATATCACTTTGTGTGATGACACAGGCATAAAGACATGCCTTTCATTTTCTTTAAATAAATACCAGATGCATAATTTTTGAGAGATTTCTCTAACATACCTCTCTGGTATTAGAGAAAGAATTTCTGGTTAGGAAATTGCCATCCTGACTCTTGAGATCCAAGACTCCACTTTTTGAAATCACCATAAGCTGTGCCACAGATTTACCTGAGATTTACCTGATGGTGCCCTTTATCTCTGGTTTTGCTGAATGAAATCTCTTAACTCTCTGCTTGCAGCCTGTCCTAACTAACTGGTTATGCAAACAGCTTTTGGTGCTTTTAATTCTTTAAGAGTGGAATCCACAAAGATGGTTCACAGAACTAGTTTGACTTGTATCTTGGGTAATTATTTATTTTCTGAGAATTACAGCTTCTAATTGGTATAAGATATTCATGCAGCTGTTTCTCAGGTTTACTGACCTTCTAGCTTGAGTCAGCTGTGTTCTCTTGGATCTTTTGCCCTTAAATACATTTTTTAGGTTTTTGTTTGAAAACCACTCAGCAAGAAAAGAATGAAAATAAAATGCCCCTTTCTTCCTGCACTGCAGTTTTAGTGTAGCATTTATTTAACTGGTGAATTTTCAGCTCAAATAAGAGGCACTTTCATAGGGGGTGCTGTAAACTTAAATGAGTTCAGAAATGGTTGTTTTCAGAAAAACTTCATTTTACAGCCAGTCAATTTTAAGATGGAGTATAAGTAACAAAACAGCTGTGCACTGCAATTTTGCAAATGCATAAGATTTTGTTGTATAATGCAGCTCAGAAACACAGTACATCGAAACAAGCAAAATAGTTCTGCAATTAAAAATTACTGTTGTTTAAAAAAAAAAGATATATGGCTGCACATTAACTAAAGCCAGATTTGAAATTTTTTATGTGAGGTTATTCTCTAGAAGCCATTGTATTTGTAAAGGTGGATGGAATAACAATAAATGGAAGAGAGTGTAATTAAATTCTATGCCCTCTGAATAATTAGTAATGAAATACTGCTTACATGTTAATTATACATTACCTAGCTTACATTTTCAGAAGTCCTGTGTGTCCTTGATTGTCTCTGTCTCCTTTGTAACTTAACTGAGAAAGTGCTGTAAATCTTACTTGAATTTTGAGGCACAGTGATGTGTGTGAAGCAGCATCCTTTACGCCTTTTTGTATGAATCATAGTTCTGAGTCTTTTTCTCTTACAGAACTGAAAAGAGGAAGGAGACTTATTTGGCTGAGAAGTGCAGAGGGAATTATGAGTGGGATTTCTTGCATTATCAGTGCGTGCATGCGTGTTTGGCCCTCTCTGCCCTCTGCCTCAGCTGCCAGAACACATTACAGCGCCTATCTCTGAGTAGTGCTGAAGTGCTCTGCACTTCCCTGAGTGAAAGAGGTATCCCTGTGCTTCAATTAGCAACTGCTGTGTTGCAAAATGCCCTCAGGATCCCTAGGCTGTTGAAGGAATTGCACCAGCCAGGTGATCCACTTCCTAAACTGCTTGTTACCTATTAGCATGACCCCACTAGCCATGTGCCTTAAATAGAAGGAAACAGAATTAGAGCAGCTCCTCTCTTTAAAATCTGTTCAAGGGTCTCCTGATCTATTTGGTGTTGTAAGACTCATGATGCTATCATTAATCTTAATATTTTCACTCTTGTGGAGATCAATGACATTCACAGAAGCCTGAGCAAATCCATTTTGTTCACTGAACCCTGTTCCACATATCCACAGTGTTCCTGGATGGCCTCACAGAATTTTCAGTTTTACAGATGTCTGAAAGGTTGAATGCTTTTTTTCTTTTCCTTTGGAATGAGCAGAAGTAGCTTATTTAATAAAACAAAAGGGAAGTCAAAAAAAAAAAAAAAAAAAGGAGAGTAAATACAGTGATTCAAATTGCTTCTGAATCCAATTCAGGCTGAACATTGTTGTTCCTTTTTGTCACTGCTTATTCATCAGCATTTGCTTTAATATTCCCCAATTTCAAGTGTTCCTGCACTGTATTCCCAAAGCAGTCTCTATCATGATTATTTTTAACATCATGATTTTTTTAATGTCTTATGATTAAGAATCACATCTCTTTTTACTTCTCCTCTTTACTTTTCTTTCTCCTTTCACTTCCCCTGCTGTGTTCATGCTTTTCTTTTCTGAACAGTTTCAGATATTTGCTGTTGTTGCTGAAAATCCAGCTTTTGGTCAGGGACTCTTTAACTGACCTGTGACAGTCATCTTTCCACTACTGAGAGGAGAAGCTACTTTTTCCTGTGAAACTGAATTGGCATATGTTGTTACCCTTTCATCTGCTAGCCATTTATTTATTTTATTTTTCCTTGACCTCTTGTGAAGCAGCATGATAGCATTATAGTGCAGTAGTGGTGGGCTGGTTTTGTCTTGGACTACTGGAGTGGGTTTGGGAGTTTTAGCAAGGATGGTTTTGTGGGTGGTTTTTCTGAGGTGGCTTGAGTTTTGCTGGCTTGAGGAAAATATACCTAAGGAAAAATTTTGTAGGGACACTCAGTAAGTCTCAGTGTGTAATGGGACTTAAAAAGTACATATAAAAAATGCAGTTCCTAGCTATAACACCCAAAGATTCTGTGAACAAAATTGAGATGCCTGTTTAAAACAGAGGCTGCCAGTTCCTTTACTTTTGATTTTTTTTGTTTGTTTGTTTTTGGATTTTTTTTTTTTTTTGGGGGTTGTTGGGGTTTTTTGTTTGTTTTGTTGGTTTTTTGTTGTTTTTGGTTTTTTGTTTTTGGGTTTTTTTTTGGTGACTAAAGAACCTCTACTTGATCTGCAGTGTATTGAGTAATGTCTCAAATCAGTTTTGCAATTTGCTGGTGCAGAGGGCAATTCTGTGCATCTCCACTTAGTAGCAAAGGGAGAGAGAGTATTATATCTTACAAAAGGTCCTGCCAGGGAATGGCAAAAACAAAGCTCAGAAAACAAACAGCAAATAATCAAGAGAATGAGGAATATGAATGAATGCTGATCAAGAAGTGTAACAGAAAAAAACACAAGCATTGGCTTGTGCAAAGGCAGGTTTGGAGCTCAGAGGCCCTCAGTGGCACCAATGTCCGTGTCTTATATTCTTGCTTCCTCCATCTGCAAGATGTAGGCCCTCAGAGCTAATAAATGAGGCTTGTGATTTACTGTGGCTGATTTTTTTCCTTCTGTAAAGCTTGTGTTTAGCTTGTGACACTTGACTAGACCCTGAAGTCAAGAGGGACTTTTCATGTGGTTAAAACTAAGGCAGTGCTCAAGTGCTCTGGCTGGCTGATTTGTAGTGCTGGCTGCAGAACTGAGTTTTAGCATACACTGTTTATTATGGCCAGAAAAGGCAGATTTAGGATCAAAATTTGCTATACCTTGTGTTCTATTTCTGTTTCTAATTAATTTGTGTTTTTACTTCTTTCCACAAACCTTATCCTTACTGTGCACATGTTTCTTCTTCCATGTCAGGGTCCATTTTTGAGAGTGTTTCATGACTATGACTGGAAGAGCCAGTGAAATTAGAACCATAAAAAGCAGGAAAATGATAAATGCATTGCGAGGTCGAGTAAAGAAGATTATTTTCCTCAGCTTTAATAATGGAACCATAAGCAATAAGACAAATAGGCTTAGAAAGGATAAATCTAGCCAGATTGCTTTTTTACCTTTCTGATAAGATTACAAAATAAGCAGATGAAAGGCAAGTGGTATAACACATGCATTTCAGTAAACCTTTTGATAACATCTTGCCAAAGCATACACAAATAACTAATACATGTTGGCTTAGATAGAAACATGGTTATACAGACTGTAGATGAGTTGAAGGACTATAAATAATGAGCAGTGATGACTGGTGATGAATTGAGACAGGGTGAGTTGTACTAATGAGGCTCTACAGGGGTCAGGATTTAAGTTCAAGTTTTTATTCTTTAACATCTTTATTATAGCATCTTTTCAGCCTGCTATTGATTTCCCCCCTTGCCAAAAATGACAGTGAGACAGATAATAGATTAACCTCAGACAGAAAATAAAAAATTCATATTTATTAGAAATGCTTAGACCTTAGAAGTAGGGAGGCTAAAGAACACTTTCTTTCAAAATTATTATTTCAAGAGAAAAGACTTAATTTGCAGAATATAACCACAGAAAGGCAAAGTGAATCTGGGTGACTGAGGAGTAGCAGCAGTGTTCAGCATGATTCCAGGAATCCTTAAATTAAAGGGAGTTTAGTTTTCTGTCAAAGATGTGTTGCAAGCTATGGATTTCCTAAAGAAAGCCTCTCAAAGCTCTGCTGCTTGAAACATCATATTGTGTACTGGGGGAAAAAGCAACAAAATGTTTAAAGAAATCTTTAAAGATGGTGTGAGTAACTTCTGTCTCTGTAGTCTTTTTTACACCTTATTTCTTGAAGACCTGGGATGAAACAGAAAATGGCAGCATGGAGTCAGTATTTCCTACATGCTCTCTGCAGCACAGCAGGAGTGCTCAGGAGTGTAGGCTGAGTTTTGGAGTGTTGTTGCTCAAAGACGTTGACAACAATAATATAGCAGAATGTCTAAGAAGAGAGCCTGTACAAAATGCCATCAAAGCAGCCAGGAATGGATTAGGCCTGCTCCAAATTCTTTTGTCAGGTTACTTACAGTGAAATGTGCATTTCTTGTACAAGTCAGCACTGCTGGAAAAACTTTTGGGGTTTCCTTGACAGATTGCCACCAAGTGTTGAAATTATTTCAGCTGTTCTGGAACTTGTTTGTATCTCCAAAATATTGCAATACATAACTTAAGATGAACACATAATGGTGTGTTACAAGCAGTCTAGATAAAAGTCTGTGTGAATAGGTCAATGGTACAATAATCAATACAGTATTGGCATTTTTCACCTAAATCTATCCCCCCCAGGTTGCAATGAAAGGTCATCACTTGTATCAAAACAACTATGTAAAACTGCAAGTGATATGTCATGAAATAATGAAAATTAAAATTTACAATAAAAATACACTTTTTTCAATTTCTTCTCATTTTCTGTGCCCAGAAACCAATGTGTCTCAAGTTGCCTCTGTGGATGAAATAGTGTATTTCAATTAGTTTTGAAATGACTGGTTTACTTATGTGGGCATATAGACTATCTTCTCTATGCATTGGGAACTAAATAAGGATATCAAAGGATATAACAATAGCAATATTTTATCCTGAATTTATAAGAAGAAAAAAAGGCAAACCAGTTGCTGCAGAAATCAGAACTCATAAATGCAAGCTTTCAATTCCCTAAGCTTCTTGTGGAAATACTATGTTTATTATTACAAAATTCATCAAACTAATTCAGTTATCCATTTCTCATGGCAGTTGTGATATGTATATCAGCCTGAATAACAAATGTGAATTCTGTATGCAGGCAGTTATCAATTACTAGCACTTCTGTACTAAAAGTCTGGGAAACATGGTTGATAACTTTTCTCTAATTATGAAATGTTGCAGGTTCTTTCTGCCACTTCTTGTAATTAAGCCTGTATGAGGTGTAATTAAGCCCTATTATATGTGTCTCGTGCTGCTGCTACTTGTCTTCTAAAATCTAAATCCAAGCTTAAAGAAAAACAAAACTGTTTTCCTCCATATTTTTTAGGTTCAGTTGCAGCAGACTTAGCATAAATGATAATGAAATTAATCAGATGTGAAAATATATCTTTAGTCTTGTGTGTAGCTTGAATTTAGAAAAAGGAAAAAATACAATTAGTAAATGATGCGAATTGCATACAGATTGTGCATCACTGTAATGCCACAAGAAAACTAAATTATTAGTTTGAAAGACTGGCAGACAGTGGCAAATGGGTTGTATCTGAAGTGTATCTGGTAGTACCATAAGCATCTACAATTTGGGCCTTGCAATAAATGATTTGTTTTGTGATAATTTACATTGGCATCATCAGAAACAGTTGTTCCTTGACTTTGTAATGCAAACAACTTGATGTCTAATCCAATAAATTAGCATAAACATTTTGCTTTCTTTTTAATGAATATTAAACCAGTTATCATCCACTGTCATACCAATGGCAGCCAGTAACTGATGCAGTTCTGTTGAACACCTTACCTTTGGAATTAAGGAGAAAATTACTACCATTGCTACAAATTTGGTTCTGAGGATGCTGTTCAGCAATGCAAGTCCTGTATTTATAGTTTCTGAAGAAACTGAAGTATACAATAATGCACAGACTAGTTCTTTACTTCTTTTAGGCTGGAGAGGCTTGTGACTGAGATGCCATTTGAGAGCAGCTGGAGTTGTGGAGTTGTACAATGGCTAGTGGTCAGTGTGCCTGTTTGCTTGAGCAAGCTTTGGAAAAAGTCTTCCCAGTATGGTGTACATAAAAGGAACTGGCTGTGTTCCTTTTGGTCTTGGCTCCAACAGCAGGAAAATCATGTTTCTTAAACTAAATCTGTGACAGCAAAGGAATGTTTTTTTTAATGTTAGTGCAGAGCCAAGTCTAGCTTTGGGCCACAGCCCTAAGGAGTGTCACAGTTCCAGTACACACCTTTCACCTGATCAGGAAGGTGCCTTATTTCCTGGAAATCTTTGAAGTATCCTTCTTTGCAGAACATTCTGCAGAGCCCTGGCCAGATGGGGCATGTCTCATTCAGCACCACAAGCTCTGCTTTCCCAGCTAAACCTGAATGTCTCGTGACCTGGATCTTGTGGTGGTCACCAACCCATTTGCCTGTACTGCATCATCTTCCCTTAACTTGAGCCAGGTTTGGAAGAGACAAGTTTATCAGGTGAGAAGTAGGGCTTCCTAAAGCAAAAAAGGATTTATTCAGAAAAAAGGAAACATGTTATCTATAAGCAAGCCTCATGTATGCTTAGTTAAGAGTAGGTCACCTATCTTCTGCAGCAGGATAATTGATAAATGCATAATAAATAATACATGTCCTTGTTGTAGACCACTGTGGGTATGACACAGAACCTGTCTTTTCAGGTATGAGCATCCCCAACCCACTTTTATCACTTGTTCCTCTGGTAACTCATCTCCTGATCACTTAGTCTGTAATACAATCACTAACAAGCCCATGTGGATATGTATAACACTTCTTCTAAAATTAATATAGTAATATTCAAATGTTCAGTGATTCCATAGCATCTGTCACGCAGTGCCCCTAGCCAGGCTGCCTGGTAAGTGCTTAAAAACAGTATTGGAAAATGTGTTTTATCAGGAAGCCATTAGATACACAGATTTACAGATCCATTCCAAGCTATGAGATGAGGCTATAGGATAAACAATGCAGTAAAATGGGAATAAAATCGGGTTAAATTTAGACCATTGACACATAGAAGCATCTAGATCAAAAATTAAGTATTCTACAGAAAGATTATTTGAGGATAATGCTAAATACTGTTTTATGCATTCATACATAGTGAATAGCTACTTTAGCAATGGGAGCTGAGTTAAAATTGCACAGATTAATATTTGAGATTATAATTGAACTTCCACTGCAGTCAGTTTAGTTGTCTGTTTGGTGCTTTTTATTTTTGAATACTCATTAATTCCAGAAATTAGAGAACAGTGAGATGATGTATTTTTCTTTTACTTTATACTTTCTCATGATGGTGTTTTTCTCTTGAATCCTGCAGCAGCAGCCATCCTCAGCTCAATAACTGCATCTCTGCCTGTGCCTCTCCCATTCTTTTCTTGTGTGGCTCTAGCCCACTTTCTCACACCCCTGCCTCACAAATCACCAGTTTTCTCAGAAATCTGAGCCAAGGTAGCACAGCTGGGCTGGACCAGCCCTTGGCTTGGGATCACAGGCAGCTGCATCCCAAAGAGGAAGGGTTTTTCTTACTTTTCAGTAAGAAAACATCTTTTCAGGGCTTGATTGTCCTGTTGCTAAAATACAAGTAAGCACAATGCCCTAGGGCAAGTCAGGGATTTTTGTGACAGAACATTCTCCTTCAGAAGGAAGTGCTGATCCAGTGCAACCACAGAACAGTGTGTGGGAAAGAAAATTTCAAATGATTTTTCTATTTAAATAATTTCTTTGGAGAACTCTGCTGACATTATTGTTTTGACATCTTCTGAATAAAGGAATCCTTTCTTAGTTATTCTGAATTTGTCAAGAGTCTGCAACCTAAGTAAAAGGACAACATGTTTTGAAATTATTTGGAAAATTCAGCTAGTCAAAAGAGTGAAAAGTACTCTTTCTTTGGTTAAAAAGTCATTCTAATCTTATGTTCTTCTTCCTGATTTGGAATAGAAAAGTTTTTTAAAAACCCCAAATATTTTCCCAAAGTAGGATAAGTGTTTCGTAGCTGTCAGTGTAACTGATAATTAGCAACATTCTTGATAATAATGCATTTTTTCAAAAATAAACAAAGATGTTGAATCTCTATTTTTGTCTAGCAGATGACAAGGGGATTAGAGATAAAAAATCTGCTACTTTAGAGAAAGAGAAGAGAAAGGAGGAGGATAAGGCACACATATGCAAGCCAAGAGTCTCAGAAAAGAGGGATCTTAGGAGGATGATGGAAAGACGAAAGGTCAGCCATGGCTGTGTCCTTTCTTATATTACAGCTTCATCCCAGAGCATTGCTGTCCAGCATCCTGTTTTTCTCTATGGTCTAGAGTATTTTTTCTCTTTTTGCAAATTTAATTGTCCTTTCGGGCTTAATTACATAAGGAAGAAGACAACTAAGTCAGGGAAAACTGGGTTATCCTGCTCCTGTTTGTGATACAGACTGAAAATTGGGAAAATGGGAATGTCCAAAAGAAAGATTAGCAGATTTTTGATCGTGCCTGGTGTTCCCACCCAAGGGTAGCAGGGGCTTTTCTATGCTGAGCTGACCCAGCAAGGCCCATGGCCAGAAGGGTCCCAATTGGTATTTGTAAAAGGAAATGACTTTTATATAATGGGGCTCTTGATATGCAGATGAAAAAACTTAGTTCAGTGCCTAAAGCTGCCATCTTTTCAGGGAAAAAGCAAACAATTGGTGGTCACATGAACATTATATGATCTATTTTAGATTATGAACAAAGTTTATATAGAATGCATATGACATCTTAGACAGGGCTGTGGTGTATATTGTGCCTGCCAAGAGAACTTTGTGTTTACACATACTTGTTTCTTGAAAATATATCCTGTTACTACTACCTTTTTCAAATAAACAAAAATGGCTTATTTTTCCAGATGTCTTAAAATCAATAAAGCATATTTTTAGTCTGCAAAGGCATACACCTTCAGTGGAAAAATGCATCCATTTTATGACTTTTGGAAGAGTTACCAATCCAGCTGCATTCTAGGGAAATTTAGAGGCTGGTTGTTAAAGCCACCCTCTTCTTTTTCAGTCTATGTACATTGAAAGCTACCTGTCAAAGAATCAGTCTTTGAAGGTGGTGATGTGTTTATGCTAATGCAATTTACCTGTTGTGTTTAAAGTAAACCCAAGGAATGTTTATTGTGATTTGATAAGAGTATTTCCTTGGAAAGGTGAGCCTTAAAGGTCAAGTGCAAGAGCCTGTTTTGGAAGAAACCACCATCATTTGCATTAGCATCAAGATAATTTCTTACCATAGCCTCTGTGCCCTCTGTACACTTTTTGCACTTTGTTACCAGAAAAGCACTCTTCCTGATACACCCTGCATCCCAGATCTTGCCCCTTAGAAGAAAAGAAGAAGCTATCCAAACTCCAGGTCTGGATTTGACCACCTCAACATCCACTTACAAACTCAAAATTAGGAAATCTGCTGAGCCCATTGTCCAGAAACATTACAAAATCACTAGGAAATTGTTGAGACTATCCTGGATTTTTTATTTAATATTTCCATTTTTTCTTATCAGAGGGAGGAAAGCTTTCATATTGTTTTTATTTTTACAGCTGTACTCTGAGATTGTAACGTACAGGTTTCTATCTGCCTCCAGTGTCTGAAGCCACAGTTTATAAATGTGCTTTCAGGTAGCAGAGGTGGATTTCTTTTTGTTGAAAATGTGGCTCTGGAGCACCATTTTTCCTATTTCATGTTCCTTTGATGATGACTTGTCCCCCTGGCATCACACTGGAGAAGCAACATCCCAAAATTCTTACACTGGGTGAAGGATTTCTCTCTCAGACTAGTAAAAATGACAGCATTTTTTCCCCCTCATCAAATTGACCTCTTTCTTCTGTATCCAAATATAACTCCTCTTGCTTTTTTGAGTTAAATTATGCACAATTACAGCAAAACACTATTCTGAATTTTGTCATGCATAGTAATTTCATGATTAGTACTTAGGTTGCCTTCACACTTGGGCATTTACAAGTTGATTAAATGCCTTGGTTACCTGCTTGGGTAGCAGTTGTTTAAAACTTGCAGCATTTTGAAGGGAGAGGGACTCTTGTTTTTTTCTAAAAAATTCACAGTGCTGTAGAAGAGGTGGGAATGTGGGAACCTTGGCTGTTGTGAAGAACCTGGTACAGGCAACAGATTTTCTTCCCACCTTTGCTTCTTTTTTACAGCATTTCTCTGGTTGAGACCTGTGGTCCTCTGCTCCATGGTGGCTGGGCTGTAGTTGTGTTGGGCAGTGCCACTGTTCAGAGGTACCTGTGGTAGGACAGGACTGAAAAGGAGGTGGGAATGATGCAGTGAAGAGGTGCTGTCAGTGCTCCCTCTTTTTTTCTCTTTGTGATGGGATGTCCAGCTCTGCCTTTAGTACCACCATGGGCAAGTCTGTGTCAGTGCTGCAGGCACAAGCATTTAAAAGGTCAATCTGCCAGCAGTTATAAAATGTACTCCTCTCTGAAAGTGCTGGCTCAGTTATCTGCCCCTAAGAAATCCAAAAGCCTGCTTTAAGGAATTCCACCTTCTACTTTCTTTATCAAGGGTTTCAGCTGAGGCTTGAAAATGCTTCATCTCTCATACCTACCCCCCCAGCAGTGCCTTGTTTATTTTTTTAGGAAGATAGAAAGTGTCTCTCTTTCCCATAGAAATATGTAGCCATTACTGTTTAAAATGAGAAAATACTGAAAACAACTTTTATATATATGTATATATAAGTATACATATACTACATATATATATATAGTATATATATATACACTATATATAAAAATACATTAAATGGAAATAACAGTTGCAAATTTGAGAGGGCTTTATTTTAGCTTGCTGCCTGGAGTTGTTTGGTGAGTGGCATGTTGGGCTGACCAGAGATCCTTTATCTACCTTCTTTTCAAAACCAAATAGCATTGTAAGGGTCTGTGTGGGATTTGGGTTGCTTTTTTAAATTTCTCAGTCTTTCAGTAGAATTAATCTCTTCCACTGTCTATACAGCCTGGCATCAATATTCTATACCTTACTGCATTTATGTGTAGTTGTCTGTCACTGAAGACAGAAGTTCTCAAAGTGTTACTACTCCCCTTGCTGGTGTGTTGTAGCCATGGCACTCAGATACTTGACTGCTGTGCCAAGATGCTTCTTCCTATTTGAATTCATGAGGATGATTTTATGAAGAGACAGAGACAAATTTAAGAATATAGGCATTTTTTTCTCCTTTTTTATACCGTGTGACTATTAAATGAATAGGATGACTTTCATACGTCTCTCTGATTTACACAGACATGGACCTTGGACGTGTGCAGACTCGTCAGCACAGTTTTATTTGTGATGGAAGCTATTTAAACAGTGGCATGATAACTATTTTAGCTGGTTTATTTTTCACAACAGTTAATTCTCTCGAATGAAAAAAATTTTTAAAAGGCTTATAAACATCTGGGTAAAGATTTACTGATATTGCTGTATTAAGGGATAATAATAATAATAATAATAATAATAATAATAATAATAATAATAATGAATTTTCCAAAAGTTAAAAGCTTAAACTGTTTGGCATGGTAAAAGTGTGGGTTTTTTCAGATCCCATGTAACTGATGAGGTCAAGTGTTCCTGCAAAATCAATTCTTCATCGTGCAAATAGAAGTAGCTCTTCTAAGTAAGGCTCTTCTGTCTCACTATACAACTCACTAAAATATTAATTTGCATGAAGAGATTATAAATAAGATAGACCAGATATTTTAGGAAAATTGGGATCTTCAGAAGGAACTTGCTGAGGTTTTGCTTTCTTTTTTTTCATACCTTGACAAAAAGTAACAAACAACACAGATCTATATTTCAGGAATTCACCAGCTGCAACACAGAATAATGATCTCCTCCTGCATCTGGTGTTGCACTTTCATAGGATTTTATATAAGCAGGTTTCTTTTCTGCCCAATTCTAATGGGCCATGTGGAGCCAGACCAGAGTTCTGCTGACCACAGTTATCTGATCTGCAGCAGGTAACCAAAAGCAGATTGCAAGTGAAGAATGCAAGAAAAACAGCAGTAATTCATGGTCCCTTCTGCCAGGGCTCTGCCAGTTCCACTCAGGTAATGCTCTAACAATATTACAGAATAAATTTTGGGGGAAACAATTATCGTTTTTCTTTGGAGGACCCAAAGGGGAGAAAAGCTGATGATGTTTGTTGGAATGGCTCTAGAACGTAACAAGGCTTTAAGGAAAGGTGAAGGCAGCTGATTTTCTTTTATTTTTTAATTTGAGGGGTGGGTCTTTGTCTGAGGATAGCAGCATGGAGACCTAGTGAACCACTAAAACAGAACAAGAATAGGAAAACACACTTTGTACTCATCTCTGTGAAGATCAAGCCAAATGCTGAGTAATGGTGGATTGGGGTCAGAGCTTGTGATGTGCACACCTCTGGCTTATGAATATTGAGTCTGAGATGCAGCATCTAATTCTTAGCCATTTATTTTGATTGTAGCAAGCCAATCCATTTCATTCAGGATGCTTTACCTCCTTTTATATAGGCAGTCCAGGTGAGGTGTCCTAACCACGTAGCACCTAACCAGATGCTTGGCAGGGAGCTTTTATGGTTAAAACAGGTGAAAAGTAGGGGGATACTGCAATCCCCATCCTATCACTTCTCACCTCAGTACTATATCCTGCAGGATACACTGCTCTTACTCCGCTTTTTGCAGCCCATCTGTTCCTTATGCTTATTTAGGAACATTTGTACTTAAGGAATGGCATTTCATTTTATAATTAAAATATAGGTTGGCACTTTTCATTGTTTTCCTGTCTGGTTTTGTATGGCATACTGGAAAAAAATATTTAAGAGGTCTGTGTTTGCAAAGATTTCTGCTTGAGTGGGCTGCATTACTTCTTTCTTTTTTTTCCTAAAAAAGCAGCCACAAAACCCCCCAAACATTTTAAAGTTAACCACCTTAAGGCTTAATGTGGCTAGTTGAAGACACTGTGGGATTGTAACCCAGAAACACAGAACTAATTTTCCTGTTTTACTTTTAAATTAGAGGATTGTTGTTTTGGGTTTTTTTTGTGGGGTGCGTTTTTTTTGGTGGTTTTTTTTTTTTTTTGTTGTTGTTGGTTTTTTTGTTTGTTTGGTTGGGGTTTTTTGTTTTGTTTTTGTTTTTTTTTTTTTTTTTTTTTTTTTTTTGTTAACTAGAATTGAAATGTTTCAATTATGAATAATGCCAGGAAGAACCAGCACACTTGAATGGGTTTAATGAATTGCATGTGTTTTTGCTGCTTTGTGAATGTGTGTGTGGTGGTGGAGTTTCTGAGACCTGTCACTTAATATATACAGAATTGCATGTTTTATTTATGATGTATTAATTTTAACTATCCTAGCTTTTTTGTTTTATGAGCAGAGTTTCTGCAGAGCCCTAAGATCATTTTAATATGATCAGAAGAAATTTCCACAGACATTGAACTGCAGAGCTTTATAACTCATGAAAGTGTAAGAGTAACATGTTTCTTGTCTACATTTATTAGCGTTAAGAAGGCACTGGATGTTTCTGTCGTGACTGAGAAAATACTTAAGGGTAGTTTATTCCTTCCACTAGGTAGATAGGTCATTTGCATTTACAATCCTTGATATTTTATGTCAATTCTAACCAATATTAGGCAGTGTTGAGTATGGACAAAGAGGCAGAAATGTAACTGCTGCGATAAAAATTGGGAACAAGTACTAACAATAAAACTGTACCCTTTTTTGACAGTAATTTAAAAGGTCAAATTGCAATTCAGAGCATCTTAGTATTGGTGTTTGTTGTTTTTAAGGAAGCAAAATTTCCTTAGATTTGAATTTACTTCAGTGCATTTTATGCTGTGTGCATTAGAAAAATTTGTCTCTTTTGCCACATCCTTTTTTGGTTTATGAGCTGTTTTTTATCTTCTCTAAGAAACTGCTTACTGAAAGACTGTATTTTAAGCCTTCAATTTAATGTTCCAGAGGAATATAGGAGTACTTCTGTCTAAATCCCCAGTTTTACAGTAACTTGAGAGCACACTGGTAAACAGCTTTTCTAGTGAACATCATTGATTATCTTAGTGCAAAGACACTAAGCACAGCAAAGAAAATTAATGTGGTAAGGTTATTACTTCATTAGAAAAACCAGAAAATATAATCCATGCTCATTAAGTATGAAAACAAAAAAAAAAAAAGCATATTTTCATTGAAGTGGTTTCATGTTTTAAAAAATGCATAGAAGAGAACAGTTTTACTTAAATCATTTATTGTTGTTCTTTTAAAAAATGACCAAGAGCTGTTTCACAGACTGAAGTGCAATTGTCAGTGTGAGATTCTCTACATTAGAAAGCAAATGACAACATTTGAATAAATAGGAAAACTGCTATTTACAAAATAGTGGTGAATAATGTTGAAGTGATATCCAAAAATCGGACCTTGAAAATGCTATGGGTGTGTATATATATATATGTATGTATGTTTGTGTGTATGTATGTATATATAGATAGATATATGTGTGTGTGCTACATTATTTATAATATGTAATGTATGAATTTATATATTATAACATAGTATAGAAAATATACATTGTGAATAATAATAATAATAATAATAATAATAATAATAATACAACTTTCTTCTCTGTTAAGAACAGATTGTAAATCTTCAGCTGTCACCTAAAGTAAAGACATTGGTATCCTTTCTATGATTTCTCTAATTTTACAAATTTAAAATTATTGAGGGACAGAAAAATATAGGATTTTTTTCTTTTGGAGGGCTTTTTTTGTTCTCTAAGGGCTCATTAATAAGCCAGGCTTCCCAAAGTACGTGTTTTCCACTTATGTGTTTGGAGAAGATAATGAAGCAAGTGAAGCTCCACACCTGCCTTTTAGACATGTTTGCTCCAGCACGTGGGTGGGCTGTTCTGGGGAAGGAATGACTGATTTGAAGTGGATTTCTGTGTGGAGTGAGTGATTTGTAGCAAGGGGCAAGGGTTGCAGGGCTGGTCCAGAGTTAATTCTCTCTTCTACTTTGCAGCATCACCACTCAGTGGCAGACAGCTCTTAGAAGCAACAGCAATTCAAGCAATGTTGAGTAATTTAAACAACCCACCATGTGTCTCCCTTGAGTTATAGGAATAATAACATTGATGCAGAAAAATATTCATCATGTTTCAGTAAGTAAGGTGTATTTTAGATTAACACAGTGATTGATCTTTATTATTATTTTATTGTTATTGTTATTACAGATAGATTGTGCTTGCCTGTTTTGCTTTATTTTCTTTAAATAAAACAAAACAAAACTAAACTAAACCATCAAACAACAAAAAATGAAAAACAAAAACCAGAATTAAACAAAAATCAAATAAAACAAAAAAACCCTCAATGTTTCAGGCACTGACAACCAAAACTGTGTGACATGTGGAAGTTACTGTGGAAGTTATTTGGAGTAGGACTTTGTCACTAGAGGGCACTTAGTCACATAAAATTAGCCATCTTTGGGTTGGGTTGGTTTTGGGTTTTTTTGTTGTTTTTTTTCATAATGGCTTGTTTCTCTAAAATATCTTCTAAAACATTTGTTGATTTTACTGGATTTTATTATTGATTTAAGAGTATGCAAGTATAGCCATAAATATCTGTAAACCTAAGAGTATCAGGGCAGTGATCTGCAGGAAACATTTGCTTTGGGACAGGAGATAAAGGAGGAAGCTAAGGAGAGGCTACAGTGTACAGGATTTAGTGCAAAAAACACTCAGGCTAAAATTATACCAAGAGATTACTCAATTAGTATTAATTTAATTAATAAAACCTGAAGTGGAACAAATCATCATACTTAGCAGCAGGGGTGTATAATCACAAACACAGTTCTTGAGTATCAAAATCTCTGCTGTAAATTGACAAATGAAAAAACTCCTGTTACTGCAAACAAACAAAGCCAGAGCCCTCATTTACGCACACCACTTGAGAAGTACCTAAAGTACTGAGTGGAGTGGACTTTAATAACTGAGTTTAACATACTTGACACTTCACTGTAGACCACCTTGCTTATTATGCTCCAGTGGTTTGATCTGCTGGACACCAAACCAGTGATTTCTGCTTAAGGTTCACGGGCAGCCTGGCCACACGAGGGCATATTGGCAGCTCTTGGCACACCTTTAAAGCTGCCTGTGTGCTGGGAAGTTGTGCACTTTACCTCCTGGCTTCATGGCTGTGATAATTTGCCATAGCACCTCTTTTCTCTGGTGGGTAAGCAATTCCAGTGAGATGGAGAGCTGATGTCCCAAGGGGTGTCCCAAGAGGGTGGGGTTTGCTTTTTTTCCTGGCTGTTACTGCCAATCACAGAGAGAAAGAAGGTACTGAGGGACCCCATCTGCCAGGCCAGCTTAATGCTGAGGTATGCAGAATGCCCAGTATAAATTTACACATGCTTTCAGCAAGCATGGCATGCAGTCATGGTATGTCTGTTTGTCAGCTCTGTCCTTGGCTTCTGACCAAAGCCTCTCATAGAAGACCTTGGTCCAGTGTTACTTGGGGTTTTTGAGCTGTCTAGGCAGGCTGACAGGTTAATTATCAAAACAATCAGCTGTTGTGAGTGGATGGAACCAGAGGTGAATATTCCAGGTGTGAACCTGAATGAGTTTGTGAATGGGAAGGGATGGTAACTGCCAGACCATGGGTGATAGAGCTTGTGAAGAAGCAGAAGCAGTGACAAGGACCAAATATAATGGAAACACATGGTTTGTTTTATTTCTAAACCAAACAGCATCAGACTAAGCCTTTGCTGGAAATTAAAAGTGTTTTGAAAACACGTAGCTACATATGTAAATAGGCTTTAATATTTTCCTATATCTCCTACCTTTTATGGAGGGAATGCTACTGTGGTGCATCTTGGAAGACATGCAGGTGGGATAATAGAATTTTAACAGCTTGCCAGGATTTCCTGTGTCTTTTCTGCTCAGAATTGTAGCTCATGGTTAACAGACATGTATACCCAGGGCTACAGTACTACCTTTGCATTCATGGACTTGAGGCCAGGTGTGACTCTCTGAATGCCATTTGCATGGCTTCTGTCCCTCCACAAATAGACATGAAAATATTTTCTATTCTCCAGGTCAGAGAAAAACAATTTAAATTTCCGGAGGTTAGTGTACCCTCTAACAAAGCCCAAGGGAATAGGTTTCCTGTTGATTTTCTATATCTAAGGAATTTCAAGCAATCCTCTTGGGCAGAACAGAGAATTTAAAGTGCAAGTCAGAGTCGATAACTGTGGATTATCACTTGAGCTGAATACAAGGTCAAAACCATTGAGACAGACTTTTTCTGGGTCCTCATTCATGGTGCTGGCTGTCTGCTATGGCTTATAGGAACTTTGTCCTTGATGGTGCAGTCGTATCTGTATAGGCACCAAGGTCTGTCCCTCTGTAGTATGTGCCAGGTTGCTCAGATGGCCTGTATATGTGTTTCACTGCATGGATCATATTGCAGGGCAAGGATTTACAAGCTGGAATTCTTTCTTCTCTGTCTATCATGATGAACTTCAGTGCAGTACACCTCCCACAACATTTCCTGGAAAGATATGGTGAACCTCTGAATTCATAATCCCACTGATTGCTAAGAGAAGTTTAAAATTATGTTTTATGAAAACAGGATAAAATTATGCAAGAAATATATATATGCACTTTTTGTAATGGCAATCCCTACCTAGACTGCAATGTAGGGAATAATAACACTTCTTGTTATTATCTTGCAATAAAAAGAAAGAGATTAGAAATCAGTTCCAATCAGAGTGGTAAGACCAAGTATTTAAAAAATTGGAAAGTGAAGTTTTCTCTAGTTTTGCTGCCTAAGCTTTTTAAGTGGAGCAGGTAGAGGGCAGTAGGTGCTAACATTCAGGATCTCTTCTCTATAGTCCCAGTGCTGGGCTAACCACGAGGCTGCTCCTCAGCTCGGATTGAAGGTAACCTGATTTTACATGGAAATAGACTGGAAGAACTCATACAATCTGTTAACATAACTCAGCAGCTGGAGCTGTAACAGCTCAGAATGCTAAAAGTGAGCCTCTTGGTAGTACTTTAAAATCAGCAATGAAGAGTGTAGGCTTTGACTGAGTATCTCCATGCAGGTGAACTTTGAAGCAGACACTGATTTTGTCTAACGCAGCTCAGAGAATTCATGTCTTGCACAGATTTTGTCTTTTGCTTTTAAAATAAATTGATAGGCATTATCTGCCATGAAAATGAATCTCTAGAAAAAATAGATTAATTTCCTCCTCTAGAAGGAGAAGAAACATAGGAGGATGGTGGTATGAACAAAGCTTAATTAAAATATAATTGTATTTAATCAATGTAGTGTAATTAGAAATAGTGCTTAAGAGTTCATTTTAATGCTGTTGGGCTATTTGTATTCTTTAAATTAATATCTGCCTTATGAACAAAGATCCAACATAGCTCACTTCTCAAAAAGGCTCAATTTTTTTTCTCGAGTGATTTTTGTGTAGTTCCAAGGAAGCAGAACCAGTAAACCAGAAAATTGATAGGTGGTAAAAAGTTCCTGTAAAGCCTTCTAAACACTTTGTGTATCCAGCCTGTGGCATAACAGGGTGGTCTGGTGTTAGCATCTACCTTAGGGTACTGCAGGTCAATCTCTTGCTTACAGTAAACTTTCCAGGGAATACTGGAAGTCACTGAGATCATTGTGTTTGTTTATTTTTCATTGCACATGGAGTCTAGTGGTTTAAATATTCAGTAAGTCTGTTCTTCCTATTTCTTGGAAATTTATCTAAGTACTGTCAGTTCCCTGTGATTGGAAGCTCAAAAGGAATGGTCAACAGCATGTGCAGGTGATGCATGTTTGTTATTGAGGGTGTCCAGGCTCTGAAGTGTTTTAAACCATTGCCTTTCTTTTTTTAGCTGTCTTGTGTTGTTACACATGCACACAGCAGCAACACTACCTGAGACTAGAGTTCTGTCTTGCTCAGTATCCTAGCAGCAAAGTGAAACCTCCTCACATTACTTTCTCAAACTCCAGCAGTTTGTTTCAGAAACTTCCTGTGCCAGAGGTGGTTTTTGTTTGCTTATCAGCCCCAAAAGGATTTCAGGATTTCCCGTCTCTCAGCTTGTTCAGTTGTCCCCTGAATCCATGTAGAGTTTTAGCAGCTGTAGCATCCCCTGGCAAAGAATTTCTGAGTTTCCTTTCTCAGTTGCATGGAGAGCTGCTTCCTCATGTTTGTTTTCCACCTGCCATCTGCCTGCTTCATCTGATGCCCCCAGCCTTGTGTTACAATGGGCAGCAGTCAGTTCTGATTCACCTTCTATGTCACTCATGATTTTACAGATCCCTATCATATCTCCTCTGGATCATTGCTTTCCCAGGTTTTTGTAGTTGGTGCTCCTTGTACGCCAGTTTATACTTTCAGTCCACCCTCTTTTCTTCTTATTCAACTCTGTACATGGGTGGAAGGATCAGAATTGCAGATAATATTTAAGATGCTAGTGTGAATATGCAGAAATACAATAGTTGCCTTTTGGGTTTTATCTGGTCTTCAGTTTGCTTTCTCTACTGGTGAGCAGGAAGATGACATTTACACAGAAGTTTTACCACCTCAAGATTTCATTCCTGGGTAACAGTGTGCTCATAACTCAATCCAGAGTCCACTACTTTTGAGTCTAAATTAAGCTTTCCCCTAAAAGATTCTAGCATAATTTTGTATAAATTGTGCTTCGTATGTAATTTTATTACAAACCTACTCTCATAGGAAATTCTTTAGCCTCCATCATTTCTACCCCAAATAGTTTAATATCATCAGCAAACATTATCTCTTCCCTGTTTGCTCTCTTTCTCAGGTGATTTCAGAGCAAGTTGAAGACCACTGATATCCTCAACATGAGGCAGCAGGACTCCACTGGCAATTTTCTTCCACAGGGAAAGTTGACTGTTCGCTCTCATATTCCTATGCCCTGTTTCCTATGGTTTCAACAGCTGCTTTTCCAAATCTGTGCAAAGGTGTTCACTCTAGTTCTGTGCCTGCCAGGTTTCCTTAAGAAACCTTCTTGTGAGAGAGATATTATCAAATACCTTTTGGAAAGCCAAATAGATGATGTATCTGAGTATTTAAAAAAAAAAAAAACCAAAAACAAAACAAACCAAAAAAAAAAACCAAAAAAAAAAAAAAAAACAAAAAAAAAAAAAACAAAAAAAAAAAAAAAACACAAAAAAAAAAAAAAAAAAAAAAAAAACAGAGTACCATAAAATGCAAGCACTAAAAGAAAATAGCTGGTAGTCAAGGGAGTTGTTATTATTGCACATCTGAACTATTCAGTCAGATACTGAGGGATCTGAAGCAGCTGGGCAGATAAGGGGCTCTGAGGACATGGAATTATAGGAACTTTATGCTGATGGGGACTTCTTATTGTCCCCACTGTTTTTCCAGCTAGGTGTCTTGATCTGCACAGCTGATGTGGCTGCTCTGAGCTCATGTGGTTGAAAATCAGCCCATCAGGCAAGATGAGAATTTTTAGCTGAGTCAGGACTGTGATGTGTCTTGACCCTGCACTGCAGTTGCACTAGGGGCCAGCACATGGGAGGAGGAAGAGCACATCCCTGCAGCTGCAGCAAGGGCTGGGCATTGGGAAGCTTAAACCAATCCTAAAAGCAAACCCTAAGAAACTATGTTTGTCTGTAGATTGTATAAAGGGATATTTTTAGCTAAGATTATTTGTGTCTTGGGTGTGTATAGGTGGCTGCACGATGGCATAAGTTTTCCAGTAAAGAAATAGTAGTCCACACTGGATTTGAAGAACTAATCTAGTCTCTCCTCAGAAATGAGAATTAAAAATGAAGGGATTTCTTTATAACTTATGTTTTTTTCTGTCTGTCTTGCTTTCTCCTGTGATCAATGAGCCCAGCTTCCATTACTACAGTAAGTTTGTTACTATGTTTAACCTAAGCTTGGCTCTAAACAGTGCAACCAGCAGTGTTTCTGCTTTTAATGGGATTCTAGGAGCTAGTTATCTGTAATCCATGGGAGAAAGAGTATTGCAAGTAGGAACATTATTGGTATGCTTGCATGAAAAGAAGAAATATTAAGCTCTGAGGTGTTTGCATCTCTGTTGTTCCATAGTCTCTGACTGTACATCTAATTAACCAGCCATTTTAAAATATTAAGCACTTCTTTCAACCCCTGCCAGCAACATCAATATGTAAAATTAATTTCTCTTAAGATTTGCATCTCACATGCTTGCAACATTTGGACCTAGCCTTTAAATTATAAACAATCCACAGTATACAAATTACTTTAATTATAGCAATTGGTCAGTATGCTAGTGATGCCCAAAAGTTACATAGGGGTGGATGCTCATTTATCACATTTTCTTTTTTAGATTCCTAGGAAGGCAGGAAGTTCAGTCCTCTCAAAAGTGCTTTTTTACCCTTCACTAAATATTTAAGCAATAGCAATTGGTGTGGCTTTAGTCCAATATAATTTCTAATCTGAAGAGAATTTTTCCACATTTCATTTGTGTTTCTTTTCACATTCTTTAATCAGATTTCATATAAAGTATTATGTCCATTAGAACTAAATAATAATAATAAGCTAAAAGAAATATGCATTTTTCCCTTAGTCTTGGACATATGTGAAACCTTTCCTGCAGTTAGCAGGAAGTCATTGCCAGGTTGGTAAACACATGCAATATTGACTGTGTTCTCCTGTCAGAAGAAAAGAGAAATGTTTCATCCTGAGTGCTCACTTCATTAGAAATCAGTAATTTACATGTGAATAAAGTCACCATATTATGGTACTGTGTTGCTGAAGCTTACTTTGGTCAGTAATTCTTATGCTGATTCATGTCAGGCTTGCAGAATTAAATTTAATGCAGTTCACTAGGGAAGAATAAACAAGGTGGGCTTTTTCAGTCATAGAAAACTATGTTGAATCACTTGGACTCTCTCAGAAATATTTTCACCTTTGCAGCTGACACATTAATCTGGCCTTTAGTTTGGGGTATCATCAGAGCTACCAGAATTAGTACACACCCATGCTTTGCAAACCAGGACTGGGTAGGCTTGTTTCTTAAATCAGTCTGCTGAACATGACCACAATTCCAGCTGTGAATTCTGCCTCTCCTTGCTGTGCCTGGCATGGCACATCCTATGGAAAGATTGTTGTCTGAAGGCTGCTGTGTAAGTAGTAGTTGTTTGCTGTGTGGTCACGTTCTTACAGGCCTCCAGAGAACTGCACCTGCACATTTATGGATGCAAATTGTACCTCAGTACCAGCTTTTGGTATGTACCTATGGCCCTTTGCAAGCAGCAGCAGTATATTTTGTGGGCAGAAACTGCTGGCATGTACAAAACTGCAGGTGTGGTTTTAAAGCTTATTTTACCCTCTGTACATGAAAAGGATGCACTGTACGTGAGAGCATCTACTTAGACTGCCCAAGTGATCAAACTGATCCAGGGCAGCATATATGCTTTTGGCATTGGAATAATTTGCATTTTCTGGGTACTGAAAACCTTACCATATACCACCTTACTGTTGTTATTTTGAGTCTCTGTTTAATTAAAAAGAATCATTTAACTATGTTTCCAGTGGGTATGTTGAGTTCAGTTCTCATAAAGATTTCTCCAGCTGAACTTGCTTCATCACCCCTGCTGCTTTCCACTTTTGAGCACTGCCAGTATTCTCATTGGTGTAGCAAGGATGGCAATGCAGAGGGAGGCTCAACAGGCTCCTAGAGTGAGCAAAAGGCTCCTCCCAAGCAGAGTATGGTGCTGTTTGTGGGGCTTGGAGCATCAGGGGGTTTCACCTGCAGGAGAGGAGGTGGCTGCAATTATCCATAGAAGGTGCAATATATACCCACTTTATACACAGCTGCCCAAAGTTAGGGGTAGGGCAGATGGCAAGCCTGAGATACAGGTTTGGCTTTAAAAACACCAAGCATAAAAGAATATTTTTTTGCATAATTTTAAATGAGCTCTCATATAGTGTTGGTGAATCCTTTGGAGACTGGCCTTCTGAATTGATTTTAGGTTTCTGGACAAGTGCTGTCATGAGATCTTGGTTAAATAACTGCTGACATTTCTCTCTAATGTGAATTTTCTTTTACTTCTACACATAAATTATTGTATAATTTTTCTTTTCCCTAATCAACTACTTTTCCCTAATCAGCTACCTTGGATGATACAGTTTGAATTTTCTGATCTTCAGACAACATGACTAATGACCTTACATGTTTTTATATATCACTGCAATTTTCTTGTTGAGGATTGCTTCTGCATCATTATCAACTCTTCTTGTAAGGAGATCCTTAAAATATCATACTTTTAGTGAAAAAACAAGGAAAAAAAAAGAAACAAACAGTGCTAAGGTTTTGTATGCATAAAGTCAGAAAAATATGTTATTTAGGGCTACAAATTATCTTTGCTAAAGAACATTATTTCTTTAGAACAATAAAAACTGAGGGTCCATAATCTTTTCTTGTGGTGGGGAATCTGTGGGAAGAAGAGGTTCTACCATGCTCTAGACAAAAATTGACTCAAGTTACATTACTAAATAAATAGCCTTGTTTGATAATATCATTTTCTTTGGTAATGCTTAAGTAATGTAGTCATAAATGACAAGCATAAAAACTGTGTATCCTCTCATAATTTGCATTCACATATTGGAAATTGATTACTTAATTACTTAATACATTGATTAATTGCTATTACCAAATTATAAATCCATTTGAGATCTGAAGCTGTAGCAGTGAGCGAGCTTCCTGCCCTCTTTCTCCTTCCCCAAGTTCTTTTGAGTAGCACAAACCTGAATCCTTGTGCATCTTGGATTCATATTATATTCTCAGTCATGGATGACCTTTTACAAATGACTTCCAATAGCTGCAGCTGAAGTCAACCACAAGATTTGGTTGTAAAAGGTCATACTCCAGTTATACAAAATGTAGATAAATTTGCACTCCCTGCAGCAACTGATTGCTGTACGTTTTTGGTTTGTATCTGACCAATTTTAATTCAAAGCCATGCATTAGAAAAGGTTATGTTCTAGCTTTGTTTCTTTTTGCCTTTCTTCACCTAATTTTCTTCCACTATAAAATTATTTGGTTTACAGATTTTTTTTTTACTTTTCCAGTTGTTAAAGTTCTATTTCATAGGGTTCCTATTTTACCTTTTCCTTTTCCCCCTCTCTTCTTTACCAGTGGATTAACTACAGATTATTCCTTGTAAATGTGAGTAATGTCTTTCTGTTACTGTCAGGTTCTTGTGGGGAATATTCTACTTCTAACTGGAATGACTTCAGAGAAGTTCTTTGAGGCCATTCTGCCAAGAGTATGCCTTAGAGTGTCACATTTAGACCTTAAACAAAGAGACAAGGAAGATTTAAACAAGAACAGTTTGTTTATGTAGGCATAACTCAGAATGAGTAGTAAATTAAAAGAATATTTGCTCTCATCACCACTGGTCACTTCCTGGCCTTATGTTGTACAGACAATTAATTTTCTTTTTATTTCTGAAATACAAAAACTGTAGACTAAGGCTTCCCATGGTGCCTTTGCTGTGGGACTCTGCTTTGTAATTAGTGCCAAGAAGCTGAATTTTTCCATCCCTGTTTGGGCTTGCTGTGTACTTTACTTGCTCACACTACTGCTTCTGATTCACACTGGAGAAGCTTTGTAGCTCAGCTGCTTGTGGTGCATTTGTCCTAGCAGCTGAGTCAAAATAAGTTTCTCTGGGTTTGTGTGCTGCTTCCCATTGGTACTGGTGCCTTCATGTGCCATTTCCATAGTGTTCTAATCAAGACTATGTCAGTATAGTGTGCTCCAGAGTAGGAGATCAACTTATCTTTGCTACCAGTGAAAAACCAGTAGCTGACCATGATGATGACCAGGATGATGAAGACTCCATGAGGCTTTGCCTTGAGGTGGTTAATTGACTACAAATTTCAACTGCATTCATATTCCTCATCTGAACAGGGTAACCATATATTCTCAATATTAACAGAACCCAAGCAGAATTCAAAACCAAAGCCAGACTACTGCAATGTTTCAGTCCACTGTGAGCCCAGTGCAAAGGTTCAGCTGCCTAAGACCATAGCAGGGTATATTAAAGAGAGAACTGTATGCCCACAGCTTTATTTCTGTGTGGGGTCTGAGCATGTGGATTCAAGCTCCAGCTTTTCTCCCTGGTCTTTTCTATCATGACAGCTCTTACTGTGATGTTCTTAGAGTAAAAAACTCAGACTGTTTTCCTTTGTTGGGAAAAAAATCAGTCAACCATCCAAGGCCATGTTGGTTGGAGCTCTGAGCAACCTGGTCAAGTGAAAGGTGTCCTTGCCCATGGCAGCAGGGTTAGAACTAGATCTTTAATGGCAGTTCCAACCAAAGCCATTGTATAATTTATGATCTCTCACAGAATGATGTACTAAGAACCCTGATATAGGACACTGAAACAGGTGGGTAGAAACAACTTCCTTTGTGTCAAAGCCTGGCAACCTATTTTTTTTTTAATACAACTGCATAAACAATTGAGCTTGACATAGGAGCACAGTCAAAAAGGTATTTAAACAGATGATGTGACCTACCCTGCAGATGATCTTTGTATAAAGCAGCATAAAGCACCATATATAACTAGCAACATGAAAGGGGAGACTTTGTGGTTTGTATGAGTTCAGATGAAAAAGCAATGGCCCTTGCAGTGTGGGAACTGAGAATTTTTACCATTGGATTTGGATCACATTGTAATAGAATTTGAGAAAATGCACCTACTAAGACATCATAATTGAGCTTTGCTTGTCTATTACAGATGAATAGGAATGTGTAATTTGCTTCATTCAGTTCTTTAAGACTGTAGGAATGGGAAAAAAGTAGTAAAGCAGTTGGATAAAGGAAAAAAAAACTTTTCAAAGCAGTTGCACAGTGAGCTGTAAAACAAAATTGAAACAAACTACTCTTGTTGTTAGACACAGGATGAATGCCAAATAGGCATTGAAAATATGTGCCATGTGCAGCTGGAAGCCATCCAAATCATGATATCAATATTGTGTTGATGTTACAACCAAATACACTGTCTGGCACATTTCCATTATCTCAAATCTTCCATCCTTAAAGGAAAAATATGACAAATTTTTGCTTTCCCTTTTCCCAGTTATAGAAAGCACAGCCTTCCAGAGGAAAACTGGCAAACAAGGCTGCTTACTAATTCCATTAGTGGGCATCCTGGCAATTCTGTCTCATTTGAAATTTTTATCACTGCTGATGAGGCAGAGAGCAGGTAAAACTTCAAATTTTTAATTGATTTATGTAGTAACATCTCCTCACCCTAAGTACAGTTACACAATGTTAGTCAATGCAGGATTTGGTCCAGGAATGGATTTGAGTTATACTCCCACCCCCCTTTTATGCTCAACAGAATTAATGAATGAGAGCCCTCAGTCTTATTAAGACTAATGTTCCTTTGTCAGTCCAATTTTTTATTTTTTTTCCTTTGGGGTTCCTTCTTGTTATGACTTCGTTAGGTGGAAACTGAATGGTCTATGTTAATCAGCACAAGACATTTGGCTACTGAAGCTTTCGTAAATGTTTAGTTTCCCAGGGTCCTTTGAACCTCCCAGGGAACAGTTCTGCATCCTTATTAGAGACTGACAATTAAAGGTCTGTTTTCATATCAAAAGTAATCACCAAAAATTAGCCAGGGAGACCTTGGAATGCTGTGAGAGTTTCAGTGTTTTGAGATGGCCAACTTTCCTTCATTTGCTTCAATCAGTATCAACTTAGGTTTCTTTTTATGTTTCCTTCTGCCAGGGTAACTTATGAGTTGGCATTGTGACAACTGAGAAGGATTATGCAATACCATGAAGATGTGATTAATATATTTTAGGCCACTGTAATCATATTCAGTTGCATAATTATCATCGAGGTGCAACAGTAAGCTAAACTGGGTTTTGAAGACAACGGTATAAATGAGCACTTTCAGTTTATTGAATTCCTTGTTAGAAGGAGGAGGAAATGATATGCAGACCTCCAAGAGCTATGTTGCTTACAGACTTCAGAGACTCTGCTGATAATACATAGGAAATGTATGGTTCTGTCCTAAATATTTTAATCTTTGTGTGCCAAGTTACAGGCTTTCACAGAAGATCATCTGTTAATGTCACACCTTGTCTGTTTTAAGCCTGAAAAACAAATCTGAGTGTTTCTTCCCCAGGCTCCTGTGCCATGGGTATTTGCTGCAGAAGTTTATCAAAAATGAGTGCTTTGATTTACTTCCACTTCTCAGAATCTGTGCTGGTAGATCAGGACTCCAGTAATCAAAGTGGAGTGGGTCACATCTTAACAGGTTGCATATGTGTTTAAGTCTAGAAACATGAAGTAAAAGATGAAGTTGGTAGGGTTTACTTCACAAACTGGAAAAACAAAACTAAATTGGTATTAGAGCACCAAATTCCCTCTTCACAAATGATTTTTTTAGAAGTACCATTCCCACTTGAAATTAAGTGAATATGGCTGTTCCAGATTATGCATACAGCAGTTTCAGAGCAAGGCTGAGGGTCCCTTTTGCCCCCTGAGATCTCCACACTATTCTCAGACTTTCTGGAAACCCTCAGATACCTGGGAACAGAGAAACAGACATTTCTGTTCATCCCCTGCCTTTCTGTCATGCCACAAATAATAGTAGAATTACTTGAAGACTTAAGGAAGCAAACTTTTTATTCCAAAGCTTTTATTGTGACATTGATGATGAAAGTATATAAAAACTTGAAGTATATATAAATTTTGATTTGAGTTTTGGAAGGAAAAAAAATCCTTGTTGCTAGGTCTTATAGCAGTCACGTCACATAAATTGGCAGATCTGTATACTTAAGGGATTTTTCTCTCTAATTAAATACAGTAGTAATGTCTTGCCTTTTGAAATGAAACCTTTGTTTTTTTCATCAACATACTTACAGAACAAACATGCTGTCAAAATCCTTAATGTATCCAACTATTTGAACATAAAAAACAGCATCAAGCTGTTATTTGTTCTGTTGGAGTGTACTCATATTTCCAATCTGAATCTTTTGTACCTGGTGATCTTAATTATATTTGAGCTGGAAGTAGTTTAACATTAAAGGGAATTACAGCAGATTAATCTGTAAACCTGCACAAATATCACATTCCTTTGTATGGAGGTAAGCAGGGCATAGAGTGCATAATTATGTGTTGTTCTCTGTGTAGGCTGTGTGCATAAGGCTGAGGAGCTGGTATTGCCATTCCTCGTGACAAAAGCAATTATGGCACACTCTCATGTCTTGCAGCTGTCAGTTGCATCAGGAAACATACATTATTCCTCTCACTAAGGTAATCTTTTAATCATGGACAAGCAACCAAAAAAAAAAATTTTTGAAAATACCAACTTGCCCTGGAAACAGGAATTAGTATACTAATTAGTGTATGAACATACAGAGAAATCTTTTAAACAATGTTTGTTGTAACTTTTTTTCTAAAGTGATATAGCTTGAGGTCAACCCAAGAAGGCCATTTATCTCAACCAGTCAACCACCCATTACACTTTTTGCAACTAGAGAGACAAAAGAAAATCACTAAAAATTAGCTGGGAGAGGTATGTTTCTCCAGTGCTGATGCAAAAACATCACTGGAATCCAGTTGCAGCAGTCTGGCCTCAGCTAGCACAGTAGGAAAGCACAGTGTCAGCAAACAAGAGTGATAGCTCCTACTGGTAAATATAACTTTGGAATCACAAAGTATCAGTTATTTGTCTATGATTAAGGCCTTTGGACTTGCTTGTGACTTTAAGGCTGCTCAGGTGGCACTATTGAGACCATTTAGGAGCAGTTTGCAAGATGACAGATAGGAAAATGAAGTTTCAGAAGAAATACAGAAGGGCAAGCTGCTCACGAGCAGTGTGAGCTGCAGAAGGTATGCTCTGAGACTGCACTGGCTGCCTACTGGGCAGTTTCCATGTCAATTTTCAGATGGCAGTAAATTTCCCAGTTAGTTTGATGTTGTTGCATAGGCTGCTGCCTCATTGCAACAGCTTGGGAAAAACTGACAAAGATTTTAAGCTTAGCATGTGTACATCTACCAAAAATGAAACTTCTTGCAAGTGTCAAGAATTACCTGTATTTCATGAGACTGATGCAGGTGCTGCTCGTAGGACTGGCTGACATGTTCTGACAGCTCTGGTTTTGTCAGTGTCCCATTGCTATATGTCCTTTGAGTTAGGAGCACTCTCTCCAGTGGTGTTTTTTGAATCCTGCTGGTGAATGCTGATGGTCACCACAAATGATCAAAAGGCACCGACACAGGAACATCCTCCTCAAAACCGAGAGTGCAAAAAATAACACAGATTAGAGACTAAATGTTATAAGTTAATTCTGGCAATTAAAAAAAAAAAAAAAAAAAAAAATGGCAAATGAAAAAACTCCCAAAGCAGAACAAACAAAATTCTGCACCTTTTAGTGGCCTTGTCCTGCCCTACAGTTAGCCTCTAGCAGCTGGAAACTGAACCCTCTTTCAGCATTGTAGGTGTCATGTTCTTTCACTGCTTTTTGAGATGTTTCTTTTAAAACAATAGTACACTACACACCAGGACTTTGCAGGTTTCCCCATGTAATGGTGCCAATATATTTCCACCCCAATTTGCAGAGTGTCTGTTATTACAGACCTTGGTCCCTCCTGAGCACAAGTGCTGACTCTGTCAAATGCAGATAGTTGTTCTGTGATGAGGACAAGGATCATCTAGCAAATAAATGGAGAGCTCAGTATTCAATTTAGTGGTGACCTTGAATTTGATCTCTCTTCTATCCTTAACAGCCCAGTCAATCTCTGTCCTGTTTAACCCATGTCACCATTGCTGTCATATCATACAGCCACTTCTGCAACTGCCTTTGCCTTGACACTGTACATTTAAATCACCAAAAGAAAGAAGAGAGAACAAGGAAAGAATTAACCAAAATTCTTCTTCACCTTTTTCTTAGCAGTGTCAGGAATGGCTGCACAGGTCTTTCCCAGTCTTTCTATTCTTTTTTTAATATTTGTCTGAGGTAGAAACCACAAGTTTGATTGATAATGCAATTTGCATCTTGAGGGATCACTGGAAATACAATGGCATGAAAGGCTACTCTGGCAGAGCACACTTTTCCCTCAGGGCTGACTTTAGAAACTCATTGATGTCACTTCCTTCCTCAGTCAGCAAGTGAATTTTCACTAATTCTCAAGACCAGCTGTCCATGCTGTCAACAGAAAGTTATTAAAATTCCTTTAAAGTGAATCAAAATAGCCTAAAAACAAATGTACTGGGAAACAGGAAAGCATCAGTATTCAAAGTCCACAAACCTTTGAGCAAAACAGTGTTGATCTAACCAGAGATTTCAAACACTCTGCTTTCCTAGCAACTTGTATATCATTAGAGAATGCTAAAAACACATACTCCTTTAATCTCCTATTACCAACAATCTATTTGGCTAAAATATTTGTTGCAACCATAAATCTTATTTCTCCTAAAGATGAACTTGGGCATGGGCAAGGGAATACATTTTAAGAAGTAAACAATAGTTCTGTGGAGTTTTTAAAAAACACAATTTTTATATTTAGGAAATAAAAACACAACACAAACATGCAGGAAGTAATTATCATAAGAGACAATCTTATAGCCTAAAGTAATTATCTTCATCTGAATAATCTATAACACTTTCATTGAAAAGAGGAGTATTCTCAGGGAAGGGAAGAGAGGATCATTTTCCTTTAAGTAGAGTCTTTATATTATATTTTAACACTTTATATATTTTCACCTCATTTTAAAAATTCTGTTTGTGCCACACTTATCAATATGGAAAATTTTTGTTGAAATGGAGTATCCTTTCCAGGGCTGGAGATGGCAGCCACCCAAGCTAGGCAGGCTCCTGTGACAGTTAATAGTGATACTGACAGTTTGTAAGTCCTGTCCTATCATTATTATTTTTAAAAACCCTCTGGGTGCACGTAGCCTAGCTGGATGGGCAAGTGTGAAATTCCTGACTTTCCCCAATATGTGTGGATGGTCTCCAGTAGCAAACTGATACCAGCTGCCCTTTTGACAACCAGTGCATGGGAGCAGTAAATGAAGCAAATTACTGCCCCTTTTGGTCGAAAAGCAGCAAAAAGGTTTGAGGTGTCCTTGCTACTCGAGTCCAAGGCAAGTAGACTTGTGCAGAAAAGCAATTTTCAGTTTAGGTTTTGATTTTATCTCCAGGAGCACACTGAAGGACGCTGCAGAAGAAGGCCAGAATAAGGAAATAAGACCATAATTCAACTTGCCACTTTGTGGATAATATCAGGATAGAATTTCTCCCTGGGCCAGCTGGTGCTGAGCCTCAGTCTTGACACAGGCATTTAATTTTATTTTAAGGTAATGGCAGAAGTTGCTTTTCTACTCCAGTGGTCAAATCCTGAGCTGGATGCTACCAGCATCCAGGTCATGTAGTACATCTTGCAACATATTAGAAAAATTTTTTCTCCCATTTGAATGTTTAAATTTCTCGTGGTGTTCCAGGTTAGCAAGATTAGCTACCTATCTCAATCTTCTTTTCATCACATCTTCTTTATAAGAGAGGTTTGTGTTTCTTTTATTTTAGATGTATTTCCATTTCAACCTATCAAGTAATTTCTACATGTTAAATTCTGTTTCTTAATTATAGGTTTTGATTTTCTTTTTACTAATTTACTGTTTACTGTTTATTGCTCTGCAAGTCTCCTATCATATTGATTAGAATATATGCAAGCTAATTTTTTTTTTTTTCCCTTTCAGAGTCTGGAAAAAAACTGCAACAAGAGACAATTAATCAGGTATTTGGAAATTCCATACTTTTTGTTAACTTAATTTTTCAGACAGAAGAGTAGTGGCAAGTAGAAAGGAGAACTTCACGAGATACACTAATATTAACAATACAGATGTGCTAAGGAGCAGACAACTGGCTGGTTCTGCAGATGTGTTGAATTCACAAGTGTAGCCATCGTTTTGATCTAAGATTTGCCATTTAAACAATTTAGTTCATCTACTTCCCAGCATGTTGGTGCTGAGGACAAAGCCCAATTTGTTCATTGGTATCAAATTTTGTGGCACAACATTATGCTTATTTTTTTTCCTTCTGTTTGCTGGTATTCCTTTTAAAAGGCAGAAAGCTATTGACACAAATACCTGAACAGCACGTGTAAGCAGTGTATTCAGTGTTTCTTAGCTTATTTCTGCCATGAATTTTCATTGAGGCTGCACTAAACTGTGACATTGCTTGCAGAGGCATTTTCTGCCTTGTCTTTATTACTGTATCAAGAGTAATTACTTAGGAAAAAACCTTTGTATATTCTAATTTGTTTGTTGTTTCAGCATCAGGAAAAGCATATAGGAACTAAACTGAAAAAAATTCTAACCAGAAAGAGAGGAGGAAACAGAGTTTGCTTTCTCAATTACATGCCCTTGTGGATCGAAAGGATCTGACTCCACAGAAGCATTGTTTGTCATTCTTTGGCTTCTTGTCCTCTTGCTGAATACTGTTATCCAGATGGCATATAAATGGGCACCTGGATTTTTGTGAGACTTATTTTGAAATACCACTTCAAAAGTGATCATTAAAATATTTGCAGTCCAGCAATTACCCTCCCTTAAGCCATCCTCCTTCTAAACTATACATCAAGGCATTGGTGTCATTACATCACTACATCATTACATCCCAGTTAACTGGGAACTGATCACCAAGATGAAGGACTAACCTGAGAGGGGACTGACCACCTACAGCAGCCTGGTTTGTGTCTAACAGCAAGTCCCCTGCCATGGCTGAGCATAGCACAGATGTCACTTTCAGTGGTCTGAGCTGGCACCACTCTTCACCAGGTAAACCCTTGCATGTCTGGACACTTATGGGAAACCTGGTCGTGTGGCACAATGTAATATTCAGAGTTTTTACAACATTCTCATTATTGGGAAACTGGTGGATAGATATTTAGCCCAGAATATGGCATTGCATAAGCAAAGGAAATCTTTCACTTCTTAAAATAACTGTAGAAATATTTTGGAACTTATTGGGAGTTCTGTGCTTTGGCTGGGAGTTTATATCCTAGAACAAGTCTAGTTAATTTTTATAACTAAAACTGCATTTTAAAATTAGCCCGAAATGTCTTGCAAAGCCACTTTTGGGAGTCTTTGTTGGCCAGAAGGGGGGGCACTTGTATTTTTAAACCACACTTTTAACGCACTTGAGGCAACATTGGCTGTGTGTGAATGGTTGATTGGAGACCTAATTCTGCACATTTTCTGTGTGACAAAATCTGCTCTGTGCATGCCACCTCCCTTTTCTGAGGAAGAATGTATTGTGATTAAAAAAAAAAAAAATATTGCCACATTTTGAAAGGTTGGCTCATGTGCTGCACTTTGTGTGTTCAGTCTTGGTCTTTTCACATGCTGCTGTCTTGCCTTCTTGAATGGTTCACCTGCTCTGTCTCTCTGCAGTTAACCTAAGAGTTCATAATTTTGTAATAATATTGTGTTGTCTTGATATGCTGAATATATCTAAATAAATCTGTAAAAATTTGATTTGTAGACATTTCCATTTAAATGGGTGCTACTTAAGCTGGTGATGTCCCATTCCATAGGAACTTCCTTCGAATATCCAAGAACTGGAAGAGTGTTTCAGAACAGAAATCAATTTAATTTTCAAGTCTGTCATTTACGACACAATTACAGAAGCACTTCATATTTGATTTGTTCTTTAATTGCTTCAACAAAAATATTCAAACTGGTGTTGTTCCTGATGGAATATCTGTTGTGGAAGGATTCTTTTTTTTTTCAATACTGAACTTAAAACTTTATATGCAGGGTAAGATCCTTTAGTCCCCTTTAAGTTCAGTTCAGCAACAGTGAGTTAAACTGGTTAACAGAAACAGTGAGGGAGAAGCTCTCTGCAGAAGATGGATGATGTTACGACTTGACAGGAACAGGAGTGCAAAGGGGCAAATAGCAGGAAATATCTTGTTGAGAGGTGAGTGAAACAGAGAGGGGATGCACAAATGATAAAGCTGCTGTCCCAGTGATCTCCTGCTGGGTAAACCCCTGTCTGTGTTCTTCTGGGACTTTTCTAATCTTGAAGACCACTGTGGTTTCTGTGTGGTTCTTAGCTCTTCTACAACCTAAGCAGAGTTTAGTGAAACATGACATAGACAAAACACTAGGGGAGTATCTGCTTCCAGAAAATCTTTTACTACAGTTATCATCTTCACTAGCTTTTGTTCCCTTTGATCATAAGGCATCTGCTGGTTTTCCTCAAACACCATTTTTGTCATTTATGTATATAAGTATGTATGTTCATTTGACAGCAGTCAACCAGATGTAGCATAAACTCTGCTTTTCAATACATGTTTTTAACTACTTCTGCAACTTCAAGGGTAAATCTTGGCACCAATGTACATCCTGTTTACTGTAGCATGTTAACAAGGAAAATGCAAGGAAACAAGAAAAAATCTTGTGTATCTATGTAATAATCTTGGCAAAACAACACATTACAGACCACCAATCAAAATATGTGTGGGGAAATCCCTTATGTTTCATCCTTACCACTCATATTTGCTCATGTTGTGGTCTTAATGTACACTCCTACATACAGTTCTGTCCAGTGCTTCTGAATCTCTGAAGGACTGGCAAGAATATGTGTAATTGCATTTGGAAGTTGAAGTTGCTTGCAACTTTTGGGTTAAAATCCCAAAAAGGCTCAGACTTGAGCCTTTCTTTGAGCTCAGACTTGAGGCTGTCCCTTCTGCAGTGAAGCTGCAGGTCAAGCTGGGAGACCACTGAAAGTGCTCCACAGTATCTGTCCCCCTGTTTTATCACTGAGGAGTTTTTTGTCAAGGCAGACTCTCTTGAAGTGGCACATCCACCCCTCAGTCTTTTAAGTGCTCTGCCAGGGACCATTCCCTCTCTGCACGTCTTCAAAGCAGGAACACAGAAAGGATAATGATGAGGCAAATGTACTTGCTGGAGCTGGGGTTGGACCATGGGTAACTGCAGCTCTGACATACTGTCAGTATGTGTACACCTTGTGCCAAAGAAATGAAGTCAAAGATAACTAACTCAAACCTCTGTTAAATGACAATATAAATTTGTTGCACAGACTATAATGAGGAGCCACTTATGATCTGAAGGTTGTTTCAGGCACATATAAATCTACATTAATAAGAGTGAAAACTTCACAGTTCAGACCAAATTCCTTGGTTGCCCTTGTGCACTGCTATAGTTTACTCCAGTTCTCTCCTCTATCCCCTTCATCATCTCAAATGACCTAGCTAAAAAAAAACTTCAGTCCATTTATGCCAGCTTCCAAGTCCTGCCACTTTGAGGTTATCTGATAGGTATGGCCCTTGCTTCTGTTTTCCCAGTTTGGGGTCAATAAAGTGTTGCATGCTTTATTTCCCAAAAATTAAGAATTTGAAAATCTATGAGAGAGCTAATGCATTTAGCCCACTAAACAAACTGAACAGTTGTTTCACCCTCATGTGCTTTACAGAATCACCAAATGGTTGAGGTTGAAACGCATCTCTGGAGATCATCTCATCTGGCCCCCTTACTCATAGAGCAGGATCACATCTGGCTGGATTTTGAGTACCTTCAAGAACAGTGGTTCCTCTATTCCTGGACATTCCTGGATGCTTGTGCTTGATATTCATGCAGTAGAAATGTATTTTGTTATATTTATATGGAATTCCTTGTGTTTCACTTAGTGCTCACTTCCTCCTGTCCTATCACTCTAAGAGGAGTCTGGCACCATCATTTTTACTCCCCCCACTTCTCTCCCAGGTTATATAGATTGATAAGGTCTCTGCAAGTCTTCTCTTCTCCAAGCTAAACAGCACCAGCTCTCTTGGCCACTGTTTGTATGTCACATGCTCCTAACCTTTAAATACCTTGTTGCCCCTTCACTGAACGCACTCCAGCATGTCTACCTCCATGTCCAATTGTACACTGGAGGCATTCCAGTATGCCCATGTCTCCTGCACTGGGAAGTCCAGAACTGGACGCAGCACTCCCAGTGTGTCTGTGTCTCACCAGGGCTGGGCAAATGTGAAGGATTACCTCTCCTGATCTGCTGGAATTGCTCTGCCTAATGCAGCCCAGGAGGCTGTTGGCCTTTTTTGCTTTGGGAGCACAATGCTGGCTCACAGTCAGCTTGCTCTCCAGTACCCTCAGGTCCAATCCTACAAAGCTGCTTTCCCATTCTGCAGCCCCCAGCCTGTACTGGTTCCTGGGGCTGTTCTTCCCCAGCTGCAGGAATTTGCATTTCATGTTGCCAAATCCCATGAAGACCCTGTTTAGCCATTTCTCAAGTCTGTTGAGGTTCTTGTGAATGGCAGCACAACCTCCTGAGAACAGAGGGACAAACCTTTTCCTAGTCCTGTTGGTCATACAATTTTTGATACAAACCAGATTCCATTGACCTTCTTGGCCACCTGGGCATACACACTGGCTGAGATGCAGCTGCTGTTAACCAGCACGCCCAGGTCCTTTTCCACTGGACAACTTTCCAGCCACTCCTCTTTTCCTGATCCATTAGGTGAGTCACCTGGTCATGTCCTGTAGGCTCTCACTTGTTCATTTGTTTGAGGAAGACAATTTTGAGCCCAGCCTGGTTGAATATGAGATCTTTCCTTCTCCCCTTGCACATTTTGTTTATCAGTAAGCAGAAGTTGCATTTTTAATTTTTTTTTTTATCTGATATAGTATCAGATAAAAATCAATTGGGAAAAAATGTTCAGTTTTTCCCTACATATAGCATTTTCTTTCTTCCAAGCTCATAAGGGCTGCTTCTGAAAACATTCTCTGCCCCTTCTGAGTTCAGATAACATAGCAGTCCTTCACTGATTAGTGCTTAATATATAGTACCAAGATAGTGACTCTCAGAAAAAAATGCAGGAAGAACTGTTATTTAAATAAATACAGCAGACACTTTTATGCGAGAAACTTTTCAGTCCCTTGTGGAGGAAACTGTTTCTCAGTCTGTATAGACAGGAACATAAGTGTCTGAAGATAAAAATATCTTAAATTTTATGAAGAATTATTCTTTTTGTGAAAAAAACCCTAAGAATTAGAACATGCAACAGATTGAATGCTCAACAGAAGTATTGAAAGACATAATGTGAGGTTAGAGCAATAAAGGGCAGCATGGACAGGGAAGTTGCAATCCCAGTTATCAGATTTCTGTGTCTTTTCTTCCTCTGTAAAATGGCAAGGTTTTTCTACCAGTGTTAATCAGAAAGTAGAAATCACAATATTCACATGGGCTAGGCAATTATTATCTTTCCTTGGTTTACAGACATGGAAAAATGAAGTGTGAAGGTCAAGGGACTTAGATAAAACCAAACACTGTGGCTCTGGTGGGTGCAGCTACCCTTAAACACAGTGTTGCTCTTACGATTCCTGTGCTTCAAGAAGGAGTGGTGCTTGAACTAGTTAGTGTTTAGATGGCACACTGATAAGCTTTGGCACTGCTTGTATATTAATGCATATTGGGTGGATAGCCTCACAAAAATCTGCAACAGAATAAGCTGATGTATTTTCTTTTACCTGTGATAGACATGACTTAGCCCCTTAGGGTCAGTCAGTGTGAGGATGGAGTGTGCAGTGAATAATGCCCTTTGTCAATTCACAGTCTATTTTTTCCCACTGTAATTTATGAATACAGTCAATTCCCAAGTATTATTATTTCTGTCTAGAAATGAAAACACAAATTTGTTTAAAAGTGTACAAATGTAGGCAAACATGTATTTTGAGATATTTGCCAACCAAGAGTGCATTTATATTTCTATTTCCTTTTTATTTACCAATAAAGTCATCTAATTTGAATTAAATGCTAATTGTGATTGAAGTGAAAATGCTTTGAGACCTCTAGAGATCTTAGTATCTCTTCCAAAGCAATTTGGGAGAAATTGAATTCTTCATGCCTGAATATACATTAATATTCTTCATCTGAACTTAGTTTCATTTGAAACTTTTCTTATTATTTCTAAAAGAGCAAGATGACTTGTTTATGCTGGAAGATAAGTGTGTTTACCTGCAAAGAAGATAGAGATGGATTCTGTTTACCAGAAAAAAAAAAAAATCCCTGTGAATTTTGCCACAGCCACTAATGTGAGGGATTCTGCTTTGTGTGCAGAAGCACAGCATTAGATTTCAGGCCTCTATTCTCACAGCACTTGCTGGAAAATGGGTGCCAGGGTTGCAGTCCAAACATGCAGGGTTAACCTCCAGGATTAACACCCAGAAGTTTGGTCAGCTTCCTGCAAAATACACCTGTTCATGCAGACAGGGAAGTGGGGACAGGGTCTCTCCTGCACAGGCTGGGTGTTCATCAGCAAGGGCTGAGACATGGTCCCTCTTTGGTAAAAAAATGTTGGTGTCTCTTTTCTTTAGAGAGGAAAACAGATATTTTCTGAAATATGAAATATGTTTAAAAATTCCTGCCTGACTTGTGAACATACAAGAAACATTAATTATTTTCAAATTCGTGTTTCAAATACACTTGAAAATAACAATTTTGGAAATTGCATTTGTCAATAGCAGGTTATTTGTTTGGGTCATTTAGTTTGCTTCTGTGCTTGAAGTTATGAAAAAGTAAGCACATTAGCATTACTTAATGAGTTAAAATAAGAGATCAATATGTAATATACAGAGATTACCTGAAAGTGTCATCTTCAGATTTAAGCTCCTTCTTTTCATAAGGTAAACCTACTTGTTATGTAGCCCTATGCTTCATAAAATGAATCTTGCATGCTTAGTTTAGTCAATTCTGAATTTCAGGCTGTTTATATTGCTTTGCTGTGAGGTTTTTCTGTAATGTGAGTGAGTGTTGGTGAAGATTTCTGTCCACTGACCACAGTGTTTGACTTAGGTTTTACTAACACAGGAGAACTGAGCTCAGAATTAAACAATTTGGACACACTGGTTTACCTGTACCCAAAACAAGTGTTGCTAGGTTGGGAGGAAATTGGGCTAAATATGGCCAAGTGTTAAGAGGTCCATGACCTGAAAATTGCCTTTTATTAACAGTGCATTTCAGCTGCACCTCTAGAGACATGCAGTCCATGCAAACTGGCTGCAGATTCTGCCCAAACACTAGTAGTATGGGCTGCAGTGGCTCTGTGCTTATTTTCAAGTCTGTAAATTGTAGTGCAAAGAACCAGCACCATAAAACTGTTATCAGGAGGCAAGACAAGCAGCATCAGCATTGCACTATCCTGAAACCAATTTATTATTGCTATCATTGACCTTCACTATTATTTATTTATTATTAATAAGGGAGTGGAGTGAGTTTTTTTTATTTGCTATACTTGGTTGTAGTTGTATTGGTGAATCTTTAATCTGCCATGCAAAACTTAGTTTCTGATATTACAGCATCTTTGTTGCTACTTTTTCCATTATTTATGTCTTGATATTTCTTATTTCTCCCATTCAAAGCATGCTTTGACTGTGAAGGTGGGAACAGGAGGGAGTTAATTCCAGATTTGATCAAGAATTGGCAAGTAAATGAGAGCTTAATTTCCTTCATCCAAGCTGCTGCCCATGTGAATCAGCCTGTGGAAGTGGCTCGTGCAGACTGTCTTGCCTCATTAGCATGACTTTGTGCTTTCTGTAGATGAAGACAGGGCAGGGAGAGGAGGGGAGCCCAGTGCAAAGCCAGGAGCTGGGATCTCAGAGGTCTCAGCCAAAGAGAAATGGATTTCTCCTGTCTCCTTATTAAGAAGGGACAGTGTGCTATATATCACTATATCACTATAATTGTGATAATGTTACTGTTTATCTTACCCCACTGGGCCTCTCCACTTTCCCCACTGCCTGTGGGCCTGGGTTCTTCTCCTCCAAAACCATCTCTGGATTGGGGCTCTCTGCTTAAATTTTTTCACACCAATCACTGACGCTTGGCCACACCATATAGCAAGAAGAAAAAACTCTCTTTCCCTCTGCTCTTTCCTTCTTCACTGTCTTGGTCTGTATTCTTGCCATAACTCCAAGTCACTATGCAATGGTGACTGGACTTTCTGCTAACAGATTCTAGGGACAATAGTCACTGATTCACAAAGCTGTGTTTTGAAAAGCAGTGTTTAATATTACTGGTATCTGTTAATTAAAATTTACCTGCAGCATTTTTTTTTCTTACTATGATCACTTACTCTATTTTGTGTCTGGATCAGAGTTCACAAGGATCTCCTTTGAACCTAATTGTAATTCAGCTACAAACTTTGAGGTTTGCCTTTTAGTCTCTGAAGGAAGTCCTGAGTATCCTGTATACTCCTTTTTCTTATTTTTTTTCCCTCAACCCATTTAGTAATCTTAGAGATGCTTGGTACAAGTACATGGGTTTTAGGATACATATCTCATAGAAAATGTGGTGTCTGTGACAGTAAGGTCTTGCCTCTGGCTTTTGAGGAATGTAGCATCAGTGATATGTGCTAATAAATTAGATAAGCCAAAAATTCATGGCTCTACTGGGAGGTGAGGGGTTAGTGGTGCCTATTATCTTTGGAGTAGCTGATACAAGCACAAGTGATGAATCAAGAGGTTTATCTCCACTACACAGAAGGTGAAGCACCTCATCAGCAGATATTTTCTGTCACTTGTGGCCAGCCTGAATAGTCTCTCCACTGGGAGATCCTGTGGGAGTTTGTTTTGCTCACCAACATTACACTAAACAACTGCTATGATGTGAGAGAGTTCTGACCATATTTACATGTTAGCTCAGGTAGCATAGTAGTAGTAGAGGAGTCTGGCCATTCTGAATTACGTTTCCCAAATAGTCTTCTGGCACAAAAGAAGTTAGGATAATCTCTCCTTTTGGCAGGTTTAGGAAAACTTGCACACACAAGTACAGCTCTTCATGTTTGTACAGCTGAAGTGAGGTAGCAACAGATCCAGGTTTCACTGGCTTGCTGAAAATAGGAGTCAGGCCAACTTTTCCTCATATTTAAACTGCATACCAAGTCTGAGCTATCTGCCACAATCATGGTCCTCTGATTAGGAGATTCTTCTAAGGGTACCCAACAATTATCACAGAATCACAAAACAGTTTGAGTTGGAAGGGACCTTCCAAAGGTCACTTGTCCACTAGTCCAATGCCGTTGCAATGTGAAAAACTCGAAGTTTTAGGCTGAAACTATTGGTTCCAAAGCTTCCAAAGACTCACAGATACATACCATCCAAGTAAGAGGATGTTTATTTTATAGTCCCCCAGTATTCAAGCTGCCTTCAGCTAAAAACCTAAATTAAGAGACTCATCTCTATGTGCTCCTTGATCATTATAGAGTCAGAGTGTGAACTGGAAAATGAACCTTGTCTCAAATGAATTTTTGTCAGTTTTCTATAGAAAGATTCTAGGTAAACAGGTAAGTTGGCAGCAGAGAAAAGCACAAGAAAACAGAATATTTCTTTTCCTTTACTATTCTTCATGCTATGTTTTCTGTTGGGCTTATTTAATTTTATTATTCCTGTTAGTAAAAACTGAATATCCAGCACTAAGGCATTTAGGAAGCACAGCACTGTCTGTACTGCAGGCCATTAAATCTTTGTAAATCAGCTCTGGAATATCAGCCTTTCCAATACATCATTATCCTTTTGCATGGTGAGTTGCTCTAATTGCAAACTGCCTAGATGAGATCCCACCCATGCACCTAAAATCACCACAAAGCATAATTGGATGAGTCTTAACCATTCTTGGCAGTAGTCAATCTCTTCTACCCCAGTAGCTTGTGAAGGTATTAAAGGAAAAGACAGCTTCAATGTGTATAAAATAAAGTATTGGCTACTTATTTACTTTTACACTGAGGAGAAATCCTTTTGTAAATGGGGAAGAGCAGGGAATCTCCAGCAATAAATATAAATATATTTAAAAAAATTCATTAACCCATTAATGACTCTAAAACGCCTTTTGTTTCAGCAACTTCACTGAGTTGCTTGCCAGTAGCTAAACATCACACAAATACTCTATTCAATTCTATTTCTTCCCCACATTTAAACTCATTTTTAAATCTGTCTTCAGTTCCAGCCTAGCTAAAGTGAGACAGAGGCAATGTGCATACTCTTCTAAATTGGCTTATGGCCACTTCTTAAGTTCCTTTCAAATGTGTCCATGCAAACAGGGGACAGGGATCTCTGCACAATTACTGGCAAAAGTGCAACACTTCACAGGGTTTCAATTCTCAGAGTAAATACAACCTGCTGCACAGGTTGTCAGCATGTCTCAAGGACAGCCTTGTATCTTTCCAAGGTTCATCTCCCATGTCAGGCAGCTGGTTCCCAAACTTAGCAGCTCTTTGGAAAGCCATAAATGGACATCCCTGTCCTTGGACATTCGACTCAAAGAGTTTGGTAAGGGCTGTCTGCATGGAAAGATCTGGATCCAGAGTCTGGATCTGATACTGCCTGCATGCTGCCTGTTGTGGAATGGACTGTTAGGAATGTAGATATATGGACATGGATGTTTTCTAAAAGTGTTTATTGTTTTCACAAGGTTTTGTTTACCTGTTAGTGCTGGAAAAAAAAAAAAGAAAAAAAAAAAAAAAAAGATATAACATGGAGATGTTCAGATCTTTAAAGTGTCATAAAATGCACAACATAAAATCCCTGACACCAAGAGCAAGCCAAAAAAGGCACCTCTCTTTATGTAAGACTGGTGTCATAAAATATTTAAATCCTTTCAGAGTGTGTGGCTTTCAGTTCTTTCATGCAGATAAGTGTCAGACTGTCAGGCAGTTTTGCTTAAGGAACATGGCACTATCTATTAAACAATTTCTCTTCGTTTCCTAAGAAAACTGTCTAGTTAAATATTTCACTTCCAAAATAAAGCTTGATTCATCTTTCATTCATTTCACCTATATTAGGTACTAACCTAGTTACTCAGGCAAGGGTATAGAAAGGTTAGATCTTTTCTTTCCTCTTTTCTTTTCTAAATTTTTTTTGAGTTAGAAAACTTCCATGGCAATTTACCAAGCCATTTATGCCTTTGGAAAATATCACTATGCATTCATATTCTTAGACCAAGTTACAGCCAGCATTTACTACAAGGACACTATCACTCATGGAGACCATAAAAACATATATTAGCCAACATAAGTGGGATAATTGTCATAATATTTTACATATTCAGTTAACTTCTTCATCCTCAGATCTTCCTGTATCATTGCTTTGTCCCCAAAGTTTTGGGGGTGTTTTTTGGGTTTTTTTATTTTGCTTAGGGAGGGAGCGGTAGGCCTGTGGGGGTTTTGATTTGGTTTGGTTTTGGTTTCATTTTGAGGATTATTTTTTTAATTGCTTTCTGTTTGGGCCTTTTTGCTAAGAGATTCTTTCTCCTTTTGCCTCAGGAAGGAGCCCCTTCCAACTGACTCCAACCATGCATATGTTGTTCCTTTACGGTGGTTCTGAGATTTCTCTGAATAGTTCTGTCCATTCTTCTCTGAAGTTTTTAATCCCACTAAAAATCTTTTAGTAGGGATTCCTACAGCTGCATTCACAGTTTCTGCAACTAAAATACAATCTTCCTTTGGTACCATCTTGGGTTATCCTTGAGGCTCGTCCTGGGTCCCAGGTAGGCTCTTTGACATGGAACAAAATCAAGTCTAGACACACCTTTCAGTCTATCCTTTTCCCTTCTTCTCTAGTGGAACTAGGGCATCTTCCACTAGTTCAGGATGACAGGATGGCTTGAGAAGGCTGAACTTTCCTCTGAAGTACAGGGCTCATTTTCGTGGCTTTAGTTTGAAATTCAAATGGTTTAAGTTTCTTTGCACAGAAATGAACTGCTAAATTCAGGTGACATACCATAGGAAGTCATGAGGTACTGCCCTCTCCTCAATGCAGTTTTCTTTGCATTTGGGAACACCAGTACAGCCATTTCTCACTGGAGACTGTCTTCTAAATTTTCAAAATCACCAGACTTGTACTGATAAACCTACAGTCTTTAGTTACTTTAGCACTGTTACAATTTTATTCCTACTTCTGTTGAGCCTTGTATTGTGTAGCTGGTTTCTGAGTATCTCATATTTTTCATCTCACCTTTTTAAGATCCAAGCTTCCCTCTTAAGGTAAAAACATTTAAATTATTTGTAAGTCTGTGGTTCTGCAGTAGCAGTTGTAAGAATGGCACTTTGCCATTCACTGTGATGCTGAAACTCCCATTAGGCTCATAGTCACACCCTGGTTTACAACTACCACTGCTTTCTGTTGTTACACACTGACTTAGCTCCTGAATTATTTTCATCCTAGGGCAGAAGGGATAAATCTCTAGACACATGTGTTTCATTGGTTTTGAAGAGCAAAATATTAGACAGAATACATTTTTAAAAAATATATTAGAAAAGCTGACCACATCAAATCCAATGAATTCAAGTATCCTTTTACATCTCTAAATACACCAACATCCCTTCTCTTTCACAGATGTGCAAGTCCTGCATGTCTTTCTTCTTTTATTTTTTTTTCACCAATACAAAAATCAGTTCAGTGGCATAAAGACCTGCTTGCCAGGGGCTTGCAGCAGTACAGAAAAGCCTGATCCCCTGCGTTTGTTTTTGTTATGTGAAATTATTACACTGCAACATATGCTAACTTTTCTTGGAACTCCTTGTTTTTTCATAGGCTTTTTTTCAGTCTGGAATTCAAATGGTGTTCCATTTCATTGTCATTTCTTACATTATTCCTCTGAATTTTTAACAGCTTTATTTGAATTGGCCTATGAACTTTATCATCCCCCCAAATCCACACTTTTGATCTGTCAGTCCACAAATCAACTTTCCAGTAAATATTTAATCAGTTTATGCCAGAAAAGCCTTTTTATGTAGATTTCCAAAAAAGTTAAACCTATGAAAGCAGTCAGGTAGTCTGTGCTTGTCTGTCCATCTAACCATTTTTCTGTTGCTTGCAACAAGATGTTTAAAAACCTGTCGATCAGCATCCTCCCTCTCCAGATGTGTAATGAAAATAAGCAGCTGTGGAGGTGTCCCAATGCATCAGGCTTGCTTATCAACAGGAGAAAGAAATCTACAAGGCTTAGCAGACACAGAGAATCCACTAAGGAATGAGTGAGCAGAAATACCCATATTGCAAGAAACTCTTCAGTCAACTTGCATGATACAAGACCCCGAAGAATTTTACATCAAAACACTGATGCAAGCTTTGCTGCTCCTGCAGTTTGTGGATTACACAATGGCTGGGGACATAAAAAGAGATGTTCAGGAGGAAAGTCTCATCTTTCACATTCTTTGCAGGGTCACTAGTTGATGTTTAGTTAGTTGGTGTCTTTAATGTTGATGTTTAAATAAGTCAGATGGAAAAGGCTCCAAAGGCATCTCTTTTTCCTTATCAGCTGTGAAATCAGCTCAGGTGCAGGCATCTGTGTCACAGACACTTGTATGTACATTCAGTCCAGTGCATCCACTTCCATCATCTCTCTGTATGCAGACAGGAGTAGGACCATTTTGGAGGGATGATTTTTTCTGTCACTACACCCTGCTCAAACCAACTGATGTCAACTGTTTAGGAGCCCTGGGTTTGTCCCCTACCACCACTGGAGGACAAGGGCTGCTCCAAGTCTCAGTGGTGGGAGTGGATCCAACTCCTATTACTGTGATTTTGCCAGTGCACTCCAGAGAATGACTGTGCAATCCACCAGTGCTGGTGCTGTCACAGGGGAAAATGTGCTCAGTAGAGAAAAGTCCCTGGCCACCCCTACCATGACTATCAGCCACCCTGTGTGAACCATTTTTGATTTCTTAAGAGGTGTGACTTGAGCTATTATTTTTTTATAGGAAGACCCACTGTGTGCTAACAGGTAATCTTCAGAAGCATGTATTTCAGTAATTAGCACAGCTTGTTCCTAAATTAGGTGTATTTATCAAGCTGTTCAAAAGGGACTTTGTACTACCAGATGTGGCTTGGTTACGAGCACACCCCACCATCCTTGCTGGTGCTGCAACTGTCACTGTGCTCTAAGCTCCGATCCTTTCCATGTTTGCAGGATTTCACTCTGCAGCCTCTGGGGATGCCAAGGAAAGCAGCGTGGAGGAGAAGTGCTCCTGTGGGGCTCAGTAAGCAGGAGATGGCTGTGCCAAGCAGCAGGCACTGGCAGGGCAGGGCTGAGCCTTTCGGAGTGGTACCTGCCTCCTCGGGGAGCCGAGTGCCTGCGCAGCAGAGGACGAGTGAGTCCCCCCTCAGCTGGTTCAGAGGGGTGTATTTACCTCCTGCTCTGCACCCACTGAACAAGACATTTGTCAAGGGTGGTGAGTGGCCGGACACAGACAGCACCCAGGAGAAGCGCAGGGCCTTCCTGCAGGACTTCTGTAGGAAATACAACAGCAGAAAGAAGCTGCAAACCCACCTGGCGCACCTGGTGTCGAGAATTTACGTGGAGGACAGGCACAAGGTTCTGTACTGTGAGGTGCCAAAAGCAGGCTGCTCCAACTGGAAAAGGGTCCTCATGGTGCTCAGTGGACTCGCTGCTTCAGCAAACAACATCTCCCATGACGATGTGCACTATGGAAAGCATCTAAGGAAACTGGACAGTTATGACCTAAAAGGGATCTACACACGCCTGAACATGTACACCAAGTTTATATTTGTACGTGATCCTATGGAAAGACTGGTATCTGCCTTCAGGGATAAGTTTGAACATCCAAACAGCTATTACCATCCGGTATTTGGGAAGGCAATAATTAAAAAGTATAGACATAATGCAGATGAAGAAGTATTGAAAACAGGATCAGGAGTTAAGTTCAAGGAGTTTATCCAATATCTGTTAGATTCCCACCGACCAGTCGGAATGGACATTCACTGGGAGCAAGTCAGTAAGCTCTGCTATCCCTGCCTCATCAACTACGATTTTATAGGAAAGTTTGAAACCCTGGAAGAAGATGCCAATTACTTTCTGCAGCTGGTAGGAGCTCCAGCCAATCTGAAGTTCCCTAAATTCAAAGACAGACATTCCTCTGACGAGAGAACAAGTACAGAAGTAGTGAGGCAATATTTAAAGGAACTGTCTAAGGAGGAGAGACAGCTGACCTATGACTTTTATTACTTGGATTACTTAATGTTCAATTATACATCACCACTTGTATAGCACTAGAATAGCTTCAGGCTTCTATTAGATATTTATCATTTTGGGATTCAAAACAACTACTTTGATATTAGCCCTGAAAGGAAATGAAGTTACTGCTAAGTAGAATTGTCTTGAATTAGTGGGGATTTTATAAGTTAGAGTGGTATCAATTGATACTAAATTATGGAGAATGCACAGAAAAAAAGACCTGTAAACAGCATAAATTGCACTAAAATGCCTGAAAAAGCTGCTTTTACCATTATGGATTTAACTATGGAAGCAGTAGCTCAGACAGCTGTTGCATTAGCTTACCTAATGTTCTTTTAATGGTTTAAGAAAAAAAAATCAGAGTGGCATGATTCTTTTTTTGGTGTGCTTGCTTTAGAAATTGATTTTGGAAAACTTTTGAATATATTTTTACTTTCCATCACTTATTAATAAAGAATCATTGGCTAATTTTCTAAAATGTTAACAACATTCTCAGCTGCAAGGCTTGATCTTTTTGATTACTATTAGACTGTACACAATTTTAGACCTGATTTTTTTATTGAAGGACACTCTTGAATACAAATGCATCAAACTAAAAATAACACAGCAGGTCAGTTGATGAGCAGAGTAAATTTGGGTATGCCTGTTAAACACCAGTCCACTACCTCAGTTTGATTGATGCACTGGAGTTGACAAGTATGACCCTCCTTTCAGAGAGCCGCTGCATTCAAAAAAATTAAGATTTTTATGCACAATGGATGCATCATTACATGAAATACATGGATACTGTGGTCCCAATATTCATGGTAGTCTTCATTTTTGGTGACATGGACAAAGTTTCAGCATGGCAGCTCTGGGATATTCTCTGTACTGAGAAGCAACTTCTCAGAAGCAACTGAGATGCAACTGCTGGGACCATTCTCGGTCTGCTGGGGTCTGATTATCAGCCCAGCTCCCAGCAATCTGTTACAGAGAAGGTAATTGCCCATTGCCTCCCAAACCTATAAACTGGTCCTTCCCCCAGAGCTTCCTGAAGTCACCTGTGTTTTGCTGTTCTGCCTGCCTTGCCAGCAGTCACCAAGCCCCAGGAGTGGGGTGCATGGTGCAGTTTTATTGTTGTAATGTGTATTGGTGATTTGTCCTAGAGGAAGATGTCTCCAGAACCCCATAGTCCTGGTTGGAAAAGGGAAAGGTACCTTCTACCCTTCCTTTCCTTCTCCTCCCACAGAGGCTGCCTGACCAACACTGCAGTTGCTCCTGCAATCTGTCTTGCCCAATGGGTGGGACAGGGTGTCCCAGGAGGAGGAGAAATCTCTGCAAAATCATAGGATCATGGAACCATTGAAAAATGTGTCTAAGATCATCGAGTCCAATGATTAACCTAACACTACCAAGTCCATCACTAGACCAAATCCCTAACATGGACAGGGAAAAATCTCTATGCCCTTCCACAATAAAGATGTCACCTATGCCTTTCTTTCTGAAATGGCTTGGGGCATCTTGCTCCAGTGTCTTGATACAGCAGGTTGTAGTGTGAGGAAACAGCCTGATGGGAAAGTGATGCAAGTAAAATGTCCTTTTCCTCTGTTCCCAATCATTGGTCACAACTAATGCTATTATTGTTGTCTTTTCCTATATCTCAGGCAAAGTATGATGTACAGAATCAGTCCTTCCACAGGAGTAATTGTGGGTCCCAACTGAAAGGACAGACATTTCCTAGGTACCTTCACTGCTTGATTCTCCCTCAGTTTTGTCCTCAGAAGAGGAAAAATAGCCACCTCCAGTCTCCATGGTGCCAGGGTGTAATCAAACAGGCTCTGCACATCTCTCCTTGTAGCAGGACAAGCCACTCCAAGGGGAAAAGGTAAAAGCACACTGGGCAGCCCAAGGCAGGGGTTGTGCTCTCTGCAGCTAGCAACACCCATAGCTTAGACCACCCTGTTCCTGACACCATGGAGCAAAGAGGAGAAGCAAAAAGCCATCCATCAGCATGAGGTGGGGGAATTTGTTCAGCACCAGTGAGAAGCTGGAAGGATGCCTTGGACAGGTAAACACACACACTGTTGCTTGTGTGAGCTGTTGCTGTGCATGGGTGGACCCACAGATGTTAGCACCCAAAAGTGTTTGGGAGGAGATATCTGACAACTGAACCTCCCCACGCATGCTTCTCCTCAGCTGAACAAAAATCTCCCCCTTTTAACACAGGATGGTGCTCAACTCCCACCTTCCCTGTCAGAAATCCCTCCTGGTTTTCCTTCCTGGAGTGTGCCAGAGCTGCACACTGTGCCTGAGGCACCATGGGAGCACAGACATGCCCTGAGTGGGTGCTGAGCCCTGGTGCAGAGGTGATGGTTCCTTGCATTCCTTGTTGTGCTGGACACCAGCATGAAGCCCCTGTGCTGCCACACCAGCCACACTGGCTAATGGCTGTCACTGAGTTCCCATTTGTAAAGACAACCCTGCAGGATTTATTTTTTATTTAATTTGACTGTGCATTTTCATGGCTGTTGCTCTCAAGTGCAACTGTGCATCAGGACATTAAAGAAGAGCTCCTGAAAGTTTTGATTTTGTACCATGCACCCTTCTAATTCATGTGAAAATTGCATTGGATTTGACCTTGGTTTGACCTCTAGATTCTCTGCTCTTTTAAGTATTGGATTAAACCTCAAATCCTGAGTGAATCTTTCTTGCCTTATAGGAAAACCACTGAATGTAGTAAATTTAAATAAAAGATAAATGTCCACCAATCTTTGGGTGTCTCTATATTTGCTTTGTCTTGTCTGTTGTTGATGTGTGTTAATTAACTGATAATTTACAGACAAAAAATGGCACACTAGTGATACTAGTATTTTCAAAAAAGCACATTAGAAAAAAAATGGAACATGCTAATGAAGAACAGAGGCCAATTTATAGATGAGTTAGGTATGAATACTTTATTTCAGAGAAATAAATTAACATTAGTAAATGACAAAGTCTCTGAAGAACTTAAGCTTCACACTGAGTTCATTTTAGTGGCAAACTTTCTGCTTATCTGATCAAAGAATGACAGAGGTTTGGGGGGGCAGATTTAATTGCATTGAAAAAGCTGCACAGTCTCATAAGATTTTGTCTACTAGCAGGTCTTAGATAAAGCTATTGTTTGAGTCAAGGAGGGGGTTGAAAAAAATTATTAGCAAATGTTTGGTTTCTGCAAATGATAGGGAAAATGGCATTGATTTGCATACATCCATGGACGTGGACATCAGGTCCCCAGACTGTCATTTTGAAAATCTGATATGGTTTGCATTTGTGATTTAACAGGGGAGGACACTAGTTAAGGCCTTTAAAGCATGTATGTGCACAGAGGCGTAATTGTTTTAGCTGCACTGTTGTTCTATGGCTCTAGTGAAAGTAATTTAACTTCTTTGTACGCTCAACTTCAAATTTCATAGCCCCTAACTGCACTTAAAAATTCATTTTTTGAAAATCTAACCCAGACTTTTGTAAAGAAGAGCCTCTCCACAGTCATGTTCAGCGACCTAAGGGATTCAGATGATCTCAATAGCAGAATCTAGATGGTACTTTGCATCATTAACCACATTTTGAAAATCACCAGCCTGCTTTGCCAGGAATTAAGTTACATGATTTAAAATTAACATAAGAGTTTAGCATAATTGAAGTGGGACTGTGATATCTGACTTATGGGATTATAAGAGATAAAGGCATAATTTGCATCGTAAAAGATAACCTCTATTTTTAAAAGTAAAATGTAAAAGGTCAAAGTAGGAGGCTGCATTGTAACTTTGTTTATATTTTGTAAGAATCCTGGGCAAAAACAAAAACTGAAGGTTGTCCATCATAACTAGCACAAAATCTCATCTCCACAACTGTGCACAGATGTTTGTTTTACTCAGAAAATTATATATCATGTATGCAGAAGAGGAATAAAAATACACTCCACAACATTCAGTGCGATTACATCTACACTAGAGATCAGCTGTGGCATGCAGAGCCTCTTTTAAGGGGCTTCATTACAGTAAATGCTTTTTAGTTATGAATATTTCTTCATTTGAAGATCTCTGAGCAGTTCTCTAATGCAGGTCAGTTGTCAGAGCAAGTCAAATGTGCTGTAAAGGCATTACAGGGAGCCTGTGGGAGGGCTGGCATGGCAGGAGAGTGCTCCCTTTGCTCATGTGTCTCTTCCAAACACCAAACAGTCGTGCATCCCTTCTGAAATTAAACTTGATTTTTGGAACCTAATATTCTTCATCTGCCTTTCTTCTAAAATGAATCAGTATTAACAAAACCAAGCTACTTAATTTTTTTTTTAATAATAAATTAAATAAATTAATTAAACTTCATTGGTGTGCATTCCCAAATTCTGATGTATACATTAACATAAGGCAGCTTCTTTTTTCCAGGTAGGATTTGGCTTGCAAAGCTCAGACATAGCCATTGTGCCCATCTCTTCTAAAACTGCTGCTAAACTGTTGCTTGCTGAAAGTCAGAGGTGTGCAGCCATAGTGCAATCAAATACAGCACATACTCCTGGAAATTTCCTCTGGTGGAACTCCCCCAAAAGGCCAAATTTATTGGAGCTACTCCTGCCTGAGGCTGCACTATCTTGGTGATATGTCATTTGAGATCACTGCTTTAATTTTAAATGTAGTTTAAATTTAACTGAAAATTGCAATGTGACACTTTGCATAAGTCTGAGAGGAAAATATTTTTCTAGGCCTTTGTATTGTATATGTAGGTTACGTATAAACATCTTTGTTGTATGTGCCTTAAGGCTAACAATATATCAGAAAAGTCTTTTAAACTGTAATGCTGATACTAGTTTATCAACTTTATAACTCCTGTGATGCCTTCAAAACCAAACTAATTTGGTCTTGGAACATAAAATCTGCAATCTGACCATAAATCATTGTATTTCACCAAAAATATGGATGCACCTGTCCTATATCAACCAATCAGTGTACAGTTCAGAGGGCAGGGCAGGCACACACACTACTGGGAGGTGGAACTATCTGATTAAGCAAAGGACATCTGTTTATATCCCCAGATATCTGGGACTGCTTTTCCTTCAGAAATGTTTACAAGTGGGTGAATTCAGGAAACATATTATTTAACGTAATGAGAATGTCTTAGATTGTTTGGTTATCATAGAAATACCTGGTTTATGGGAGAAGAGTTGTGCTTTTGGTAATGTAGCTAATTGAAGTGAGATCCACATGTCTCTTCAATGCCAGATGAAGCTCTGCTTGTGGCTGGAGTGACAGACTTGGACTTAAGAGATCTGGATCTTCATCCAGGTTCTGTAACTTCATGCACTTGTTGGACATGAAATGCTCTCTGCATTGGTGTCCCCACTGGCAAAGTGGTCCTGTAAATGGAAGGAAATTATACCATGTGTCATCTCCTAAAATCATTAACTTATGTGGCTAAAGAGCAGTGGTTAGAAATTAAGTGTTAGTATGGAATCATTGCCTTTCCTTATGTTTTACTTCCAATGGTTTGGAGGAAGCTGGGGATTTCCCAGCTTTGCTCCAGTCGAGAAACACATCATTCAGCTCTGTTCTGGGCAGTTGGCAGCCTTAAGAATGCAAGCTCTGTTTCAAAACTGTGCATCTGTCAAGCACTGCCTCAGCATAAAACCAGTGCCAGGATGTCTGACATGGGGAAAGTGTCCCTCCAGTTCCTTTGGGAGAGCAGACAGGGTGAGAATCTTGCTGTCTCAATTTATTCTGAGTCCAGATGAAAGAGAGGCTGTTTTATTTTGGTGCAGTAGCTGTAAATAAAGTGATGCTCAACTAGAGGGTTCTGCAGAAGCAGTGGATCCCATCCAGGTATGCAGACTCCTGCCTAGTCCTAAACACCAGAGCTGCATGACCCAGTACCCAGGGCCATGTTCCCCCAACCCTTTCTGTGGTCCTGCCACCTCTTGTGACAGGCTCCATTTTTCCTGGCATGCTAGAACATCTCAGGATTTATCTCTTACTAACATAGCCACTGTTTCTGTGACCCTGTGGAGGCTGCAAATAACACGGGGATGGCATGGAGACAGACTATGTTGCTTTCTTCCTTTTATCTTCAAAAAATGATTAACAACCATGAGAGAGAGAAAAGAGTCCTTACAAAAAGAAAGGGAAAATCTCAAGGCCATGACCATAACTTTTGATTTGTTTTTTTTTAGTATGTGTAACTGTCACTTCCTTTCCTCTGTCTCCTCACATAGAATTTCCCTCTCTCTCTAATTATGTCAGCACAAATGGGTGCCAGGTTGCTCTCAGCTGACAAGTGTAAGCCACCTCCAGTCCAGCACATCTATGTTATCATGGCATTGAGGCTGCACTAATAAACCTGCCTGAGAGTATGGTACTGTCAGCCACCATCTGTGCACACATATCTGTCTTGACCTTGTCATGTAGAAATTCCTTCTGTCTAAGGGTTTGGGGTTTTTTCTCTCAAATTCTTTGCAGAAACCACATTTTCCACAAAAGTTCACAGTACTGCTCATTTCCCAAGATTTGCAAATTTTGAGTGGCCTGTATAATTTGCATTCAAGAAACAGCATTCTGAGATGTAAGGTGTAGGAGCAAAGCACGCTTATCAGGGTATTTCAACACAGAGAGGTAATCAGTACTCAGTGGATTGTAAATACATGTCAGTAGGATATTCAATGCTAAAGGTTTAATTTTCTCAGGGTTGTTACTTGGAAGAAAAAAAATGGATATCTGCAGAGTAAGACCTGCATATTGAATTATCTCATTTTTGACAAAAGATGCACATAGAGACAGATTTTCAAGTTCTAGGAATGATCATAAGTTACAGTTCATCTGAGAAAAAATGTGTCAGTATTCAGAAAGCTGAGTTCAACCATATAGCTGCCTTCCTACAAGCTTGCACAAATGCAAAATAAATGCACACACGTGTTTTAAAAATGCATGTGCATACATATAGTATTTGTATGTCAGTCTAATAACACCCAGACAAAGGTTTTACAACAATGGTAGTGGGAGCTACATAGTTAAAGTCCTGCATTTGACTTTAAAGACCTTAAATGTGCATGAAAACATTTGCACATAAACATTCTGTTGGCATGTTGCAGAAACACAGCCTTATTCCAAGCAAACCTAAACTACTTGCAGGGACTGCAAGGCTGCCTCTTGCACAGCCTTTGTTTTTGCTTCTTTAGCGTGCTTGGGGCAGGATGCTGCCAGGTCTGTGGGTCTGCAGTTTGCCAGCTGTGCCTGCTTCTGATCATGGGTACAGCTACAGGTTTTGGGAGGAGGTTTCCTGGTGGGACACTTGGTAGTGGGGGGAAGTAGGCAGGGGTTTACAGCATCTTTCTGCTTCCAAGGAAGTTATGTTATCCCCATAGTGCACTCTAAGCCACACACAAGCTTCACCTTTGCTATGACTTCTGCTATTCTTTAAAAAAGAAAGAAAGAAAAAAAAAAGTGAAACAGAAAAGGGACAGAGGAAAAACCTCTAATGAGAAGGGGAAATGTTAATTGTGGCTGGAGGTGACAATGAACAATAATAAATTGCTGGTTTGCTATTGTATCTCTGATCAAAGTACACTCAGGCTGCAGCAGAGCAAAAGCTCAGCTCCAAGGGAGGATGATGTTTCTCAAAATCCTCATGATCCCTGCAGGTCCTCCTGAATAGCAGAGAAAACACAAACACTGAACCACAGTTAGATAAAATTTTTCTCTGTCTCAGACTTGCTGCCAACAAGGCTCCTGTTTCTCCCTGTATCTTTTTGTCTGTCTCCAGCCCAGTGGCTACAGTGGGTCCAAGACAATGTGCTGCCCCTGAGTACAGAAACTCCCCTAATGGAAGCACTCTTACCAAGCAGAATCTGGCCCAGATTTATTTTCTACGTTGCTTTATTTAAAAGTGATGCTAAGACTGAAATTTTCATCTTAAGCGATGTACGTTAGGCTACTCAAGCTGCAAGTTAGCAGGCAAAACTTTTTATTTGGGCTGAGCCATTGCTGCTGCCAGATACATCTCTGGGAGTTGGAAAGGCCACCTCTGGAAAGCAGGATGGCCCTAAGGGATACTCCTAAGTGCTGCTGAAACACCCATATTGTGCTTCACAGACTTTTAGTATGAAAATATACCCCTAACCATACTTATAATTGGAAGCAGCAGAAGCTACTTTGCCAAACCCATACCTTTCTGAGCAAGACCTGGAGAAAAAGAGGGAATATTTTGGTACATTTTCAGAGATTCTTTCTAGAATTTTCAATTTTACTTTCTGTGCCACCTTTGGCTCCCAAGCACCAAGGCATTTCTTTAATTTACCAAAGGAAAAAAAGCCCTACCCATTGACACATTTATAGCTAAAATCTGCTCTCTGTGCTGTCTTGGTTGCAGAAAGAGGCACAGGCTGAATGAGAGAAGCTGGGAACTTGTTATGTAAAATCTACAGCAAGTGAGCTTTTCTAGTGCTATTATGCTTTGACCCCTTATTTTGGCAGAGTAACAAAACCACTGAGACTGGACAGTTATAGGGTTTCACAGGCTTTTTTTTTTCTTTCCCTTTTCCCTTTCTGGCCTCATCACAAAACCCAAGTGAATCAATGGTGTGCCCAAACTTCTGAAATAGTCTAGGACTTTCAGTATCTTCTACACACAAAGAAACTGTGGGGAAAGATTGTCTTTTATTTATTCATTACTTAATCAGGGCAGACTACTGTCTAAAAATACCTTGCTGAGGATCAAGATAGAAATCTCTCACACATTTTTCCAATTGCTTGGGCTACACTATGATCCCTACTGTTTTACATTCACATTGTTTTCTCTATGAAGCTTAAAATATCAATTTTTCCTCAATGAATTACACTTGCCTGTTACTCAGGTGACCATCTTCCCCTTCAAGACTTGATTTTTGTTCTGTTTCAGCATCATCACTTGAGTAAAAAAAAAAAAAAACTAAAAACTAAATAACTAAATAAATCAAAAGGGAAGGGAAGGGAAGGGAAGGGAAGGGAAGGGAAGGGAAGGAAGGGAAGGGAAGGGAAGGAAGGAAGGGAAGGAAGGGAAGGGAAGGGAAGGGAAGGGAAGGGAAGGAAGGAAGGGAAGGGAAGGGAAGGGAAGGGAAGGGAAGGGAAGGGAAGGGAAGGGAAGGGAAGGGAAAAAAATAGCTTTTTTGGCTACAGACTACAGGGACTTTATATGCATTTTATACCTCTTTGTGATTTTAAAAGCATCTACAATTTTTCAGGTATACAGAGAACAAGTCTTTGAGGAAATCCACGTGGCATGAGGGTGACCTTTTAAGAACGAGTTACAAATTTCTGACATTGCACAGCAGAAATTGCATTGTGACACTGTGTGGAAGTGCCTTTTGTACTAAACAGGTTCGGTTTGGAAGTCAAACCTAATCTTTGAAGAGACCATCCTGCAAATTGCACCGTGCAGCACTGAGGCACAGGCTGGGTGGTTTTCCATGCCCTCCCACACGCCAAGAAGCAGGCAAGCCCCAGTGGGAGCAGGGGGATAAGGGTGCCATGAGGCGTGTAGCTGAAAAGAATCCCTTTCACTGCTGTGTTGGTTCTGCCGTGCTGCGGGTGAGGCAAATGTGCTCACGTCAGTCAAGTGTGCAGGGTGGCACTGAAAATCACAGAGGTGTTGGACACTTTAAGCTCATACAGAAGGGGCCACATTAAACCATAAACCACTCAGAAATCTCCCTTTCTCTGTGTGTATTCTTATAAAGTTGCATCTATTTTTAACAGGGATCACACTATTTTGACCTGGAGAGGTGTCCCACAATCACAGAATGGTTTGGCTTGGAAAAGGGCCTTGAAGATCTTATACTTCCAATCTCCTACTTTGGAGTCCTCACCAGCCTTGACTCTTTCACAGACACTAATTCAGTACAATAGCTGTCTGCACAAAAATAGTTCTCTCCATAAAACTCATGGAATCCACTTTAAACAGCAACTTATAGCAAGGCTATCTATCTAAAACATTAATGCAAAAAGAGAAGACTGATGAGTTTAAAGAGGTAAGCCATGAAGAATGGTCTCAGACTAGTTATTCTATATTAAGTCTGTAAATAAGTAAAAATAAAATACTGTTATCCCCAAAGTCTTCTGCAATAAATGTATTTTTGTGTCATTTTTAGTTAAGGGATTGAATAGCTCCAATTGCCATTTCCGAGTTTGAAGCCTTTCTCCTAGTCCAGTAAAAATGCAGCACCTTTATCCCTACCTTGATGTGTTGGAGTTTTTCCAAGCTATAAAAACAAAAATCTGCCAGAAATAAAGTTACCACTCTATAAAGGATTTTGAGAAAAACATGCTATCAGGTTTTCTTTAGAAGCTTATAGACAAAAGGAGTTGTAAATATTCATAATCAGGCCTTCCTTTTTTTGGTTAGTTCAATGAAAGATGCACCACTGCATGGGAAAAGGATCAACATCTTCATATCTGTCCCCTGAGGTTTTAGCTTTTAGAAAGTATTAGTGTTGAGAGGGAAGATAACCCCGTAAAATACATAGTATTAAGACAACAGTCACTGTAGTAATCTACAAAGATAACCTGAATGATCTGAATCAAAACTGTCTTTCTTGGAATGTGCTGCACAAGCCCATTCATGGCATACGTTTCCATTAGATATATAAATCCTATTAATATGAAGCTATGTATGTATTATATATATTTTCATTATATTGTGTTAAAAAAATAACAAAAAAAAAAAAAAAACTTGGACAAAGAGCAAATTCCTAACATTTGGCCACATGTCAAGTATACACCACTGAGGCTCAGCCTTGACAAAGGAAAGAAAGAAAGAAAATTAATAACAAACAGGACAGATTTAATTTTTAAAATCCCACAATGGTTGACAGATGTAGCTGAAGAGCAGTGTGTTTCAGTGCTTCTAGAGCCTTTGCTGCTATACCGAGTTATATTTGCTTAGAGCACTACCACTGTTCATTAGCCACGGAACAGTAAATGTGTTCAAACCTGGCTGAGAGATCTCTGAAAGTACTTAATGTACTAATCATGGCAGCTGTTGGAGGATCTGAATGGATCACTGGGAGGCCTCGTGTGCTTTAGTGCTTTCCTCAGCAGGTAAGTCTGGTAGTAAATATAGAATCACTGCCGGTATCGTTTGAACACGACCTAAATCAGCAGATTGAGAAAAGGATGGCCAAACACAGCAGACTGGATTGTGCTCCAGTGTGATGCCTGTCAGACAGAATGACTGCAAAATTGCATTGCCTCAGAGTGAAACAAGACTTATCTACAGAATGAGGGCTATATCCCCAGAAGGTCTCAGGAGTTATTGTGGAAGAGCAAGAAAGAAGGCTTCCTCGATGCAATACTGTGGCAAGAATGACTAATTCAATTCCCAGGTGTGCTAAAAGAAATGCCTTTACTTCAGAATGTGCCTTCTGGGAGACCAATATTAAATATGCATTTTAAAAAGCATGTTGAAAAAATGGAGAAGGCACAAACAAGACCTGAAAAAACATAAAGTTACTGAATTTTCTTTAGAGGGAGAGACTGAGAGCTCACTCTGCTAAGCTTATCAAAAGGATGATGAAGAGATGAATTGCTCACATTATATAAGTATCCTCATGGGGAGACTGCAGAAGTGTAAGAGGCTTTTTAATCTGGCAGATAACGGCATAATAAGGAGCAGCATATGGCAGATGAATTCATACAAACTCAGTTTAGAGACAAAGACCATTCCTGGTGATGAAAATTATTAGTCTTGGGAAAAAACTACCAAGGGAATGGGTGGATTTACTTTCCCATGAGTTTTCAAATCTAAGCAAGGATGCTTTCTCAAAATACCCTTAACCAAATATAAGTTACTAAACTCATGAAATGTGTCTTGAGGTAAAGTGTAATGGTCTACAATATACAAAGTTGAACAGGAAATGTTATGTTACTATCTAGTCTTGAACTCCACAGTTCTTTGACTGAGCTTCATTTTCTGTAGGAACCTGAAGTGGTGGTGAGGGAAGAAGCTTTTCAAGCTGAGGAACTTAGAAACAGCAGGACTGTAAGTGAGAGCAACACAGACTGGTCAGGAAGGCATGGCTGGATGTCACAGAGTGTATAACAGTGGTGTTTACCGAGCACTACATTTTCTGTGGTTGATAAAATCTGGGAGTGCTTAACTGAATTTCAGTGTCTCACCTGGCAAAGTCAGACAAATCTCTTTGGTCCCACTGGCTAAGGCTACACAGCCCTGGCACACAGAGCACCAGTATGATGGCCTGGTTTTCCCTCCCAGCACATTCAGAGCTGACTGCATCTTGCTCTGTGCTGCTGCTGCATGTCACTGCCCCCCTCCACAAAAGACCTTAGTTCTCTATTTTCAGGGGACCTACGGCTGTTCCCCTAACTTTCCTGTGTCCCCACAAGTGCCCAGGGCAGCTTCCCTGCCCTTTCTGTCCAGTTCATCAAATCCTGCTAGGCTATGCCACTGATGCAGCTTTTCACAACTGACATTGCAGAAGTTAGTGGCAGGAGGAAAGAAAAAGATTTTTGTTTTGTTTTGTTTGTTTTTTTCCCTCCAAGCAAAGGGTCTGTCCATGCCAAGTTCAAATTAAACTATTTCTAAAGATGAAAAACCTCCAGGTGGTTCTTGTACTACCTAGTTCTTAATTTTGCTTTTCCAACAGTAATTGAAGCCTATTGAGGTGGGGGAGAGGGCAAAGAAAAAGCACTCAATCCAAATTGTCTTGTGAGGGAGGTAAAAGAGCAGGGCTAAGGAAGCTCAGCAGTCATTTAAGTGCACAGCTTCTTGTAAATCCTTTCTGAAAAGCCTGAATGAATCCCCCAAATGAATGGCCATTTTGTCCCTTTTAGTTCTCCTTCTATAGCACAGAACTCAATGTGCAGCTTGTGGACAGACAGATTCCACAATAAATAGAGAAGGAGAGTAAAACTAAACCTACTGGAGCTTGGCCAGCAGCAATGTCAAATCTCTTGACTGATTTCCCAGGGAATTCTTTCTCTAAATGTCAGGAGAACATAGCCCTGCAGCCAAACCTGGACCAGACTGATACCAAGGCGTGACAAAATGAATGACCTAAGTAACAAGATTACACCGCAGGAAAATTAAAACTTCAGAAATGTGCAAAGATCACATTTCAGTAAGCGGTGTTTTATGCACGATCCTTTTAGTATACAAAGCTTAGCCCAAACTTGTAAAACATAAATTGATGAGGGGAGGGGGATTTATTAGTGGCAACAGAATGAAACTTTTCATCACTCATGATTAAAAAAAAAGCCTGGAGTTTCTGCAAATGGTTTCTGAAAAGGCTCACAGCCCGCTCTTAAACGCTCTTGTCGACAGGAGCCAATAAAGGTCAAAGGAATTTGGTCTCCTAGGAGTCTGCACCACTTTGAAAACAGCAACTAAGTCCTCCATCACTAGGGCACTTCTACAAATCCTCCTGGAGTCTGCCCTGCCAGGGACAACAAGTGTCCCTTTTGCTGTGGTTACCTGCAGCCACTCATGCCTATGGGACTGGCAGGAGCCTAAACACCTCTGAGATTTCTGATCCTCCATCAGCTGCAGTTGAAACTAGCTGGTGGGTTCAAGATCTGTTGAAAAGGGCAAGAACACCCAGAACAAAGAGAGGGGAAGAGAGAGGGAGAGAGAGCACAGGCATGTAAACCTCCTTGCTTTTGGAAACTAAAAGCCTGAAGTAATGCTGAGAGGATTTGAGCAAGTTGAAGAGCTTAACAACAGCAACATAAGGAAAGATAGAGTCCAGATCCACTGGGTACAAGTGGAAAAGGACTAAGACACTGAGAAAACACACAGTGCTTCTAAACTGTGTTCTTTTTTTAGGTTTTGGCCTTTCTTTTAATCTGTTTCAGTCTTGTCTGACAAACCCCACAGTCTGACAGAGTTGCCCAGGATGGGTATCTATGAGATTTGCCATAGCAGCAAAGGAACTCTTCCCACACTGCTGTTCAGTGAGATGACAGAATCTTGTGCTGAAAGTTTTTCTGCCCCTCTCCCTCATATTGTTTTAGCTGGAATTAGCTGTTTGCACATTCCTCTCTGACTTTGGCAGTGTGCCCTCTCCTCCATAACCGACCAAACTGAAATCCCAGATCCAGCCCGCTTCAACTGTCTGGGAAGTTCTTGTTCAGAATGGGGATGTCTTGTGTTGCAGCATCTCCTCACCATGGCTAAAGTTCCTACAGAGATCTTTAATTCATGATGTCCTAGAAATTGCTGTAGAAACTCAGATTTAATGTTCAGTAAAGGAGAAGCAGAAGCACAGCAAGAGTCCCCTGCACATTTCCTCCCACCCTGACATAGATTAAGTTTTAACACCATCTTTAAATTTTTCATAATACTCTTTTGTAAGTTATTTCCATTACTATGTTGAGCACAGGCTTAGCAGGAGTGTTTCACTGTTGGATAGAAATCCAAAACTAATTAACCCAGGTTTTATAAAGATGATGATAAATAAGGAAAAAAAAAGAAGAAAATTATGAACAAACAAAATAGAAGAACGTATGTGGTCCCAACTCCTAACACTGACAGATTTATGCCTGGACAAACTGGGGCAGCTTTCCTCTGATTTTCAGTGCCATCTCAAGGGATGCCTTCTGTGCTTTCAACAGAACATAGTCTGTTTGATCAGAGCTGGCACAGTGCACTTCGCTCCAGGTTTGTGCCCGAAGCATTGCCTTTCTCTGTTTTATGTGGCCACAACCTTTGTCTAATCCTCCAGAAGATCTTTCACAATACGAATGGTAGCAGTGACAGAAGCTATCAATGTTCTGGCTTCTCTGTGTGGCAGTGATCTGCTCTGCAGATCAAAAGGAATAGATATACACTATCTGCCAGAAAAGGAAAAGCAATTACTGGTTTTGCTAAGTGAATTTTGTTTGTGAACAAACAAACATGCCAAAGGAGCAGAGTCCACAAGGTGCCAAAGAACAAGTGAGTTTTTTTCTGAAATCACTGTAGCAGGTTATAAAGGGTTTAGATTGAAAATCCAAACACAGCAAATGAAAGAGCAGATATGTGCAATGACTGTATACAACCACCCCTCCACCCATCCCTTGACTAAGCTCAAGACATACACAAATAAAGAGAAAAACAAAAAAGCAAGCATCAAGCCTGCAGTTTCTCTTTTGCCATCATTGTGAGTGTCTTTTGGCATCCTTTATGGCATGGCTTTAGAGGAGGAGCAGGCAAATTGAAACACCTACATTTGTACATTATGATAGACTGTATTTGTCATAAACTGTGATTGGTAAGTATTTAATATAAGGACATGATTTTTTTATTGCTGTGTCTGCTAATTTGTCTAGGGCATCCTTAACTGATAGTGTTATACATTATGCTCACCTTTCATTGTTGTAAATTATTATCTTAAATTATATTATTTCTGTCTGTGGTTTCCTGGAGTAGTTCTTCAGATCTGGCACTGTTTACTCATGGTTAGAAGGATTATCTGGTACAATGTGTCTTGTACAGGCTGGCTGATCATGCCAAACTGATTTTTCACTATTGCTGCATGGATGCATGGCTTTATCTGTAGTTTAACCTCATTTAGCAGTTGAATATGTTTCTTAGAATGTTTTCTATATAACTTATGCACATATTCTTCTACAGCATGCAAAGGTCTAAGCCAGATTTTCTTTATATTTTGTTCCATTCTTATCCATGTCTTCTTCAAGTGACAGTTTCTGTGCATTCTCTAATGAAATAGTTGTGCCTGGGGCCTTAGGCAACTTTGTGGGTTTTCTTATTACATGAAGGGCTGTTTTTCATTGAATTGTTTTCATGCTGTAGAGGCACTGAGTAATGACCACCTGAATTTCCTCAAAAGACAGCATCTAATTTAAACACTACTTTCCAGTGGCCTCCATCTGGCATTTCATACTAGTCAAAACTTCATTCAATTTAGCAACTTCAACAAACAAAACACAATGTAAGAATTATATAAAGCTATTAGAAAGCATCCAAAGGAGGGCTACAAGGAGGGTGAAGGACCTAGAGGGGAAGCCATGCAGAGTGGCTGGGGTCACTCGGCTTGTTCAGCCAGAAGAAAAGGAGGTTGAGGGGAGACCTCATCACAGTTTAGAACTTCTTCATGAGAGGCAGTGGAGCAGCAGGTACTGATCCCTTCCTTATGGTGACCAGTGACAGGACCCGAGGGAGCAGCATGAAGGTGTGTCACGGGATGTTTAGATTGCACACTAGAAAAAGGCTCTTCACCAAGAGGGCAGTTTGGCAATGGAACAGGCTCACCAGGGAAGTGGTTACAGCACCAGAGCTCAAAGGTGTTTGGTCAATGCTGTCGGGCACATGGCGTGATTCTCGAGGCTGCCTTTTGCAGAGCAGGAGTTGGACTCGATCTTAGTGGGTCGCTTCCAACTCAGGATATTCTATGATTCTATGATTTTGTAACCAGTAGAGTTCCAATAATGCACTAACAGACATTTTAGACGGATAAAACTTCCCGGCTGCAGAGAAGAAGCTGAGAAGCCTTTGAGCGCTGCCCGCAGCCGGGCGGCCCCGCGCCGCAGGAGCGCAGCGCTCCCGCTCGGGCGCTGCCCGCCGCTCCCGGCCGGCCCCGGGGCGCCCCTGCCGTGCCCCGCACAGGCACATGACCGCGCCCGGCCCCCGTTCCTCGAGTGCCGCCGCGACAGGTACGGAGGGGAGCGCTGCCCGCTCGGCAGCCGATCCGCCCGAGCCCCGGCCCCCGATCCGCCTCACCCCGGCCCCCGCCCCGGCCCTGGCCCCCGCCCCGGCCCCGCCGCTCTCCGCGCCCGCTCGGGAGGCATGAGCGACGGAGCGGCCGCTCCGCGCCGCGGGTGAGTGCGCGGGGCGCGGAGCGGGGAGGGAGGGAGGGACGGCAGAGACAGGCAGGAGACAGGCGGGCGGGCGGGGACAGCCCCCCCAAAGCAAAGATGAGATTATGGGAAAGCTTCGGCGAGGGGGTGCGCGGCCGCGGGCGGGGTGCGCAGCCAGGTGTGGGGCTCCGCGGCGGTGCCTTTCTCCTGCGTTTTGCAGGATGGCAGGATGGCAGGATGGCAGCCGGGCAGCAGCTCCCCCTTCCCCAAGGCACTGTCGGAGCCTGTGGGCACTCTGGAGTTTTAACATCAGAGGTGCGAAGGGTGCAGAGGCAAACTCTCTCTCTCTCTTCGCATGTTAAAACTCTCTTGTCCACTTGCGGTCCTGCAGTGGAAAAAGCCCAGGTACCGCACGGCCAAAAAGTTGCGGTACTGGCATCCCGAGGCTCCCCACCTCCTGTAGATATCCACGCCTGTCGCTCATTTAACAGCCTTTTTGAAAATGAGACAAAATTGTTACAAGCAAGCCCTGCGGCAGTGCACTGGTTTTGCAGCAGTGGCTGGTCGCCCTCCTCGCTCCAAGTTGGCCGGCAGGTGCCCGATGGCCACTGGAGCTCCGGCCGGCGGTGCGAGCTCAGGTCGGGCAGCGTACGAGTTTGCAGCGGAGATGGCACTGTAAATAGCCACTGTAAATAACCACTGTAAATAGCCACTGCACGAACAGAGCTTGTGTGTGCCAGCAGTGTCCTGTGCAGTGGCTGGCCACGAGCCTGCCTGCAGGATGTGTGCTCTGCTCCTTGAAATTATATTAGTTAGAAAACGAAGAATTTTTAGAGTAATGTTTGACTTTTGTCCCAAAACCTTTGTTATGATTTATATTGTTATGGCTTTGAAGCGATAACCATGCCTGAAGCCCTGCTGGGAACGTGATGTGCAGAGCGCACCTTGCATCCTATCAGACACAATATACTGTGTAATCTTGTAGCCCAGACCAGAGAATTTCCAGTGTGGCCACGTGTGAAATTAATGTGTGACCATCACATGAAAGTTTTTCTGTTGTATTTTGAATTTATCTAAGGAAAATGTGAACAACAGCTACTGAAAACAAACTGGTTTGCAGCTTTGGTGGCAGATCTTAGTTCCTGAGAGGTCCCATTTCAGTTTCAGACCTGTCACAGCCATCACTATCTCATCTCCAGCCTTTAAATTTAACTGCATGCTGAACAAATGGTGGATGTTTGAGATGGATTTGATTTCAAAGTTGCTGATTGACTTTGGATTTAAGTGAAAACCTGAGCTCAGGGCTCAAACACAGTATTAAGCTTTTATTAACATTTATAGGGAAGTTTGCTGTAGGGAGGAAAGATGTGCAGTTTAAAAGAAAAATTTGGCTCTGAGAGCTGAGCATTTTGCTTAGTGTTGAAATCATAGAAAAACTGCTTCAAAAAACAGGTATAGATTAAAAATAGATGTTTAATTCATTAACTGTCAATATGGCTGACAGAATTTTATGTAGTACGATGTTCTAGAAAAACAAAAACTTCAGCTGATGAGCCAGCTTTTGTGTTCGAAGCATTTAGCTTGCATGCAGCAGTTTTGCATTTTCAGGACTGCAAATAATACTGACAGAATTGACTGCATGTGTTCTCAGCTGGAGAAACAATATGAGATCTGCTTTTCATAAGTGGTAGCCTCCTTCTAGTCAGGCCCACCTGCAGTCCAGTGGAAGGTGTGATCTTCCACATGCACATGCACACATACTCACTCTTGAGGTGATTTTCCAAGGTGTTCCACAACTAGTGAGAAGCCAACTGCATGATATTAATGCCAAATACAAACACCTTTTTCTGTCCACTTTCTGGGATGAAGGTGTGTAATTAATTTGCTGATCTCAGTGTTCTCTGAGTACAGAAAGAGATGGTCAGGCACATTTGAACAAAGGCATCAGGAGTCACCGTGCTCCATAAACCTACATTCCCACCACAGTGCCCTTAGTGGCTGGAAATTTTTCAGAACTCTTGAAATGTAACACCAGGGCTTCCACTAGGGAAATTGAGGTTACATCCCAGCTGAGCTGAGCGATAAAAGAGTAGATGAGTGCTGCTTCCCTTGTCTGTACACCCAGGTCCCAGGTTTCTCTTCCATGGGCTTCACTATATGTGTCATCCCTATGTTCACCTGGAGCATGCCCAGGGAGCCAGGAAAATGAGCTTTTCTCAGTATGAATATAGCACCTGTATTTAACTCAGGTCACTAAGATAAATTATTAGTGAGGAAGCAGTAAGGGAATCAGAGGTAAGCCTTTAAGTTTCAGTGTGGATCTGGGCATAGGGTTCAAAGGTAAGAACAGCCAAATACCTGTGAGCTTCAGCTTTGAGGGAGACAATGATTTTGGGTTCATTTTGTACAAAAGTCTAGTCTAGATGGCTGGTCATTAACTGACTGTTAATATGAGATCTTACAAAAACATCTTTCCATTTATCTTGAGTTCAACCTAAAATCAGAAGATTTTGGGTATTACTTTATTCTCTTTTGAGGTTCTGGCTTCACTTCTCTAGAAGAACAAGTCTCGTTTAAGTGTCTCAGATCCCTTCATAAGCAAGAGCCATTTTTAGGAGAGAATGTAACTGTTCTCATCTAAGAGTCTAGAGAACTGAGATAGAGCTCAAAAGACCTATCCAAAATACAGAGTAAATTAGCATAGGAAATGAGTCAGGGAAACAACTTATTTGCTCCAGTCACAGCATTAAATTGTCTTTCCCTAACTCTCTGGAACTGTTAAGAAATTCATGGGCTTTCCTCTTGCAATGACTTGAAAAGGGCAGACATGCCTTTTATGCTTCTTTCCAATGTAACTGGTATTAAATATGCACTGTAGCTCAGTTACCTCAGATAACTGAGCATAAATTCATCCGTCTTCCACTTGAAATTCTGTTCCCAAATGTAGCAGCTGAATATTCTCTCTTTTGTTTTCTACTTTTTGGATGGGTTGGCTGTTTCTTACTTTTGTTTTTAGAGAAGAATCTTTTTAGCATTGCTTAGAAACTAATTAAGATGCTTCCCTTTTGGCTTATTCTCCTAATTTATTATTACCACAAATAACTTTTCTTTGGTGACCCACTTTCATAGGTATCTGAACATCTAGCAAAATTGTAACTCATCAGGAAGGCAGTGTAGACTGATAAATAGCATCTCCAGACAGGAAGAAAAGCCGAGACACTTCTTTCTTTGCCATACAGAGTTTTATACATCACACATACAGAAAACATTGCTCTATTCCCCAGCTCAGTTGGTGCCATTAGCCCAAAAAGAACTCACTTTATTGATTAGACAATTGATTTAAAGGTCAGAAAGTAGGATTGCATCTATTCTCCTGCCTGAATTCAATTTTCACCCAACATCCACAGTGAAGAAACTGCTCTTTACATAAATATGAATTGAGATACTGGTCTGTGTGAATGTTCAAGCAAATAAACTTTCTCTTCTAGCTCCCAGGGCAGCTCCCCAACAGTACACTGTCATCAAAACCACTAGGCTTCAACTAAGATACTTTTTTATTGAATTGTCTTACTTGCTTTGTGGAAATTACAGATTTGCATAGAAGAAGAGGATACTCACTGATTTAATGGTGATCAACACATACATGTATAGAGTCTCTAAATCAGAGGCCAGCAAGCATAGAAGAGTGCACTTAATTTCATGATTATTTCAGAAGCTGAAGCTATACAGAGTTATCACAAGGAGTGATTAATTACCCTGTGTCCTGCAGGCCCTCCAACACAGGGCATGTTTTAAGGGCAGTCTGCTCTAAGAGTGTAGTCTGTGGTTGTCCCAGCCTAAGGATGCTCAGTGTTGCCGCCTTCTCTCTGAAATCTGCTGAAGAGCAACCCCTGACAGGAGAGCCTAAGGTTTATTTGGTGACTTCTGATGCAGATTTGCTTTCCTTTTCAGTAAGTGTGGACGTCTGTGTAAGTGTGAGAGAATTATGGTGGCGTTTAAAGGAGTCTGGACTCAGCCCTTCTGGAAAGCCGTTTCAGCAGAATTCTTGGCCATGCTCATTTTTGTCCTCCTCAGCCTCGGCTCCACGATCAACTGGGGTGGAGCAGAGAAGCCTTTGCCTGTAGACATGGTCCTGATCTCCCTGTGCTTTGGACTCAGCATTGCCACCATGGTGCAGTGCTTCGGGCACATCAGCGGAGGCCACATCAACCCTGCTGTGACCGTGGCGATGGTGTGCACCAGGAAGATCAGCCTGGCCAAGTCCGTCTTCTACATCCTCGCCCAGTGCCTGGGGGCCATCGTGGGCGCGGGCATCCTTTACCTTGTCACACCTCCCAGCGTGGTGGGAGGCCTGGGAGTCACTGCGGTAATCACTCCTCTCTGCCTCTTCCACTAGGCTAGCTCAGACCCTGAGAAATAGAATCAGTGTCACACAGAATGAGGAGAGCTCAGGTACCGATTTTAACAGCTTGCTGGTTTATTTGCAGCATCCAGACAGGGCTTAAAGCTCTCCTCAGAATGGGTTTATGCAATGCAATAGCTGTAGCTCTTCTTTTTATAGAAGCTCACTTTCCTAGAACCTCCCCAAATCTGATGACAGCAGGTAATGTTAATTTGCATACAAAATTTAAATAATATATGCATTAAATGCCATTTCTATGTAGTCTGGGGAGGGGGGAAATTAATTCCATGCTATTATGATGGGGATTGAAAAAAACATCAATTTAAAATGACATACTTTTGAAATAGATTGTGGCTTAGATTTCAGCTTTGTTCTAAACTAATAAGGAATGCCATCAGTTAGCCCTGTTGCAGGATTTATTAAAAATGCACTTGAGCTGCACACTGCTTAATTTTTAATTGAAATTTAAATTAATTAAGTCAGGGCTAATTAATGAATTTATAATTGAATAGTAAATTACAGTGCTCCCAAGAAAAAAAAATGGTGAAAGGGAAGTGCAGCATTTGCAAATCCCTGTGTAAAAATAAACTATACTTTTGCAGTCTAACTTTGAAGTTCTAGTTGGTTGTTACTGTTAAGCCTTCTGTTCTCAGTCCAGCGGTGATTTTCCATGGCTCTTAAAATTTAAAAAAAAAATAAATAAAATAAAGTTTAAAAAAAAAATAAAGGGAGAAGAGTGAAGAGGGGGGAATCTGTAGCTCTAAAAGTTCATGATTGTCTTTCACTTTCTGCTATTAGAAATACCACTCATTGAAATACAATTTATGCATGTAATGGATTTCTGATTTACAAAATCACCTTTTCTTCATTTCTGGTGTTTCTTTGCCTTCTTCCAGGTACACAGAGATCTTTCTGCTGGGCATGGACTCCTGGTGGAATTGATAATTACATTCCAGCTGGTTTTTACTATTTTTGCTAGCTGTGATTCAAAACGAAGTGATGTCACTGGTTCAGTAGCTTTAGCAATTGGATTTTCTGTTGCAATTGGACATTTATTTGCTGTAAGTTAATGGTTTCTCTTTAAAAAATAGATCCCTTTACCCTTTATGCCTACTTCAGAAGTAAATGGAAACTTCTGTGACCTTTAGAGCAATTACAGCTATATAGCTGC